>LR990004.1:7515000-10015000 GCA_905147175.2 Nymphalis urticae | reverse complement strand
TAAACAAAAATTGAACCATCCTCGGCTTGCCATGTATGTGTGGGCGGCCTTATCGCGCCGACTAGGCCTGCAATCGATGTTATGCAAATGTAATAGTCTTCGAACATGTGCTCCATTATTGTGATGGAATTTTCTCTTACTCCCTCTTCTTTATGTGTGAGTGTGCGCTCTTTTATAAAAGATTAAATCGAAGGATACGTGGACTTCCTTGTCGGCTGTTCAAACAGGCAATACTTTCACTTTGATCATCATAATACTAAACCATCATATTTGTTAATGTCTTAATGTTGAAATGCCGTTTGTATTTTGCTGTAGTTAAGTCCTATATTTGTCTTAATTTCTTATAACACAAAAATTGTCTTTCGAAATTATAAAATGATTGATTTTATGGAAATCAAGCAATGATTATACAGACGGTACAAAGAAGAAAACAATAAAATTTTATGATATTCGAATTAAGAAATCAGAGCATTGATAACGTAATCACTCGCTAACCAGCGTTAAAAAGTAACGCCGTAATTACGAGTAGTTATCTCGTAAATTTTTAATTTTCTAGTGTACCTCAGGACGTAGGATACACAAAGATTTGATCAAAATGTAATTTGCGTCAGAATGCGCTGAAATTCAACCGAAATTTTCTCATTTATTTGCAAATTAATCTCGTGCAAACAGGGTGTCATCAAGTACATACGTTATTTGTCTTTAACTCGTATGTCTTGAATCATTATTTACGCTTTATTTAATATTTTATTTTACTAACTGTGTTAAATTTTATTTGACATGATTATCAGTTATATATAAATATAAGCTTGTGTAAAAGAGTTTTTGCAAGAACTTCCTGATAATGTATGTTTCCTTGCAGTATATTAATTTATGATTAATTTTAAGCAGCTTTACTATTTTCATATTAAATAATCAATAGTTTTAAACATTTGATTGTCACGCATTTTAAATCTCTTCAACTTTTTAATCGTATTCTCAATGCAAACATATTAACTAAAAGGGGAATTCGTCTTATCGACTTTTTATACAGTTTTTTCCCATTCAGCGCTCTCAGGAAGTTTCCTTTTAGAGTATCAAGTTTTTTTTTGTGGAAATTGGAAAAGTTTTATCATCGACCGGCAAGTGAGGCGGAGTTTATCTCGATCTGACGACATTTGATAAGAGAATGTAAAGTCTTTGACATGAGCCGTAATGATTGGTAGGATGATGCGCCACGCGATCCAGTCGCACTCAGAGGTCACAGCTCCTCATGTTTATGGGGATTAAATTTTTTTGTAAAAAAGGAGAAGAAACACACATTTATTATTTCATTAAAATTAAATATTCAAGGAATCCTTCCTTTAACAAGATGGAAATATTCTTGTTACGATTTTTATAAAGACTGTTCGTTAATTTCGCGTGAATTTATATTTTTTGTAAATGTTATATTAAAATATTTTGTAAATAAATAAGGAGACTCGTTCATTCGGGTGGACTGTTTCCACCAAATGCTTTTTTATATAACAAGTTTTTATCCAATAGAAAATATTTAATTTATATTTCTCGATTTTGTATATTTACAATTTTGTATATAAAATATACAAAAATATATAAAATTGTATACAGTAAAACAAAGACTGCGGAATGGTAGTGAATAATTGAAACACAAATAAAACATCTCGAGTATTTAAGTCCTATTTTCATATATTGGTTTTAAAACGTAATGTAGCTAATTTAAATATTAAATCTTTAAAAAATATTTAAACGAATAAAACATAGTTGTGTATTAAACATACTGTGATTTCAGTGCACGGCGAGCGGCGACGCCCTCGTGTAACGGGAACAACTGGGAAATAAGTCGGGCCGAATTTGTTTGCTCTGCGAATGTAATTGAGTTCAGACTAGTTGTGCTGTAACTGCACCTCGCCTTTTGTCCAGCACGTATACACACATAGAAAATATATTGCAATATATATTACTACATATGACGAACGAAAAATACATTCGTGTAAGATATTATTTACATAGTATCAAATCGTCGACATTTGCGGAAATGTTGCTCCGGATATGGAGTGCATTTAGTAAATAAATTACTAGGCTCGCGTAACGATATTGCTAGTGTCAGCTGCAATGCGGCGTCTTCCAGGCTGAGGCACCTGACTCTCATTTATATTTCATAAATGTTACAATACAATTCATGTTATGACATAAAAAAGTATCTCTTTATGTTGTGAAAGAATAATGCGTTTATGCCTAATGGCTGGGGTATGATTATGTGAGAGATAAATATCGTGGTATCTCATATATAAATTGAAGTCACGTTCAGTAACCAGATATAAGCGAGGTTTTGCATTGAATTTGTGAAATATTCCACATGCTCGTACGGGGTGACGCCGACGACAGGAGCAAGTTAGATGAGTTTTTCGCAGCGTCGACTCCGCATAATTGGAAACAAGCGCGATCGTAGCGCTCACGTGCGTTTCACTGACACGTTGTTTTGTTAAAGCTTTTGTCATATCGCATTTGATCTATGCAATGCCGTACATTGTTCCGATTGTAACTGTGCTCGCATTTGTCGGCTGGAAATGAACCGCGGGTCATTTGGAATGTTTTATACAAGTTCGGCTTGAAGAATATTTGTATATCTAGCTAGTTTCATCTGTTGTTCATGTTATTGCGAGCAAAACCAATTAAGAAGGTTTCACTCGTAATTGCATGAAATGAATGTAATGAATACCTGAATAATTACACGACTACCCAAAAATGAAGGGTATTTTATTAGAGTTTACCTGTGTATGTATTTTTATTTTATACCACTAATACTTTTAAATGTCGAACAGTTTTTTTTTATTATTTACTTTTAGATCTCTTTTTAACGTATCATTAGCGACCACAATAATATAACAATTTTTATATTAGTTTATGCGTCACTTCTCTAAAATGTGTAATTTATTTATCTTAGCGGACTGACCACAATGCTCGTATGTTTAGAAGTCGAATAATAATCCCATAAGACGCGCCGCGCGCCGCCTATACGTTGATAATATTTTGACAAAAACTTTGACACACGTGCCAACAACAACTTTTTAAAGTTTAATTCTCTCAAAATAAAAAACAAAAGACAATGACAGCACGCGAACGCATGACGATAAACTTTTTTTATATAAAAGAATACTTTCACCGGCGGCGGCGTCAACAATGGTGGATAGATATCTAACGCATTTTTTTAATTAGACTGTTAGATTCGGTCTTTAGTTTGTTTAAAAACTCTTCGACTTTTTAATATTAATAGATAGCGTTCATATAATGTAATTAATGTTCGACGTTTTATAAAAAAAATTGACGATACGTACCCTTCGTATAATTTACCACGCGAGTACCAGGAAATTAGTAATATAGAGAAGGTCGAGATTTCAAAACGAGCACGTTAACCCTCGTTATCGCATTTTTTCCTGATTATACGATATTTTTCAAGAATCGTTGAGCTTTTTAAATGACTCGACTAAATTTTCTCTATAAACAAGGGTAATAAATTACTCTTTAAAAAAATTAACATAAATGTACGAAGTTTTTATAACGAAGTTGTTTGGTTTGCTGCTCGAATATACTTGGCTTCAAATTTAGAAAAGATAATTAAAATCGATTTAGAAATATGAAATGCATAATTTAATTTTGCGTCAATTCTCGCCGAATATTTCGTTTACAATTTTAGTATAACAGCTCTTTACGTCCCGCGGGAGCGATGTCCAAACATTAATAAAAGCGCTCTAAATCCCTCGGAGGCCAGAGGAAAATGAAAAAGAATTTCAACGCCGTAAACTCGCGCTTTATTAATTTGGAGATCGTAAAATAAAGGCGCTCCGTTTATTAATCTGTCTAATCAGGAAACTTGGTGGTTAAAAATCTGCCAATATGGTCGTCCATAGAAGCGGCAAAGTGTTACTCTCTGATTCTTCTGATTTGTCGACTTTGCCTTCAATCATTATGTTGACTAATTTTATTAGGATACTTGACGGTGCTAGGTATCGCTGTATTATAGAAAAATGACAATATAAATTAGCGTTGTGTATTGTGATACGATTTCCTTATTTGCTTTAAACACTCAAAAACATAATGATTTTTATATAGTTATTATATCGAAACGAAGTTGGTAGGCTGTTAACCTATCGTATTACCAATTGTCGGTTACACGAGAACGGTGCCATAGGGTATATCAAACACTCTCGGTGCATTTCATAAAAATTTCAAGTGTAGGATGCAAAACGGAATCCAAAACGAAAAAGTAGGTTGCATTGCTCGGCGCAGTGCATGTGCGGTCTGCACTGCGGCACTGTTACGTGATGCTGATGCTCTGATACGCTGGATAGTAAACCACACCAATAATAATACTGTTTGTTACGATTCATTTAAATTCTAAAAACATTCTCGTTCAATGTAAACAATACTCTTTACTTAACGAACAATATTTTCAAATATCCAATATACCTATAACAAACAAACAATGTTTTAAGTAATATGCAGAATTCGAATTTATAAATAACAACAAATATTTGCGTTTTTTTTCGAACGCTAAAATCATTAAAATATGCTTTCTATATTGATTTTTTTTTTATAATAAAGGCTTTTAAATTAAAAAAGTTTAATATTTGGAACAACAATAATAAATCATTGCATTTTTTTGTTCACAGGTAAGTGCTGTTTCTAGTTTAAAGAAAGAATGAAAAGTCAAACATCATAATCATTTCTGCAATAAAAGTACCAGGAATGCATAGGCGTAAGCAATTGCATTTTCGCAAGAGCGCTCACCCCGCGCCAACGACGCTAGGGGGCTGACGAGGGTGCGTCGAAGTGTGCCGTAATGGCCACGTGATTGAATTGCCGCATCTTCACCGCTTCAACGCCCCCGGTATTGAGTTAATTTACTTGACAAGGATATCTCAGTAATTTTTCGATTTTGTAGCAGACTAGCGGGCCGCTCCTGATTCCGCACGGTTTGGGGCTGGTGTATTTTCTAAATTATTTATTTGAATTATACACTATGTGTTTAAATTAATGGCAGTATCTTTGAGACATAGATAATGAATAGATCATTTAAAATTGTCACGGTATTATTTCTTGTCAACGATGGTATTGTTAAACCTATTACAAAGTGCTCGAAGTAAGAATTTCGCCGCAGCTAACCATTATGTCGCTTATAGTTTTCGAAAATTTTAATTTGAAACTCTTAAGATACCTAATTCTATAATTTTCGTGTATATTATGGGCATGTATATATCTAATATAAGTTAGTATGCATACAAATATACATTTAATTAATTCATAAAGTCGTGCTTCAGCATGTATTTATAATTTTTTACAAAGTAACAAAACGTAATTTTTATTTTGCTCACCGGGAATTTAATTTCCTCCTTTCATTCTGACTTTGAAAGAATAAGGGGGATTCTTCTATCTCTGCGGTTTACTGACGCTGAACATACATTGCTCGAATTCATCTCGCTTGCGGGTTTGCGGGAATGCTCGTTTTATATTAATTCCAGAGAGGGACACAAGACAGCCTATGTGAGCCCTACATACAATACAGAGCCTTTTGATTAGACGAACTCATTTTCAACGTTTTTATTTCTAATCCTGCCTTACTGTTGCAAGTTTATCATAGGCTTGTAGATAAATAAATTATTCTACATCGAGTCTTGTTATAAATATTTTAAAACTTCCACATTTTTTTATATCTGTTTTGTGTTATAGGTAGGCGGCAAATTGGCCTGATGTTAAGTGATCACCGCCCATAGACATTACATTGCCAACCTTGGGAACGAAGATGTTATTTTCTTTGTGCCTGTAGTTACACTGAATCACTCATCCTCAAACCAGAACACAACTATACTAATTGTTCTATTGCTGTTTAGCGGTAGAATATCAGATGAGTGGGTGGTACCTACCTTGCTTACAGCCCTACCACCTAGTAAATGTCACAAACTCTTCTCTAAGTCATATAAATATCATTATTCATCGTGAAGTTAATTATTTTATTTACTCATATCTACTCATACTCTAATACACTCAGTAGGTAAACAAATCACGGTAGTCATACTTTTAATTGTTGTAGATTGTATAGATTTGCAAGCACGTTATTTGAATGATAAAAAAATAAGCGAAGGTGAGGGTAGTGAAACTGCACCGGCTGTTAGTTAACCCCACGAGTTAGTGCTCGTTTGGCTTGTTTTGACGAGTCCCAAACATTACACAAAGGCAGATTTTTTTACTATTTTTAAACTAGATTTTACAATTTATCCGCTATATACATTATATAACCTGGTATTTAAAAAAAAATTAAATAAACATTATGACAGAAATTAAATGGTACTAGCAAAATATCAACATAGCTCATACTTCTTAGAAGCTTTTCCAATGTTCATAATCCAAAAGCCCTTTTGTTTGACACGGACACAATGACCACAATTTCCTTTGTTGTAATTCATTACATTCTTAACAATACCTTAATTACAGAGTTCAATTAAAGAAAACCGTTAATTTTTCGCTTTTGAACGGAATTGCTGCGAAAAAATTCATTCTAATAAGACATGAAGATGACGTAATAATGCAGATGACTTTTTATTTGTCTGAAGCGTTTTTGTAAAGATCGAGTTTATTATTCGAAATTTGAAATGATATTGAAAATGAATGTCAATAGACTATTCCGATACTATACCACCCGCACCCACAGTTTTTTTATTTTATAAACAAGATAACCATCAAAGTTTCAATTGACACGAAACTGTGAATACTATCGCTAAATATAAATAGATTTAGATAAACGTAATAAATGAGTGAATTCTTTATTAATTTTTTCTAAAGCCAATTCAATCTTTGTAACATCCTTATTACATTTATTGTAAAATATTAAAATATCTGAATGTTTGTGTTTGCTTTATACTTATTCCGATGTTATTAATTCTGCTTTAATACTTTTGACTTCACCTTATGCGTTGGATAAAAGATAAACACTTTTTTTTTGAGCCAGTCGATTGATCCCTGAATTTATAATTGTCTTGTAGCTTACTTGAATAGATATAGCAACAAACGTACACCTTTCGCTGTGTATCCAATAAGTAGTCGTATAACTGCGTCGGCGTCATCAGTCCTCAAAGGAGTTATTACAGGCGAGATTTTATTAAGTTCATCGTAGGCTTGACTGCGGGCTATATTAACTTCATTACTCATTCAATCGCGATCCCCGAGTCGAGTCTTGTAAAGAAGCTTGCATTGCGGTGTCAACGCTCCGCCTTTTATTAAACCAACTAACGATCCTTCATTTATATTCGTTTCTACTTTTGTAACTTTTGTTTTTTCTATTTATTGTATGAATCCTTTTTATTTTCCTTTTTCCTTTGTTTAAACTTTCCCAAAGCTATTATAACAGTCTGTTGTATCACTCCAATAAAATACAATCAAATATAATAAATAAATCTCGTAGGTATTTTTTTACGGCACAGCAATCAAAATAACATGATGTTAAATAATGGTTATCCACTAAAGTGCTATAGTGTATCTTTATCTAATTAGTAATATCAGCTTTATTTAAAAGGATTTTCATTTCTGTATTGTATTATAATTATAATATAAATCGTTATACTGACCTCATCGTGGTAAAACTGAATATTAAATTTTATCCGTACAATATAATTGTAACCACATTGCTAAGCCTTGTTCCACGACGGTAGGAAGCGAGGAAGCATACGAATTTAGCTCGTGCGTCGCAGTCATAAACCATGGCCCGTCGTGAATGGTTCATTACCTCCTTATATTATGCTTCTATCCTAAGTAGTTAACACTTAAAAGTCGTTTCAACTGTACGCTATAAATTTACGCGTATAGTTGATAGCATCTTTGAACCATTGTAGTATAGAGTACTCTTCCATTATGATTACTTTCAATAATAGTAAAATGAAATTACCATTAAAGAGCAACAGTAATAAACATATTAAAGTCACGTATATCAAAGGACGCGTGAGATGAATGCGAAGGTTTATTTTGGTAACAACGACGGCGACAGAATTTGTCAATATATCCATGTTGACAATAATACAACATGACGCGCGTCGTGTCATCGGGCCGCGAAAAGTGATTTAACATTTCTGAATATTATTATAAACTCAAATTATAAAAAAATGTTATTATTTGTTAATATTACATATGTTTTTCTCTTTGTAATAATTTGTATATATAATAATAATTTTGTACAGGAATAATGATTAGCTCGATTTTTAGAAGGAGTTATCACTTGACTACAGTCTGTGGATCGGGTGCAAATTACTAGGTACTAAATTTTACCAAGTAAAGTAGTTTACTGAGTAAAGTTCAGCTTACACGTAAATATAATAATCTTAAAATCTTAAAATATTTGTGATGTCCACGTGGTCGAACTACTGGGACCTTATACCTCAGTAGTTTGTAGTAAGCGTACTGTACACATCAGCCATTATTGTTTAAGACTAAAATTAGTTTAAAAATCCATTTTTTATGTATGTACATATATTAAAAATCTTAATGCGTGTAATTAAATCAAAATTATGTTGACGACAAAGTCTGTCAGCTATTCGTTAAATGAAGTAAAATATGCAAAATATAAACTTAAGCGTGGAACATTTCCGAGCTTGACTGACTAATTGCTCGGAATTTAATTTAAATACAAATCATGAGGCTTTAATAAAAATACATTTTTTATTAAAATTATATATTTAACTAAATGTGTTGGTATATTTATCTTAATTTGGCTTTTTGTGTGATGCGGCAAATTCCTCTTTAGGTAATTTCGATAATTTCGTGGCCATGAATTTATGAACACGGCGCCTTGTGTTGTTTATTATGAAACTTTCAACCGAACTCACGACAAGAGAATATAAATAGATGTATCTGTTCATTTTCGTTTTGACGAATAAATAATATTTCGTTGCATATTATTTTATATCAGATTTGCTAGTAAATATATAGAAGTTAAAGTGATATTCGTCCTCGGAAACATTGTCAGGACCTCGGGGAATGATTTCTGCATAATTTTATAATAATTATTATATTTCTCGTAATATATTTAACGATATACAAATACAATTATCGTTTTGTGTTTACATCGTAGTCAAATATTTGTTAAAAAGTTCGCTGTCTAGTATATATAAATATAATGATTTTTCTATTAACTTGTTTAAAGTATTGTTACAAAATTGGCTTTTTTATACTTTCTAGTTTTATATATTGAGACTCCTATAGTATTTATCTTCAAAATCCCGAACGGCCTTAAGAGTATACTGATTAAAAGTTGGATATCTATGAACTTAAAACTTAATAGTGATCGATTTTCTAAAATCAATTAATAGAAGTTTCAATACAAATATCGAAGTAACTCAAACGATATGACTGTAACAGGAGGTTAATCGGTCCATGTGTAATTACACCCTACATGTGTAAGTACTGAGTCTTCTGTGTTACTCTATATAGTTATAATTAGAAATGTTCGATCATGAAGTTTAGTTTGATGAGAATTAATTTGTGTCATATTTGAATCAACTAACCTTTGAGTGAACGTTATTATACGGGGAGTTTCATCCGAAGCGATTAGTGTGGGTGTGATGATGGTACATATATAGAAAGTATTATATATGTTTATCCGTTCCTATTCCGTTATGAATAATTTACCGTAAATTATGAGGGCGCAGCCTTAGTTTTATAATCGTCGTTGGGTATCTAATGTTAAAATCATGTTCTTGCGAGCCTTCAGACGTTCAATATACATTGAATGACAGCTGGAAAATATCGTTGCCTACAAAAATCTATGCCTTAGATCCGTGTTATTTAATAATAATAAAAATTAATCATCAGTATTGTTAATAGAAGGGGCTGGATCTCATTATTGAATGTCTTCATAATTAACTTGTGTTCTTATTGAACATTTCATTGTTAAACATGATTTTGACCTTCGTTAATTTCTTTGATAATTATAAGTATGAGAAAGATGCCTAATTAAATTGTAAAAGAATAGAAATAAAAATGAAGTCGTTTGTGAACATCATCTACGTCGGTCTGAATTCCATCAAAAGCTAATTGTATAAAAACGGCTTCTTGCGTGATTTCCTAAATCAATTTGGGTAGCTATGGGACCCAAATTCGATTCCCGCCCGAGGCGACAAATCCGACCTTTCTCGGAAACCTCGCGTGTACACACCGTCGTGTGACGATCGGGACAATCCAATCAAATACAGCGCGAAATATTTTTCCGAAATTTGCTCTCTTCACATCGAAGATTGGGTTGTACGAGTGAGTGAGCACGGGCTCAGGATGATACTTTGAGTTTCTGATATAAAGTATTATTGTGTTATTAAAGGATATAATAAATACTAATGATAACGAAGTGCTGTATATAAATTACATTTTAAAATACAATCAACCTATGCACACTTCATGGGTACTGACCTAATTTTGATTATTTCTAGAAATCAATTCAAGCGTTAAATATTTTTAGTAGATATATTTAATACATAAAGCTGAAACAGTGTAAAAAATAAGAGGACAAATTAGTGCTGTTGCCTTTTCTAGAATTATTTTTATTGTCAAGTGTGTTTTGCAGTAACGAGTGGATTGAACCTGCCCTTCGTTGTATAAACGATGACTTCAAATTTAAATTAACTAAACTGGAATTAATCGATTTGTTTTTTACAATTTTAAAAAATCAGCATTGAGAGACAGATTCATTATCGAAACGTCAATCTTCCTTAATTTCAATATATGTATATTATATCAGCATCAAACCATTATTACATATTCCGTATTAACATGAGTACGATCTTGCACGTATTCCGAAGTTACGTGTATGTACGACTGGCGAATAAACAGGGCGTAATGAATAATCATTATTCCGTCTCCGTGCGACGCGCGTCTGACGCACGATTCATGATTTGCAACTCTCTTGGCGGATTTAATCAGGATACAATCAGATCCTCACGATAATAATCTTCAATTGCAGCATATATATGTATGCTCATATGTAATGCTATCATCATACGACTAATAAAAAGTCATAATTTATAGATATATTTTTACATATATGAGTTAAAGAAGAAGACCACGTCTATCTTCTATATAAATTAATCTAACCTCTTGTAACAAAAAATGTTTTTATGTTTTTAATGGATTTTGAATGACCCAATGAACCTTTTCTCATGCGAAGTCGGATCGGATTACTATTTATATCTTATAATATTTATTATATTTACTTTATGTGATTGTAAAATTAATTTACTGCCTTTTAAATCATTTACCGTTATCGTTACTAGGGTACTATAAACCTCAAAGCGTTCTTGCTTTTGAAATATCCGCGTTATACACGAACACAAACATTGTTACCCCAAAATCCTGATTTCAGTGGCTCTAAAACTAAATATATTTTCCTAGAGGCCGGTTTACTTAGGATGGGACTGGCAAATTAAGCCAAAGTCGTCCAGAACAAAAACAATGATTCGATTAGTATGAGAGACCAGCCGCCTACTACAGATGAGATGATAAACATGCCTGGAGTAAATTGAATATTATGTTAATTATCAGCTTGTTGGCAACAATGTTAAAGCGAAACAATCTCTGTTTCGCTTTAGTGAAATCTTGAGATTTTATCAGGTTACAAATATTAAATCTGAGATATACAAGATACAGTGATAAAGTTTTAAAACCAACAACGCAGGTTAGAAATAGTTTGTAAAGAAATTTTGAATTTGCTTGACGAGGAGACACGAATAAGGGGTGTAATTTCATTGCCCAAGATAAACGTAAAGGCGTTTTCTAAACTCAGCTGATTCAAACAAGTGATAACCAAAATATAAGATGGTATGAATTCGTTAAAATCAAGTCTTAAATCCGAGAAACTTCTAAGATCACAGTTGAGATATTTCAGCTTTAGGTTACTTACGCCACATTGCAGTTTCGATACAAAAACCGACCCCTTAGATACAATTAGATGTCTAAATATCTTCTATAAACAAATTATTTTAATCAGTTCGGTACTCCTTGTGTGGATTAAATTTTCGGTCTCAAAATTAGAGATTTTATATTGGATTAATTATTAATTTTGTCCGTTAGTTGTCAACCTTATATATTATTACTCTCAGGGATAAATACATTGTGAACGGTCGAGTGTAGTATAGGTCCGTCCAATATTCCCAGGATTGTTTTCTGTTCAGAGATGCTATAGTAGTTTTTAATATGATTTTATGATATCAGTAATATGATAAGTATACTGCAAATAAAATTATATTTATTGTTATTTACATTGTTTTTTTTTGTTATTATAGGAATAAATTGATCTTGTATATGTATTACTGTATTTTATATATATTATTGTTGCATCTCAAAATCGAAATACATCGTTATAATGAGCTAAACCTAATATTCCTTTTATCTTCCGATTCCGAAAACTTGGGATGACAAACTTGCTTTAAAGAAAAGATGAAATATGTGGAGAGAACGTGCGAGCGCAAAACTCGACAAGTATGTCGACTCCGACAACTTTAGCCGGGCTGCCGTTTCAACACATTGTTCGTAAATTATTTCATGTCATAGACTCGCTGTTACCTTGATATATTGAGATTAGATGCTCGCTAGATTTAACTTCACTTTACCCACCGATCGTATTTGCAATAAATAAGATTATTTTTTGCCGTCGATTGTCGATATCGTGTCGGATTTACCGTCCCAATTTGACGATGAGAGTGCGGAACTGTAGTACTGTACTATAATGTGTACTGCGCAAATAGCTAGCCTTCCTTTAAAATGATGGGACGCCTTGGTCGAAATCGTTCAAACTGGAACTGATATATACAATAATAGAAGACGACAG
Source organism: Nymphalis urticae (assembly GCA_905147175.2). Classification (NCBI taxonomy): domain Eukaryota; kingdom Metazoa; phylum Arthropoda; class Insecta; order Lepidoptera; family Nymphalidae; genus Nymphalis; species Nymphalis urticae. Next base: position 10,002,141 of record LR990004.1, on the reverse strand, counting down.
TCAAACGTCGATAACGATACGATGTAGTAAGACAATTACTCAGACAGCGTTATATCCAATTATAACTCTTGATTGTAAGAAATTACAATGTACCCACATTTTAATTTATAAAATAAAGGTATAAAAAGAGTCTCTAACGTATCTCGAGATCAGTTTGTCGTTATGCTGCCCGAAGGCAACAATCGTGATATTCATAGTCGTGATTTTGTTAAGGAGAAAAACTATGTTGTAATTGTATTAAAAGTGTGATTGATGTGTGAAGTGATGTAAAATACAATTGTGTGACAGTTAATTGGTGTTTTCAAATTATAATCGCCACCCTCGGAAGAAATTATTTCTTACAAATATCAGAAGTGGGATAACACTGAGTCAAGATGACCGGTGCTACACTTGCGCCTAAGGAAACAAGGAGTCGGCTATCTAAGAATCGGACACCAGCTGAAGTTTTATTCGGTGTCAAAATGGTCTGATACTTTTGTATTGTAATTAATGTATGAGTTCTTTACAATAATAACATTTCAATTTTTAACATTTTCATATGTCCGGGGGCAAATGGCCCTTATTACGGGCAGATTGCCGGGTGCGGGCAGATTGCCTGGCGGCGGGCAGATTGCCTGGCGGCGGGCAGATTGCCTGGCGGCGGGCAGATTGCCTGGCGGCGGGCAGATTGCCTGGCGGCGGGCAGATTGCCCTGGTCGCGGGCAGATTGCCCTGGGCGCGGGCAGATTGCCCTGGGCGCGGGCAGATTGCCTTAGTCGCGGGCAGATTGCCTTAGTCGCGGGCAGATTGCCTTAGTCGCGGGCAGATTGCCTTAGTCGCGGGCAGATTGCCTTAGTCGCGGGCAGATTGCCTTAGTCGCGGGCAGATTGCCTTAGTCGCGGGCAGATTGCCTTAGTCGCGGGCAGATTGCCTTAGTCGCGGGCAGATTGCCTTAGTCGCGGGCTGAGCGCCGTCGTCGCGGGCTGAGCGCCGTCGTCGCGGGCTGAGCGCCGTCGTCGCGGGCTGAGCGCCGTCGTCGCGGGCTGACCGCCGTGGTCGCCAGCGGATTGCTGTACATCTGCAGATTGCTTCGATCGCGAGAACATTATTCTGAAACTCTTTTTTTGAGAAAACGCGAGGTCGTGTTTATTTGCAGGACGGCCGAACTGTAAGAAATTACAATGTACCCACATTTTAATTTATAAAATAAAGGTATAAAAAGAGTCTCTAACGTATCTCGAGATCAGTTTGTCGTTATGCTGCCCGAAGGCAACAATCGTGATATTCATAGTCGTGATTTTGTTAAGGAGAAAAACTATGTTGTAATTGTATTAAAAGTGTGATTGATGTGTGAAGTGATGTAAAATACAATTGTGTGACAGTTAATTGGTGTTTTCAAATTATAATCGCCACCCTCGGAAGAAATTATTTCTTACATGATGTACATGAATACAAAGTTTATCTGGAAATACTACTAATTGCGGCCCTGTGTATATTTACATAAGCCTTATTTAATTCTGCATCCTCGACACGTGACTGTTCATTGCAAGCATAGATGCCCCTCTTCAAAAGTATTATGAATTGTTTTATCGTTACAAATTGGCACGAAACCGGAATTGTTAACTTGCCCACATATTGAAAACAAGTTCCCGCATTTGGGTCGGGTAGGAACGAAGCTGTAACCGAACTTTATACGCTATCACGTTTCCATGTAGTTTGTTAACCGCGCCTCGCGATAAGCTCCCCGCCCATGTTATTCAATATATACCGGGAAGCTACCCTGGATTAAATTGCTATAATTATTATTAGTTTAACGCAGTTTCCGATATATTAATAATAATTAAATTCATCCCGCCTAACTGACTAAATAGATTTTTCATTTACATAAAATTATATCTGTAATAATGGTCTCCTTAAAGACCAATTTTGCAAAAAAACTTAGAATTAGACGTCAAAACATCATTCAATAAACGAAAAAGTTATACACGAATATTTAAAAATACACATAACAATCTGTATTAAATAAAGAAGCGTTACACTAGCTAAACATTTGACAAAGATATTCCACCGCTTCGGAAGGAAATACCTCAGAACTAAGAACTATATATATAAGCACCATAGAAACTCAGTGAGATTATATATTTTTGTTATCGATAATCGATTTACATTAAAAATTAATAACATTAAGTTATTACTTAAAATACTCTCAAAACGGATGGTTTCAGTTTCCCAAGGTGTTGTTATCATCTTAATGTACTTTTTTCAATTACATTTCAATTATGTTACAAGTACTTTTTTAACTTATTAGAATGGTATTTCACAAAATTAACGTTTCTAGATTCTACCGTTTTTGCAATAAACTCAATATTGGGGTTTTCACCAATTAAATTACATTTACCAACTATATACAGCAACACATTGAGTTAATATTATATGAGACGTTATGAAAAATACGCGATAATTGCGACGCTTCCCTTATAAAGATAAATGTATATATAAATACATTTTATTTATATGTATTTACAAGATATGAATAAAAATATAAATTAACTTTTATTACATAACAATATGTATAATAGATTTGACAATAGAATAAATTAAATAATAAAACAGCACATGTAAAGGAATCCCATTCGAATTTCACTGCGATACATTTCTTATCTGCGAGTGATACAATTTCCCATATAAGTCGCTGTAGGTATTATCAGTAAGCCCCTTGGACCGTTTTGTCGTTATCGGAACGGACCAGTCCTCGTTTGATCTAGTCAGGATTGGGAGCACTGGCTCGTGAAATGAACCTGTATATGTGTAGGCGGGGTGGTACTAACGGCACATGCGTTTGTTTGTATTGCCACTGTATTGTGTCATTATGCGATTCGATTATATGTATACACTAGTTTCCGCCCGCGATTTCGCCCGCGCACGAGGGGTAGGGGGGTGCTAGTAACCTTAGTCCCTATTCTGTACCCCTGACCATTAGAAAATTTTCATACAGGTTGTATGGAAAAGCTTATAATGATGGACTGAGTGGTTAAGACGTGATAGCACTTACGCATTTGTAACATATTATTAAGGTTAACGGGTCACACTGTTTGTCACAATAATGTTTGACTGGCAAAACAGTCATGAGCATTTTTGACTAATAATATAGTAGGTTTAGGTTAATATTATTTCGTAAGCGTGTGGTCCTGTTCTGAATATACAGTGATGTTATATTGAGTAAGTTTTCTGTGTAGTCTTCAGAGTCAATGTAAAAAATATTAATCCTTTTTGTATAGAACTTTTACATAATAGTGGTTAGATTAGGTAGCATGCCTAAGTAAGGTAAGGACATAGAGGTCGTGTAGTATATAATTTCTTTCTTGATTATATGTATTTGTTTGTTAAAAATATTTCAAATCGAGCTGTCTTACATAACTTTAAAAGAGTTCTTAAGAATTGTTTGCATAGCAACAGTGAAATACCCTTAAGTTATGTTTACTGAATAATTTTCAGGCATGAAAAAATATTCTAAACACGATTTTTTTATTTACCTGAAACGCAGGTCCAAAGTCGTATTAAATAATTTGCCTTTAATCTTAGCGCTCAATGGTCGTATATTACATCATCCGCTGCAACCGACTGCTCGCCATTATTTTGTTTTGTTTTAAAAGATTAATAGCAATGCCCGTTTTTAAGGAATTTCTAATATTCCTATTTACGTCTCTAATTACGCGTAGATAAATGAGTTAGGAGTGGGGATAACAACAGCCCAAGGGGCGGGGATCGAACCTGCGACTTTTATATCGCTGGGCGAACACCATTGCGCTGTCGATGCTTCAGATTAAATTAGTTAATTTGACTTTGATCGGCGATTTAGAAACTTAGAATTGAATTCAATAAACACGTACAATTATTTTGTAATCCAATGAGATTTATGCTTTGAAAAATAATACATTAGTAATTTTTTATACATTACTTACAAATTAATATTTTAATAAATTCCATACTAATAACGAGCCGAGATGGCCCAGTGGTAAGAACGCGTGAATCTTAACCGATGATCGTGGGTTCAAACCCGGGCAAGCACCACTGAAGTTTTTCATGTGCTTAATTTGTGATTATAATTCATCTCGTGCTTTTCGGCAAAGGAAAACATCGTGAGGAAACCTGCATGTGTCTAATTTCACTGAAATTCTGCCACATGTGTATTCCGCCAATCCGCATTGGAGCAGCGTGGTGGAATAAGCTCCAAAGCCTTCTCCTCAAAAAGGGAGAAGAGGCCTAGTCTAGCAGTGGGACATTTATAGGCTGTTACCGTACCGTACCATACTAATAACTAACATTTTATAATTATGATTAAAAAAATGTTTTTTATAAATAGGTACTATCAATGTTCACTGCGATATTAAATGTACTTCAGAATTGTCGGATGTGGGTATGTTTTATACATCTAAACAGTTTGTATATAATAGAAATATCTATAATGTAGTCCCGTGTATAGTTCGTGTCAGCTGTTGATTCTAAGACTGAGTGTGTAGTGTTGGAACTATACAAGAGGTTGCGTGTAATCGTGTTAGTTGCGTGTTAGTGTATGTGTTGTATCAAGGATAGTGTTTGATTTTGCGACGCTAAACAATGTTACATTTGCCTCGTGTAACGACATACCAAAAGCGATATTTGCTGCGAACAGGCGGCGGATTGTTAAGAATTTGATTAGCCGCTGCCCGTTGCGGAGCCGCGCTAGTTACTCGGCTGAAGGGTTCCCCCGGTGAATTGCTGAACATATCGGACATTTGATGAACTGCTTATCTACAGTGATCATAATTACATTACTACTTGTTTTCGAATGAATACTCTCTCAGAGTAACTATTAACATGGCTTAGGACGCCGTTTTATATTCGTTTATATTTTAATGTTTATAATATATAAGTGCGTCGAATCTAAAAAGTAGCAGTCGATGTGATCATAATATCATGGACAGATTGTTCATTCGGCCGTAAAACTCACATCGCGCCTACCTGCATTCACTTTTCGTATTACGTACGAGTTATTTTGACAGCCCACTGCGTGCGCCTTATGTTGCCCTGGTAGGTATCCGCCCGCTTCGATGAGTTCTTATAAAACAAAATTACATACGGAATAAGTAACTTATGGGGGCAACATCTGTTCTTGATATTCGGTAAAACCAATTTAATATTACTGTCGATTTGCGAGAGCCCTTGCGAATTAATGTACTATAAAGTTGTTTGGTCACTGTATAATGTGAATATGTTACGGTAAAGTTGCCAAGGTAGCTCTAACAAGCTTAAATTTGTGATTAACACTGAGGGCTTAGGCCGGGTGCGGATCTCATTTGTCACGTTGCGGCCTCTCAAACCCTGACGTCCGATATAAATCATCCCCCGACACTATTTATGGAGATAACTCACATTTTCCCCTCGGGGCGTTCATTTCCAAGACGAACAGTGGGTAATTCTCTTTTATTTTTTCCTCGCTCGTCTCGCTCTAATTCGGAATCTAGCGATATCACGCGGATAAGGGTATCGTGACGGGTTGAATGAAAATCTCGGCTGTAATATTTGATTCAGCAACTATTAGACGAGGTCCGGCGACAAATTTGCTTCACTAAATCATTGCTCTATGGGACGTGCGGAATAAAGGTTGCGGTTAAACGGTTTTTACGAACTAGTAGATCTCCATTATAGGCGAGTCAGCGCTTTGTCTGTCCCTATAATTATATCACCTAAAAACTTTTTCGTTAGCTAGCCTTCTAATTAAAATAAATAAATTATCATTATAAACTACTATAAAAATAATAATATATGATAACTAGCAAGCGTCGTGTTACTAGTTTGTCCGCCTGTTTTGACCTGGCTCACAGGTCGAGTGCTGGCTCTCGAAGCCCTCCACGTTCACGTGATCCAGATAAAATCACAATTTTTACAACCCGTTCACGGGTCATAACGCGCGCCACTCTTTATTTAATACATTGCCCTTCTGTACTTTTACGGTTTTAAGAAGTTTTATTGTGATTTCAGTTTTATTTCACGGTTTATTTTTGGTGGTAACGATGTTATTATTGTTGCATATGTGTTTTATATCACTTGTGTAGTAAAGCATCCATATATTTTCTATACAGGGTGACTGGTGAATTAGGATCAATATTTTAGGAGCATAATCGGTACATGATTCTCATTCGAATTATGTAAAAAAAATAGGTACTTAATTTTTGACCAAATTTACAAAAAAATTACTTTAAATAAATAAAGTGTGGACATATTTCCGCGGCGCGTGCGGCGTTGTGTTTGCCCCCCGCAACCCCTGCCCCGCGGCTTATTAGTATTAGTAGGTTAGTAGGTTAGTCGGGCGAGCGCCGCCGTAAGGTTCGTCCATCTTCCCGCGCGCGCGCCCCTAGCGATCGATCTTACGCGTATACCTAATGTTTCGTGTGTGAGTGTGACCCGTAATTAGTAATTAGGTATGGCTTATCAATACACAAATGCAGAATAATGTGAGTACTGTGAGTAGTAAAGTGACCCATTCGTGTTAAAGCGTGTGAAAGACAATATGCGTAAACGTGCCGAACTGTGTATCACACGAGCAGGAGCTCACTTTGAACATTTGTTAAGGTTAGTGTAGTTATGTAGGTAAATAGGTAGTTAAATGATTGACAATCGTTGTAAATAAGTGTGTGTAAAAAAGTGATTCAATTTTTAAATACGCCGGAAATACCAAGATAGGTAAACAGTTAATTTTTGTCCCAAGTTCATATCATTTACCTAGTCAACAAATTTGTTGCTTAAACGAGTGAAATATTTTGGTATTTTTGCCTGTTCTAAGCCAGGTTTAAAGTATGAAGGGGGATTGGATCATGCTTGTTTATCAAAGGTAGCCTGCTACCCTGTTAACACGCGGCGGCGTTTGGACGTAGGGAAAGTACCGCGCGATAACTAAATGTACCTAACGGTGTTGTGTCGTCAGCGCAGCTAGGGCGTCCACATGACGCGTAATTAATTACATAACTTTTGGTTAACTTTACTTAGAAGTTTATTAATATTTATGTTATATGTATTTTTTTTTGGTCATATATGGTCGTCAAATATCACGTCCTTAAATATTGATACTAATTCACCAGTCACCCTGTATATCTGATAAACAATTGATAATTCATATTTTCTTTCAATTGAAAATTACTTAAATATTTACGTAATTAATAATGTAACAGTGTCTAAATATATTTATTGTAAGTAGAATATAATCTTATTAAGCGGTTTAATCCATCATGTTACATTACTGTTAATTAGTGAAAAAGTAAAGAATATTTCGTTCGAAAAACATCGGTTTTCTCAAAATATATTTCTGAGCCATCACTACAGTTGCCTGTTTTAGATTGTTCTTCGGTTATTATCGGCTATATATTTTCAACAACTCGATAAAATCGGATCCATTATTCAGCTTAAAATATAATCCTAATATGACAAAGCGATAATAGTTTACATTTTCAATTATATAAAATTAATGATGCAACATTAATCGTTTTATGTGCCTAAGGTGAACTCATGATAGCTTTTATTAATTGTCGCATAAAAGCGATAGATTTCAACGATTCCTATGAATTAGGCTCGCTTTTAAGTATAAATCATTTGGCGCCATTTCTGCCGGTACCACCTAACCATAAATATATGGTACCTACGACCGTGTACTATTTAACGTGTACCTAAAAATATTAACTTATTTGGCTTAATTATTTCAACTGTTAAAATATTTCAATAAGACTTTAAGCAATCTATCCTGACCAATTCTTTAATAGAATCTTAAGCTGCAAGTAATTGATCTTCTTCGATCAACGTAAACTTTGCAAATTTGTTACAAGTTTATCCACCGCTCTGTTAAAGATTTAATAATGGCTTCTACTACTCTTAAGAAAATTTATCACGAACTGCAAATTAAAAAAAAGTTACTAACGTCCTCGTAGATATATTTAATCGAGAGTTTAATATTATACATTTTACTGGTCATAGGGCTTTGTGCAAGCTCGTCTAGGTACCACCCACTCAACAGATATTCTATCGCAAAACAGCAGTACTTGGTATTGTTGTGCTCTGGTTCGAAGGTTGAGTGAGCCAGTGTAATTATAAGCTCAAGGGACATAACATCTTAGTTTCTAAGGTTAGTGGGGCATTGGTGAAAATTTATTTATAAATGTATAAATAAATATATACATTTTTCAATCTTCTTCCAATACACATTAGCTGGCAATGGCCCGTAACTCATATCTCACAGATGTATCTGCAATATCGTCCAACCGCTTACTTTAATGCTCGTTTTGATTTATTGATATTGATAAGTATCTTCGCTCATAAAATTTCCAGGAAAATCGTAAACATCAATGATTCGGGCTTTTTCAAATACTATTAGCTAGCGTGTTTTATCCCTTAAACAAATGAGAATTAAAGTTGAGAAATTTTAAGGGATTTAATAAGATTTTTTATTAGTAATACATTAATGTGCCCGGTTTAATCTTTGTGGCTAATTCATCCTTTCTCTGTGGTAAAGGAAATATCGTGCGAGTCTGCATGCCCAGGAATACATTATTATTATCAGAGCTAAGCCTCTATGTACTGAAAAGCAATGGAACAGCTTTGTGGATTAAGACCTAAACACTGTTTACTGTAAAACGAGAATGGACATGTGCTCAGTTGTGGTGTGCTTACCGTTGCGTTGGTATAATAAGCAGATACTTATATGAATAGGTAACTTCATGTATTAGTAGTCTAATCGAGTTAACATGTTTCAATTATATCATTTATTCGATATACAATATTATTCTATATAAATACATTCATATATAATATACGAAGACAATGCAATATGATGTTGATGAATACCGCTAATATACATATAATATTATGAAGAGGTAAAGTTTGTGAGGTTGTAGGGGGTAATCTCTGGATCTACTAAACCGATTTTGAAAATTATTTTACCAATAGAAAGCCACATTATTTGTGAGTGTCATAGCCTATATATTAACCCGAAAAATGAAAAGACTTTTTCGTGGTAGTCGGATTTGCAAAATAAGTCGGAGAACTTGCATAGTTTAAAGTTTAATTTTATTAATGTTCGGTCATCGCGTCTTTTGGCAGTCAGGAAATATCATCATAGCACTCAGTACTAACCGAACCACAATCATAATTTCATCACAAGTAAAAATGTTTACCGACCAACGAAGTGGGCACGGGTCAGCTAGTATGAAATAAATGTGTTAGTTAATTACAATGTATGAATGTATATTTTGTAAGTTGTCCTAACGAATGAATAAATAAACCGCTACCGACGTAATGATTGAGCTGAAGACAACAAAAAGGCCAAAAAAGAAAAAAAATATAAGAATATATACATAAATACATAATACATACGTAATATAATTATCTGAAGTATACATAATTCATACATAATTTATTTAATAAATATTTAAGCAGTTCATATAGTTCTTATAAATGCAATCAACTTTAGGCGGCGTATAAAGCGATTGCATTATTTGTAAGAGCGGACGCCAAGAAAAGCCAAGAAGTTGTTTTGCTAAAACGGCTGGTTTCCTTTAATTAGCGCGGACCGCTTGCTCGCTCCAACTTACTAATTACTTCCAGATCTTCTTTCTGTTTGATTTTAGTTACAATTAAACCACTGAAGCCTTAGTTGTTCTTTGCTACAGCATTTAGAAAATATCTTGAACACTATGTGTCGTTGATTCAATAGATTTTCTTTAAAAAAGCTGTATTTGATACCTAATATTTAACTTTTTTTTAATAATGAAAGTTATGGAATTATTCTAAATAATTTTGAGATGACGTTGTAATTAAAATATGAATATTAATTTATTTATAACTGACTTAAAAAAGAAGGTTTTAGTGTATATTTTTTATGTATTACCAATTCATCGGAAACGACTTAGCTGATTTGGGCAATTTATTGCCGAACCCTTGAAGAATGTTCAACTTTATTTAGACAGATATATTTAGACACAAAATCGAGTCATTATTTTTATAGCTTTAACAGAACACATTTTTTTTAGTATTCACTTTTATTTGTAACCAAATAAAAACGTATAAATTAATATTAACCAGATATAAAATGTATCCAAGTTGATTAAGGAAATAAAGGCTTTGTTAAAATTTGAGTCGTGTTTTAAATTGTTTTTGTTTTACTTTGAATTTCAGAAAACCCAACGTATTATAATAATAAACAATAAGTCCGCTTCTTCGTCCAAGTTGGTGGTAGAAGTAAGTCCGAACAAGGAAAGTTCGTTACGTGCGAGACAAACACTAGGCGCGCAGAAAATAGAAGAAGATACTCCCTAATGAAAATAATCTTGAAAGTTTTTTAATTACAGCGGCCGGAGAGGTCGGGTCTATAACGCTCTGATGAACGCCATTGCTCCGAAATTATTTACCGCTTTTGTTCTCGTGACCCGATGCTCGCGACGACAAAACGAACTGTCATTTCTGGTTCGCGATTGTATTGTGTGTGTTTGTTGTGTAAAAGTGTATGATTTAAGATGAGGATGATATATATGGAATTTATAACACTGCTAAAACGTATCAGAATAATGGGTTGATCAGTTCTAATGTGGTACTTTTACCGCTTAGAGCTTATATATGTTGATCGTGTTTCTTCAAAAAGTAATTTCATAATAACTTTATAGTAGTATTTGCAGTGAAAATTGCAGTACACCTAAATGTATAACCTAGATACGGCTGAGTTTAACGTAAACAAACTATTCGACGGTCGACCGTAACGTGGAAATGTATCTGCAAACTAATGGACGAAGATAAACGTTCACGCAAACCGAACTACACAAACAAAACATCTTATGTGTATTCACACAACATACTGTATTGAAGGCTTTCAGTTAATATATTGGAATAGATATGGCATAGTATATGATATAATATAATACATTTCGATGCTATAGATATGAAGTAAATAAGATATGATATAAATCACTCGGCTATGTTTTAAATCATCATTGTTATCAATCTATATCAATATTATAAAACTCGATAAGTTTTCGATTATACAAAATATTTTTGAGTAAGTTTACGTTGACGTAGTTATATGATATATAACGTTCAAGCTACGACCCTTAGAACGGAACAGTAAACACATTTAGTTAGATCATGGGGACGAGTGTAACCATGGAGAACAACTAGTCCTTAATAATTATCCATATATAATATATTTATTTATTTTTATTAAAAGTATTTATTTATTTTTTAATATGTACAGAAGAAATGGTTTTTTCATTACACATTTTGTGAGAAAAGTAAAACCGTACTAGCAATTATATCTCAACATTTCCGTCACGTTGATGATCAACAGCGCCTCGAGACGGAGCGCTCTCGAGGCGCGACGCCCGCGTCTCCCTCGTGAACAAAAACCCGACGAGAGCGTCGCACTCGCCGCGGTAAACATCATTACCGTTTACGCTACTCTAAAGAGAATGTGGAATGATACACTTTTCATTAATATACCATCTCTTAAAACACATCCGTTTTTTGTTTGCTTTTACATAATTTTCTTGTGTTTTTTTTTTAAATTTTATTTTTAAAATATATTGATTTGAATAAAAAAATATGAATAACTCTTCACAGCCAGTTTAATTAATATGTATTATAATTTGAAAGTTAGATTGAATTGGTATACTTTTGAATTAATCGTTGAGTTATTTCTTCAGTAGACGGCCGTCAGAATTTTTTAGATCGTAATCTCGATCAACAGCGCATTAGACTGTGGAGGGCAGTGACTAGAAGGCAGAAGAGCAACGCTCCTCCCGCTTTACTATTAATGTCGAAAGGGATGGAATATATAAACATGTTCTATTTGTGTAGTTTAATTATTAAAAATATCAATTGTTAGGGTGTAATTGTAATCCTCATTGCCCCTCGCTTCACTTAGTCGATATCATTTATAATTATTTTAACATTTTTTTTTTATACTAGTTTGCGAAAGTATAATTTTTGTACATATAAAGGAATAAACTCAAACAAACTCGCAAACTCAAACAAACAAACAATTTCGTAGAATATAATATACATTGTAGTTTTGGAAGGACATATTTTCGATACTAATACAAATATAAGTCATGAAATAGTCTATAAATTATTCCAGAAATAGCGGATCAGCCTGAAGTATGTAGTTGTATTTCCCGAAATACAGGAAAAGGCTTTTTTCGTAATATTGAATATGCTGCCAGGATTACCCTGAACGAATTTGACGGAACGTGTCATACGAGCTCCTAAATAGATTTGAGGGATTGCCTACAACATATTGCTCCTTTGTGTCTCTTATATTCAAATGTGATTACAAGATTTCTTTACAACTTTTGTTTTCGTGTAATGCGCGTGTCAAAGCTCCATACATACAACACAATACATACGACACAATTCTTCTAGGTTTCTTAAAATCGTTTGTACTCAAAAACAAAGCCCTGCGTTTAGCGACATTAAATGTCTATTGTACCTTCAATTGAATTTATAGCATTTTAAAAACTAGTAAGAGATATAAAAAACAATTGCAAAGTACGTTTTACTTTTTTATGAAGCTTAAATGTAATGTTACCACGCTGATCGAGTTTCCCGATGATGCGTATCTTCACCGCCGAGGACAGCTGATTGCTACCAAATTATACTCTTGAAATCTCCGGTGATTCTCGGATTCTTCGTTTTTTTCTTTGTTTCAGATCTAAATACTTTATCTCAGTGCGCACACTCTTATTATTTAAATGTTACCTCTTGCCTAATTAAAAACTTACCACCTAATTATGAAATCAAATCCTGACTTGAGTCTTCAGGCTTTACCCATTTACTTTTATTGGAATTATAGTAAAGTATTTTAAAATACCTTTTTACAATATATATGAATATATATAACCGGTAAGTTTCAGCCGCATGACGGCTGCAGGTGTTGTGTGGCTGAATCGATTATTTGTAAACACCTGCTATCGCGAGTGTCAGTTTGTAAGATTAAAAGCTTGTGGTTCTATTTTTACACTTTAATATTTCGTTTTGAGTAAAAATTGTCTGAAAGAAGGTAAGTAACAGCCTTTTATATACTACCCCTAGGCAGAAGTCCTTTCCTCTTGATTAGAAAGTTTTGAGCTTGAGAACAATACGGGTTAGGGCGAGGTAGTGGAGACACTGGCAGAATTTCATCCGATACATGCAGCTTCCTTGACGTTGTTATCCTTCACCGCTGAGCACGAAATTAAACACAAATTAAGCAAATGTAACTTGGACGGGTTCGAACCAGCAATGTGCCTGCTTGTTCTAGCCTCTAAATAAAGAAAACTAAAGATTAAAAAAAATAACGTATCTACTACGTAATGAACTATTTATTAGTCGTCGTATAATCTAATTTAATAAATATTATCTCATTTAAAATAATTTAGAAGTGTAAACTCGACTGAGTTAATTTAATCTTGTTAGTGGTGTGTGGTCGCTTTACAGTGAAATCGACGAGCTCTTGAATCCTTCGTTAACTTTAATTAGTTCTGATTCAGTTTGTGTTTATTTAACTCCCGTAATTTCACCTTACACTCAGTATAGACGGAGGGATATTAGAACAAAAAGATACAGTACTAAATACTTTCGATTCGATATTGGTTACCTGATTTTTGTTTAGAAAAATATCTTATAAAAAGTAATGTTAATCGTATGAGTCAACTGCACAGGTCATATGTGTGAGCACTACAATTCCACTTTCTTTTCCTTCAGTTTCATAATCCGATTAGACAATCTCACACGATCAGAAAGAGTTCAGAAGCAGTAGCAAAGGTTTACGTGATTTCCGAGGAGTGGCAGAACCCAGGACTTTTGGGTCTGCGACCTTATAAGCTATCTCATAGACCAACGAGGTAGTAGATACAATATGTAGGTTTATAAAATCTTAGTTTGTTTGCATATTATTTTTGCACTGCAATGCAATTCTTAAAGTGTCATAAAGTTTTCTTTGACATTAATTTTAGACTATAAGCACTCGGTTTGAAACTCGAGACAAAAGAGTTGCGCGAAGTTAAGGTCTCAGTCGATAACTCTGAGGGTCATCCGACGTTCTCATCACGGTGAGGTCGCCAGTTTTACTGAGAACTAATTGAGAAATTGTTCTGTAAAGTGCAGCGTCTTGGCAACTTCGAAACTACATAGGACTTACTTAGTGTTTTTGTGCACATTTTCATTTTTAACGACCGATTTATTTGTATCGGCAACAAGTTAAATAGATTAATACATTAGTATTTTTTATGAAATGAAAACGTTAAAATATTTTTAAAAGTAAAATAGTGTATACTTATGTCCTAAGATAGGTTTGTTTTGTCAGTTCAATTGATTACTTTTCTATTGTTTTGAAAAAAAAAACAGAAGGTATATTTGATTTACTGTATTTACAAAACATTTACTTTAACAAAAGGCGCAAAAAAAGTAATGTTTTCTGGAAAACTTCAGTCAAAAGAAAGAATTACGTAAACTATTGATATAGGCGTAATATGTATGTACGTCGCACTCGATATAACAGGTGTGAAACTAAATACAAAGGAATTTATAACCATAGGCACGTAGTGAGTACAGTGTACCTTTGTAGTTCGTAATCTAGTTGAGCCGGCTATAAACCAAATTGTTCCGAGTAATGTTCAGCCTTACTACCGGCATGTGAAGTCAGGTCAGGTGTCTAAGAACTGGCTCATGGTTTTGCGAAACAATATAAATAATAACGTTAAAACTGCAACAAATGCTTTTAAATTTTTTAATCGGCCTTTCTTTATTAATAAATCAACATCTTTTTTATTATTTAATAAACAACGGTTGTCTTAAATTAAACGCTGCCCGATTATTATTGCTCGAATAGATTTTTTCCACAACTTCATTAAACGCATTGGAATGTAGATACAGTTCCTTGCCGTCCGCGGGGAATATTTCCATTTCCCTGAATAAAATGTATCCTCGATTTAAATACGATGTATGAGCAACTTTTCCGAGTTTCGCTATAAGCCAACGTGTTCCGCTGTGAGACGAACAGAAGTGATATATTCAGTCTTTTGGCTCCGAGGCGATCATACTGTTATCAATAATATGTTCTACATTAATCTGTTACGGTCAAAAGCTTATCTTATATTCGAACTTACGATATAAACAGTTAGATTTTGCTGAACCATAAAAAGTCGTTTGCTAAATTTGACTTGAACAAAAATAAATTTCACACAATTTATTGATAAACACGTAAACTACGGGAAGTCGTGACTAGTAGCATGTAAGGCGATAGTTGTAAAGTGTAAAGTTTGAAAGATCAGAGCTGTTACGTTGTTCGCGTATCGCTCTGTAGTCGGCGCCGCGACGGCGCGGCGTCCTGTGACGTCACGCGCCCTAGCTTCGCTTGCAAGTTTCGGGAAGAGATAACTTATACGAGATAGATCTTTTTATAAACTGTAATAGTTTTTTACGCTTGTTTGCTATGAATTTATCTCCTAATTAGTAAAAAAACATTCCCTGCCAAGCAGTAAATACGGCTTATGGCACAGAAACAAGTCTCGCACGAGAGATGAATAAATCCAAACAGATACGCGTCCAGTCGGACAGGTATTTGTAATCAAATCTGCGTAATTAAATGGAATGATAAATTGCTCACTGTGACGCTCGGGTTGCATCGCAGTTGCACGGAAAAGATGTCGCTAAGATTAGCTTCAGCTAAGTAATTGTTGGACCATTACTGAGAGAATGTTAAATGTTTTATTGACTCTGATTTTTTTACATTATTACTAAGTTTTATGGAAAAGTCCCCTTTCTTTAACACAGTTATTTTATATTAGTTTTATTATTTACATAAAAACATTAATGTCCAGAATACTATTGTGACCGAACTAATGAATAACGATCGGTTGTTTTTTTTCCCTTCGTTAGTTGCACAAATTTGATAGTAAATTATTTGTGATTTTAGAGTCATCATATGCTGTGGTAATATAATATATGTATTAGTTTAAATATAAATCGATTGTTTTTTCATGTGCAACAAAATATTCCATTTAAAAACTACATAACGGTGAAAATTAATAATGTCCCCCGTGCGAAGTCGAGACATATAGAGAGAGGTAGCTAGTATACGTATGAATGTATGGTGGGGCAACGTCTTCGCACTTATGAATCATATATACAATGTTGTGTTGACACATAGGCACAGTAGCGTTACAAAATCATCCAAATATTTAAAAAACCAAGTTATACAATTTATACAAGTAAATTTACATATGACCGTCATTAAAAAAAATGGGGTTTTCTTTCGGAATCGGGAAAGAAGGGACGTACAAAACTTTCCTTTTTATGACGAAAATATGTTGAAACGAATAGTATGTGGAATATAGTATGATTATAAGAACGTATAGTACGTGGAGTTATCTGATTTTTATTATGTCTATTAGTCCTCTTTTCGATCTTCATTCCTAGAAAGTAATTCTGTTATTGTTTATAATTAATAAGTACAAAGCAGTCTATAAAGTGATATCCAAAGGTTGATCACTTACAACATACTTGTTCAAACGACTCGACTATTCTATCGCTTAGATTATTTTCTTTATTCTTATATTCAGAGAAAATTATTTCAATCATTGTTGTACGTGTCGCCTGACCTGGCTCTCCTTTGGAAAATTTTATCTTATTATAAATATTGAATTACTCTGGAATAACTTATTCAAGTCAAACTGTTTCCCGTTCCATTAAAGGAAAGTATTAAGTAATTAAATTAAATTAAATCACAGATTTTCAATGACGAGTCTCAATGACGAGTAGCTAAATATAATTGTCATAAGCTCTTTATGTATTTTATGGTTGCGATAATTATCGTCTACCGCATCGAGAACAGCCCAAGTAATTGTTAAACTATATAATCCGTGATAATTCATAGATAATAGTTGGTTATGTATTGATGTAATACACTGAATAGTTTATCTTTATATACGAGTGGTGAAGAGGGTGTAAAAATATATATATCACAGGATAAGATATCTCATCTTATATAATTATTTATAATAGACATACCTATGTATGGCTATGAGTTTTTTTAAATTTACTATGTTACGGTGTGTGCGTTTAATTATTCTAAAATTAAAAGCTAACATTGACTATGTCGCTGCTAACTAGGTTTGCTTATTAGCAACTCTTAAATTCCTTTATCTTTTCGCAATTTAATAAATGAACCGCAGCGAAGTTATAATGACGTTACCATAAACCTATTAAAAAGTTTGAAGGGCTACTGATTAGATAAATTTAATTTATTTTTAATTCTTACCTCCACTTTACTAAGTCCGAGCTGCAAACTTTTCATGTTCGCATTAAAATTCATACCACAATAAAAATGGCTGTCGTGATTATCTTATCAAAATATTTAAAAGTACATTTAGCGTTCTGAATTACTTAAAAGTTTGTGGACTCATTAATATTCTTGAGAGTTTCTCGTGTAAAAGTTATTTACTTGAAGTTTCCTAAGTCCCGGGATGCTGTTTCATTCCTGGGCTTTATTATATATAACTAGTGACCGACTTTGTTAGTTTTCTTTGTACACGGTTAAGCCTTAGAATACGTCGACGCGCGGCCGGGCTTAATACATTGTGAGTGCACGCGGCTAAAAAATATCCGGCTCACGTTATACAGAATTAATGTATTTATAACTGTTGCTGGCCCCTGCGACTATTTTTGTGCCACTTTTGTAATCATTTTCTGTAAATCACGTTACTAATATACTATCCTTATCCAAAAAAAATAAGTAAAAATTGACATAGGGGTATATATTAAATTTTAGTACGATCAGATCAGTAGTTTGGTCGTGATGAAGTAACAAACAAACAAACATAGAATTTTTTAATTATTAGTATTGATAGAATTTATATATTGATAGAATACTATTTGTCTAACCTCAAACTCTTGGTGTCTTTACATTATTCGTTTGCTGTTACCCCGTTCATTTGTGGTCGCCACGGTGTGAAGGCTGGCCGCCTGCCTGACGCCAATTCTCCATGAGATTGCGTTAGTTGGTGGGATGTTGAGATCAAGTAATGAAAGTACTTATATAATTTATAGATGCGCTGAACACAAGTATTTCGCTTTGTCGATTAAGGTTGGATAATTTTAGTTTACTCTGCCGGAAATCGACTCTCAAACGAAGGACTTTATTATGCAAATCTATTTGCTAATTAGATGTCTAGTGTTAATCTACACATCACTAACGTGGAGTATCATTTCAAGAGTTAATGTAATTGCCGTCAATTGGACGCAGCTTCTAATTACCAAACACATCGGGCTCAATATTCGACGGGTGTTGTATAAACTTTGCGTCGAAACTGTGAACGTGCGTTTCGAATCATTATTAGGTTTCATTCATGTGCAATCATTTATGTGCAATAATAGTTTGTTGTTTTTACTATATCTTAAGAATATTTAGGAGATTACATGATATGTTTATTTAGCGATTTATAAAAGCGGTAATTGAATTTTTATCCGTATTTAGACACATACAATATTTTGCAATGTTGATATTGTTGTCCGTGTATCTGTGTAAATTTAAACGAATATTTTGTGGAAAAAGACTTCTTAAATGATATAAAAGTTGAAGAAATTATTGGCCTGGTATTCTTGGTAAAAGATTTATACATCTTTGATTAAAAATAAGTCTAAAACTTGGTGTCTGACCATTTTCATTAAATTAACAGATATTAAAATTTCAATATAAAAACCTCTTTGTTACTAGAATTGATTATTAAAGTAGCCAAGTGAAACGTTCATAATTAATTCATTCAAATACATTGGAACTGATCCCCGTACGGTGAATGTTTTTTAACTGAAATTTAATTTTAATTCACTCTAACTTAGTCATAAATTTATCTTATTACAGTGCTACGCTATTTCGTTACTTGTGTAAAATTCATTTCCAAGAAGCGAAATTTAATTAAACCTTTTAATGAGATATTTAATAGAATATTATGATATGCAATTTAAATATTTCATTTGTTATGTATGTTTTATGTAATTCGGCTTGTATGTATGTATGTATAGTTTTTGTTCCTACTAAAAAAAAATTAACTTAACGTTTTTGTTTTAATGACTAAGGTGACTTACTTTTAATTTTTATTTTATTGTAATAAACATATTATTGGATTAGATAACAATCTAATCCAAGTTAGTGCTGAGTAGACAAATTTTCCGATGCGTACCAGGGTCGCAGAGTACAGCGTCAAATTAAATTAACATAAGAGGAGCTCTCTGTCCGCGACAAGCAGCGGACGCGAGCGCTACCAACTGCATAATTTACGATCTGTCACCGCTTACTATATGACCCCTGGGCATTTACGGACTGTACGTACTTGTGGTGACTGTTACGTAAACTGGGCCTTGTTTTATATTTGTTTTCTTAATTTTGTAATATTTATTTTTATGTGTATTAAATTTTATTTTATTAAACTAACAAAAGCTGTTATGCATTCATTTACATTAAATTACAGCTGTCAAAACAATGGGAAAATCAAAGAGCGTTTGGTAATTAATTAAATTATTATTATTTTTATACTGATATATTCTTTCATGTTAATATGTTGCTATTTGAGTAGATCCTGTAGACGAATGTTTCTTTCCTGCTCATGTATCATATTTTTAATATATCTTTGTTAACTTAGTCATCTTGTTCAGTGTTTCATTATTATATATTATTATTTGTTACATTTTTTTTATATTTGTTTTAACGGTGCTAAACTACGTACACGGATAAATTAATGATCACGGAATATAGTCAAGTGAATATTTTCTAGGTCCTAATTTAAATATGATAGCTTGACAATGTAATACTTAGTTACTGTGTGTATGTTATTTGTCAATTAATGTTTACTAATAATAATGAATTCGTGTTTAGTAATTAGTGGATGATGTAAATATATAACATAAATTATTCAATGCGGGGCGGGTCGAGTTGTCATAATATAAATAATGAAATTCTCTATGTAAGTTAATTGTCACTTATTCAAGTATCGCAGCTGTACTGCGAGCGACGGCAACGCGCCAAATTGTAATGGAGATAAAAATCGAAACGATATCCATTCTGGAAAAGTTCCAGATAGTTTAAAGTATCGTTAAAGTACTGTTTGTAATAATAAGATTATTCAGATGTAAATTTTTGTACAAATAAGGTAGGCGGATGGGAAAATATTCCTTATGGTAAGTGTATGTACACTACAGCGTATATACATTGGCGCTGTAAGAAATATTTACCTTAAATTCTTACATCGCCAATGCGCCACCAACCTTGAGAACCAAGATGTCACGTTCCTTGTGCCTGTAGTAACACTGGCTCACTCGTCCTTTAAACCGGAACACAACAATACTAAGTACTACTATTTGGAGGCAAAATATGTGATGAGTGGATCGTACCTACAGAAACGGGCTCATCCCCAAGTAACATACATATATAGATAACAATTAAAGCCGCAAAATGAAGAAAATCGAATGAGAATTAAGTTAAGAAGAAGAAGAATTAAATTTGTTTATTTTTACACTATGCATTTAAAATTAAAAAATATATATGACGGCGCATTTGATTACGAGAGTAAGCGATTTGGCACGAATGGTAACCTAGCAACTGTTATCAGCCAGTCTCGTGTACTCTAACGCAACACCGAGCCCTAGTGCGACAATGTGACAGGACCGCCGTTATCACAAGAAGAGGCGACGGGCGGTTGTCAAGAATAGCGTGCTACGTGTTTGGTGGAGCGTTATCCAACTTATTCAACAATACTAGAAGTATTCTTCACGCCCGAATACCCACACCCGCTTGAGTCAAGCATGGAGTCAATAGATAAAGAAGATACAGTCGTCGTCCCTTTATATATTATAATTAATAACAGATATATACACGGTTTTATCGTTCGCGAGTAATCTTCGCTGGTATAATACGTATCATGTCGTGCCTGAATTACATACTGTTACGACCACGGGAGGTCCTGACAATACACTTGCAATTGCACAAGTGAATGTTGATATATTATATACTACTGACCGAAATCACCGTTGGAAAGATATTTCAGTTTTTAAATTTCTCTCAAAAGTAATATAAAACAATACGATGCAATTTTCTTCCGTTCGATCGCTGTGATTCTAATATTCGCGCGTTTATACGACTTCGGAATTGCTCGCACATGTTGCCCGAATGTACCCTACATTGTTGACAACAGATTTTTATTTTTTAGAATGCAAATTACCCACTAAAACAATTGGGTTTTTGAGCAACAGTTATTTAAATTTAATATGATTTTGCAATTACAGTTTAAAACAACATAAATATTTATGATACCTACACGTGGCATATATACCTTAACATGTACACGTGTATAATTAAGATTAAATAATTATTTCATATTTTGGTTACGAAAATACATATATAACATTTCAGTATAAGAATACTAAACGAATAACTTGTTTGCCATTCAATCCTGTCAAACCGCCGACAAGTAAATATGGCCTCAAACCGAGCATTCAGATTTAGGTGCTACCTGCCTGTTCCTCATGCTGGCTTGGTAACTGGGCCAATTAAAACTTATATTTTACGAAGCTTCAAATTCATTTAAAATTGATGTTCGTTTATTAAATTTAAATATGATTATAATTTATTTTCATACTCGTAAATCGTTTTTGTTGTTGTGAAACATCTTTTGGTTCGCCTTGGGGCTAACACCGAGTCGTATGACGTGACGGTAAAAAGCATGACGCTCAACGATGCCGTCAGACCTTCTCCACCGCCGTTGTCTTATATTTTGTGTGAGCGTGGCACGTATACTACATATTTCGTTGCTATATTTTATTGTAATAATAAGCTATATAAATATTTAGCTATATTTATTTTACTCCATATTTATTTAATGTCCCGGTCCTGAGACTGGTAACATTTCTTTAGTAAAAAATAATACTTTTTATGATTCGTAATGAGTTTTTTCTCAGTATGCCTATTTCGTTAATTTTAAAACATCGTAATGCGATTATCAACGCTAAAAGGATATTGTGCGATGCGAAGCCCGACACCATCGATTTTCGATGACAGTACAAACAATGACGTCTCACTTTGCACGTAATGGAGTCTTCGAGATAGAGAATAGACGCTCGTGTATCACGTCACAGTATGTCCACAGTCAAGTCAACATGCCCGCCATCTTGATAAGGCATTGAACAGTACCCTAACTTTTAGATGCAAGATACATCAAACTTTTAAGCTCTCTACCATATGAACATTATAGATATTTCTGGTTAAATTACAGTACAGTAGTATATAAAGTTTTTTTTTAAATTATCGCCGCGGATATTATGTATATCATTAGAATTAACTGTGTCTTAACAAGTTTTGTAAAATATTATAGAAATGTATAGATTAAAAATTGACACTTTACATCTTAAGTATATACTAGTATTGACAGCTCTATGTAGACAGTACAACATTCGTGTAGAGACAGTTAATAGATTATCACTTTGAAGTTTCCAAATGCTTAAGTACATATAGTCTATATGTAATCAGTCGATCGTCCAAAGCGTTTAAACTTTGACCACCGGCCAAGTATCAAGTGTAAGTTGGCGAGTTATGTCACTTGGAACTTGTACGAGTAGCTATCCTACATGAGTTTGGAAAGCGGCCAATCTCTAGTTAGCTGTTGTATTGTTGTTTCGAGCGTTGTAGGTTTGTCACTGTCAAGTCCAGTTTAAAACCGATGCAGAGTTGAGCTTGATGTATTAAAAAAACAGTTACACCAGGACATTCGAAATTAAAAGCATAACATGCCTCCGTTAAATGATTATTTATATATTTAATAATATTGTATTATATCGTTAATAATATTTATATAATTAAGGCGTGCTAAATGGCCAAAACGAATGACCTACATACCTACATAATGCCGTTTGATAATACCACAAGTAAAGCTTACTGGAACCGGTGTCGAAAGCCTGGCTTACCAAGTTAGTTTGGCTAAGTTTTGGCCAATAGCCAGTACATCCTATTGTTTTATAAATACAAAATGTTATCGTTTTATGTTTAGGATGAACAATATTACAAATACAGCAATAATGTATAAATATTTGAAAGAAATTATTGCACAAAAGCTTAAAGCTCTAATTTATGATCGCAGTGTTTCTAAGCTCTATACCATAAAAAGTGACTTTAAGCAACAAAAAGCGTCTGTTTACAAAAAAAAATATTACTCGTAATGTATATCTAGAGCACTACTCTCGATGCGGTAGAGCTTTAACGGCAATTTGGCAAACCTCAATCGCTGTACTACAAGCAATGCAGGTATTTCTGTTTTGGTAACCGCATTCTTCCACTTGCGTAACAATGCAAGTAACATTTTGTGCTGAGGTAATAAAGTTCTAGCTAAATTTGTATGATTAAATAATTATACTATTATATAACACAGTGTTTTAATACATTAAAATATTTAATTCCAAATATCAATGTCGACTGAAATTACATAATGTAAATAACATACAGCGTTTATAACTTTTAATTAATATTGAAATATTTATTGGTGGTACGTGGTGCGCAGTTCCGTGAAAAAATTTAAATAGTAAATTGATATTGCCAGAAGATTTAAGCAATAATAATCAGAAGCGTATGACAACAATATTTAAACACATTTAGTTTCATAGATATTGAAATATATTTTCTCGTGTCAACATTAAATCGAATTAAGAGGTAAAATAAGTCTCGGAGGGAAATTTAAAATATAATAAAACAAACGTTGGTAGAATTTAATGATTTTCACTGCTTACTTGACACTTCGACACTTTTAAGTAAACCTTTTACAAAGATTTAAGCAAATTTATTCGAAATAACATTATGTAAAACTTGTGTTAAGAGAAGCCTTATGGGGATGATTATAACCTAAGGGGTTAGGATAGAATCTTCGACTTACAGAGTGGTGGCCGGATTTTTTGCCGTTCATGTTTGCTACAATAAATATTTAAAAAGCTTTTAATATCATATAAAAATAATTATTCTTTATACTTTGCCTTCAAAGAGTGTCATCTGTTGTAAACAACAATTGTTAAAAACAATGCATAGTAATCCCGCTGATTTTCTTTTACCGTTTCTTCTCAGGTCTAAGGTATAAGAAACTTATTTTAAGATGATTATAATAAGATTTAGTTTTCCATATGTGCGTGGGAAGCAGAAACACATCATATTGTTCATACCTAAAACAGTATTAAACGAAATCTCTTACATTATATTATTGTCGGCATATATATGTAAATAATATTGACAATTGTTGTTACTTATTAGTGCAATTATTTAAGAGTAATGATGCCGTAACGAGTTTTCAACTTTGAATAACGGCTGACCCTACTCAAAGTAAAATCCTACCGAAATGGTTCTAGGACTTAACTATACACCCACAAATTGGGCAACATGTAACGGTATTTTACATTGATGAGTCGATCTATGTACCAGGCACTCATAAAGCGGTTGAATTTTACCCCAGGTTTACTGAACCGGAAATCTTATGTAATATAGTGTTATGGGAGTAATTTACTGTAAGCGTTACGTCTAAGACATCTAACTGTATTAGGAAACAATAGATTACATAATCCGTACAATGAAGACGTATAAGGTATGCAAATACATACCTTATAGTACATTGTAAAACAAAGGACATAAACTATTTCATTTATTAACTATTTATTACTTATATGTACGTTCATATTACAAATAATAATAAACATAACTATTTTTATAAAACGGTCTATGTCTTTATTTACATAAGGTTTATATAAAAAAAATAAAAATAGTTACTGAAGGAATCATGCCGGGTGGTGACTTGGTAAATAACTAAATCCAATCATAAAAATAAAATGTAAAAAAATGTTCCAAAGCTGTCCCCTACCGGAACTACTTGTGAGATTTCGTGTAAAACATCGTCATAAATTGTTCCTTAATTCGTCTCCAACATAAATTAGAAATATTTATTTCTATAATAAATATAATGGCTTGGAACTCGATATTGATATCTGTAACAGCCTGTGAAAGTCCCACTGCTGGGCTATAGGCCTCCTCTCCTCCTTTTTGAGGAGAAGGTTTGGAGCTTATTCCACCACGCTGCTCCAATGCGGGTTGGTGGAATTCACATGTGGCAGAATTTCAGTGAAATTAGACACATGCAGGTTTCCTCACGATGTTTTCCTTCACCGTAAAGCTCGAGATGAATTATAATCACAAATTAAGCACATGAAAATTCAGTGGTGCTTGCCCGGGTTTGAACCCACGATCATCGGTTAAGATTCACGCGTTCTTACCACTGGGCCATCTCGGCTTCATTTGATATCTAATGACATAAATCTTATATAGTTACATAATCACAACAGAATAATTAACTGCTTAAAATACTAGATTAAATTTTAATTATTGTTTTCTAAATAACATTTGAATTAATGTTTAGATTAATTCACAATAATATTATAAAAGTACAGTATACATACTGCATTTCCATAGCTCATTGAAAAAATACTATACTTTGAATGTTATTTTTTTGCAAAAATGGCGTAAAATAATGCACTCCATCAAGTCATACATGCCTACTAACACAATAGGTTGAAAAGGAACCATTTCCTAGCGGTAGAAGCCGGGAACTGTAGTGTAGCCTTATTGATGACCGGAAGCCGGCGTGGTCGACGGATGTGATGCCATCTCCGCAACGTACCTGTGGCCAGCGACGTTTCACGTAACATATTTTGGCGATTTGCGTAAAGGGTAATTCAGCTAATTGAAATTACGTCATTTCTGCGTTGTTACCTTTTTAAATCTCCTTAAAATCTGTATTAAGTAAAAACTAAAAGAGGACAAGGCTTGCAGCTACTATGATGCGGTTTAGTTGTCACACATGTGACAGAATTATATGCGACACACGCAAGTTTCCTCACGATGTTTTCCTTCACCGCCGAGCAAGAAATAAACTAAAGCACATCGTGCTCGCCCTAGCCTGAACCCGCTATACGCGGTTAAGATATACGTGCTCTAGATCTCTAAGTCTTACTGGCATTTTAATGATTCATGTATGAAATACATTTCTTAAGCAGTGGATGCAACGCGTTTATCCTATTAATAATCTATCCTTGCCGTCTGCAATATGGCAGATACATTAATATAACGAAGCTGTATCATCCGATACTATTTTATTTATGAATTTTTCAAAAGCAATGCGATCCATTATCCCGTCGCCATAATAATATTTGCTCTATTGTGGTAAGACGCCTTCGACTCGTAAGTCACAATGCACACAATACGATTCTTTGTCCGCTTATTTAAAACGCAGAAGTGCAAGTGCTGCTTAAATACATATCGAGTCTGTGACGTTTTTAAAATTAATAATCACATAGATTGCACAAAGTCCTTACTGAAATGTGCTGTTAAAAGTTTATCTTTAACTCACGTTTTATACAATCTATTGTTACAATGGTCTTGTGACGCAGCTATAAGTATTCACACTTTGTTAACAACACCAAATGATACAAGAAAGAGTCTCGAAGCCCAAGATTTTAAATAGACCGGACAGCTCTTTTAAAATCAGCTTCAATACCTGTAGCGATAACCGAAATTAATATTCTGTAGGATATAATATAACACTATAGCAAATTAAACATACTAATCGAACAGTATCAGTAAGTCAGCCTAATTTTTCTGTGTACGAATGTTGCGAAGTCGAGTTCGATTACATTGAAATCACTATTGTTTAATGTTAGCGTTAAATTTTGATATTTTTACATCATGTAAGGCACTTTTTACAATTTTTGTCATTTATAACTAAATTATTTGTTGTGAAACAATTGTGTATTAGAGATTATGCAGCATTGTTTTTATTATAATTATGACGTATTTTTACGATGAAACAAAACAATGAATAATTCAACGAAAACCTTTAAAATAGAATGGAAGATCAAATTATAAAAGGACCTAAAAATGCTTTTTGATGAACATCAATTTTTAGTAGAGATCGAGGAGACTTTAAGCCATTAAGGGAAACTTGTTGACTTCTTTTATTCAAGTATAAAGCAAAGATATAAAGATCTTTAAAATAGAATGGAATTCTGCCTTTAACCTCGTAATTTAATTTTCTAACAGATATATTTTTATTTTTTCATTCATAAATGTCTTAATTTTTTTTTCTAAACATAAACTTGATGAAATTTTGGCTAAGATAGTTCTTTCGTCTAAGATAGGATGTAGATTTATGATTATATATTGATTAATAGATAAAAATAAAGTTATTATTTTGTTGGCGGCCAATTTTATTACTGATGTTTCAATGCAGTAAGCAATTTTATTTATCAGAACAACTTTTATTACTAACAAATAACGATTTATAACCGAAAGTGGTTTTGATTTTAATATTCCTCCCACAAACATGCATGAGTTACCGCGTTATTACAGATACATTCCGCTTGCTTTCTACATCCTTGGTAAGACAAGTTTTTAGATTTGGCCCTATGCGCCGGATAAACGAATCTATAGTTAATTTTTTTATACTAACGTCAAGTAAAATACGTTTCCATGGAAAATAGAAGCCGTCTTTAAGCGAAACTAGTTAATTTGTATCTTCCGCAGCCTGTGGGGGTTCACTGCGGCAGACGTTTTAAATGCTCTCCATGAAGGATCTGTCTAAGTGGCCGCACTGCGCGCCTCGGACGTAGCTGTGATGTATTTTAACACGAAATACTTGAATGAAACCTTCTAGAGCCCGCTAATTGCATAGTACTTAGTACTTTCTCTTATTTCAATATAAGGTTGTAATTTGCATGATGAAATAAATAACAAAAAATTCAAATGAAATGTATAAAAAAACAAGCTACGTTCTTCTACGTTCCACCTCCCACGGTTGAAAAAAGGATTTTATCTCGTGTTATTTAACCATTGAGATTTTAAACATACACCAACCGATACTGTGCTAATGCATCGTAACTCATAATATGCCTTTGCATTTTATTAATTCCTTTTAAAACAACTGCTCCGAATTACAAAATGTAAAAGGATATATATATGACTATAACTCGTTTAACAATTCGTTTTATTTTTATTTTGATAAAGATTAATACTTTAAAAGTTGAATTAATAATGGTTAATTTTGTCCCTTATCCATTAAAAGATCATATAATGTCATTGACCTACAAATCTTACTTCTTAAGTTAAAAAATAATATATTTAAAAAAAAAACAAACAACGTATACTTAACTCTTTATAGTATTTGTATGATAAAATATGTACAAAGGTCGAGAACATGAGCTGAGATCCTTCCGACAATAATTGCTCATTGTAATATAAATCATTCCATTCTGGTAATGGCGCCACCATCCATGACATTTAAAATGTCTCCCTCCCTATCCTTGTAATTATGTTGCCTCATTTGCCGTCAAACCGGAACTCAAGAAAAAAAAGCTGTTTGGCGGTGATGATTCCGTTAAGAAATTAACAATAAATAAAAAAATATAAACGTTAATTATTCCTGAATTAAGCACTTGTAAATGTACCAACAAGTTTGTTAATTTACGGCAAAGCCTTCTTTAATATCTTGTAAATTACAACCAAGATATCTCACCCACCTTGAGTTACCCTTCGGGTAAATTTGTTGCATTCGATTCAAATTCATAATTTCCATTAACTCGAACATTGCCGCTGCCTCGACCCAGTTTAGTTTTGATTTTATCTCGATTTCTTTCGCTTCGCCTCATTTAATAGGGGTTGAATTTTTAACCAGTATTAGAGGCGATAAACTCATAATCGCCACGTGAGCTATGATCCCCTGCTATACACAAGTCGACGTGCCTCTTTTATTTTAAACTATTTTCTTATTCATTGTTTTAATTCCTCTATATTGTTTATTCAAATAGGCCTTATGTAATAAGACATATGAATTAACAATTTGTTATCGAGATAATCCCATAATTGTGCGAGATGATAACCACAAATAATAATAAATAAATATCCTGGGACTTTATTCATACACGGCCATCTGATCCCAAACATAGCTTGTACTATGGAAACCAGACAACTGATATACTACATATACTACTTTTATTTTTTTATTTTGTAAATACATACTTATATAGATAATTACACCCAGACTCAGGACAAACAGACATGTTCATTCACACAAATGTCTGTCCTTGTTGGAAATCGAAGCCAAAACCTTCGGCGTAAAGGCAAGTGTCTTCCAAACACGCCAACCGCTAAGCAGATGACAGCCGCTCATTATCCGCGTAACAAGTGATGACTTTTGCTTCAACGATGTATAATTATCGTGCCGGTAAGTGACAGGTTCCGCCCTCGTCTTACTAAGCATAAAGTTTTGCAAAACTTGACTTTAACGATATCTTAATCAATTCTGAGAGCAGTGTCAATTCTATTTAAACTAAACGTTAGGAGATAATAATACTCGCTTTCGTGATATAATTCTTTACTTTTTTGATCATTTTAAAAGGGGGCTTCTTGTAAAATTGGGTTACATCGCCAACTTTGATATACGTAAAATGCTTCGCTCTGGGGATCATATTCGTAGCTTCGAGATAGTAGCGGGAAATTGCGGCAAATTGCAACAAAGTGGCCGGGACGTGCGACCTCTCAAACTAATACTCTCGGCGCGATTTAACACTATTGTTAGAATTCACCGTGCCTTTAACCATTGACTACATATTTTCTGTACATTAGCTAAGTATTTTTGTAAATCAAAAACAGTACGCCGACTGTTTAATCTTCCCGATCATCGTTCACGCTATTGTGCTTTACCTATGAAAACAGGTAATTTTTCCATGCACTTTAATACTATTTCGATATAAAAAAATAAGAATTGCTTGTTTCCAAGTGTAGTAGCCAATTAATCATTCAACTATTCTTCGGGCGTTATTAATAAACGGTTCATAATATCTATCAGCTTGGCGTCGGCCCTGTCCCTTTATTTCATAAATCTCGCCCACTTGTCTCCCTGACTATGATTAGGGTTGCTCTACCCTGATATGTCTTAAGGGATTTAAATGTAGACACTATTATTTATATATTGGTTAGTTACAATGCCACCTTTTAAAAGCTCGTATTCAAAAGCGAAGCTCTCGTTATTCTTTTATAAATTCCGTTCATCTTGCGTCCATAGATTTTTAGTATAGTGTGCATACTACATAGAATAAATATAATCTAACAGAAATACTTTTAAAATGAACTTAATGTGTTGTGAATTATTGTATTGGTTTTAAATGTCTATGTAATTTAAGAAGAATTAATTGGCTTATAATTCTAAAATGGTCCCGAGTGCAACACGATTTTCTTTTGGATATAAAAAAGAACCTACCGCTGCATTCGATGAATGCAAAACAAAATTTAAAAAATTAATACATAGAACATATTCGGAATTCACGTGATTTCAAAAGTGATAATGTAATTACGGTGAACTAAGTTGTCTTGCTTCAATAACAATAATTATAAATTGATTTCGTATCATTACCCGACGTGGAATCTTACCAATAACAGGTGTTAATTTTTAAAATCTATAAGAAATTTGAAGATTTAATAGACTCGTTTGTTTAATTCATAATATCTGTCAAAAAAACTAAATTTTTTATACTATAATAATAAAGGAAACCCGTTATTACTTTTAGTTACGGAACATTAAATACTTTCAGTTTTGGTAAATGAAATTCGGTGTATTTGAACATCTTATTTACAAATTCTAACCGCTTAAAAAAAGTTGAAGATCGTTTAATTACGATCTCGGGGAAGCGCCGGATATCTTCCGGAAGACGATTTTTCCGTAAACAAGAATTTTCAACCGAAATCACGGTTCCGTCAAACGATTTCGGGGTTTCGTTCAGTGATAGAACTTTAGGCGTCATTATAAAAGAGGCGATCTTTAAAAAATAATCTTAACATCGTAACTACGTTTATTCAAGCTTAATTAGACCTTTACCATGAGATGAAGCGTTTGTTTGTTTGAACGCGCTAATCTCTACTACCAGTCGAAACTTTAAAAATATTTTTGCATTTGTTATACCAATTCTGGAGTGAGGGTACAGGCTGGCTACGGAATGGAGCAGGAACATATAAAACGGGCAAAAAAGGGCGGAGCAGCTTGTGTTAAATATGTTAGCTTACACATTATTTAGAAAAAATACCTTAAATCGATACCTTCTTATAACTAATGACACATATTATAGAAATGTATATGTTCTATACAAACACAAACAGACGTACAACTACAGACTCTACTAAGTATTTATGAGGTTGTTGTAAATAATGTTTGATAGTAGCTAAATCGCTGGCTCGCTAAATATTGTTGTATATATGGGCATAATATGTGATACCCTTTAAGTATTCATCAATTCAGTGTTCTTGTAGCTTGAACAATATTACATAATAACGGGTTATTTACTATGAGTGAAATCTGAGGAACGCGACCACTCGCCGCCGCTCCACTCGCTCACATACTGGTTATATCTAGTTTTAAAGGGTTTTGTGATTTATAATTATATAACTTGTGTGTAAATAAGTGTATAGTAAAGAAGGAAGTCACTGTGAAATAGACCTTTATTTCTTTAACACGAGGGACAAGATTGAATTACTCGGATTTATTTTTATTTTTCAATATAATACCTGCGTGATGGATAATAATAGAAAAAGTATTTGTTTATGGTTTTATTTAAAAAGTTTTATTTAATACACTAAAACTTAAAGGTATGTTCCAGTTTCTTTAATGGCTTAAAAAATATCAGTTATAAAAAATTAAATAATTCACGCGACGACTTGAGAACCTCCATTTTTAGTCGGTTATTTTTTTAAATTTAAATACAATCTTGCCCTGTTCTATGTTACTCTTTATTTCTCGTAGTTTTCGAAATAGTTATTACGCTACGTGTAATTGTTATCATATTATAACTATACCTTTATTATATGTTATATATGTTACCATACTACATTAAAATTATATATTATGTCTGTATACGTATTAAACTACATAATCAATTCCGACTTAAAACAAATATTAATTATATTACGAGACAATCGAAGAAAATACTAATATTACATTTTTACATTTTTAAGCATTGTCAAATAATACCCATGGAAAACAAAGTTAAGTCTCATATTTTGAAAGAACAATTCTTCAATAGAGATTTTCAGAACAACGACCCGCGTGATATAAGAACCCTTGGGTGACACAACAAAAAATATTAACTATATCAGCTAACAACAAGGACAGCGTACTAGCTCTTACATGATTCATCGCTGAAATCATCGATGAAAATGGAATTAGTATCTGTTTATTTTTACACTGAAATTTCCACTTTCACTGTCAATTAATTGTTTTTATTTAAAAAAACAGTAACAACAAAAGGTTTCCTTTCTCCGAAACAAAAAATATGTCATTCATTTACAACGCCATTTTACAGACTTTTTTCTCGTAGTTCTGTATAATGACTTAAAGACTTATTAGATACTACTTGTATAAAATGTACTGTATTTTAAATGATAACGATCAGTAATACTAGGACGTCAACTTTTATATGTAGGTGTGTAGTATAAATAAACTAACCATTAAGCGGATAGCGGGCGAGAGGCCAGGGTATATCGGTCTGGCAATTCAGAAAAATGGTCACTTAGTTAAAGAAGCAATGGATACTCTACGCCGCATGTTGATGACACATTTCATTATATTGATCATTTACGATACTTGTAAGTAGTCAAGTCTTGAAAAACCTGTATATATATAAGTTTAAGGTGAAGAAAAAAACATTGAAATAGAAATAGAGAAGCAATAGAGTATTGTGGAAATTACTGAAAGAATGAATCGCTAAGGGAGATCACGTCTCGGCAATTACATGTAACGACATGCCCGTAGCTTGACCCGCGCTAAACGCCGTCCGCCGTAGTGCAGTCGTTTTATTATGGCGGCCACTCCCTAATGATCGCTTGCGAAGATTTTGTAACTTAATTCTCTAACCTTGTAACTTGTTCGGCCACAAGTGGCCAAAGTAATGTAGCCGATTTTTATTGAATCTTAATTGATGTTCGAGCCAGATCCATTGAAGATTTACAATTTCTATCAAAATAAACGAACATGAGATAGAATGAGGCTGCTATATCAAAGTATTACCTATATTTATGTGGAATACTATAACAGTGATTTGCAGCATATTTTTTTTAAAACATAATAATCGGTTCAAAATTAATCTGCATGTGAACTCTAAACTAAGAAATCATATTTATTTATTTATTCCTCGAAGAAAATGCTTTTAAAGATACAATGTGAGAAATAATTTATAATTAAATATTTATATAATATTTTACATAGTATATTAATAATCGATAATTATTTTTAAAGTCAGCCGTGAAAAAAACATGGCGTATCTGTATGATGTATTCATATGTAAATGGATTTAATTATCTCACGCTTTGAATGCAAACATTTTATTATTATAAAATATTGTTTTATCTTTGTAAAATATTTATCCACCAATAGCATTTCAAACGATAAATTATATTGGATATATATTATTTAATTCTCAATAAGGCTTTACGTAACGTTTTATTTGAAATGTTTTTATGTGAACGACCTATAAACATTAATGAGTGTATTAAAAGCATCAGCAGTCATGCGGGTAGTTTGAAATAAACAGTTATTGTAGCCATAACACGTAATGAGATCCAATTACCGTAATCTCCGCTCGGATATAGTGCTATTGTTTTTCATTTCGTCCCTATTGTTATTTCGTATTGTGGAATTGAATTTTAATTTGAATACTGAAATTCAAATAATAGGCGTATTTATAGCAGTGAATCTGCTCGAAAACTTTATTTTATTATAAAAGTAAATCGACTCATATTTGTTATTATTATTCCAATTTTCGATATCTAATTAAACCCATGTAAGCTTCACTACACAATACTTAAAATTATACAAAATTTTATATATAATATCATTAACGTGCCTTACGAGAAGTTGTTATCTCTCTCGTTATTGTTAAACTTAATCTGTTTTGTATTAAAATAAACCATTAACAACTCAATAAAATTTTGACACCAAACAGCGATTGAAGTATTCACGGAATCAAATTTTCGAAAGACGAAAAATAAACGTTTTCGAGGAGTCCAAAGTGCTTTTAGAGCGACCTCTGAACTCGGCGCGACAATAAGCGGCTGAATAGATTCGCCTCGGAGGGCACTTAGACGGCTACGGCTTACGCACATCTGTTTTGTGAACTATTTTCGTTTTTGGGGTAAATATTAATTCGGTGATGATTTTGTTTGCTTTTAATTAAGTATGATAAACACTTTAGCAGCTTCTGCACAAAAGGCTATTTGGTAACTTTTGTGTTGTCAACACGCGTTGGTGACAAAAAAGTTTGTAATTACGTTATCATGTCGACATAAATGTTACAGTGTTGTGTTATTGGTGGTAAATTTCAATAAATTGCAGACTATCATTATTGAACTGTTTCAGAGATATTATTACATAGCTCGTATATTTATATGGATTTTACAAATTATTGTTCTGTTAATATAATCGTATAATATAATTATTGGTTTTCTTTACATAATAAAGAAAACCAACTCACATGTATTTTGTTTTAAAATATGTATTTTATTATTCGTATAATTTTTCCGTACGGTACGGTATAATTTTTATTTAACATATTAAATAGATAATGTGATGTATACATACATCTTTTTTTTGACCGAACAATAAAAAAATTAACATCAATAACTATTTGTTATATTGACGGTTAGACATAAAATGTCTGTTACCTTATCATTCTTAAGTATTTTTTATTATTCAATACAGACATACAAATAATAGAATAAAAAAAAAAACAGGTAAGTAAATATGTGGAATTTAATCTCATTAACATATTACGGAACGTTTTTTTAGAACAAATATAGGCACTGGTAAACCATTCTAATACGTGGTGTATTACACTTACACTTTTGGTTCCTATTTTGTATTAACTGTTGAAACTATATATACTACTTATTGATAGTTGGTTAAGTATCAAAATCGAGAAGGTACAAGTTCCTTCCTTATTTCCGTACATCCCCGTACCCTATTATTTTCGTTATCATAATATTTCGTTATCATAATAATTTCCGGCATCGGCGTGCTCCATGTCGTCCGAGCGAATTTCCCTCGACGCTCGTGTGGTCGAAATAATTGAGCGACTCGAATTAATAGACGGTGGTCGTGTCTTTGCACTTCAGATTAATTTGTTCCGACTGACCTGCTTTAGGATTCAGAGGATTCATTATGCATGGACGTCTTTAAAAATTAATTATGCGTGATGGGATAAAACTAGCGAAATGAATTACTTGGTAATTCTTGTGAGACGACTGACTAAGACTAGACTACGTGCGATTAGCTCGGGATCCTTCCGAGGCTTACTATGTACATTTAATTTTTAATAAATATTTAAACGAACAAAAGCTTCGCCTTTTAGATGGTAGATGAATATCAGATAAAAAAAAACAAAGAACACTATACTAAATTCAATATAAAATAAATTCTAATCTAATTTCTACGGTATCACAAATCGAATTAAATCTTACTGATGACTTTTAGTCCCGGCGTTAACTTGTGATGTTACAATACCATTATTACAGCATTAATCTTTTTTTTTCAAAACTAGTTTTATAAAACACGATTAAAACGCATCAATGCGCTGGCAGCCAACCGTGGGATCTAAAATGTTGTCCCTTGTGCCTGTAATAGCCAACTCACCCTTCAAAACGGAAACACAGCAATGCGATAGATAAAATGTTGGGTGAATGGTACGATGGGTGTCCAGGCGCGCTTGCACAAAGCCTTACCGCGGGTGAACTAGCGCTTATTAAATAATAATATTCTCCTTTGTTGCATTGCCTTTTCATAAATAGAAAAAAAGAAAACGTAAGATGTTTTACTCATATAAGTAGATAAATTCCGTTGCATATCTTCATATAAGAGACCTAGTAAATTGAATTCTTAACAATATACTTATGCTTGAAATTTATTAAAGAAATAAACTATAAAACAATAAAGTCTTTGGTAGCGTCGGATATTATGTTTCGCAATAAACACGTATGGCGGTTAACGCGCACTAATTATTTACAACTATACACAGCGCCGATTGGGGCGTTGTTCAGTCTTTGTTTGATGACATTATTCAGTATTCTGTAGAAACCAAGATTTCAATCAACCATAATTGTAAACTAACATCACGTTGCCCGCTATATGGTTCAACGACATGCAAGTGAACCGATTGAAATAATTGATTACAATTTTGTCAAGTAATCGATTGATCTTTGAAGTTGAATCCATTTTTTTGAACCGTTCGTACAATATAATGTCACTGACAGGATACATCAATATATTTCTGATCGATTCGACTATTATTTTGACGGCAACGATTTGAATATAATATTTAATAAAATAAAGAGTTCATATGCTACTAGATGTTGTACGTTTAAAAAAGAAAATGTGAATTTTAACAGAAGAGTTTTCATTAAAATCCATTACTTAAATAAAATTTGAAACACAACATTAAATCTGATTTATTTACTAGTTCATATATATTTTTAAAGTTCTCAAAAGACGCCCAGTGGAGAAGCGGCCTTAAATGTATAGTAGGCGTTTCGACGCCGAGTAGGCGACTACGTAATGCAATATTCTTATTCATGAGATATTTATTGAGTCTCCTGTTTAGCGACACGCTGTGCAGTGGCATCAATAAAGATGACGGAACGCGCTTATAAATAGGGTGTTCAATCTTGTGAAATGTACCAAATTGCTTCGATATCATTTTGTCGCTCCTTTATTAAATACTTGTTTATGACAACTGTTGAACATTTATACTAACGTTCCTTAATCACTTGATGAGTATAATGATTTTATTATAATATTATTGTATGACTTCGTTAAGTATGGAAATTTATAAGAACGATAAAAAGTGCCTACTTGAATAAAGTATATTTTGATTATATTTGATTTGAATCAGCACAGAAAAAAACACTGCGAACACGTGCGAGCCCGACTCGCACACTGAAGGTTCCGTACCTTCACACAGTACTGAAAGATTTACCAGGTTGTTTTAAGATTTAGACTTTTCATAGGTTTTTATGTGTTCGCAAAAATTTATTCCTTTAATCTATTAAAAATGTTTTTTTAATACTACAAAAGTATGGTTTTCGGATTACTTCCTGTACTTGTGCTATAAGATATTGCTTCTTGTTAAATTTCATGATTCTAGGTCAACGGGAAGTACCCTATAGGTTTTGATTCCCTTTGCGAATGTATGGGAAATGCGATATAAACGGCTATATCTTTTGATTGCGTTGACTTTGGTTGTGTTGTTTGTGGGAGGTTTGATTTTTTCACAGCTTCAATGGACCGCAGACCTCAGTATTTGGTATTAATTACAACTTTATTCCTTTACGCGTTTCTGAGAAAATATTTTTTGACGGACAGACAGACTCACAGATGGACAACGAAGTGATCTTACAAAGATTCCTTTTTTCCTTTAGAGGTACGGAACCCTAAATAACCTTAAATAAACTTTAAATTAATATCTTAATGATCAGCAAGTGCGGATGTATTTGAAATATATATTTCGAGAGTGCCAAACATGCACATCGCATGTGTCCTACACGTTCGCGTCACATTTGTATGTTCTCTCCATCGCAATAAAAGTGCAATATCATGCATTATTATTCTCACACAACACAAGACCCCCCCCCCCCCGTTTCTCGACTTGATATCGCAGGACATAAATATAAAATAACATTTTATCAAGAACGATCTTACATCAAAGTAATGTATAAATTTAATTTAGGTTTCAAATTAATTAATATAAATTAAATGTCGAACTTCCACTATTATTTGATTTTGAAGTTTCCGGCGACGGGTGCCATTTGGTTAATTCGTTTCTTATAAATTGATTTATACTTCCACTCTGCAATAGTTTTATGGTTATATATACAATGTATCTCTATTGTTTACCCAGAAAAAAAAACACGTAAAATACTATCCCTTGTCTCTTGTTTTTGAAGTATATGAAGATTGGTTGCGCTCCGAAGAGCATGTGAACTAGGACAGCGGAATAATGTGGCCTTCTCCCTTATATAGATCACCAAGTTATTGTGGATACAACAACACACATTTTGGAAACTTTTTAGTTTTAGATTGTTATCAGTCGTGTATAGATTTTGAAAGTTTAAAACGAAAATGTTTGAAAGTTTAGATTTTTGTGTATGTAGTGAAAGACGCAGTGACTATTACATCGTTTGTATCGCCACAAAGCTTGTATAGCAATCGGTATACGATTATTATCTAAACAAATATAAAGCTGTACAAACTTTGTGTCAGTACATTGAATAATTTATTAAAAAATGAGCGTGAGCGATAAAAAAAGAGCAGTACTAACGAAAATCCCTTTTTTTATATATCGTAATAAAACGGTTACTTGCTCGCAGACGACTTCGCGGGCATCAGCTAAAGATATTTGTAATATATAACTATTTGGTAACCTACTAGACAAGATTTTTAAGAAGCGTTATGCCGAGACATTGTCAATGAAACTTGGTTTAGTGTATGATAATATTCAGATTCAAAAAGTTTTCTTACAAATATTTTTAATTTCACATTTGAAGCTGTACATTGAAAAAAATACATTTTAAACATTTAGGTATTTTATATTACGCTGTAACAGCGGTAAAAACCCTTAATTTAAGATTTAAGGTAGAAGTTATTCCGTTTTTCAAAAACCTCGCAACTGCATTTCATCATTATAAAAGGAAAAAAACTACAATAACAACAAAACAACGGATGAACGAAGTTTACAAGAATTAAGGAAGTAGTAGCAATAGATAAATATTTCTTTTGACAATGATGAGTACCTATATGACAGTATCGTAATAATGTTGTTGCATTTATAGTAAACGAACTATATCTCTGTCTGATTGGGCATCACCTTGCGGTTGTTAAGCCAGATGCAGGAATAGTGTACATAATGTGCGTCACAAGATATGCCTCAGACAACAAGATACTGGCGTAGGCATAATCTGTATACCTAAGCCAGTATGTATGGCGGCCAATAGCCGAGACAATCCAATAAGCCAAGACATTAATAATCCAGTCAAACAACGCCAAATTCACACGCTTGTAAAGTTGGATATCGTAAAATTACCGTTAAGGCTACTTTTAAAAAAAAACATTAATTTTAATGCAAAAATAATTATACGATATGTTTATATTGGCTTACTGGTTTAGGATGCTTGTTCTTACGAAGCCAATGGACAGGTCCATCCAACGACTGGTGGGAGAAGGTATTGACTCCTAAAAATTAGAAATCGTTCTATTTCAATGGATTGGCTTGATCAATGGCTTGAGAACAATCCATCGTAGTGGATCTTTATTTAGACGAAGCAAATATTGGATTGGCTTTGTGAGTTGGCTCGGCTATCGGCCTCGTGTAAATGCACCATTACGGTAGAATTGTCATCGAGGCGTAATTCAAAAGCGTTCCTATAAAAAAGTTTCATAAGTTTCGAAGTCGCATGGAGTTGGTTCGCTCGTTACTCTTAACTTCAAAACAATCGCTTATTGATGTACGTACGTACGACTTTTTTAAATATGGGAACTGGGCATTATCACACTATAACTACATAATTTCTGTTAAATTATGAATATTCATGTTGAATGTAAATCACGCAAATATATTTGTGCCGGTGTACGCTTTAGACTTATACTAGTAAATTATTTCTTTATAAATATGGACCTATATGTAAAATATATTTTTATATTACATTGTAAATTATTACAAGCAGTGCGCAGCTATGTAACAATAATATTGAAACTGTTGATTCAGTAATAATTAGCACATACATCATTAACAGTAATTATGCAGAATACACGTTTCTAGTTCGGTAGTTCTATTACGGCCACTTTTGCAACTAATATTACAAAATCGTTCATATAGTATTTCTATGGCTATGTTTCAAATAGGATCTAATTATAAAACATTCTTAGTAGTTTGTTTTTCCGTTTCGTTGCAAAATCAACTTTTAAATAAAATTCGTTTACACAAAACAAAAAACGTTTTTTTTTGCGAATAACAAAAAAAAATGAAAGAGCTCTTATACGTAAGTACCAGGAGAACATAAAATTAGAGGATAACATTACATGGGTGGCTTAAGAAGGGCGTGTCCCTATTTTATCCTATCCAATGGTGACACGGTTTACAAACCGTATTAGTTGTAGGGCAAGTTTTTGTAGAACCCTTCCCTGATACAATATCGATCCACATTATTATATTTTATCAAGGCGTAGTTGGCAGTAACATTTCATAATAAATTAAATACTTATAGATTTTTGATTATATAAAATTAATAGCTTTTATTATAGTAAAGGAAAAAAATTAAACTTGTTTTTGTTTTCAAATATCACGTTAAAATTATCGTTATGATAGCATATTTTAGCAGATATATTTATCTATATAATAAAAAACAATGTTTATAAAACCATTAATATAGTTGTGATGAAAATTTGGTAAGTAGTTCTGTGTACACACGGGAAGAAAGAGAAAAAAAAGATTTCTGTATGTTTGTCCTTTTTTTTTATAGAAAAGGAAGGTGGACGAGCATATGGGCCACCTGATGGTAAGTGGTCACCAACGCCCTTAGACATTGGCATTGTAAGAAATGTTGCCCATCGCTTAAATCACCAATGCGCCACCAGCCTTGGGAACTACGATCTTATGTCCCTTGTGCCTGTAATTACACTGGCTCACTCACCCTTCAAACCGGAACACAACAGTACCAAGTACTGCTGTTTTGCGGCAGAATTTCTGATGAGTGGGTGGTACCTACCCAGACGAGCTTGCACAAAGCTCTACCACCAGTACCACCAGTCCTTCAATCTGAACTGTGTAGGACTAAGGTTCTATCCGTGTCTTTATGTCTGTATAATATAGTAGTATAGTATAGTCTGTATACTGAATATACGTTAGTAATAAAGGTAGACGGCAACACCTAAAAGACGAGGGATGAAACTCTTCTAAAAATTACCATGCATTTTGGAGCTCACCTACATACATGATTAATTCGTTTACCATCGATATTAAAGATGAGATTTAGAATTTCAAATATCGCCGCCTTACCAGCGTCTCTTTTTAAACACAATGACGATATTACGGCGTCAAAACGTTAACGAGTCTAACCCGTAGAGCGCTTTTATGAGCCACAATGACCCGAGTGCCACTTAACGCTCAAGGGCTCGCCTTTACCCCGACCTTTATAATGAGGTTGCAATAAATCGCAATTACCCCTCGAACTTTGTTGCTTTCTCATTTTTAATTTTAATACTATTTTTTTAGTTTGGGGTACTAACTAAACTAAACGAAACCAATGTTTCCTTATATTCTTGCTTTAGTAGTAATCACATACAATGATTTCTCCAGTAGTTGTAAATGTATTGTCAATGGCTGCACAGTAATATTTTTCAATAATACTCTCAGTAGTTTTTAAATAATCGAATATCTATAGATTTGTTATCCATCCTGCCTAGCCTATCATACAGGAAGTATCTTTTCTATCATTTAGATTGACTTTATTTTTTTTATTTCCAGGCAGCTACGTTACTATATTGAAATGTAAGCATTTTTATTGCGCGACGTTAAAAAAAACCTGCAATAATTGACTTACCGTGTAGCCATTCTAAATGGATAGTTCAGTGAATATTTAATATTGAAACTGTACAGCTTTGACTGAAATCCTTTAATATTGACGTCAAACCGTTATTGTTACTTAAATTAAATAATTAAACAATCATGTAACAGTAAGACTTGCGCTTATTTCATGATAAGTGTGACGTGATGATGTTTATTGTGTTCGCAGGCTCGATTTACCTTTGTTATCATTATTTTCTATCAAATTGTTAAATAAATACACAGAGGATTAAGAGTAATCCTCTGTGTATTTATTTAAATGTGTTATTATTATTATTATTATTTATTTAAATCAGGTAGATAGATTTTATTTACACCCCTTTAAATAATTTGCGAATTCTAAAATTGGGCATGAATATGCAATAAAAGTACCAGGTTAACATAAAACACTGAGGGTGCTAGTTCGCAACTTGGATGCTGTGGCTCCCTGTGGTTAGGGTGCCAACAGGGCAGAGGCAGGGGTGCACATTTATTCTAAATCAGTGACGTTCCAACGTGTCGTTAAATGTAAGTCTTGCGGGTGATTGAGCGTTAGTTTGAAAGTTATCTTTAGATAAAGTTATTAAACGATAGGTTTATTATAATTTGTCTCATAATTTTTTTTACCATTTTTTAGTATTTTAGTACAAAATATATATAAATAATATTTTGTCAACACTTAAATTTTTCAGCGACCATTTTTGTACAACATAATATTAAACAAGTATTATAATTGTACCTAGTTAGTTGTACAGTATTATAATAGTGCAAATAAAATAAGATAAATTTTGACACAAGCGTTACAAGTAAGTCTTACATTGAGTAATCGTGTTTTAAAATACGTAAATGTTTTAAACATCACCACG
The DNA here is from genome assembly GCA_905147175.2 of Nymphalis urticae. Lineage (NCBI taxonomy): Eukaryota > Metazoa > Arthropoda > Insecta > Lepidoptera > Nymphalidae > Nymphalis > Nymphalis urticae. Next base: position 9,959,548 of record LR990004.1, on the reverse strand, counting down.
CAATAATGTTAAAAGAAAGTAACATTAAAAACAAATGTATTATAAATGTACGTATAAGTCGTTACACGCTGGCTCATTATAAAACCCAGCTAACAGCGAGCCTCCTAGCGCCGAGTGTTAACTACGGTCACTGCGGCTCATTACAAAAGAGCCCTCTTGAGCTCTCCGCCCGCCATTCTTCGTAAGGAAACATTTTCAAGAACTCAAAAAAATTGTAAATCATTAGGAAGCTAAATTTTAAAATGTCACATGTAATGTGACGAACATAACGCACTTTGATATATAGATGATTTTATTATTGTTTAAATGATAAAGCAAATAAATAGAATTGCTCAAGTAAGGAATTATGTTTAATTAACTGACATCTCAGGTAAGTCAAATCTCATTGAAATTCACCTGACGTCTATCCAGTGACGGGGGTAACGCCCCTCGTCGCTTTATATTTAACTCGGGTAATTATGACTCTTAACAAGCTCATGTTTTATTTAATAATAGCAAATTTCACAACATTCCTCTTAAAGCCCTTAAGCTAAGGTATTAAATTAAGGGAATTGAGTAATTAAATCGAATATATAAAGAGTTGTGTATATATAAGAATCGATCGAGTTGATCTCGTTGGCGTTAATTTTCCACCATTTTGTTTTAACCAGCTAGTTGTTTATAAAAAGTAATGAGTTCTGCGGATAAGCTCATCGTCTTTCATTTAAAATACGATCTACATTTATCTGTTGATATTTTTTAACGATCGTCAAAAAGCGAACAGATCATAAATAACTCTCCGACTAAGTTTAAATAAATTTATTTATAACCATAAAATATTACAAAATACGTAATAGAAAGCTTAGTCTGTTTCAAAATGCTGTTAAAATTAAATGTTCCAAAAAATATGTCAAACCTTTTATTATATCGATAGAAAACAATGATGTTTTATAATTAATAAAACATTGAATAAATAAATTTGTGTTTATAAATTATATACACGCGTTTGTGGTTAATAAGCTGTGGTACGCACTTTAACTACCTCTGTAGTTAAAGTGCGTACCGTAACTACCTCTGTAGTTAAAGTGCGTACCACAGCTTATTAACCACAAACGCGTGTATATAATTTATAAACACAAATTTATTTATTCAATGTTTTATATACACGCTTATAGCTTATAATCCTAACATTATAAGAATGTCTTAACATTTGTTTTCAACGTTTTGATTTATAAAAAAATACATATATGTTACTTACTAAATTAAAAATAACAAAGCGATAACGGTGTCTAAAAACAATAACCATGACAATTCATTTTCACAATTCATGAACAAATAATTAAATTATTTATATAGGTCATCTGTCGCTTTAAGAAATAATTACCACCAGTAATAATTTTTGATGAATGAAAACAAATACTAAGAAAATAGCCTCTTAACCATCTACCAAACCTACTAAACTACCTCATATTATTCCTCCTGCAATTTTCTGTTCGCCTAATGACTGTGTGAATATGTAAACTCCCGCGGGAACTCGATCCCCTTTACAACAAAGCTATTTAAAATCGAGCGGAGGATGTAGTAACGATCTCCTGTTTTGTCCTGTTTCCTTAGTATAAAGTTTTACCCTTCTAACCCTTTAATGTCTCTGCGGTTGTTGATTTTTTTTACTGTATTGGAAAAAATGACTTGTTAGATAGATAGATAGAAAGAAATGATTGCCTAATTTTGTTATATTTTTTTTTTTAGAAATCATATCGAGTATATTAATTATTTATTTCGTTGTCTTATTTCATTTTCAACAAACAAACAACAAAAATTGAATGAAGCTTAGAATAGATTAAGAGAAATAAAAAGAACAAAGAAGTTTCTAATCGCTGTACCAGGGTTTCATGACTGAGCAGGAATTAAAAAGGTTAAGAGACGTATTATTTAACCAAGGGATACAAAAAGGGTCGGACACAATAGACACCCTTAGTTCACCCTTGTTAATACTATATACAGAAAATGTTGTGATTTATTTCCAAAAAAACATGCAAGAACATGAATTTATTTTGTTTGTTAATAATAAAGTTAATCCTTTCACTTTAATTTAAATTAAATTAAATATATTATATAAATGCATATTATGTATTTCGCAAGAAATAAAATTAAAGGTGTTTTTTTATTTAAAATATAGGAACAAAAACAAATTATAGATTACAAAAAATTTTCACTTTCCAAAATTTGTATTCTCTTTAAAAATGGTGCCTTGTATATAAATTTCTCACAAAAGGATTTGTTGCGTGGCGCGTGTCTGGTCTCGATTTTACGATCACTTTATCTCGCCACCCAAAACTAATGTGCGTGTGACAACGCCTTTTTCGGTTAAATGGCGACGTCGACGGCTATTTTAGATATATTCCGAATTTAGCGAATCTACCCATAAGTTATTGGATATGTTTCAAGGTCTTTTCTTGATAATAGTAGACGTGTTAGTAGTAGTAGTAGTGTGTAGTATATAATCTTTTTACTGATTTATGAAACAAATTTTGCGATGTAAAAGGACTAACCTTGTTGTGTAGAATTTACAAACAAAATACTTTTATTAATTATATAATAAATACACATGCATAAATTATTTTAACTTTAATTATATTTAACATAATACATACTTTTAACCAGTTCAGATCTTCAGTTATTACTTGCGTTGCATAGAAAATAAGGCAACGGGCGTTATGAACAGCTCGGAGTACGTGATGTCGTCGCATTTTAATACGATACTGGGACATTTCCCCCGTGGGCAAGCCTCTCCCCATAATTACACTGCGAATGTTAATGCGGAACTGCTTACATCTACGACTCTCATGCAAGCCTGGTATTTCTACTTGGTGAAAAATGGCGTCTGCCGCCTGGTAATTAAAATTTAATATTTTAATTTGACTTATTTATTTTTTATGTATATATACTGGCATAGATAAATATTATAATTTTTTTTTATAAAACGATTCTTTATTATTTTATCCTTTTCTAAGCAGAAAATACGTAAAAATATTATAAATTTAAAGTCAAAGTGGAATTTATGTTATTTAAATTATGCTTTCATAATCGAAGTGTTCGTGGATGATATGAGGTCTTCGGGTATATTATTAAATTCGCCGTGGCTAGTTCAAATTTATTTAACTGATTAGCTAGCAAAAGAGACTTTAATTTGAATATACAATACACATCAACTTAAATATTTCACTAATAATATTTGAAAAGGAAGTGGCATATGCCAGGCGACCTTATTATCGAGGGTTATATCCAGATCGAACCGGATAAAGTGCCGGCGGCAATAATAACGTACGGGTAACGCAATCGAATTACCGGCGCACGCCTCAACTACCGGGTATAATCACGTTGGCTTAAATGACATCGGTCGCGCGTCCAGTCGATGCTATTTTTATTTATTTTGCTAATAAGTCATTATGAACGAAAGTCAGTAACGTATTGTTTAAGTGAGTTATGTAAATTGAGTTTGTTTTATTATGATTTCATAAAGATCGTGTTGCGTTTTTTATTTATGTTTGTAAAAAAATACAAAATAATAATATTCACAGACTGTGTTGGATTTCAAATATTTCGAGACGATACCAATATATAAATACGATATATAGATACAATACGATACGACGCCAATAATTAAAAAACGTTAGTACTTCGTAAGTGAATCTGACAAAAGTTTTTGAATAAAACATAAGAGCATTTTGTACAGATATATGTGAAATGGTCTTTATATTATAATTACCCGTTAGGCCTCCTAATTCAATTAATTTTAATTTATATTCATACTCCAATAAAGAACATTTGACATATTGTCATTACTTTAAAACCTTGATTTCAATTAATTTAAGATCAATACGTATCTTGTTAAAAACCATTTTCATAAGATTAAAATAACAAGCAAGGGATAAGGAAAAAGATACAAATAGAAAACAAGCGATAGAAAAATTTTATATAATGAATTACTCATTCTTGACTTTTGTTTTATCTAAAAGTTTACAAGCAGTAATGCTCATAGTTATGTAAGAAGTAAGCCCAAACTATAATGAAAGAAATGTATTTATATAAACTTTTACTTTAGTATGTGACTTTTACTATTCCAATCCGTAAGCAACTTTTTAATACATGTAACACGAAGCTGAAGTAAAGGTCAACTCGGCTGTAGTAACCAGTATAGTCGTAAATGAGAAAAGATAAAAATTCACAGGCCCTTTTTATTACAGCCGGACGTACTCAGGGAAATTTACATGGATTGAAGTTCCATGGTATTCGAAGATGTTAAAATCGAAATTTTGGAGTTTTGACTGCACACTCGCAATACCTTTTCTCGCTAATTTGTCCTGTTTTTGCAAACATATCTTTAAACATAGCCATGGCTGAATAAAGATTCCCATATTAATTTAACTGTTATTAATGTGATCCTGCTTTGTGACTCCGCCCACTGTGTGCAACTGTAGACTGAGTAATTCGACCCTAGTTCGGTGTATCTTTTAGTAAACTCTTTGTTTGTTATGCGCTCCTGGTAGAATTGATACTTCTAGTATGAAAAGAATTTCTGTAGAAATTTGGTGTCGTTGCCTAACTTTCATTACATGCCTACCTAAAAATTAAAAATAAATAATGAAAGCGCTGCTATTTGAAATGAGACGTAATAAATACGTACTAATTACTAGCCGCATGTTGCCAGTAGGGCTATTATGTAAGAACGAACCCGAAACTCACCGCAGAAAACGGTCGTGAAATGTTAGAAAGTGATATAACGCGACATTGACCATAATATAATTATAACATTTCAACGAAATACGGATTAAAGTATATATCACCGAAAGCTGTCAGCATTTCACGGTTGAGTTATTGTGTATAGTTAAAGCAAATCATAATAAGAAAATAAATTAAATTAAAAAACAAACAGTAGGAATGCAGAAACTACTGAATTCGATTGATAATATTTCTTTCATATAAAATTATTTTATTTTGTTTACTATTTTATTAATTTGGCGACAATGTTTCGTTACTTTTGTATACACTTAAACACGCAAGTAAATTGAACCAAAAATGTGAATTATCTGAAAAACAATGAATTTCTTCGTAATTTTATTTGAATATAATAAAGTTAAAAGTAAAGTAACAAGCAAGTAAATGATCCACTGCGGGGTTGAGGTCGCCCCTCTCCTTTTTCATAAGGATTTGAGCGTGGTGGGACTACACTAGTCCAAAGCGGGTTGGTAAAATCCGATTTTGATCCGACACATGCATGTTTCCTCACGATGTTTCCGTTCATCGTCGAGCACGAGATGAATCACTGTGACCATAATTTGTTAAATATAAATATATAATACTTCTTTAAGTTAAATGATGTGTAGTTAGAAAAGGACGATATTTAACTATCAGTAGAAATTATTACATTTGTTTCACTGCCGCTTAAATCAGACAAAAGACTAAAATCAAAATGTTTATTCATTACAAAATTACATTGCTTATATATTTACAAATAACTGATTTGATTAAAGTTTCTAAAAATCACAGTCTAGCCATTGTGTAAGTATTAACTTACTAATAATGAATTTAGTTGTAAATTTCAATTGGACAAGCCTTATTTCAAACGATACTTATTTTCAATGTCTTTGCTGACTGACGCCATTGTTGACGAATACAAAGGGCTTGGGCACCAGGCGCGCAGAGGCTATATAGAGATTGACCGATCGCGCAAATTGAATGTCCGCCGAACACGACGGGGACAACTCCCCATTGTGTTCCAGCTTTTCAAGATATAGCCAATATTTCAATCGGCCAGAAAATATTCTGTTAAAAGAATAGAAATGGTACAGACAGGTAAGGGAGGGACCTATGTTTTTATTATGACTTTGTTACTTTTACTAGAAAAATTAATAATTAATTAATTATTTACAATTAAAAATTAAAAAATACTGATTTCGACTAACATAGGGATCACATACATACAACATAGGTTAATTGTAACACGTAAAAAATATTATCATATTTCTGATCAAATTTAGTAATGGCTGCAATTCATAATGGGACGCTTACGCATGTTGTTATAGTGCATGCGTTTGCACATAAACAGATAAATCAATTAATGAGATCAGAATATCTGATTTCCGAGGAAATCGAGGCAATCAAGGCAATTTACTGGTGGTAGAGCTTTGTGCAAGCTCGTCTGGGTAGGTACCACCCACTCATCAGATATTTTACCGCAAAACAGCAGTACTTGGTATTGTTGTGTTCCGGTTTGAAGGATGAGTGAGCCAGTGTAATTACAGGCACAAGGGACATAAAATCTTAGGTCCCAAGGTTGGTGGCGCATTGGCGATGTAAGCGATGGTTAACGTTTCTTACAGTGCCAATGTCTAAAGGTGTTTGGTGACCACTTACCATCAGGTGGCCCATATGCGCCTTCTTGTTCTAAAAAAAAATGAAGGTCTAACGTTGCGAACCAAGTTCAGTAAGGAACCAGGCTACTTTTTAAACAAAAATCAAAAATACCCATCGTAAAACCTGATACCAGACGGTACGCCTTTTTGGGACAGATCGTACATATGTACATAGTATTTTTTTATTTTTGCAAATCAGCGTTTTTTATGAATAATTTGTTTTTAATTCTTTTTTGTTTACTTGCATATGTTAAGTAATATTTGAATGCTTATTTGTTTTGTGTTTATTTTCATTGAGATCGATAATTTAGTTAATATTTTATGTTTGTGTATACCTGTTTTCTTCTGACTAAAGGATTTCTTATTCTTCTTATTTATATAACTTTATTGTCCGGACCCAGGATTGGAACGCAGTACCGTGTGTTTATCCTCACAATATGAATGTACATTATAGAGTTGCAGAAATATCATATTACATTAATTTTAATTCAGTTGTTTCATTATAAAGAACAATCGTAATTGTATATTAGTTTTAACTCCCGAAATAAAATATAATGTTAATAAAATATTAATAATGGATAAGACATAAATAAAACATTTATTTACTAAATATATCTCGACATAAGAAGATATTTGAACTCGGATTTTTCCCCTTTAGTATGAGGATTAGCATCCCTTCATACGGCTGCCCCGAGCTCCAGGACGACATGAATCTTTAACAAGTACCTGCCTATTATTCAGTAAATGGGGTCCTATAAGTTGAATGCTTTGCTAGGATCGCTCGTTAGCATCAAATATCTTAAAATATGTGAGTCCAATCTACATTTATATTTGTATAGTTATTTACTATATAGGAATTATAGATGTGTACTTTGCAAAGAGGCCAGAAATTACAATCGGGAGTATGTAAAGGCAGTCAACTCACCATCGCTGCGGGCTAGATAATTTTATAATTATAGATGCGATTTCTTTATGTCGGGCAAACCGACCACCCTATGGTAAATGGTCACATAGACATCGGCGCTGTAAGAAATATTAATCGTTCTTTACATCGTTCATGCAGTTAATCAGTGGATGGTTCCAAAGCTCTACCACCAAGTGAACTATAACTACTACTAAAACATGTTTTCAATTGTTTTAAAAAAATATATATTCTTAGTTTTATACAAAATGAAAAAAAGAGTTTATTCGAAAAATCACGCGAATGTTTCTTTAAAAAAAAAGGTTGTGTTATTTTATTTTCGTAGGTTTATATTTTTTAACGCACGTCTGTCGCAGGCAGCCTCTGGATGTACTCGTTCGTTTTTATCAGATGGTCACTTGCAGAACACTAAAACACTTTTTGTATATATATATTTCTGTTTACTTATAAACTTTCGACACGTGCATGTCCACCAGCCTTCATTAGAGCGCCGTGGTGAAAGTTCTTCAAACCCTTTCCTTAAGATAAATTATAAGCCTTTACAATTGTCTATTGTTTTTTTTTTCAATCTTTTGTATTTAAATTTAATTTATACTGAATATTTTATATCATTTCAAATTAAATATCTAAATATAAATATTAACGACACGATGATTCTTTATATTTTACGATTGTTTCCAAACAAAAATGTAAGGTTATGAAGAGTACGAATAATGTAAAGCCAATTTATCCCAATAATATATTTAATTATTCAAAGTTCTATATTAAAATAGGTATGACAATAATTTAAGATTTATCTTAATTTGTACTTAACAAAGTATTTACTGTGACTGAGCTCTATAATTGTTGTAACAGCCTGTGTAAGTCCCACTGCTGGGCTATAGGCCTCCTCTCCTCTTTTTGAGGAGAAGTACCTTCTCCTATAATTGTTACAAAACAGTTAACTCTGACATTTTGAAGCCAAAACTTCATAGATATGAACATATGGTACTGATAGTACTATCGAGGTTGTATATATAAATAACTAATTTATTTAAAATATTAATACTTATTTTGAATAAGTATTGATACATTGTACCCAGTATCACATCAGGGACAATGTTACAGGCTAGAACCGCTGTGGAAAAAGCCCAAGCGAACAAATGTCAATCATATGTTAGTTCCGTTTGCAGTTGTAAGACCTCGACCTTGGAGAAAATATATATTTATATACTTACGTTCGTAATAAAAATATTTTTATGGCAATTAAATCACGTTAATAATAATTTAAAACAATAAAGAAATGATAAATAGAATAGAAATAGAATTTTTGAACTGATGCTATTCGACGACGATATTGTTGTACCGTGAACTACAATTAAATAGCTAAAATAATGTATTTATTTACGTTGTGTATTTTTATTTGTATGCATACCTTGTATCTAGAAATAATTATATTATGTATTGTATCTAGAAATAATAATATTAAGATTATTTGTTTTGTTGTTACAGCTGGTCGGTGGCGAGTTCGACATGGAATTGAACTTCGTGATTCAAGACGCGCAAAACATACAGCACATGCTGGAACTGCTGGATCACTGTCCGCCAAGCCTGCAGGTAATACAGTTTTATATTAATTTCATTAACAATAGGTCACATTTCATTTTTAAATTAGGAATATTGCAATTGAACTGTCGTGTCGCTTCGTTTGTGATACGACACGTTTTGAAACGATTATATAAAAAATTTAAAGTTTTAATGTGCGCGTCGATTACACGCGATTAAAAGTACACAAACGAGCATCTGTTTTTTATTTCGGCAGTTTTTTTAAATATTAAACAAATATGCATATAAGAAGTACGTAAAACAAAAACCAGTGTTTCACACACCGGAACAGATTAATACTAAGTATTGGAATGTCAGCACCAAGTAAAATTCCTTCGTTGAAATTATGAATAAAAACACTTAACCGTTACGAAAAGTAATACTAGAATTACACATAATACTAATAATACCAACATGCGCAAACGTCACCCACATTTTAGTATATGTTTCATGTTCACACCGACGACATACTGTGAGATTTTGTGCTCTAATGATGCATACATAATGCCTATGTATTTTTATGTCGTATTTGTGATATTTTTAGCAAAAGCTTAACACACAGATTAACATTTTAATACTATATATATATATATATATATATATATATATATATATATATATATATATATATATATATATAAATAATGCAACACGAAGTACTTGCCCACGCGCAAGACGTACAAAAAAGTTCATAAATAAATATATATATATATATATATATATATATATATACGTCTTGCGCGTGGGCAAGTACTTCGTGTTGCATTGAAGCACAATCGGCTTCTTTTTTTTTTCAAATAAATTACAGAGATAATCCTAACTAATCCTTACTACTAACGTTGTAAATGCGAAAGTGAGTTTGTTTGCTTATATGTTTGTAATACTTTCACTTGTTAACTACTCAAACAATCATCATGATTGCATACACGTTGTCAAGGGTACAGAAAATGACATAAACTATCTAGGGAAGAGGTGTCTCTTCCCCTAAAAGGCGGGTGAAACCGCGAGCTGAAACCAGCAGGTATAAAAATCAACAGTGGCCTGTTGACTTATATAAGTAACGGTTTTAATGTCTGTATAGAAAAGTGGTAATAATTATTCTATATTGTTATTAATATTATTGAATAACAATTATTTTACCTTTGTCTAACAAGGATAACCTGTTACCCAAATACGATGTCAAGTAATTGTTCGAAAAATAAAACAACTTGCTAGACCGTACTTCCGGTTTAACTTACCCCTATCCGTCCCCGTATCAGTCCCCTATCCGACGGTTATTCATACTAATAGTTCTAACCCCATGGAATAACAAAACTCTTTTATTTTTATGTAAGCCTGGTACATTTATACCATAGGGGTAGAAATCCCATTGTTGTTATTGACTCAGAAATTCTCGCCTGTTTTGTAACAACCCTTGTTGTTATGGTAACCGAAGCTAGTGTGAGGGTAATATTTTATATACGTAAAAAAAACTTACAGAACCGAATTAACTAATTAATTATGACACTATTAAAACGTATTTATAATAGCCTTATAAAAAAGAATGTAATACTAAATGTTAAGTATTCTCTCAACCTATTCTAAAGCTTAAATTTAATAAATTTTGCTATACACATCATATTATTACTTAGTAAATTTGCATAAAATAATATTTCTAAGCATTTTTTATTATTTTTTGCTATCAACTTGCATGGTTATTTATTATCCTTTACAAATGCTCCGCCCCTTACTTTTATCCTCTTCGCGCATATGAATGAACGAAGAAGACAGGGAGATGAATGCATCGTGACTTTTTTTACTGGAGGCGCGCCGTCAATTTTTGTTTTCTTTTTTAAGTCCACTGAGTATATTTTACTGCCTGGGGACCTATGACGCCCTAGTATCAAAGTGGAACAAGTTTTAACCCTTTACATTTTTCGCTTGCACAGTTTTTATTGTCTCCATAGGAATAATGGATAACATGCCCGAATACTTTTTACATAATTTTGATGTTATCTGTCTATAAATCACTTAAGGTTGTTCTTTGTTTTTTTTTGTTAATCGTTTTATTTTAAATCGACGTACTGGTCCCGGGCCCTTTTGTACGCCTCTTAAATTATGGATTCCTGGTATCACAGGGCCAGTTGTTGAAGGGTTAGACTGATTAAAAGAAAAAAAAAAATTGAGAGTTTTTTGATGTCTCCCTCAACTTTGTGGTAGAAAAATAAACGTCACTAAAATAGAGATAGCAATTAACAATATCGTCCGCAATAGAATTAATTAAAAGAAAATAGTAAGTTAAAAAAATAATATAATGTGTATATATATCTGTTCATACGTACATAATTTTAACTTTGATTAAAGAAGAAACTGAAGAATTTGTTACTTTCAATTTATTAAGAATTTTTCCTCATTGTGATTTACGTAAGTATGCAATTAAACTTTTCAAAAAGAAATTAAATTCAAGATAATTGTAAATCAGTAAATCTTAAACTCATCTATGGCTTAATAATTCCTTCGTAATAGAAGTACAACTACGCTTATATTTTTTTTTATCATGTTTCTTCATGTTTTTAACAAAGGCTGCTTGCAAAATGTCAAATATTAGCAATGTAAGGGTTTTCTTTAATATGGGAAGTAGCGTGATAGACGACGCTGACGTGACAAGAATGCGCTGAGTCACCTTATCACGCTCCGTGATGGATGCGAGAAGAAAAAATGCTAGTGTTTAAGGGCAACCCTAACAAACAATGTTGCTTTTTGTTAAGAAATAAGAAAATGTTTTATAAATTTCATCATTATTATTTATATAAATAAGTAATTTATTAACCGTAGGCCGCACTAGGAAACCTGCATGGGCAACGTAAATGTTTCAATATGAACAAGTATTGACATTGCAGTGTTTTTATGGTTTACGCATTAAATATATTGAGTTTAATAAATAAAATGAGTCGTTTCACTCTATTATGATATTTATAACATAGTCTTAAATCCATAGATGAATATAAAAAAGATATTTCATGCTTAAAATTTCTTCTATACCCCTGATAGTAGATAGTTTGCTTAGGCCGCTTCAATTACTTTGAGCATTTTGATATTTGATTGTGAATATGCGCAAGCGTATGAATATCTTAACAAAGCATGTTTTAACACAGGTGTTCCAGTTCTATATGCTAGTCTATGTAAAATGTATACGAGTACATATACTTTGCCTCGCATGATTGACTTCTGCTTTGTTAAAGCAACTTTGAATTATCCAAATACGATTACGAATTAGTAGTTATAAATATAATTATTATGTATTCGGGTTTTATATGCTTTATTTAGAGTTTTTAACCATTACTACATAGTTGCACTAATTCGAACAGATATGTCGAATCATATATTACAGATATATAATTTATTTTAACATATTTAAAAGATATTCGTTTGACAAGTAATATCTTACGTGAAAAATATCTTACGCACATCATTCATAGAATATCATTAACGTCATAATTTAGAATATCGAAGTCAACATTAGCGCACCAAGGGCGAAATGTATCGGGTCACCTCTAGTTTGAGTTTAATAGCCTGAACGGCCCATCACCTTGAGATCAACGCTATCGGTTACCTCGTTATGGATTTATCTTGATATTGCGGTGATTAAATACCATCTTAAATAATTTGAAATAACTTCTTAACAACTTACTGCTTTTTAACTTTAATTATAATTTATAATAACAATGCTTAGGTAAATTAATATGTGCTAGAATAAAGGTAACATAAATTTGTATCTATTTATACGCTAATCTATTATTTTAATATTTTAACGAATTTTAACAAATATAAGAATAATCTGGACATAACTAAACTTTATATAAATAAATAGTTTCCTATACGGTACACAAATACCTAAAGTCCCTTAACAATTGAAAATCAAGAAAACGTTATAACTATATATTTTATTATTAGCACAAACCTCACCATATTCTTAATTTGAAATAATATTCCAAAGCCGAAATTTCAATTTTCGATTGCCAACTATAGTAGAGGTTAGACGGCGGAGTTACTCGAAGTGTATTTCTCTCTCTCTCTCAGTCTCTGCTTTACAAACGATTTATAATCAACTCCATCTATAGTACATATATATATCTAATAGTTTAAATCAAGATTTAAATAAGGACACCTTAAATTGATATTATTATAAAAAAAATGGTTCATTATTGTAATCTGTAATGCCTAAGTGTGTTAAAATGCGACCTAAAATAAATATAACAAAAAAATATTTATATTTTAATGTTTACTAATACAGTAAAACGAGTAATCGCAAGTTATTTTAAAATTGATTGCCAATTTAAATTTTTGAGAGAATTTTCTATTCGTGCGTGTGTAATGTAATTTAACTGACCTTTGCAGATTTTACGTCAATTGTGTAAATTATTATTTACTCTGGAATATTAATGTTATACAAACAGAGGCAGGGGCATTATTAATTGTTGATCAATACATTAATGTAAATAAATTTAATTTCTGCTTTTATTCTTTTACAATAACGTATATAATAAACACGTTCGGGTTAGATTTACATCTGAAACGTGTAGGTTTGCTTTCGATGTTTTAGTTAACGCAGATGTGTAGAGAACTTGCTAAAGTTCGATTGTATCTGAGCCCTTAAACTTCACCTAGAAGTGATCATTACAGACTCATATTGGCACTTTGAGGGACAGTAGTTACACTAGACATAATAGCTACATAACTGTTATAACATTTATAGGCGTTTACTGTCCCAGACAGTGTTTATGACACGAGTAAATATTTATATTTATTTTGGTAATTTTTTATCAAATTTAAAACAACACAACAATGTGGGCACAAGTGTGCTAAGTCAGGCCCGTCTTCTCGTTATTATTATCATCATCCTTTCTTCTTCTTTTTGTTTTTATCTATTTATTAACTGTACTCTCTTACACCAGGGTAACATAATAAAGCAGCAACAAAATTCGTCGAGCTGAATTTCCGCCGTAATGAGCAAGAATATGTAAGCCGTCTTTGTTAAAATCTAGAGTATAAAGTTTACGATGCTAAGTAAAAAGTTCGGCGTCACGGTTCATTATATGTTAGCACCACGACGGCACATTTGTTTACCTGAATGTATCTTCAAGTTTATTTCGCTGTGAAATTTTACTGAAAAACTTTTAGTGGCTATAAAACGAAGGTTTTACACAACACGAGTAAGTATGCTGCCTTATGAGAGTTACTGAATCTTTCGACTTGTCTCGTTAACATCGCTTTAATGAAAATATTAAGGTGCTTAGTCTCAAAAACGTACACATAGATAATATATGGTATGATTATTATTTCATCATATCGTATATAACATTGTAACATATATATATATATATATGTTACAATGTTATATATATATACTTATATATATATATAAGTAATAAAATATCATAAACGTCTTAGTAGATTTATTGCTTGTATTTTTAACTGTCGACTTACTTGTAGTTTAATCTTTTTACAAAACCACAACAAAGCTTACACATCTTTAAGTATAATAAATAAAATAAGTAACATCCTTCAAGTACATTGCCTAAAAACAAATAGCCTGTAAATGTCCGACTACCGGATTAAGGCCTTCTCTGCTTATTGAGGAGATTATTTGGAGCTTAGCCACCTCGCTGCTCCAAATCAGAGCATGGTGGATACACGTGGCAGCTAGTAGTCCGCCACATTCCACACGATGCCTTCCTTCACCGCCGAGAACGAGATGTAGAATTATAAACAAATCAAACAAATTGAAACTTAGTGGTGCTTGCCCGGGTTTGACTCGGAATCATCGGCTTAGATTCTCGTCTTCTAACCACTGGACCATCAAGGTTTATCCTATATTAATAAATCTATGCATTTCCTTATCTAAAGAAGCAACGGTAGTAATTACAAATTTGGCTTTTGTTATTTTTTTCATGTATAGAGTAATTAGCATAAACGACGCTCGGAATCTCTTATTATTTATTTTGGACTGTAGCTTAATGTCGGCTTGCATGCACCAGACTTCTGAAGTTAGATCGTGTCCACTCAAACAAACCTAATGGGCGAAGTAATCAAGACGGGCTCGGACGCTACAGGCATTTATTGCCCGCCACGATCACGAACGGCTTAATGAGAAAACTTCCATGTCTCCACGCTTATGCGGTCCTGGTAGGCTGTCCCTTTTAAATACGTAGGCGTACAGAATTGATTCATTCGGCGAAGTTGGAACAATTTCAATATACTATTAATTTCTTTTAAGTTTTCTTGACATATAAACATATACATATTACATATAGGTATAAATGTAACAATATTTAAAAACAAATGTGATTACGATTTACTATTTCTTTTTTTTTTTGCCTATAGATGTAGTAGTCGGAGCTGCATAAATTTAATTAGATTACTAAAGAACCAAAACAATATAACAAAAAAAAAAAAATTAAGATAAAACGATGACGTATGATATGCGCTGAATATTTTAGTTAGATGGATTTGTGTGTATTTTTCACTAAAATAATTGAAAGGTATGTATAAAACGATAACCAAGGAAATTCTGACGATATAAATTGTTTTATTAAGTAATGAAGCTATAAGAAGGTTACATTTTTAAGAATCGTGTTGAAAAAAAATACATTTGTATTCAAACGTTGTTGATTTTGGACTTTTAGGGAATCTACACAGAAGCACATTTACGGGTTCTCAGCGTATTTAAAAATGGTGGCTTGATTTTGTTGATTGTTGTTAATACTAAATGAATCGTAAATGTTTATAGAGAAATGTTCACAATTTTCGGAAAGTCAAAGAATGACTATTTCTCTGACACTGATTTTTTTATCCTTTTTTAATTGTATGCTTAGTATTCTTATCTTTATTAATGTAATACTATAAATCAATTATTTATAACTTATATTAGATTTAAGGGTGTAAGATATCTATTATAGGGATAAGCTTTAGTTTTTTGCACATTTTTTTGTTTAAATTAAATATTTCTAAGAACATGATTGGTATATTAATAATTTAATAAATAAATAAATGATTGACAACCATCAATTGAATTATTTTCTTTTAAAAACATTTCGAAGTTAACTTTTGCAATTATGTGATTATTTCTCTTAACTGTTCCGCAAATGTTTACAAGTTCTGAAAGTCCACTACGACACGCAATCAACGTGGAAGTAAAACAACGGGAGCTTCGAAGTGATTGAAATAAAAATTCTCATTCGACATTCCTAGGCGGTAAGTGAATAGCGCGAATTCCAGCCAGGCTCGCGTAATCTTGCCGAGATTGTTCCGCTAACGGCTCGAGAATGTAATGTAATTACAACCGGCCTCGTTAGGGAGCTCGCTTTGTACTATACTTGTACACTGCTTTCAGAGACCTGCTTCTCCATTGTGCTGACCGTTTAAATCTGCGATTTCGTTTCGAGTTGTGGAATGAAACTTTTCTGTAATGTAAGCGGAAAACTGAACAGAACTGACCATTATGGGCGAATCAATCGTCGTTGGACGTAAAAGTCAAAATTATTTGCGCGTAAATAAAATAATTAATTTAAATAATTATTAATTTGCACCTAAGAAGTTAAGTTACTTATGTCCTGATTGATACCATGTCTATATACTATTTGTCACGTGAAATTCAATTAGCACTTTAGCCACATGTCCTTTACAAGTTATTTATGTACTATTTATCACAATAAAGATTGCCCATCTGTCTTGTATAATTGTCTTGTAATATTTCTTGGTTTTTAATTAAAAGTGAAATAAAAACCTCATAAAATACATTTTGAAAACTTTTTTATATTTGCTGTATACCTCCACTGACTGCTACTAAAGAAACGTAAAAAACTTATTATTCTATTGAAATTGCATACATTAAAGAAAATTAGGGTAGGAGCACATCGTTATATAAATTTTAAAATTACCAACGCAACATCTCAAAGAGAAAACAATTTTATTAAAAATATTTTACGGGCCTCCACTATACAGCAGGCTCTATTAAACGAAAAGCTTTGAAATTGAAAATTCTGCCTTGCTGCTCGGCGGTACGGATAAACGGACGCGGCGAGTGGATTATGTTTTAATACGCCCGCATTGTTTCAACGGATCTGCAGTGTAACTTTTCAGCTAGATCCGTGTCAGCTGCTCCTCATGGCACCGGTACTTGTCGTTTTTTAAGTTCAAACAAAAATCCTTAGCCTGATGATAAAAGCTATAAACGCCAGCGCATTAACGATATTTATACAAGCCCCTCTGGGTGGGTACCACCCTTATCGTTAGATGTTCTACCGCTAACAAGCAATACTTGTTAATATTGTTGCGTTTTGGTTTGAAGGGTAAGTGAGCCAGTGTATCTACGTGCACAAAGGACACAACATCTTCGTGCCCAAGTTTGGTGACGCATTGGCTATGTAAGGAGGGCTATATAATGGTTAATATTTCTTACATCGCCAATCTTTAATATTTCTTACATCGCCAAACCCGTCTTTTGGCTGTGGTGATCACTTAACGTCAGGTGGCCCATTTGCTTGTCCACCTACCTATAACATAAAAAAACCTATTTATTTGATTTTTTAAATTATAGTAACAAACTGTAAAAGTCCTACTGCTAAGCTAAGGTCCCTTGTCCTTTCTTTGAGGAAAACACTAGAGCTTATTCCACCACGCCGCTCCTATGCTTGGGTTAGTAGGTGAATACATGCGGAAGACTTTCATCTGACACACTTTCATACGACGCAAGTTTCCTCATGATGTTTTCATTCTCTGAATGCCAATCAGGAGATAAATTAAACATAAATTAACATGTAATTGTGGTGGTGCTCGTCTAGGGTTGATTCGGCTATCTTCTGTTAAGATACATGTGTTTTGTCCACTGGGTCATCTAGACTCCGAATTTTGTTAATATTTTTTAATTTATTATGCGTTAATTTTAGGCGGAGATCTGGTCAGTCTTCATCGCGATACTGAGGAAAAGCGTGCGCAATCTGCAAGCATGCACCGACGTGGGCCTCATACACCACGTGCTGCAGCGACTTCCACGCGCGGAGACCGTCGTTGCCGGTGAGTACTTTATATAGCTAAATTATTCGACATTAAGCGTTAATCGTTCAATTGGTGAAATAAACAAATATATAAAATTTATTTCGTATGTTACATTATACATGATTATATTTATCTGCCTCGATGGTCTAGTAGCTTATAGTAGGTCTTATAAGGGATAGTTAACATAGCTATTCGGTTTTTTTAATAATCTGTGACCCTAAGTTTACTCATTTATTTAATAAACGTGATTTAATTTAAAAATAGCTTTAATTTTCAAAAAAGTTCACGATCATTCTTTCGTAAATTGAATAACGTAAACATTTTGAAAGCTTTGCAATATAGTCAAGGCTCATCCCTCAAATTCGTCACCGAAAAAGTTTCGACTATTCAACTCACTAACGGAATCATGGCAGAGTAACTTTTATCCCCTTGAGAATCATGTTCCGTAATATTCGTCCTTATTGGATAATTTTGTAGCCTAATAAATAGGTATTACTGCTAATTTGAACGTATTCGAATTACTACTTACCTACTTCAGTTCGCTCTCTCGGAAATTCTAAACAACTTGAAATATTAAAATATTTTAATTGGTCTTATAATTTCTAAAAAATGTTGCTATGGGTTTATTGTCTACTATAATACACCTCTTAGCTTTTATGGTCTTTTTGCTCGAATATAAAAAAAAAAACTCTCCATAATGTCTGTCTTAAACCTCCTGACATTACATTGGATCCTAGTACTAATGGGAATTATTTTAGGGGATGTTGAGTTATGAATTTCTCATACAAAGAGTTAAATCCAGATTTTGGTTTGTGCATTTGAATATTAAAAAAAAGTTTCAGTAAATATTTAGAATAATATTATTACTCTTTGTATGTCGAAAACATATTTATTTAAGTTCGATAGTTTCATTTTAATAATTTAATCAAATATGGGTAGGTAATTTTTGTATTTGTATGCATGCCTATTTATTGTTGGGTCATGTCATTTCCACATTCCCGTACTCGACACACGTCGCGCTCCCGGCGAATCTATTGTACTCCTATGGGTGCCCGTGACTTTACCGTCTTTTTATATTCCACCTTTGCATGAAAACTAGGTCACAACATATTCAGCGTCTCTTTGTCTCAAAATATATTTATTTTAAACAATAAAATACTTTTTAAAAAACATTTTGTAATTTAATATTAAGTAGCTATGCCCTGCGGTTTCGTTTGCAAATTTGGATTACACGAATATATAAACATATCTTCTGCTACTTCTTTATTAAAGCGAGAAGCTATATAGCCGTAAAGCCTTCCTAGACGAACGCCAACAGAATTATTCAAATCGCTCTGGTAGTTCCTGAGATTACCGCCATTAACAATACGAACTCTCCAGCTTTATAATATACATATAAACATTACAGACTAGTAGACTACCAGTAATAAATTTTCTTACTCGTCCGATAAAAACTAGAAAATCTAAATTGTAATAATCAAATAATATAATATGACTTATTTGAATTAATTCAATAATTTATATACGTATGAAGAAGAGCTAATATCTACGTCCGAAGCGCGGTCATTGTATTTATTCAGATTAACCTCACGTTGTTTAAACACTCATATGATATTGTATAATTTTGAATGGAATATAATAAACTTTTTTTATTAATGGGTGATTTTTTATTGAGAAACAGAGTTCTATAAAACCAAGTTTCTGATTGAAATTTTATTATAAAAATCCTTATTTTAATGATACATAATTTAAAGGCTGAGGGCATCAAAATATTTGTTAATTAGATAGTAAATACACAGTATTTAAATTAATTACCGTAAATTATTTATCGAAGTATATATTTCTTTTTCGTTGCGTTAATTTCCATTCATAATAAATTTTAATATTTAGTATATAAGATAAGCCAATGAGATAATAACTAAAAGTATTATTAAATAAAACAATGGTAATCTTACAATGATTATATTTTCAATACACTAAGTGTGGTAAACAATAAATAGTTCCTCCATTTATTTTGGTGTAGCACCCCTACTAAACTTGCTTTGTGTTTGTCGAGATAAAGTTTGGACTGAACTACCTCGAAGTCTTTGATCTCCTGGTATTCGGCTGCATGTTAACTAGCTATTCAACGAACACGCATTCTCACCCCCACCATCTCACCACTTTACTTCCATACACTACAACGTACAAGTTTAAGCTTAAGGTTTTTTTAAATAATTATAGTCTGATTATATAATAATGTAAAGATTAAAATTATTTATATATATTTTTTTATGAAAGTAATTTTATGCTAAAAAATGTTGGGAATTTATTATTTATTTCTATGTGACAAATACTCGTACTAAACGGGTCAATTGCATTTCCTTAAAATACGTATACGTACTTGAAAGAAACAATTTATTGGATTTTACTATAGTTGCTCTCTTTGTCGATTTGAGTATTTGTCGTTTATTTAAGAAAGAAAGTACACGAAGAGTAACTGGACGTTGCATTCGTTGATTACAATACAGAAATTGTTCTACATAGTTCTTAAATTGATAAATAGTTTTTTATTGTTTTTTTTTGTATTCAAAAATTTTATTTATTTTCTTAAATATTCTTTCAGTTTGTTTTTTGTTAGATTCCAAGTCCATTTAGGACTATTATTGTTTGTTATTACTATTATTATTGTTTTCGGTTAAATATTATTTTTACTATATAAAACGACCTTTTCAAAATAGTACGTAAATTTGATTACGAAACATGATATTTTTTTATCAGAATCAAAAGAAGCTCAAACGATTTTACGTTGGTAAAAGGGTTACCTTTTCTCACGAATACCAGGATAACATAGATCTTTAAGATATGTTTTAAGACAATATGTTTCAGAAGAAGAGGGTTGCGCGCACAAATAAATTGTTATGGGTATATTTTATCTATTTCAAAATATAGCAGTGTTGGTTATACGGAAGTCATATATAATACATAAGTAAATTATAAAATGGCTCTTCCATTGAAATAAAAATATATACAAATATTTATTTATAAGAATGCGAAGCCATTGAAAAGAATAACGTTCTCAAGAATACCAGGACCATATAAACGAAAAGATGCTCGCATTTTTAGTCTTACCTGAAAGATCCTTTGTGCGAGAAACAGCTGTTCTGGTTTTTTTTATTAAAAGAGACAAACAACTAAACAACTTTATAGTGTGGTAGAACTTAGAGGGTTGTGTTTCTCATAAATACAAGGACATCTGAATAATCTAAGAAGTATCTTGTAATTTTATTTTTATCACGCTATTGTCATCATATTCTGTAAAAAATGTATGAGTGTACTGGTTCGTGGTTTGGTGTAGCAATAAATAAAAATTTTAATTTGGAGGCGCCGGGTATCGATCCCGGTACCTCTCGCATGCTAAGCGAGCGCTCTACCATCTGAGCTACGCCCCCGGTGTTGTCAGATGTAAAATAAAAGATATCATTTGAAATAAACCTGAATATGTTATTAATTACTCGGACCGCCTTGGGATATCAATGTAACAAGTTCAATTCTGACCAATTCAGCTGTCGCTATTGATCCTACAGCAAAATGAACAATATATAGGAAGGGAACTAGGAAGATGAATAAACATTTAAAAATACAAATACTTTGAGTTACACAGTTATTTTATGCTTTCGATGTTATTTTTATAAAATAGGTAGGCATAGTGAAGTAATTGGTAAGTGGTGACCACTTTTGTAGACGTTGGCGCCGTAAGAAATATTAGCGACCAACCTTAGGAACGGCTGTTACGTCCCAAGTTACACGTCCTCCCAACTGGAACACAACAGTCCAACTAAAAGTCGTAAATAGCCTTATGATGAGTTTCGTTCGAAGTTGATCAT
The DNA here is from genome assembly GCA_905147175.2 of Nymphalis urticae. Taxonomy (NCBI): domain Eukaryota; kingdom Metazoa; phylum Arthropoda; class Insecta; order Lepidoptera; family Nymphalidae; genus Nymphalis; species Nymphalis urticae. Next base: position 9,937,745 of record LR990004.1, on the reverse strand, counting down.
TTGTCCGTGTTTAGTGTTATTTGTGACAATTAACTAAATCACGATCCACAGTACTTGCCATAGTAATATTCAATATTCGTATGACTGAATTTTGGTCGTTTATTATTAGGCGAGTTCGATCTCGGGGGTTCTGCCAAAGTTGTTCTGTTAGCTCTCTGTGTTGGAATGTTGCAAGTGACGTCCAAAATGGATTCACTATCACAAAGCTCCATACATCGGGAAATGTTATCCCACAAAGTGTAAATAGTTATGTAGTGGGTTTGAATCTGTCACCGTTAGTGCAATTTTATAAACACACAGAATTCAAATATAAGTAGTACATAAATTTTTATCTATACTTATATTATAAAGAGATAAGATTTGTTTCTTGTATGTTTGTTTGTAATGGATAAACTCAAAAACTACGAAAACGTTTTTAAAGAATATTTTACTTACATAAAGTGTCATTATCAGAGAGTAACATACGTTGTATTTTATTTATTTTTTTAAATTTAGAAGGTATATATTAGGCTATAAGACAAAAAACTGCAAGAACTTTCAATGTTGTGAGTATTATAAATTAATTATTATAAGGAAGAAGAGAAAAGCTTATCTGAGTTGTTGGTGCTGTAATTTAGTTTATTTTATATCTACTAGCGAGATTTATGTTATCCTATAGATTACAAAACGTGATAAACTCTTAAATACCTATTATGTGTTTATTGCAAGATGATATTGATAAAACCCAACGTGACATTCTTAATACATAATCAATGTAAACGAATTTTAACATTTCTTAAGTAACCGGGGGCGTAGCTCAGATGGTAGAGCGCTCGCTTAGCATGCGAGAGGTACCGGGATCGATACCCGGCGCCTCCAATTCCTTTTCATTTTGTATTTTTTTTAAATGAAATGTTTTTGATATAATTTTTGAATTATCTCAAATATGAAATGTGAATATTACTTATTTAAAGCTTCTGATGTGTATGATCAAAGTGAAAGGCGCAACGTACAGACCGATTTAATATTTAACTGTCGTCCTCGCCGGGGGCATTCGGCCGTTCGGTGTAATTGCGAGTCTGTCTTATATATTATATAATATACTTGTATATTTTAATACTAACTGAATAAAGTATTCGCTCAAACAAACAACGGGGGCGTAGCTCAGATGGTAGAGCGCTCGCTTAGCATGCGAGAGGTACCGGGATCGATACCCGGCGCCTCCAATTTGATTCTTTTTGTTATTCTTATTTAAAATAAGTGATATTTTGCTTTAACAAAATAAGAGAAGAGAACAACATTGTTGAGCGTTATAACATATTATTAATTTAATGAGAAACTGCAAACCACACAGCGAATTAAATTCCGAGAATGTTCAGAACACTCTCGAAATTTCACCCTTAATTGGAGACTATACATTGTTTGAAATTTTAACAAACGTTATCATAATATATTCATCGAACAAACAAGAAGTGATATAACTAGTTTATTCCGCCTTTCCTCTTTGTGACTTCAGTTTGTTTCGAATAGGTATATGAAATCCGAAAAACAGTAATCATTCGATAGTTTTTCTTCGGAAAAAATAAACATTCAATATGAATGTTTTCAATTTTTATACTAATTTATTCAAGGTTTTGCTAAGGCAGTTGTAATGTAAAGAAATAACAACCCTGTCGTTCTTATACTTTAAAATGTCTTAACTGCGGCAGAAATGTCTGTTAACACTGTAAAATAATTATGTTGCTAAGCGGCATATAATATGCATAAATATCCAGTTCAAAACATTCGAGTATATATTTGTATGTCTATGTCGGTTTCTGACAGTTATATTAGAAAATTACACGCGACTTTAGAGTTTGTCGTCACAAAATTTAACCCGACTTTATATCTTGAGCCTAAATGTTGTATATAAGTTGCCCACTTCTAGTTCGAACTTTGCGAATAAAATGGAAAAATTTTACATCTGTCAAATTTTTAGGCAAATTAAGTAGCAGTAGTTATTAATATAAGTAAGAACATTCTAAAGTTAATGTGTAAAACAATTTGTTTTTTTTTTTTAAGTTATTTTTAAGTTTTTCGAAAAATATAACTTCAGTATTTAAAAAAAATAACGAAATATATAATATATTAATATATTTTATTGAATTCGTTTTATGATTAAAAACTAAGTATTTTTTCAAGTGCACGTTGCTATCAAAATACGAAACTAAAGGATTAGGTATCGCAAATAATCAATGGAGTTTCGGAGCCGGATGACACTGCTGTTTTAGATTTTTATAAATTCAATTTTATAAACCTGGAATCGAAGCCTATTTTTATATTTATTATATTTAAAATTTTACCTATATTTTTTTTACTTCCGTTTCTGACACGTGTAAAAACTATAGAAGATATTTTTTACCGAGGCTTTTATTATTTAAATATAAATGAACTTTGAAGCAAAATGAGTGAAATGTTTTATTTGGAGGCGCCGGGTATCGATCCCGGTACCTCTCGCAGGCTAAGCGAGCGCTCTACTATCTGAGCTACGCCCCCGTTAATTTTGAAATGTAAATTATTTTTATATTTGGAATCAATTAATCGTATAAATCACATTAAAAATGTAGCTTGAACTTTTTTAATGATAAAATCATTAGTATCCCTGATGTAATTAACAAGTCTAATGTAATTAAAACTTTTAAAAGAAAAAACAATAAGTAGTTTTAAGTAATATTTCGATCACGATACTCATTATTTTATAAATCAATATTATAATAATGTTATTAAGTTAATTCATTACTATCTAACTATGTAAGCAACTCTTGTTTTAATTTTTACTAATGTCGCTTTTGAAGTCCATATTATGTGAAGTAGTCGTAAACAAAACCAAGCCGTATCTTAAAAGACTAGGCTATATTCTATCTATTCCCTCTAGTGATGAGAAGCCGAGATGGCCTAGTGGATAGAACACACGAATTTTAGCACATAATTGCGTGTTTGTATTCGGGAAGCACGACTGAATTTTCATGTGCTTAATTTGTGTTTATAATACATCTTAATACTCCGTGATGAAGAAAAATATCGTGAACAAAACCTGCACGTACCGGATGAAATACTATGTGTGTTCATGTGTGTGTTTAGTGCAGTCGAGCCTTAAATATATATTGATATAAAAGAAACATAAAACTTAAGTAACAATTAACTAATAAAATTAAAGCAAGAGTTTCTTACGTCGTTTAAAAATGAAGAAAATTATTTTAATAATTTTTTATCACAAAATTTAAATTAAAAATATACATAAAACATTTTACGACAAAAGTCGGCTAATCTTGCATTAATGAAAGTAGAATGAAATAATAATATTTACAGGCTGTTTGTTCTTTCTGCAAAAATTCTTGTTTCAAAAATCTCATATACTTACGATTAGTATGCTTTAGTGTTTAGGTACGTGTATAATTCAATTCTATTACTTCCTTATACCTAAAATATCGTTTTAAATTCCTCTCTGATTCCCCACGAGCGTTGCTTCTGTTCGAATAACAACCTACTTCTTGAAATACTTTTGCATTTAGATTCGGATCTTTCTCCAGCGAGTCCTTTAAAGTTCAAGCTTTGGAATAACTTTCTTTAGCTATTTGACGTGCACAGACATTTACAGTCTTCAAAAAAATCCTATAACGGATTTATTCTGTTGTCCTAGTATTATTTTTATTTCAATTTGTTTGTATGTTTGTATTGGTGTGTGTATATGTAAGTTTCTATTTATCTTGAACGTATCATGAAAAGCAGAATATATCTGTATCCTCTCCTATTTCACTTTATTGTGACGTCATAAGGTTACCTGGATAATGTCGATCTTTACCAATAAAGGCCGCCTTTTGTAACTTCCGTTGTTTTGTTTGCATTGTAACTGTTTCGTCCATATTGTCGTTATTATGAATAATTAAGTAATGTTATTCATATTCACTTTCAGTCAAGATTAAAAAATATGTTAGTGGGAAATAACTTTTTGCTTTTAATATTTCTTACTTTTGTATTTTATATATATTTTGTAAATTATATTTGTATTACTTTTGTATATAATTAAAAAAATTGATTGCATGTTCTTACTATGATATTTACATTATTGATATTCATCATTTATTGTTATTGCAAAAACTATTTTAAGATAGATCGAGGTCAATCGTCATACCGAATGAATGTTAAGAACTCACATTCATTCATTGTTTTATGCTTCGATCGAAGGTTGTACGCATTTAATCTGTAGCAAAGTGAAAGGCCGACATGACTTTCAAGTATGAATGTCACGTAATCCATTTTTACGTAATAATAACTAGAGCATTAAAATATTAAACAAATAACAAATTCGTTCATTCGTTATCGGGGGGCGTAGCTCAGATGGTAGAGCGCTCGCTTAGCATGCGAGAGGTACCGGGATCGATACCCGGCGCCTCCAAATTTTTACGTTAAAACAGAGACGTTTTTGGTAATGTAATATAATTTAGTATTTGGAATAAATCAAAACAGGTAAATGATAATATAGTAGTTTTTCTACTGTGTACTTACTTGTCCCCATTTCTTGTGGCTGCAACGATTTATCTTGTAATATATGAATTCCTAGTACTTGTGAGAAGGAGACGCAACCCTTTAAAGTTAAAGTAAATATTTGTTGTTTTATTTTGTTCTGCGGAACCAGCTGTTGTTGTGCTTTGTTAAGTTCCCTCGGCTTAAACCTCACTTTCGTGAAACTCCTATAAATCTATGATACCCTAGTATTACTGGGAACATATCTGGGATTATCTTAGACGGAAAACCGGGATAAGTGGGTTCGTTCCCCTTTATATCCCCATAATGGGGGTTGATTTCAAAAGTCCGTTGTCGGGATTCTTAAAAGTTCTATTTAAGTAAGTGTCTCTTTAACTGTGATGATGTCCTAGTATATATTCTGTAATCTATTTAGTTAGAAATTCCGATAAAGATTTTTTTTTAATATTTAATTTTAGTATTTATTTTCTGTAGAATTTTTATATAAAAAGTATATATAACATATTTTTTAAAATGTGAATTTAGTTAGTTTGAATTAAAAATGATTATACATACTAGTCACACGTAAATAAACTGTTACAAATATATCAAAACAGATTATAAAATTAAAAATAAATATTAACGGGGGCGTAGCTCAGATGGTAGAGCGCTCGCTTAGCATGCGAGAGGTACCGGGATCGATACCCGGCGCCTCCAATCTTTCCTTTTTTGCTAATATTTATGTTGTTTGTTTTTACAGCCTTTACTTATTAACGTTGCTAAGCGGGTGGTTAGTTTAGCAATCCTGAGTCTTATTATTTTGAATTTCAAAGCATTATATTAACACAAAGAGCGAAATAAGTGTTTAATTAACTAAACTGCTGCTAAGTCTATAAAGTAAGGCGTTCAATTTTTTATTGATTGCAATACGCTGAAAGCTATTTTTACTTCTCTCCTCATCCAGCTGAAATAATACTTGCCACAAAAATACAACATAATGTAAAATGTAAGCAAAAATTAGTAAGCCACTGTAAAATACTACTAATAAATTAGATGTGTTAATTAAAGTAAATAACAGCTCCTTGATATCCCACTGCTAGGAGAAAGACCTTGAGTAGAAAATTTGGAGGTAATTCCACTAAGCTACTTCGTTTTATGGATGTGAATTAGTTGACCGCATGGCGTTGAATTTATTTCAACATTTATGCAGGTTACCAACCTATATTTTCCTTAATCGAATACGAGACGAATTATAATTAAGCATACGGTAACTCAATATTATTTGTTATATGTGTGATGTATGTTAATTAAATTAGATGTATGTTAGTTAAATTAAATTAGATTTTTAAAAAGAACCTTATCGAATTTGTAACTTGTACTTTCACCATTTATTTCGTTTTTTAACCCACTTAACTAAATTAGTTAGACACCATCCCGATTGCTATGTTTCCCTGGTATGCTTGGGAAAATAAAACAACCCTTTAAAGTTTTAGTAAGGCGTATATTGTTTTTTATTTGCGAGTTGCCGTAGTACCGACAAAAAATATGACAGATGTGTTCTCTCTATAAGATCCTCCACCCTAACAAGGTCGAATATCTTGTGATCTCTTAGAAACTTTTGTTACCCTGGTAAATCTGGAAACTTTAAATAAGAAATTATTAATTATTTTACTAGGATTGTTTACATACACACACACACACTGTTTGTTAAGTAATAATTGATAACTTAATAAATAATAAAAAATGACGTGGAAATAAGAATAGAAAATAATAATAATTATTATTATGACAATTTGCTGTTGTACCAAATTGAAAAATATGATATAATCATATGCTTCTCTTATAAATTGTTTCGTTCGTAATGATAAAAAAGACATATAACCGCCTGTTATACAAGTTTTGAAGGCTTTTAGCGGAATATTATTAATATATTTAAATTACTTAACAACGGGGGCGTAGCTCAGATGGTAGAGCGCTCGCTTAGCATGCGAGAGGTACCGGGATCGATACCCGGCGCCTCCAATTGTTTTTTAATAATATCAATTACTTATTTATTAATATCATTTTATCTTCCCGTAATTAACTGTTATTAATCCCTCAAAATTACTTTAACATTTTGGCCTACTATATTCAACTTAAGTATCTAAAATTGTTCCACAAATTTTGAAATATTAAAATTAAACATTACCTATAAATTATGTGTATGGGGGTGATAATTTAAACAGTAATCAATATTTAAAGAAAAATAGAAATCAGTGCTTAGCTAAACATTCGTACAACAATAAAAGATAAATTCTTATATTTTTAACCAACATCGACAAATACGACTTCTGAGGTTCTATTATAGCTTTTATATTATCATGAAAAACTATAATTTCGAAGCTCTGTAATTATAAATTTATTTGCAGAATACTTTTACACCTTTTTGAGCAAGAAGTTCAAAAAGACATTTATAAAATTTGTCTTAACTTTTTTTTGTAATAATCGTGATTGTGAAATATTGAAAGTGGGCACGGCTCGAACTAATGTTTCTAATTCTGAATTATATTCGCGCCATAAGCAATCGTAACAGTTTGAGTTTTGGAGTATATAGGTAATAGTAGTGCAATTAAAATTTTAAAACATTTTTCAAATAAGAAGATGGGGCGTGGTAATGTCTTGTAATCTTTATTGCTCCACCATTGACAGACTCGGAATTGCGATTCAACAGGAGAACGCTGATATTCTTGTTATAATTCCACGCAATCATGATTTATAATTTGTACAAATGTAATGTAATTTTACCGCAATCTACAAAAATCGATGTACATAAATAATTTTTCTTTTGAAATGTTATTTTAAATCGAGATAAAAATTACTGAAAAGTAAAGTCTCGATGTTGAAGTTAAAGTACTTATATACTTTAATTATACAACTAAATAAATACAAATTTATAATACCTTGAATATGCAAAGAAGGTCTTATTAATCAAAAGTTATATTATATTTTATTGATATGATATATTTATAGATTATAATAATGTATTATATTATTAGCAATTAATAACTATATTTTTTATCACAATAATTAAGATTGAATATAATATACAGCTGTTATACAAAGTCAAATTTAAAATAGTCTCTCCTGGTTCCCACCCGACGCAAAGCTGTCCATAATGCAGGCTGCATTTCCACGCTGTACGGCAATGGACAACCTCTGCGCCAGGTAGGACCCGGAGTGACTGTCAAATCCCCTCTCTCTAAGGCGATAGCCAATCTCCCTGATTAAAGCAAGGGCATCCGACCCCCAACATCCTGACGTCTCGAACGCTAGTGGCACAAATAAAAATCTTTTTATTGATATTGAAACAGGTACGTTATATAAGACTATATATGTATATGTGACGATATATTACATCGAACCATAAATATTGTATTAAATTTTTAATTTTTAATTTTAATATAAATCAATAGAATCATTAATTTCATTTTCAACAATAGTAAACAGTGCGGAGTCGATACTTTGTCAACAGTATAACTTAATTTGCGTCTATTGTTCGGGGCGTGCGGGGAGACGTCACAATATACACATCTGACTTTTAGTCATGTGCTCGCTTTTGATATGAAATGCATATTGTTCAAATTAATTATAACGTTACGAATGTGGGTTTTAGGGTTTTGTAGTCAAAAAAGAAGCCTTTTAGTTTCACGCAAACAAAGTTAAAATAATATCTTGATTTTTTTTTTTAATGTTTCTTCTCTACACGTTTTTCATGTTTTTTTCTCGTCTACCCCATTGTGTGGGGTGTCGTTGGATAGATCTTTCAAAAATATTGCCAGTTTGTGAAAACTTGTGTTTACGCATACACCTATACACTAAAACACGTCCTGTGCAATTGGTTAGTTAATTTTGACAATCGTCGCCATTAGCGAAATCGGTCAGGCGGACTTCATCATATATCTAGGAGTTCGTAACAATACATTACTAGGTATGTCTCCCGCGTCTTTACAATTAGTCTTATAGAGAGCATATGAAGATACAAATTTTAAATAACATACGAACCTTTTGTTTTTTGTTAAAAGTATCATATTAATAAAGTTATTAGGCCATTAAACATTTTAAATCTATCGCTTTTCTCGGTATACGTGCCGAGCATATTGTACGTTAAGGCTGACACACAGAACACTGCCCATACACATTGGAATTCGTTACATCTCGAACGCTTTCCCGATAAAAGTATTTAAGTAGTTTTATTCTTTTCCTCTGTGTTGCCTAGGTATTTTAAATATATGAATCTCGAATAGAATTGTTCTTTCATTTATCATTTTCTTTTTAAATACTCTTGTATAAAACTTTTGTTGCAACGAAACATTCTATAAGAAATTCTTTCACACCCATTTAGATTCGAAAGTTGTGTTTGCTTTTTACAGTATAATATTTCTGAAAGCAATATTTAATTATTGTTTTATTAGTGGTCGTTGATTTATTTCGAAGAACAAGCTGTCACTATTGACAATTTTATCAACGACAAACGGCGCCCCTATCGTCGATTTTAATTTCTTTATTACGGATCTTAAGCAAGGTCTGTAAGATGATTTTGTATCTTTTAGCTATAAATGCATTTTATTTGCAGGTGAATATGACCTCATTGGCGAATAATGTATATGTTATGCTTAACCACTTAATTGAAACAATTTATTCTGATTTAAAGTGATATTTTATCAATTACTTGTTATTTATATGAACACAACCAATTGATACCCAAAGTATCTTCCCTTTATCGTTCAACCATTATTTTCTATCAGGCCAGCAATTAGACCATTAATTCAGCCATAACGCGGCTTATGAATACATACCTACAGGCAGCAATCCACTCGAGCCCAGACGTAAGAGCTTACCAGTTGTATCTGCTAGTCGTAATAATACCCGTGTATTTAACTTGGCGAACGCGGCACAATCCCGAGCCCGGTCTGTTTTGCGATTTACCGGGATTAACCGCGGCCGCAGGATTAGTCTAGAATACAATGTGGACGCCGTTAGGCGACAGCCGTGGCTACATTCGATCCTCTGCTGTTTTCAGTTCTCTTGGTATCACATTAATGCGTTTCAAATATTTTTTAATTTTTCGTTCGATTTGAATTCGTTTTTTATGTCTTTTCCTTTCCTTTATACTTCATTCTGTTATAATGTTACATACCTGCGTGTAAAAGGACAACGAATGGACACAACATTACAAAACAATATAATTTTACCATCCTCCCTGTCTCTGTTGTTCTTAAATCAAAGATGAAACATGATAAATGAAAAACTCTGCAGGGGAGACAATGTTTATCCTGCTAATGAACTTGCAGAAAATACATTTTCTGGAAACAAAGATAAATTTAAATTAAATTTCTTACTGTAAATTTATTTTATATGTTAAATTACGTTTCAATTTTAAATTTTGTATTTTGTATTTTAATTATTTTCAATCTTTGTACTTTAAATTATTTATTCAATGGCTGATAAATTTCGCATTGCAATATAAAATGTGCGTGGGTGGTATAGCAAATGCATTCGCGCACCGATACTAATATTGTAACACCAGAACGTCAGAACTCGGCGATTGTTCACAAGTAATACCTTTATTACTCATGTTGCCCTGGTATTGAATTCGAGCAATGCGTGGGCCTTTGTTTTCATTTTTATTTATGAATGTAAAAAATGTAAAGACGACGACATTCTTCGCACTCTTCAGAAATAATATATATAATAAGGGTTTTATGAAATTATTGATTCCAATTTTATGAGATAAAATGTAAATTATATGTACTAAATACGCTTTTTAAAATTGGTCTAATATTGTATCTGACTTTGACGTAGATTTATATCGTGAATGTCATCTTATGTACTTTAGTTTTATTTATATTTTACAGAATTATTTACATTAAAGCCTTAAAAATATATACAAATAAAACTAAAAATAGCTACTGTACAAATCGTGACCGCGTTGAATGGTGGCAAGAATGCTAGCAGCATTTCTTACGTACGAAGATAATATCAAGTTTCAATAAGTGTAATGAAACAATATATACATATGAAGTTCCGCAAAACCCTAGCAAGTTTAATAGAGCGCTACATATTCAGATGTGTAAGTTACACCCCATTTACGGCGACGGAGCATCAGCTCTCCTATTTGGTATTCCGATTAATGTTTCACTTGAATTATTAATTCGTTGCGAATGCCTAATTTAGTAGCGAACAGCGTAACACTCACTGTATCGGGCTTTCGACGGAATAATGTAACGGGATATAGAACTGCTCTGATTCCATTATGCAAATGTATCACCTATAATTCATACTGTGGTTCGGTGTATATTACTGTTGTCTTAAAGGGACTATTTGTGTTATTGATCAGGAAATTGTTATTTATTAAGACGACACTCACCCATTATATTCAGCATGCACAATTTCATCGCTAATTTATTACAATTGGTATTGTTTTATTTACAGATCTCCTGATAGAAATGTTGGGGGTCCTGGCTAGTTACAGCGTTACTGTAAAAGAACTTAAACAACTGTTTAACGCTATGAAGGCAGTCAATGGAAAATGGGTAAGAAATACTTTACGTCTTCTGCTCTTATATTTTTGTATTTAGATTTAAACAAAAATTGAAAAATCCGCTTTGACTTAGCTATTTTCTGTGTGGTTGTAAATTTTTTAATTAGAAAAACATTTCTCTTTTGAACAAAGCGGTTGGACAAAGCGACACATAAGGTAAACAAAAGTAAAAATAACAAACGAATAATGTCAGGCTCCACTAAGCAAATATAAACACAAAGTAACACAGCCGTTCCTGTCGGCTAATTACCGCCTGTTATAACAATGCAAATTTGGAAAGCACCCGTGGTTTCACTAATTGTACGTAAAGTGGGATCTCTCCGTATTAAGCCACATTTTACTATCTACTCTCGTTCATGATGCCTTGGTACGTGAGAAAGACAATGCGGGGGAGGCTGCGGAATTTATCTCGGCTTGGCTCGAAACATGACTGCAGTAGTTTGGTTAGATATTTAAAGCCGGTTTCATTTAATGAAGAAATTTTATATAATTTTTATGTAAGAAAATTTACAATTTGGTTTGTATTCTAACTTCAAAATGAGCCTTTTTAACAAGCACAACATAGTATCACATTGATATTTTTTTACTCTTATCGCTGGCGATCGGATCCGATACGCGCATAATTACCCGATAGTAAACATAGTCATTTACTGACCGTTTCAATTAATTAGCTCGTAGTTCGATGATGGTCCAGAATTAAGCAAATTGGTGGTTGCTCGTATGTACATATTATTTTTACCATCACACATGATTATATTATTAACAAAATAAAATGATGCTGTATTCATATGAATATTAAATTGTCAAATTGGTAAGGCGGCAAGCTGGCCGCAGATCCCGGGTTCAAATACATGACCAGGGCCAATAAACTATAGCTAATAGGACTTTCTGGCGAGAAATTCGTAGAAGAAGCCTGGTGTCTGAAAATTGGCCATGTTTACTGTAATGTTGGATTATAAGGTGCAGGTACACTCTCTGTTTGTTACAATACACTTGTGCACGAGTATGCCCTGCACGTCTGTGTAACCATACCATGTATAGATAACCATTAGGATGCAAAAGCCAGTACATGTACAAATCAGGCTATTAAAGAACCTCCTTGGTTAATGAACTCATTGTCAGTAAATATAATATTTATCTAATATATTTTTTGGTTATCCAACAGAGCTAATTAAATGCATACGATGTAGGTTAAATAGAGTACCATTTCGTTATATACTTTCAAAGTATTTTATCACAATCTATGATTTATTCTGCAGGTAAAATATGTTTTGTTAAAACTTAATATTGTTTCAGCCGAGGCACTCCGCTAAGCTGTTAAACGTGCTCCGTCAGATGCCACATAGGAACGGTCCGGACGTATTCTTCAGTTTTCCCGGCAGAAAAGGATCGGTAAGTTATACTTTAGTATGCAATGCCTTATAAAATATAACAAAGAATGTATACTGTATTCAAGTTTTATATACTATAAGTATTGTGAACCTACTGAGTTGAACAACAACGAAGATCACAAAGAATATTTAAACGATAAATCAAAATACAATTTTCTTATAATAATAACGTATAAAATATCAAATTGAAAGAGATATAAGCTTTAGAATGTGCTCCACTAACTTTTAAGCATTTTGGAATGGATGCTTTCATATTACTAGAAAAGAAGAAGAAATACTTTACTTACTTTCATATAACAACAAAAAATGTACTGACCTAAAGGAAAAAAGAACTTGTACTAAAATTTTGTCAGAGGCTTTTCATTCGACAATGCCGTTTCTGCCGGCTAAAAATATTGTCCTCCAAAATAAAGAAATTACATTTCTACATTCGCGACTTTGCGACCACGAATTCTTTCGAGAGAGGGCCCTTTTAAAATATTACAATGTCTATGTCTACTGTTAAAATCTCTTTAATCACAATCTATGATTAACGTGGATATTAGAAGGGTTGCGGAATCAGTAGCTTCTATAACTTATGATTTAAGGATTTTTTAAAATAAAATATTAACCATTTCTTACATCGTCGATGTGCCTTCGGAACTAAGATGTTATGTCTCTTGTGCCTGGACTTACACTGGCTCATTTAACCTTCAATTAAGTTATTATTGTTTTATGGAATATGTGATGGGTTTGTGGGTGGTACCTAATCAGCCGGGCCTGTAGAAAGCCCTACCACCAAGTATTAGTTCGTATCTAGTTACCTTTTGCGTAACCGATCTGAGTTTCATATATATAGTTATTGATTCTTTAATAAAACACTACCAGCTTTATTTTGAATCGTTGTTTTACAAGTCTATCATGTAAATTAAACCTGCCATTTCATTAGTCATCGAACAAAGAGGAGTGCTAAATTTACTCATAGTTATATCGTAGTGTATATATTTTTTTAAAGTGCAGTGACGATTAAATTTAGTCAAATGTATAACGCTTAACAAACAAAAATTCCAACCTGAGCAATCAACTTAAAATTTTTATTCGCTTAATTTTTATTTATAATTCACCAACAAAAAGAATCGTGAAGAAACATGCATGTATAGGATGGAAAATGGACATGGATACAACATGTGTATCCGTGTATTTCGTAAATCATGTTGGGCTAGCGTGGTGGAATATGGGCCAAGGGCCAATTTATTTAGAAGTGAAACAGTAGCCAGCTGTTACTTTTACTTATTAAATTACTTATAAAAGTGTTTATTATTCTGTTAACGTCTTTTAAGTTACTGAACCAATAGGAGATAATTAAATGCCATTTTCCTCCTTCCTTTACTGTAGACATTTTTGCGAACTTAGAATTACTTACAAAAAACTCCAGAAATGAGACAAAACTGACTATTACATTCAGATTTTAAGCTTTATGTCAAAAAAAATACAACATATAATTTTTCATCCTGATAACTTTGTGGATCTTAATGTAAGACTATTAAATTATAAATAAAGAAAATAAACAAACAAATCTTTACTCTTATTTCCATAGGTATGATTTAGAATAAATAATATAAGTACAATCTTGCAACTTCGCAACGACGCCACATGCGAAATTAATTAATTATTGCTTAACATTATATAATTACCATAACTTGTTGACTCCATCTGTTCTATACGATCCAGAAAAACGCATAGAACCGTGAAATTAAGCTTTTCTTAATAAATATTTGCAAATGAAAACATTCTGGATAGATATTATATCCATATAATAGCTTATGAAGCAATACATAGTTATGTTGATATTTCAAAATTAGCACACACGAACGAAACCGACGGTTTATGTAAAACAATTGATCCCCTACATATAGAGCAACATTATTACTATCATAATAATGTGTTCAATGTGTTTAAAAGGACAAAAGCTATAATGCACATACATACATATCTATAATATATGTAATGTATATGATATGATGATAATCTCACATGTCAAACACGCACAGCCCTATAGGTAATTGACCCAGATATACGCCAGGAAATAATAAACAACGGATTATACACGCAGTCCTATAAGCGAACTAATTGGAGAGCACAATAATGAATATCCTATGCCGGTATTATTCTCCCTTTAACGCTATCGGGTTCTTGTGTTTGTAGTGGCTATTGTTTGACGTATGTTGTCATTCGTATTGTTTTTGTTTTGATATATATTTCAGTGGTATATGCTCGGTTTTCGAAGCATGTTTTTATATTTTTAATAATAACTAATAAAGAGTATTATTTTTTGTTGCTAATTTTATTCCTACTAATTTGGTAAATACGCAATAAATATGTTTTTTTTACATAGCTTACCTGAATCTATTTTATTCGAAAAATTATTTAAGTTTATAACTATGCTTTAAAATTAACCTCAGTGTTTGTAATAAATAAAGTACGAATTCCTCACGACGTTGTTGAAAATATTAAACAAACTATGAAATTGATCTTTCATTATAATATTTAGGAATTAAAGTATACATTTCCTGCTTTGACTTTATAATCGAAGTCAAAATTTATATTAAATATTGAGGTTTCGGTTCACCTGATGAGGTTCGGAAAGAATGAGAAAAAACAGTGATTTTTTGTTTTCCAACGATTCCACCATTTTACTTAAGTTAACAAAATCCTATAGTAATTGTAAAAAGAATTATAGGTTCAAAAATAATCCAACTGGAGGCGCCGGGTATCGATCCCGGTACCTCTCGCATGCTAAGCGAGCGCTCTACCATCTGAGCTACGCCCCCGTTAGTACACTTGATGAAATTCTTGGCAGCAATACGAATGTCTCACAAATAGAAACGTAATATTGCATCAATGTATTTCACTTGCATATTTATACTAATATCACGTAATTATATTTTGGCGTTATATTTAAAAGCAATACGTAATTCATTCATTACAAAGCTTAACACGTTTATACGTACCATGTAATAAGTATATTCACTAAACTGTGGGATAAGTAATTTACCGTCAAACGTACTATTTTTATTATGTACGTGCTATGCTGAGCTGTTTCTATTTTTGCGGCGAGGGAGCCAGTGTAATAACAGAAGATAATTAAAAGCAGTAACACATTTCATTTCACCTTAGAAATGTTTCATTTTAATTTTGTTAATTTGTTCCACAAAACGGGGCTAATGCTAATAAGTGCAGTTAATACTGTCTATTAGCTTACACTTATTCATATTTACAATATATTTATATAAATATTGATGTTGTGTACACAACCTTAGTAATATTATAAATGAGAAAGTCAGTTTTTTTTAATGTTTGTTACGCGTTCACGTCTTTACTTCTCAACCGATCATCGTGAAACATATACCTAACACCTGCACCAGCCGAGCTCGCGGATGGAGACTAGTACTAATATATATAGATGACGTTGTAAGGGTAGGCATATTTAAATCTTTTTTCAACACGATACAACTTTCATTTCCATCCCTTGCGAGTTACGAGTTGTAAGTGTCAGAAAATTAGATTCAAGTCAGCTGTCAGCTTAGAAAATGTATTACGGCAAAGTACGCTCCAAGGTTTTTTATTTAGATAAGGAGAGTCTCTTGATGTTTTTTTAATTATGATTATAATTAAATAAATTGTTCTTAAAATATTCATTATTTTTACTGATGGTAGGGCTTTGTGCAAGCTCGTCTGGGTAGGTACCACCCACTCATCAGATATTATACCGCAAAACAGCAGTACTTGGTATGGTTGTGTTCCGGTTTGAAGGGTGAGTGAGCCAGTGTAATTACAGGCGCAAGGGACGTAAAATCTTAGGTCCCAAGGTTGGTGGCGCATTGGCGATGTAAGCGATGGTTAACATTTCTTACAGGGCCAATGTCTAAGGGCGTTTGGTGACCACTTACCATCAGGTGGCCCGTATGCTCGTCCGCCTTCTTTTTCTATTTTTTTTTTTTTATAAATAATTAAATTCCAAAAACTTGAAGACAAATTTATTAAAATAAAATAATTATAAGGCTTACGGAATTCTAAAAAGATTCGAATTGGAGGCGCCGGGTATCGATCCCGGTACCTCTTGCATGCTAAGCGAGCGCTCTACCATCTGAGCTACGCCCCCGTTGGTAGCAAACACGCAAAACTTGTACCACACGCCAGTGCGTATTATAATGATTTCCAAATATGTGACGTAGAGCCTTACTTTCATTGCAGGTACGTGTAATCAGGTTTTACGAGTATGAAGCGAAATGCTTTTGATTTTATCTTAATTTTAATATCCAACGTTACATTGTAAACACAGTATCAAATTTTCGTAATTTTTGTTAATCTTTATTCCTCTGCTTTAAATGCCAAATGCTTTATACTTCAGCGATGGAGTCCGTAAGAATACTTACAAATAATTCACTCGTCTTAGTTATTCTGTCAATAAACGGCAATGTGTTTGTTTCAAAAAGTGATTAGTAAGTTTATAGTATCCTGTTTGCCAGTGCATGCCAAGACGACGTTAAATTGTCACAAATAAACCAACAAATAAACAAACTCGATTTCACATTTATAATATTAGCTAGAGGATTATATGCTACAACCTTCTCCTAAACGCGCTCCGACTACTTGTATAAATTTTATGTTTACCAGTCTAGTAGTTTTTTTTTCAGTTTGACATTAAAGAACTTCATCATTAGTCTTAGTTTAAATGAGTGGCGAATTGATCAAATAATTTAAAACTGACTTTTTTAAAACATTTAGATATTTACTAATCAATCATATCAGTGTGCTCATTATAAAAATAAAATGTCTTAAAATTATGTATTTATTTTTCCGATTGCAATGTTATTGCTTGCGTCGGCGTTCCGATATTGAATTCATCGTCTCGCCAGAGTCGGCTACACTCAGCGCTGTTACCGTTTGCGACACCGACGCATTTTATGCTATCTATAAATATATTTTATAACTTGTAATATCATAAGGCCACTTGTACGATTTCATATTTCTATAGAGGTATTAGAAAATTGCTTTTTAAAATTCTACGTTTTTATTTTTACGTCAGCTTTTACCGATTATTAAGAGTTAGGTAATTAGAAATCGTTTTGATGTTTAATTTATACGCATATAGTATTCGAGCGGTTTGTTTAACAACTATAGACATTTTAATAATACATAAATGTTACAGTATATCGTTTTGTGCCTCTAATTACACTCCGTCACTATCCCCTTAAACCGTAACTAGTTTTTAGCATTAATATAAATGAGCATACCACCCGGACGGGCTTACACAAAGCCCTACCCCGCTTAAAAACAATTTGAAAATGTTCTTATATCATACATAATAAACATCAAGATTTACAAATTGTACTACAATATTTTTAATTATATTGTATTATGATATTATTTATTGTGTATTTTATAATAATGAAATAGTAATACTGAATAGTTAATCAAGACAGTTTCAGACGAGCTCGATGCTATATGTTCGTATATGTTTTAGGAAACACGTATGTCGGTGCAATCTCACACCTTCAAAGACACGTACACCACGTAATCGACTTCGTATTTATTTTATTTTTCGATTGCAAACTTACTCTTTTCGCCGTACCGATATTGAGTTCAGCGATTTTACTGAAGCTATAAAGGGATGTTATGTGATGTGACTTTTGTATTTTATTACAGTTTTGATATATTTTTATTACTATTAAAGATTTCGATTAATGTTGGTCAGCAAATATTTGCTGATCAGTAATTGCAGAAAGCAGAAAGTATTTCGATATTCCACAACTTTTTTCACGTAATCAAATACAGTCACATAAAATAATTTAATATATTTATTAATGTATTAATTTCATTATATTTGTTTATAATTTTATCTAGATATGGAATTGTTAATTCTGGAATAATGATTTAATATTATTAATATACGAGTATAGACATATAGTATTCGAGCGGTTTGTTTAACAACTATAGACATTTTAATAATACATAAATGTTACAGTATATCGTTTTGTGCCTCTAATTACACTCCGTCACTATCCCCTTAAACCGTAACTAGTTTTTAGCATTAATATAAATGAGCATACCACCCGGACGGGCTTACACAAAGCCCTACCCCGCTTAAAAACAATTTGAAAATGTTCTTATATCATACATAATAAACATCAAGATTTACAAATTGTACTACAATATTTTTAATTATATTGTATTATGATATTATTTATTGTGTATTTTATAATAATGAAATAGTAATACTGAATAGTTAATCAAGACAGTTTCAGACGAGCTCGATGCTATATGTTCGTATATGTTTTAGGAAACACGTATGTCGGTGCAATCTCACACCTTCAAAGACACGTACACCACGTAATCGACTTCGTATTTATTTTATTTTTCGATTGCAAACTTACTCTTTTCGCCGTACCGATATTGAGTTCAGCGATTTTACTGAAGCTATAAAGGGATGTTATGTGATGTGACTTTTGTATTTTATTACAGTTTTGATATATTTTTATTACTATTAAAGATTTCGATTAATGTTGGTCAGCAAATATTTGCTGATCAGTAATTGCAGAAAGCAGAAAGTATTTCGATATTCCACAACTTTTTTCACGTAATCAAATACAGTCACATAAAATAATTTAATATATTTATTAATGTATTAATTTCATTATATTTGTTTATAATTTTATCTAGATATGGAATTGTTAATTCTGGAATAATGATTTAATATTATTAATATACGAGTATAGACATATAGTTAAGAATTTATAACAACTGTTGTTCCGAAAGTTACTTGCAAATAAAATATTTTTTTCCTAATAAAATATAACTTTTAAATAAAAACAATTATACCATAAATGGCATCAGAAATCCTAAAGAGTTTCAAAGCCGTTGATCGCAAAAAGCTCTCGTAACTATTTCATAAAAGAGCTATTACAGAAGAATTATTAGGAAATTCCGACGATCGGAATGGGAGCCATCGAAATTAAATTCGATTCGAATCCGAACAAAGTTCGCCAATCGGCGTTGTATCAAAATTTCAATCTCCGAACCGCATCGTTCCATGGAAGTGAAGAAGTTCGACGTTAGGTTTTAATAATACCTTTTACGTGTAAGCTACGAGGCTATGGCGTTACTTGATAAATACATTCATTCATTTATTCATCGAATATGCAAATTATTCAACTGTGTATCAATACATACCAATACATTTGTATGTCTGCTGTAATCAAACAATAGTTTTACACGCGTATAAATATTTCTACAAAGCGTTATACGATTTATTCAATAAATTTCTCTATACAATTATAGAAATAATATGAAATATTATATATTATTACAAATCAATAAAATAACTCCTTAATTCGTTTATTTAAAAAAGACGAAGTGTAAGTTATCTTCAAGTAAAATTCCTAATAAACTTATAATACATGAAAACAGGAAAACCGAACGGACCGAGCGCACGGAGCAAGTTTGTAACGAGGGGAGTTTGGAATCGAATTGTCTCAGAATTTAATAAGTCCGCCTCGGGGAACCACCTGATGTCCCCCAGACAATAATTTAGACCAAATGAAGAGTAACGACGCGGTAATAGTGACAGTTTAATAAATAAACTAACACTTCAAGACGCGTCATCGATGCAGCTCGGATTGGATTTGTCATTGTCGCTCAGTCAGTCAAATCAATTAAAATTAACGTATATATTTTTTCTTCAGATTCTTAGCGATATTCAGAATGTAAATTCTAATGATAAGAACCGAAAAGAAACTTATGATTTACTCTTTTCCACACACTAAATCTATATCATATGTTTATATTTCTAGTTCCACCTTTCATATACGATTAGTTAGATAAATCGTATAATTTCTTAAATACTTCATTAATTTTGAAATATAAATGCTTTGTTCATTAACAACACAACTCAACGGTATACCGCATACAGTAAATACTTCAAGTAAGTCGTTAAAGATTTTTCTCAACTCCCGAGGCGTGAACTAATTAAAACTCGCCGTGAGCTAATATAAGGTAATTTATAGTACAGCGGGGACCGACCGCGCCTAAATGGCACTAATTAAAACATTTCGATAATGGATTTCACGGCAGCCTCCCTAAGTTACCTGCACCTTCCTCTCATTATTACATTTGTATCTGTCTACGAGGTTGTTGTTTGTGTAATATATAGTTTGAAATACTATATTATTTTATAGACGGGCCGGTTTGCGTGGTTGGTAGATACTTGCCTTTCACGCCGAAGGTTGTAAGTTCGATTCCCACCCCATTACAGACATTTGTGTGCATGAACATATCTGTTTGTCCTGATTCTGGGTGTAATTAGCTTTATAAGTCTGTAATTACAAAAGAAAAGTAGTAAGTATATCAGTTGTCTGGTTTTCATAGTACAAGCTCTGCTTACTTTGTGATCAGATGGCCGTGTGTGAATAATGTCCCAGGATATATATATTATTATTATTAGTCTAAATAGAAAAAAATTACTTGTATGTTATCGTATACATCGTACGCATATATTTAGCTAATAATGTTGCTGTTTTTATTATATATTTTACGTATGTACTCACTCTCCAATATCGGTTGCTGCCTATTTGGTAGTAGTTATAATTGGGTGGGTTTACGCTGTTCACAAAGCATATTTTACTGCGCAACCTGACATCTTGTTAATCCAATCTTATATCGGAAGTGCTCACGATTCCTTCGCCTTAAGGATCAGTGACTGCTTCTTCCATTTGCCAGTCATTTCGATCGAACTACTCTTTATAGCTGGATTTTGTGATGATTATTTGCAAGTTTCTCGTGGAACAACGATCAAGTGGGGCTGATGATTTTTGCTTGCCACTATTTATTTTATTGAGGCTCGTATATGAAACCATATGCACTAATTAAAGTACCTATTAGGTACTCCGTTTAACCCTTGCATTGATAATTATTGTCGCAGTGCCTGTTTGCATGGGCGGTGGTGACCACTTACCATCAGGTGGTTTATTTTTCTCCTCAAACTGTGGGGAATCTTTTGCCCAGCAGCGGAAGATTTACGGGCTCATACAGGCTTTAATTTACATTTGTACTCTCTGTTTTCGTAAGCCATCATGGTTTTATGAGGCTGTTATGCTTGCTATTTAGTGATCCACTGTAACCGTGATGAGCTCAACCTTAATTGCATCCATGCTAATTAATCGAGTTGTCTTTCATGTCTCGCCTGCGCCTCTCCCAGATTCTGGGTACTTGATTTGTTGTGGTGTAATTTGCTTTCTCTCGAGTCTCTTAGTTCTTATAAGACTCTTCCAGATATTTATTTATAAACGTTTACAACGGCCTTACTTATAAAAGTTTCTTAGCGGGTATTTAGTTAAACAGTGATTTCACTCTTTCTGTCATTAATGATTTCAGATTTGAAGGAAAAAGACGGCATTATTTATCTTTCAACTACTTAACAACGTTTATAAATAAGACCGTATAGAGCTTAGACACTACTGAGATTAAACTAAAATACAGTTACGGCGAATATGGTGTTAAAATTATATTGATAAAGGATTAGACAATATACAATTCGGAGATAATCAGATTACTTAATGTCGACGATTTCTGAAGATAATCTGTGAACAATCGATTACCCGAAGCATTAGTGTTTGTAGATTAGTTAAGTGATTAATACAGAATGATATTTTAGCTGAGGTAACTCAACGTTTATTAAGTAATTAAAATTGTCAATTAAGTAATATTTACTTATATTTTCTTTTTGAGTTTAGTTAATTGTAAAGTTTTATATTTAGATTTATGAATATTGTTTATTTTACAAAAATAATTTATTAGTTTAGTACTCAGGGCTTATTTCTTTGTGGATAATCACTAACTGTATGAAGCGGACGCTCTGATCAATACTAAGAGAGCAACACAATTCGGGAGGACCATTAAAGCGGCTTCCCCCTTCTTATTGGCAATTCTTATTCAAATACGGACCGTCGAATGTAATCCTTGACACGCTGGGCGTTCTGCACGATCGTTTTATTTGGGTTTCTATAAAAGCAATGTTGTCAAAGTATTAAAAAAATACTTTTTAAAAACTACGACCTTTTTCATGATGGCTGGCTCGTATGTTTAGAAAGGTAAATTTTCAGATATAACTTATTGTATTCTTCTTTATCTTTTCTATTTGTGAATTAATCCTTTCACTAAAAAAGTGCATCAAGGTACCATATGTTTCGTATATATAACAAGAATTCTGAAAGAATATTTTTCCAATGTATACAATGTACACTTATTGCATTTAAAAATTATATTTATACTTTTTATACTAAATTTGATTTTTTCTTTGATAATATTATATCACTACAAAATGGTGTGCGCCAAAACCTTACGTGGATTAACATTTTACATTAATCCATTTTTTCCTTATTTATCGTACACTCGCCCGGGAACCTCCATTTTTCTCTGTCTCCCTTATCCCTAGATCTGACGGCCAACTGACGCATCTTATCCCACGCCACGGTAATACTAGGGAAGCATGTTACGTGAGAATGAAATATGTGTGCTAATCCAAATCGCGGACCTTGTTTACAAGAGTTTGTTAAGGTTTCCTTGCGTATAGCGACCGGACTACGAATTACATCATATCGCTTTTATTTCTTCCTAGTGCCGTTTTATACTTTTCGGTAATTTAAATTTACCCAAATACGATGGAAAATTTGTGTTTCCAGTTTATGGTGAATAAAACGTTTTGTAAATTTTTTTTGGTTGAATTTATTTAGTAAAAAAGTAAAGTACGCTATAAATGTCCCACTTCTGGGTTAAGGCCTTCTCTCCTCATGAGGTCATGGCTTGGTACTCAGCTCAGCAGGTACATGCTGCTTAATTGTTTCTTCAAATGTTGTCGAGATAAATTATAAGCATAGATTAAGTACACGAAAACCCAGTAATGCTTGACCGGGTATGAATCTGCAAACTAAAATAAGTGCGTTCTATCACTCGGTCGTTCTATCATTCATTAAGTTTATTTATATTTTAAGTTTTACTTATAAAAAGTATAAATAACATTTTTCAACTAAAAATATATTTAAAATGTAAGTAAGCAATACAGCAGTATATAGCAGGTAAATGAAAACAAGATAAGTCAAATTGAATTTCGCTTGACTTGAAAATTTCTCTGAGGATTTCGACCGCGTGGATTTAAAAGTCGGACTTTATATTTCCAATGAAATGTTTTATCATAACAACGTTTGAACGATTTAAGCGGCAGCAAGTTGAAGAGTGGCTTCTGATGGGTTTTTAAACGAAATAAATCTCTGCTTCATTACCACTCGAGCTCTGAGGGTCATTAACTGCGGAACGAACGTCTCAATGTTTCGTCGAGGTTCACTTTAATCGAAAAAAGGCGCAGCCTTAATAATAGGCTGTTCATGTTAATTATGCCACTATTGCGATTCCTTCAAATTTATTCCCTTTCTCATATCTTTCTCTTATCTTTTATATAGTCGATTTACTAAGCGCTTGAGCCAAATGTCGTTCTTTGGCTTTATTGATAGATATCGTTTATACTTTTTATGAATAAAATAATATTTAATATCATACTCTTACTACTTTATAAGACCAAGAAAATCAAAATAAAATATAATTTTTGATTAAAAAACTGCCGAAGTCATAATAGATGTTACATAATTTATTTGAAACTATCTTTGAATTATCTACTTCCTAGCACAAATGTATTCATCGAAATCGGTTGACGTGATAATGAATTATTCGCCAACAAATCGCGCAGATCTTTGCAAGTTTTAATATTTAATAAATATCTCATGGACTTCATTATAAGATCTTAACTATGTGAGATCAACCTTGAGGTAACCTTTTCTAACACAATGTACATAAAATTATGTATTTTTAGAGAGAGATAGAGAATGATTCAAAATTAGAACGCGACTATAAATCAATGATGTTTTTATTTAAGTGTGATTGTTGTGACATTATAAAGTATTTTTCAAACGCTTTCACCATAAAAGCTTTCGCTCTGCAAATCTCTTTAATGTGATGCCTGAGCAGATTTCTCAAAACAATATTTATCCTCAAAAAAATAAACAAACAGGGTGGGAACATTGAGATTTCAGACACATAAAACACGTGAAAAAATTTCCGTCTTCAAAGCGGCTTTGGGTATTGTACCTCCTGGCGGATAAAACGTGTAAGAAGTGGGGACAAAGTGTCTCAGACTTTGCTTTAAAACATTTTTGTTTGTATAATATGTACAATTGTTTTTTATAATTAATTGAAAAAGATAAGATAGAAAGAAGATTTCATTCATTAAAATTGTTGATTCAACGCGTATATATTTTTTTCACTTAAATTTACCAATTTCCTGAAGTATCCTATATATTTTTATTTCATAAAATCAACATGAAATCAACGATACGTACAAAATATACATGCTATCTGTGCTGTTATATAAAGCAGAAGAGTGTTTGAAAGGGCTAATTTCACAGGATTATTTTCGTTCTAACGAAATTACC
This sequence comes from Nymphalis urticae, assembly GCA_905147175.2. Lineage (NCBI taxonomy): Eukaryota > Metazoa > Arthropoda > Insecta > Lepidoptera > Nymphalidae > Nymphalis > Nymphalis urticae. The sequence continues at coordinate 9,912,774 of LR990004.1, read as the reverse complement.
TATAATTTAATTTCAGTTCATTCATTACGAAAGAGGACGACGGGAGCGAAGCGTTTGTCATGAGTAAATCCACGCAGAGCAGCTTGTAATCATATATTTTTCAATAGAGCCATAATAATTAATTTACACGAAAATAACGAATACCAACTCTATGCTTTTATGTCATCTGAAAACAAAATAATATACTTTATTTATTACTGATTTGATTTTATAAAATAATTGAGCACGAAAGTGTTAAGTCAATAAAGCCTGTACAGGCTTTACAGTATAGAAAACATTATGCAACAAAGTATGTTCTTTTTGTGTTTATTCATGTCACCGTTTCTGATGATTTTTATTTACTTTTTGATGCTGCCTAAGAAAATTATAGAAAAGATACACCAAAGGCACGATTATGTGAAGAAAAAAAAAACAGAGACAAGATTTGTATCAATTTTATACATGAATTTTTCTTTAGCAGCACTTGTGCAGGAACATTCCCTAATGCGTGGCGTATCTTCTATGAACGGGTCTCTGGGGAAGATTAAACGCCACTCGATACTTTATCCTGGGCTATAGAAATAAATAGTTCTCCGAGAGAGCAGATATTTTATCCCAATTCCCCGTTTTCAAACGTATATTGCAGAGCATTTGTTTTTGGAACCCTTCAGGGCTAATGGCGGCAAAGTAAAGAAATTTATTAAAGACTAGTTTATGATTCAAGATTTTAGTGTATGTAGAATTACTGTTGTTATATTTATATACAGGGTGACTGGTTGACAGGCTACCTTTGATAAACAAGCATGATCCAATCCCCCTTCATACTTTAAACCTGGCTTAGAACAGGCAAAAATACCAAAATATTTCACTCGTTTAAGCAACAAATTTGTTGACTAGGTAAATGATATGAACTTGGGACAAAAATTAACTGTTTACCTATCTTGGTATTTCCGGCGTATTTAAAAATGGAATCATACTTATTTACAACGACTGTCAATCATTTAACTACCTATTTACCTACATAACTACACTAACCTTAACAAATGTTCAAAGTGAGCTCCTGCTCGTGTGATACACAGTTCGGCACGTTTACGCATATTGTCTTTCACACGCTTTAACACGAATGGGTCACTTTACTACTCACAGTAGTCACAGTATTCTGCATTTGTGTATTGATAAGCCATACCTAATTACTAATGACGGGTCACACTCACACACGAAACATTAGGTATACGCGTAAGATCGATCGCTAGGGGCGCGCGCGCGGGAAGATGGACGAACCTTACGGCGGCGCTCGCCCGACTAACCTACTAATACTAATTAGCCGCGGGGCAGGGGTTGCGGGTGGCAAACACCACGCCGCACGCGCCGCGGAAATATTTCCACACTTTATTTATTTAAAGTAAATTTTTTGTAAATTTGGTCAAAAATTAAGTACCTATTTTTTTTACATAATTCGAATGAGAATCATGTACCGATTATGTTCCTAAAATATTGATACTAATTCACCAGTCATCCTGTTTATTTATTGCTTTGAATAATAATTACTTACATTGTAAGCATATACTTAATGCCCTTCTGGAACTCGACCACAACGGTCAAACGCATACTAATTTTTGCAAACTCATATGCACTCTCTATTTTCTCACAGTCTTAGACATATGGGACGGCCATACGACAACGGTAAAGACTTTCGAGGCACGATAATGTAAGAAGCTGAATTTTTTAAAATAAAAACTAAATACGTTTTACTAGCCCGACACGTATGACAACTACACGAGAGGCATTGAAGATGCGATATCTGCTTCACTGCCGATATGATACGATGATATCGTTATTTAATGTAGTAATACATAACAGATTCATGTTCAATAAATAGTTTAATATTGAATATTCATTATTCAGATTTCTCTAATATTTACATTTATTGGAAACCTAACGAAATTCAGCGAAATACAAACATTAATATTCGCGGCTAAATTTATAATACGCGCGGGACTGACATATTTCCCCGTCCACCGTGGGCCGATAAACACCGCATAAATATCATTATAACATAAATTTTCGTCAAAAATAAAAATGGGGTTAACGTGCCGCGCCCAATATGCGAACCGTAAGGCCACAACCATATTTCATAAAAAAGAGTTATATTGAATAGCGGCTTCTGGCGTGAAATGGTAACATTTTACCGACACTCGTTTATGAACTCCTAGTACTGGAGTTGCATATATATTGTGATTTTAGAATAATTATTTTTATAATTTCAAGTTTGTTTCGTTTAGCTAGGAGGAGGCTTCTAACGTAATAGAATATGATTATATAGACGGACGGATAATTTTTAAATTTATTTTTAGTATTATTGGACCCACAGACCAATATTATCTACAACTCATCAATAATAATTTCATTACTTTTTTTTAATATACGTAATCTCTATTGAATTTTATTTTATGTAAAAAATATTAAGTACACAAAAACGAGATATTATTTAAAATATATGGATAACAACATAACATAGGACGACAGACATAGGATCCCTCCTGATGTTATAACACAATTAACATCGTCGCATCTGAGGAATCTAATTATTCAAATTCAAATCTCAATCGATTTTCTTTATTCAAGCGATGTTTTTTTCTGTTAGTGGAAATAGTAAGAACTTCAGTCTGTTCACAAAGAATACGATACGTCGACGATATTAATACAATATCATAATACCACATAATACAACATTAAACATTGAAATGATCTGCAACTTGGCTAGTGTTCACAATTTTTTTTATTGACATCGTTCTACTTAAACGTGCATTTGAAAAATTAAGTTAATACTTTTAGTCCACCCCAGGGAAGGCTGAATGATGAATTTTTGAATTGGAATCAGTTAGGGGATGTCCATCAGGAATAAGGGGAAATCCGAGTGTTCGTCTTATTCGTATTAATTACCAACATTTTAATTAACATTACTGTGTTTTTATAATATTATGTATTGTTGCAGGCCGTGGTTCTCCCGCCGCTCGCGAGGTGGCCGTATGAGAACGGATTTACATTCACGACGTGGTTTCGGTTGGACCCCATCAACTCCGTCAACATTGAACGGGAGAAACCATATTTATACTGGTAAATATATTTTTTGTTTTATATGCATTTTTAGATAGCTTTAAGTAACTAATATGTTCATTACTTGATGTTTAAGATTATGCATATATCTATTATCCTTCCGCCATTAATTAGTATACTTGTGTTCCGGTTTGAAAGCTAAGACTAGCTAGACTAAATAATCAAACGGTACGAAGTCTATTCGTTTTTCGTCAATCTTAACCGATTATAGTGGGTTCAAACCCGGACAAGCACCACTGAAATTTCATGTGCTTAATTTGTGTAAATAATTCATCTCATGCTTAGCGGTGAAGGAAAATCGTGAGACAACCTGCATGTGTCTAATTTCACCGAAATTCTGCCACATGTGTATACCACCAACCCGCATTGGAGCAGCGTGGTGAAATAAGCTCCATATCTTCTCCTCAAGAAAGGAGAGGAGACTTTACTTTAACGCACATAGTACATATTCCATGTTATGAAATTACTTCTAGTAAAGATTAAGTATATAGTATGTACGATATTAACGTTATGAATTTGTATTGAATATTAATGTACGCAGCTTAAAGCTTAATAATATTTGTTTCATAGCATTGTAAAATTAATCTTATGGCAATGTATTAGAGCACTTTTCTGAGTGTATTATAATTCACTCCGCTTTTCTCAACTAAGATTTACGTTAGCTCAAGAGGGCTTTTAGTCTAAAAGTAATGTCGATGTGTTGAGAAACATAATCGCTCGAAATATTAAGATGGTTTCATAAGGTTTTGTTATTATTCAGGTTAGATTATTTTTTTTACACAAGCTCAAAGCGCTTAGTTACTCTCTAGCATCAGTAGTCATCCTACTTAGTACTAATAGTACTTATTGATCTTACTTTTTAGCTGACTTTAAAAGAGGTATGTTTTTAATTCGGCTCGTTTTTTTCTTTTTACGGCACTTGCGGTTGTTTTACTTTTTTAATAGGTCGCGATATTATTTAATAAGACCACGATAAATCCACTCGTTAAGTCTAATAGGGGTGGGAAAATGCTATGCTATGTTATTTAACCGACGCTATTTAAAATATTTTTTACCAAAAAATAAAACCTCACTTCAAAAGATCGCTTACATGTAAAACTATCCTTATCTCCACTCAGTAATATTGTGGTATAAATTATTGTTATTCGGCTGTAATAATAAATGCCATAGATATTAAGCTTTTATTAAATGTTACTAAATTAAACATGAAATATGATATTAATATGGACATATGATGTTATATAACTTTTCAAATGAAAACTTTTGGGTCTTCAATAAATTTATGTCTGAGGATTTACTTACCTATTATAAACCAAAGGAAAAAAAATGATGGAACAAAAAGTTTCTAACGCTAGTTATAATAATCAACTTCGTAGTTAGTTAAAAGTTAGTGTTTATTTTTTTTAATTTTTTTGATAGATTATAAATATAATATTATTTGTGTAATGACATATTTTATATAATAGATTTTGTTTCCGGTGAATATCATGAAAAAACTTTGCGTTTGGCAAGTGACGCGTTTTATATCCGAACATTAAATAGACTTCGAGATATAATACAATAAAATCTTCTGTCTGTAATCTATTATTCATTTAATATAAACGTAAACTATCATTATTATAATTAAGCAAACTTGGTTTGGACTCCTTGTGTTATATTTAGTTTTCTTTTATTGGATGTAGAAATATTTGAATTAATAATGAAACTAAAATATTGACAAGGGTTGTTATAAGAAATATTTGTAGAAACAATCATTTACTAATATAAATAATAAATATCTTATAACGACTCACAAAGAAAATAAATAAAGTAGACAAGAGTTAATTCTACTCGTAAATCTAGTTCATTAAGTTTAGTCAGTACTGATACGGTGTAACAAGTCAGTAATTAGCCAAACGCATCCGAAGTCCGAGCCAATTCACTTTACGAAATAGTCGGATTACGCGGTAATTTCGTATCTTCTGATGTATTGAATTTGAAAGTAAATGAGGTATGTCTGTTCTGCACTCCTGTTTTATATTATTTTGGTAGTAGTTAACTAATTGTAAAAGTTTTTAAGAAAATTAGTCGAAATTGTTATTTAGAATTATGTAAACAAAATACTTAATTTTTTATGGATATCTGTCGGAAGCTGCAAAGATCCATAATGCAATGCACAATGCAAATAAAAAAATATAAAATAATAATAATAATTAATTTATTGCGCGAACGTAAATTTTATATTCCTTTTTAATGGTTTCTTTTGTGTGCGTGCTTGTGCTTGGTTTCCTTGATGTGCTTGTGCTTGACTATTATTTAAAATATGAGAATAATTTTGTAAATTCCTAACTGCTCAACAATTATATGCAATATTTGCTACCATTAAGCATATAATATGAAATCAAAACATATCAAATGTTTAAATCTTTAATATTTAATTCTAATAAATTAATTAGTCTCTTGTTTATCTCTTTAATTTAACAAGCAAAGATTAACAACATTTATCAGAAGGAACGAACAGATTCGATAAATTATTCCTTGGGTACGTTTTTTGACATGCAATAACGTTGCTACGTGTCTCGACTTACAAACTCCTCATGGAACTCGTGTAACAGTCGTCGAAGATTTTTCATCAAGTTCCACTTTACGATGAGTTGCTCGCTAAAAACTTTGTTAAGTTCGAGAAGAATTCCTTCAATTTCCAATGAAATAGAAAATCTAATGAATAACAACTGAAACAAAATACTCGTCTTTATATATTTAGTTGGATCTTCGTATTTTATTTCTAATGTATGATATATAAGATTTCAAACAATGAAATAAATTGCCATATTTATCTCGATAAGGTAAATGATTTTCAGAAATTTTTAAATTTAATTAATTCCTAAGAAACTCACTCGGCGGCTCGGCTTAATCCGGCAAGCTCTGATTCAACTCACTGATTGTACCGCCAAATAATAGTACGTAGTATTGTTATGTTCAGGTTTGAATGATTGAGCCAATTACACGCACAAGGGAATAACAACTTAGTTGGTAACTAACCAACCAAGGTTGATGGCGCATTTGCGATGAAAGGGATGGTTAATATTTCTTGCAGTGTCCATGTCTATGTGGAGACAATTTGTCGGTCTGCCTATCTGTATCGAATAAAAACAAGATAAAAACAAAGCTTTATACTGTAAGTTATAAAAAAACAGCTAAAAATGTTTTTTTGAGTATTCCTTCTTTTGTTTGTTGCAGCTTTAAAACTAGCAAAGGTGTCGGTTACACGGCCCACTTCGTCGGTAACTGTTTGGTGCTGACCTCTATGAAGGTGCGAGGTAAAGGGTTTCAACATTGTGTCAAATACGAGTTCCAGCCGAGAAGGTAAGTCGTTGAACCGCCTGATTTATTTATAGGACGAATTTATTTTTGCTACTAAACTAAACGAATTATTTCTGCGAGTTTTTTATTTTTATTTTAGATACATTTCTGTGATTACATTGTTATAACTTTTATTTAGTTTGTTTTAGAAATATATAGGTTTACCCGACTACGGCGAAGCAAAAAGGAGGGTTGTGATTTCAATAGTGTTTGAATGTTTCTCTTTTCTTCGTATAGCCCATAAGCTACTAATCATATTTTGACAAATGACGTGTCATTAGCTTCGTCTTAGAGTGCTGCCAGTCATGTAACGTCATATTAAATGACGTCATATCAACATGGCGGATATGACTTGCATAATACGCAAAGTAACAAAATTACAAAATGGATAAATGTATCGAGTTTCTTTGCAAATTAATGTTTTAATCAACAGATTCCAAAATTATATATCACATAATATGTCTTGCGTCTTGTATTATTACTTTTTAAGAACTTAAAAATTGTTTTACAATTATTTTTCATTTTGTGTTTAGGTGGTATGCTATTGCAGTTGTGTACATATACAACAGATGGACCAAAAGCGAGATCAAGTGCTTAGTGAATGGACAACTAGCGTCCAGTACAGAAATGGCCTGGTTCGTCTCTACAAACGACGTAAGTGTATTTTTATTTCAACATTTATTCTCAATAATATTAATCTTGTTAAACGTTGATGAAAATGATTTGAATTAGTACAATAGTTTCACGAAATGTGAGCTGAACGAAACATTTACATTAATACATTTTACACACACAGACGTACATACGCGCTGTTGCCTATATACAAACACACACCAGTACACAACACTGACGTCCTTTTAAATATTTCAATTAAAATTTATCAATCTTCTTTCAATCCTAAAAGCAAGATAAGCTAGAAGCAAGCAAGCAATTAAAGTAATCGAATTTCAAAGAAAAAATTATCTTATACAAAACGAAAGAAAAGCTTCTTAAAGTTTCTTGGAGTACCAGGCGATTATAACTTGATGGGAGCTCTATTTGTTGAATTAATTATTTAGTTCGCCTTCAAGGGGCGCCCTTACGGCGTATGTTTTTATTGGTCCGGCTTATGGAGTTTTTTTTTTAATATCGTTGTACTTAAATGGAATAAAAAGCGATAGGGATGTAATACGTTAATCTTGTTTTTATTTGAAAAGGTTTTGTCTCGGTTAACCCTAAACTTGTAAATTGCAAGAAGTTTATTTAAAAATGATAATATATAACCGATTTACACAAAAATGATATATGCTGTCAGTAAAAAAAACATAAAGAATGTTTTGTAAAAAATATTGGTATTGCAACGATTGCTCGTAATGTTGTTACATATTCATTTTATTTCCATACACAGGATTTAGTATCAAACTTGTTGTTGGAGCTGATGCAATTTGTGAGTATGAATATTCGACACATTCAAAGTGTTATGTCAGTGTTTTGTAACCGTATCGATTTAACTTGGTACAAAATAAATTTTCTCGAACGCTTCATCGGTATATTTGAATAAAACAGAATGAAAAAAAATGCCAACTAGTTTAGCCTTATAAAAATTGAAACAATTCTATATCTATTCTAATTTTACAATTAAGTCTCTCGTTGGTTTAAACTTATAAATCTGCCGATCACAAAATCGTGGGTTCGAAGCTCGGGTCCTGCCTAATAAAGTTATTAGATTTTCGGTCAAAAAAATTCGCAGCCCGACGTTTCGAATTTGCCAGTGTTTACAGTCTCGCGCCTCAAATAGTATGTATAGCCAATAGTCCTGCGCCTTAACTACTTCCAGTCGGGTCGGATGCCATCCCGTCGGATTATCTCTCATAATAAAAGAAAGTGCACCAATGTTTCTGATAATAATTATATAATGATTATAGTTTCAGTACATGATTTATTAAGGTATAGTTTATGCAACATTCGCTAGCAAACTGTAAATTAATATATCTTGGGCAGATCTTCCGTTAGGAATAATCGCCGTAGCTGAAAGCAGTGAGACGGAGGATTGTGATAATCAACGTTCTGATTTCAAAAAGTTATATAACCGATTTTAACAAAACTTCAAACTATTTCAGCATCCTGGGATACTAAGCAGACATTTACATTCAACTACGTAAAATAAGTTTCAATTATTTGTATTGTATAAATGTATTGTATAAATTATAAATATTATTGACATACATATAATAACTATGAACTATTAAGGGCTTGTGCATTATAATTTCATATGGTTAATTATAATGCACAAACACAGTACGACTTGATTCATATGTCAGAACACGAATGTTCACTAAAAAAAACCGCACACAAACAAATAAAAATGCACACAATCAAGAACCGCAACGACAATAAACTAAAAGAAGAACTTTAAACATACTACATACTATACTTAGTCAGTCACGTCGCTCGTTATGACAGAATTTAAGCGTTTGCAATATAAAGTGTAACGTACCATATCTCACGAAATCTGCAATTATGTTGAGGACTCGGGGAAAATTCTCTATTTTACATAATAAATTATCTCCCCTCGTGCATTGAATGAGTCCCCTAAAGACCGAATCTCGACGTATCTCAGCTGTAAATAGGAATTTACATGCCATTACCGAGCAAGGAATGGCAGTTGGAACGCTACCGACTCCGATAGCACGTGATATGGATTGCGTTAATAGCAGCGTTATCGAGGAATCGAGATTGGTGATAAAAACAAATCTATTTATCTCCAACTATACAAAGGATTGCTTTAAATGGACGCGAACGGCTGAGCTCAGAACCCGATCATTTTGAAAGTGATTATTTATAAACAATGGATCGAGATAAATGTATATCAGAATTTACGTATAAATACAACTCGATACATTTTTACAACAAGACAGTGACACATACAAGACGTATGAAATAAATATGTAGAATTCATATGTTTTTTAAAACGTTATAATGACACATTATATTTTTACATAGTGCTGTTAAACTCAGCAGACGATAGGTACCTGGGTATATATACCTATTGCCATGGTGATCGGTTTAATCTTACTGCGAGTTGTAACCAAATAACAAACATTTTTCTCTTAAAAAATGGCGGTGATCTGTCAAATGGTTACTGAGTATATTAATATCAAAATCCTATTTTTTTTATAAGATGTCGTGCAGTTTAATATTTCTTCTTCCATGTAAACGTTTTATTACAATTTATTCGGAACTTTGAAGGAGCTTATTGCAACTGACTTAATATTGTATGCTTCGTTTAACCTCTTGATGACTTCATTACCAAGCCATAAACAGCTTGTACCTACATATTTAATATATTTTGCTGAGTTATTACTAGGGATACTTTGATTACATTTTTTATTTTTACGATAGAGATGTTTATAGTTGACTATGCGAATATTATATTTTATGTTTATTATTATATTTACATAAACAGTTGTAAGATTCAAAATATTAAAAAGTGAATTTAAATAAATAATTATATTTTTTTTAATACTTCGAGCGAGAAATCACATCTTATTAATTAAATTTCATGTTATGATTTTTTTACTCACATTTTAGAAAACTAATTTAAATATATTTACATTGCTTTTCATTGAAATTCTAAAGTATATTAAGTTTAAGTTGTTTTGTATTAAGTTGTTTTTTTATTTTAAAAATACTTTATATACTTTAGAATTTCAATGAAAAGCAATGTAAATATATTTAAATTAGTTTTCTTCAAGAATAACAACCTTTCATTTAAGTTTTTGTATTTTTTACGACAGCCTTTCGACAAATGCTACATCGGGGCGACTGCGGAGTTGGATGAGGAGCGAGTTTTCTGCGGTCAGATGGCGGCCATCTACCTGTTCGGCGAAGCGCTCACCACACACCAAATTTGCGCCATGCATAGACTCGGGCCCGGCTATAAGGTAAAACGAATTATAACTTATGAGTAACATTGGTTTTGTTTTTCGAAAAAGTCCCTTGAAATATTAAAAATGTACTTACTCGTTTTTAATTCATTATTTTAGATTTAAATATTAAAATAGGTCCATTTTTTATAATAAATACTACTACGATCAAAGAACTGTATGTTTTATAATATTTGTTCGTGTATACAATTTAATAATATATTTATATTTTAAATACGTGATTTGTGTTTGTTTCCTGCTAACTTTGGACACAGAGTCAATTCCGTTTCGACAACGAATGCAACATCAGTTTACCGGAGAATCACAAAAGGGTGAGCGAGACGGCCGCTCCCAAGCTTGATGCTGAAATTCCTTCCATTCCCGAAAGCGAACCCCAAACTCCCGAAACCCAATCCCCCGAGCCCGCTTCGCGAGATGAAGATACTAAGGCGGCAGAAAGTGAAGAAGCTTGCGTAGTTGTTAAAGAAGATTCGACGCCTCGCGGGCGCCGATTGGCAGACGAGGCGCGCGAAGTGGCCGCTGCGCATGCAACTCTGCTCGTAGATATTGAAGCATGCAAGCGTGTAAGCATGTCGCGCCGCTCGCCCCTATTGAGTTTATATTTGTTTGTCTCTTTCGCTTTTGGTTGTATAGACAGAAATTCTTTTGGCTCGTTAAAGATTTTTAATGTTTTTATTTTAGGTTAGAATAATCTTGGTCTTTAACGAATTAAAGGTTTTCTCGCACTTGACACGCATTGTGTTGATAACACCGTAATAGTGTTTTGTTACTGTTTTATGTGTGGTGCCAGGGTCAATTTCGATTCGATGGCGAAGCTCGCATCCCGCTGCCGACCACAGAGATACGGGTGGACCGCTACGGCGACCTCATCCACGATCCGACACAAAATATTCATGAAGTAAGACTGTCTTTACAAGGTCTTAGGGCTCTAACAAGCGGTTGAACGCGGGAGTACATTAAAGTAACACTCTTCTAATATACTCTGGTCCTGGTATTTTTAATGAAGAAGGTAATAAATCGCATGCGTAGGATTTACAGAGATTGCCGGGGATTTTCTATAGAAAATGGGCACTCACGTAATTAACTCCCAAGATAAATAATTTTCCATTTTGAGGTACATTAAAAACAACAAAGGACAGCCGGCGAGGACAAAAGACGTCTTTGAAGTTAATCCGACCAGAGCGCGACAATTGGACGAAGATTGCTTTGTATATTTTACATTTTGGTCAGGACTTCAGTTTGTTAGACGTTTTATTATTTACACGCCAAATATGCTAAAAATACATTAAAAAATCAATGAACAGTCGACTTTTATAGTTATAGTATTATCCGTTATATTTATAGATACACATTTCAATGTTTTAAAAACAAATAATACATAAAATAATATAAGATACTAAGTCAAGCTTAATGTATAACGAAAAGTACAACCTTTATATTTTTTGGGCCAAATGTCATAAAAAACTAAAAAAGAATATATATTTTGTCCATGTTGTTACCAAACCTGTCCGATTGTTGAAAGAGGTGAATTCTCTAAACACTTTTAAACAAATTTGTTGCTTCAGGAACGAGTTTCAGACTGCCATTTGTTAAGAACACTTGGATCTTTTAAACGTAACAGCGCTTTTACAAAAGTTATTTACTGTTTCAATGTCGCTGGATTGTACAAGTTTCAAACAAAAGAGGGGAGTGAGATTTCGGAGCTTTATAAATAATACTGCTTGTAACAAATAGAATACATTAGCAATTGTTCTCACTAACTCGGATGAAATTAATTTATATTTTTGATAATTTGATTTCCATTTTGATATTTTAAAATTAGACTTCATTTTTGAAATCGTAATTAATATCACCCAGACATTGATAGTCACAATTTAGTTTACCCATGAAAGTTTTCATCTAAAATTTATAATATATCTGCTATATTTACTCTATATATAATTATTTTTCCAACAAGGGTTTATATAATATTACAAAACTGACATTTAATCCTGAAGGATGCTCGACATTCGCGTATATGTATAATGTAATGACTATAAGAATAGAGAGTGCGTGATCTTCACTGACTCGCAACCGAGTCCAAAACGGTTTTATATTTAATGTTACCTTTATGTGTAATAACTGAGTTCCGCGGGAAGCGAGTTTCCGTGACGACGTGTTTCCTTCCGTCTGTTTCCATCGTAGGAGATGGCTTACGTGTGTACTCTTTAACGTGCTTTTTTCATTTGCAGTGATATTTAGATCTTATACAACTAGAAATAAGGATTATAATTCCATTGAAACAATGCGGTGTTGGGTAATTTCGCTGCATTTAAATAGCGCGGAAAGAGATTTGTAATTATGAAGTGCTTGAAAATATGCCGATGTGAAGTTACTTTACTGAATTTCTGCTCAAGCATAAAACCATCATCGTAAATTATTTTAACTTACAGTACATTTAAATAATGTTTGTTATATTTTGATTTAAAAGTATATATGTATTTTCTTTATTTAAACAAATCGTTTTCTTTAAGTAGGTATGAGAATTAACAGCTAGATTTTTTCTATTATTTAACTTTATGTAATAAGTACTCTGAAATCTAATATTTTAGTTTAATCCTAGGCAAGCACAAATAATAATAATTGGTCTCTATTATTCATCTCTTTCTTGAAGTTTAAGGACACTTTGCTCGTGTCGGATGACATAGTGTAAATGTATATTAGCCTAATTGAGGAACATAGAATGACTTTATAGTTTCTCTAATATATCAGAAACTTGACACAGCTGCTAGTTAAAATAATATAAGCTAGGAATAAGAAAAATATATTTTACAAATGAAATGTATTTTTAGGGAGAATTTAGATAAAGGGAAAACTTACCGTTTTCGCTTTTTACTCGAAATAGACATTTCCGTTTACATTAGGGAATATATTAAAGAAAAAGGGACTTTTTTTTCTCTTTGTGATACACAGCATTAGGTCCCTCAAGGGAAGATCCTTGATTGAAGGTTGTACGACAACTGAAATATTCAAAGCGAAACGGCGCGGGAAGGCCGTAGTGCACTCAACAAAAAAATAAAAAAGAAGGCTAGCACCTCTTTTTTATTCATGCCAGCTTGGTACCTCATCTGGTTGCTATTTACGTCACGATAAAAAAAAAATTGAAGTTGAAAATAAAAAGTTGGTTGAATTATTACGATTATGTTATACTGGGTTATGTAGTAAAGTACTTAGTCTACAGTAGTATTACAAACTACATTAACACAATTTACGAACACAAGTTCGTATTAATGAAGATGTGTTCGATGTTAATTATAAGTTTGTTTCAAAACGCTTATCAAACAGACTTGTCCATTGGGTGGAATTATTAATAAAACTTCCTTAATTGAATTTTAAAAATTAATTACCATGATAACGAATTCCGGCATTTCGAACTCATCTCATAAAGCATGTGATCCCGGTAGCGCCAGCTATCTCATGAATACTGCTTTAAGTTAAATTAATGTAATTTGGGGAGATTTATTAAATGTGTTGTTTTTTATGTTTATTTTTTATCGCAAAACAACTAGGTCTTATTTCTTTTGACATTGTTAATTAAAAAGTACGTTATAAATACTCTTTTTTTTACTAAATTTCTCCTTCCAAGATAAATAGAAGTATATTGGGTTACTTATTGTTGTTATATTTCTAAAATAAAATATATAATACCAGATTTTAAGTGTAATCATAAAATTTATAACTACAACATTTTCATCATCATCATCGAATAATTTGTATGTATAATTATCTATAATAACTTTAAAGTTATTATAGATAATTATTATTACAATTACACGCTATTTAATCCTCCTTCGATGCCGGCAGGCAAATTGTCTCATCGTCAGGCAAAACTCAGTCGAAACCACAAACGGGACACGAGCGTAAAATCAAATACATATTAACTAAACATGTCGGTAGCACGCATTTCAAGTCGAAAGACGTAACTCGATTACATATTTAAAAACAGATGGGTATTATTTTACATTGCATAACTGCTAAAATATATATACTATATATGTGATTAATTAATACGTGAGTTTTAAAAGTGGTAACTAATTTTAGTAGTACATCAATATGTTTTCTTTTTTCTACTCATAATTTTGCTACTCTATTATTTAATTTTGGAGGAAAATTGGCTTATAACTTAGTATCTTTGCGATGATGACAAAAATATGATGATTCCCTTTTTTAAACAAATCTGTTTAATAAAAAGTACTTGTAAAAGTATATTTGAATAAAACGTATCGTTTTTAAACATTACACCTCTATTATCTACGAATTATAATTTTGTTGTACTAAATCAGTATCTATAATAACTATAGTTCATAAGCAACTCATGATTTACTCGTTCAAAAGTATATTTATACGAGTTACTCGTTGAAAACTATTAAAATCCACACATTTCAGAGTCGAGATGTTTTAGTGGTAATTTAAGAACACTTCAGAATGCATAAGCTTCGAGCTAAGAAACTAGACATTCTGCATTTCGCAATGAAATTACGTTAACTGTGAAGGAGGGTCATATGTGCCGGGATAATGGGGGAAATTCTCCCTTCCCTACGTTACTAGCTGGATAACTCAGAGAAAATGAATATAAGAATTTCTAAAGATTACTTTCTGTTTTTGTTTTCAATTTCGTCCTTTGTGGTTGCGGATGGAAGTTAATGTAGATTGGTAGTGAATTTGAAAAGACTTAATACGATAAAAGTAGTTAATTCGTTAATGCGATAACGAATTAATAATATATTATATAAATTAAAATAAATAAACAAAATATAACCAAACCCTGCAACACTACAGTCAACTCTACTCATAGCAATGCACGGTTTGCGTTGACACGTCTTTTTAATTGTTTTTATATAATTATGTCAAATATCAGATATTATTCACGTGCACAATGTCTTGTATTAGTTGCTCCGTGTGACTTTACCGATTTCTATTTAAATGTTCCTGCTGCACATCCGTGGAACGTAGCGGGATGTTAAATACCTTCCATGAGCTTTGGGCTATCAACGTCATTCATTTTTTTTCAAATTCAACCGGTAGTTCAAACAAAAAAACAACTCTCAGCGAAAAGAAAATATCTTTATTCAAGTAGATTCTGAGAGTACTTTTAATGTTCATTTAATAATATGGAACTAGTTACAAGCTTTATTATACGTCTCATATTAATTTTGGAAAAGGGTTTTATTATTTCCATATATTAAAACGAATAAAATTTACGTTACAAGATCATGTCGCAACCAGCTCTGCGTACAAAATATAAGCTTAATTTGTTTCAGATAGGTTTGTTTAGAACTAGTTTAAAATTCATTTGCAACAGTTAACCCACACTTACTTACAGGTGAAGTTACATACATTATACATTTTTCAATACTAAGTTCGAACGAGCGAATCCACGGACAAATCAAGTCGTATCGCGTGTATACCTTATGTTTTGTACATTTTATATAAAAAAACATTCCTTGATGAATAAGGAAAATTCTTTAGCTTCCTAACTTCGCTTCGATTCCCATTCGAGTCTGTCGATCTCTTGAACTACTATCATTAATATATTTTTAACTTTTCTTTCATAACATGAAGTTATAAGTTATCGCCAAGTGTGCTCTAACTTTATCCTACGATCTACATCAAGAGCGAGTTTGTTGAATAAACATATTTTTTATAAAATAGAAAAACATAAAATATAATAACCATAAACAAATCTTATTTACGTATTCCGTATACTGTGCGATTTATTATGCACTACAAATAGATTAATATATCATTTTTTATAGCGCAACACTATTTCCCCTTAACTACGTTCTTATATACACAAAATTTTAATGTTACTTGCAATTTTTTTTCAACCAAATTTGCCGAAATTAAAGATCCTGTGATTTTGAACAGACTATAGACTAATTTATCAATCGGAATTAATTTATATTAATTTTTTAACTATTGTTTTTAATTATAATTTCGTCTAAATATTCTCTTGAAAATAGGAATTGTGTTTATTTATTAGAAAACTATTTTAAAAAGTAATCTAACAAAATTATGAAAAAAGTAATGTTTACTTACTTATTTACTAGTTTACTTACTGATAACTTATATTAAACAGATATGTGTATCTGTTATTATTGCACCAGTTTGTTTATCCGCTATAAAAATCGACACATACAAAGTTGATGAAACTATTTATCGCTTAACTTGACTACCCGTAACCCAAAAGTCAATAAAATGTTTGAAACACCAGCTAACTCTAACTCACAAAGCTCGGAGTTGAGTTTTAAACTTCCATAGTTTTCTCTGTAATCTCGTTAAGGAAATATTACTGTGGGTGGCGAAATGTGGCCATAATAGCGTTCATTTACTTTTTACGCTCAAACTTTGCTCGTTTGTACTTGATTTTTTATTAACCAACTTTGAACAGTTTTTACAACAGTGTATCAATATTTTCTTTAAGCAGAAATGATTCTAATTAAAATAAAATCATGCAATTACAATATTTTGTGGTAGGGCTCTGTGCCTGCCAGTCGTGGTATGTATCGGCCACTTATCACGTCATATTCTACCGCCGAACAGCAATACTTAGTATTGTTGTGTTACGGTTGGAAGGGTGAGTGTATCAAAGTTGGTGGCGCATCGGCGATGTAAGGAATGTTTAATATTACTAACGGCGCCAATGTCTATGGGCTGTGGAGATCTCTCGATATTTTTTGTTTCGTATTTTCGCTATTGTTGTGACTATATGAACAAGATGTACAGTTTCATACCAAACGCAAAACTCAATTGGTTAAATCGCGCGTCATTTAACCTCGTTTTGAACACATGCGTTTTACTAATGACTATATTTTATGTTGAAATAACGTTCACGAATGAAAATAATAATTATTTGTTAACCGCAATGATGTTATAAATTTAATATATCGTAGGTATATTTGAAATTTATTATTCGTTATATTTCGTTGTGTTTTTTGGTTTATTGTGTATAACATTGGCAACTGTCACTCAACGGTATATGTCGTGCTTGTTCAGAAAGATGGAAAATATTCGAATGGTTGGACGACGATCACATACAAACTGTTTAAGATATTCAATACTAGGTAGGAACCCCGGTTTCGCCCTTCTTTGATTTGAGGTGTCCTTTTTCCTTTTCTACTTATTAATATATAATTTATGGCACGATAATTATGTTATTATTATGATCAAGGTGATTTCAAATAACGTTGCTAATTTTATATAATTTGTTGTGTAGAAATACTATGATGTTTTTATTAATATTACTTATGTATATTTCAATATAACTTTACATCTACAATAAGCTTTATTATCTTCTAAAAACGAATATTTAGTCTATTTATCATAATGAAACACAATTGTGTACAATATGCGTTTCAAAAAGTTATCCTTTAACCATTAAACGTTGGCTAGGAAAAGCACATTGAACGCGCGATCGTATTTTTTTTGCTTCGATAAATAACATTAATTTACCCTGTCTTCTACCTAACACTGATTATTTCTTGATAAAATAAAAACTGTTCCGCACCCGGATTTGAACCTGAGGCATTCGAATCTCCAGCCTTGTAAGAGAACTACCTAGACGGTTACTGTTTGGGGTTACCGGTATTATAAGTACTGCCAAGTCAGATAGTGTAATTGCTCTCTCTCTCAAATTAACAAAAACTTATTATGTACTTACAAAAAAACATTGTTATAGCCCGATGCAAAATACATCTAACGCCATCTATTGATGGAAATATAAATTAAAATGACATTTGGCATAATGTATTTTGATCTTGAACAGTTACAAAAAATAATAATAGATCATTTTAAATAAAGTACAATGTTAAAATAATCTTAAGTACAATAATTAAGTATGATTTATGTTGCTTCGGATTTCTTAAATCTTATAAATACATCAAGTGATGGCGACACTATTATATGATTAAAGAACTCTAAAGGTTGTATGTAGATCTAGAAGGGACATTCTAATGTAATGTAAGCAATTAAATGTAAATTTCGTTACGTTTAACCCCCTTTATGTTGCATGGTAGCATATTGGTTTTTCTTCTAAATGTATAATCGTATGTGTTTGCATGAACGTTTTGTTTTTGTTGTCTATGGAGTAATGGTGTATTGTTTTTCTTTGTTGTAAAAATAATGCTTAGAGTATTGTTTAAATATTGTTTTTATCTGCATGGTGTAAATGTTTTGCTGACTGTACCTCGTCCCGCTGAAAATGTGTGGTTTTTTATTATACATATTATGTTTAATTCAACTGTTTTGTAAATCCTTAAATATTAATTTATGTATTTTTTGGTAACAATACTAAGAGTTATACTAACAATTTAACTACGTAGTTATATTTTATACAGAAGCTAAATATTAAAACTTTTTACGCTTAAGAACTGGCTAGAAAACATATTATAATTATGAATACAGTAAATATAGGTCAACCTCTATTTTTGTTTATTGTATATTAGAAAGTGATATAATGTAATATTCTATAACTGTCTCTATTTAACGATTCAGGTGCTGTACGACGGCAAACTGTCATCGGCGATAGTGTTCATGTACAATCCGGTGGCAACTGACGGTCAACTATGTTTGCAGTCGGCTCCCAAAGGCAATGTGTCGTACTTTGTGCATACGCCACACGCGCTTATGTTGCAGGTAACCTACTCGACACTCATGCTGTCCTAATGGCACATTACTGATTAATTCTGTAAATAGTTTGTAGAGTCCCGTCCTTTGAGCTTGTGTTGCTATTCCAAAATGCTAATATGTAAACAGTCAATACTACCTTTGACCGACAAAATTATGTTGGTTCGTATTAATTCTGTATATGTAATACCTGACTATATATAGTATCCTAGTACAATGACAACACAAATGGTCACTCAATTTTTAGGTCAGACTAACAGAAATACTTAATTATCTTGTAGTAAAAATTAGTCAATAGTATTTCGAACGGGAAAGAGCTTTGACATATATTACGTATGTCAAAGCTCTTTGCCGTTAAATTATTTTTATAATCAAATATCATGTCTCAATCAAATCAGTGATATTAATATTATTAACGAAATTATTATTAAAATTCATGTTCGTATTTGTACAACGAATTTATTACATTACTGAAATAACAAAATTTTCATTATTGCACATTGCCGATTTCCCTAAACAATTCGATCAGTATCATTCCAAACATACGAAGTAGTTTATTCAACGACCGAAACACCTAATCTAAAAGTTTTACAAAGAAAGTGTGTGTCAACACATGGAATGCTTGTTTGTACTTACTTTGTCACGTTAACGGAATCTACCCTCTTTTAAAATATTTACACGAGTTACGAACCGCTTTCATATATGATTATTTCCTTTCCAAAGTATTTTACTTACTCCAAAGTGTATTTACGGAATTGTGTTAACTAATGTTTCGATTTTTTTTCCTCATATTGTCAGGTTACGTTTTATCCATATTTTTACCGATGTAATATTTGTTTTTGCAGGAGGTTAAGGCAGTCGTTACACATTCGATCCACAGTGCACTCAACTCTATAGGAGGCGTACAAGTCTTGTTTCCGCTGTTCGCGCAGCTCGACTTACCGCACGATGCACCGGCCGCCGACCCGAAACGTGATCCCATGCTGTGGTATGTTTTCCTGGTCGTTTTTTTGATACAGGTCTAATGATTTTCTTTGTCTTTTCATTGACTAGAGCAGAACAAATAGGGAAAGAGAGAAAGAGGAACACAACGATCATTTTTAAATGTATAGTCAAAAATCATTTGGAATAATTTTTACGCTAATGATAACTTGTAAGGGAACTATATTTGAATGATGTATACATATAAAGTTAAGTCACACTATTGAATTCGATAACTATTTTATTATATTTAAACACTTTTTGTTTTATATTGTTTCAAAATATTAAATAAGGTCATAACATGATACATAAAACATATAAATTAATTATTATTGTAATTATTATATAGCTAATAAAATAATGTATGCAAAATTTGTAAAGAATATGACGAGAAATTCATACTAACAGTAGTATTATTAGTAGCAATAGGACTGAGTCTACAAAATTAGTTCTATGTACTCAAACTAGTGCTAAAATTTCCAAACTAAATAATATTACTGACTTTAGATAGTTCTAGTCCATTCATTAATATTCCAAGTAGCAAGGGACGCGTAACCGGGGTAAATGCGTTTTCTATGTCGTTACCTAATCGCTCTCTGAGTTAGCCGACCGTCTAGAGCCGACCGGGTAATAACTAACTCCTCAGAACTACTAATTGCCTGGTGTCGACCTCGGTTAGCCGAGTGGATTTATAGGAGGAGTTTAAAGTAGGATTTAAATTAAATGGATCTAACTAAAATGTCTACTCCGTTTCATTCATATGTTTGTTTTATTGATATAATTAACTGGAAAGTACTTTAAATTTTAAGAAATCATCTCCATAGTTTTTAATGTATTTCTTATAAGATAATACAAAAAGAAGTAAAATATCTGTTTAATAAAACTAACTATAAAGGCGTGTATCGCAATAATGTCGACGCACAACACTAAGCTTAATCTGCTTGACACAAACTGGCATTAAACGTTGTCCGAAATCAAATTTATGCATACCAAAGCCTCATGACACCCTGGTACAGATTATAACACGAATGAGGGTTGAACTAAACGATTAGAGGTTTAACGATACTCCGTGATGATAGACGCGTTCGGTCGCTTAATGTTTATGGAGGATTGCGTGACAAATACTTGGTAAATTATTGAATGTATAAGTAATCGTGAAAATATATAGTGATCTATTTAACCTATAAAAATATTATTTTTTATTTTGCTTTGTAAAAAATGTACTGGTATATTTTTTTATTCTTTATTTATATACTTTTTACAATATATTAAATTAAATTATTCAGTATATAATTTGCATGAAATAAGTCTTTTTTTTTTAAATAACTTACGGTAAGCCAATATTAAAATTAAATAAAGCATACATACATACAAGCATACTTCGTGATGGCTTCACTAAAGTTTGACGGCAACTATCGAATAATAATAATAAACTATTAATAACTGACTCGACTCACTCGATGGTATGCCTATTGGTATGGAATGCAATTGCAAACGATTTGACGGTAAATTGGGTAACTAATCCATATCGATTTTCCTAATACCACTAAGGAAGTAGACTGACTGGGGAATAGACGACTTACCGACAAAGGCAAAGCCTTTATCCTGTCAAATAGTATCGCAGTTAATGTGTTATACTGTTCCATTACGCATAGTTATCTAAGTATTCATATATTTTATATAAATTGTTTAAAAAACGACCATGAGATATGTTTATATATCGTTAATAAAAAACATGTAAGATCGCGTAAGCACAATTGGGGACAATTTCATTTGTCATCATTATTTCAAAATAAGCGATCGTCGAAGAAAGCTAATAAATTTTAGTATTCTTAATAGTGTGTGTATAAAAAAATACGGTTATTAATGTTCCCAGTTCGAAACTCCTCGGCTTCGTGTGCTCGCTGGTGGAGTCGTGCAGCACGGTGCAGCAGCACATGCTGCAGTGCCGCGGCTTCCTCGTGATATCGCACATGCTGCAGCGCTGCGGCCGCGACCACCTCACCCCGGACACGCTCGCTTCCTTTCTGCATTTGACGAAACATCTTGTCACTTGCTGTTCTCCTAATTCCGATTTGCTTTTGAAACAGGTAACTGAGGCATTGTTTTTGCTTGTATTTTGGCTTATTGCAAATTATAAATTTTATTATGTAAAGATGCTGTTTTAAGTAAGATTTCATAAGATAAAAATATATATACGGCATTAATGTAAAGTATATATTTATAGATAAATAGTTTTAATATTTATATAGTTCATATTTTTATTACTTCATTACGAGAAGAAAAAATAAGACATGATTGCAGTGGACCACATTATAGTAGGAGTTAAGGAGTAGGGAGAGTTTATTCTCAAACTTAGAACGTTTCCACGAAAATTACAAGCGTAAATTCACATTAAGCGGTCAGAAAATATGTATTTGCGATGAAATCTCGGCCTCCTCGCAATCTCTCCGTAACGGATGGGGAGGCTTGGTATATTCGACTATAAATTTAACCATAATGGTTAATTGCTTTTAAAAATCCAGATGTTTTATCCTAAGTCAATTTTAATTTGCAACATCTTAATTTATCTCCTATAATGTTAGGACTAATTCTCTAATAGTTTATAGTAACACACACACACACAAATAAAATAATTCATCACGACTTAAATACTGCGATGATAATAATGTCCCTCTTTAAAGGGAGAATACGTAGGAGGTATTATATTGTTGGCGTGTTTTCGCGAAAACAGATGCACGTCTTATTCTCGGGACGGCTTCGCCGGAGTCAGGCTTTCCGCGCTTACTTACTTACGTACAAGGAAATGTATACAGTTCCAATTTCCAAACCTTTGGTTGCTATTGAGAATTTATTAGCAAAACACCCAAGACATTTTTAATCATTCGATCCGAGGGCAAAAGATCGCTTAGATTAAAAATTATGAGCAAATAAACAGCGCAATTGTCACTTTTCTTAAATTGTCTTAATTAAATTAAAAAGTAATTGAGACAAAAACTTTCAAATTCACTTTGCCTTTTGAAAATATAATTTCATTAATTAAAATACATTTATTCGATTCTTTATAGAGAAACTTAATTAATATTTACAATCTCTCAAAGCTAGAATTATAATTACAATTAAACTTTTCCGACTTGAACAAATTAATTGAATATGCAAATAAAGAACAAATTGCTAGTATGTTAACAATTAATATTCAACCTCCATTACGAAAGAGTATAAATTGAGTATTAATATGATAATAATATTAATTAATGTAAGTTATATATGATGTTCAAATTTTTATAATATATATTGTAAGGTAAATGATGACGATATACGTTGTTATAATACATATGCCCGATTGCTAAATTTAAGAAAAGAATCGTTTTCGTAACAGTGCCTAGTGCTAGGTTTTTTACTTATTCAATAGCGTTGACGTTAACTGCGATTTGTATGGGATGAAAACAGCGCCATCTAGTGACAATAATCGAACCGTAACAGTCTGTGAGTGTCCCACTGCTGAGCTAAAGGCCTCCTCTCCTCTTTTTGAGGAGAAGGTTTGGAGCTTATTCCACCAAGCTGCTCCAATGCGGGTTGGTGGAATAAGCTCCATCAACTAAAAATCGAAATTAAAGTAAAAATAAATAAAGTAAAATAACTAGCAATAGGCACACTGATCGAATTGTCTACCAATGTCGAGCAGTCATTTATGTATATAATGATTCTTTAAATATGAGAACTCGGTTGGTAACTGGTTATATGTCGATGGTTGTTAGCGCACGCTCCTCTTGCTTTTCACCTCCATTTCGACACCATTATTTTTATTATTATCGTTAATATTTTTATCTTCCAAATTTTGCACAACACCAATATTATATAATACATTGATATCATTAAGGTTTATTTATACTTTCTTCTCTATAATCCATTTTTTTTGTATTATGTACACATTAAAAAAACATTTTGTTTCTACACAATTCATAATATTTTTCTGTATATTATTTTGCAAAATGGCTTTTATCTTTGTAAAAATAAACATATGTAATAAAATTTAATATTTTTAGTATTAAGTACCTGTATAATAAAATCACAAAACAATTAGTAATGTAAAATACAAGTAAAATTAAAAAATCAACTACATTAAAAATAAACGGCAATTTTAATAATGTGCCCTATAAAAAAAGGTTATATAGCAGATCACGTCACGACACACGTTGTTGGTATATAAATCCCCTTGTATAAAATGCATTAATAAATAGTCACAAGTATATATTTTCCATCTGTAATATATTATGTGTATTATATATTAGAAATAACAGTTTAGCCCAATAACAGTCGACGTAATGAAAGCAAGAGAGCATACGCTATCAATCATCGGACAGTCAATAGGCTATGCTAATCAGTCGTTTTGCCAATCGTTCGTGACGTGGCAGCTGCTGGACCACATCCTGTTCAACCCCGCGCTGTGGATCCACACGCCGGCGGCGGTGCAGGCGCGCCTGTACTGCTACCTCGCCACCGACTTCCTCGCCGACGCGCACATATACGGCAGCGTCCGGCGCGTCAGCACGGTGCTGCAAACCGTTCACACCCTTAAGTATTACTACTGGGTCGTGAACCCGAGGACGAAGAGCGGGATCACACCTAAAGGTTTGGGTATGTTCAGTTCTAAGTAGTTCACTGAAACGGCTTCAAGCTTCAGGAAAATAGTCTGGATTATTGGAAATGTTGCTTTAATGAAAATAAACAACATCCTATTACACTCCTACAAGAAGTTTTATGTCGTGATTTTATAAATTTAAACATTAAGTTTTACCAGTTCGGAATCTGGATTCGTTCTGATTCAACAAGGAAGTACTTCATTGTTATTTACAATTCAATTCCATTGTGTGGATATCAATAACTTCTCGTCAATATCAGCGTATCATTTGATCAGAGTTATAGAATTTCTTTAAATAAGCTGAACATTGATTAAGCAAAGCATTGATAAATCTCAGTGTTTAGTTTATAGAAACTAGAACAGGAACTAGAAACAGGAAAGACAATTTATTGACTTTATACATATTCCTTCAATCAGCAATGCTTTTTATAGCTTATGACTTTTGTGACAGGAATATTTTTACAAATTCCAGATGGACCCCGACCAGCACACAAAGACATATTGACAATACGAGCATACATCCTGCTGTTCCTCAAGCAACTAATCATGATCGGCAATGGCGTGAAAGAGGACGAACTCCAGTCCATCTTGAATTATCTCACAACTATGCACGAGGTATTTTTTATATATTAAGTTTGTATTAATATTTATTACGCTTTCACTATTTTTAAATATTGTTTTTTTTTGAATATAAATGTTTGTGTTTTTTATTAAAGTGTGTGTTCGATTATCTTTCGTTTATATTCGTTAAATAATTTTTACATACAATTTATATGATATTCGCTCTGTTCCAGGATGAGAATCTTCACGATGTACTACAAATGTTGATATCGTTGATGTCGGAGCATCCCAGCTCCATGGTGCCGGCTTTTGACGCGAAGGTAAATTAAAGTTTATTAACATAGATTTACGTTGTCGTAAAACTAATACAGTATTTGTATAATCAAAATAAAGAAATAACTGATGTTTTCCTAATATCACAAAAATTTGAATATAATACAACCTTGATTGAGGTTATAGCTGTAAGATTGATCGAAAAATGTAATAAGATTTAGGAAAGTTGATATACAAAAATTGTATTTGGAGCTTTTATGTCCTTATATTCTAGTCACATACAACATAAATTACATTGCACCCGACGGTTTTTGTAACATTTTCAAGTTTAATACGTAATATATATATATATATATATATATAATACAGACATTATCTCACGGTTACAATTGATTTCATCTCCAGGGCGGCGTGAGGACCATCTTCAAGCTGCTGTCATCGGAGAGTCAGCTGATCAGACTGCAAGCGTTAAAGCTCCTCGGATTTTTCCTGAGCAGGAGCACTCACAAGTACGCCAGTGATTTTTTCGATTTCGTCGATCGCGATTACGTCTATTTTTGGATACCTATATTATTATGTGATTAAGATGGTGGTAGAGCGTTGTGAAAGCCCGTCTGGGTAGGTACCGCCCACTAATCATATATTCTACCGCCAAGCAACAATTTTTAGTATTGTTCTGTTCCGGTTGGATGGGTAAGATGAACAAGGGACATAGCACTTTAGTTCTCAATATTGGTGGTGCATTGGCGATGTAAGGGATAGTAATATTTCTTACAGTGCCAATGTCTATGGGTTGTGTTGTCCACTTACCATCAGATGGTCCACCAACCATTATTAAATACTCATATAAAACAAACATGTAGTTTGTCGCCAAAATGTCCAGTCCAGCCGACGGTACAGAGTCCCCTTGCAGGCGCAAGTACGACGTGATGTCTCCGCACAACCTGTACACGCTGCTGGCCACGCGGCTGTGCGCGGGCGGGGAGGCGCTGGCGCTGCCCGTGTACAACGCGCTGTACGAGCTGCTCACCGAGCACGTGGGCCAGCAGATCCTCTACACCAGCCACCCCGAGCCGCAGCCGCACTTCCGCCTCGAGAACCCCAGTACGGCCCTAGCTACATTGACCGAAATTAATAATCGTCCTTGTTTATTTATAGGGCGTAATAAAGGGCAGAGCATTGACAGGGACTGTTTTGTTTCCATTAGTGATCCTGAAAGTCGTCGCAACACTGATCCGACAGTCAAAGCAAACGGAACAGTTGCTGGAGGTGAAGAAGTTGTTCCTGTCGGACATGACGCTCCTGTGCAGCAACAACCGAGAGAATAGACGGACGGTGCTGCAGATGTCGGTGTGGCAGGAGTGGCTCATCGCAATGGCGTACATACACCCCAAGAACGCAGAGGAGCAGAAAATATCCGACATGGTGTACTCGCTGTTCCGCATGCTGCTGCATCACGCCATCAAGCACGAGTACGGCGGCTGGAGGGTGTGGGTGGACACGCTAGCTATCGTGCATTCCAAGGTGAATTTGCTAGTAGTTTACTTTCCGAAACACACCAAGGCTATGAAAATAATCTAACTTTGTTGATGGTTTACGTATTTTTGGTTTAATTATAATAAAAATCGAGGTAAAGAAAATTGTATGTGAAATAAATCAATATCTTATATTGTTTAATAGGTATCGTACGAAGAGTTCAAACTACAATTCGCGCAAATGTACGAACATTACGAGCAAAGGCGAGCCGACAATATAACGGACCCTGCGGAAAGACAACAGCGACCTATCTCCACGATATCCGGCTGGGACAGACACACGGATGCTTCTGCCAAGGCGAGGGTTCTTCCGGATACGGAAGGCAGTGATGAAAGTACTCCAGTTACTGTCATAAAACAAAACGTCCTCAATCACGGAGCGCAAACTGAACTAGGAAAAGGATTGTCACTCAGAGAAGTTGAATCGTGTCGGTGTAAAAAGCCAAGTGAAAGTACAGAAGACAGTCGGACTACAGTAGTGTATAGTGAAGTGTGTAAAGTGCATAGTCCAGTAAAAACTGTCAATACCGAAGTGCCCATCGATGGTTGTGATAGTGTTAGTAATGCCGAAGTCGAACACGCTATCGACGAAGAACAGATCGAAGACAAAATGCTCAATGCAAATAACGAATTAGTTCAATCTATTATTGAAAATAAG
Source organism: Nymphalis urticae (assembly GCA_905147175.2). NCBI lineage: Eukaryota > Metazoa > Arthropoda > Insecta > Lepidoptera > Nymphalidae > Nymphalis > Nymphalis urticae. Next base: position 9,885,096 of record LR990004.1, on the reverse strand, counting down.
CTTCTAGAAAGTTCTGAGTCAGGCATCGGGACAATCGAACCTGATTCAGTTAAAACTGATAAGCCCTTGACTAGACAAGGCAGTCTTGACTACATTCCAGTTAGGGATATTGGAGATAACGTAATGAAAGACGATAATACTGACAAAAGTGAAGGGTTGCCTTCTAGCTTATCAGTGAGTGAAACTGCAAGTCCCGAGAGAGTTGCTGATGGTTTAAATAACATGAATGAAAGAGAATCCGAACTATCAGATCCGTCCGAATTGTACTTAACTCCAAGTGAAGCGACTAGTCCAAGAAAAATACAAGAAAAGACTGATTCAAGCATTCCTGACGATGTTTCAACTGACGACCCTAAACACATTGCGATAAATATTGTCAATGATGTTTTAACAGTTGCTTTGGAAACAGTGAGATTAAAAACAGATGATGATACCGATTCTGGCGCTATTTCTGGTGGCCTTCATTCAGAAGGAAACACGCCGAATGGTCGTGAAGACTTAGAACAAGATATCGAAGATATTTTGGATCAGAAACAAGTAGTAGAAACGATTGCTAACGACTTAGTCATGGACATAATCTCTGCAGTGGTTTCCAAAAGCGAAGATATCAATGCAGCAGAGATGAATATAGATAGTCCTCACACTGATTTACCAGACCTTTCGCACGAAGGAAACGTTTTACCTCTCGACGGAGAATTTTTAGTCCCGGCTACAGAAGAATCGAAAAGCGAATCCACATCGCCAACTGGCATTGATGTCGAAGAAAATGCCAAAAATGAAAGCCAAAGAATAGAAAATAATGAACCAGAAGAACCCAAAACGCCTGAAATACCTCCCATATCAACCATTAGCGAGAATATATCCTTAGCTAATAAGAAAGAGCAGGATAATGAAGACGAAAGGAATTGCGATGAAAGAGACAAGAGACGAGTTAGCTTACCCGGTGACAGTGAAATGAAGCAGGATAGCAATAGAGGCGAAGGTGTCGCTACACAAGGGACGAACACGTCAACGTCACCGAAGCGGCCACGCAGCGCGTCTACGAGTACACAAGTCGACTCTAATCACTTCGGTACGATGTTTTTTTTTATTTTTTTCTTATTACATTTTTTTACTTCCACTTTACTGATAATAATTTCACTGACATTCAATTAATACTCTAGAATGATATTGTCACATTACTTATACACATACATACATTATATATTATACATTTTTGTCACATGATATCGTCCATTCAAGGTCAAAATTGTTTATTTATCTTTACTCCTCCTACTATTGGAATTAGTTATACTGAAAATTCGTTAAAAGATAAATTATATAAAGTAATTTTCAAACTCTTACAGAAACTAAGCGGCCTTCCAAGTGCAATCGACCGATGTTTTCCCCCGGACCGACAAGACCACCGTTTCGTATACCGGAATTCCGTTGGTCTTATATTCACCAACGCTTGTTATCCGACGTTTTATTCTCGTTGGAGACTGATATACAGGTATTGTGTATTGATATTCATAAAGTAGTCTAATTGGAATCAATTAGCCTTATATGAAAAGTGCTAAGTGTAAGATGGCCTAGTGGTAAGAACGCGTGAATCTTAACCGATGATCGTGGGTTCAAGCCCGGCAAGCACCACTAAATTTTCATGTGCTTAATTTGTGCTTATAATTCATCTCGTGCTTTACGGTGAAGGAAAACATCGTGAGAAAACCTGCATGTGTCACTGAAATTCTGCCACATGTGAATTCCACCAACTCGCATTGGAGCAGCGTGGTGGAATAAGCTCCAAACCTACTCCTCAAAAAGAGGAGAGGAGGCCTATAGCCCAGTAGTGGGACATTCACAGGCTGTTACGGTTACGGTTACGGAAAAGTGCTAAAATAAGTATAATTTTCTTGGTTAAGCAGATATTATGTGTTATAATATTAACTAAGGCAGTTGATAGAAGACGTAGTTTATTTTTATAAATAGTTGTGTAAAAACTAAACAAATAGTACGTAGTAATAGTATAATTATTTACTAACCCAAATATTAAAGATTAGCTTTAATCACACGGGTATTTATTTCCGATTATTTTTAAGGTGTGGCGAAGTCACTCCACTAAATCGGTAATAGACTTCGTGAACAGTAGCGAAAATGCGATCTTCGTGGTGAACACCGTGCACCTCATCAGCCAGCTCGCCGACAACCTCATTATCGCTTGCGGTGGACTGCTGCCCCTGTTGGCCTCTGCGACTTCGCCTAATGTACGTATTTATTAAAATAAAACTTTTCAATAATAGTGTTTTTATGATAGTAAAAAATACCAATATTATTTCACGCCCTAGAATGAACTAGATGTAATTGAGCCTACACAAGGAATGCCCGTCGAAGTGGCGGTCACGTTTCTGCAGCGACTAGTGTCGATGGCCGACGTGCTCATATTCGCGAGCGCACTGAACTTCGCCGAACTTGAAGCTGAAAAAAATATGTCCAGTGGGGGAATACTGAGGCAGTGCCTGAGACTGGTAAGTGCACTCACTAATGATACGGTTTCAGGCGTAGACTTTATAGACGTGTACTCATTCAAGCATTTCCTTGAAGTAGTAAACAGGTTAACATTTAACGTTTTTTATGTATGTATGTTTAGATTTATTGTGTATCTACTTATATATGGTATTGCATAAACGTAAGGTAAACCTTTACAATACTTCGAAGGTTGTTTGAAAATAGAAATCTTTCCGACCTTATAAAAGTTTATATAGCGTTCTATCTTTGTTAATTCAGTAACAGTTCGGACTAAAAAAAAAGAAAAATCTAATTAGTCCTTTTAAATATTTGTTTTTAAAATTTTTATGTAGTTAATTAAGTGATTATTAGAATAGATTTTAATATTATAACCAAATTATATAAATTAGATCGATGTTCGTGTCTGTTCGAAAAAGTTATATAGATTTTTTTTCATATTGTTAAAATGTAATTTAGAAAAATAGGTTGATGTTGTTATTATTATAGTCTTAGAACAAGATTTTTATTCAATAAATTCTTACTGATAATTTAAACCATGCAAGAACAGAGGAATTTCAATAATTTGTTTAATAAACGTGGTAATATAGTTAGCTACCAGGATCACATAAATCGGTGAGAGTTTGACGTAGCATAGCGTAGCCCGTAGACGTAGATGTAGCGGTGGTTGTCGACAGGTGTGCACGTGTGCCGTGCGTAACTGTCTCGAGTGTAAGGAGCGCCAGCGTTGCGCCGCGGCCAGGAACAATCGCAACGAGTCGCCTTCGCCTAAGGTATGCTCGACTACTGCGACTTTATGAACGCCTAGTACCTCGATTTCATTACATCGATGTCATGGCTAAATTTTATATTAATTAAATCAATGCTTTTAAGTTGGGACATACCTATTTTTGATATAGTTTAGACATAGATAAAAAATAAAATAAGATTATTCTACTTTTTATTTTACTAAGCTATTATTGTATTTTGTTCAATGTAAATTAACATTTTAATTTAAAATGTGTCAATTTAACTAAATATAAAGTTTCGATACAGTTTTTTAAGTAAAAAAAGATTAGCAAAAGCCCGATGTTGTGTATTTTAATGTGAGTAAATAATTAAGCTGTTATGTGGTATATTCCTAATATATTATTTTGATTCAGAGTGTCGTCGCGAGCTTAGCTGATGCCTCGAGTCCGGTGAAGGACCCCGAAAGATTATTACAAGATATGGACGTAAACAGACTGCGCGCCGTCATCTACAGAGACGTCGTAAGTGTGATCTAAGGGTTTATTGTAGCCATAATATTAATAAGAAATTACTTATTATGCGATGTCCTTCCGAACATAAAACCTTCTACATATGCCGGTCAAGCCCTTAAAGTGAACCTACCGGTAATCGGCCGACCTCCGTCCCGTAGGAGGAGACGAAGCAGGCGCAGTTCCTGTCGCTGGCGATCGTGTACTTCATCTCGGTGCTGATGGTGTCGAAGTACCGCGACATCCTGGAGCCGCCGGCGCACGCGCAGGCCGAGTGCGCGCGCCGCGTGCACCACTCGCACGAGCACCACGGTACGCCACGCCTCCTCCTCGTACCACGACGTTGTTTATGTTTTGTTTTCTTGTCTGATGTCTAACATTTTAATTTTCGAATATCCAACACTTTAATATCAATAATATTAAACGGTTTATTTTTATGAAAGTAATTATTAATTGGTTATTATAGATTTATTCATTGGTTATTGTTTGTTATCAAGGGTGCAAAATTACTCTATTCTGTTTTCGGATGCGCAGGAAGTTCAGATCCATAATTTTCATATTTGTTTGGTTATCAAAATGAAGTTCATTTAATTTTTGTTATAATCATGAGTAGCCATTATGATTTCAATTTATTATTATTATATAACGAGGTTTCTAGAAATGAACTTATTTTTGTAGATTTTCTTTTACCTGGACTCTGTGTTGTAAATATTTTATATGAGTTTATAAAATAGTCTGTTTAAACAACTAGTTAAATATAGTTTTAACATAAAAAAATATCATAATTCATCAAAACTGATTTTCATAGTAGATTCATTAATTTGCTTCTTCAGTACGCTTAGTCGCACCATTATTATTTATGAATTCTCAATCTCTTAATATTTTTTCATAAGAATTGTATAAAACGTTACACTAAAGTATACTAACGGTCAAAAGTTGAACGGTAATTAAATAGAGCTACCATACTAAATACAAATGCTTATTAATGTAAATGATTTTAGATTCAATTGTCATATTGCTGGGGTTCTTTTGAATATTTAGTTTAGTTATTCAAGTTGTTACCTTTGTGACCTTGTTAACCCTTCTCATATTTCGCTAGGAAAAATGTAAAAAAGTGTTAAGAATAATATTTTGATTTAAAATGTAAATATTTGTCAAGATAATAGAGTGCATTCTCTTTTGACCGTCTCGCTGTCGAACACGAAGGTTAAACAATTGACATTGTATATCTGACGTGGTGTTTTTTCCCCTTTTTTCACGCCGCTTGAAATACGCGTCACGATTTGGAACACTGGTAAAACCTACGTTACTCTCACTACGCTACACTGCGATTACATCGTCGGAATCGTAACACACCGATACACCTGTCATAAATGTATCTCTAATGTTATTTATATCTATGGAAATTCTTTACTTGCGCTTTATTTTACTATTTATCAACGACTCCTATCCTTTTAATCCTTGTACCATTCATTACGTATCGATTCTACACGACACACACGACTATCCTTCTCTCACAATGTTCCTTCATTACTCCCATACGGAACTGTTTCCTATATATCTGCCGTATTCCTTCTGTCGCTACCCACTGCCCGTCCCGTCCGTGTCCTGGTGCCGGGCTCCAGGGTCGCGGCCGCTGTTCCCGCAGTGGTCGCACCACGTGTACCCCCAGTTCCTGCCGGGTGGGCATCCGGCTCACCGCCACTCGCACTGCAAGCTCGATTGCGGCCAACACGTTAACAATAATACGCACGCGCACGCACGCATCGCTAATTACCACCGCGCGCACGCAGGTAAACGCGGCCCTTTTGCGTTCGCATCGACATCATTCAAACATTTTGTTTTCGATTCAATCATTATTATCTTCATGTGGCCAGACATCATAGAAACGCATTACTTACATTAAATAAAACCTTCTCTTATATAAATAAATAATTAATGTAGATAAAAAAATACATTACAAAGGAGTAGCGATCCGTCCGACGTGGCTTTAAATGCGCTTCCGAGCTTCAATTGTTCGTTACTCCTGCGTGATATTTACAGTGACAAAGTGTTCGGGTTGCGATGCGAACGTTTGTAAATACCAATGTGGTCGATGTTTGCGCACGCTGTTTTGTCTCTTGCGTAAAATATTTGTTCAAAATATTTATAACTAAATAATAATGCTCATATTATCATCGCTAAGAGTTTCAATATTTTTGTATGTAAAATTACGATAAATTCACCAATTTTCAATTATAAAATAATACTTATCTTCCTCTAAGTTATTCAGTTATCAAATAATAACGTGTTTACAAATGTCTGATATAACAGTAATTCCTACGTGACAAAACAGTGTATACCAGCACCGCTTAGGCATCGCTAACAATATTCTGTTTTTTTTATTATAATTTGCGTCATCATTTCCCTTAGTATTTGAAATCACGTAGCGGTAAAAATGCATGTGCAAATATTCAATTACATTAGTTCGGATCTTACGAGTACATTTATAGTAAAATTTCTAATAATGAAATTGCTTTTTTTAATTATTCTCATTTGGAGAGAAAATGACATAGTTACAATGTTTCGTTTTTAATTTTATATTTTCGCTTACTTCACAACACTATCTCGTAACTATAAGGATGTTTTAAGCTTTTGTTAAGATAGTAGTCGAAATATCTATATAATTAGTAATTCTTAGTCGCGCTTGGTTCTCGTAAAAACCCAGAATTATTAAAAAACTCTCAGTCGCTTCTTTAAAGCTTCATCGATGTCGTGAAAAGAACATTCCTTTAGATGTTTTTATTAACATTTTATCTTCTTGCATAGAACACAACGGAGATGACGTCGAGTACGCTATGATAGTTGTGGATGAAAATAACTCGACGATGAATGAGTTGGACTCGCCGTCCATGAAGGTAAGTGTACCGCAATGATGTTATGTGTTCTCGTTAAAGTGAACATGGCATGTATGATTCTCGATAAATTAAACTGTTCTGTCCTATCAAAAATATAGTCTTAGAAATTCTTCAATAAAAAAAAACTGGTACGACTTTTTGATCATTACGTAGTTTTATTTTAATTTAATAAAAATTAATTAGTGCATTTGTAAATATATGGTTGATAAAATGTATTGCTTTAAATCTTACATATATTTGTCAACCTTATTTTTGCAAGAAACATATTCTAGCCGTTATGATTTTGAGAAATATCTAGCATGCATTTTCGATAAATTCGTGACTCAAATGGTAGTTTAGCAATCACGAAAACTCTTTTAGTGTTTGTAAGTAGGCATTTCCCAGCTGTTATGCATGCCCCCTGGATATGTACTCGCGCGTCGAGGATGACGTCAGAAATTATGTTTTTAAACAATTTTCATTTGCTACTACATTGCCCTCATTGGTTTTCGTTGTCGCTGATACGTAAATGTGGTGTCATTATTAACATCAGACGCTTCATACATTTCTTCTTATTTTGCCGTCGCATTTAATTAATAAAGGATGGGACGGAAGAGGGCGTCGCTAAGATTGAGACGACCACGGACGAAGTGAAACCGAATTCCGGTGAGAAGTCCAAGGTGGTGGAGTTGGCGGTAACACCGAGCTCTGAGAAAGAGGAGCCGCTATTCAAATCGAGTCTCCGGGTGAAGACTCAGACCAAGCAGAAGGTTAGTTGTGGGTTGAGGATTAGGTTCGTCTGTCCCTCTATTAGTTACTGCGTTCTCTTCTCGCGTTGGTGGTCTTTCGACTCTTTGGTGTTTGTCTTTAGATTTACTTCGATGGGGTCTTTCACTCTCATTCTTAAGTGTTAGTCTTTACATCATTAGCCATAGAAAATCTACATCATTCTGTGTTACATATCTATGTACTCATAGTTTATTAGACTTCAGTTCGTTTACTAAAGGATCCAGAAATCTAGTCTAATTTTAATTTTCCCTTGTTATGTTTTTTATGGTGTTAAGTAACATAAGGATTTAAAAAATTCAAAGGTTTTTAAATTAATTTTTGTTTTCCGGTTATAAGCCTCCCAGCGCAAGGTCCAAAACATTGTCAGGAATAACGGTGTCGGTTGTGAACCTGGTTTGTACACGTTGAATTACACACGAGTTCTTAGTGTGAACACATCTTTTTGTTTTATGGAAGCCTAGTAATACGATAGGTATTTAAGTCAATATTTCTATTTCATTAAAATTAACGATATTTCTAAAATTTTGTATATTATTAATATTAACATAATATTTATTTTATTTTATAAATGAAATTATTCAGTATTAAGGGCTTCCAAACTACTACATCACCGATTTTGATCACAAGCTTGAAACACAATAGCGGGATTTCATTATCAACCCAATGAAAATACCCACAGATTATTAATATAAAGCTACGCTCACATAATGTGTATCATTACAATGTAAATAATATGATATCAAAGTATGAAATTCATACTTAATAGATCACTCTGATAAATCACAAGTTAACAACTATAATAGTTTACACAAAAAGCACGATACGAAGCCAAACATACTTTTAATTTATTAGTTCTGTTGTTTTATATAAAAGGTTCAATATATTTATTGCTTACATTAATATGTATCTAACATTTGTACACGTACACAAATTTTATTTCCACTTAGGTAGAACTTACTTAGTCACAACATAAATGAATTTGTAATTATTTAATTGTAATATGTATAGGACAAATTTGTTAAAACATATATAATTATACATATAACAAATATTAATGTACATAATTTCATTTTTGTAATTTTGCGTAATTGAACGATGAACTTCTTGGGAACTAATGCGCTCTGTGTATATAAGAATTTATTTATATATATGTATCTATTTTGCATGCGTGTGTGTGCTTCGCTTGCTTCATGACTTTATTTCCACTCAACTTGCATGACTGTTTTCATCTTTGCTATTTTTACCCCCCTCTCCTGTCTACATGACGTAAGTACAATTGTAACTAACTTAATATATAACAACGATTCAATGCATTTCTAGCTGTTATAGAATATCTTTAAAAAATATTAGACATGTTAAAGTAAGGTAAGGTAGGTGTGAGAGTCATGCTATGATATTTTTTTAATACGTTTCTGATCACTATAAAAGTAATGATACTTTATTATCCAATGATACGTCTAGATCCATTTGTCTATGGACAGAGGATTCATTAATGATTATTTAATAAATCGACAACGAAAAATTTTTTCTTATTCTAATAAAATTAGCAGATAAATATATTCTACATGAAAATGACATTAACAGAGCGTGGACTCGATCGAAGACGCTGGCTCTTTTCACCTCAACTCAACCGAAACCACTAATAATGATCCTGAAACCTCCAGCGAGATCGCCTTGGATGATAACAAACACCCTGTAAGTATAACTACTGTAATACTTCTGCAGTAAGATTTTTAATCATATGTGGATCTACGTCATAAAACAACAATAGTGTACAGATTTCCTAAAGTACCTATTCATCATTTTAACTGATTTCTGTAATTAAAATAATATACATTTAATTTAAATTTAGAACAAAAATTAAACGACAGTGCAATATAGTAACAGCCTGTTAATGTCCCACTGCTGGACTAAGGCCTCCTCTCCCTTTTGAGGAGAAGGTTTGGAGCTTATTCCACCGTGTTGCTCCAATGCGGGTTGGTGCCACACATGTGGCAGATTTTCAATGAAATTAGACACACGTAGGCTTAAATTCAGTGGCGCTTGCTCGGGCCTGAATCTACGATCATCGGTTAAGATTCATGCGTTCTAACCACAAGGCCATCTCAAATTAAACGAACCGATTTATTATTTCAGGTAAGCAACGACGAATCATGGACCGATGTAAATCTAAACGAAGACGGCGAAAGAGGTCCAGCCACGATAACGGGGAGGACGAGAGACCACGACGGTAATATTCATGAAGACATTATATATGTATCTAGAGTTTGATCTGAAACATTAAAGTTAAGATAAAGACAAAGCTAAGGCAATTTCTTTATGGCAATAAATGCCATACATTCTTCAACACAAATTTTGTCCTTCACTTATTTTATTATAACTATTTATTTGTATATATTTTTATTTGTTAAACTAGATTTGTATGGTTAAAGTTGTTTAGTTCTTGAATTAATTTGAGTATATTTTATAATAATTATCTGTTACAGATATGGATAAACAAATTCACATGAGGAATTCTGATCATCATCACATTACGCAGCGTCTCACTCGAACTCTACAAACCGCTCAACGGCATCTACATCCTGTAAATATTCCTAATTATTTAGGAAACAAAATATTACTTTTACAGATAATTTTTAATTGAATTCTTTAACATTTTTGACTAATGATGAATATATTAATTGCTTACTGAATGAAAAATTTAGACCAACTTGCTAATAATTTGGATTAGAATATTATAGAGGAGTATTTGACGAGCAACTCCTTCTTATAAGCAAATATTTTCATGTTTTCAGGATAACGAAGCCCTAGCTGGCCTCACGATTAACGCTTCAATGTCAGCTGACGGAGTGTCACGAGAAGCGTCCCTAACACACAAGCTGGAGACAGCTCTGGGTCCAGTTTGTCCTCTCCTGAGGGAAATCATGCTAGACTTTGCACCCTTCCTGTCCAAGACGCTGGTGGGTAGTCATGGCCAAGAATTATTAATGGAAGGTAAATATATAATGTTCTATGCATGCTAGAATTGTAAAATAAGTAATAAGTATAACTTGGATGACTTAAATTTTTACCCAAAAATTACCTTTTTTATTTTAAGGTTTAAATCTCACTAAAGGTGAATTATATAAGTTTATCTGTCACCAAACGCCCATAGACATTGCCATTGTAAGAAAAGTTAACCATCGCTTACATCGCCAATGCGTCACCAACCTTGGCAACAAAGATGTTATGTCCCTTTTGTCTGTTATTACACTGGCTCACTCACCTTTCAAACCGGAACACAACACTACCAAGTACTGCTGTTTTGGGTTGAATATCTGATGATAGGGGGTGCAAGCTCGTCTTGGTAGGTACCACACCTACCAAGACGAGCTTGCACAAAGCCCTACTACCGGAAAGTTAGTTCTTAAAATGCTCTAAATATATTGTAGTTTAATGAAAATAATTTAACTATGCCATTTACTTGCACATTCCAGGTCTTCAAACTTTCAAATCAAGTACATCCGTAGTGGAACTAGTGATGCTCCTCTGCTCCCAAGAGTGGCAGAACTCTCTCCAGAAGCACGCGGGCCTCGCCTTCATCGAACTCATCAACGAGGGCAGGCTGCTGTCACATGCGATGAGGGATCACATCGTCAGGGTCGCCAACGAGGCCGAATTCATCCTGAACCGGATGAGGGCCGACGACGTTCTAAAGCATGCCGACTTCGAGGTAAACTAATCCGAGGACTGGGAGAACACAAGTCATTAACTCATATGTTTTGTCAGTCGTTGGACCTGTCGTGTCTCACGTCGTACCTCTGTCCGCGTGCAGTGCGTGTGCGCCAGCACGAGCCAGGAGCGCTCGGAGGAGGAGCGCACGTGCGAGCGCCTCATCGCCGCCGCGCGCCGCCGCGACCACGCCGCCGCCGCGCGCCTGCTGGACAAGCTGCAGCACGCCGCCGCCGCGCGCGCAGGGTCAGTGGCCGCCCGGCCCCCCGCCCCCCGCGCGCCGCCCGCACTCACGCCCGCGCCGTGTTGCAGGGTGAGCGACGGGGAGTCCATCGACGGCGGCTTCTGGAAGCTGGACTCGTGGGAGGACGACGCGCGGCGCCGGCGCCGCCTCGTGCCCGACGCGCGCGGGCGCCGCCACGCCGCGCGCGCGCACGACGCGCCGCCGCCGCCGCCCACCGACGCCATCCTGCAGGTGGGCCCCCACCACCTACTTAAGTAAAACGTAGCCTCCAGAAGGCACAGAATGTTTAAATGCATAGTTTATAACTTTTGATATTGTTCAAGATGAACGATCAGAAACCATTATTGTCATTAAGCTCGCTCTCAATCTTCTAATTTCGTCCTGGGCATTTCAATAATATATCTATTATTCCAGGACTCCACTTTTAGCGGGCACTTACTAGGCAATAAAAATAAGATAATAATTTTTACTTATGCCTTTTAAAACATTAAAATAGGAAAACGTTAATTAATACATGACCAAGGCAACAATAATGAATCCCCCCACTGAACTTCTCTTGTCGGTTCTTCTTCTCGCGGTAATTACGGGCGGAGAAGCCATAACATCTTAGATCACGGTTGGCTATTCACCTCTCGGAGGTGAAGAGGGAAGAGGGAGAGATAGTAACGTTCCGCGGCGGCAGGCCACGGAGGAGCTGCACGCGCGCATCGCGCAGGCGGCGGGCGGCGCGCAGCTGGCGGCGCCGGCCGCGGCCGAGCTGCTGGACGACGCCGAGCTGCTGCTGGACGAGCGCGACGCCGAGCAAGACCTGGCCGGTACTTGTCCTTGTATCCTAGTACGACATTTTTCGCTTAAAGGACTAAACATAAAATCACTTACCTGGATTAGTTTTCTTTCATATGTCGTCATAAAATATATTTAGACGTAGAAATAATACGTCACTAAATATTTAGGAATAATTGTGTACACACTAGAATACTTAAAAATATAAAAATGTTATTTTTATATAAAATATTTTCTTAAACGCCTGTTCGTTTTTCACCGCAAAGTTTTGTCTTAAAGTAATTAAATGTTAATACCAGTAGGCGTTTTGTCTATATTTTTTGTTCAAGGCATACTTAGTATGCCTCGAATGTTAGTCCCTTGGGGTTCGGAAGCTATTGCTTTTATTTCACATTACCCGAGTACTGTATGCTGCAGGTCCCGTGAACATCAGCACGAAGGCGCGGCTGGTGGCGCCGGGGCTGGTGGCGCCGGGCGTGGTGTCGCTCACCTCCACCGAGCTGTACTTCGAGGTGGACGAGGACGACCCCGAGTACAAGAAAGTCGACCCTGAGGTACCGTGCCTATACATACTATATTATAAAAAAATATAATCGTGTCTTAAGATGATACAATAATATCGATCGTGTATCTAAGACAAATATTGATGCCACAGTTTAAAAAAAATAGCTTTACCGCCTCACTACGCCTCACTCCCGGTCATGTCTATACATGTACATAAATAAAGTTATTGATCAGCTTAACTTAACTTCGCTGCTTTAAAGAATAAAATTAAAAACTATAAACATTCGAATTGCAAAGTAAAATTTCACGTTAGTTCAATGTCAAGGTCAAATTGGAGTGTAACGTAACTCTCTGCTCCTTATCAAAATAAAACGTTTCGTTTCACTTCAGCCACGTGTACGCTATTTTCTACATGTGTATTTCTGTTAGGACTTTATTTCATTGACAATTCAATTTCAAAAAGATCCGTTATCAGTCGGAGAACTTGAACAAGATGGGTTGATGTTTAATAGTAGACTCAAACAATCAGACATTCATTTTTGCAATAATTGTTATTATATCTGCAATAAACTAGCGTCTAATATAATAATAAAAAATAAATATTGTTTAATAAAGTCGTATTCGTATCAATGTAACCGGATTTATCTTCATAATGAAATCGTTAACCATAAAAATATATAAAAATTTATTACAAAATAAATTTCTTGAGAGTTTTCTTAAAAGTTGTTAAACATACCTTAATCTACCCCAAAGCGAATTAATAACCGAAATAACACGATACCTAAAATACGCGGCCAAAAACAATTCACGTCCTAAATATTATGTTAGGAACATTAATTTTACAACACATTAACACAAAGACGCATAATAAATATTATTTTTATTGCTATATGAATAAAATTTTTGTTCGAGACGATTTATATAAAAAAATACATATAAAAACAGAGACGGACGTATGACAAAAGTGTTTTCAAATAAGGGGCGACGTTAGATCTTTGTTCGAATATTTATTAAAGGTTCGTGTTTGTTCAAGGAGTAGTAAAATGAAAATTATGTCGTTCTCGCGGCGGGCGAAATGATATAATACTAATAAAAGTGTTCATTGCATTTTTGTGTTTATTCAAACGCACATAGAGGTCATAATCGATTGAAAGCGATGTGATTTAGGGTTGTTTATAAAAAAAATCAAAGTAAGATATCGATAGTCTGTATACGCGTGTAATATAGGCGGGTAACCCAATATGAGGCAGTTTTAACTGTACGAACAATGCATCCCTGCGGCGCATTGGCCCACGAGGCGCCACGCTAGTGATGTTATTATTATCGATAATTTACTTACCTATCTAGATTATTCCTTTTTATTGCAGCAGTAAAGTTTATAATTGGCTTGATATCATGAATTGAATGTAACCGTTCTTAAATTTCTGTTTACACAAACATTCATTAAAGCTGTATGTGATAAAAACTTTTTAAAATTAAAGTTTAATAGAAGTATCGAGTAGTACCGGAACTTTTTTCTTATTATAATTTTACCGGATTTTACCGTAGAAAGTTTTCTTTAGCGACATAGTATTTGTAACGTTTTTTTTAGTTATAACAAAATAAAATAAATTAAATGTCTTGCCATTTCTCAAACAAAATGTTTGAATATATTCTGTTATACCGACAACTCTTATGGCCAGCGTTCCCATGCCTAGTTCCCAGCGGTGTGTGGCTCGAGCCTTCAGTACGGGACAGCGGGACAATAGCGCCCCGCCGTGCGGGTACGGAGGGGGGATTCGTAATGCGTGCGCGCATGTATCACGCGTGATTGTTCCTAGAACTGTAACACAAGACCTGTTACATGGAAAATACACGTTTAACATCAGTCTTGTTTTTGGACGAAAATAAAATTTTAATGAACTTGATACACTATGGTGTTCTTTTCTTTTTGCGGATTTATTTACCTACAGCGATAACATTAAACTGAAGAGAGCTGTTAATTCTAAAAAAGCAAAGTTTTATATCTGATAAATATTTTATATTAAGTTAGAAGACGTTAATGACTTGGTACGATTCTAACGATCTAAATGATTCGCTGCGGCGATACGACGGTTGTGTTACGATTAGAATGACCGGGACCCGAGGGCAATATTTGTATTATCTAAACACACAATCCTTATTTGTGACTCTCAATAATTATTACATTATGTATAAAGAGGCGAAATTTTAAAACATACATAATTATAATTTTATCTGATAAACTTATCTGATAATATATTTATTCTTAAAAACTCATATCTTCAAATTAAATAACATAAAAACAGTTCTCCGATATATTCGTTGAAATTTGTCATTTATAATATCGTTTATCTATCTCTAAATCAAATTAAATGAGTCAAGAGGCATGCAAGTGGACAGGGCAAGTCGACACGCCGGATCTCTTAGCTCAGACCACAACGTTATTATACCAACTGTTTCCGAGATATTATTTACTGCGACTAATTCAAATGACTTTAGAGATTGTAAATTGAATTCGTAATGGGGCATTTTATTTGTTTATGCTAATACACGGCTTTAATTAACCGTGTCCGCTATGGGTGTCGGAGGGAGATGGAGCCAGTGGAATTCAGGCTATGTACCTTCATAAAAAATAATTGATTTATACGACCGTATGCCATTATTTAAACGCATATAAATTAATAATAGTTCTCTCTGTTCGATTTACGACCTTTTCGAATTGGGATGTTTTTTCTCATTTTCCAATTTACATTATAAACTCGCTCGTTTACATGAACGTTCGTCGCGGGAGTTGTTCGATAATAGATTGCCTTTGACGACGTTGATTTTAATTGAACAGATGAATCGATTGACATTATATATTACTAATAACGATACTTTATCATATAATATTTATATAATTTCAAATATCATAAATCAAGTCGGATAAAAAAATGCGAACGTTTATTATACCTACGATTTTATAGGCAAAAATATAAAGATCGTATAGAAAAAAAAGTGTAATGCTGTATAAATGTTCATAACGTCCTGGACGGGCAGCCTATCATAGATCAGTGTTGTACGTCCGCTACGTTCCCATGTCATCGATGACGCCGGCCGCCCGTCATAAATAAACACATTACGTCACTCTGACAGCTCCCGGAATGGCTGACACGTGTCATCGTAGCTTAAGATTTATTACATTAACACGTCAAACAAATTTAAACTGTAACACCTTATGTTTAAGTTCGTTTTAATCCGCTTACGTCACGGAGGAAGTTTCGTCATGTTTTTATATTCCCCGTACACCGCATACGGTGCCTACCTGTCGTTTCTGCATTATGTTTAATGTTTGATTTCGAAATGCGATAACGATTATATGTTTACGTTGAACTGTAATACGGATACGTTTTCATATATGATTTACGAATATTAACATTTTTTTTTAAATAATATTCTTCAACATAATTGTTGATATGTGGTGTGGTTGTATTTACGTAATTAAATGGATGCATAATAACTTTTTGTGTTGCTTATTTAAATCTGTTTAAGGTGCAATATGTAAATTAGTCATTTTTAGTGTAGGTCTCGTTTGACTTGGTTAAGTAATTTAGTTTTTAAAAGAACTTTGTTACTTTTTGAACACGAGCTTATCCATACTAATTCCACGATGCCTCCTCGTTAGCTGGTCCGTCTGTCCGTCAGTGGCGATTCCTATTCACGAACGGTGTAGGTTGCATGCAGGAATTTAGGCGCCAGATGTACGCGATAAGCGCCTCCCGCGGAGCCTTTATCTTCTGCCTTATCGATCTATCGATAATGTTTGTTTCCCATCACTATACCCCTGTTGAGAGATAACTTGATTGCTTAAATTTTTAATATTCCATTGTTTATATATTGCTATGTTCGCTCTCGTTTCTTTTATACTAAAGGAAAAATTGTTTATAAAATATTCGAATAAAGTTTTGCGAATCGAACTGCAATGTCTTTTCACTCATTTTATTGTTTGCATTCAACTCCACTAAAATAGATAACTTATTCTTCATCATTAAATTGTAATAAAAATATTACATGAACTTTTCGTTTTTAGAATTCAAATTTTAAAATTTATAAGAAATCTAAAATTAAAATTAACCGATAAATCACTGAATATTTGTTAAAATTAGTCACCGGGTGCGCTTATTATTCAAACCTAATTACCAGGGCTACATACCGCGGTGGGAGATCTACAAACATGTTAGGAATCCGGACTAAACCCCCGGGGCGCCAAATATGCTCGCACTGTTCTCATTGTACGAGTCCGTCAAATGAAGTCGCACCAATTTTTTTTCTCATTAGAAAACATTTCCATGGTTGTGATTTAATATAAAAATATATAGGATAATATAACATGAGAAAAACAGTTCCTTAAAGGATCAAGCAAAATTTAATACTAACGGTAGGATTGTTTTTTAACTCTCATATTTTTTAAATATTTTATTTTATTCCATATATTTGTCCAAACTTTGAAATGAAATTTCGCTCGTCAATCACCAAGGGACATAATATTCATGATCGATATTTTTGACCGATCTGATATAATGTAGTTCTGATGGTTGTGTCTAGTAATGCGTCAACGGGAGGGCGGAACCGTGGTATGCCGCCTAATTGAAGGGAGCAAAAAAATATTGAAAGAAACGCGGTTTTGTCGCTCACGTGTGTCTGATTACCGGAGGAAGTTGTTTAGTATATTTGTCTCTAGAGATCGACGTTTAGAACCCGTTTTTACGTTTCGCACATAAAACAATCTCAGTGACTTGATATTTTAAATACTTGTTTTATAGTCATATAAAGCTTTCCGTGTATTTGTTACGAAATATATATTTTAGTTTATTTTATAATAATAATAATATACTGGGACATTATTCACACACGGCCATCTGATTCCAAACTAAGCAGAGCTCGTACTATGGAAACCAGACAACTGATATACTACATATATTACTTTTCTTTTGTAAATACATACTTATATAGATAATTACATCCATTTTTTTTCACTGTGCTGTTTTTTATATATTTTAAACTGGTAAATGTGCCACCTGGTTGAAAATAGTCACCACTGTCTATAGATATTGGCATAATAAAGAAATATTTACCATTCCGTAAAATGTCAATATACCACCAACACTGCGAATAAGACAATATGCCTTGTATATTAAATAGGAAATAGGCGATCACGGCCATAACTACATACGTCGTTGGTCTAGTGGATAGCTTTTACGACAGCAGATCGATTTGAAGATTTGAATATGATAATTCAAATCCCTCGGACCGATAACCGTTTATAGGTTTTTAATGTCAAGAAATTCTAAATAGCCCCTCGGAGTTAAGTTAGCGGTTTTATACGCTAAAAGCAGTTGCACTTACGTCTCTCTTCGATTGTGTCGGTTTGCTCTCCGTCGGTGTATAAGAGTATATCTGTATTTGTGCACACACACCGGTAAGGTGTCCTGTGTATGTGATTAGTTTTAAAATTGTCTATCATTTCAGAAATTCGTACAGTAGATTATTTTTTACATATATTATGAAAGCATTAACCGAATGTTTGAATGATTTATTAAAATATAACTTATGTATTTACAATTAACGCTCATTTCATTGTAAATAGTAAATTATATTTAATTACATCTCTTTTTATAAATGGACCTTCAGAGATTTCCATTTTCACGAAATGTTTACGTTATCTTAGGGCAAGTGTCGTGTTTTTAAATAATAAAATTATTAATAGCTTTCGTATCGTCTCTGAAAACTTATAAAACTGTGCTCGCGTGCGGGCGTCGCGGCTGACACAGTACCCCGGTTACGAACTCCTATCAAATTGATTTACAACACCCTGTAGATGTTACAAACACGTGAATAACACGAATATCTGAGGATATTTGAAGTTTCAATTTCTCATTATTAAAGAACAGCTTCGCTGGTGTAGAATAATACAACAAACTATTTTTAAGCTATTCGCATGCTAAAACGTTTATACAGGAAAGCAAAACGAACGAATATAGTGACTGTCTCATTTTAAAAACATATTGAGCCTCAAATATATTATTACAATTTAATATTATTACAATTAATAGGTAAAACAAGTTATACCGCGCGAGGAATTTTAAAGTGCATGCAAACTTATGTCCACTGTTAGTAAGTGAATAAAATATTCATTCTTCATTATACATAAACTATGTATTTTGCACCATGACCTAATATTTGTAATATTTATGTGTGAACTTGTCACTGATTTTCCCTACCCAATATATAAGTGGTTTACTCGGACTATGGATCAGACACCGTATCGCTAAACAGAAATAATTTGTATCGCTGTATTCTGATGCCTCGACGGTCTTGTGATTATCTTATAAGATTGCAGATCCCAAAATCAAGCACTCAAAACCCAGTTTCGGTCAATAAATAGCTTTCGAGAAATATTCTTTAACAAGTAGCTAACTCGAAGTTTGAAATTGTGTGCAATGTAATGAATTGTTGTGATTATTTTGTGTATCTGTGTATACTGTCCGCACGATACCCGAAAATCGATTTAGAAAAAAAATCTTTAAATTTTATAATCGAATGCTTCGATAATACATTCTTATTTTTATATTTGGTTACACAACTCATTAGTAAAATGAATTAGTAGTGCGCTAGGCGCCAGTATCGATGCACGTAGTGATGTAAAAAAAGACAATAGTCGATAAAAAAAAACAGGCGTGCAATATTAAAATAAAGTCATCTTTATACGTGAGGCGCAAGACGAATGCTTCGAGCGTCAGTGGAATTTATACATGGTTCCTGGAAATGATATCGGTGATATGGGAAACCGTTTGGTTTCGCTCGGCATTCCGACGCGTGTTGTACTGAGCAGCAGATTCCTTGAATATAGCTGTATTACTGAATATGAAAGGAATTAAAAGTATCAATTGTAAAGTGAAAGATATGCGAAGACAGCGCTTGTGTGTCGCTTTGTAGGTGCAAGTTATGGTACCTTATGGCATTATGTTTAGTAACGGTAGTAAGAAATACGTGAGCTAGTTGTTTAACATTTATATACTTATATTTTTATTTGAGGAAAGCTGAATTTATAAATTGTAGTATCAATTTTAGCTAAAACTATCTTATATGTATACAAAGGATAGGAGAGATTACCCAACTGCCAACATCCGTTAGATAAGTACAATAAAATATGCCAAGTCTCTGAAATTACCAGGCGATCATAGTGTAGCAGGTACAGTTTGAAGACCAATTTCCTCGCTTGAAACAAATTTGCAAAACGCGTGCTCGCCTTGGGGAGCGCACGGGTGGGCGCCTGTCGACTCGCTAAAGACTTCCTGTCGCTCTATGACAGCTTGGTTTGATTGAATCTGGTCTGTTTGTATAAAACTTCAGAATTCCATTATATTATAAAACAATTACAATATTGATCTAAATACTCCTGTCGTTTTATCATAATGAGACATAAAAAATGTATTCAATAAAAGTAATAAACCATATTATTAATACTAGTTACCCCCCAGCAGCTTTGCCTGCGTGTGGCTCGGTATTAGGTATCCTAAATCCTTTTCTGTACCTTCCTCTGACAACCAGTAGGCAAAATTTCATGAAAATCGGTTAAGTGGTTAAAACGAGAAAGCGTAACAAACTGCATTCGCATTTTGTAATATTAGTAAGGATTTTAAAAGGTCATCGATCTTTATAATATTATGCATAGAGCTAAATGAAACTTAAACAGAAATATCGCAGTAGCGGCTTCTGTATTTGTTTTGTTAAAATCAATCACTGGACTTAATTAGACGAGCCGTCTATTTAATGTTCGAAGTAAGCGTAATTGTTTGAGAGTACCTCGAGTCATCTATTACATGTCGTTATCCTGCATTCTTTAGATCTCATTACTCAATATTAGAAACGACTACCGCTATCGACTTTCGAAGATATAGATGGCCGCGATTAAACAAATCCTTGTTTATAAATGCGCTTCTCCAATATTATGAATTCCTAATATTCCCGTTGCAGCACAATATGCAGAAATCGTGATTTACGTGGGATTTGACTGTTAAGCTTTGACAGTATAATAAGCTGTCTATTTATTTAAAGTTAACAATGTTTCGCTATTCCAGAAACCGTTTTATTTACTTACATTTCAAACGAATATTATCGTCTATTGCTTAAATGTCGTTAGACTAACTATGTATAGTAAGTAATATAATAATTTTAAGTTATCTTAAAAGAACAAAACATTATTTTAATAACAAAATGAATTAATAGTAACGCTATCCATCAAGGTGTCTGAAATATTTCTAAAATGTTTGACGAATACAATACACATGTAGACAAAATTGAATCTCATCAATGAATTAGGTATTGGTTGAATTTAAATATATTGAAAAAATATTTTATTTAAAGGCTATATCTGATTCTGCCACTTCTCACATTCGAAACTCTATGCGGCCACGATTAGTACAGTAATTTATATGTAAAACGCTGCGCGGGCGCCCGGGCGGGCCGTACGTCACTCATAATATAAATGTGTGCGATTGATGTCTATCAAAAAACAGTAGTGAAGAGATACGTACTGAGATATTATATTATGTATTATCTGATTAATAATTACAATTATATTTAACCATTAAATTAACTAGTAAAGTTGTAATACAAAATTTCATTAAAACACAACTGTTGTTATCTAATAGTCAAGCAAAAATGTGTTTCTACACTTCAAAGACTTTAACTTTGCAATAAAAGTAAAAGCCTGTTACCCATTGATGACTGAAGAGAGACCTCTTTAGTAAGAGAAAGGGGGGGACCTTTTTAATGCTTGAGATTATTCCACAATTATTTTCCATAAAACGTGAGGCACGGAACGACCTTCATATTCAATATCATTGTTAAAATATCAATTTTGTCATATAATTGATGTGACATCTGTTATTTAACAAAATTATATATTTTTTGTGTTCAAAAATGAAACAATTGCATTCGTCGCATGCCGCCGTAGTGGACATTCGTTAGCTTAACAGGTGATTTTTTTTTAGGAACTTAAAAGTTTTATTCGCGTTTTATAACCGAAAGTTGCATCGAAACAAATTGGAAGTTGAAATGAAATTTATTATATACAAAATTGATATTGCAAGTAAATAATTCATTATTTTATTTATTCAAGTATACAAAATTGTATATAATAAGAATGAAGTTAAACTGATTTCAAAGGGGCTTTTTAGCTATGAGAGATGGTTGTATTTGTTTTTCTATTAATTTGTTTTGATAAATTAACACAGAAATAATGAAATGTGAGCTTTATTATAATTCGTTTGTCTTATAGACGAATCGCACCAACCTTTGCAAGAATACGAACTGTACTTGCAATTTATCTTTTATTGAAGATGATTTAAATAAATGTTAAACATAATAAGTCTTTAAAAGAATTCCCTAATTGTTGACAATAAAAGTAAACGTGTATTGGATACAGCTATAAAATGTTGGCCCTGTTAGAGATGAAACGCTAGTGGTTTTTACTGCGCCTTGTTTAATTTCGATGTCTTTTATTTTGTACGTCAGTTTCATTTTGCATAGTCGTTTCCATGAACCTGCTTTTGTTTTAGTGAAAAGTTCAAGGTCGTGTATACATTAGTAGCACATAAAGTCTTACCGGACGTGACCTTTTAATCTTAAATGGAATAAAAGTAAACGACAAATAATAAAAAAAATATTTTAACTTATTCGTTATTAGATTATGAAGTAAATTGAGATTTGCTAGTTTGATGGAACTTCATGACTTTTTGACATCTTATAACATTTTAAATAATGAACCGTGATAATATCAATAAAATTGATTTAATTTTATTTACATATATGTATGTAAATTTCTATAAACCGACATAAACTGTCGAATATATTAAGGAATTACAAAAGTAAATTGCATACGGTCTCATCAATAAGCGGTAGCGATTTAATTAATTAATTAATTTGTAATACAGGACGAGCGTATCTACGTAATACCGACGGGTTATTAAAATTAATTAAATAATGAAAAACATACATGCGAAATAACAAACCAATTATCACTTAACTAGACGATAGCTTTTAAATATATGTAAAATTTAAGTTCTTCACAGCAGGTGTGGTGAATAGTGTCCCTTGAAATGTCAACGTTGATTGCGAACACATGTCGACAGACATACTGACGTCATTAATGTAATGTATTGGTTCTTTGACCCGTTGACTTGATTGTACGGTCGTCATTGAGCGAGGGTCAGTTTTGTTTTGTGCTAATGAAATTATACGCGGAGTGGAATTAGGTGTTTTATAGTCGATGCGTTAAGGATCTTAGCGGTTGTCTTATTTTATTTTGTTTAATTAACATTATAGCTCTCGGTTGCCATTTTATTATTTAAATAGCTGCTCGGCGTTGTTTTACGTTAAGCGTTGCCGATCCGCTCCCGTAGGTCGTTGCGTGATGTTTATATAATTCGTCAATTCGATAATTGTTTATTATTTTTTTATTTTATTTTTTTATATTACCCGGGAGGGCAAATGACTCTACTCCACCTGATGTTAAGTGGTAGTAGAGTCCAAACGCGAGGACGGCCAGTACAGTCGGGAAGAAGGTTCTGCACTAGCCGCCCTCGCCTTGCCGGCCCGCAAGATGCCTCTTCACGCCTCGTTTGAAGGAACCCGGGTCGTAAGAGGAGGGGAATACGTGTGCTGGTAAGGAATTCCATTTCTTGGAAGTGCGACAAAGAAAGGAGTTGCCAAATTTCTTTGTGCGCGATGGAATTGATGTCACAGTTAGTCGGTGACATCGAGAGCCAGCACGCGTAGACTTGTGAAGGAAGGGGGAAGCAGGAATTAGGGAAAATAATTCCTCGGAACACTCGCCGTGATACAGTCGATAGAAAGCGCTCAGCGCAGCTATCTCTCGACGCAATTGTAAAGGCTCGAGGGTGTTAGTGACCTTTACGTCGCCAATAATGCGGACCGCACGTCGCTGCAACCGGTCCAAGGCCTCAAGTAGGTACTTAGCGGAGCCATCCCAAAGGTGCGAGCAATATTCAACGCAAGACCGTACCTGTGTTTTGTACAGCAGGCACAGTTGTTGAGGCGTGAAAAAACGCCGCACCTTGTTCAGAACTCCGAGTTTCCGTGAGGCTGTTTTTATTACAGCCTCGATGTAATCCCTTGGACTAAGGTCGCAGCGAACGTCCATCCCCAGCATGGCGATTTTGCTTTGTATCACCAGCGGAGTGCCACAGAGGGAGGGAAAAGGGGAAAATGGTGACTTTTTTGCTGTGAGAGCGCATACCTGTGTTTTCTTGGCATTAAACTCAACAAGATTATCTGAGCCCCATTTGGCGATAAGCTCTAACGTCCTATCGAGTTCAATGACAAGATCCTCCCGCCTCTCCCTAATTTCCGCTCGCCCAGCCACTGCGCGTCCGTGGTATCCACCATGCACTGTACTATCGTCTGCATAGCAATGAATGTTCCCGAGAGAGAGCATATCATTGATATGCAAAAGAAACAGAGTGGGAGATAGCACAGATCCCTGGGGGACCCCAGCATTCACTACATAGAATTGTGAAGCGCAACCATCAACTAAAACACGAAGGCTGCGCTTATGTAGGAAGCTGGCAATCCAGGTGCAAAGCTGAGCAGGCAGACCATATGCCGGCAGCTTGGAGAGAAGACTTCTGTGCCAGACCCTGTCGAAAGCCTTGGAGATATCGAGGCTGACAGCCAACGATTCCCCATGTTTGTCGATAGCTTCACCCCAGAGGTGTGTTACGTACGCTAGAAGATCACCTGTAGACCGTTTTGGTCGAAATCCGTACTGACGATCATTAATTAAACAGTGATCTTCTAGGTAATGGATCAGTTGGTTGTTTAGAATCCGTTCCATCACCTTACAAAGTACTGAGGTGATAGCTATTGGCCGATAATTTGCCGGGTCAGACCGATCCCCTTTTTTGGGAACCGCTTGCACATTAGCTCTTCTCCAAGCCTCCGGCACACATCCCGAAGAAAGAGACAGTTGGAACAGGCGCGTTAACACGGGAGACAGCTCCGCCGCGCACTTCTTCAGCACTATGGCTGGTATTCCATCGGGACCCGTAGCTTTCCGTACATCAAGTGATTGCAGCTCCGCACGCACATCACGCTGCCTGATTTTGATGTCAGGCATCGTGTGGCCACAAGAAGGTATTATTGGTGGCAGAGCACTACAATCATCGATGACGGAGTTGTCGGCAAAGAGTTTAGCCAGGAGATCAGCTTTCTCTTGCGGACTGTGAGCTAGCGATCCGTCCGGACTTCTGAGCGGTGGCAGCGAAGGTTGGCAGAAGTTGTTTTGCACAGACTTGGTCAGACGCCAGAAGCTACGGGAGCCCCTAGGATGTGAAATAAGGTCATGACCAATCTGTACAATGCGCTGTGCATCCGCTCTCGTGTAAGCCTTCCTACAGGACTTGGAGTTTTTTATTGTAGATTGCTTTCAGTGAGTCAATGTTAGATGCCCCGCTAATGCAGCCATTGATCCACTCGCGATATGCCGCCTGCTTAGATGATACAGCGTCGGCACATTCGCGAGTGAACCAACGGTTACGCGCACCCCTACTGTCGAGATCTGAGCTAGGAATGTAGTATTCCATTCCCAACATGATCTCGCCAGCAACAGCAGCGGCACTAGCTGTCGGGTCATTCCCACTGAAGCAACGTTCCTTCCAAGGGACTGACGCATAGTAATCGCGCATACCGTCCCAATCTGCCGACTTGTAGTGCCAAACGCGACGTTTGCATACCGCTGGTGGCGGCAGCTTGGCCTGTGGCACTTTGGTAGATATGAGGCTGTGATCCGAAGAACCAAGTGGAGCTTGAACCACAACCTGATATTCCACCGGGTGAGAAGTCAGCAGAAGGTCCAGTAGAGAAGGTGCTTGCCCATCAATGTCTGGGATCCTGGTGGGCTGATCAACCAGTTAGGTCAAGTCATGTGTGAGAGCAAAAGCATGAGCAGTCCTTCCAGCATGGTCAGTTTTGAGGGATTTCAACCATGATTCATGGTGAGCATTAAAATCCCCCAAAAACACCAATTCCGCGTTAGGGAACTGCTCTTGCGCAGCATCTGCCACCCGACTAAGATGGTCAAAGAGTCGACTTGTCTCCAAGTCACCATTATGGGATCTGTAGAGGCACACGTAGACCCGACTCTGACGAACCAGATCCACACGTACCACCAACATGGAGAAGGAGGGGTCCTCCAAGCAGCGCAGTCGGTGACAGCAAACATCCGTCCTAACGAACAAGCATACGCATTCGCTTTGAAGGATTCTTCAAGCATGTAGCCGGGATAATTAAGGTAGCTGGTATCGGCAGGACGGAGTATTTGTGTCTCCGTTAGAAACAACATTGCTGGCCGTGCTGTCTCGAGATGGTGGTGGACAGCGTTGAGGTTAGCGTGGAGTCCGCGGATGTTAGTGAACTCGACCTCAAACAGCGTGGGTATGGTGGGGGTGTGCACCGCTGTACGACCGTTATTCCTGTTTTGATGCGCTACCATATGGGAAAAAAAAAAGAATGCAAAAGAGACGTGAAGCGAGCGACGTATTGCCACGATAGGGATGGGCAAAGTGTGGAGGCGTGTTACCCCAAGTGGTTGCCAAAAGGGAAACTACACTGACCCGCCGGACGGAAGGGCCCCCGAACCCCCCCGGAAGTAACCGCCGGGACCCCACCTTCCGGTCACCAACCGGCACGACGGTCCACCCCGAGATTATGCGTGGCCTGGTGGGGCAGCCTCGCGTGCTGGTTAGGCACGCTCGGGCCCCTGTACTATGCCACGGGTGGCCAGCGGAATAGCCGTTTCTTCGGGTCTCCCTGTCCGGCAGGGCAATACAGTTTCCCCTGGCATTGGTTCAGTAGCCGTCTCCACTGGACCAACACCCATCGCGGCAACGTTCGCTCGGGCACTGGCTGTACGCTGGCTGACCTCGAAACGCGGCTGCAAGCCACTTCACGAGATTTACACCATGCGTACGGTGGTAACAAGCCAGGCGGATGTTTATCATCCTACCACCAGATGATATCCCTTAGTCGCCTCTTACGACACCCATGGGAAAGGGGCAGTGAAATGTATTCTTTCTCCGTCACTGCACGGATAGCTTCCATCTAATTTATGTCAATGTCATCTTATCATGATTCAAGTGGAGAGCTATTGTTATTAAAAATGCATAAAACGTTTGCAATTCAATTTTCATTAATTTGATTTTTTATAAAAACCGAGAAACAATACAAGGGATACCTGTGTACTTACATTGTTAAATGGTTAGTTGATTACTCACGATACAGGATTAGGATAGTGTCGCCATCGACGAATACATTAAAAACGTGTTTGTTGTTTTTTGTTAAACAAACTGATTTTTTTCTTTTTTTTTATAACATAGGTAGGCGGACAAGCATATGGGCCACGTGATGGTAACTGGTCACCAACGCCCATAGACATTGGCATTGTAACAAATGTTAACCAATGCTTACATCGCCAATGCGCCACCAACCTTGGGAACTAAGATGTTATGTCTCTTGTGCCTGTAATCACACTGGCTCACTCACCCTTCAAACCGGAACACAATAATACCAAGTACTGCTGTTTTGCCATAGAATATCTGATGAGTGGGTGGTATCTACCCAGACGAACTTGCACAAAGCCCTACCACCAGTAATTAAATATCTCATGTAAATTATTTTCCCAAAAATAATATAATTGAACAACTCTTTATACTGCTGTCTTTAACTGCAACGTATTTCCTTATTTGAGTGATCTAAACAAAAAATAACCCTTAAACACCCACACTACTTTGAAATACACACAATATCTCATTAGCCGATACGAATTAACATACTATGGCCGTAAATAAATGGCAGCGGCGAATAAATATTGGTGACAACAGCTGGTACTTGGGACTGATCCAGGCGATAAGCGAACGAGGGGGGTTGGATGTCACTAAAATGCCAATAGCTTGAACGACGACGGTTTAATATGGTTTTTTGTCTTAAATTTATTTATGATATATTTCTTGCGATTATTTAAATGATATTGTTGTTAAGGAACAGTTAGTGTCCGATCTTGTTTACAGTGTACTTGAATTTATATCTTGCTGAGAGTTTTATGTTAAACTTGGATTTCGGATCAAAATCAATTTTTAATCCTCTTCCAATGTAATCTTAGATTCATTTAATCTAAACAGAAACGCTTGTGAAACTGAATGCTTAATAAAATAGCTTGTAGTATTTGTTTTTTCATGCAGGATCAATACATTTAATTGTATTTAATTAACTTATCAAGTTTAATTAATTTGTGGAAAAGAGTAACTAAATACTTGCCGTTTTGAAGAATTTAAATCCGCTTCGATTTTAGATTTACATTTGATAAAATCTTATAAAAATTCGAAATTGCATGTCTCCTCGAATATTTTTTTTTAGTTT
Organism: Nymphalis urticae; assembly: GCA_905147175.2. Lineage (NCBI taxonomy): Eukaryota > Metazoa > Arthropoda > Insecta > Lepidoptera > Nymphalidae > Nymphalis > Nymphalis urticae. The sequence continues at coordinate 9,856,972 of LR990004.1, read as the reverse complement.
TTTATTTTATAGTGTATAAAACATTATTAATTTATATATCGTGTTGGTTGAAAATATCAAATGAACTTGCAAAATAACAAAAAGTACAAATGTAGTCCCTATAAAAGTATACAAAATGTTAATATTTAAAAGTGTTCTCAGAAAGAGTATCAATTTTCACTACACTAGAACTCGTACGAGATGTCCGATAATTTATTCGTAAGGCTGTAATTCGACCCCACCGCAGCGTTACACGGTTACGTCGCTCCGCGCTAACCCTTCGAGATATTAATTTAAATGCACTTTTAAAAACTTTCTAAGGAATGCCCGAATCGCCGCGGGGAATTCGGAACGAGGAACGTTTTTTATTTGAACAAGTCCGAGAAAAAACATCCGATGGCCGAGTATGATGGATGGAGGAGGCGAGGTGGGGCGGGTCGGCCATTAAAAAACAATAAGCCATAGGCGGCGTGTCCGACACAATTTGTGTGTTTGTGCACTCGTCTTTATACCAACGTTTAGCCAACGAATCAATCTTGAACTATAGTTTTCGTATGTTCCTCCACAGTATTTAGTTGCCTTAATGTTATTTTAATTTAATAATACTTGAAAGATTGATAAAAGATTACTCGCCGTAATTGTGTATAAGTAATTGATTGCCTTATATGAATTTATTTCGAGTTTTATTTTATTTAAAAAAAATATTTTAATTTTTGTAAATTAAGTTGAATTTAAGTTTAAAAAACGTTATAATTATCATAAAAGATCGCGTATCTCATTCGTTAAATTTGAAAAATTGATTCACGATGATTCTCTTTGTTGATGCGTATTCTTTAAATGTTATAATAATTTTTATAGTATAGTACTTGCTCCAGATCCACGAAAAAAGCTTTTATTGTCTCAATTCTCTTACTTATATGAGTTCTTATATATTTTATGAACATGTATTCTACGTATGATTTTTCTTTTCAGGTAAGTCAATTCATAACAGATCTATCTCAGTACCCCAAAGGTAAGTACTTGTAGTAATAATAAAACATTTTTCATAGCGCAGACCCGTAAATGAATGCAGTTAGCGTGTTGAGTTGGTCGTTTTATATTTAACGGTGACGACGCGCGGCTACGAGCTTAAGAAGTTTTATTTATTTTTCTATTTGTTTTTAACGTCAATATTACGAACTACTTGTTAGTCTGCGATTATATGTAAGTAGTCCCGACTTCGTCCGGGTTCAATAATTATATCTATCTTACTAGATATTTTATAGGTTTTTTTTTTTGGTTATATTATTGCCATTTTCATAGGGATCTCTATTTTTTGTGAAAAATATAAGACAGCCTTTGTTACCTAATGATAAAAAAGCGTTCTGTAGGTGAAAGAATTATTAAAATCTCTTCAGTGGTTTTTGAGTTTATCCATTACAAACATTTATGTTATATGCATATAAGATATTTTTTTCAAATAAGATCTAGTTATCCGCTTTCTATATGATAAGCTATATATAAATACAAATTCAAGAGAATTACTTACAAATATTAGCTGTTAAAGTTTTTATAAGACATACATTTATCATATCAAATAGAGGCTATATTTCCAGTAGGTATCGTTATACGTATATTTTAATCTAGAAAACGTATACTATAATATTTTTTATAAACTGAATATATATATTGTAGCTTGTTTGAATAGTAAAAATAACAAATTAAAGGAACATTGGATTTGCAAAACATTTAATATTTATTATTATTTAATCTTAATTATGCATCCGACAAAAACAGAAAATTTAAGCGCCTCTCATTGCTGAAGTATAACATATCAGGGCTCCTCAATTTAACCGCGTAATCCGTTTAACCGACTTGTTAATTGCAGGTTGTCCTCTCGAATCAGGTAGGTCTTGGTGCGGAGCATTGATCATGACGATAATAACGGTGATCATGGACGCTCTTTGAAGATACGAGCGATGGCTTCTTGTTGATTCGTTAGTTTTGTTTAGGAAAGCGAGTAGCTTGAGAGGTTATTAAAATTAAGGTATCTTTAAATATATGAAAAAAACTTTTCTTCACACTTTTTCATTCGGATTTATTTAAAATTAAGGATCATCATACGACTTTTGTTTTATTCGAAATAGACACCGATACCAAGAATAAGATTTTTGTTTTTGATTTAACATAAATATTCAATGGTACGATATAAGCTCGTTACGAGCGTTTATTTTACTTCACCTGTTACAAGTGTTTCAAATATTGCATCTGATATTGAAAACAGTTTCACTTGTCAGAGGTCTTTAATTAGTAAAAACAATTATTTTAATAATAAATATATAATTGTATTGAAGTTTGATTACTTTATTTAACAAAATCAAAATTGGGCGCGTTTAATGAACAGCCGAACCACGGCTATACCGTGTAACAAGAGTGTTTATAGATTTCTTTGGCCCGGGGCGGACTGTTGCGTTAACCGAGCGGGTGCCGCTACCGCCTTCCACTTGTGAGGTCCAGATATCAGCTCTGTACGAATTATCTTGAAATATTTGCAAATAATTATTCATAATAATGTTGACAAACATTTCTTTGGTCCGTCGAAAAAAGTCGTTTTATAAGAACAATTTTGTAAAACTGTAATACTTATTATAATCTAAATATCGTATATTAAAAACACTGATGAATACACTGAACGCTTCTGTTATCTTATATAATCTTAACTTATAAAAGATAGTTATTGAACGGGCGTGCGACCATTACCCGTCATTACAGTTAATGGTCCCCGATTGTTGTAAACGCCATAACATTCATAATCGCACCTCGGTTTTCATCAAGTGTCAGAATCCGAATCAACTTTTCAATCATCGTGATTACAGCGTATTTGCATCTACAAACGATTATAATGAATACACGTTTGTGGTAAAAAAAAATCAATTTTCACTTGTAATTTTTTCCGCGAATTTGATGTAATAACTTCGCGATCATCTCTACCAATAAACATTCATGATCAATTTTCTCATACTTTCTCGAAGATGTTCTAACGTTAAATTTTAAATCTTACCGTGATGAATATAAGACAGAAAATGCGATAACACTGTGGCGCACTTAACTGAGGCAACGTCTGCCGTGGTACTTTCTACCTGCAAACTTTTGTTTGCTTAAACCAACAATCCAAGCAGGCTTCAATAAAGATGATTTTACTTTGTTTTGACAGCAGCTCACAATGGTCAGGCGTATAACTAGTTAGCGAAGTGCGTATTAGCAGTACAACCTTCGAGGTCTTTTTGGCTCGGACCTAATTGTAGGTTCTCGACGCCTCGTATAAACGACCAGGTCGTTTGTAGGGTTGCCAAGCGTAAACGTTATCCTTTAATAGTTTTACGAAACATTAAAACTATTTGCGTAGTAATAAACTATGGTAACTAATTACAAAAACTATTGAGCTAATTTTCTTGGTATTGTTAATAAAACGATCATTTGGTATTTAATATCTATAACTATTACAGATGTTAAGCTAATCCCATTTTATTTTATCTTGATAAGTTAAGTTTGTTTAAGTGCTATTAAAGTATAGCACAACGAAACCAATCAATTAAATGAATCCTCTAATAATCACCAGGGCTGGTCCCTAACAACTGTTATGGCACGTTAGGGCGTGTATAATACGCGTTCGTTGTGTGTGGCGACCCTAAGTCAACGGGGCGGTCGCGCTGACGGCTTGAATTGAAAAATAAACACTCTGAGTGATGGGCACGGGGTGGGTTGTTGACTCTACCGCCATTTTAAATTTTGCAAGCTACGTAAACGGCTGAATTACTCTTATCCTTAATGTTGCGCTTGGGACTTAATGTTGCTTCAAATAACTTTTAATATATTTTTAACATTATAACAAACTATCTTCAATATATAAGCGACATAATAGGCTCCACGTAAGTTATATGAGTAACTTGATACCGCGCAAAAAGTAATTTACGCTTTTGAATTACATTGAAACATACGAAATAACGATGACTGTACTCTATAATTATATTAAATATATTGACCAGGATTGAATCCGTAGTCCTCGATTATGATTCACGTGTTCTAAGATCATAATTGCACTAACCATTAGCAAACAGACTGCCCGACGCGCCAGATCTATCACAATACTTAAATGTAATTCTGTATGTGTTCACTCACGAGATCAATTTATTTGATCTGTCATGTTTAATGTATATAATACTTGTTCACTACTTCAATGGTCTAGTGGCAAGCTTATATGGATGTGGATCTCGAGGTACTGAGTACGAACTCAGGTATACGAATGTATACGAATACAAAGTTATGGAGTGATTCTGACTAGAAATTCAGTCCTGCCGGATTGTCGGTTTTTGGATAGAGAGTTGTGTGTGTGGATTTGTATATGTGTACACAGTAAGCTATAAAATCTCTTTCGGATTTAGCTATTTTTTTGTTTTTAATATGTTTTTTGAGGTTTTTATTTTTATTTTAACACAAAACATTGAAACATTGGATACAAGTTTAATTGTTTTCACTTAAAACGTACCTCTATGTTTTCTCTTATGTATAGCATTTGAATCGAGAACCTTCTATTAGGGTTCGTTTGATAAAGTTAGTTTCAAAATCGTATTATACTTTCAAAACACTTGAAGATCGCAAATCCGTAGCTCGGCATAAGCTCATATCAGTCGGGCCACACAAGCGCATTAATTACAGGTTCGCGGCGATAGGCGAGCGGTGTGTAAACAAAGGATGGTACCATAAATCTCTGTGAATATGATGCGCCCCCGGCGCGGCGCGAGCGGTGTGGGTTTTACTTTATGTGCACGGGCTTCAAATCAGCGATGATAAGCTGAACTATTTTTTTTATTATTATTAAAATAACGTTGCCAAATCAATATACCGCCTTATGATGAGTGTTGACCTTTGATCATAAATGGTTGGTAGATCTATTAGCCACACCTTATCTTGTCAATGCGCTGCTATCAAGACAAAGTTTCGTTGTTTTCCTTGTACTTGTTTCACAAGCTCTATCATCCTATAGCAATACGAGATGTAGCTGATTCGTTGTAAGGATGTTAGCAATACGGAGGAACTATCGCCGAATAACACTATCTCCTATAATAGTGCATTTGATGAAAATAAATTTAGTTTTCTAACCACCGCAGTTTTATATTCATTATTAATTAGATTTTTGCAACAATTGTTAAGAGTACAAAAAAATCTTACTAATCTATGTTACTAGATGGCGTTGACTTTTTTTGATGTGCCTATATCGCTCTCACTAGTTTTTTGTAAATATATAGTTATATATCTTTATGTCAATGTTTAGTAGACCGATTAAATGTATTGAAGCTTAGTGAACTGTGAAATATATTTCTTACTTCATTCGTCATTTGACTCCCGGTCCCCACGTATACTTCGGATGTCAATAGTAGAACATATTATAATTCTCTTCGTCGTTCTAAACGTTAAGATTTTTTTTAAACTGTTAAAGCACTAAACTCATCAGACAGCTATTTTTAATGCCCGAAATCTGTATGTTCACCCTGAATTCATACCGAGCGCGAAAATGTGCGCAAAAATTCGGATACCTTGGTTACATTATACGATCGTCTCAAATCGAATACAATCGTAAACATTTAAATTTTAATTGCATTAATAAAGTAATATTATGTGTTTTCGCTAAGACATTGATACGGGAAACGCATTTAGAGATATTAAGTGAAACACATTTCTTACAAGCGTCTGATAAAGAGCCCACGACTGTATAAATTTCACAATTCTTAATGCAACGAGCCACGGGAGATAAGTAAATAGAATGTAATTGAATATTTCATTCACATTTATCAATGTTGCGGAGGAGATAATATTGCTTTTAAGCGCGAATACCTCGCGACGATAACGACCTTCAATTTTTTTCGTCGACACACGTAAGAAATATTCCCAAGGACAAATATTTAATCTACATAAAGGTCACAATATTGTCTTAATTTATTATTTCTTTAAACTCTTGTGTGGAGAAGTGTACATAAATTCGATTTCGTTATAGTCGATCGCATTGAAAGAATGACACGAGAATATAACACTTATGTTTGTTTTGCTAAAGCCGATATTGGTTTGTTATAATATGATTGGTGTCGAGGTGTACGTTGTTTTGTTTATTTCGGCTATTAGCGGCGGCCGGCGTATCGTTTGAAGCGCCGAAACACGACGCCGCGATGTTCGCTAAAAGGGCCCATCCGTCGTCGTTCGCGAAATGCGATTGTGAATGCGTTAGGCTTACATTGTGCTAAATTATTTATTTACATTCCAACTTCGTTGCAAAACATGAACAATCATTATTGTTTATGTTACAGTAAAACTCAGAAGCGAAGCATGTGATAATAACTTTCATTTAAATCTCTTCTAATACAGACCAAACCTACTAAACAAATATATTTAACTCAAAAGAACTAATAAAATACTTTAACTTTTTGCATTTAAACATTTCGTAAAAAGTCTCATTCATATGTCTAAGAAGATTCTAATAAGCAATTGTAACAATAATAAGGTGTAACGTTTTTTTATTTTTTATCTAAATACAAGTTTTTATTTAACTTGTGTTTAGATATCCATAGTAAAAGCCAGTAAGTAACAAATGCGAATTATTTTAGTTCAATTACTTAATGGAACCGATATAAATTCCAATTATAAAAACTCCAATACATTCTAACAGTTGAAGTCGAATAAAAGCTTTCAAAAGCCTCGCCGGCATGTAACCGTAGCGTCGAAACTAATGCATCGATACAGTGCATGCGTCGCTCGCGGCCGATAAGGTTGCTAATGAGAGCCCTCGATATGTCACGCCCGATGTTACAACACTATTGCGAACAAAGAAAATAACTGAAACTGTATACAATTATACTAAAACATATTCACTCGTGTATACTAGTGCATACACTGCTGAGATGTGTTCATCTATACGAAGTTCAATTTGTATCGATATAAATGTAGAACAAATGAATATCGAAACAGCTTTTCGTTACAATAAATTACAACGAGCCGTGTAAAGATTTAAGTTATTTATATTTAATATTATACGTCGTTGATATAATCTTATTTTTTTTTATATTGAGAGGAAACCTGTTCGAAATACAGAATTAATTTATTTCAGAAATTATAAGATTTCCAGGTGTTTTTAAAAATCGCTATCACCAAAATCGAAATCCGTTGTCACATAATCACGGTACACATATGTATATTATAGTTCAATGACCATATCGGTAGCCAATGACAATATAAGTGAAATATTACTTAATGGTTTCTTAAATGTATTTTTTTAATTATAGGGTTAAAATTTTATTACTCATTAATTTTAATTAAAAGTAGATTATTTTTAAAGATAAAGTATCATTGAACGCATAAATTAAAACGCAATGATAGATAAGGTTTTTAACTCGAAAGGAAATAATAAAACGCTAAAGTTTCAGCAGTATTAGGTAGGCAATTACTTACAACGAATAAAATATTATTAAAATATTCTATGGGTAAATATTTAGTGAAAATTCGAATAAATACAAGTAAGTATATTTAAATAAATTCTATTAAGGTACTGTCTGCCTTCAAACAACATTACGAATGTGTTTTATTGGTTAAACCGACGCGTACAAATGTCTCGCGGTACCGCATAGCAGTCGCCTCTAAGTCAAATTAATTATTCGCGTATATGGTGACATATTTAGTTATTAACTATAAGTGAGTGCGAGTTTCTATGTAGCGTTCTCTATGAAAATTTTCTCGTGAATAAATGATTCTATTTTTATGCAATGTTTGATCAATCGACAGAACATTAAAGGGTCGTTGACTCCTATATTCAACGTAATTATATTTTACGTAAAGAGGCTGTATTTTTTAAATAAACTTAATTATTAGTTGTAATGTTTGCACTCTTTTTCTTTTTCACTGATGATGATAAAACGTTCTTCACTTCATCGTAAGTCAAATCACTGGTGGTAGGGCTTTGTGCTGGTCTGGTTAGATACCACCCACTCATCAGATATTTTACCGCAAAACAGCAGTACTTGGTATTATTGTGTTCCGGTTTGAAGGGTTAGTGAGCCAGTGTAATTACAGGCACAAGGGACATAACATCTAAGTCCCCAAGGTTGGTGGCGCATTGGCGATGTAGGCGATGGTTAAAATTTGTTACAATGTCAATGTCTAAGGGCGTTGGTGACCACTTACCAAAAGTGGCCCATATGCTCTTCCGCCTTTCTATACTATAAAAAAAATGTCCCGAAAGTTCCGAATAAATTTTCTCATAATTAAATATCTTTTGATAAGAGAACATTTGAGAATGTCTTCAGCACAACCATGTCCGTTGACATAGGTAAGGCCGAGGTCACATGTATAAATAAAATTTTATTCGCATAATGCGATTTGCATAAACGACCTTATTTATGAAGCTCGTAAACAATTACACGTTTTATTAATTCTAAAAAAAATGTGTCGTTTGAAACATTGCTTACGATGTTGTAAAATACATAATACGCTTCAACGGGATTTATTGCGACCACGGTGTTTGTTAGACCACCGTCACATAACAAAAGGGTTATGGTATAACCATCAACATAAAAGTCTTTTTATATGATATGATTAATACACAATTTATAAATTTCAATTGTTCGCTGATTTGCGAACAATTCGTTAAATATTAAGTGACTCGTCCCTGTCATAAAAATAAGTAATTAATAAGACTAATGAGACTTGAACACACATTAATATCGTAGTTATTGTCCGTTAATGCTTTAAACCGGGTTTTTGCTACGGGTATTTTTCTTTTTTTTTTAGAAAAAATTGTTTCGTTTTGAAATTTTTATTTCGTTGCGATCAATCATTGCTTTCGTTCGGCTATTTAATAGCTGTTATATCAACAATACTAATATTTGTTTTTTAATGTGTAGAAAATAAATTTCATCTGAAATATAATTACCATTATAAGTTCCATTGCTGGTCAAAAAACCCCTTCTTCTTCTACCCCGCTACTTGCATGGTGCCCCAACCTGCATGGAACCCGCAATCTTAGTTACCATTCACATGTTCTTGGTCTTATCCTTTGCATTAATATATGGAAATTTTAATATACTACTGCGTTGTTATGCTGACATAGAAAACTTAATTTCATTATTATTTTTTTTGTCTTATATTTATAAAACGTCTTATGCGACGCATAATTCGCATTTGTGTAGAAAGGGGAATGATTGACCGCTTCCTCGTTGCGAACGGTCGCGTTTTGATTTATGCACCACAAACTACTCCTTTGTTTTATGAACGCCTGGTACTTAACACTCATTTACATTTTTCCATATTTAAGAATTTTATATTAAAATGAAGTTTAAAATTAACCATTTTGTTACGTTGATTTTCGTTTAAAAATAAGCAATAATATATATAATTCAGTTGCGGACATTTTTTATTTTTCTGTTAAAGAACACAATTTTCCACCTTTTTCATTTAATCTAGCTTGGTTGTAATAAAGAAAAGATTTATTGATACTTAAGCAATCTTAGATAACTAATAAAAGTGTACCTTGTATACTATATTAATGCAAATTCTTAGGTAAACAGTATTTATGCAGGGAGCTGTTATCTTTAAATAATCACATTAACGCATAAATTATACTTTATTGCGTTTATTACCTGCGTGCATATACATAATAATGATTAGTTAAAAAACATTCACTTATATACAATAATTAAATGTTGTCTATGAAGTTGACACCTTGACGTGTTCCTTCGACTGAAGCCAATCCTCGGTAGAATGATAACACGCTTATTGTTTACACCAACCTAATTTCGGGGAATCAAATGGTATATAAAACTAAGGAAGAGCTTGCCACATTTCACACAACTAAGATTAATTCGATCATTTTAAGATAACCACTTCCTACACTATATATACTCAGTAGCGAATCTAGATAGCGCGATTTAGGAATGTGACAGATTAAATCAACGCCATCTATCGCTACCGAGTAGTAATATACGCCATTATACAATGTATTATATACATTGCCATCGGAACTAAGCCAATGGCTAAAATTTAAACTTCGTAGGAATTCAGCTTCCAAGATTGGATCATAACAAACAAACATGTTATCAACGTATCCTAATTTTATATTATAATAGATTTAATTTTAAACGCAACACACATTCCCACAGCTGGGAGAAGGATTTTATTCCAACCACGCTGTCGCACTGCGCTTGCGTTTACATGTGGAAAATGTTATACGACTTACAATCTGGGATAGAATCTCGGATCCTAGTGATATAACAAAATAACAAGGAAAAAGTAAATAATTATATAATAAATAATAACTAAACAAACTCCAATTTGTTCATAAGATTCAAGTTCCACTAAGTTTTTAAATTAACGTAATATATTAATAAGCAAAGACAAAACGGTTCTTTGCCTTTTTCTCTTGTGCTTATCAACCGGTTTTTTATTTCGATAAATGAAATATGCAGACACATTCATATATATTCCGCAAATTATCAATAATGTTTTTTTTAACTACGACCCCAATGCGAACACTAGCATATAAAAAAAACATCTATAATATAATTAGAGCATAACTATCCTTAATGTCGCAAAAAACGACTTTAAAGTAAACAAAGTTTTTTATATAAAACCTCGATATCATGACCGTTCAAAATTTCGAAAGTAATGAAGACGAGTTTATAATAAATTGAGTTATAATTTCTATAACAAACATCTGTCCGCGCGTCGAACTATTAACAGTGATTAATGAATACTTTTAATTACTGAGGAATTCCAACATTACTTTTTAGTGATATGTTTAAACAAGTTTATTGGTTTTTTTTTTAAAGTATAACCAACAAAGAAGTGTATTATTGAAGAATGTAATGTGTACGCAATGAGTGTGATAAAATTGTTTATCTGTACTGCAATAATATTAGATAGAACTTCATATACAAGAAATAAATAAGAAAGCGAGTTTGTTTATTTTTTATGATTGTTACGCTTTCTCGTTTTAACTTATTATTATTAATGTTACATTATTAATTAAAATCCTTAGTGTCTATTTTGTATGTCGTGATTATAAGTGTGACAACTATCAGTTGTTATATAATTTGTATATTGTTAATTTCTAATTATTAAATACAGATAAAAAGACCTAGTGTTTATATTGTATATTCAATTATATAACGAGCGAAATATACACATTCGTTAACACTTATTTGGAAACATCATAAACATAAAATAATTCAGTAATATGATAGGTTTTGTGACGCGTCGTGTGAATATTTGCGTTGGTAATTTTATGTAAAGGTTTCTTGTCATACGGGGTACGACGTAACTACGGAACACCGTTTTGTACATTCGAAATAAAAACGAAAATATTATTAAATAAATAAAGATTACATTGTAATACATCTGATATATTTTTTATTATTATATCGCTATTGGATTAGTGAGAGCCAACACCACCCACTGCCCCACTCATATTCTACCGCAAAACACCTCGTTGGTTCCTTCAATTCACATTGTGTTGTACCCGATGTTAAGTAAAAGGAACCACTATAATTCCAGTCACAACAAACATAAGTTCTCTAAGATTAAAAATGTAGAGAATGTTAATCTCTTAAAGTCAAAGTGATCATTTCCTTTCATACAATATCTTGCTCAAGGAAAAATGAATAGTCTTAATGGTTTGGTAATCTAATTATAATGTTAGTTTAAAAGTGTGCACTAACTAATTAATGTATATAATTAATGATTTATTTTCCTTAAAGTACTTTTAATTTATTTATATGAATAAACTTTTTAATTGCGGCATATTTTCTAATAAAATGTATTGTAACAAATGCCATTAAAATAGTTGTAGAGATAACATTTTGTTAACGATGGTAAAAACAATATTAACGTCCATTACATTGTTATCTCGATTACAATCTATAAGTTGTTTCTATAAGTTGATTTCTTATGCCCGGACATTCAGGAAGATTACAAGTAATAGTAAATAACTAAAATAGAATTAGACCTGAACATAAAAAGTCATATGTTTTTGTTAAAAAAATGAATTCGTCGCAGTAGAGCCGCACGTCGGCGACGCGCGCACCGCGGGCGCTTGTAATTGCCGCCCAATGTTTGTTTTGTTCGCCCTTCACTTTTCACTTTATCATCGTCCCTTGCGCTCTCACATGTAATTCCATTGTGCCATCTCACTCATTAGCATTCCCATAATGCTACTTAAAGTTTATTTATCACGTTCAACTTCGAAATCTTTTCAATTTAACGACTAATGTTTTCGAAAATATTTTTGTATATTATATTTTAATGGTGAGCTTTAGAGTTCAATTTAGCTCGATGGATGTTTATAAAATAGTTAAATTTAAAGATTCGCCGGACGGGTCACGAGCTGTCAATATAGTGAGATTAATAGTCGCTATTCGGTTTATATATCAGTATGATATTATTGATCGTAATTATCATGGCGCCCTAAGTTAAATACCGGCCGATCACGCGATGTGCGCTGTGAAGGGATTTATGGCGGCGCTTTGTAACTCTGAAGAGGTCGTATTTCTGCATTCGCAATGATATATTGATTGCGATTTGTGTTTTATACTATTGTAATGATCTTTGTTATATTCTAGATTATATATATTTAATTAATAAAAACAAGGAGTATGATATATATTCTCTTTATAAAATATATTACAGAAATTCTGTCCCATATTTGTATTTTTTTCTAGCTAATGCTCGGCATGCAATTCCTTTATTTTTTTAAAGTAATTACTTTTCGCGGGTTAACTTTTGTGCGTTGATAGTACTATGTGATAAGTCAGAAACTTCGAACAAGTGCCAATACAAGCTGTACAAAGTTTTATCACAATGGATAGATTCCATACAACACCAAACATAAATTTCTATAATTATAACAATATAATTATTCATAATAATTTTATATTACATACTACATTAAGTAATTATATACTTTAGTAAGTAATTTATCTTTATCCAAAAATTATAATTCATTTATAGAAGACGAATGTTATATAAAACTATAATATACGTGAACATATCTTATCTTGTTAATATTATACTATTGGTAATGATAGACACGATAACAAACCCTTATTGTGAGTCATCTTATTTTAAATATATCTCGGCTACAATAGCAACTAATTAATCTGATTTATGAATGAAGTAACACATTAACTATATTTGCAGTTTCATAAAATTAATATAAATAATAATTATAATATAATATCACGATTCGGTTTATATAATTCGCACGTTTTCAACGAATACATAAAACCACTCATTTTAATGAATATAAAAAACATCACATGAATTAAAGTCCAAATTAAACTACTTAGGTTTTATTGTAATTTCAAATGAATGCTTACAACATTAAGTTACCTTATAATAGACAACGTAATTATTTAAAATAATATCTATTATATATATTTATTTTTAATTCACTAAATGGTGCACTACTGGGCTAATGCGTACTCTAAATAAATTAAGAGAAAAATTTGATGCGTATTTACTATACGGTGCTTCATTGCGAGTGAAACAGATTTTCATCCCACACATGTGAGTTTCCCTTTAAAGTTTTCTTTCGCAACTGAGCACGAAATGATTTAGATATTTTTTTATTTAGTTGGCACACATAATTAATTACAGGTAAAGGTAGGCTACAGTATTACACAATAACGTGCACAGACCGCGTAAGAATTTATTGGTACTTTTAATTTTTTTAAAAAAACTTTTTTCTATGTATTTTATAAAAATATATTGAGTTTTAAATCGCGATCTAGAGTTAAGAGTCACGTGTACCAATCACTGAGCCACTCCGGTACAAAATAAAAGTAATGTATAAATTCTTAGACATATAACTATGTAAGTATTCAATCGTCACCGCCGCTTCTAGTGGTTACTTCACGATCAAACAATGCACCGTAAATCAACCAAACGTCCGACGACTAGGAAAAAATGTTGAAGCGGGTTGATTCCGTCCCGCTACGACACGGACGCGAAACGGTCGACGAGCGAATTTTATTTTTTCTTCCTTACATATAGATTTTATGAGTATGTATTATTTTATATGCAATTTAGCATGCAGCAAAGCAAGGCTATAATGTTTGTTTTTTTTTTGGTTTTGTTAATTATAAACGTTAAATATAAAAGTGTAATGTTTGTCGCGTTAAATAGTTAACATATATCGTATAAATTCATTTCAATTTCGATTTCAACTCAATTGTTTGTAATGAATTTGTCGTATTATTTATATTACATATACTTATTAGTAATTATATAGTATATTGCAAATGAGTTTTTATTTTCTTGATTCATCTCGTGCTCAAAAGTAAAGGGAATCATCGTAAGAATACCTGCATGAGTCGGATGAAGTACTGGAGCATCGTGATCGAGTGAGCTACAAACCGGCTCCTCAGTAGAAAAAGAGATACTTGCTGAGCTGTAGGATATTCACAGGCTTTTTATTAAAAAAAAAAAAAAAAATGTATTTCTGTATATACTACAAATCCCAATACGGAATAATAAGTTTGTTGTCCATGAATCTTCTGAAGAGTAAAAAAATATGTATTTTATCATACCTGTTAAAAATAGTAATTTTTCCCACTGTTAAACTACCTTCTGATAACTCAATATAATAATGACAAATAAATCAATAATTTTAACCAGCACTTAGCATCGTCTGTACGTGATGAGTGATGATTTCATTTCTTCAAACGATTCTTCTTGTAAGAAGGTCAGATGAAGATTGAATCGGTTCGAACATGTTTAAAACATGAAGGACATGTGTTCGGATGATTGGTCCAGCGGCGAGCTCGACACGCAGTCTGGCTTTTTGCCTAGCGATCCTTAAGAGATTGTAATGATAGTCTCACACCGGTTCTGCTAAGCGAAAAGCGATCGAATACAGTGAACTGTCTCTCACACGTGTTCTATGGTTTAAAGTATGCATTTATGTATATATTCTTAATAGATATATTAAATATCATATGTCAGCTAAGCCAGCTCAGTATAGTTGAATTAAAACACAGCACTGGCTCTCAGCTGTAACCCGTTCGAGACAACATTGCATGAAATCGAGTATTTACTATGCAAACTTTTTTTATATTTTATTGACATAAAAAAATATTAATTAACAAATAAAATTATCCATGAATTTAAGAAAAAAAGAATTAAATATCAAAATCTATGGAGCACATAGGTGGCGCTGTGCTCGATTAATACATTTAATTATTCTTATACTTTCTCGAAAGCGACGTGGGTTGTTTGAACTTATTTTATAAATTCTTATAATACGTTATTCACAATTTTATAAAAATGCATTAATACATTACAAAGCTTACAGCTCGCTTTGGATGGATCTTGGCATTATCCACTCTATTGGTTTTGATGCTAATTATTTGAATTACAAAAACAATATTAATTTTTTTTATGTTGTCTTTAACATATACGAACACGCACGTTGCAGAAAGACATCGCCTTATTAATACTAATGTATGTATGTATGTACTTTTAATTCTTGACCGATTATGACGCGTACGGGACGTTTTAGAGCACAAGTGTGTACACAAAAACAGGTGCACTTTCTATGCACGCGAAATGTGTTGCCTTGTAATTTAACGACTAGACGAGGCTGCTTCATATTTATATCATGCGCTGTGTGTGGCTTTTATATAAATAAGATAAAATGATTACACAAGTCATTATGGTAATTGAAGATCTTATCGAATTATTTTTAGTGAACACTGTAAATTAAAACAGGTAATACAGATCACATATTATACTAAACAATATAAAAGTTAAAGTTAAATATTTTAATAGTTTTGTATAATTCTATGTAAGTATGAAGAGTATTTTAAAAAATTCAAATTTATTTTGACTTTGTTATCTCTAAATCAAAGATAACCCGCAGCGCGTATTCCACCCGTTTTTGCGCTATTACCATGTAGCGCAAAGCCTCACGCTGTTCGCGTTGTCGCCAAACACAGACGGACGGACAAAAAACTGCATTAATATGAAACGGACGGACGGACAATGCGATTATAAATCATATATAGCGGCAAACGCGCCATTGTATGTCGTGATACACGTTGAAATTATTTGTAACATTAATTATTTCGTTTGATCTTATCGCTGAGTTCAACATTGTGACTGTTCTGTATGTTTAATGACATACCATTTCTCTGAAATAAATATATATATTTTAAAATTATATTTTCAAGTAGCAAGTGCCCGCAACGCAATGCTTTAATTAAATTCATTTGTACTTAAACAATTATTCGACGCATGCCAGCTATCGTACTGTGATGGTCACTTTCTATCAGGTTTTCATCTTCCGTTTCCTACTAATGCCTGTTTACCGGTTATCCATAAATAAAATTTAAGTAAATGGAAACGCAATGATGTGTTCCTGAGGTGTGAACCAACAACCTTCAATTAAGATTCATGCGTTCCAACCACTAGGCCGTTTCGGCTATCAATGCTTATTTACGTATAAGATTATCGTCAACTGAAAAAGTAGATATGTATTTTTTTCGTAGATTTTTGACATCTTACAACTTTACGTTGTCGTTCTTGTCAAATGCTAGTCGATGAAAATTTAAAGGTTTAAAGCCTAGGTATAACAAAAAAACAACGGGGTGCATATTTTAATATAAACAAACAATTAAAAACTAACAAAACATGCCTGTCTATATACATTAGTATGCTAAGAAAGATCAAGACAAATTGTTTCAATTATAGTAAAAAACAGGAAAACTAACATCGATAGCTATATTGCCTGTGGACGATGTTTAAAACATATCGCCTGTGAAGCCACATGTTCCCATAGTTATCTCGCATTCATGACCATCATCAATAATACGCTACTCTTGATTGTATTACTTGTATTTCACAGCTTAAGAGTGATACCTATAGAAATAAAGTGATTGCGTTTTCGATATCAATACATTTTATCATTTTCCGCTTTTAATTTCTCGAACCTTATAAAGAAGCCGTCGAGGAATTGTATGGTTCATATGGATGTTGTCTGTTTTTTTTTATAAAATATATATTAAAAATTAATTATAATCAATACTAACATTATTAATGCGAAAGTAATTATGTCTGACTTTTGTTTTCATGGGTAACCCACTGGACATATTTTGATGAATTTTTTAGTGGAGCGAGCTTGAACCCAAGGAAAGACATAGGCTAATACATGCATCTCCCCCTGTCATACGAAAACCAGTAAATTATATAAACTTTTAAACGTTGTTTAGTAATGTCTGTGTCTTTTTCTTTCAAATATCAAATCATTAATGACCGAAAGAGCGAAATCAGTGCTTAACCAAACAGCCGCTAATTAACGTTATTAAGTAAGACCGTGTGAAAAACTTTTTTTTTAATCTATACTGTGCTATTATAACTTTATGTCAACTGTTTATTACTGATACGTGATGACCAACTGACAGACGTCAGGAATGCTTTCACCCGGCGACCGGACTTGAATGCTATTTAACATACTTACCAGTCTAAACACTCTGTAATCTCCAGAGTATTAACTGTAGGTACGAGTGCACCGTCATCACAATCAGTGAACGCTGTCGGGTCGTCTGTGACCGAGCGCGCTCATCCATCAAACCGTAAGAGGCAAAGCTCAATAAATATTAATAAAGTTAATCTCGCCTATTAATACGAGCTTCGCACCGCAAGTTCTCTAACGGTTTGGTTATTTTTAATCGATAAAAGTAATAAATTTATTTATCAATTGTTTTATCTGCATTTCGCTTTGTTCAGGTAGAAACCCGTAATTCTATTTTAATATAATAAATGTAAAAGTTTTGATTTTTGTTACACGATCACGCAAAATCGCTAGACGGATTAGTATGAAATTTGGATTAGAATTGCGTAACACTCTTACTTACTCAATTACGTAATCATTAATATTTCTCGATCCCTTAAATATAATTATTTAATAAGCAAAAAAGGGATAAGTAATTTTGACCTTATGGGCGTTGGCACTCAAGCTTTGAGCTAAGTAAGCGCCAGCTCCTGGGCCACCAGAAGACTCGACCAGTTTCATAGAAAGTATTTTATTCATTTTCTGGTATCTGATTACCACTGACTTAATTGTAATCGTTCAAAGATTTTATATTGTCTTTAATATTTGGTATTGAACGCAATATCCAAATATCTCCGACGAACCAAAATACCAGACGAAGTTTTAGCGTTCGATGGTCACGTAACTTGATCAAAAATGTAAAAAAAATAGTTTCTGTAAACAGTGCCCGCTATCTGGCGATTCATCTAGAGTTTCCCGGGAGGATGGAATTAAAACATTGCGTTTTTAAGCCGAGGATCGTCCGAGATGGTATCTCAGCGTCGACTCCGAGATTTATTTTACGAGTTACCGGTTGGTGCGGATGCTTTGAGCGCTTGATCGCTGAACGTTTGCTAATGACTGATAAAATGTTGAAAATAATCACATTTATACTATTTTTAGGTTATTTAAGACATTCATATATATTTTTTAATTTAGCTTTAATTTTTCTATCCAAATTATGTTTATAACGGTATCTTATTAAATGAGCAATACTTGTATATAAATTCATTTTTTATATTTCGGAAATGGCTATCGATTTGGGTGAAATTATGTATAAGATTTAATTTTTAAATTTAACTATATCTCTCCTGTATTAGAGCTGAGTGAAGCTTGGTCGCCCAGGATATGTAACTAGCTGCTCGTCGCAACTTCGTACGGGTAAAGTTCATACAAAACTTTATATTTCGAATTTCAAAACAAAAAAATGTATTTTGGATAGGATTTACGTAAAAGAACTTCGCTAAAGGAGTAACTATGCTATAAATTTTAAGCCAGTGATATTTCGCTTATGCTTGTATAATACATTGGCGATAGGTACTTGTCAGATGCACATACAGATAATAAATGAAATTAACGGACCGTTCAGGAGATCTGTCAAATCACATTCGCTGTATTTATTTTCATGTGGGGCTTTCATATAAGGGCTTTATATAATCACATAACGGAGACAACGTGAGTTCCACGTTTTTCAAGTTTGACCTTTTAACGTGATTTGTTACATAATATTCGTTTAGAGATTCATCTGCTCTAAGGTATAAGCCTTCTTTATCATTTAATCATCAGCTTATCTTGAATGTTATACAAAAACTGATAAAATTAATGTTTATGTGGTGAGCTCCTCTTTAAGTTCTATCTTATCTTGAATCAGGCGATCAACAGTCTCATTCGACTTTTAATTTTCACTACCTGGTGCCTGTGACTTCGTTCGCGTGAAGTCGGTTTTATTACATAAAAGAGATTAATGCGAATGAAGTGACAATTAGATTGTGAAACCTATGCACGGTATCCACGGCATCGGAAAGTTACGCAAGAGCTTTGAAAAAGCCCGCCTGGGTGGGACCACTCACCCATAACATACTTTATCGCCAAACAGCAATACTTGTTATTATACTAATAATACTTGTTTTGTCTTTTGGTTAGAATGGTGAGTGAGCCAGTGTAACAACTAAGATGTTATGTCCCTTGTGTCAACAAGGGACATAACATCTTAGTTTCCAAGGTTTGTGTCGCATTGATAATGTAAGGGATGGTTATGATTTCTTACAGTGCTAATGTCTATGGAATGTTGTGTCATTTTCTCTGGAACGGCGCATTTGTCAGTATACCTATTTTTAATAAACAAAGTATAATAAAATAAAAAGGTCAAATGGAATTTATAACTTTAAGTTAAGGCCTCGTCTCCCTTTAAGGAGAAGGTTTGCAGCTTATTCCACCACGCTGCTCCAATGCAGCTCGGTAGAATACACATGTGGCAGAATTTCAGTGAAATTAGACAAGTATTTACCACAAGTATTACCGCAAGTATTACCGCAAGTACAATAGTAAAATACCTAAAATATAACTATTTATTTATTTTGTAATTACGTTTCATTATCAAATAAAAAAGTTAAATGGTTCGGTAATTCTCTTATTCATCACATACTCGCACGAAACTCTCATGCAATCAAAATGTTTCTTGTCGCCGCGATTCGACGTATGACAAAAACCACACGAACTTAATCACTTCATCCACGCCTCGACATCGCGGCACGGTTGCATTTTCGGCGGGTCCTTTGCGAGCGACGAATACCGCAAGCCGGTGTTAGTGGCCGCCTTTATAAGAAGCTGGTTTGAAGGCGGGGGTGACGTTAGGTTAGGTTTATAGACATTTCATTTATTTTGAGGAATGTTTAAAATTTTTGAAGAAAATGTTATTCAGGCAGTTCGTCGTTTTTGATAGGTATAATATAATATATAAATCTATATATAAACAAGAAATATAGTTATGAATTTAGACTACAAAAAATTTTAGACTACACATTAATAGTAGATATTTTTCATGTAATAATCACCGTAGATTAGAACCAGATATGGACATGAAAATATAATTACAATGTTGTAAAGTTCACTTCAATTAATTGCTTACATAATCTACAACTTATATTGTATTCGAACTAGTTATATATTTATATTAATTATTTATTTTGGCACACCAACGAAATAATAATAATAATAATAGCACGGGACATAATTCACACACGGCCACCTGATCCCAAACTAAGCAGAGCTAGTACTATTGAAACCAGAGAACTGATTATTTACATATACTATTTTTCTTTTCTTAATACATACCTATAAATTTATACCCAGACTCAGGACAAACAGACATGTTCATGCACACAAATGTCTGTCCTCGGTGGGAATCGAACACACACCCTTCGGCGTGAAAGGCAAGTATCTACCAACCACGCCAACCGGCCCTTCATTATACATATTGTCATCTTAACATAAGCATATACATATAAACTTAACTTAATGGAACACGTATAATTTCAATTAGAGGCAACCACGTTGTGCAAGGTGTATTGGTCGTAATTTAACATATTATTCTCTATATATGTACATATACTACATAAACATAATTGCTTAAATATTTTTATAATACACTAATTAATTTAGTAACCTTAGTCATAACATAGTTCTCTTAAAAGTATCAGTGACTTTAGCGTAAGTTGTCACGTAAGTCAACTTTGTTCTTTTGAAAAAAACACTTAAAACATAACCACACAGTATTAACATGTATTTTTCAAGTTGTTCTATAAAATACTTATTATTAATTATTTTGTTTTTTTTTCTCCAATAAAGCAACGATGAAATGTAATCGGTGTTACAATGTATGAAACCTCCACAGTTTTACTTATTTTTAACTTAACTTTAATATGTATTTCTACGATTTTCATTATACAGAATAACTTGCGTCTGACCATAGACAGCTATTTTACAATGGCATTTACTGCTACGAATAAATTCTTTTAATATATGTTCAATGTTTTTATAGCTCTAGCTTATGTTTGTAAAGTACAACTACAAGGCTTTAGTCTTTTATTGGGACAGTATTATATAGTAGTGTCCACCTGTGTTACCAAACAACAATGTCATACTCCTATGTACAATGATTAAAATTTAGATCACATGACCGTGAGCGCAATTGCGACGTAAATAGTGACAACGTTACATATGCCAGTTACAATGTGTACGTCTAAGCTAATTTAAACCTTTTCTAACTCGTCTTATATAATAAAAAAAATACTTCAAATAGCATTGACTAATGATTGAGTATATTCTTGCTATTCATTGCATCGTTGGTCAAGTGGCTTAATATAAGACTGCAGACCCGGAGGTCCTGGGATCAATTCCTAGGTCGAGCCAATATTTGGACAGTTATTGGGTTTTCCTATCAGAAAATTCTCAGTAGCATCCCGGAGTCTGGAAGTTGGAAGTGTGTACACTCCCGTGCCTCGGAAAGGACGTAAAACCGTTGGTCCTGTGCCTGAACTCTTTCCAGTCATCTCGGATTGCCGTCCCATCGGATTATGAGAGCTAGGGAACAGAGAGTGCACCTGTATTTGCGCACACACTTGAGCACTATAAAATCTCCTGCGTAATTGGCTAATCTGTGTTGCGATTAGCCGTCGTGGTCGAAATTGGTAATTGGTATCATTATTATCACTCCAATGCTTATTGTTAATGCTTAAAAGGCCTGAAGTTAGCATCTCCAAAAAATTGCATGTAAAACAGTAAAAAATTACAATGTCGACTATTTCTACTATTTTACTACTCTTGACTGATGTCTAATAAGAGTCATTACTGAGTTTTTTTTTTTTTTTACCTGACAGTGAAGTGACTACTTACTATCGCCTCACCCATAGGCATTGGCGTTGTAGTATATTAACCTTAACTTAATCGTCAATGCGCCAGCAACCTTGAAAACAAATATGTTATACACTAGCTCACTCATCGTCCAACCGGAATAAAATAATACTATGTATTACTATTTTGCGGTAGAATATGTGATGAGTGGGTGCTTACCAAGATGGGTTTACACAAAGTCCTACCACCAAGTACAGTTCTTACCGGTTTCCCGGTACAAATCACAAAGAAATGTACAAATCTCGGTACAATCTACATTCCGGTGGTTTATAGCTTTAAATTAAATTTAAACTCGTACTGTAACGATTCAAAAGTTCTTGTATCAGCTCGTTATATTTATATTTAATACAAACAAACGTACAAAGGGATTTTATTGTTATTAATTACTACGGTACAAGCGCGCCAATTTCGTAGGTACATGTTCACGGCGCTCACCATTAATCAGTTTAACATCAGTTTTTTGTTTCTCTCGATCATTTCCATAGTTTTATACGGTTGCTCATCGATTTATTTATTGTAATAATAAATCATGCGCGTGATCATTATTGATAATAATTTATAGTAGGCAGACATGCGCGGCTATCGGCGATAAATCAATTCGTACGTGCCGTGACGTTTGTACGTAACATACTTCAAGTATCGTAGACGTTACAGTAAGAATTTATTCATTGGTTCCGTGGTTTTGATTACAATTATAATCTCTGGTTCGTCGTGTAATTGATTTTATATTATATAGCTTACATTTATATTAAATGTTGTTATATTTTTTAATGTAAAAAATTATTTCGCACTAATGAAGTACAGAATACATTTTAAGCCTTTACAGAAGTACTTATATGTTTATTACACATTAAATATTTTACAAACTTCGAAACTCACAATATACGGGCATTTGTGAAATGTCATATCACTGTAAGTCGTTTTTTTTCTTAACATTTCACGAGTGAGATCATGGGGAATAGTAGTGCAGTATAAATATCGAATACATTATACTAAAGTGTAGCGTTGATATTCGCCGGCGTTGGCTTTGAAATTATTTGCAGCAGTTAATTTAAATATAAGTAATTCAAACTCATATAAATGTTCATATTTATCAATTGGAGTTTGTCTTTGATTTATATCTTGTTCATTTATTTTTAATAAGTTTTCGCCCGCGGCTTCGTCCGCTTGTTAGGAGGAGAGCATGTATTAGGAAAAGTAGCCTACATCCTTCGTTAAAAATTCAAACGGGCTTCATACCGAATTTCATCGAAATGGGATCCGTGGCTTAGCCGTGAAAGCGTAACAAATAGACGGACAAAGTTTTCGCATTAAATATATAGATATGTATATATGTTGAAGTATGTTATCGTATACTTTTACGTTTCGCATTAAACATTCAAATGATTACGATGACTTATTTGTACAAAGTAAATATATATTTATATATAATTAATATACTTAATTCAATATATAATCTATTATACAAACTTTTTATGTATCGTTTAGTTTTATAATATTTGCAAAATAAAAGCGTACCTACTGTACGACCAATGTCTATTCTGAAATAAAAAAAAAAAACTACGTATATTAATATGATATGCCATATCAATTATATTATTAGTTTGCGCGTGTTAGCAGTAAAAAACAAACATTCAAACAAACAAAAACTACATCTTTATATTAGTAGTTTATCTTGTATAGTAGTTTATCTTGTCACAAGTGTGACTTCTTCCTTACAATTCTTCGACATTATATTATTATAGAGAACAATCAACATATCCGAATACAAAACAGAGCTGGGGTCGTCGGTAATGAAATCGAAATTAGATTATACGGGGCTAATGATCCGAACTGGGGCTGTAACGAGATTACACTGCACTCTTAAACTGATTATATGAGCCATCCTGCCCCTGTTGATGATTTGTGATTGTATATCGCCATACATGGCATCACGCTTTAGAAAATACTACTGATCTCAGAAACGCTACTTTTTAAATATGTACGTGTTGTATATAGAAATAAATGTTATTACATTTGAGATTGAGAATTTGACAAAATTGGCATATATGTATGTATTAATGAAATGGACTGCATCAGGCTTAATACAATTGGCCGCTAGATGGCGCTGCAACACATCAACTTATATGCCACTAAAATATACAGACAGGACAACGTTTGTCGGTACCTTTTATTATTATAATACTAGCGAGTGTGTCGGCTTTGCGGTGCCAGTTCTAAGTACATAGCTGATAACTGAGTATAAGGTTTAGTGATTGATAAGTAAGATGAGTCCATCTTTCGAACTGTTTCATAGACACGATTCCACTATATATTATAATAAATAGCTTTGTCGTTTACAGATAGACAACAGACATCTAAACATATAAAGAAACCGTGTACCAATAAATTGAATAAATATATTTAAAAAAACAAGTGTCAGCGATAAAAAAGAGCAACAGGACGCGAAAGTACTGTTTTATCTGTGTCTGTGTGTAACCGAAACTACGGCACGGATTATCCTTCGGTTTTCAGTGGTAGATTAACCTCAGCTTGGACAACATTGACACACACAAAATACGCATTTCTCGTAAATCAAAGTGCTTATTCGAACAAACATACATACAGATAGACGTGGCGGCGTACTTTAATAATGTAATAGATAAGACATCTATAAACGCCTGCAAAATCAATCAATATTACGTTTCTTGCTAACACAATAATTAGAAAAAAAACAAAAGACGTTGAGAAGTATACAAGAGATACGAATTCGTTTTTAAGGAAAAAATGCATGAATTTAGAGATGACATGTGTATAATTCTCGGGAGGGTGTATCGAATTAGATTACAGTCGGAATTATTTCCGGCTCGGAGCACCCCCTCGCAGTGACATTAGTTTTCATTTGCGGCCCCCTACTTTGTTTATCGAGTTAGTCTAAGGGTTCTTTTGATCTAATTACATTTTTATTAGAATGTGCTGTTTCTTTTTTTGAAATATTAATACGATTTATTAAAATATAAACAATTCACTTTAAAGATTTATTAATGGTTAAAGTAAAAAAAGGTAAGGTAACAGCTTGTAAGTGACCCATTACTGGGATATGGCTTCGTGTCCTGTGAGGAGATCGCTTAGATCTTACCACACCACGCTGCTTCAATGCGGGTTTTTCTTCACGATGTTTTCGTTCAGTGCCGAGCACGAGATAAATTATTAACACAAATTACGCTCATGGAATCTCAGCGGTTCTCTTGCCCTCGGAATCATCGTTTAAGGTTCTCGTCTAACTACTCCAATCGAATAGTCAATCACAGGCTATATTTTCGATATTTCTACATTGAAACATGCGGACACTACACTACACATACAAAATTGTAAAAAATATATTTATGTATTTGTTTATTGTAAATAATATATTTATAAATAGCAAAACCCGGCAGTTGTCTTGCGTGTGTGTACGTAATAATTGTCAACGCGATCGTTTTAACGGTGTACACTGCAATAAGAGAAGGAATGGAAATAAACAAACCCTATATTTACATGTTTCATGCGATTTGTTAATATCTCTGCTGCTATAAAAGATTATTGATTAATATATCTTTATTAATAATGTAACACTGTTCCGTTTACCAACATTAATATTTAAAAGGAAAATTGTTATCAGTTATATAATTCTGATAGCAGTGTCGCCGATCTTCAAAACGCATTTTTTTCACGATTCAACAAATTAAATCAAGATCAATAGTGTTTGATTATCTTTACTCTCCGGTCCATTTTAGAGTAGGCTTTAGGTGTGCTGTGCTGCAGGGCCGGCCTGGCGGCGACTTATAATCATGTTATGTGGATAGTACAAGAGCCGAGATGGCCCAGTAGTAAAAACGCGTGAATCTTAACCGATAATCGTGGGTTCAAACCCAGCAAGCACCACTGAATTTTCATGTGCTTAATTTGTGATTACCACCTTCTTCTCAAAAAGAGGAGAGGAGGCCTTTAGCCCAGCAGTGGGACATTCATAGGCTGTTACGGATAATTTGTGATTATAATTCATCTCGCGCTTTACGTTGAAGGAAAACATCGTGAGGAAACTTGCATGTGTCTAATTTCACTGAAATTCTGCCACATGTGTATTCCACCAACCCGCATTGGAGTAGCGTGGTGGAGCTCTAAACCTTCTCCTCAAAAAGGGAGAGGAGGAGGATATATATATATATACATTTCAAAAATATTTACTACACCTATTTAAAATTAATTTTATTTTACCAAATGTTTTGTTAAACATTATACTCAACAATAGCCAACCAAAGCAATAAATATTCATTATATATGAGTTACGTATCTTCAATTATTCGACAGCAGTCAGTTTCAGCATTGGAGCGCGATAAATGCATCCACGGCGCACGTGCCAGCATCCGCCACGCTAGAGAAGTGTGCAGCCGGAAAAATTGTATAAATGAATAGCTGAACCCGCGGCTATGCTAGCGTCTAATTTATTTTGGAACGAAATGCCTTAAACAAACTTCCTATCCATAAGCAACTTTACTAGTGGTAGGGCTTGGGTAGGTACCA
The DNA here is from genome assembly GCA_905147175.2 of Nymphalis urticae. Classification (NCBI taxonomy): domain Eukaryota; kingdom Metazoa; phylum Arthropoda; class Insecta; order Lepidoptera; family Nymphalidae; genus Nymphalis; species Nymphalis urticae. The sequence continues at coordinate 9,830,157 of LR990004.1, read as the reverse complement.
CCACACTCATTAGATATTCTACTGCAAAAGAGGAGTTCTTAGTATTGTTGCGTTCCGATTTGAAGGGTGAGTGAGCCAGTGTAATTACAGGCACAAGGGACATAACATCTTAGTTTCCAAGGTTGATGGCGCTTTGGCTATGTAAGCGATGGTTAACATTTCTTACAATGCTAATACCTATGAGCGTTGGTGACCACTTACCATCAGGGACTCATATGCTCGTTCGCCTACCTATTTAATAAAAATAAAAATAAATTGGCGCTTAGACGAAGATAGTGGACAACAAAAATGAACGTGAAATTTAAGTTATTATAACTTTTGATAGAATCGACCAATTCTGATAAAATAAAGAGTACGAGATGAATTAAGCACATAAAAACAGTGGTACATGATTTGAAATCCAGACCTTTAGTTAAGATTGACGTGTTCCATCGACTAATCGATCCCGGCTAAATGTAACTTATATGTGCTAAAATATCCCCTCTATATTGTGCGTATTTCGACTTGCGTGTAATGAAATGCCGGTCGAGTACCAATGACTTCCACAGCGCCTGTTGCTTCGTGCGATTGACTACTAAATAGAGAAAGAAGGATTGTTAATCGTTGAGAAATAATTTGGATCATTAAGCACAATGTTTATTACATTCATTGTATATATAGATTGTTCTGATTGTAGAAAATTTATTACCTACTATTTAGTTTTTTCTAAGTACGTCTTTTAAATACATAGTTATAACCTTGACAAATTATATATTTTTTTGCTATCGTATAAATTCCTTTAAATAAATAAAATTTAAAGTGTCTGTCTCTGATTTGAAAAAACTGCATTTTGTAAGTTCCGTCTGTGTATTTTGTTCGAGGTAATATACAAACCAAGTAAACAATTACATATATAATATATATACAGTTAGGATATTATAGAGAGTATCCCAAGGGACTTTTTAGTTGAGTCTATCGAAATTTAAACCCTAAAGTTTACGTACGTATTTATTTCAAGTTTTATACAAATTTCACACGAGTAACATCGCGGGCCACGGCCGTTTACAAATAACGATGACGTCACAGTAAAACAATTTGCCTTCCTACGCTGCGTTCGCGGATCCGCTGCCTCCACTCGAGGACTTGTCTATTCCAACGAACACGGGTTTCTCGACAAGCGCCATGTCAGTTTGTTACTTATCTTTTTAATTTCAGTTATACAATGTATGATCTCATTTCTGATTATATAACAAACATACCAATTATAGCTTGCTCTGTAGCCTAGCTACTGGAATCCATGGACTAGTCCCGGAGCTAGTGTACACGTTTCGACAACGCAGGTATGTCACGGCAGGCATGCTCTTGAAACACAAAATATATTATGACCAAATTAAAAAAATCGTAATATCGTCTTATACATATCGAACTATAATATTAAAATGTAATACACGAGACATCGTTTAGTAACTCACTAATAAATGGGCCCGTTTTGTGTGTCGACACGTCGTTACCACAAATCTTCTAAAGATCACTAATCCGGCGGATTTGTGACGCGTTGATTTAATACCAGCAGATGTCGCCGCGGTCCGCGATGCAATGTTATACGAGACAGCTGCAACTTTACAGCTTAGCAGCAGATAACAAATTTTACTTTCATCAAAATGTATATATTTTTTTAAATATAAAATTGGTATGTAGACTCGTCATCTGATGGTAAATGGTGGAAATATTACGCACTCGTTACGTCGTCCATATACCACCATCCTTGGAAACTAATTTGTTGTAGTGGTCGGTAGGTGGTACCGACCATTTAGCTTTTGTAAAAGTCCCTTGTACCTGTAATTTATTATACTGGTACACAATAATAAGTGTTCTTATTTTAGTGTAATTAATCTGTTTCGGGGGTGTACTATGTCGTATGCCTAACACTTATTAAATACTAGTAGGTAGGTTACCTACTGATTACTAAATGAGCCTTATGTGTTTATTAAATTGTGATCCAAATATTTTAACGACTCCTCGATGAAATAGCTAAGTAAAATGAATTTAATAATAAAACCTATACTTAAAAGCTCTTTCGTAATCAATTTTATATCAATTAGAATGCAATGAAAGACATCTATTCACAAACATAATAATATTCTTTATACCTTATAATATAATGTATGAAATGTATTTATTATATACAAATATAACACTCAATAAAATAATATATAATAGTATAATATGTATTATATTATATTCACCTAGACTATAATTAACTAGCAATTATGAATCATTGATGACCTTTAAGCAAATACATCTAAGTACCTACTTATAATTCGAGCTTATTTAAATTATGACAGATGTTATTAATCGTCTATATTATGTATTTTTATTTATGGATTTATATAATCTCAACATATTATGTAAAAATAACGACCTCGTATCATCTATTAACATTCATCATCTATAACTGCTATATCTTTTTATTTTGTTTGTTTTATTAATTTTAATACATACAAAAAAATAAATTAATCGTTAATGAGAGTAGCTATCACAAAATGCAAGAGAGCAATTAAAAGTAGCTGAAAGGTATGCGGGAAAGGGACGAACAGTAATTACTCAGATACGCACTCTATGGGCGTGGCGTGTACTCGTGTTGTGATGTCACGTTACGCGTCGATGGATTGCGTCGTGATCTCTCTGTCGATAACATTGTATTCTATGGGTATGTCTGTTAGTTGGATACGATAAACGCGTACAACCGAAGGTCGTAACATGATAAGGTACTAGAGAACACGATACTACACCACGCTGGATTCGTTTTATTTGTTTTTTAAATTTATTTGATTTTATATTATCACAAATCCTTTTTTTAAATATATTTGGCAATGGTACATACATAGATTTATAAAAATCATAAATATATAATTGTGTTCATGTGTATTGAGCCATACAAGATTATATATAAAATTTAGTTAATGATTTATATACAGGATATATAATTGAATTTGTGTATGATAATCACATTTAGGTGTTTGATTGATGATAAACAGTAACTACCGAGTTGCTTGCCGGTTCTTCCAGGTAGTATACCGGTTCGAACCGGTGGTAGCTTTACATTAAATTTGTTCCGTAAAAAGACGATTCATAAATGCTTGTAAAAGCTTATTTGAATAACGTATGTTTTTGATTTTGATTAATTTTATTACGTCAGAGATAGAAAATTACATGGTTTTTTTTAAACTAATTATCTCTACCTCTTTAGGTGTGTATTGTTAGAGACGCTCGTATTTCATGTTAAAAAACATACGGGAAGAGTATTGTATTACATTAGTTATATCGCGCATTAATATTCGTAAGCAAAATATCCGGTTTAATGTTATACAGTTAATGTAATATTTACATAGACATCGCAGGATCTATAGTCGCCGAGTAATAATTGACTCATAAACAAGCGGAACGCATACCCGTGGGCCGCAATACTGGGGCGCATAAAATCTCCACGGGGTGCTTCCTACTTGAAATTACTCGTGGCTACTTTATAGAGAAGGTTTTAATTAACCTGCAATGCGAAAATTATTTATGCCCCTAGATCTTTATTATAGGTTATTCTTGTAACCAATTATTAAAACAAACATAGCTATGTTTGTATGTAAAGGGGATTTGTGATATTTTTTTAAATATTAATTTCATTTTTATATAACAAACGTTATGACTAGTAAATTTCCGACTGTTGGATAATGAGTAGGTTTTAAAACTTCCTCCACCATTCTACTCCAGTATGGTTTGATGGAATATCCTATACGCGCCAGATTATTAGTTTCATTGTTATCATTGTCAATTGACAGTACTTTTTCTAATTTCTGAGATTTGTTAACATTGTCTTAATTATATAATTAATTATATTTTTTGTAAAATATATATTTAGAAACAAATAATTTCAATGAATAACGTAGGACTTACTTCTGCTTATAAACAATGACAAAACCAGAAACAGGCAAAGTGTGATAACCGAATACGTGATACCAATTTCTGTAATATATACCTATATAAATAAGTTGGTCAAAACTTGTCAGTAAAATGAACAAAACTATGTTAAAGTCAAATAAATAATAATAAGGACTGAATAAAAATGCATTAAAAAAAGGAAATAGAACATACCAAGAAAAACAAATTAATAATTTAAGTATAAACAGTAAAATTATGCTTCATAGAGAACAAAGTTCAATCTGCTCTGCGTACTATCTGTTAATAAGGACGCGGAGTCACTATCTAGCTAACTGTTAACTATGAAAAGTACCTTTATCCTTGTTGAAATTGTTCATTAAACAGTATATATGTATAGATAATATAGAACACCGAACATTTTAGGCTCAAACTTGGACAAGGACCGGCTTTCAAGTGCTTAACTCGTTTATAATTTAATTCGTGCCCGACAATAATATCCTGAGACATTATTCACACACGGCCATCTGATCCCAAAAGCAGAGCTTGTACTATGGAAACCAGACAACTGATATACTACATATACTACTTTTCTTTTGTAATTACATACTTATATAGATAATTAGACTTAAGACAAACAGACAAGTTCATGCACACAATTCTCTGTCCTGGGTGTGAATCGAACCCACTACCTTCGGCGTGAAAAGCAAGTATCTACCAACTACGCCAACCGGCCCGTCAACAATGAGAACATCGTGAGGAAAACTACATTTTCCGAATGATATTCTGCCACGTGTGTATATATATCATAATGAAATGAGATCTAATCCTTCTCCTCAAAAACATAACGGGCCTATTACCAACTCTGGGGCATTTATTACATGTTACTTTACTTTACTTTTATAGATTAATAATATACAACTGTACCAGTGAGCAACTGACATTATTTACTTTAGCATTAAATAACGCATTAACGGTCGAGCCATATTACGAATATAAAACTATTCAACCGATATTGTCTGCTTTTATCTCAACATCGGTTTCACATTGCAAATACACATAAATATCAATTGAAAATTCCACCCAACATGTTCACATAATGAAAAGCGTATTTTATATTCATTGCCCGGTAATGCAAACACTTTGCTTCGAGTTTGCTCAATTTATGCTCTATACGTTTGTTTTGACCGCTACCTGAGGACGGGCATCGAATCTTTCGTATACATCCCACCGCCTACAGCACGACCGTATATAGGCTTAATTACTTATTAAGCAAATAATTATTCTTTTATTGCAGACCTAGTTCGGTACCTGTGTATGATTCGTCAGTTGTTGTTTGTCCCCGACAACGCATTAATATTTCATCTAATAACGGATGTAAGGGTTTTTTTTTTAAATATAATTACTTTTGATAATACTTAAGTGTTACGTTTTGTTTTTAATTTGTTCATTATATATTTTTTGTGAATTATCTAAATCATTGCGACTGCCATATTTGCGTATTTCTAAACAATCATTTGAGAATCGGTGCGCTGGCGCAAGCTGTTGGCCGCGGTGCGGCACGCAGGTCCGGCGCCGGCGGCATTACGTCGGGTCTGGTGCGCGCGTGCGCTTCGCTGCGCTGCATAATCCACCGCACTAGCCCCGGCGCGCTTAAGCCATGTGCTGAAGCGGTTATGGTTACTGAATATTAATACAGCCTAGATTATCTTATATAGCTTTATTTATTGATATTTTAAAGAAACACGTATTTATTTTTCTTTACATGCCATTGACGTAACTTCAATGATAATAAATACATATGTATATTACTTAATATAACTTAACATTGACTGGTGGTAGGGTTTTGTGCAAGCTCGTCTCGGTAGGTACCACCCACTCATTAGATATTCTACCACAAAACAGTAGTACTTGGTATTATTGTGCTCCGGTTCGAAGGGTGAGTCAGTAACAACCTGGGAATGTCCCACTGCTGGGCTAAGGCCTCCTTTCCCTATTTGAGGAGAAGTTTTGAAGCTTATTCCACCACGCTGCTCCAATGCGAGTTGGTGGACATGTGGAAGGTGAGTGAGCCAGTGTAATTACAGGCAGAAGGGACATAACATATTTCCCAAGGTTGGTGGCGCATTGACGAAGTAAGCGATGGTTAATATTTCTTACAATTCCAATGTCTATGAGCGTTGGTGACCACTTAGCATCAGGTGGCCCATATGCTCGTCCGCCTACCTATACTATAAAAAATAAACAATATGAATCAGCTCACTTCAAAGCAGCATATTTTGACATAAAGGCTGGAAACGAAACATGGCGCCATGTTCATCTAATAACTCGGCTATATACTTATATAATTAAGCAGCATCGCTGTGAGCTCACCGCTCAACACCTTCATCAGCTGATATCTTGATTACTGGCCGCTTTGTCCGCACCGACCTTTGTCTCCCTCACTTATCAAATCCTCTATCAGCCATATTTACTTCCAGCCAAACGAACAACATCATATTTGAAGGGCTCAACTTGTTCCGAACGATTGAATTTCATCAGACCGACGCGGCGTATCAAGTTTCAAGTGTTTGTGTACCTACTTCAAATTTATTACGATTGACAACCATCTGGCTCAGTGCGCTGTGTGGTCGTTTTTGCGTCGAAAGTCGTAAGTTCGATTTTTATGAGTGTTCAACATAATTTTGTACTCTGAACCGCTGCTGAGGCTAGCATATATATTTTATTATAAAAATGGTTATTAATTCATACCTAAATTTAAAACATTCAATGTTTTTTTGGATACTGAGTTTATTTATAGTCGTATATATTAACAACAGTACATACTTACTTTACATAATCTTTTAAATTATGGGATCAGATTAGATTAAGAAATGTATAAATAAACGCTCTTTATAATACAATAATAATATTTTTTGGAAATTTACAATTCGTTTATTAAAATAAATTATATAAGTAGGTAGTTTAATTATAATATTTAAATATATTCATGAAGCTTCGAATTAAATATGTATTATTTTACTCATGTGTTTATTAAAATGCTTTCAATTAAAGCAACGGCGCGCGCGCATGAGCGCCGCCTTTTTATCGCGCATGCGCAAAAAAATACCCATTACTCGGTATTACGATCAGACGCCTTTTCAAGTTCGCACAAAGAAGTACCGACCGAGGAGAACCTTTAAGTACGTTAAAGTCCTTATAAGGGTATGGCGACAGTTTATGCGTGGTCGGACATTTACAAGATACACACCTTAGACCTAAGAACGACCGGCGAAAGAAATTCAGCAGATTATGCTTATATTCAAGATAAATAAATATCTCGTATATAACAATAATAAGTTTCAGAACGATCATAAGATTATGATTTTTTATTTGTAATGGCCTTGCTATCGCTTATCTTAAGTAATTACAGACCTTATTCGTTCTCTGAAATTCCAAAACAGGCGATCCCGTTGGTATTGTTTTACACGCTCGTACTTGCACCGCACCTCTTTCATCCAGTTACCTCAAGATTCCAATTTTATAAAAGCCCAACAGAAACAAAGAAGTCGAGGGCCCTTTGAATCCAAATCCCGTCTTAAACGTCTATCGGCTATTGTTCATTGCGAACCATTTCTTTACGTTCCCTTTATGTAAAGGTAATGTAATATTGTATTGTGTAATTCAGATGGAACTCGGTATCGGATGATCTTTAAAGATTTCACTTCTAAACCTTTTCGTCTGTTTACAAGAATGTTTAACGTATTTTTTTAACAGCTGGTATGTTAGATAGCGGATTGTGTTAACGAGCTCCGTTAATGCGCGCCACTATCTCGATTGAGGGTCATAATTAATTTTCTTTCTTCTAACAGTGGGTACTCTGGAAGGTCATTTTAGTGTCATTTTTCTTGTTTAAAAATAAAATAACATCGTTTTCATTTATAAATATTAAATAAGCTCCCGCTTATGTTGAAACTAAGGTTGAATAATAAAGTATTGTTATTGTCATGTTTACCACTTAAATAGCAAGATAATTATCTAAAAACTATCTCTATATATATTTAATATTCGTTAAAAATAAAAATATACAATAAAATATTTAAATATTAAGTAGCAGTAGTATTCTAAAATAAAATTAAAAAAAAACAAAAAAAATAGTTGTCATGGTAACTCGCAAATAACAACTTGAAATGTGGATGTCATTTTGAAATCACACTTCATTTTTTTTTATAATATTTGCATATGGATGTATGTACATATATTCGAAATATTTTTTAATGTAAAGTACTTAATATATAAACATTCTAAAAAAGTGGCCACAAAAATTACGCTACAATAGTTTTACTACGCATTTGGTCCTTAACCGCTAAACTCCGTTGTCCCTTTGTCCGTATTGCTGTCACCCCCGCTTGTACCGTGACGTTACAATGACGGTGTGTTGACAAGTATTGTTGTTTGCGCAGGCGCAATGCTCTTTTTGTCACTCCTTTGTGTTTTTTTTGCATCAAACTTCGATTTGACAATGTATAAAGATGTAACATAACACAGTTTTATTTTGTATGTGTTTTCTGAATTCAGTGCATCTTAAAACAAATGTTCTTTTTATTACATTAATTATTATGTGTGGAAAATTAATCTTTATTATCATAATATCGCTTTGAGTTGATTAAATGAAAAAAGTGAAAAGAAACAATGGATCTATTTAGCTTTTATGTCCCATTCATAAAGTCTGGTAAAGGTCTAATAAAACTTGAGCCCATTGTATAACGATGATATAAATTCGAGAATAGACGCGTTAATAGCTGGCATTCATTTGATAGATTCAACTAATTTAATAACCGATGCCTCAACGAGAGTCGACGACACCCGAGATCGTGGCTATAAAAACGTCGGGTCGTGTCCAATCAATCTTGGTCCGTACCTGGGCTCGGAGATCGGATCCGCGAGATAACCCTTCCTCAATGCGTAATACCATTAAAACAACGGTGACAAACAAACCAAAAAATATTCTTTAACAGCTCCACGTAGCGTCGATAAACTAACTTCCGTCCCTACACCGCCTCGTACAAAGTTGAAAATGGAACATCGGCCATTTTTTGAGTTCGATGATTAAAAATGTGAGATGATGATCATTGCGGGGGCTCCCACTGTGAAGGTTTGTTTAAGTTCTTTGTTTTTCTGGAATCCTGGTCGTGGGTCCGTTTTAATTAATGCCCATCACGTATTTTTTTCGACGTTCGCTTTATCGTGCTCTTTTTTTTTGTTTTATATTTTTTGTGTCCATTTTTGAAATATGTCCGTGGGTAGCGTGTGATGCGATATCTCGATGTCTCCTATTGTTTTCGATTTGATATATTTATGCTTTGCCTTCTCGGGAGTGGTGTCCGTTCTTTTTTTACGATGCGGTGAGTTGGTGACGCGGTATCGTGGATCGTCGCGGTCGGAAACGCCGGCTAGTGATGTTATTTATGCGAAGAATGAATCTAAAAACTCTAGCTGTATGCAATATACCTTTGCCTTTCGAGTTTATTAAAAATATTCCTTAATGTAAATACCTACATAACGTTAATCTCGGATACCGATAAAAACCATAATGTCTCGGTCAAATTTCTATCAATTAAAAGAAAATAAAACTAATTAACGAAGTGAAAGTTGAGACAGAAGACATTCAATCGGAGCTATAAATCAATGTCGATATAAAATATCACCATAAAGTTACCATCGGTTGGACGCGTGTTCAGATAAATGAAGCAGTTATTTTAATTAAGTTAAAGTTTTTACGCCACGTCTCGATTATAGTATGGAAATTTAAGAATTATTTAGTCAATTAAACGCTTCTTGTATTATTGTATAGATAACAACATTAATATGTAAGTACTTACAGTGTGTTTGACTAAAGATAGTTGTTGGATTAACGCTGTTGTTGGTGAAATTGGCCTAAACAGGTTTTTTGTGTATACGTATTTAGAAGCAGATTCAATTCCTGTTTATGAAATGTATTTGTACACTACGTTATAAAATATATTTTTGTTAAATAACTTAAATACATTAATAACTATACCAATCAATAGGTCATTAATACATAGCTAGGAGTTCAGAAGTTGGTAGAGAGACAGTCTCGTGCCTCGGAAAGCACGTTAAGGCATTGATCCTGCGTCTGATCTCTCCGGTCGTGTCCGGTCGTGTATTCTGAGAGAATATGACAACCCATATACTTATGTATTACAATATACCCTTACAAAGACTAAGACTTAACTTAGACACCTTCAAGGATATACTTTGGGGCTGGCAGTCGTGAACGCACTTTAGTCAAATTAATATTTATAACAGTATTCATAATTTTGGCTTACGTCTTGCAAAGGCTTATTCTTCCCTCACGAGTATATTATGTGCAGTTGTCGCTACGTTTACATGTTATTATCTATGTGTATTATCACCAATGAAATAATATTTTTTTATAAATTTAGTTTAATTAAAAATAATCTTATATAAGACTATAATAAACAATATATTTTTAATGAACGCTCGTCATTATCTAAGTTGTGTAGACGGCTTGTTAGAGTGAATTTTAACATCTAACACCTAAGGACGTCTTAACCTTAAAATGTCTTTTGTGAAACGAATTTGTTTACAAAATATAAGTAATATACACCTGTATAAACCTGTCTTTTGTACTTGTATATATTAATTTCTAATGGCTACCTAGTTTAGTTATGTTTTAAAGCCTTTTATTTTATTCAATGTTATGTGAATTTTACTCCGGCTGTGTTCACATTAAATTTTATTTTGTTTCTTATAAAATAACAATCATTACCTTCGCAGTACCTCGGTATATATGAGTAATAAACGAACATGGTATAAGGACGTACATATGGCAAATATTTCAGACGATACTTGTATTAATCATGACTAAAATTGTACATATCTAAATTAGTTTGTTTGTCTATCTTAATGTTCGTTTTAATGCTTGAAATTAATGCCGTGAAATTTATTATGTATATGTATATAGTAGGTATATAAATAAATATCCATTAAATAATTGGAATTCCTTGAGTAATAAGACGCGGTTAATATATGTACAAGCTTTTTTATATGATACAATATACTTCCCAATTACAATTCTTTGTTAGTGACCTTAATATTTATTTATTTATTTATTATTTTTACGTGTAACCAACAGCGTTACATAAATAATAAAACGTTAATATACTCGATCAACATTATATATGTAGTGTATGAATCTAAATTATTAGTATTAATCTAAGTAGTATGTATGCATCTAAAGCTAAACATAAAATAATACTACTATGAATAAATAACTGTATTAATAAACTTTTAGTTAATAATAAAATTTTAAAATAAAACCAACATTAATAGATCTTGTATTAAGATTCCATTAACATAGATCCGCTAGCTTTTCAGATTACAAGGAAATAAATTACCAGATACTGTTCTATCTGTTGAATTTTATATTTAATTAAACCTTAATTACGCGACAGGTGTAGCCAGTTAGCTCTGTCATACGGTAATTAAACAAACGGACCCGCGTCCCGAGTGCTAGCTCTTTGCTCGCCCGTAACACTATCTCGTGCCTTATTCATACCATTTTCTTGTTAATTTGTGTCGAGTGTGAGTTGTAAAGTATCTTTATTATCTTTTCAGGTAAGTTGACGAAATCCGAGCTCGCTGTGTCAGGGCGTTACTAATACAAGGTATGAGGCTTCTTATACAGCGATGTAGGAATCCATGATTTTTAATTCGACGAGGATAAATATAATTTTGATTATCAATATTATAATAGGATACTTTCGCCATAAACGTTATAGCTAATTAGACTCGCTGATGATCACGAACAAATGTAAAAAAAAATGAGACACGTTGATACGAAATTAAATGTTATTGTTATCTAGTAAGTGTGAACAAACAATTTAAGAGAAAGATAAAAAACAAATAAATTCTATATCGTACGAGGAGAGTAATATATTTCACTCAGAGATAATTACTTATTAACGTTGCTTAGCGGCTGTTAAGTCAAACATTGATTTCGCTCTTTCTGTCATTATTGATTTGACATTTGAAAGAAAAAGACAGGATTATTTAACTAATCATAAAAAACGCTAAAAAACGTTTATAAGTAAGGTCGTTATAGTATGGTTTTTGTTTACATGTTATTCAAAAATCAATGTCTTACTTTGTAATATGCTAAAAATGATTTTATATAATATTTAAGATTTATGTTTGCGATAGTTTCAAAACCACGCGTGTCTTCTGAGTTTCGTAAGTCGTGGTGAACTCAGCGCAGCCGATCGCAGATAGCATTTCGACGTACATGAATTGTCGTATTAACTTATTTAAATAGCAAGACGAGATGCACAGATACGAGCTCCGTAGGAACATATCCAGCGGTTAACTGATAATAATTAATGGCTTCCCTTTAAATATCTTATATTGACGTGGCATTTACTTCAAACAACGCTCACGAATACCATACGCATTACCGTGTTGATATTTTGAAATCGTCGTCGAGTCGTCGATTTTGTAATTTATATTTTAAAATTCAATTGATTATGTTAATAAAAAAAATATCTTGTGCTCACTCACTTACTCACTTGACGTAACGTTTTAATTTGAAACGTAAGGAATAGAAACGTTCGATACATATTCGATTCTCTTCTCAAAAGTTTAATTTAATTTTCATAATAATAAGTATATATTTAATAGTTATGTAAACATTTTAACTTGAAAAAAAAGAGAAAAAACAATTTAAAATAATAATAATCAAAAGTCACCTTGTTCAAGATGTGTTGAGTACAAACAATGTGGGTAATTTCTATAATTCTAATATGAACTTTTTTTGTTGTAGAAATATAAAAATTGCAAAGTATTTTATTCTTACAGCATAATGTAAACATAAAGTGAGTCTTTTTCTTTTCTATATATACCGTAACCGTAACAGCCTGTGAATGTCCCACTGCTGGGCTAAAGGCCTCCTCTCCCATTTGAGGAGAAGGTTTGGAGCTTATTCCACCACGCTGCTCCAATGCGGGTTGGTGGAAGTGGTTTCTGCATATACTTATGATTTATTTAAGTATATATTTAATCACGAAAACGATGCAATCGTATGCTATAATGATTACTAAAAATAAACAATTATTCTTATCACAAAAGGACGAACCCATCGGTGTAAACTAGTATTGTTTTACACTGCGTACTAAAGTAATTACTTTCATAAATAACAATATATTATTTAAAAAGAAATTAAATGATCACATTACTTAATTAAAAATGTCCACTTTGTTAATTGCGATTTTTATTTTGTTATTTATTATTTCGATAATTTATTAATAGCTTGTCAAACATTTTCTTAAAGTTTCGCAATGTGGAATAACAGTGTGGTAGGAATAATTGCACGGAAAGGTAATACAAGTTAGTCATTGACGTCGCGTGACTCGTTGCACGCGATACCTACTTCATAGTCCAAGATCGCCTGATCTGAGATACGATACAGTGTACAGACTTAAAATATAAAGACCTTTTAAAATAAAGCTTTTTTTATATTTAAACTAAGAACGAATTAAAGAGCTCGAATACGACAAAGTTATGTTGACTAGATGAATTCTTAAAACCAATTCCTCGCTTTTCATAGTGCCGCGTTATTGCATTTGTTTTAAACAGATTGGTAGACTGACAAATAGGTTTGGTGGTCACCACCACCACGCATAGACATTGACACCGTAAGAAATATTAACTCTTACATCTTCAATGCACCAATCTTGTTATATCCTTTTGTTCCTGCAAAAAGCTCATTTAGTGGTAGAATCAGTAAAATTTTCAACGAAGTTACATTTATATTGCAAATTTTAGCTCATTCGGTTGGTGGGAATATGTATGAAATACAATTTTGGTTTCTGCTCTGGCCGTATACTAACTAGGGAATTTGAAGAAAAGCTTGTAATAACACGACCGACCAGTTCAATATGCCAACCGAACCTTCTCGTCGACACCTCTTGCGGAAATGCTCCTTGAATTTGCTACAATGTTATCGTAATAATCATCAGCGACTATACGTAAAAAAAAGAAACTAATGAAAAATATAGCGAAGTTCGCAGATGCATAACTAACAAAGGGCTGTTATAAGTTTCATAATATTGTTGCTAACATTTACCATATCCGTACAAAATCGTTTAAATTGGTTTTTTTTACTATCAAACCAATTAAAATGGTGTAAAAACAACGCTACGTATTAAACAAAGATGGCGGTTATAATTTGATCCATTTCCGTTCGATTGTATGATGTAGTTGCAATACATTAACAATAATCGCGATCTAAGCCGGGCCATTAAGCATATGAAAGACCAAGGATGGCATAATGGTTAAAAGGCGTGAATCTTAACCGATGATTGCGGGTTCAAACCCAGGCAAGCACCACTGAATTTTCATGTGCATCATTTGTGTTCATAATTCATACTACTTATTCTAAGTGTCTAATTTCACTGAAATTCTGCGACATGTGTATCCACCAAACCGCAATAAAGCAGTGTTGTGGATTGAGCTACAAACCTTCTCCTCAAAGGGGTAGGAGGCCTTATCGCTGTGGGACATTCACAACTTTTATTTCAAGCAAATAAAAACTAAGCGGTGGCCCGACTGCGAATCCGCCTCTGGGCTATTTCAACAATCTTGAATTGTTCTGTTATTAATAAGTCGCGAGTAGCTATGCAGATATTGTTTTTTCTAAGGCTCTAAGTGCTCTTACATGAGTAAATAATAGTAATTATTATTTATCTACATAAGCAAACACCTCGGTGAACCTTAATTCATGCCGGCCAACTTATATCGCGTGAGATAAAAGATAAGACTGATTAGATTAACTCCACATTAAATGTAAAATTCCCAAGCCATGATATCTCATCAGGAATTCTTGAGTAACTATCTTATTCGTCTCACTTGTAAAATGTAAATTTGTTAAACGAATCTATGTTTGACGTGTTTAATAAAACTTAATTTACGCTTAAGGAGTATCGAAGTGTGGAATGTATGCCTTATATTAATGAGTAATAAGGTTAAGTAGATATGAAAATATATAAGTGCTTATAATCGTCAACACATTTTCAATGAATATAATTAACAGACGACCATAACTGTCACCTTTTGTCACCAGCCTGTAACATTAGTGTTATTAAAAATGTAACCCATTTCTCATTTTTAATTTTAATTATACTGTCTAACTGACCGTGACCCTGAAGTCGAAACATTGCGATGACATGCTAAACTACGGTAACTAAATAAAACAACGAAAAAATAATCAACATAATGACCCTGTGGCTTGTGTCAGTCTGTGAAGGTGGGTACCACCTATCCGTTGTTACATCTTAGGCTGCGTATTAATGATTTTTAGTAGTGTTTTATAAGACCACTAACAGTAAAGTAACTATTTATATTATAGTATTTAATATAAATTACTTTGTAATTATCTTTTGTCACACTCCTTCTCTTACATGTATACACATAGTTGTCGCGTGTTATATTATATCAACGACGTGGGGCTCATCAGACTGCAGTAACATACTGTAATGTGTGTACAAATTTATCTGTTTGCCGGTCGCTCCGAGTGCTCGGGTTACGACTCCCGAGAGACCGGGATTACAACCCCGGCGAACTTGTACATCATTTACGCTACCCAATTCGGTATTACGTTTATTTATTTCTTATTTTAGTTTTCGACGTCCTTTATGTATGAAAGTATTAGATTTTCTACTTTATGTATTTATAAAAAAACAATTATTTCGCTTGTCACTACATTCTGGGTATTTCGTTGCAAAGTTCGATAACACTCCGTTCAAATGTACAATAGAATGTTTTTTATGTGATCCAAATACAACATAAACATATGACTATAGTTTATTTAGGTAATATATAGACACTGTTATCTATTTACCTTATGTACTCGAACCACAACGAAGATATGTATGCTATCAGAGTCCATGCGGTTTGCTAATAGCCCTGCTATATTATGCACTACAAACAGTCCCCTATTAATCTATTTTTATTTATAATACAAGACTATTCCACTTAATTTCTTATATCCACTTTGATTTTACTTCCAAATTTTTTATTCAAGACGCCATTTTTTCACGATTCTACAATGTTAATCATAGATTGATGACCAATTATATAGCATCAATTCACTGTCAAAGTTGTTTAATTGTCTTTTCTCCTCTTTTGGTACGAATAGACTATGACTTCTGTTGCTTAAACATTTTTTTTATACTTAAAACACAAAATTCACCGAACTGTACAAGTATCTGCAATCCATAGAAACACATAAACACCGCATACCCTAATGATTACCATATACGGAGTGCGTAAATGGTTTATATGTCCAACGAACTTACACGTAAATGTACATTTAGTGGAGTGAGTGGAGTTTAATAACTACTCGTTGGCTAGGTTAACCGACAGTTTCTGAAACGTTGATCAAAGTCTAATGAAACTCAAATCCGAATGGCCATTGGTCGATGAAAGCCTATGACGTAACTGCTGACCAATCAGAACTAGAGAAACTCAGAAACTAGAGGTAGTAAAGTAAAAAGTTACAATGTTAGCTGTCACTTTCTTGGTCATTGATTTGCACCCACAATCGTCGGCTATGCTCCAAGCCTTCTATACACCTAGCCATATCTACCAGCTAGGCTTATATTAAATTCAAACAAACACCGAGAGAAATCACAGACGTTAGTAAATTACAATTCTTTTAACATCTGCGCTGCGATGTCTCTATTATTGCGAGCGTCGCTTCAATCTCCTCCCGACAGGCATCGCTGATCTGGAAAATTGAAACAAGGGACACTGATTGTTACACTATATATATTTGATTTCATACTCTATAAGACCTGTATTCCCTTCCGATAAGGTCTAACTTGGCTTAAACCAGATATTTTTATCTCGAAACATTGATTCTATACCTTGATATCACTTACGGCTATTGGAATAAGACCATTTTTTGCTTGTAATGGCTATAAAATTGTGTTTGCTTTTAGATAGATTCGCCTCGTGCGACTTTGGGGATTACGAAGTTTTACAACGGTTATTAGAAAATAAATCAGTGTTTTGTTTTTTTGATATATTTATACGACGATACGATATGTTATTATAGTAGTATGCATGTTAATTCTATCGTTATTCATCATATATTCTACTGATAAATAGCAGAACTCACTAATGTATCATTCCGATTGGAAGGATAAGTGAGCCAGTGTAACTACATGCACAAGGGACATCTTCAATCCCAAGATTGGTGGCGCATTGTTGATGTTGATGTGAGGAATGGTTAATATTTCTTACGTCGCCTATGTCTTTAGGCGATGATGACCACTTACCAAAAGGTGGCCCATTTGCCCGTCAGCTACCTATAACATAAGATCAAACCAAAAAAAATGTTACTGATCATGTCTAAAAGCCTTAAAAACAATAATTATTATTTTAATTGTGTTTGTTAACATTTTTCATAGTTAGTTGCTTTTAAGCCTAGATGGCTTAATAGGTAGAACACGCCGATCATAGACGAACATCACGAGATTATATTCGGTTTTAACACCAATAAGCAGTTATATGTTAATTATTATTAATTTCGTGCTCTTCAGTGGAGTAAGACAATCACGAAGAAACGTGTATGTCTCGGACGATATGCCGTAATGTGTGTTTCTTTTAACGTGCATCGAAGCATTTAAGGGCTAGGTATAATAATAGCAATTTAGCAATTAATCATTTACCTACTGATAATACACCAACTCTTATAGTCGTATCCATTCTGACGGATGCACCGTTTCCGTTGTTCGGAGAGGAACCTACTCTCACAAATAGGTTTGATATAAGTTTAATTCCATTTGTAAATTAATCTGCGTGTGTCTTTTTAAATTATATACTAGCAATATCACAAATATATTTTGATTTTGTTAAACATTTTTCAACAAGTATTTTTTTAAATAAAATATCGTTTTCAATGTAATAAAATCATATAGACATAAATTTCAATAAAATAATGGAAACGATTACAATATAGATCAAAAAGAACTTACCAAATTGCATCCGAACGATAAATCACGGAATAATCATAAATGAATTAGAAAAAAAATACAATTTTCCATCCCCCTGCCCCTCGAGAGTGGAGAGAATCGCAACACGATAGTCATTTGTAAAATAATGATGTCATCAAACACTAATCCGAAAGCTTTCATGTGGATTACGTTCAAACAATATTATGAAACGTACGTACTATAAATATACTACACTATTCTCAACCTTAACACAATGCAATAAAACTTATTAGTATCCACACAAAACGCATCGAAAAATATTTTTAAAATTCACTCCGCTTCGATATTGTTGATTCGCAAAATTTCGTAACAGAAGAAATTACACTTTACATACTATATATATAACGTTCAATTCTCATTACTCTCAAAGGTGAACTCCAGCGTTAATCCCATTTTAAAAGCTATATATTTCAATTTTGAACTCTATTGCAAGGTTGGAAAGTTGTTTTTAGCATGTAATGCGTATAAAGGTGGTTACACACTAGCTGGTGCTTGTTTCGATACATTAGCCGTGTGATTTATAGGCGGGAAGCGGCGGAGTCAAAACATGCAGGGTGCGGTGTTTGGTGTTGCCGTTCTTACTATCACTGCGCGACGTTTAATAGGGTTGCCGTATTCAAATAGATTTTTTTAACTACTACTTTTTATGATTAAAGTATTTTATTATCAAGTTCAGGCATATAAATATATATAGATATGTATATAAATATATATATATACTAATCAGCTGATTTACTTTAGTAGATTCGTTGCTAAATTCACTTGAAATTATTTTTTTTAAGAAACCACATGTCTTAAGTCACAGCCCTGAAGCTTTTTGCAAATTGTCGAAGAGAGAGCAACTCCCGCGAGATCGTGCCACTATCTCAAGGGCTCTCTTCCAAATCAGACACGTGAGGGTTAAAATTACAATCACTTGATTTTAAACCGAACGGTGCAAGATATAAAGTGCATTATTCACTGTGTTCAATATCTGTTCGACCTCAACGCCTTCACAAAATATTAATATAATATAAAATAACATTTTTATATGTTTCACAATGGCTTCACTAGATGGCGTTGGGATCGAATTGAATCGCGATGATACTTCGTTCACGGATTAGTACATAGTGTTGGTTAAATTTTAATAAAATTGTCTTGCTCTGAAGTACGGTGTTTAACTATTCCTGATTTATACTGGGTTCGAGAAATTTCGTACGGAATCAGTACATGGTCCTACGAGCCGAAGGCAATTTTAGAAGAATACACGCAGTAGTGCTAGTAAAGTTTTAGCTTCGCTACTGACCACGGGCGGCGCTAGTGGTATGAAGATTGTTTTAATAGTGTGAGTAATAAGTGCGAAATACAAAAGTGGACTATCTTCGGTGAGTACAATTTCAAGTGTTAAATTAGAAGTTAATAAGTGAACTGAGACTTAGATTATTTTAAAGAAAAACGACCACACGCGGAATCTGTAACCAATTTTAAATAAATTGAAGTCTAAAACACTTAGAAAATTTTACTCTTAAAAGGACTTAGAAAAATTAAGTCTCAAGAATACTTTGAAAAATTTATATTTACAACACTTAGAAAAATTGCGCTTTAAGACATTTAAAATTTTTATATGTAAATTGACTACAATATATAAGAACAGAAAAGACCTGTTATAAAAATGGAAAAAGAACTAAGAAGATTAAAGGATTATAAAGGGCAAATTGAGAAGGGTGTATTAAACTTTAAAAAGTCTCCAAAAGAGCGTGTCACTTACAATTACGTAGATACTCGTCTAGAAATATTAGAGACACAATTTAAGAGTTTTACTACCAAATACGAGGAAATAGTCGGGGAATGTGAGAGTGAAGAATTGTTTAACTATTTTAAAGAAGACATTTATGATACAGTTTATGAAACATATTTAGGTTATAAAGTAGAGCTAAAAAATGCCTTGTCTAAATTAAAATGTAATAAATCTAACGATGAAACTAGGGATCCCGCTTCATCGGACTGTAATGTAAGGTTGCCAAAGATAGTATTGCCAACTTTTAATGGAAATTATCTTGAATGGTCAACATTTCGTGACTTATTCACATCTCTAGTTCATAACAATACCAGATTAGATAATGTACAACGTCTTCATTATTTAAAAACACAGCTGTCCGGTGAAGCGGAGCATCTTATAAGACACATTCCTCTTACGGACAATAATTACAAAAAATGTTGGGAAATGCTGGAGCACAGATACAACAATAAAAAATTTCTATCCAACTGTATTTTAAAAAGACTATTTAGCCAACGTAATATGAATGTTGAATCTGCTCATTTATTAAAGGATCTTCTCGATGTCACTAGTGATTGTTTGCACGAGCTCACTAATCTTGGGATTGATGTCAGTTCCTGGGATGTAATTGTAATTTACATAGTAAGTTTGAAGTTGGATGTAGAATCAAGGAAGCAGTGGGAACTACACGTGAGTCAATTTTCCGATGATCTACCTACATATAAACAATTTCGTGAATTTTTAGAGACCCGTTTTCGAGCCTTGGAGTTCATGGAACCCAAGGCCAAGTCCAAGATAGTCAATAATTCTATTTCTCACGCTAAGGTTTTGCATGGTACAACTGTTTCATGTCCGCATTGTACCGAGAGTCATAAGTTACCTAAATGTAAAAAGTTTTGCCAGCTAGATAGTGACAAGCGCCGTGGTATTGCCCAATCTTTAGGTGTATGTTATAATTGCTTAGGAGTCAATCACACTTCTAAAGTATGTCGTATTCTCCTCAAATGCCGTATTTGCCAGCGGAAACATCATACATTGTTGCACCCTACGAACCCCAGTGTAACTAGTGAGGTTGCTACGCCAATGGAGCCAACAACCTCACATGAAAATATTTCAGAACGTAGACCACATGATATTACTGCAAATATAGCAACTCATTTGGTGAATGATAAAGCACAGGGTCAAGTCCTGTTAGCCACAGCTCTCATAAAAGCTGAATCACAAAATG
Source organism: Nymphalis urticae (assembly GCA_905147175.2). Taxonomy (NCBI): domain Eukaryota; kingdom Metazoa; phylum Arthropoda; class Insecta; order Lepidoptera; family Nymphalidae; genus Nymphalis; species Nymphalis urticae. The sequence continues at coordinate 9,809,189 of LR990004.1, read as the reverse complement.
GGTCCTCTCAAATCTTGAGAGCTTTGTTGGATCAAGGATCACAAGCGTCCTTTATAACTGAGGGAGCAGCACAGTTACTTCGTTTGAAGAAAGTCGTAGCGAAGACTACTATTGCAGGGATAGGAGGAGGTCATGGTGATATCGTCTCAAGACATGTCGTTAACATTAATTTACAGTCACTGCATGACCCTTCTTTCACCTTAAACGTAACTGCGCATGTTTTGAGTAAACTAACCTCAGTTATGCCGGACTCGAGGTTTGAACTTCAGAATTGGCCAGAAATTCAAAAGATTCGTTTAGCTGACCCACAATTTAATTTACCTAACAAAATTGACATTTTATTAGGAGCGGAAACTTACTGTCATATCCTAAAGGAAGGATTAATCAAAAGCCCTACGGGTTCTGCGGTCGCCCAAGACACACATTTGGGGTGGATTGTGTCGGGCCAGGTCAGTAAACAAGAAATGTCTCTTAGTACTCGTAACACGGTTATCACTATGCTTACTCATATCGAAGAAAACGATATGCTAAAACGGTTATGGGAACTTGACGCTGAACCTGTTTTGAGTAAAAAACCTCTCACGCCTGAAGAACAGGCTTGTGAAGACTTTTATATGAAGACGACCGAAAGGGATTCTGAGGGACGATATATCGTTAAGCTGCCTTTTCGTTCAGAAAATCCGTCGTGTAAATATGGTAATTCAAAAAATATAGCTATAAAAAGATTGTTAGGATTGGAAAGGAAGTTGGCTAGGGACAGTAAATTAAAACAACAATATGCCGATGTGATAAATGAATATATATCGCTGGGTCATTTAGAAAAAATTACAGATAAGTTGGAATTAAATAAAAGTGATGCGGTTTACTTGCCTCACCACGCAGTGGTAAGACAAGATAAACTGACCACTAAGGTAAGAGTGGTATATGATGCGTCATGTAAGGGAACGAACGGTGTTTCCTTAAATGACAACCTAATGGTAGGACCCACTCTCCAGGCAGATTTGAGACACATTGTCATGAGATGGCGACAACATCCTATCTGCCTGTCTGCAGATATAGTAAAAATGTATCGTCAAATCAAAGTTGCGCGGTCAGATACTGACTTTCAAAGAATTGTCTGGAGAAAGGATCCTAGCCAAAATATAGAAGACTTCCGACTATTGACTGTAACTTTCGGAACATCATGCGCTCCTTACTTAGCAGTCAAGTCATTGCATCAAGTTGCTTGCGATGAAGGTCAGGATTATCCATTAGCTGCTGAGAGGATAATGACAGATTTCTACATGGATGATCTGATGACGGGTTGCGAATCTGAAACAGAAGTAAAAGAAATATATAAAGAAATGAATAATGTACTGGAAAAGGGAGGATTTCAGTTACAAAAATGGACAAGTAATAGGATGAACTTATTGGAAGAATTGAAGGAGGAGTCTGGTAAGGATTTAGAAATAAAAATAGATACGGTAACAAAGATTCTAGGGCTGACCGGGAACCGCTACACTGATAGATTTGATTATTCCGTTAGATTGCCACCTCCTGCTGCATCTGAAACAAAAAGAACAGTAATATCAGAAATATCACGACTTTACGATCCCTTGGGATGGATAACGCCGTGCATTATAACCTCGAAAGTCTTTATTCAAAAATTATGGATTGCTGGCGTGGGCTGGGATGAGGAGCTGCCGCCAGAACTCTTACAAGAATGGAGATATTACAGAGCTGAGCTGGAGAAGTTGGTTGATTTCCATATTCCTCGATGGATAGGTAAGAGGAAGAGCAACATTGCAGTTGAACTTCATGGTTTTAGCGATGCCTCAAACATAGCTTATGCAGCGGTAGTATACTGCAGAATTATAGACTCGAGTGGAGAAATACACTCACATCTTATTACCGCAAAGTCAAAGGTTGCGCCCATAAAGCAAATATCTATTCCACGTCTAGAATTATGTGGCTCTCTTCTAGTTACAAAATTATTAATCGAAGTAGCCGAAGTAATGAATATTCCTAAGGCAGATATTCATGCCTGGACAGATTCGTCCGTTGTGCTGGCTTGGTTAAGCGACCACCCAAGTAGGTGGAAGACCTATGTGGCTAATAGAACATCGGAAATACTTAGTTTGATGGATAGCACTCAGTGGGCTCATGTTCAGTCCAAAGACAATCCAGCAGATATCGCTTCTCGTGGTATTTCATCAACCATGCTACTTAATAGTGATCTTTGGAAACGAGGACCTGGTTGGCTAAGGAATGAACCGATCCAATATACAAGACCAAGTGCGATACATACTAAAGAGGAGAAGAAGACTGTGAAGGTCCATGCAGTCAATCTAGTATTGGATTTTGACGCGAATTGGGGCTCGAGATTTTCATCACTAAGAAAATTATTAAGGGTCATTGCTTATTGTAGAAGGTTTTTGCAATTAATAAGAAGTCGTAAAGCAAATGTTAAATTGAGTACTTACCTATCAGTCACAGAAATATATGAAGCCTTAGAACTTTGTATCAAGCAAAGTCAACAACAGTCGTTTCAAGAAGAATTCTTAGCCCTGAAAAATAAATTACCTATAAATAAAAAAAGTTCATTGCATAAATTAAATATATTTATTGATAAAAATTGTATATTGCGCGTCGGGGGTAGACTCAATCAATCTCAGCTATCTGAAGAGACAAAACACCCAATTGTTATTCCTCATGACTCTTGTTTGGCCAAGTTAATTATAGCAGATGCTCATGAAAAAACCTTTCATGGAGGACAACAACTGATGCTTAATTTTATACGCAACAGGTACTGGATTGGACGGTTAAAAAATATGGTTCGAGCACATATACACAATTGTGTACCTTGTATTCGCTACGCTGCTCCCACAACCCAACCATTAATGGGCGAGCTTCCAGCTAGCAGGGTGACCCCAAGCAAACCGTTTCTTAACTCTGGAGTCGATTATGCGGGGCCCATTAATATGAGGGTATCAAAAGGTCGCGGACAACGCTCGTATAAGGGCTATATCTGTTTATTTGTCTGTATGGTCACGCGAGCCATACACCTCGAAGCCGTTTCAGATATGACTACTGAAGGTTTTTTGGGAGCTTTTAGACGATTTGTCTCTAGGCGTGGCCATTGCCGACATATTTGGAGCGACAATGGTACCAATTTTGTAGGTGCTGCCAAGGAATTGCAAAATATGTTTGCTCAAGAAAGCTCAATATTTACAAACATTGCAGCGGTTCTTGCTAACTCTCAAACGGAATGGCATTTTATTCCTCCCCATGCTCCAAATTTTGGTGGACTGTGGGAAGCAGGGATAAAAAGTGTAAAGCATCACCTGAAACGCGTAATCGGCGATTCCACCCTCACGTTTGAGGAGATGACCACCGTTCTGGCTGAAATTGAGGCGTGCTTAAATTCTAGGCCCCTATCTCAAAGTAGTAACGATCCAGAAGATCCCATACCATTAACTCCAGGTCACTTTTTGGTCGGTCATCCATTAGTAGTTCCACCTGATTACAATTATGAGGACGTTACACTAAGCACTTTACGCAGGTGGCAATTAGTCCAACGTATGGTGCAACATTTCTGGCGTCGATGGAGTCGGGAATATCTCACACAATTTTATCAAAGGCATAAATGGGCTACCCGAACTCCCGAGTTTAATGTAGGCAATATTGTTTTAATAAAAGAAGACAACTTACCTCCAGCTAAATGGCTGTACGGGAAAATCATTCAACTGCACCCGGGAAAGGACAATTTGACGCGCGTTGTCACTATCCGTTGTAAAGACACTACGATTAAACGTCCAACTTCAAAGCTATGCTTACTACCTGTCACAGAATAAGTCGTTTGACCTTGTTTTATTTTGGTTTGGTTCTCCTGAGATTTTATAACTTATTTGTAAGTTTCGTTTTGTAATAGCTATAGTTAATATTTATAACGATAAAAACACATTTTTTAATTTGATTACTTTGTATGTTATATTATTAATTTATGTTACGTAGTAAATTATAAGTACCTTGTTATTGTGTGTTAGAAAAAGTTGCGCCTGTGAATATGATTGTGTTGTACTAAAAAGTTAAATAAAAAAAAAAAATAGTTGTTTAGATATCGTCCACTATTCAATATTGTGTAATGTTACAGTCCACTTTGTTTCTTGTTTACGTTTGCTAAGTTTATGGTGGGCGGTACGAAAAGGAAAATGTTCCTTTTGGTGGGCGGAATGTTCAATATCTGTTCGACCTCAACGCCTTCACAAAATATTAATATAATATAAAATAACATTTTTATATGTTTCACAATGGCTTCACTAGATGGCGTTGGGATCGAATTGAATCGCGATGATACTTCGTTCACGGATTAGTACATAGTGTTGGTTAAATTTTAATAAAATTGTCTTGCTCTGAAGTACGGTGTTTAACTATTCCTGATTTATACTGGGTTCGAGAAATTTCGTACGGAATCAGTACACACTGAATACGGACCAATGGGTATATGTTTCGACTTAACAATTTTAAACCTTATTCTATTAAGTACACGAATGTTTTTGCTATGTAACCCGTGTGGAGCTGTTAGCTTATATAAGCGGATTTTGCTTTTTGTCCCCATCAGTTTAAGATAAAATTGGTTTCCTTTTCAGGTGATGCCTACATTTTTTTGCTCTGAGATTGTAAAATCTAATAGAAAACTATATTGCATAGCCAGTTTTTGCATTTCCTGCCGTTAAATTGACATTTTATAAGACAATACCAAGGTATTATAGACCTACGGCTGAGGCTAAGAATGCATTTAATATATAGAGAGTATCAAATTGATTTTCTCTTGCTCTCTGTAGAGTCTATTTTTTTTGTACCTACAATAAAGGTTGTTTCAAATTGTCAGTCACCTAAAAGCAATGGATCATAAATTTAAAAGCATGGGGTCGTTTTGGCAGTAGATGCGCTGAGCAAGGGTTAGGGGGTTAATTCGGTGTAATTTTATTTCAAGCAACGAAGGGTTAACGATGGCCCCAGAATGATGTTTTATGGGTTTTAATTTGTTGTCGGAAAACGATTTTCTAAGGGTTGCGTCCTCACAGCACTTTGTCAGATGATGTTTGATCCTAACATATTTAATTTTATTTGCGTACAAATATATACAAAAACTTATATTATTAAATCCTTTTACTAATTTTGTAAAGAGGGAAGCTAGTATTGGTTATATAATCAAGATCTAAAACTTCATTTGAATAGCACTTTTGATGCTGCAATTTAAAAAATAAATAAACTGCAAAGTTACCACTGTTGCGGAATGTAGATGATATCGAAAAGAACCGGCAAGATCTCCAGAACTCACTCTCATCATTCATCATCTTAATTAATTGTATATAGGCATGAAGTCATTCGCTTGATATAGTTGAATTATGTGTATTAAAAAGTCGGTCGTCTTCAACAATAGCTTTTTATGAAATGCCATTAATATTTTTTTAAACTTAATGTTTAATCTTTAAATGTACTGTTTAAGTACTCAACAAATATATTTACATAAATATAATTAGTAATATATCTTGAGTTGAATTTTTCGTTAAAATAAAAGTAAGTACGTATGTTTTACGAATATTAAAAAAAAAAAACTATTTTGTAGAGAGACTTGCTTTTTGATGTATGATCATTGTATTATTCATTTAGATGAATCGTAGCGGTGCATGTTTAGTGAGAGTAAGCTGCTCGAAGCCTTAACTCAAATTTTTCTGTCGCTAAAAAGCGTCAAGTAAATATAGCGACCCTCCAATTTCGTAAAGTGTCTTCGACTATTAAACTTGCCTCTAGGTACCGGCAGCACCTGGCGACCGCGTATTGCTGTATTCTATTAATACATTAAGCGTTTTAGGGCGCTTTTAATGCTTTCCTTCCATTAAGAGGTGCAGTAAATTATAACCTACTTAGCCTCTACGGGCGCCTGGTAGCTCGCCACAGTTCGTGTGAGTGACAGTATTGATGTAATTTGTAGACAGTGATAGATGGAGTACAGTGAACGAGTTTATTGATTAGATTTATCGACTCGGCCAATTTGAGCTTTCGTAGTGGTTCAATTGATGTCGCCATTTAATGAATAAATGATTACAACTCAATTTTTGTATTATATACGATTTATATAATTTTTATAAAATTTCAAAAATAATTATCTAACTAGTTACGATTAAAAATGTTCTAAATAATTAATTACTAGTATACCATCGCCCAAGTTAATTAAAACTTGTTTAATTGCGTAAACAAATTAATATAATTTGTGACCTTGAAATTCCTCAGGGCATAAGACTAAAGATTTTCATTTGAACATTTAAAATACTTACAAATAATGATGTCTTCGATAAAATTAAAATTGTGATACAATATAATTTCACACCTGCTTTAATAAGTAATAAAATCAACTTCTTACGTTTAAAATTTTATTACTCTGCAGTGTCCTCGGTATAATTTTATACTTTGTAACAAAAACACAATTGAAATAGACGTATTGCAATTATGCCTCGCGCAATAAAATTATCTGTTGATATTAAAATAAAATTCAACTTCAAATTTTACGCGGTCTCGACGGTACAAAATAACTTGTATATTCCATGAAGCATTCAACTCAATCGCCTATTCACGACGTCCATGAATTAAATTTTTTATGAGACGCGAGTGTCTCTCTGTCATATGTTTTCATTACCGTAGTGTAGAAAGTTTGCTACGAGTTCAGATCTCTTTTATCGTTTAGATGGTGCATTTCTTTAATTAGATTCGTATTTTTATCGTTAGGTATGAAATAACTCGTGTTTACGACTTATACGTTATTATGGTAATCGTTAAAAAATGTGGTTTTAGTTGCTACATATATTTTTTAAATAATGATATATCAAAAAATATTATAGTGTAATAAGTATCGAGCCAAGCGCTCTGTTTGCTTGGCTGTCACCAGTATCACCTTTAATACGAATTTGTATAGTTAATATGGAAAATTGAATTTTTTACTGAAATCTGTCGAAATACATTATATAATTTCGATTGTATAGATTTAATCAGGCTAATCTATGTTAGCAACTTGGGAAATATTTTGATTTCGAAACACCAAAAATCCATACTTTAATTTAATTTAATTAGAAAACCTAGGTTAGTTGAACTAAACGAACAAACGGAATAGACATGAGAGGTGATATTTGTTTTAACTTTTTTTTTAATTTAATTTGATTATTAATTCGTCAACCTGATAGTACAGTAGCTCTATAAGAAGTGATAAAATGTCTCGTGTTATCACACTAGTAGTATAATGCTGAAAAAAAACAAATGTGACGCTACTGTTTAGTAAAAAAACCACTGTGTGTGAGGATCGTAACGGTATGTTTAATCGGTTAAATAATTATAGTTTTAATATGTGTGATAATTTAAAAAAAAATCGCTTTAAATGATGTATGTAAGGTAGTTTTCATTCAATTACTTTTAAGTTTTGTTAAAGGCTCAAGTACACAACATGACAAATTATATATATATTTTTAACATTATTATGCTATTGAGCAGAGTTACTCTTGTTTATTTCACAATTTTAAACTACGAATACAACATAAAATACACATATCAATTCAAGCAATATTTTCCCTTCAGTCAGCAGCTTAAGTGCAGAGAACAATAAAGTATCAGAGGGCACGCGCCACCCACTTACAAATTCAGTAGCCTAATGCAGTAATCATATTGTTTGCACTTGAAACCACTTATCTTGAAGTACCGCTTTACGTCCATAGACCACGGCACACAGATAAACAACCGTATAGGGATCGTATTGTTATTTCTGTCACACGTCACGCTGCATCCTCGTACTAACTTATGTTCGCCTGGTTATTTATTAGCTGATAAAAATCGCTAACTTATTTGTATCGCATTTTGTTTAAAATTTTTATGCATTTTGAGGTGACACAAGCTCGTATTGTATCCGTGGAGACATCTGAATTAAAAACAAAATGTTTAATTTGCATTTCATTTTGGATTTTTTTTTACAACTTTATTACCATATTTTTTGTTATAATAAAAAATTAAAAAGAATAAGTTTATTCAATTATACCGAACTATTTATTTATCTCTTAATTTTTTATGCTTATTATTTAAACATCATGCAAGTTTCTTTAATAAAACATTAAACTATGGCAAAAATCATGATTCGAATTGTTAACTAGACAGTGTTACTATTTACTTCTAAGAAATAACTTTTTTCAAAGCTGCCAACATTACACACAAGCAGTGCATTCCAACATGTTAATATTGGTAAATAAACAAATATTGATTTATGACGAGATTAGATAGCCCAAAGATACAGTCACACGCGGGATCAAGCCCAGTACTGGCGCCTACCGCCCGCCGCGACGCCGTGCCTCACTAATAAATATCCTTCTAATACACGACGACGAATTCCGTCGTTTATTGTAATGACGAAATATTTAAACAATTTACATAAAAAGTAGTGTAATTGTTTGTTTACATTATCATTTTAAGCGACATCCCTTTTTTTAGATTACACTTGCCTTCGACGCCGACTGTTTCGGGTTACATTTCGGCTTGGAACGGATTTATTTTAATTATGTACACCGTCTATAAGATTGTCCTGAGACATTGTACCCCAAGACGCTAGCACTATTGCCTCTCTACACCGCTAGACTCACAGGACAATCTTTTAGGCGTGTTTTTTCTATAAATTTGTAATGCGTATTTTATCGATTACCAGGAAGTCATGAATATCTGCAATATCTATACCGTAATATTAATAAAATAATTATTTTTTCGTTCAATTCGAATATTGAATTATATGAATTGTAGTAAATGAAACTCATTTAATTGTCACAATAATAAAATATCTAAGTAATTGTTAATTATGAATACCCCTTACGTATAATCAAGTCATAAATAGCTATCATATTCGTTATAAAGCAGTATGTTTTATTAATTTTATTCGGATTCAAATATGATTGCAAAACTATCTTTATCGACGTCGGCTTTACTATTTTATTTAAAAAAAATACAAATTTTTATATGTTTAATATAACAAGAACATATGGGATATTACTCTATATTTTACACAGTGAAATATTAATTGTAGAAAACTCTGGCGTAATGCTAAAAACATTCTCTATTAATCTGAGGAAGTACGGTAAAGAACAGACTTATAGTCTACTTATACAAACAAATCTATGTATGTGTGATACGTACATATATAAAAACATAATATGTATTTATATGTATATATTAGTGACTTATGTATACTTACGTCTAAATCAAGTTTTAGATTGAGAGCGTGCAGAGAATTTTATTTGTATATAAATAAATGTAATCAATTCAAAAATCTTACCGAATACGTATAAGTATGTATTTATTATGATATTAGCGGTAACTTACAATCAAATTCCGCGATATAAACTAGTACAGATAAGACACCGCTCGGCGGTAACTTACAAGCAGATAACGCGAAATATTATCGCTTAGATATTCAAATTAGAAGAAGAAATATTGAAAGATCAATCAGTTGACTAATTTAATTTACTTGTTTCTCTGTTATCAGTTTATTGAAATTCTTGTCCTCAAATAGGTTGTAATTTGCCGGACGTTTTGATTTCAAACTATTGCTACTATAATGTTTTGTAAATTTACAAATTCAATTATTTATTTAATACTTTATCCATAATTATGAAGAATAATATGTATTAATAATATTCGTAAAAAGCGACCAGCAGATCACCTGATAGGAAAGTACTAAGAAGTAACCACTGGCCATAGACATTTTGCCTTTTAAGGGATAATTGTCATTTCGTACATAATCAATAATCACGCACACCTATATCATCTACTTTCTCTATTCATTTTACTAAATTAAATCATAAGATGAAATTGCTATTTTTCATTAATAATTGATGATTCGGTACCCTTCCACGTCCTTTCTAGCTACAAATTATAGTTAACTATTATTTTGCTTCGATTGCACACACATAGACGACGAGCCGGTTGGCGTGGTTGATAGGTACTTGCCTTTCACGCCGAAGGTTATGGATTCGATTCCCACCCAGGATAGACATTTGTGTCCACGAACATGTCTGTTTGTCCTGAATCTGGGTGTAATTATCTATATAAGTATGTATTTACAAAAAGAAAAGTAGTATATCAGTTGTCTAGTTTCTATAGTACAAGCTCTGCTTAGTTTGGGATCAGATGACCGTGTGTGAATAACGTCCCAGGATATTATTATTATTATATATACATACATTTTATATAATATAACAATGTGCCTGCATGCCACACGCAAATAACTATTGGAGCTTAAGCATTAAGCAATAAAAGACAAAGCAATTCTGAACAAAATAATATCATTTCATGCCTTTTTTTAAAGTAGCTTCATGAGTATATTAAACACCTCTGAATACTTAAAAAAGTATAATTTGTTTGTTGAAATAATTCCTACTGTATCTAATCAATATATCGTTCATTGACCTCTCCTTCATTGGTTTGATGACGATGAATTTTTATAATGACGCTATTATTATTTTTGTATACAAACCTTAATTAAATAAACGTTAACAAATATATTATGTTTGAAAGCTATTAAGGTGTAGTATTAGCACGGGGCGGCATTTTTGACGGCCGCGTTATCTCTCGCAAGTCTCGCGATGGTAACCTCGTCCGGATCGATTAAATTAGTGGTATGGACCTGTCGGACGGATTATTACCTATTTCTTACTTATTATTTGTCGTTGGATTGTAACTATTTGAAGTTTTATTGCGTTTTAAATGTGAAAAATTTTAAACAATAAACGAAGACAAATTTATAAATATACGTTTATTATATTTCCAAGCTGTCACCGATACATACTAGAAACACACCGTGAAACAGTTTCGCCTTATGTCAGAAAATGTTATGCAACATTGACTATAATATTCATAACATTCAAAGGATACACGCGTCAGAATGGCGTATCAGCGTAAGTCGATTTCAAACACACGACGAGTGTGATTGCGTTTGATGCGAAGTGAGTTGAACAGAAAAACACTGCCGTATAAACGAAATGTTCTGTGTTGGCAAAAGTATATTAACGCGTTCTTAATCGTTTTGGAATATTCATTTGAATATATTAATGCAAAGAACGTAAACAATCATATGAAATGTTGACTGAAGGTGAGGATGAAGATGACACTAGTTATCTTTATCGTAACATAATTTACATACTATGATAATAGCTGTGTCCGTCCGATGCCTTCTAGTGTGAGCATTGTCAAAACCATATTATGTCTCTACTCTGAGCACTAATCCTTCTCTTTAAATGAGGGCTTTGCTTAGCAGTGTAAAAAACAGGCTCTCGCGTTTATGTATTAAAAGGCTTTCGTTGAGAGTCAGAAACTTAGAACGTTTTAATGGAATTGATCATGTATCCTACATCGTTGTTGTAGTTATATCTAAATTGTAAATTAATTAAAAATTAAACAATATATAACAAGTTTATTTATCTTACAATGAATGGAATTAAGTAGGGCTTTTTATATTTTCACAGTGCAGACAGACAATAGGGGTTACTGTTTTATTATATTACGTGAGAGTTTTCGAAAAACGTTCGCGAGCAGCGCATTCGCCGACAAAGTTGAATTCAATTTAAAAACCATGAATTATTCCGAAAAGGTACCGTCACAGAAGCCGAAGGAGTTGGAGCCGTTTCAGTTAATAATTACTCCGGAAGCCAGTAATGCGTCGCACTTAATATAAATCATCCACTTAACACTTTTTTTCGTCTTCGAAAAACTACGACAATGTCATCTAAATATACCAGCGGAGCATAAAAACTCAATGGTAGTTTATTTTAGTATGGGGATGAGAAAGTATGTGGCGCGCCATGAGCTACGGTCGACGTCGCGGCCCTGGACGCGCACCGTCCATCATACATATATCCGTCTCTCTTGGACTTAGTAAACTATATTGTACGTTGTCTCCCTCTATCAGCACATGCGTGAACCGCTTAAAACAATAACGATGAAATTTCAAAAAGACGTATTTTTGAAATCCAAACCTTACGCTTTTAGCGAGGAGACGAGATTTTGTTCTTTTTAAGGTGCCCGTTGAAAAATCGCCCTTCCGATAAGAGGCACGTCAAGAGAGACACGATAGTGGGCTTATTTTTAAACTTATATTTCGCCTAAAATGTGTTTTTTTTTTGTGTCGATATTAAAAAACGTCTTCGATTGCGTCACGGCCGTCCGTATTATGTTTTTTTTTTTTTTTAATTTTATTTTATTTTTCGGAACAAAAATACACAGAAATGCTTTTTAGCCGTCGCCCTTTATCGGCGGGAAACAGTAAAAAAGTTTGCGAACGGTCCTCCTTGCGCTATCTACGTTTTGTATTCAAATTCTTGACGGAAATTATAAATAAGTTTTACGTATAAAAACAAACCATATCGCTGAAAGGCGTGGGCGACGACATTTTTATTGGAAGCGGAATAAAATATACGAAAGATGTTTTAATGAAATCGCTACTTATACGTAATGTTAATCGAACTGGACGTTTTATACAAGAAATATTTTTTTTTAATTCCCCCCAAACCAAATTATTGAGTGATTAATATTTTATTATAACCTTCATTACGTATACCTTTTTATATAAAAATACATAATTAAATAAACTACAACGATATAATAACTTTAGAAACATTCATACATGCATAACAGTTTATAAAAGAGATTTTTTGCAAGTATATTCATATCTCGGTAACTCACTTTAATGCATTCATACGCTTCCCTTAAAATTACTTCAAAATATTTCAAATCCCTTATTATTTGTTATTATATCAATAACAGTAACACAATACTCCTTTGTATCGAAGATAATTCTTTATTGTTATAATACGATCCATTTTTAGTAAAAATTCAACGCTTTATGATCTGAACAAACACATGGAGTCGCACTTCAAGCGGATTTCAATTTGTTATTCATCATATAAATCTCACCATCATAAATCTTACCATCAAATAGTTATTTATTTAAACAATATTTTAAACTTTATTTGTGAAAATATGCATGTGTATTAAAAATAATATGTATTTTTTATTATTTCATTTATTTAATAAGTTAATGTATTTTTATTTAGTTCCAATGTAATAACGTCATGTTAAAGTATGTTTTTTTAATAATTTCAATCAATTACAGTCTGACTTTGACATTGAAACTGCCGATATGTAGTATCATCATATTTAATAAATTAAAATACGTAGCTCGTGAATACTTCACGTAAAATAGTTTTCTCATAAATTATATCTACGTTTCGTGATAGTTTTAATATCCTACATGTTAAACTAATGTTAAAGAACGCTTAAGCGTTTATAGTCGCGTCCGCTGTCACAGCGGCCACGCCGCGGCGGGTCGTTACACGTCGGCTCGCATTACTCGCTCGGACACACACAATGTTCGCTTGACTTATTGTATATTAAATATTAACCGGCGATGTTCCGGTGTTGTCTTACCGCTAGCGCTCGCTCCACTACGCGCGGCTGTACCGAATCAACTTTATCATTGCCCGGTTACGTTGGTAAATAGGTTTATGTCTGGAAAAACCGCCTTCCGCCTTCGCCTACCGCTTCAAGCGATTTTGATGAGCTAAAAATAAAGTGTGTTTAGAGCGTAAATCTTTATTGCAGATAGTATTCAAATGAATTTGTTCGTTCGTTTAATTTTTTAACGCTATCTAGAAAACTTTTTAAATTTAAATAATAATTTATAGCACCTTAACCCTGTGTAGTATTTTGTATGGCTACTGCAAAAAAATGATTGTTTTCACGAATTCCTGTATACCCTCCCAATAATTTAAAAAATTGTGCGTAGAGTGAGTACCGTAATATCTAAAGAGAATCGAACCTGCGACATTTATACACCTAAACAACCCACGTACCATCAGCGGTGTCATGATTTCCTTTGAAGCATTGCTATCTCGTATGATGAAAATACTCATATTAGTTGTATGCAGTTTTTTCTTAGATCGAAGACAAACACATACACACATACCTTAGTATGTATATATAGCTTTGAAAATGTAGTTCTTGCCATCAATATGATAAAATTTGTACACTTATATATCTTGGGCAAGTAACAGTTTTTGTTGCTTTAAAGCCATAGCAACAAAGTCAAAGTCAAAAATCTTTATTGAATATAGAAGCGTTACACTTACTTATTGACAACAAAGCGGATATGACGCTTGTTCTAGAATAATTTGAATGTCTAGACAGCTAAATGTATTCTAGTATTTGTAATACAATAACTGAGCACTAAAGCAGATATCGGTTATCTACACACCTAGGACACCTAGGTCTTAGAGACAATTGTGACGTCACACATTCATAATGAAACTTACCTCTATATACTTAATATTTAGCACATCATACTTATGTACAATACATACATTTAAAAGATATATATTATATTAGAAAATGATTCGATACAATAAACTAAATCGATACAAGTATTTTATTGATGACATGTTATAATATATTGTATATTAAAATAATAATAATATATATATAAACCATTGTAAACAATTAATATAAATCATTATAAAGCCGAGGTGGCTCAGTGGGTAGAACAGTAGGTTCATCTATTCACGCTTATTTGTGCGTATAATTCATCTCGTGCTCGGCCGTGAGCGTGGCGGAATTAGCTGCAAACCATCTCCTGTAAATGAGAGGAGGCCTGGCCATCTGTGGGAAAAGTCAAAATGATCTGTAAAAAAGAGTAATTATTTAGATTCTTGGCGGTTCTTCGCGATTCAACCTTCATTCCGAGTCGGTAATAACGTTTGATTACTCTTATAAAATGCCGATTCAAAAATATTTTTGAAAATTTACATGAATAATGTTTATATATTTTTGTATATTTATTAACCTTAACAATAAACTAAACGGGTAAGTAAGTATACATGCGATGCAAATAATTAAAAATCTTCAGTCCACGTGTGTTTTTTTCGAATATCTTATATCTTCATTTATTATATAAAGTATTTGAATCAGGATACTAAATTTTCATTTATTATTATTGTTTTGTAATCACATTTTCGTCGTATTTATAATTTAATTAGAACCCTTCTTGGGTTGTCATTTCTTTCTATTACTTTTACTAGCTGCTGCTCCACCCATGGGAACCTTTACCTATGTAGCATGTATGTAGCATGTAAGTCATGAAAAGGATATAGTTGTTATAGCAAATGGAAATACAACACCTGATATAGTATATAAGGAGGCATTACATAAATTCAGTAAATCTATTATATGTATTTATCTTTACTATTACTATTACTAAAATAATAATAATCGCGCTCATATCATAAATACGAAAGGTTGTGTGTTGTGAATATTAGTTACTGCTTCACGCTGTATCACAGTTAAAATAAGACATTATTAAGGTATTTTGGTTTTTTTGATTATGGCGCGGGTGAAGCCACACGACAAGCGCTAGTTAAATAAATAAAACTATGATGTCGACTTGTTTTATTAAACTTGATATAAAAAATATATATTTAATTCATAGCAGGCACATTTATCTAAAACTATAAGCTACCCACGATTTCAATAAAATCGACAAAGTTTTAACGATGTCATAAATATTTATTTTACGAGTAAATACAAATTTACATCCTATTTCATTCACGAGTCAAATGATCATAAATCCCCAATTTCTTAACTTCTAAACGCCGTTTATGAAAACGTTTAGATAAACTATCACAAATTATCTTATTATATTGAATGAGATATATATATATATAAATTTATTTAGTATATCTCGGAACTTTGACTGCCTCGTTGGTCTAGTGGCTTGATGTAAGGCCGCAGACCCGGAGGTCCTGGGTTCAATTCCCAGGTCGGGCCAATAAAATGTTATTGGGTTTTTCTGTCAGAAAATTCTCAGTAGCAGCCCGGAGTCTGGAAGTTGGAAGTGTGTTCACTCCCGTGCCTCGGAAAGCACGTAAAGCCGTTGGTCCTGCGCCTGAACTCTTTCTGATCTTTCTGAATTTGTATTAAGATAACGTGTCGTTTTTTAAGCTTTTCTATATCGAAAAAACAAATATTACAGAAAATACATCTATATAGATGTATTTCTGTAATAACTCAACGTTACACAAAAAACTAATTAATAATTAGAGCCCAGGTACTTTAGTTTAAAGATTTTATTCGTCGTTAAAATATTTGACTGATATTTAAAACTAAATGAAAAATATTTATATTTTTAACTAAACACTTTAAACAAAATAAAAGTTTAATAAATAGAGTTTACAGTAGAGAAGAATAAACAATTAATTTTTATAATATAAATAGTATATATAATAAAAAAGCTAGTATTTAAAAATAGGATAAAATACTATATTTACATATAAATTGTTGACACTCATTCTGAAATAACCTCAAATGTTAATGTAATCCAGCTTCAGATAGATTTAATTCTAGACTAAACGCTACCGACTTACTCATTAGGCTTGAGCGGGCAGGTTACTTGGCCAACGTATGTAAATCCGTTGGAATCGAATAAAGATGGACCCGAGGCTGCCATATTGAATAATTCATATAACAAATCGTAATATTATACAAATTACATCGGTTTTCGCTTCGTTCGCATCCTTATGCAATGCATGATGTGTGAAAATTGTTTTACTATGAATTTAAAGTGTAGAAGCCTATGATTATTAATATGCTTTAACTACAATCAAACAGGGAACTTGATTTTAACATTTAAATCGCCGTATTGTTAATGATAAAATATATTCGCTGAATATTCACGGCATACATAAAAAGGATTAACTTCTTCTAAAAACATGATTTAAAAGTTAATTGCAATGCGATTTCGTATTTTAACAAGTTAAACGTTTATTTGACGGAATGTTATTATTTTCCATTTTATAGTATAGTATGGGTTTGAGTGATAGCGATATTTAGCGAATTCGAAATGGCGGAACTGTTGATGCGTTTTACGCAATAAATACTAGGTATTCCGGTGAACCTTGTTTAACCTGTGGCGTTTGAGAGACACAGTCATAGATTAGAGTTTAACTACAGACATTGGCTATATATCATCTTTATATATTAAATATTTTTTGAATAATATACGATATTTCAAACTATGAAAGATACAAAAATTTGTTACTAACACCACTAATGCACCCCAAACTTGACAAGTTGTCATCTTCATCCATAGTACAATACAGTAGTAAAAATTATAAACTCCCACGTCCTTCAAATGCGTACACTGTCAAAGTGCCTACTTTGGAAACTCTCTTGTTAAATCCACGAGCCTGTAATTTCGATTATATATAATTAACTTGATATTTCCTAGTGGAACGAGCTCTGTAAACGAACATATTTTGACTACACATTATATACAAACGTATGTGCCTGCTTTTATCCGTCAAATATACCGATTATAGGCTAACTTAACGTTAAAATAAAATTGTTGCTCTAATTAACGAAAAACAAAAACAAATCTTTACTTATCGTGTAATATATATCGTATTCTCGTCAAAAACGTGAGAAGATGGATTAAACCCATAACCTAACACCATAAGTGTTACTCCAATATGAATATTTTTACTTACATTAGTTTCTTAACCGAAGCTTTACTTCTGACTTTTGTACAAAAAACCTAATCTAAGTAAATAAATCTAAATCTATTGTGCGACGTCACGATGATTGGTTTGTCTTGATTATCTAAAGAGAAACTGTCGTCAAAATCTGTAATCACAGACAATAAATGTAAATTAAAACAACTATTATTTATTACAACTATTATATTATTTATTTTGCAAGATTTAAAAAGTCACAAAGCATTGCCTGCTTATACTAATTTTCATATCGATCGATTGAGAAGTATACAAGTTGCTGCAGCAGCATTCAGTCGCGACTAACTAAGTGTGCAGTATAGAATCTCTACGGTAACCTAGAAATTTTTATAGTAGAGTCAAACGGTGTCTCCATAGTAACTGCCTGTGAATGTCACACTGCTGGGCCTAAGGCCTCTTCTCCCTTTTTGAGGCGAAGGTTTGGAGCTTATTCCACCACGCTACTCCAATGCGGGTTGGTGGAATACATATGTGGCAGAATTTCGGTGAAATTCGACACGTGCAGGTTTTCTTCACGATGTTTTCCTTTACCGTCAAGCACGAGATGAATTATAATAACAAATTAAGCACATGAAAATTCAATGGTGCTTGCCCGGGTTTGAACCTACGATCATCGATTAACTCTATCAATCCCAAACAGATATACCAACATTTATTATTACTTACACTTATACAATTAGTGTTAGCTAGCAAACGACATTCTAACAATAAATACGACAATAACGTATTAAGTTCTTTATTCGAGAACGGATAAAGCATAAAAACAGACAGTTTTTTTTGTAGTTATTATTTTAACTATTTGATTTATGTGTATTTTAAGTACAACGTTAGTAAGCGGAAAGTTAATTATAATTGTTAATTACGTGCAAAACTACCATTTTAATGTTATATTTGATATAATTTATACCACAGTTGTTATACGAGATCCAGATTATGACCAAACAATTATAATTAAATTTTAAAATTGTATTTAGTTCGAGATACAATTATTTCGTAATTGTTTATTTTATTTACACACTAATCAAATTATTTATTTCTGGAAACATTACTTCAGACTATGTCATCTGTCGGTCTATTACAGAGGTTATAGGAACCGTAATGGTAAGCTACGTGAAATATTAACAAAACATGTGCACCTATATATTTATATAGACGAACAAAAGCGCAAAGGCAACACTTCCTATGACAAGATATTCGATTGTACGAGTATAATAATAATAATAAAATTTCGGAGTCATCCTTACATTTGCCATGTAATAAATACATAGAATACATATATATTGAAAAAATAATTTTAAAGATTATATTAAATAATCAATAATAGGCAAAGCTTACTATTATAAATAAGTTGTATTACTTATAGTTCTTATAACTTTTAATTTAATCTTGTTAATTGAGAATTCAAAATTATGAATCATTGATTGGGATTTTTTATTTTATTTTATTATTATCTTGGGAAATAAAAATGTAATCATATATATTTAACAATGTATAACTATGCAACTTCTTGTATTAATTTAAGGTATAAAAGAAAAAAAACAGTATTGTATTGCGTCTATTTATTAGCCGAACGACTAACTACTATGACCTTTATATAAGTAGTTATTAACAGTTGTTTTTTCTACTGAAATTGAAACGAGACGATTTCGAAGCGAGTGAAGAAAACACCTCCGTCGACCAACCGTCACTAGGCAAAGCGGCAGTAGTTTGAGTAACAAAAAAACTTTTCCGGCCACCAGAATTACTTTGCCCGTCAAACTCATTATATATTCAAAGAATAACCTATTATTAACTGTTATTATCATATTATGAAGTTCATTAATATGCGTCGTAGCGGCTGCATCGGTGGCGCCGCAGCCATATTACGCGGCTAATACTTCAAAGGATGCCGTTATTGTACGTGGAAGGCAAGCACGTGACCAGATACTACGTCAAATAATATATACATACATACTTATGTATACATAATATGTTACAATCGAAATCTTTCCCGGACAAAATTACTTTTGACTGAGTTGCAGTACAGAAATATTGAATTGAGAATACTAATTATATAGAAGAATTTTATATTTAAGGTCGATATCTGAAAAATAATTTATATATTACCTTTATAATCTTGTTTTCAAGCAAATAAAATTTTCGGAGTAAGCATAGATCCAGGTAAATCTTGCAAAATAAATAATATAATAGTTGTAATAAATAATATTTGTTTTAATTTACTTTGTTAGTAATATATAAAATTAAGAATAGATAAGTCATTCTATGTAGTTAAGACTTCCCCGGTCGACTGCAAACGTGCTCCTGAAAAAGGCACATATATTATCGAGTATCTATTTACATGTGACTTAATTAAACATCGACTTGTTTATTTAATTGATTTGACACCATATAAAGCTGAATTAGGATATCAAACGAACATAATTAATACGAGTATAATGAAAATACGTTAAAATATATTTATATCTATAACATAACAAAACAAAAGTATCTCTTATAAAGGACAGTGTCAAAACTATACTAACTTTTTTGTGCTCTACATTTTTTGTCCTTGTTGTGACGGGCCCCACGCCCCGTCTCGCCTCCTCATTATTACAATAATTTGTGTACTATTCAATATCTCAACCGCACGTCCGCCCATCGTATTATTTATATAGTTAATATCATGAACAAAAAACACTATAAATTTGACGATGAAAGGAATTGGGTCAAATGGATAGCGTAGAATGTATTTTTTTTACATAAGTAAACATAAATCTAAAAATAAAAGTAATATTTGAATTGTTTAATTAAAAAAATGTGATATTTCATTTATTTATATCGGATATTATAGCAGTATATAAAGTAAAATACACAATAATTATATCAAACCGAATAAAATTAAACTTACCATCGACCGGTTTGAAATGAAGATTCTAGAGCCCGGCAAGTGAGGTAGTAGTTACACTTTTCCTTTTATATTCATATAACATCCTTATCCAAAATCAACGTATAGTAACTCTACAATATTTATAATCTATCATTACTAAAGAAATTCGCTTATTTATTATTATTTTGTATACACCGAAAATTATATTATAAATAAATATAAAAATGAAAAAATTACTATGATATGTATCAATGTGAAAATATACACTTAAAACTCGATAGATAATTTATTTTTAAGTTTTGATCATATATTTTTAACTTACTAATTAAACATATATGAAACTTATAGCTTCAATTAAAACTATAATTACAATGTATGTGCTTTCTCCATAACAAGAAACGTGTAGTTTGCCCAGCGATGGGAAATTTACGTTTGTAACTTTAAACACAACGATAACGTAAACAAAGATACATATGATAAATAGTTGAATTACTCGTGTCGCTACATATTTTCGTTTTAATGAAATGAGTTCTATATTTAAATAATTTAATTAGAAGATTTATTTTTAATTAGTGTCTGTATATTTGTGTTTAAGCTTTCGGTAGTTTTACTGCTGGCTAGCTTATAGTATACCTCGAAATCAATGTATGTTTCGAGTATAGGTATACTCAAAATTATCTAATCTCTTATTAAACGTTAATAGCTGCGCGTATAGAAAGCAGTTCCGTCTTCTATAGTTGTCTCAACATTATGTTTTTTGATCAATCCTGATCTTCGAAATAGAGTAATCGATTATCTTAATGATCTAGATAATCATCTTTATTACACGTACAATTCTTTAAATACCAACAAGTGGTCCTATAAAATTTAAATTAATTTCTAGTTTCGCCGACTCTCGTTATGGTATGTGGGACATTTCGCTATCTACATCGGTTCGTTTTATTCGTACATAATTTCTTGTATCTCCGTTATCAGTATTATTGGGTGTATTTTAAAGGTTCCCCGGTTATTATCTGATTGTTTGTGGCCGGTGTTATCTTTATTTTAGTAATGTAGCGACGGCCGTCTCGTTTGTTGTACTTTACTGTATTTAGTACGAGATTTGCTGTCGTTAAAACACACTAACAAGATATTATGATGTTTATTTTATTACATGTAAAATTTAATAAAAACTTTATCATTATTTTTTTTTAGATAATTTAAATTTAGTTCTTAAATTAAAAATATTATCACAGACGTGTCAGAGGCAGGTTTCGGTGTCGACTACAACGTTTATTAAAAATCTAATATTGTATAATATAAAGTTCTTATTTTTCTTAAAGCGTTTTACTTTTTTGAACGTAAAATTATATTAACAACATGAAACAAATGGTTTGGTATTTTATAATTTCTTTAAGTTATATATTACTCGTAGATATTTTGTCGACCTTATCTTACTGACCTATCGTCAAATATTTTAATTTACATAAATATTCATTTAACCGCGCCATACATATATCGGGCATTTTATTTTTGATAAAATAATTTAAAATTAACATTAATTAAGTTACATCACGAACGGAAGATATTAAAGAGCTTCTCTCTTACTGTCTGTTATCAGTTGAAGTCATTAAAAAGTGAAACTTTACCGTCACACACTCTTGCCTCTCATTTATTGGATGTTTCAATCGGAAATACATATATGCATATTTATCGCTTTCGTAATATTATTATCACTAACTGTCTCGTTGTTCTAATCACCTATAGACTACTCTAGCGGCTTGCAGATTAAAAACCTGTGTCAGACCAATAAATTGGTAAAACAAAATATGTTCCGAATTCCTTAGCAGCTAGGAAGGAAACACAATAGCCGCATACTAATACAAATTTAGCTCTTGATCCTAACTTCTGATTTCATAGTACAATGGGATGGCAGTCGTGTTGGATTGCCATCCCACCGGACTATGAGTATGAAGAAATAAGTAGATACCGCTTATTATCTTAGAGGTTACTTCAGTTATAGCATTCCCTCCAATCAAAAAATTTAAACACAAGTTTTTGCCAATGTATCTCCAGGTTTACGCGTATAACCTGCTAGTATTACTACTTTTACTTAACTTCCGTATCTTTCGCCTTTATCGCTTTGGTATTTTCCTCTTACCAGCGAATATGCCTTAGAAAAGATACTGATGACTGAATGACTCTACCAAGTCACATCGTCGAAATAAATACACGGCTACATAGTAATAAGATTTAAACAAGGTACATAGGTATAGTATAAAGATAGAGTCTATCCGCAATAATGGTTCACAATTATCATTAATATCTGTCGTTTAATATTAAAAATAATACGCATAACACGTTCGTGGTCGTATATTTTCGGTGAATTTGTAAACAAAATATTTTCGTAGCGATGAAATGTCTGTTATTTCGTTTATTTTACACGAAATGCCACGAGACGCCATTTACCGACATTGTCCACGTATTCCTATAAATATATTGAATAATATCGGAACCTATAACGTTTTCGCTTCAAGTGTTCATAAATTTTAGGACAAAAGTTAAAAACAAGGCGTGTAGGCGGCTATGTAGCGACGGCTCGACCGCGCCGACCATACCGTCACACAGCCGCTGATGATAATCTCGAACTTTCAACCTTATCGCTGTGGAAATAAAATACACGTGTATCGCGAGTTCAGGTGCACTGTACGCTTTATGCGGACGTCTTTAATTGTATCGCGTATTTGGAACGCGCTTGTTTCATTTAAATGTCCTTTATTTATTTTTCGAAACGCTGAATCCTTGAGACGGGTCGCTGTACCTCTACATGTGTGTGTGGGTTTACTCAAATTTACATGTTAGGTTTAAATTTTTTTTAAATATATTCCGTGATGTCTGTTGGCGTAGGACAAAGACTTATTAATGATTATTTCGGTTCTGTTCGTTCGCCTACATACGTAAAGGTACACTCGATAATAGATTCGTCGATTTCGTGCGATATATTTTTATCATTACAAATTACAACATTTGAATGAAAATATCATCCGGAAAACCAACATATGTCAAACAAACGGATATCTAATCATTAGTTATTTTTTATATCATAAATTTAAATATATTTTTTATGTGTTAACAATTTTACTTCCCAATAAAATGCCTAATTTAAAATAAATATATTTCTATGTTATTCTATACTCAGTAGGTTTGTTATGGTGTTTCGTGTGAGTTCAATAAATTACAATTAGCATGTGTTAAAACAAATGACGAATATCGATCCATTCATTTTACATTAATGACAACATACATACATACAAACACACCGTATTATTTAATATGTGTGAACGACGTCCGTAATATTTCAGCAATACTAACTGCGTATACAGTAGCTCGATGAAACATGCACCTTTAACAGCCAGTCTGTGGCTACTGGACTTGAAAATAAAGTTATATTTATTATAAGTGATAACTCGTGGCTTGCATATCTAATGTTATAAATTATGTCAAACTTGACACAACTTTATGCGCGATGAAGTTAGCGAATATATGTAACTATCTATGTATTTCATATAATTAATGTGTCTAGGTATTTTTTTTTGTATTTAAAAATAGTTTGTGATTTTATCCTGAACTAACACGCCGCGTCGCTTCGTCAGCGTAAATTTAAAATATATAGTTATAGAGATATAATATACTGTGTATGTGTACACGTTTCGTTTGCTTTATCTCAAAATTGCATATAACAATATTTATGTCCATTCGTATGTTTGAATATAACATGAACGAGGTTGGCAGGACGATTATAAAGATATCAGGGCATAGGGCACTCATAAAATTCAAATTTATTGTGCTATAACAATACTATATTATATATAAAACTGATATCTCTTCCTTATATCTAGGCTCTGGGCTTATCTAGGCTAACCCCAGGTCGGGCCGATAAAAAGTTATCCTGTTGTTGTGTCGAAAAAACTTCAGTAGCAGCCCTGAGTCCAAAAGATGTAAGTGTGTGTACTCCCGTGCCTCGCAAAGCACGAAAAGCCGTTGATCCTGCGGCTGAACTCTTTCCGGTCGTGTCGAATTACGAGAGTGAAGGTATAGAGAGTGGACCTGTGTCTGTGGACAAATTTGTGCAAAATAATATGTCCTGCGCAGTTGGCTAATCTCTCTTGAGACAGGCTGGCGCGGCTGAAATCGGCCAAGAGAATATCATCATTATAAAACTAGTATCACCTTTAAATTTTAAAACGTTTATGCGCTGTTTTTGAACTGTGATTAAAACTCGATTAAAACTTGATTAAAACTGTTTGTTAATACGGTCTAACTTCAATATGTAAAAACAATTTTGATAATAATTAAATAAATAATGAAGAGTTAGGTTATACCATTCTTTATGACTGAATTTTACACATAAAGCAGTATTATATAAATAAATAATAAAAGTGTTTACGACAGAACCTGCATAAACGTTTACGGTTACTACCTGTTTTATGTATATTTTATCTTAAACTATAAGTATTGATTTCATAGCTATTCTACCGTAAATAAATAATTTTATTTTCTAACATATTTACGATATACAGAAAGAAATATAAATTCACATTTAACACAACCGTGAACCTTCAAAAGAATTAAACGCACTTGATTGTTGATAAAAAACATTTAAACATTCTTCCGGGAGGAATCCATCAGATCGAGAAACTGAACTTAAAGATGCAGCTCTAAAACTCAACTCGCATTACATAATACGTATATATAATATTTTGACAATGAACATACAACAAGTTGTTAAAGTGCAGTATCGCTTATCATTACAGTAAAGGTATTTTTATTTTGTCGAATAATCTTACAGTCGAGGTGTAATGTAATATATTATGAAGAAACACGAGACCCGCTTTTTCTAGTCCGTGTCAGCGGCCTTGTTTTATTACACAGCCGAAGTAACTTTGATTCTAGTTCTTGTCTACTTTAACATTAATATAGTCTACACATGTGATATTTATCCAGTAGAGCAGAATAAAGCCACTCCATTACAACCTGTAAATTCCGTAAGAGCAAGCTAAATATTTGGAATGCGTTCGTAAGCTCCTTAACCAATAATATGATATTGATGAACCGAGCCACCAGAGGAAACGTTCTCAAGAAATGTTATTGTTAGTCAGCCGTAAAAATCTCGGCGATATTTACTATGCAGCTTACACGCTCCACCGTCGTCAACTAAATAAGACAAAATTAATGATAAGTAGATATATATTAATGATCATGTGTGATATCCAATCTGCGATGCCGGCGGCCTCTCGTTGTTCGTTCCTCAAATAATGTACAGGCGCATAGATAGTTGTTATCTCCTTGCTTTTTTGTTTTATAACTCGATTGTTTCTCGAAGACCTCTCCTATATCACGTACATTAGCTTGAGACGTTACGTGTTATTGTTTACTTTTGTGAAACTCCTTAGAATCCAAATCTGTGATAGATAGATGTAGATTTTATATCTGTTAATAGTATTTTGTATTTGTATGTACACACACAATCTGCAAAAAGTCAAACGGTAGTCGTTCTTTTGTGAAATAGAAACCATTCAGGTTGGATTGGAGTAATAAAAACCTTATCTATAAAATAGTTTATGGCTATGAAGTACATCCAATAGTTTTTTTTTATATTAGCCAAACTTTTCTTTGAACTCAAACAGCGTAAATAATGTGCGGGTTATCAAGCTACGACAATATACTAAGAGAAGTGTAATGAAAAGATTTTGTATAATTTTCCAAATATTTATTATAATATAGATTATACACCTACTTTAAAAGTTCTCAGTCAAATAAATACACGAATTTTCGTTTTTTTTTTTCATCTAAATAAATATTACTAAAATTGTACAACAATTAAGCTATTTACATTATATCACAAATAATATTTGAAACGACCTAATAATTATTAGTATCACGTCTACTTACAGTTTGTTCGATCCACATGGAACATTCGACAACTCGAACTAACCTCGCGTACATAGTCACTGAATCGACCTATCACCTTCTTATTAGAAACTAACGCACATCTAATCCGATTAAATAACTAAAATGACTCGAGAATAATAGCGGTACATCACTAGTTCACTCACTCACTATTAGAATAGGGAATACTATACAACAGTTCACAGCTTTTCGAAGGCCCTCGAATTCGTGAGCATCTCTCTCGTCAATCGCCACACTTGCTTCGCGGCGTTCTCCATAGCTGTGGGAGACTTCCCTTTGAACAAGTCGACGTGGGGAAGGAAGTAGTGCGGGCACCTCCGACACTGCAGCGAAGATATAAGCTGAAGGAAGATCCCGTTTATCCTGTCCCCAATGGCAGCCTCGTCCCACTCGTGTTCTCGTGGATGTTTCTCGCACTCGTACAGGAGAAGCGTCTTCATGTGGTAGCACGTGACTGGGTTCCCGGGCAGGTCCAGATGTCTGTCCCTGATAGTTTTCAATATACTCAAGCATTTTCGACGACAGCCGCCTTGAAGAAGGCGGTTCTCGGCTTCGAAGAAACTCAAAACCCAAGCGTCGCCCTCCATCGCCGAGTTCTTGCCTTGTAAAGTAAGACACTCCTTTGACAGTAAATCGAAGCCTTCCGTTTTTACTTCCGCCACAATATTCGGATGTGGCCACGGAATCGTCGGTAAAGGCCAGTGCGCTGCTGACCTGGGCCACAGACCAGCGCATTTGAAAGCCGGTGTTATCTGCACTATGTATCTTTCTCGAATACGGAGTTTCACCTCCGTGGTCTCCGCGATCATCTTCACACAATCACGATAGGAGCACTTATCGCAAGCCTGGGCGACCAAAGTCTGGAATCTTGACCTAATCTTACGCGCCGACAAATATCCCGAAGCGGTGATAAACTCTACCCACAAGGACATGGAACGCTTCCTACCATCGCTGAGCTTAAGCACAGCGCATCCAGGCAGAGAACCATCGTCGACAAAATTCAAGACTCCCATCTGATTCAGGTAGATAATGATCTCGAATTCGTGAGGCGAGACCACCTCGAGACCGTCGAATCGGCCATTGTAGTCAGTCAGGGAGGATATAAATCTCGGCTCCTGCAGTTCGACCTCCTTTAAGACGTCCTGAACTATCCTGCAGACTTCATGGATGGTCTTGGCGATTTGCGCCTTGCGGTTCGCAACGCGCTCGTTGTAGTACTTATTCATCTGGTAGACTAGTTTCGATTGAGCCGCCATCATCTCAGGTGGCACTAGCATGGTGGATGTGTGCCTTCACCCGGTTCGCATTGTCCGGCGGGCGGTGCACGCACGCGCACGGAACGCAGACGTTCTAAGACTGAGCCATGTCGAGTCATCGCACGATGAAAGACGGTGTACGCCCATGGGGATGTTTGCTAGCGAATGAGCGGAGGGCGTCGCTTCTCACTCACGCTTGCGACGGAACGCCCTCGCGCGAGCGAGATGGCAATATCTCACCACCGAGGCGTTCGCGTAGCTCGCACCGGCTCAGTATTGATCTGCGACAGGCCCCGCCTCGCTCGGATAGGTATTCGGCGCGCTAAGGTCGAGGTGATCGTAATTACATGATCGGTTTAGAACGATCCTCGTTAATTCGGTAGCCCAACGAGCTTGATGCCATTAACGGCAACATCTCCTCGGAAGTTTTTTTCATGTTTTTAATTATAACGGCTAATTTAATTCGATGTTGGCACGCCAAGTCATAACTTTTGATATCTGATGAGTCGCTATTTGTAATTTGTCGCATGTTTTTTTCCATATTTAGTCTCGAGCGGATGCGCCGCCTCGTCTGTGCTGTATTATAGCCTACTCAATGGAATTCTGACTATTAAATTCAAGATATTAAAAAACATACAATTATTTTAAGAATTTATTATTAATGCCTTAATTTAATTCGCAAGTTATGTTGAATACTTCGTAATTTTATACGGTTATAGTTAACATTGTATTCATTCTTATGTTTTTATGTTACTGTAACAATTTTGATCGGTTCTATAAATAATGTTGCAAATATCTGCTATTCTGTAACTGTGTCAAGTGAGGTAAATGTCAAGGAAAATGTTGTTTTATATGTAAAAAGAATCATTAAATTCTTTATTCAAAAATTAACAAAGTTATTAGTAAACAACGTAAATGTTAACACTTTATGTACCTATGAGCTGTGTTTAGGTAGGTAAAAGGAGGAGATATATAGGATTATTATAAAAATGAATAGTTCAGTACCTCTCTGTCCTCTGTTTGCTAACCTATAATTTAATTTTTTATAACGATTAACGAGCTTTAGAATACATAAAAAACTTATTTCTATTACTCTTAAGTAGAAAAAACTGTTCGAAATAAGCAGTCATTACGATTTTATAGTCGAATTGTGACCGAACGTGGGATAACTTTAATATTATCACCATAATGGTATTAGAAATATATGAAATCTTGACCGAGATGGATCGGTAAATAAGACAAGTTGGTCTGGAGCACAAATGGGTTATAAGTGCTTCATTTGTGTGTTTTAATTCATCTCGTGAATAATAATATCATGTGGTAACTAGAACGCTCGTGTCAGATGTAATTCTGTTTCGTGTGATTCCTCCAAAATGCACTGGAGCACACACAGGATGTGGTAGAGTACCTACTAGCTTTTGATTACGATTTTATTCGTTTGGAATTCGTTCACATCGAAATAAAAAAGAGCATATTCTTTATTAATACATAAACCGATCATGATTCTTAAAAAAATTTTGAGATATAAACAGACATTAGAGCAATAAATTCTATGGATCATTATCGATTCAAAATATGTTGAAGTGAAATGATCTCGAAAACAACTTAGTATTCAACCCACGACCATAACATGTAATGGTCGAAGAATAACAATCATTAACAATCCACAACGTCGCAGTATGTTACTACTTGCACAGGCGCCACCTGGCGGTAAGCGGTCACCTCCCAAAGTACTACTCAATAGCAAATCTCAAATTGTCACGCCTCGCAAGCCTCGGCATTTAGGTAATATGTCTCTCGTGCCTGTAATTGCACTGGATCACTTACCAGTTCAGTTTCAGTTTGGAGACTGTGTGACTGTTGGTATCTGAGTTCTGAGGGCATGAGCATGACTAAATGATTGCTGATAGCGAAAATATTAAATATAATTTATTTGAGTTAGTTAAGCCAAGTTAAAAATTGGTTAGACTAATAAAGGCTCTTTTAATTGTTAACCAGTAATTGAGTAAAAACTGAGGGTGCCATTTACCACTACCACTACGACTTGCACCTAGTCCTTTGAAATTGTTAATATAATCATAAATATTTATATAATTTTCGTTGTGTGTCGATCTGCCTTCATGTCATAAGTTTTATTTTAAACTGGTCTATTGTAGCCTCACTTGTACATATACACATTTCTTTTGTTTTTATTCTCTTTTAAATGTAAAATGTTTTTAATAAATACATATCGTTGTTTTTTTATATTTAAAATCCAAAGACCCTCTGAAAGTAGTAAGCATTTAGAATGGATAAAAAACAGCTATCCTTGTTTAATATATAAAAATAATATTGATAAATATTCCACTATTTATCAAACCTACTAATTATGTCGCATAAAACAGGGAGTGTTATTGATAAAACATTAATAAGAAAAGTTACGTTTTAATAATAGGTAATACCAATAGCTTATTATATTAGATTATATATTAAATAAATAAAACAACATATGGAAAGACGGACAAATACAACTAAAATGTCCCTTATCATAGTTACTTTGCTTTTTCTTAACACAATGTTGTGAAAATTGTATATCCTATTCTAAAACAAAAATATTCAAACCATCTTCAAAATTTATTTTCGAAGCGGAACGTCCACAAAGAGATACCAACTTGGGTAGATATATATATTTATATATTTTCCACCCATTCCACAACAAACTTAAACGCTCGCCCGATAGTCGCTAAGGGAATGCCTATTTCGGTAAGGATTGATGGCGCGGCACTACGTGATGGATGGCTCCAGCTCGCTTGATTTACGGGACGTCCTCGCGATTCATGATACCCTGGTACCTGGATGCTGGGGGAATGCCTCCCGAATTAGACTGTGTTGTTTATGAATCTAGTCGAATTAAAGTTTCGAGTTAATGTTAGATTAAACTCACATTTTTGAATAACTAGAATTGTCCTGTCTTTGCACGATTATAATTAAAATTAATCCTCCATAATTTATAAATATATCGCAACATACTTAATCGATATTTTCCGTATCATATCATCCTTATCTACCATCAATCTCTATATTCATATCAACTTCCTATTCATTATTCCTGCGTGTTTCATTTCCATCCCTGAGTAAAAAAATACTTATTTGATAAATTATTATCGATCAGTCTTTTATCGGTCATTTATTTTATCAATAAAACTGTCACCATTTAAGATAATTACTTGTATTAATCTCGCTATTTTTCACTTAAATAAATATGTATTTTTCCTCTAGAAAACCTTCCATATTATATTTCCCATTCATTAAACTGATAGCCGTCGGCGCGCGCATGCGCGTCTTCAAAATGGCGGCCGCACAGTCCCGCCCATTTCCGCCGGATGTCCGCCACCGCCCCTGAAGCCTACCCTTTAAATTAATGTATTCTCTAGATAGGGTTCGTTATCTTCACGGTATCTGCTAAGACCTTTGTTATTATAATAATTTTACAAAAAATTACTTTGAAATACTAATATTATAAAAATGATAGTGTTGTTGTTTGTTCTCCTGTTACGCATCAACATCTAAAGTGGTCATGGTGATTAATTTGAGGTATTAAAACGATTAGGCTACTACTACCTATCTACTTTAAACAAGTATCGTAGCTATATACTTGTTTAAAGTAGCTCTATAAAATTATAACTTAAGTCCTAACAAAACGGATACGTTTTTATTAAATCTTACGGCTTATAAATATCTAAAATTGTAATACTTTTCAATCATATGAAATAAGATAATAAATAATTTTAAAAATATAAATATTTTTTTCATACAGTACAGTAAGTACAGTAACAGCCTGTGAATGTCCCATTGCTGGGCTAAGGCCTCCTATCCCCTTTTTAAAAAGGTTTCGATATAATGAATATTTTTTTCATATGAAATAAGTTATACATAGTATTGCATTCCTATTAGTAATTTTCATTTTCAGATATACGTATGTTGTTAGATTGTCACTACGGAAAACAGTAGAGTTGTAATGTATTTTATTTGTACGACACATTCAACAAGATTGCTTATCCATGGCACCAAAACTCAAGTATCCAGTTTTGTCGTTAAGCGATAATTTTTTAAAGACATCGTACGTGCATTTTCCTTTCATTAAAAAAATTGCGACTTTGATAGTAACTTCTAGGAGGTAACTAATTGATAAAGAAACAAATTATAAAGTGTTTGTTTATATGAGATAAATTTTATAGACGAATGTAGAGCACGAAGCACTGATAAGAGTATGACAATAAAACAGATATCCGATTAGAAGCGTCTGTTTAAATTAATTTAATCACCGTACAATACGTATAAATTTACAAATAAGTCGAGACGTTCATAGTTTAGTGTCGCGACGGTCATTAAAACGCTCAACCATCTCGAACTATTAAAATCACGTATATTTAACTTACGGCTTTTAAGAGACGACTAATTTACGAGCGATATTCCGATACACAGCGTGCGACAATTGTTAATAAAGCTAAACAGTTTGTATATATGACACTGACTTACTAAACTAGCCAAAAAAAATATTGAATTTCATCAACGGACGCCTGTACCAACAGAATGACAGAGCACGTTGTAAAAGGAGTACGCGATGATATTTATGGTGTATTGAATTTGCTATCGTGTAGTATGAAAGATGGGTTCGGACGAACATCTGTCTTCCCCCACCGTCGTCGAGCGACTGACGACGCACCACCCTCTCTGCCTGGAGAAGGGATAACGCTCCGCCTACTCGTTTCAAAAATCTGGAATACAAAGGGCGCACGTCCAAATCTCTGTCGCGATACAAATTCAACCTTACGATATAACGGTTAAGTAAACTTTCACATTGACTCATGCTTGACGCACATATTAGGGTTGCGCGACAAGTAATTTTTTTTTCGATAATTATTTTTCTTGCAATGCAAAGATATTTCGGTGTGCCATACAGTAATTGGATTCAGGCGTATAATGGACAACGCAATTTACCTCTGATTATAGCTATTCAATGTTGGGCCCTATTGCCTTGCATTTCGGATCAAAATTATCTGAAAGGATATGCTTCGATGCATTTTCGTATTCGTTAAGGTATGCGTCGATTGAGTCGTCCTGTCTCGTGTAATTATTATAAAGATTCCAGATAAAAGATACACGTCTTTGTTTCGTGTATTTTTTGTTCGCATTATTAGCGGGCCTTTGTGCTTTTAAACGAAACAAATTTAAATGGAACAATGCGAGTCGATATAGTTATAAAGCATACGAACAAAAAATAAAGCGTAATGTTTAATTGAATGTATGCACTTTGAATGCGTATGCTTGCTTTTACAAGGATGTATAAAGAAACGCCTACTAGCAGCTCACTCGTCAGATCTCTATGAGGATGCTGTTGCAATTAGTATGTATATTCTATCAATAACAAATTTTATCAATATACCTACCTATTAGTATCTTTAAAGTCTTCTATTGTTCATCATAATTTGTGTTTATAGTTCATATCGTGCTTGACGGTGAAGGAATATCGTGAGGAAACCTGCATGTGTCTAATTTCATTGTAATTCTACCTCATGTGTATTCTATCAACCCGCATTCGAGCAGCACCGCAGCGTGGTGGAATAAGCTCCAATTCTTTTCCTCAAAATGGAGAGGAGGCCTTAGACCAGCAGTGGGATATTAACAAGCTGTTACTGTTACTTTTCATACGGATAGATTTCATAGATCTTTTAGCATCCCAACTCTAAAAATAAGCTATTCTTTCATTTATAGACGGCTGCTTTTTATTATTTAACGAGATTAATTTGAAATCGAAATGCTTTCTATAAATTTGATTAAAATGATTTCGCTCCGGTATCCGGATACACGGCGGCGCCACCGCACTAATACCGCCCATCTGTGTGCGTCTACACGTGTTCCGAATTACACTAATTTCTATATTGAGTTAGGCCGTTTGAGACGCACCGATTTATAATTATCTCCGCATTCGTATCCTTCAAAATATTATGCTTATTAAGAGATTTTCTAATTAAGTCTCGATTAATGCCATATTTGACCGTTTTTTCGTATGACAGGTTTTTAAATAATAAACATCTTAAACGCGATTTTAGGTAAATTTAATTTGACAGTTATTATCTAATGACGATAAGAGTAACTAAAATATATTTTCCAAAAAAAATAACCTTCACCACCATGAATTGCAATATATATAATATTAAGTATTAAAAGAAATCAATTCATATGATTTTAATATGTGTTTACGATGTAATCCTAATAGCTAATTAAACAATCAAAAGATATGCCAACTTAAACTAATGTTGGTCTTAGTATTGGCAAAGTATGCGTAATGTTTCACGAACAAGACTCTACTACATCCCAGAGACCACTTGCGACTCTACTACATCCCAGAGACCACTTGCGACTCTACTACATCCCAGAGACCACTTGCGATCACATGCTTCTGTCCCGAACTATCTATACAAAAAAGGTAATGTGTCGTTAGATAGATTATAAATAACCAGTTGAAACCAGTAAACAATTAAACCTAATCAACGATACTAGTTCACACCGATCGGTAGCAAGCGGTTATCTCGACAGTGGTACTTAATCTCGGTTAAACCGTAAACCGTAACGAACGAGCCGGCTTATCTCTAACCGCTTGTTCGGTTGTTGCGCCCGCGCAGCCCGTGAGGCGACAATTGTTTATTTATTGCCGATTGATGACTATTTAGTGTTATGTGATAAAACTTATTAACTAGAATATTTACCTTGGAACGTTTCATCTAGCTGCGCTTATTTTCATTATGGTTTTGGTTATTGACATAAAAATCGATATTCTTCGGTGGAACCGTCGATCTCATATTTTATTAGCTGTTTGAATCAAAATCGCTGGAAATGCAATTCCCAAAGAATTCTTATTTTAAAACTATGTATTACGAAATGTAAATAGTTTATCTGTCTGTACATCAAACATCACAGATTTTCATCCGACCTATGCAGGTCTCAATGTTTTCTTTCACTGCTGAGCTCGAATTTAACTGTAAACACAGATGAATCACATGCAATTTTAATGGTTCTTCTCCAGGTTTGAACCAGCAGTTTTCGTTAAAGATTCGCGCGTAACTACTGTGTAATCACAGCAATATTACTTGCGGAATGTTGAAGTATCCTGTAAGTCATTGCGTAAATTTCATAGAACTACTTTTTTTTTTATTGAACAGGAAGACGGACAAGCATATGGGCTACCTGACGGTAAGTGGTCACCAAACGCTCTTAGACATTGGCTCTGCAAGAAATGTTACCCATCGCTTACATCGCCAATACGCCACCAACCTTGGGAACTAAGTTGTTATGCCCCTTGTGCCTGTAATTACACTGGCTCACTCACCCTTCAAACCGGAACACAACAATATCAAGTACTGCTATTTTGCGGTAGAATATCTGATGAGTGGGTGGTACCTATCCAGACGAGCTTGCACAAAGCTCTATCACCAGTAAATTATAGTCTATTCCAACTATAGGAGGAGTAAATACATATAAACAAATTAAATTTGACTTTTAAATTTGACATTGAATCGACGCGATATCGTTGGTCGAGATCTCGAGTAATCTATGATATTCATAATGGATTTGCGAAAAAAATATAAATAAAGAAAATATATTAATTAAGAATTTATAGCATAATATAGTAGAGATTGTACGGAATGTGTAAATCTAAGGTACGTTTATTTTTATTCCTTCTTCGATTGGAATACAGAATACGTCGGAGTTTCTTAATAGGTTTAAGAATACCGAGCATCACCGAATTAATGTAGCAGTTAATTTGTCACAGTAATATTTTACATTTAACACACTGAGGAAACTGTTAATCCGAGTTAATCCCGACATGACAGCGATCGTAAGACGGTGCGCCTGCGCACATCCCGCGCGTAAATCTCTCCAATATCTGCGGTTAATGTGACGGATTTTACGACACACTTAGAGGTGAAACAAAAAAATGGTTGTCGCTTGAAGAGGAATGCTATTTATTATTTCAAAAGACCACAAAAAGCAACACCAATCCGCCGTCTACTAAGGAAACAGACAGGCACACTGCCACCTGGTCAATCGTTACCCTGGCTCGTCCTCCTTATCGATTATTATTACCTATACATTAAAGTACTCCTCTGGTGTTAAAAACGATCAAATGTGAGCGAGACTCGTATAGTACTTCACGGGAATTATTACGTTTCCAGTTGGAATTTATATTTTATTTTGCGCAATTTTAGTATAAATATTTTTTAATATTTCTTAATAGCACATTTCAAAATTATTAAAATAAATTGTCATAATCAACTCCTTAATTTGATACGTCACATGATGTGAAAACGTTTTTATTATCTAATTTAAGCCGAAACCTTCACAGCCGAAAATCACAGTTCTTTAGGCTACGTTTACGCTTTTTTTTTATTTACCTTAAATAACGATTTGGCATTGAATTTCTTTTTAATTTGTTATAGGTAGGCCGACTGGCAAATCGCTCACCAGATATTTTCATTGTAAAAAAAAAGTAATCATCCAATGCTCCGCTATCCTTGGGAACTAAGATGATAGGTCATTTGTGCCTGTAGTTACATTGGCTCACTCACCCTTCATATACTTCTGATATACCGGGATTACCTTCTGATAGATAAACCGGGACATGTAATAGAATGAGAAACATAACAAAGATACTTATTTAAGTTATAGCTGTAGTATAGATTGACACGGAACGAGAGAATATTAAATTCTAGATGAGCAATCAGCTCGGAGCCCGAGTGCCCACTCGGCCACTTACATGTCGACGTGTGTAACATATATATATCACTAAGACTAAGATACTTTAGTTAAATTAAAACGAAACACTAACAAAATGTTTCAAACGTAAAGATTGTACATGTTATGTTTAGAGCACTTTAAATATAGAATTTAATAATGAATGGATCCCGTATGAAGCTGGAGTTTGATTTTTAACTCAAGTACGTTCTGGTGATGTTTCGGGTTTTGTTATTACACGTCCCGTGTGTTTTGTTATGGTATAGATTACGAAAAGTTATAAAACAAACGATTAGACATTTCAATTACCAACACGCTGCCATCATAAAGCTTAGTCGTGAAGTCTATCATTCCATCGTTTGTTCATAAAATTTTGCCCACACACAAGAATAGTGTATTTAAAATAGAATAGAATATAATAAAATATATATTTACGCTCTGTTGTCTGTATGTTAATATATATATTTACGTACGTAATCATCATATCATCATCATATTCAGCCCACATTAATCCACTGCTGGACATAGGCCTCCTCACAGGCACGCCAATACTCTCGGTCCTGTGCTAATCGCATCCATTGAACACCCGCCATTTTTCTAAAATCGTCTGACCATCAGGCGGGTGGTCTGCACACTGGCCTTTTTTCTTCTCTAGGCCACCACTCCGTGACGACTTTAGTCCACCTTCCATCTTCCCGTCTGGCCAAGTGTCCAGCCTATCTCCACTTTAACCTCGTGATACGCTTCCCAATATCATCGACTTTTGTTTTTCGTCGGATTTCCACGTTTGGCATACGATCGACGAGAGAGATGCCTAGCATAGCACGCTCCATAGCTCTTTGTGCCACTTTTACGTAATATTATATTAAATTAATTCATAAATACATACTCGTAATAATATTATTAATTTATATTTAAATTGACGTATTCAAATTGATTATCTAATGAGTTTATTTATTAATATTGACATACCTACTGCATCAAGTAGTTTCATGTATTTAATAAGTAATGGAAAATAATATAATAAATATAAATTTATTCTTCTCTTTAAGTAATTATGAAGAGCTTAAATTAATAGATGACGCTAAGGTTGGATACATTTCATTAGTCGTAGTTCGAGTTGTAAGTTACACTTTGTTACAATTCCTATGTAACATTAAAACTCGAGTTTAAAGCGAAGTTATTCAATTTTCCACTCCAATAAATTGTTTTAAATACATAAACGTTACTCACGAGAACGTTTAAGCGCAGATACTACCGTCTCAATAATATGGCGATGTCGGTTTTCACTCTAATAATAATAAAAATAAAGATTTCATACGTGTGTCACGATACAAAAGTGTAAAACAAGCAATAATTAGATTGCGTTTAAACTAATTCCAGTAAATGCTGCGCATGCGACGCCACGGTGGCCGTCAAAGGAAATCCTAATTAAATACTCGTACATCACCGTCGACAGAGACTCGAACCCACTACCTCTATTACTGGAGGGTCTACTATCGATTCTCACCGATTATTCACTTACAAATCCTTATTATTTAATACTTATTAAAACAATATTATTAATTTATTTAATAAATCAAATTCTATTGTTATAAAACGTTACCTATATGATAAAATGTATTATTTTAAGAAACTAATAATGCCTTGTATTTCATTTTCTTTTCTAACTAAGGGCTCAATCAAAGTGCG
Source organism: Nymphalis urticae (assembly GCA_905147175.2). Classification (NCBI taxonomy): domain Eukaryota; kingdom Metazoa; phylum Arthropoda; class Insecta; order Lepidoptera; family Nymphalidae; genus Nymphalis; species Nymphalis urticae. The sequence goes on along the minus strand of LR990004.1, from coordinate 9,771,030 downwards.
TGGATTTGACCAGCTGTACGATTGAACGGTCAATATGTACGTACGTAAGCCGAAACTCTCTCGCACCATCGTCGAGTATCGTGCGAGTCGAGTCGGAACGAGTGGTAGGTCGGCGACATCATCTCGCAGTTAGTCAACGTGAACGGTTCATAAATTCCCTGTCATCGCTGCGGTGTATTTCTGGAGTTTTTCAGTCGGCCGCGTGTCGCTCGATTTCCATAAAAGTTCCGCAATAAATTTGTTTGCGTCCTGACGACGGTTCGTAAGGTCTGTGGAATGGTTTTTATACTTGTTTCGGTTTTTTTTTGTTAAGTTTTTTTCAGCGATTTCAAGTTTTTAGTAAAATTTATTCTAATTCTCTTTTATATTACAGTTACAATTTTTTTTTTACTTAGTAATATACCTATTTATTAGAGTCGCTTTTATTTATAGTAAATGTAATAATCTTATTATTTTTCGCTATACGATTGACTAGAAGTCCTAAAATTAACATAGTATATTACCAAAAAATGTTAGGTAAATGTAAAATCAATGGAAATTTCGGCGTCTAGTTGTTATTTCCGCTCTTTGATAAAACAACTCGGATTTCCGATACGTTGATTCGCTGATATCGAATGATAGTGAAATAAGTATATCGAATTGGATTGTGTGAGATTTAGAATATGATGGATGAAATGCCGACAAACAGTTAATAAGGATTACTAAATGATGATTAAATCATCATATGACTTTTAAGCGGCTTTATAGCGCGTTCATTTAGTTTCGGCTTTGTACTTTTACAGTACTTTTTTTTACGGCTTTGTGCTGTTAAAGTTTTCGTGTTGAATGAACGCTGATGCTTCCTTCCTAGACTTCACAATGCAGACGACGACAGCGACAGGACGCGTAGCCGAGGTCCCAGCGGAGTTCGTGGAACCGATGCGTCGCAACGGGTCCCACGAGAAATATTCTCATCTACCTAAATATTAACTATATAAATTATAAAAGTATATTTTTTAAACATTCTACTTTTTTAAAATTTATATATAATAGTTTTATACTGTGCTGTAATAATTAACACATACAGACATAATAATAAAGATGACATAATAATATAGCTATATACTATATATAGCTTTGAAATAAAATATAGAATTTAAGAAATATTATATAACATAAAGATCTTTCGCGTTCAATTATTTTCACAATGCAATGAAAAAAAAACCAAAAATATCCCAACCTACGTACACCCTCCATATAAATTGATTAATAATCTTTATAGCATTAACAAGAACGTTTAAAAATAACCCATAATAAATTAAGTTCCTACTAACAAACAAATAAATTGCCAATTATATAAATGAGAGCCCCATATATACTAATGAGTACGAAGTTTCTAAAAAAATTTAATTGGCCGTTAAGGAGACGAGTCTATAGAGGCAGATGCGATTAAGGTCATCGCAGTCGACACCCTAGCGTACGTTATCTTAACATTAATAGGAGCATTCACAAGTGTTGCTCGCTCTAGCTGGTGACAATGTCAACGATTTTACATTTCCTGCAACTATTATTGTTCAACGGCGTGTACGGATAGCAATAAATTCAGGCCAATCAATTACTCGCACCGTTAGTTCAGTAGTTGTATGTGTACATACATTCGGAAACTTACACTGAAATGGACTACTCGGTAATCTGATTTTTTTACGCTTTTGTCTTGTCACCAAAGAAACAGAAAATATTGCAACCGAGCGTTTTGATTTTTATTTTTTTAAATCAGCAATATCTTTCATATTTAAAATAAATAAGAAAACTAATTCCAATAATGACTATAAAAGTTAATTTTAAAATAACTAAATATTTATTATGCATACCATACGTAGGTCGCGTGTTTTTTTTTTCGTCCGTTCCTAATGGGGGCACTTGTCACGGGCCAGGCCTTATTTACGATACGCGATAACCATCGACTGCCTCAGTCGCGATGCGCGCCTGGTACATACGACCACTCGTTATTGATAACCCTCGTTTGTCTTATCATTGAATATTGATTTTTATTATAATACCTTTAAAAACCTAAATTATATCTTAATTCTGCGGTCCTTAGAGAATTTTAAACGTGAAAACCGTTTTAACGAAATCACGAACCACACTTGTGGTATAATTTAAATTTACCTACAGGCATAATAACAATTTCTTCAAATCATTTTACTTTGCTTAATCAAAATTAAACTCGACCGTCCTTTAGACATTCTTTAAACTTTTAGCATGCTGAGTGTGAACCGTTCGTGCGAAAAACAAAATAGAGCAAATAAATCTGCACGTAGGTTCTCCTTTCCTGGTATTCTTCACACGGTGAAGAGATAATTCAAGCTAATCTGTTTGTAGATCTTTTCGAAAACTGTGAGATTATGTGACAATTTATGTGAACTCGAAGAGTCTGTACCATCCTACGCATACAAAATAAGGTTTTTGAATAGAATATTACTTTCTCACATACTCTGTTCTCCCAGTAAACTTATCTGATTGAAAGATTTCTGGCTCAAGTGCGCTAAAATTATTCACAGATCCAGTAATGTATGCTTCTAAAGAATTTGTACAATGTATTTTATGCAATTATAGCTTAACATGATTGCATAAAAATGCCATCGTAATTTTTTACACGGCAACATGATAATAAAAAATATTATTAATGTCGAGCTCTCGATCGAAAACTTTAATAAAAGCACTTAAAATATTTCAAACAATAGATTATTTGTAAACACGTGTCACTTCCCACAATCTGGTAACGCATTCATCTCGGTAACGTTCGCGTGACCGAGGACCATTAGTGATAAAATGACGTTAATGTGTGAACTAGATGATACAACAGCGTGTTCGAAATAAATTACTATACTAATGATATTTAGTAGGATTTTTACAAATCGCAAAGTTTTATTTCTTTGAATGATAATTTAGGATTAAATTATAAAAGATACAATTAAGTCTCTGCATACATTACTGTTTTTGGTAAAGATGCGTATCCTTTAAGTTCGTATTGCTCTAATCGCGATAGAAGCTGCGTTAAAATTGTGCGTCGCTTTTAGCACTTAAACCGCTTACCTTACTGAGCATGAACCGTTTCTCCGGGGGCATAAAGATATCGTCTACTAAGTTGTTGCAGGATGTGAAGCAATACAGATTCGCGAACATGGATACGCATCTTTAACACATTTGCATACACATCATTATATCTCTATATATACAGAATGTGTAAGCCAATAGTCCTGGGCTCTGAAACTGACAGATCGCAGAGTCAATGACACTGTCACCCAAGGGATAAAGTTATTAAATGTTCTCTACGTCTGTATGTAGCCCGAGGGCTTGCAATCATCAAATGATTACATAGAATACAAGCATAACACTGACACTTTTTACGCACGAACGTCACGAATTACACTTACGTAACAAATAAATTTTAGCACACATTTGTACAAGATAAATGACCAAATTATCTGGCTTCTTGACTGTCTAAATCCCTCCATTGTCATCATTAATTATACTTTTACCTTGTATTATGAATGTACATAAGACGGATTACCTAATACTTAATTGCGGAAGCATCCTTCGGCAATCTTCGTATTTGGGATTCAGATTTGATATTATATGACATAATTAAATATTTTATTCCATATTCAAACACCTGTTAGTTTACCAGAACATATTGCACTATCGAGAGGGTGTAAAGCAAAGGGCCCTCGAGAGGGCGAGGTTGACAAATTGCATTACAATTGAATCCGACATTCTCGCCCCATCTCCACTCAAGCCCTTTGTTATTTCCCTAGCAATGTGGATACGCACTTTATTAGAATGAAAACAATGCACGTTTTGTTTTTTTTTGGGGTTTCACCGCTATTTGTTTGAATATTGTTTTATTCCAAACGCTATGAACAATTAAATTGACAATAATGAACTTTATTGTTTAAACTTCTTTAATTTTATAAACACATTAAATTGAATAAAATGTTATCGATAACATTAATATTGATTACTATACAGCAAAGTATGAATGAAATGAAGATGAAATGAAATGATTACAAACCTCAACAGTAACAACCGAGAAACCTTATAATATAAAACACACATCAGCAAAAAACGCAGGGCTAAATTATTGTATTGTAAAAATTTAACTTTAAAACAATTAACTTCACTGTTTTGTTCTTTCCAAGATAATGCCAAAAATAATTACTCTTACAATCTCAGTGAAAAATCAACTGTAACCAAAAATCGAAACACAATATCGGTACACGTCCCAATATGTACCTATCAAGTCACTCAGCGGCCCTCTCCGCACACCCGAGGGAGATGATACAAACGAATACCCTCCCCGTGCTATTGTTGAACGTGCTTTTGAACATTCTGTATATTTATTTATTTATTTATTTTGGTGATTAGTGGATAATTGGTTTTTAGAAAGGTGGCATATAATTCGAGAGATCAGTTACGTTAATATGTTTTAATTTTTATAATACATTAATTATTATTATAATTACATTATTTATATATATATTATTTTACTTTTGTTGATTTCGTTAGCTCACGGAGAGCGTTTATGAAAACACGAATGTAATAATCGTTTAGTTAGTTGTTTAATCGGTTATTATTTATTTTGATAAAATTATAATAAAAAACTAAATATTCTTGATTTAAATAATCAATTATGAATTATCATGTCTTAGGATTAAATAAAAAAAGTCAAGATGGCCCAATGGTAAGATCGCTTGAATCTTAACCGATGATAGTGGGTTCAAACACGGGCACGCACCACTGAATTTTCATGTGCTTATTTGTGATTATAATTCATCTCGTGCTTGACGGTGAAGGAAAACATCTTTAGAAAACCTGAATGTGTCTAATTTCACTGAAATTCTGCCACATGTGTAATCCACCAACCCGCATTGGAGCAGCGTGGTGGAATAAGCTCAAAACCTTTTCTTCAAAAAGGAGGAGGAGGAGGAGGCCTTAGCCCAGCAGTGGGACATTCACAGGCTGTTACTGTAACTGTAAAGTCAATTGGAATGTATAGCAAAGGACTAACAACAAGAACTCGATCTTGTGTTCAGTTTTTTTCGGGTACAGCCAATAGACGATCTGATGATCACTGGTCAACATCGCCCATAGACATTAGAACTCTAAGAAATATTATCTGTTTCCGACAACACCCCGCGAGACTTGAGATCTAAAATATTTTGTCCCTCGACCCTGTAGTAACACTAGCTTACTCATCCTTCAAACTAGAACACAGCAATACAAAGTATCGAATATTTGGCGGCAGAATATCTGATACGGGAGTGATAGCTACACACTTACATCTTTCCAATTTATTTTTAGTTATCTTTAACTATACCGAGCAAATAATATCGTTGCTGTTAAATAATATCTTTTAAAATCAACACATAAAAGTGTTTTTTATGAAGACACTTAAACCAAAATCGTTAGCTATTCCAATTAGATCATCCCAAAGGACTAACTAATAGCGTCCATATATAACGAAATAAAGAGCTAACGAACATTTTACGACGTCCTCGTGTTTACGACGCGAGATCTGACGTTATTTTAGAATTTATTTGATACAACGTTTATAGGATCACATCTCGTGTGGATATAGCTTTTCTATGTCTTTCTTTACTCTCAACTAGATTTCTAATGAGATGATGAAAGGGAAGCTATCGCTTATAATAAGTTTATCTAAACGCCTCTATTAATATACGCATGATGAATATATAATTTCCTAATCAACCTTAAACGTACTAAAATTTAGAAGTTTCATATCGGCTTTTAGAGACGCTTCCTAAACTAATTTAACTTAAAGATACGAGTCTTCTTTACTGTACTTCATATTATACGAATTCGAGATATGTTAAATAGTCGTTAATTTCATGATATTTTTTAATGAATGAAGACGAGAAATCTTTATAATATTTACGTTTTTTTAATTTATAGAAATACATGAATGTGTACTTATGTATACTATCGATTCACCTTGTCATTTACATAGTTAGACTAATAGATATAATATCAGTTTGTTTTTTCTTAATATTGATTCAAATAAAATACATAATTATTATTGTGGGTAATTTATAATAATAAAAATAATACAATTTATTGCACGCTAAGGCAGCATTATTATTTTAGGGATAATGTTTCTAATTGTAAGATTTGAGAACAACTTTACAATCAATGTTTTATACTAATTATTGAGGAGATGTTTTTTTTGTAATTCGGAACTAAAAACACTAAGAAACCGTTTCAGAGTTTCACCCGCTTTAAAGTTATACTATTAAACTTTAATGTTCTTGTTGTTAAATATAAGTTTAATAAATTTCAAAATATCCAAATAAAGAAGCTAAATTTATCAGTTACTTACATATATATATGTTATAACAATTATAAGACTGAAGTTTACTTATTAATTTGAAATTTCTAAGTTTATTATGCAAATAAATACATCGTTTTTTTTTGTCTTTTTTTATTTATTGTGTTGTATATCATTATGATCCTTGTTTGGTCGAAATAAATGTTTCTATTCTATTCTAAAAATAAATTTGAAATATTAATCAAGACAATATTTTAATTCCAGGTGTTGAAGTACTGCGAACATCTGCATGGAAAATGGTACTTCAGCGAAATCCGAGCGATCTTCTCGCGTCGTTATCTTTTGCAGAGCATCGCCATCGAAATGTTCCTTGCAAGCAGGAGTAAGTTTTGTAATTATTACTTTTTTTGTTATCTTAGATTTAAACCATTACTAAATCGGAGCCGATATGCACCAGTAGGTAGATTATTTGGATCTTAAACTTGAAGAACGCGGGTTTATTCTGTGCAAGCACTACACTAAATATTACACTTTAATAATATGATCTAGTATAATTTAAAACATCTGTAAGTTTATCGTTGAGATCTAGACAAGATTTTAAAATTGTCTAATTTCCTTTATACTCACAACATTTTTATTTATTTTTATACTAGCAACAGGTATAATTTCGTTAATTTGTGTTAATTGTATATAAAGAATGAGAAATATATCATGGAATAAATATTTTTTCAGCGTCAATATTCTTCGCGTTCCCCGACCAGGCTACGGTGAAGAAGGTCATAAAAGCGCTACCGAGGGTCGGAGTCGGCATCAAATATGGGATCCCGCAGACCAGGTCAGTGAAACTGTTCCATTAAATTTTTCACAATAGGTACTTTGATTCATATAGATATCTAAGGCATTCTTAACACGGAATTATTTTTAAAAATTGTTTTCGGCGTAAAACGATGACATATGATCGTGATAAATAGCGTGATGAGAATTAAAAATAACGTTACAAGAAATGTAGATAGTCCCGAAAACTTAACAAAAAGAGAAAAAACACAAATAATAAAAATAAGTGTCTATCAAGAGAAAATTGTAAACCGCGTGTTGCCAACGTGCGTTGTTGTCAAATGTAATTTAAATGTAACGACATTAAAAATTGAAATAAACCTGTGACTATTGGTTACTTTTCAATAATTGCACAAGTTAAAACACAAAAATTGCCAACTGTTCCAATAGAAAAGCGCCATAACGGATACAAAGTCGTATGCACTAATTGACACGTAGTTTAGTTAAAATTCAATAATAACGAGTAGACATTAAATACACCCTGAGGTGCTTACCGCAGCATCCGGTGGCAATAATCAAAGAGGAAATTCGTGATTATAAACTCTTATTATTTGAATGTAAATAAAATACATGTGTCGCCATCTATGAGTGACGGTTTGTAGTAGAAGGCTTCAAGGCGAGCTGTCTTACGTTTACGATTAGTGTTATCGATCCGTTAAGGTTCTCATAGTTATCAACAGATGGTATTGTAACATTCGGTTCAATATCATTTTCTACCAACAAAATCGATATACTTATCAATATTGATAAAAAAAAATATGGGATGGGATGGAAAATATTGTTTAAATAATACTTATTTAAAAGTTTTTTTGACAAAATATAATAGCATTCTATTTTAAAGCTAAGCTAAGTACGTTGAGGTAGATAAAGGCTTTGATTACACATATCTAGCTTTTGTACTAAGAGCTAAAAAGTTTTTTATGCCAATTTTATTCAATTCATATAGGTATTTTATACAATATATATTTTTAAATCTTTTTTATTTATATAATATAAAACAGACAAAACAGACCTGAGTAAAACCGGTGAAGTAAACTCTTAAGATTATATTTGTTTTTTATTATTTATAACTATTGTACTTTACAATTAATACAATTATCCCCAGAAGGTCAAACCCATCACACGTCGGTAGTCATTTCGCATACAAACGTTTCTTTTTATATTTGAAATTTCGCAAGTGTAGATTTTTAAACCTTTTTTGGGATTCTGTCTGTGTCGTGGAAATACTTATATTTTTAAGTACGTTTATTGTTTAAAGTCAGTGATATCTAAACCCATTTCAAGTAATAAACTCAGTTAAAATACGTAATTTATTCGCGACATTATCATAAAATCTGTATTTTTTATTTAATTCGCAACATAATTTATGTTGTAAACAAGTTGTGGTAGTAAGTAGTAAAAAAATATTTTTAACTAAATAATAAAGGATGTTCACGTGCTTCGTGGTCGTAATTCGTTTGTTGCTCGGCCGGCGGTGATGTAGAACTCCGTGAAGCGACCTGCGTGTGTCGGGTTATAGCTACATAAATAATAATAATAAAATTGTATACACCAACCCGCATTGTACGAGCGTGATAAATTAGGACCCAAACCTTCTACTCAAGAGGTTGGCTTATTCCAGCAGTGGGGCATGTACAATTTGATACTTTATAAAAACTTACTCGGTGTATCACAAAGAGAATTGTTCAAATTGGACTGATAGTTCCTTTGTTTAACGCAAATAAACTCTCTAGAACTAGATAGATAAATATGAACATACATATATTTGGATGTATTTAAATTTATTAATTTATATGTATAGGAAATAGTCTGTTGTTATCAAAAATGTTGTTAAAAAAACTCTTATAAAAACAACGCTTTATTTCTCACATAAAACAGTCATATTTGTACTACATCACAGAATTCAAAGACAATTATAACATAAATATTTCTATTATTGTAAATTGTATATTGTATATATTAATGTGAAGGCACTGTGGTCATACTTCTGTATAAAAAGTATTTACTTACATATTATTATCTGATTATAAGCCATATTTCAGTATATTACATAAAATTCATTTCAATTTACCTACTAAAGTAACAAAAATAACAAAACCTTAGAAAATATAATTTTAAATAATTATTGTGAAATGGACATATGTATCGATTAAATATTAATAAATATAAATAATTGCAAAACTGCGAAGCACATTCAATGGTATCGTGTAAATAGTGGTAACTCATATTTTAATACTTAAGCTTAGAAACATCACCATGTATACGAGCTAAATCTATCACAATGGAATGTATCACTTACTTATTACTAATAAATAGTCAACACCTATAATACTGATCACACGAAATATAAATAATTTATATATCATCTCGCTTAAGGTAAAAAAACTACCCTTATGAATTAGGACAACCACGACAAGACGATATCAATCACTCGAATACATTCGAGCTATTCTCTCACTCGCAGTGCCCGCATTGCGGACACGAGTGCTAACGAACCAGTCGCTCAGACCCAACTCAGATCTCTAACCCTACTTCCGGTCGCCGGTCTCCCCCTTGCGCGCCTCCCTCCCCTTCTCCAGCGAGACGGCCGCTCCGGCGCTATGTCTCCTCTGTGGCCGCTCGTTCGCTGGCTTGCAGTAGCCGATCTCGGGATCGACCTCCTTCTTCTCCTCGTCGAACTGCCTCATGATCTCCGCGAGCGTCTTCCCCTTGGTCTCCGGGAGGAACAGGTAGCAGTACGCCGCCCCCAGTAGCGCGCAGATCGCGAACAAGTACAGCGTGCCGTTACTCGTCAGCAGTTTCTCCAGCTGCGGGTAGGTCTTGATGTTGAAGAAGATCAGCACGTAGGCGCAACAGGACGTGGCGCCGGACATGACGCCGCGGATGTCCTGCGGGTACAGCTCGCCGGACATGATCCACGGCAGCTGCAGGAAGCCCACCATGCTGAAGCACACGTGCAGCAGCACGCAGGCCAGCTTGACGAGCGGCGGCCCGTCCAGCGAGTCGCACACGGCGGCGCCCAGCATGGCGGCGCCCAGCAGCAGCCCCGACACCCAGCCCAGCGTCTTGCGCCGAAAGCTGCTGATGAGAGCCGCGCCCACCGCGCCCATCACCACGCGCACGCCGCCCACGATGATGGACGCCGTGAACTCGTTGACGCTCGTGCCCACCGACTTGAAAAAGTCCACCGCGTAGTACAGGATCACGTAGATGCCGGACATCTCTTGGAACGCGAAGAACACGATCAGCAGGCAGAACGGCTTGAGCACGTTGCGGCGCCTGAACAGGCCGAGCTTCTGGCGGAACGTCATCGACTCGGCCGACTTGCGGTCCTTCGTGAACTCCATGAGCTCCTGCTGCGCCGTGCTGTTGTTCTGCCGCAGCCAGTACATGGCGCTGTACGCCTCCTTCATGCGGCCCTTGGAGGCGAGCCACAGCGGCGACTCGGGCACGAAGTACATGAGGGACGGCGTCAGCAGCGACACGGCGGCGCACACGGCCGCCACGCGCCGCCAGTGCACGAAGGCGCCCAGCGAGTACACCACGAAGATCCCCGTCGACACCAGCCCGGGGCCCACGGCGCTCAGAACTCCCCTCTTTTCCGGGGTTGTGATTTCCGCTACGTATATGTACGAGGCGGTTGACATACCTGTAACGCGGGATATGAGTTTATTCTACGTTCATTTTTGCTAAAAAAAAATTAATCAATAGGATTAGGACTAGATGGTATTGCTTACCGATAGTGAATCCTGTTATAAATCGTCCGACGCATAAAAAGACGTAGGTCTCCGAGAAGGCGATGACCAGCCATCCTATCAGGTTCGGTATCACGATGGACTGCAGGAGCATCCGACGGCCCACCGCGTCCACCATCATCCCGCCCAGTAAGGCGCCGATGGGGTTCGATATCACACCCAAACTGGCTGTTAACAATCGTTTACGAACTTTTAAATTTTGTGTCATCAATAAAAAAAACAAACACTTCATTTTAGGTTTCATAAATTTGATTGCCATAAGTTATACTATCAACTAATTAGGTGATGTTTTCTTGATTACAATGATAATGCTAATCAAAATAGTAAAGCTGCATCATACATTTCCATTTTCGAATATCCCATAAATACCAAACCGAATACTCCCCCTCTGTTAACTGGAACGTGCTTACAAATAAATGTAGCCGCTTAGGACCGGCACATTATCAGCAACAAAAGCGCTGTTTGATACAAAGCAAACTCTCTTATCACATGTTTGCACACCCGCCTCTAAATATTGACATTCAAATATATATTCAAATATTGATCTAGTTGATAAAAATGAGACAGCTACTTGGGACCCATTTAATTTATGAATTTAGACTATGACTTTTAATTGTCCCATTCCAGTTAAAGAGGAGTAAAAATAAATAAGCAACTTTGACAATGAATTAACGCTATTCACTCAGTTGGTCCACATCTTGGATAATATTAAAATTATTCACAATGGATTCGTGAAAAAGATGCGGTTCGAATGTCGCCGAAATTGCAAACGGAACTTGAAAATAAAATTAAATCGATGAATCGATTGGGATAGGCTGTAGTTATCTCTGTTATGAGCCTAAATATTCCAATCGATTTAAGTTCAAGGGATCGAATTAACCTGAACGAGAACTTTAATATTACTAAGTAACGTAAATATTATTTGAAATAAAAACATTTCCGACAATGACGTGATTGTTTGTTTTTGTCTCAACGCAAAAGGCGTCTGAATGACATATAATTTGATAAAGAACATTTTGTACGAAGTCAATTTTAATTTCAAAAATGGATTATTTTTACTAAAATTTTTAAGATATGAAATGACTTACCAATCCATGAGCTCTCGTCGTAAGAGATTGAAGGATATTCGTGCGCGTACTGGGGTAGCAGAACAGCGGAGAAGCCCTGGCAAAACCCAACCGATATATTGATAGACTGCGCTGCGAGGGCTGCGAGCACCTGTAAATTATGATTACCAGGAGGTAATTAAATTGTTTTAACAACTTCCCAAGAGGTCACTAAAAAAATAAGCCACTAAAAGTAGTTGTAAAGAACCTTTTTTACTAATAATAATATTTTTGTACTGTGAAAGATAGTTCTGTCTAGATGGGATACATAAAAAGACTAAACTTAAACAATTACATACAATCAGAGTGATTACATACGCTGTAACCACCACACCCCCCCCCCCCCAAGCTACTGTCTATATTTGCTCTGAATTTTGCAATGTCTAAAAGATTAACAATAATCATAAATTTGGTGAAAACTGTAACATCGATTGAAAACATAAAAAATAATTTAAAATATAAAAATATAACGTTGTTTATCGCCTTTCTCGATTTATTTATTTCATAACTCTAAAATTACTAACGAGTATAAGATGAATAGTTTTAATTTATTCATTAATATTAAAACAATATACGTTATAATTAGTATACACGTATATTACAAATATTTATAAAATAATAAAACTAAATGTGTATAAACAAATCGTCGACACAAAAGTATTTATAAATATCGTGTTGTTGCCAAATTACGTTATCCACTTTTATTCATATAAATGAACTTGTAATTTGAAATAGATTTCTATCGAAACGTGAGCGAACACGGTCTCAGACACGTGGCTGAGACGAGTTGGTTAATGGTATGGTATTAGGAACGCATCAGTGTACTCGTAACTTAAGATTGTCATCCCACTTAAACTCATTATCCGTGTAAAAAGTATTTATAAATAAAAATAATAGGTTATTTATATGAAATAAAAATTCAAGATATCATGCTCTTCTTCTCCTAAAAATAATGAAGAATGGATGTTCTTCCATCATGCTGCACTAGTGAAGGTTATGGTCAATACACACAATTAATCATTTAAGATTTGATCTAGGAGTTAATTTGTAAGGCTGTAGATCTCCGGATTCAATCTCGGGATAGTAAAAGTTTCTGGATTTTTCTGGAATTGAAGATTGAGAAAGTAGATAGTGATCTGAGTCTGTATCATCTTACACTGATAGTCTTTGAGATTTACCACCGTAGTTACTTTAGTTCCATGATCAAGTAACTACAGCATAAAAATAATTTATACATATATGTATTTGAATTTGTTTATTCTATCAAATGTTTTTAAATCTCTGTATTTTAATACCAGACACACCAGGCAGTGACTTATCTCTCTTTCGAAACATTAATCTGATTTAATTAAAACTGAATGTACAATTTAAATTAAAGTTGCGGAAGTATTTATTAATTTATGCACATTTTGTATGCCATTTTATTGCATATTTAAAATATGCATTTACACCTAAACTCTATTAAGCTATAAAATATAATTGGTATGACGGCTCACTTTAATAGATAGAGACCAACGCATTTGTGAATATTAATGCATTATATTTAATGTTTCAGTTTCGTTTTCAATATTTTTATAGATTAATATTTCTAGTAATAAACTAGTAAGTGTGTTTATTTATATATAAGATAATGTGAAAATTTTCCACACGATGTGAAATGTATACGCGGACAGTCGTGCAAAATCGTCGAGTGGTCATTTATGTGTAATAATCGTATCTAACCACCGGAACGGAATACAATCCAGTGTGTGATTGTTTTGTTGTTAAATAGCGATTATTCGAGATGACGAGGAAAATGTCCCGTGCACGCCATTTACTTTTATTTGAACCGAACTTTTGACGAATAATAAGTGTTTATTTTAAACGTACATAAATAATCACGTTTGTTTAACTTTTTTGTCACTGGTTTCAAATTATTCATAACTCTGTGTTATATTTATTTACGTAAAAGGCTCAGACGTGATTAGGCAAAGTCTCATTTTGTCCAATTGGTTCCAATCACGTCAAATTCACACAGAGTCTCTCTCGAATGGCACTTGGGCGCGAATTGGACCAATAGCGTATCAAATATATTGGAGCAAATCATAATTGGACCAATCGCGCCTAAATAAGGCAAACACCTGATAATAATTTTGATGACTTGTGACAATTGGAACTAAAATGTTACAGCAATTGTGCTTGTATACTGGCTCACTTTGAAAACCGGAACACAGTAAAACAAAGTTTTGCTGTTTGGCGGTTAAAAATTATTGAGAGAACAGATCAGAGAACAGACTGATCTGCACAAAACCATATGCACGGACATAAATATGTACATATATAGAATCGAACGCCAATCCCGTTGTACCTAATAGATTTGTTTACTGGCGCGCTTTTTGCCCTCACCAGTTTTAAAAGATTTTATAAAAGAACATACAGTTTTTATAAAAGAAATTAAATAAAAAAGCTTGAATGTCCTAATCATGTCACAAAAATTATCTTAATTATAATAAATTCAATGAGAGGTGGTCCATGTAATACAATACTTACAGTGAGATTAACTCCGATCGATTCGAAATAAACCTCTACTACTCTCGACGTATGCATCCCAATGCGTTTACTTGGAGACTGCGTGGTGCTGTGGTATTGAGGTGGGACGACCGCGAATGTACTTAAGGTTATGGGTTCGGTCACGAAGATAAAACCACTGAATGAGTCGGACTTATATAATAAATACTACTTTGAACTCGTTTGAATAAATTGTATAAAATAGTTTTTTTTTATATGTTATAGTTAGGCGGACGGGCAAATGGGTCACTTGATGGTAAGTGGTCACCACCGCCCCTAGACATTGGCTATGTAAAAAATCTTAAGCATTCCTTTCATCGCCAATGCGCCAGCAACTTTGGAAACTAAGATATTATGTCCCTTATGCATGTAGTTACATTGTCTCACTCACCCTTTAAATCGAAACGCAACAATACTAAGTATTGCTGTTTAGAGGTAGAATATCGGATGGATGTATGGTGGGGTGGTACCTACCTAGACTGTCTTGCACACAGCTCTACCACATAGTGGATGCGTTTGTTTTCGTAAAGGTAATGCTTAGAAATAGGCATGATGATGAGGTCCTCCTGCGCTGAAGGCACTGAACATTTAATAGTACACAAGCGTGTTCAAATCGATATGTGATGTGTACGCAAACACAAGTGCATTCTCTCACTCTCACACTGCCAGAGAATAGTGGAGCAGTAAAGAGAATAGACCAACGGTGATTTTAAATGGACATAATACATATATGATATTGCTTAAACTTAAGTTTTCGTAACCAATTTCACTTCTAGATTATTTAATTCTACACTGCAATGGCAAGTGAACGTAAGGCCATGTGTGTTTTTTAATTGTCAAGTGACATTTCTAGATCTATATGTATGACATTCGATAGATGTTTAAAAATATAATGTTTATTTATTTTTAATTCAAAAGCGTTTTTACGTTTATATAAATAATGATTCTGTTTATTTACAACGCTGTTATGGGCAAAATCATAATATTGAAAGGTCAGGACGGAGTTAGATAGCAGAGCCCCTATAATCATTAATTTATAGAACATACATTATTGATATATATAGACATTATTTATTATTAAATAATAAATAAACTAATAATAGATAAAAATAATCGATGACTTTTATGTCTCTGACAATGCAGCAGGAGAACATAAATTGAAAAGAAAATTAATTATACTTTATTTAGTATTTACTATAACTCAAATATATGTTTAACAAAAAGTATTATTATTAAACTAAATAAACATTTTTCAAGGCTCTTTTTATTCTAAAAGTATCAGTCCATATATATCCCAATGCTTGGCAAAGCCTCTATTATTGCTTCATCGTTTTACGTAAATATAAAGAAAAAATACATATATCTAGCCCTTTTGGGTAGGTACCACCAACTCATCAGATATTCTAACGCGAAACAGCAATACTTAGTATTGTTGCGTTCAGTAAGGCCAGCGTAATAAGAGGCACAAGGGACATGACATCTGCGTTCCCAAGATTGGTGGCGCATTGGCGATGTAAGGAATGGTTAGTATTTTTTACATCACTAATGTCTATGTGCGGTGGTGACCACTTAACAACAGGTGGACTAATTGCTCGTCCTGTAAAAAAAAAATTAAGCACTTGTAAAGTCAGTGGAGCTTGGTCTTATTTAAGCCTTTAGTTAAGATCACTAGTTACTATTAAACAAGAATGAATCAAGTGTGGCCTTTCTTATCATTTAATTATTATTACACATGTTCACATTTTATTTTCCTGTAATTCGATATAAATTAAGTTATATAAAATAATAAAAATAAAAATAATTTATTTCATTCAAAGTAGTACACTTGTTTATACATCGTTGGGTACCCCCTTTTAAGTATATCAATACCTGTAGTAGGAGGCCCCGCTCTTCCCTTATGCAATCAGCGGTAAGTACTACGAGACAGCAGTTACAAAATATACTATACTTTACATAATAATTTTCTTATACTAAAACTTAAATATTGACAATCACGGTAATACAATAGCAAATTTTATCTAAAATGTGTATTATAATAACAGTATTAATATGTTTGAGGGTATGTGTGGCGTGATGATGTGAGAGTATCTGAAGCGTAAGGACTAAGCATGTGTTTTTGTGAGTGTGTAGGCTTATGCATGTTGTGAGCAGTGTTTGTCGGCGTGTGTGCGTGCGTGCGTGCGTGCGTGTGTGTGCGCGTGTGTGTGTGTGTGTGTGTGTGTGTGTGTGTGTGTGTGTGTGTGTGTGTGTGTGTGTGTGTGTGTGTGTGTGTGTGTGTGTGTGTGTGTGTGTGTTGGGTGTGTATAAGGGACAGTATGAATGCGTGTGTTTGTGTTTGCCTTGTTTATTCGCAACAATTTGTTAGGTGATGTATTCAAGCAGGGATTCTATTTCTTTATAGTTACGTTTTAACAGCCAGTCTGTTAAGGCTTTTTTGCTATCATAGTATGTACTGGAATATATATCCACTTCCTGGTTTATTTTATTAAACAAATGAATAGATTGTCTTGAGTATTGTCTTGAGGCAAATTTACTTTTGATAGATTCATTATATGGCACTGTGTACTTCCTGCGTTTATTTGTTAATAGAGGTAAATATTTCAAGCTTTTATGGAGCCTTAATACTGTTGCTATTATATAAAGTTTTCTCACCGTAAGTAGACCACTTATCTCGTACAGTGCAGTGGTAGGGAATCTATATGGTTTGCTGTACATCACCCTTATCAAACATCTTTGAGCTCTTTCCAGTTCAAGGAATCTAGTCTTAGCTGCTCCACCCCAAACAGGAATGCAGTAGCCCAAGGTCGATTGTACTAAAGCTATGTACACTTTATTTAGTAAGGGCTTTGTACATACATACCGTAGAGATTTAAAAATCCAGATAAACTTTCTAACCCTAGTTATCATCAGTTCCAGTTGCGAATACCAAGATAATCTTTGGTCAACCATAACACCAAGGTATTTTACACTAGCAACTTTATTTATTTGAGGACAGTCACAATCAGACTCGAGGTCGTCAGGGCATTTATGATTTTTTATGATAAAATCGGATTTTGGTTGAGCGCTGCTAACTTTCGTAAAGCAAACGTAATTTGTTTTGGAGATATTCAACGTCAATAAGTTTTCATTTAGCCACTTTGCAACTTTTTTAAGTCCTAATTCCGCTGTTTTCTTCAAAGAAGACCAAGTGTCTGCCACGAATACGATGGCAGTGTCATCTGCATAGGTAAAAATTTGGCCGTCTTCAAGCTCCATATCACACAACTGATTAATGTAAATCAAAAACAGGGTCGGGCCAATCACGCTTCCTTGGGGGACTCCGTAATTAACAGTCACAGTATCACTAATAAATTCACCTATTTTGACGGATTGCTTTCTGTCTTTAAGGTAACTTGTGAGAAGCGAAAGAGCTTTATCCCTAAACCCAAGACCCTCCAGTCTCCTCAATAGAATAGGCACAGACACCGTGTCGAAGGCTTTTTTCAGATCTAGAAACACCGCCAAACATTTTTTGCCCTTATCAACCTGCCGGACAATTACTTTGGTGAGATCCCCGACCGCATCCTCAGTGGACACACCTTTACGGAAACCATACTGCGATTTGGAAATGATATTATATTTGTCAAAGTAGTTCTGGAGCCTTCTATTCACTATTTTTTCCATAATTTTTGAAATACCGGTCAAAACAGATATTGGTCTATAATTTGTTATATCATCCCTGTTTCCACTCTTATATACTGGTGTGATTATAGACTGCTTAAAGGCCTCCGGAAATGTACCTTGTTCGAAACACAAATTAATTATTTTACTTATTATAGGAACAACAATGTCCTTGGCCATTTTTAGGAATGCGGTCGGGATGGTATCCCATCCTGTTGCACTATTTGTATCTAAGTTCATAAGCGTACTCTCTACTTCTAATGGGTCTGTACATAATAGCACAAAAGAACTTACCTGAGGACTACAAATATCTGAACCGGTACATACAGCATGTAAGTTATCAGTAATAGCCTGAGCAAGGGAACTACCTATACTTGAAAAGTAATGGTTGACCTGATTAACTGAATGTAAAGGCGTCTCTTTAAGATTGAGAAGATTGGTGCAAGGTATTTTCGGTGCTTTTATTTGAGTTATAGCGTCAATCGTCTTCCATAGTAATTTTGAATCTGTTTTTGATATAGCCAGTTGTTTCTTAAAATAGTCTCTTTTTAACTTTTTTATTCGTCCGTTACAGAAATTTCGGTATCTTTTATATGTAATTTTTAAAATTTCATCGCATGGATTAGCTCGCAATTTCATCTGCAACATATTTCGTAATCGAACACAACTGTTATATGTATTTAATTCTCTTATAATAATATATAATAGAATAAATTAAAAAAAAGGAGTCGTAATTGAAAAATAAACACGTGCAAAATATCTGCAATTAACTCTATACAATATTTCCGTTCCATCGTAACAATGAATAACGCTAAATAAAATAGATTCATGTTATTATTTTTAAAGAAACGCATAAAATCAAGGTAATCAAATATATTAATAATAATATACCTTACTAATTATGTTTGGTATATTCTGTTTTTTTTTAAATACTTAATCAGTCCTGTAATCTTGTTAAATCTTACGTGTGACATAAAGATTATAATTTACAACGTTTAATAACCATCTCGTTTGCAAACAATTTGTTGCAATAGTTATGCAATCAACATAGCCGTCGTAAATAAAACTAACTAACGCGATAGCAAATGGCATGGTATCCCTTACTAAAAAAGGAAACAAAAGTTTGAGATTCCATGACGAATGTTTCGGTTATTTTAAAATTTACCCTTTTTACTTAACTGTAGACAAAAACTAAATGATGAACGACTAATGTTTATATTCTCTTGAAAATATCAAAAAAATATGTTAATGAACGAAAAATTACAATGCAAAAAGGCTCTAATAAAAAAACCTTTAAAATAATAACAACGAATTTACACCGATTATTATAATAGTCGATATAAACACGTTCTTAAGTATTACATAATAATTTCGAGAGACTGTAATTACGCGACAGTGCAAAATCACATCGAGAAGCGTGTAAATTATTATTATTGTTTTGTATTCAATCTAATTTCTTGTTCTATCGCTGCAGCTTAACACAGTTTTGTTCTCGTTTAAACAAAACGTTGCGAGAAAATCAATCTGTATTATATTTGCCGTCTCGTTTGTGTGGAATGAATTACTTTTATAAACAGAATTGCAAATTCAAATTACAGTATTCAATATTGAATTTCAATAATAATTTATATGTTATGGAAATTTATTTCAAAGAGAAAATTAAAAAATATAAGAAAATTAAAAAATATCTTTTTGTGCTATATTAGTGTTATACCTATTATGATATGTTATTCAAAGGAAATCAAATTTTATTTTAGATATATCTATTCAATACAAGTCTCATGATGACAAAAAAATATGGTTACAACTTGACAAGGCGGCGGCATTGGTCGAGCTCATCCGACGACAGTTCAAGTTCAATATCACGACTCGCTCGTGTCCACTACAGTGTCTCTAATACAACCTTCACGCGTTGACACTAACGACGGCACCCGACATAACTCGTTTTAATTGGCCTATTGTAATAATACATACACACTTATGTAAACATTATAATGGTTGTAGTCAATTGAATCAAGAATATAAAAAAATTGTGTCCAAAATAAAATGGTTCTACATTAATTTAATGATACTTTGTTTCTAATATGCTTTTTAAAATCATTATTACTTATTATAAAGTATATTATTAAAATATATTTACAGAATTATTCGCCCGAGTCGAAAATTTTCGAGATTTCAAAATAATATGCTAAATTATTTTATTTACGTACGAAGTTATTTATACGTCCTGAGTTTAATTTTATTTAAAACCAAATAAACAACACTCGGAATTATAGTCGATTTTCTTTTGTATATGAATTAATTCATTTGATTTCAGACAAAATAATTACAACATTCAAATTTAGCAAACCTATACTTCTGTTTTATTATATGTAGCTTGTACTATATCTCGTTGATCATATTACATTTGTAGTTAAACTATACGCTCCGCGTTTGCCGGTAATGACTCGTCGGTTAGTCTACGGTTCAAGTTCAATAACGCATCGCATCACGGACGGCTGAACGAAACTGACTAACTAAAAACAGTTTGAGTTTGTGTAATTATGTAATCTATATAAAATATTAATATTTATTATCGTTTTAATTTCTAAAATATTAGTTTTTCTAAGTATTTTAATTTCGTTCAACAAAACGTCGTTTATTTAATACTAGCTACTAGTTCCATAGTTTCAGTTGATTCTATATTTTACAAAGCTGTAACTAAAAAAATATACAAGATATTAATACTACTACATAAGTATATCCGTTATGAAATTATAAAGTATCGTATCGTTTAACGAGAAGTTCCATATCAATCGGAATAGTAGTCTGCGTGTATCCGGAAGGCAAAACAATCTCTCTCTATCTTTCTGGTCGTGTCGGGCTGTCACATTGTACTATTTTCTACTCGTATGGCTTATCATTGAATCTGGACGTTTATGACTAAAATTCAGTTAAGAACTTAATGTTGATGTTACAGGAAAGAGCCGACTGATATGCAATTTTTTAAATAAATATGTAAATACATAATAAACCCAGACTCAGGGCGGGAATCGAACCTTCAACCCCGGATCGGAAGGCAACGTCACTGCCAACTGCGCCATCGGGACAATCAACATATAATTTAATATTAAATAATAGGATTATAACATTGAAACTGTTATATAATGGTGCTACAATCAAAACATAATCTAATGTTCAATCGTGATAGGTCCAATTATCCTTATATACTAACGATTATACAAGAGTTATCATTCTCATCTTACATTAACACAATGCCTCGCACACGAGCCGTTTAACAATATATTAATATAACGTAATAAGTCCTGCTTACGAGCTATTTTTTGAATAAAACATTATTATGTGCAAGCATTATTTATACTTTTTATATAAAAAAATTGAATCTATTTGTCGTTTCGTGTGGTTACCGCAGAGTATTGTTATAGCCAACAAAGAGAAACTTCGTTAAGCGCATCCCTTGAACAAATATGTAAGCCACTCTACCACACCTATGGTGATTTTAAATCAGTTCACCAGCCAAAAGAGTGATAAAGACAATTAGCTGGTTGATGCTGCTGCTGATTTTTTTATGCAGTTGACAGCTTCGAATTGTCTAAATATATGAAATAAAGGCAATACAATGGTGAACGGCAAAAAATATCAAATACGTGAAGAATACTCAAATTAAGGACCGGCGTTGTCTGAGCGTCGGAACAATCCAAAATACAATGATAGGATTGAACGCTAAATAGATGAGATTCCTTAATGAATTATTAACATTTATATGTATATATTTATGCACGCATTACACAATATTAATTACAAAATAAACATTTGACGCATGTACGTGCTAATATGTGATTTTACATTCAGTGATAAGTATTTTTCCTATAAAACAATGCATTATTAGTTTATCTCCAGTTTTCTCTCGAAGCGAAATATGCCTACTGATATATCAATATATGTATTAATAAATTTATATTTCATCATATACTTATAAAACAATTAATTTGTGGCAATCACACGAATCAATTCGTCTTAATCAAAATTACGAGTATGATTTGGTTATTAATTAAAGTCTTTGATTAAAGTTAATAACTTCAAGACAATAAGTTCAATTGGTTATGTTTAGAGTGTGTATAATGACATAGTTTACCATGTAGAGATCTCCATATCGGCACACTTTCCAAAAGCCCTTGATGCTCGCGAGCATGGTGCGCGCGCGTCGCTCCCCGTAGCGCGCCGCTGCAACCCTCCTGCGGAACGGAACAGTGCTTGATTAATAGCTTATAAAATTATTTATCCTAATATCTTATCTAAGTTTTTATATAATTGTTTTTAATTACTAAACTAGGATGTACAGGTAGTGTTTGCAGACTTAGTTGATTGAGGCAATGAAGTGCTTAGCGCGTTGATCCTTTTCTCGTGATAATTGTTACAAAGATTTAAATGATTATCTCTAGTCAATATTAATCCAGATTATTATCAGTCAGCTTAATAATCGTGATAGATAGCAATCACGTGTCTATAAACTAGAAACAGCCTCACTTTTATCCTCATGTAAGTCAATAAATTATATAAAGATAATATTGTGTAATATCAGACAATTGTTTTTCATGCATTTTGTATAACTTATTTTCTAGAGTTCAAGCTATTTAAGGCCACCTAACTATAAGCGTTCAACATTGTCCACTATAAAAATCGTGAACAATTTCCTTTGGTAAACAATGGGGCGCCATGGAAAGATAATTTTATAATTATGCCTCGTGTCTGTAATTACACTGGCCCACTCTTCAAACCGGAACATAGCTAAACAAAACGGCGGTAGTATAAATGATGAACTAGCGAACTACACAGACGGGTTTGCACAAATCCGTACTACCATAAAATACTATATATACTCCATGTTTTTGAGAATCAATCAAATATAAATATTGGTCTCTAACTTTACAGACCAAACTAACCTATATAATTAATATTTAGATAAAAACTTGAATTAGTATGTTTTGAATATCATATCATATAATCATCAATGTTTTGTTTATCCAAATTACATAATATCTTATTATCACTCGAACGTTATCGGTTAAATCTTATCTCAATGTAGGTCATCAATTTGCGCAGGAGTCAATGCTGTTGAGATGTTGATTGAAAGAATTATGTCTATATTATTAAATAAATTACAAATGCACCGCACGCGTCGCGATGTATGAAGAAAAATCTGCTCAGAAAAATCATCTCAGGTTATGTTACCGAACCGGTTATATTTTTTAAGTGTACTTACCCGACTACAGGTAAGCCAAGCAGGGTATTTTTATAGACAATTCACGAATCGTACGTACGACTCGCACCGCGCGCGCCACCTGTATCGTATTGAATGTCATCATACTATGTCAGAAATGTTCACACCAAGTGCCAATAACAATTGTACAGTCTTGTACATACTTATTACTTATTGGCAATTAATTGTACTCGACGGATAAGCTTTGACCGAACGGAATACAAACGGAAACGTTATTTTTTATATATATTAGATGAAACTACATAATAGATAACTATAGCGATATAAGTGCGTTCAATTTTGCGCGAAGGATGATTGCGTTAAATTTGAGAACAATTTACAATAACGGCGCTTTTTTCTCTTTCCCACAAGTCGGTTTTCAGTTTCAAATTAAACAATAAAATAGTATGTAGGTACGCTTAGTTATTATTTTACTTTAAAACTTAACATAAAAATATACATTAAAAGTGATTTGTTCTTTGAATTATGTTCAGTATATTTAACGTCCATCCGCTCTCGTCTAATTCAAAAGATACGCGAATATAAATAACTTAAACGTGCGTAGATACAAACAAATCGACCGCTATTTACGTTCCGATTAAACAAATGCGTTTTTTCAGTCTTGTTCTGATATTAGATTAGAACTGAAATGGTTTTAAATAGCGTTTATATAAGGTCCGTATAATGGAATCTAAACATTTGTTTGTATAAGACTGTTTATTACCAATTAATATATTTATATTTAATTTATTATAAAGTATTATTTTCGAGAGTTGCTTGAATTGTATAACAAGGTAGGAGGTCCATACTTCAGCATTTATACTCACTATCGCTCATCGACATTGATCTGAAATATTAAGTATTCCTTGCCCTTGAAATAAAACTAGTTCACTCGTCATTTAAAACGGAACACAGTAATGTTTGCCCAATAACAACAGACACAGATTTAGGACTACCGTATGAGCGCCGTATGATGGACATACTAATTATAAACGAAATCAAAAGAACACTTATTAATTATATTAAAAGACATTATTGTCCATGAAAGCAAGTTCTGCAGTACTCGATAACTAATAGATGTGTTTAGGCCACAAAATATCAGTGGATTACCTAATCCGGTTATTTTAAAATACGCAGTTCGTTTGTGTTATGGCCCATTGTCGTACTCACTTAATATTTTTTTTCGCATATTTCCTAGTTAAACAGATAAATTAGTTATTTGTTGTAGACAAACATTTATAATAATCAACTTCATTTATACGAATAATATACAAATAAATATTTTAAATGCCTCTATCTGGATCTAGTGGTTAGCTTATCTTCGCATACCGAGACCGGATACGAATCCATTTAAAAGTAATCAAGTTTTTCTTATAAGAAATTCTTTTTCTAATGAGCATTTGCAGTATTATATGTCGAAAGTATATAAAGCTGTTTGGTCTGGCTGTGACGCTTGATCTCTCCAGTCGTGTCGGCCCATTGGTCTAAAAGAGTGACGGAATTAAGAACGCACCTTTATTTGCACACACACTTGTGCACTATAATATTTCCTGTGTCTAGCTAGTCTTTGAAAATGGCTACAGCCACCTAATTTAAGTCAGTAAGGCATAATTATTATGATAGTGAGACTAAGTCGTTAGCATAATAATTAATAAGAAAAAAGAATATATCTAATATTTACGAAGGAAACGATTTATAAATTATATTTATTTATTTATGTATGTACTAACTTCCGGCCACGACCGAATGCTAGGAGAGCGGACAATTGTTTGGTTTGGGCATATATGTTTAGTCAAGGTATAAGCTATCTCTATTCTAAATTTTATCAAAACCCATTCAGTAAAATCATTTGTTTGACAGAGTAAGAACCATCCTCACAAACTTCGCGTTTATAATATTAGTATGATATTTGTGTCGTCTAAGGAAATAAAATCCATTTTTATAGTTATAAAAACATTAGCGTAGCAACTAGTACCTAATACATAGACTATATAATTTCCTATGTAAATTTATTACCGTATTAAATATTAATCATATTTAATATCAAATAAACAAGTATAGCACATTTGTTACATTCACTTCCTCGACAAATGATCTCAAGTGCTCGCTTCCGAGTTGCAAAGAGGAAATTCGTACTTAGCGTTCGTGTCAAGTTATGTTGTCACATGATACAGTTACAGATAGGCTAAATCTATCCACTTGTTTATACCAACAGATCAATATCAGGCTAGTAGCGAGCCGTTAATATCGTTCCTATATATTTTTACATAATATGCAGAAATTTCAACTTTTTTTTGATTTATGATTCGTTAGTCAATTTTACTATCCGTAAGCAAAATTAATGGTTTCCTAAATATTGTAATCGGTCAATTTCGGATTGACTTTTTTTTTATCGGTTATAAATAGCTACGAATAGTACGCGGTCCAATATTAAGTTCCACTATTAGCCAATATTAAGTTGTACTTAACTTACAATTGCCAATAGTTTTAATATTTTATTTGATTATTTTTAATTAAGAGTCGAATCCGTGTGTTTAATAACTAAATTGTTCTAAATTAAGAGAGAGTAGATTTTAACACCATATGTATTCATTTACATGAATTCTTATTTAAGATTTCAAGGTTAATAACCTTTTTATTATCAGTACCATTGACAATTTATTTTAATATATATAAACTAGATTGATGTAAATACCAGAAAAACAATTGTGCTAATTTATAAAATCATATAATGTAGTAATGTAATGTAATGCCTGTGAATGTCCCACTGCTGGGCTAAGATCTGGAGCTTATTCCAAGGTTTGATGAATAGGAAGGTTTGGACCTTCTCCTCATATAATGTGTGAATATATAAATAAAACGATTCAATAATCGATATACAATTGCAAATAATAATCGATTCGTGTGAGTCGATAGCGGTTATCGCAGTCCCGGCCTGAGGTCATAATAAATAGAAATGTTTACGCTTACATTGCCAAGACCTTCGCAACAACGCATCTCCTTATGTACTCTTTACGAATGTATTTTACCCGTTTTATTATGTTTGACCTATATTTTATTATTCATACTGTATGTTCAATAATAATGTAATTTTATATAAGACTTTTCGTAATACAAAAATGGATAATTCGATATCGTCGAATTCAGACAGTTTGTTAGTCAAACACATGTAAAGTTTCTAGTTTTAGTACTATACTAACTCGTGATTCGCTTGCTTCCTCCTGATTCTATTTACTTTGGCTCAGCTAATTGTATTTTTTGGGTTTTTAAGCTCAGGCATCCCGTTGTTAAAGCGCTAACAGCTATAGGTATTAATAGATACGCGTAACGAAAATCACGCTCACCCACGTCTCGAGACGGGACCGCGCACTCGTTCTATTCTATTCTGCAATTAACTGCCAACCTTGGTACCGTTGATGGTATGTATCTACTTTAATCACACACTCACTCGCCTTTCACACCGGAACAAAACAGTACAGTACAACGGATAAGTTGTCGTCGCCTGGCGGTAGATTATGATGCTTTAAACCACCCATTCGTCATTGCTCTGGGCCTTAGCACAAATACATCATGAGGAAAATTACGTGGTACGATCGATCTCGTTCTAATTTGTCGACTAGATGAATACGTTGATAGTTATTGAGATAATTATTACTTTTATATTATTCTATATTAGTTGCCTTCACGACCAGCTTGTTATATATGAATCGGTTTTCGTATGTAACAATTAAAGTTGTGGTTAATCTCATACATTTTAGTAGAAATAAATACATATAATATAATATAAAAAGTATAAGATTAATACTAATGATAAAATATACTCATTTTATCATTAGTATTAATCTTATACTTTTTATTAAAATGTTATTTATTATGTTATTCTGTTTTTAACGTTGTTACATTATTCAAAAAACTATTGTTTTTACTTAAAAATAATGCAGTCGTTTTTGCATTTATAAAACTTAAAACCAAAAATATATACTCTTATAGGTACCTATATGTCTAAACTCGTATTATATACCTCTATCAATCAAAGAGGTCTTTTTTTTTTTTTTTTATATTTGCCGGGAGGGCAAATGACTCTACTCCACCTGATGTTAAGTGGTAGTAGAGTCCAAACGCGAGGACGGCCAGTACAGTCGGGAAGAAGGTTCTGCACTAGCCGCCCTCGCCTTGCCGGCCCGCAAGATGCCTCTTCACGCCTCGTTTGAAGGAACCCGGGTCGTAAGAGGAGGGGAATACGTGAGCTGGTAAGGAATTCCATTTCTTAGAAGTGCGACAAAGAAAGGAGTTGCCAAATTTCTTTGTGCGCGATGGAATTGATGCCACAGTTAGTCGGTGACATCGAGAGCCAGCACGCGTGGACTTGTGAAGGAAGGGGGAAGCAGGAATTAGGGAAAATAATTCCTCGGAACACTCGCCGTGATACAGTCGATAGAAAGCGCTCAGCGCAGCTATCTCTCGACGCAATTGTAAAGGTTCGAGGGTGTTAGTGACCTTTACGTCGCCAATAATGCGAACTGCACGTCGCTGCAACCGGTCCATGGCCTCAAGAAGGTACTTAGCGGAGCCATCCCAAAGGTGCGAGCAATATTCAACGCAAGACCGTACCTGTGTTTTGTACAGCAGGCACAGTTGTAGTGGCGTGAAAAAACGCCGCACCTTGTTCAGAACTCCGAGTTTCCGTGAAGCTGTTTTTATCACAGCCTCGATGTAATCCCTTGGACTAAGGTCGCAACGAACGTCCATCCCCAGCATGGCGATTTTGCTTTGTATCACCAGCGGAGTGCCACAGAGGGAGGGAAGAGGGGAAAATGGTGACTTTTTTGCTGTGAGAGCGCATACCTGTGTTTTCTTGGCATTGAACTCAACAAGATTATCTGAGCCCCATTTGGCGATAAGCTCTAACGTCCTATTGAGTTCAATGACAAGATCCTCCCGCCTCTCCCGAATTTCCGCTCGCCCAGCCACTGCGCGTCCGTGGTATCCACCATGCACTGTACTATCATCTGCATAGCAATGAATGTACCCGAGAGAGAGCATATCATTGATATGCAAAAGAAACAGAGTGGGAGATAGCACAGATCCCTGGGGGACCCCAGCATTCACTACATAGAATTGTGAAGCGCAACCATCAACTAAAACACGAAGGCTGCGCTTGTGTAGGAAGCTGGCAATCCAGGTGCAAAGCTGAGCAGGCAGACCATATGCCGGCAGCTTGGAGAGAAGACTTCTGTGCCAGACCCTGTCGAAAGCCTTGGAGATATCGAGGCTGACAGCCAACGATTCCCCATGCTTGTCGATAGCTTCACCCCAGAGGTGTGTTACGTACGCTAGAAGATCACCTGTAGACCGTTTTGGTCGAAATCCGTACTGACGATCATTAATTAAACAGTGATCTTCTAGGTAATGGATCAGTTGGTTGTTAATAATCCGTTCCATCACCTTACAAAGTACTGAGGTGATAGCTATTGGCCGATAATTTGCCGGGTCAGACCGATCCCCTTTTTTGGGAACCGCTTGCACATTAGCTCTTCTCCAAGCCTCCGGCACACATCCCGAAGAAAGAGAAAGTTGGAACAGGCGCGTTAACACGGGAGACAGCTCCGCCGCGCACTTCTTCAGCACTATGGCTGGTATTCCATCGGGACCGCTAGCTTTCCGTACATCAAGTGATTGCAGCTCCGCTCGCACATCACGCTGCCTGATTTTGATGTCAGGCATCGTGTGGCCACAAGAAGGTATTACTGGTGGCAGAGCACTACAATCATCGATGACGGAGTTGTCGGCAAAGAGTTTAGCCAGGAGATCAGCTTTCTCTTGCGGGCTGTGAGCTAGCGATCCGTCCGGACTTCTGAGCGGTGGCAGCGAAGGTTGGCAGAAATTGTTTTGCACAGACTTGGTCAGACGCCAGAAGCTACGGGAGCCCCGAGGATGAGAAATAAGGTCATGACCAATCTGTACAATGCGCTGTGCGTCCGCTCTCGTGTAAGCCTTCTTACAGGACTTGGAGTTTTTATTGTAGATTGCTTTCAGTGAGTCAATGTTAGATGCCCCGCTAATGCAGCCATTGATCCACTCGCGATATGCCGCCTGCTTAGATGATACAGCGTCGGCACATTCGCGAGTGAACCAACGGTTACGCGCACCCCTACTGTCGAGATCTGAGCTAGGAATGTAGTATTTCATTCCCAACATGATCTCGCCAGCAACAGCAGCGGCACTAGCTGTCGGGTCATTCCCACTGAAGCAACGTTCCTTCCAAGGGACTGACGCATAGTAATCGCGCATACCGTCCCAATCTGCCGACTTGTAGTGCCAAACGCGACGTTTGCATACCGCTGGTGGCGGCAGCTTGGCCTGTGGCACTTTGGTAGATATGAGGCTGTGATCCGAAGAACCAAGTGGAGCCTGAACCACAACCTGATATTCCACCGGGTGAGAAGTTAGCAGAAGGTCCAGTAGAGAAGGCGCTTGCCCATCAATGTCAGGGATCCTGGTGGGCTGATCAACCAGTTGGGTCAAGTCATGTGTGAGAGCAAAAGCATGAGCAGTCCTCCCAGCATAGTCAGTTTTGAGGGATTTCAACCATGATTCATGGTGAGCATTAAAATCCCCCAAAAACACCAATTCCGCGTTAGGAAACTGCTCTTGCGCAGCATCTGCCACCCGACTAAGATGGTCGAATAATCGGCTTGTCTCCAAGTCACCATTGTGGGATCTGTAGAGGCACACGTAGACCCGACTCTGACGAACCAGATCCACACGTACCACCAACATGGAGAAGGAGGGGTCCTCCAAGCAGCGCAGTCGGTGACAACAAACATCCGTCCTGACGAATAAGCATACTCCGGCTTTCGCTTTGAAGGATTCTTCAAGCATGTAGCCGGGATAATTAAGGTAGCTGGTATCGGCAGGACGGAGTATTTGTGTCTCCGTTAGAAACATCATTGCCGGCCGTGCTGTCTCGAGATGGTGATGGACAGCGTTGAGGTTAGCGTGGAGTCCACGGATGTTAGTGAACTCGACCTCAAACAGCGTGGGTATGGTGGGGGTGTGCACCGCTGTACGACCGTCATTCCTGCTTTGATGCGCTACCATATGGGAAGAAAAGAGAGGAAAAGAGACGTGAAGCGAGCGATGTATTGCCACGATAGGGATGGGCAAAGTGTGGAGGCGTGTTTCCCCAAGTGGTTGCCAAAAGGGAAACCACACTGACCCACCAGACGGAAGGGCCCCCGAACCCCCCCGGAAGTGGCCGCCGGGACCCCACCTTCCGGTCACCAACCGGCACGACGGTCCACCCCGAGATTATGCGTGGCCTGGTGGGGCAGCCTCGCGTGCTGGTTAGGCACGCTTGGGCCCCTGTACTATGCCACGGGCGGCCAGCGGAATAGCCGTTTCTTCGGGTCTCCCTGCCCGGCAGGGCAATACAGTTTCCCCCGGCATTGGTTCAGCAGCCGTCTCCACTGGACCAACACCCATCGCGGCAATGCTCGCTCGGGCACTGGCTGTACGCTGGCTGACCTCGAAACGCGGCTGCAAGCCACTTCACGAGATTTTCACCATGCGTACGGTGGTAACAAGCCAGGCGGATGTTTATCATCCTACCACCAGATGATATCCCTTAGTAGGTCTTTGTGTAATATAATTATATGTATGCCGATGACAAATGTTAATTTAATTTAGTAGTTGTTAAATAGAAGAATACTTTAGAATGTTAATAGCTCGAATTATATTTGGCAGAACTTCGTCCGTAGCATGTAAACAATAAATATTATTGCGTCTTCAACGCCACGCGTTTGTTTAATCCTAGGAAATGTATATTTATTTGCAGTGTACGCTAAAATTATGATTAGTTGGTTTGATTGTATATCGGTTGTTACTAAATGAAACTAGCGCACCCTTTAAAATAAAAAAGGTGATTTTTTTTCTCCCGAATACGTCTCTACATTACGAAACAAAATAATTTAAAATCTCTGTCTTATAATTGTTTAAACTGTTCGTAAATAGTCAGTGAGACAGGACATTGTCTTTTATATACATACATGTATAGTTTATCTTTGATCATAAAAGCGAGTTATGCTAAGCTATATTTAATGTAATTATTATAGAAATCAATTGAATTAAGTTTTTTTTACCTGTGTATATCGTTTTATATATCTGACGTCTAACTGTATATATGCAAATTTTTAGCTGATTTAGATGTAAGTATGTCATCTTACGCTCATTGAAAAAACAGATATCCATAGAAGTCATTTGAATTTAAAATTAAAATAAAGGTTTTTTAAATATTCGATTATGTAATATAAATGTAATTGTTACATGTATACGAATGTCCAAAATAATATTTGTCCAATGTCCAAAATAAACATCGAGTCACTAAAGGTAATTTTAAAATTAATATTTGTGCGATTATTAGACGAGCAATTATGTAACAAGTCTGTTTGAAGTTTTAATGAATAGCCGATTTCTCTACAAGGACAACTGATAGTTTATTTCTAATAAACATAAGTAATATAAAATTAAGGTAAATATATTATTATTAAAATTGCAGTACTTATGTCTATGTTATATAATAAATGTAATTTATTGTAATTTTGTATAATTCATGTCTTTGTCACCTGGTTTGCTATTTTTTACGTATTACTTTATAGATTACCTAGTCTTGGTCTAGGATATAAGGCCGCAGAAATCCCAGGTCCAAATAAATAGTTATTGGTTTTGTTTTTTTGTCGAAGATTCTCAGTAGCAACCCGGATTCTGGAAGTTGGAAGTAAGAAAACTTCCGTGTCTCGGAAAGCAGGTAAAGCCGTATGTCCTACGCCTAACCTCTCCTCATTCGTGTCGGATTGCCTTCCCATCAGATTACGAAAGTGAGGAAATAGAGAGTACATCTGAGTGATCACACGCACTTGTGCAATATAATATGTTCTGCGCAGTTGGCTAATCTCTATTAAGATTTGCCGCCATGGTGGAAATTGGTCAGGAGAATATGAAATAATTTTTGAAGGAATACTTGGTAACTAACACTCTATTTATTCTTATATAAAAAAATCATTTTCAAGTTTATCTTCACGTGTCGGTGTAAATATCGTATCAAATATATACTTGATGCTTGTAGCAATAATTTGATTTATATCAATATGCACGCTCTGTAAAGTAATAAACGTGTTTCCAAGTTCAAGGCTCAGTTGATATGGAAACTGATCGTATTACCAGACTCGTTTATTATATATTAAATATATGTACACATTTATTTATTTATATAATGCATATGCATTTTGAGTTTCGATCGCACCAGCGCTATCAAGCGAAGCAAACGTACCCAAAATGTCTGTCCTGATTATATTTCGGGCACAGAGGTCATTTTCAACGAAACTAGCCAACTGAGCACACATAAGAAGTACTCCGCGATCCGCTAGACTACCTCGAATTAGATGTCTTAATTGACCTGACCCGGGGGTTCGAAAAAAAGCCGAGATGGCCTAGTGGTTAGAACGCGTGAATCTTAACCGACGATCGTGGGTTCAAACCCGTGCAAGCACCACTGAATTTCATGTGCTTAATTTGTGTTTATAATTCATCTCTTGCTTGACGGTGAAGGAAAACATCGTGAGGAAACCTGCATGTGTCTAATTTCATTAAAATTCTGCCACATGTTTATTCTACCAACCCGCATTGGAGCAGCGTGGTGGAATAAGCTCCAAAAACCTTCTCCTCAAAAGGGAGAGGAGGCCTTAGCCCAGCAGTGGGACAGCAACAGGCTGTTACTGTTACTGTTACTGGGGGCTCGAACAAGAGACCTCGGTATTTACGTACATCAACTACTATCAACCAAAGCAACGAGACATGTTGTGACATACAAAATTGTCAAACAACGAGCGCTGTGCGCGTCAGCAGACGTGAACAAGAGCGTCAGAGATTAACTTAACATAACGCACATAAATTGTTTCAATAATACGCGCGTTTCTTCTAATTCATTTTGAATACAGTATCTTTATATCGTCGTAACGTTGATTATTTTTTATCCTCGAATGAACTTAACGTTTTTTATTTATACTGAATGCCTTTAAAACATTTCTAAAACATAATATTTTATTATGTTTAGTATGCTTGTAAATTTCTCCGTATTATAATCATACAAATCTTATTTACTTCTGAACTTTAATTAACAATGTGTATAGGTAACTTATATTCTATAAGATGATGTTGGTTCATCCCACCAAATTATCTCGTAGATGCTGAAAAACCTAAAATCCATCGGTCTACTTAAAACTCTTACATTTATTTCAACACCAACAAGAAATACACTAATAAACACAATTGAGTATTTAAATATAACGTTATATAAATCAAGTGTCTCCTTAATTATAGGTGTTGCAAAATATATCAACATTTCAAGTTAACAAAAATAAAAATATTAAAAAATTTAATTGTGGTAAGAAATAGAAGAAGATATTAAGAATTAAATTATTATAAAATTATCACATAATTGGGATTAAAAGAATAAAATATAATTTATCTGAGAACATTTAAAAATTTTGAATACGATTAAATGCCAACAATAGTAAGAGGTACATTTATAAAGAGAATAAAAACAACAATTTATACAAAAACAACAATTTATACATTCCTTCAACGGGGTAATCAAACGGATTAAGAGGCGATAGAACTACTCCAAATCTGTGAATATGATATATGGTGTAAATTTTTTTTATATTAAAAATAATATCGTATATATTTTTTATAATTGTACAAAATCAAAGCAGTTAACTATAATAAAATATATATTTATTTATTTCCATTCAAATCATAGCAAAACAAATGCCTATATTAAAATCAATTATTAGCGCCGAACATTAACTGATAAATTGAAATTTTTCACTTTTTTTAAATATAAAAAACTATGGTATATATATTTTTAATTATATAATCTAAATAAATTAAAAAAATATATGTAACGTATATATTAAAATATTATGTTATGGATTTATTATAGACATAAAAATAACCATATATTAACAAGTATAATTAATTAATTTACACACCATAACTATGATAGTTAATAAAAGTTTAATAAATAGTGAATTGTCAACATCTATAATTTGCTCCACTTTTCCGAATCCATTACTTTGTTTTTGACGCTATTAATAGTTGAGAATCGTATTGTTCAAGATTTCAAAGGTCATATTATATCTATTTGAAAACAAATCTATTAATAAAATATTTATAAAACATACATATTTTTCATATATATATATCTATATTTTAAATATTGATGTGATTTTTGCAAACGCGCCAACAATAATACTATTTTATAGATTGCAATAATTGTATCAACTTACTCTGAACGATTTTCTGTAATTGTCCCCAACTTGACAAATTGCAAGATCTTTGTACAAAACTACTATTTTTCATGAAAATTGTCTTATCACTTTTACGAACACACTGTTTACGCGGGAAAACTCTCGACGCGCACAGCGTTTAAATATGGAACGCACGTGCGATCCCACTGGTGTTTTGCTTTTAAATTCGGCACAGATAATGTTATTATGTTCTAGTGTAAATTTATTTTTATTTTATTTTTTCTGTGACAGTCACATCACAGTTAAAGCCAGGCGATCGACTGTTTCCGAAAGAGGTTGTATGTTCTTGACCTTGCGCTGCTCTCGGGCGCACTGAAGCCGCTTTTCGTTCTCACAGTCTGTTTTATAACGCACTGTTGTTGGAACTTTTACCGACTGAGCCACTGATAACCGTTTAAGGGACGTCTCCGCTGAGCGCATTTGTTAATGGAAATTAATATTTAATCTGTATACATAATTAATTATTTCATATTTGTCGGTCGCTTTATATTGTTTTTGTTTTTAGATTTCGATTGTGCTTAGCGTTTTTAGTAATCGATATGAGATTAACATATCGGCTACGAATACACAATTTAGATAATAACTAGATATTCACTCATTTTTAATTATTTTTTTCTACGTAGTAAGTCCACCAATATACTGCCAGTTGCTGAATTATAATGATGAGGAACAAGTTATAATTTGCAATAGTAACTTAATTTATTGTGAATGAATGATGAATAAACTAATTCGAATATTGAAAATAAAGTAACTTGGAGTTTTCTTATATGTAAACAAAATATAACGATTATCTTAAATAATAAAAAATGTACGCTGTTAAACACGTATCGTCGTCATGTTTATTTTTTTATAATATTAATGCAAGTGTTCGGTCTCGAAAGGACAGAGCTAGTTATAAGACGACACGGGTTATCTAGAATATTCTACACGAAAACGAGATTTGAATTCAATGCATATTCAATACAGACATGGTTAAGTCTATACTAAAATAATTCTGTCTGTATGTCTGTAACGCTTTCACCGCTAAACCACTGAACCAATTTTGATAAAATTTCCACATCCACAATGAAAGACAGGCATATTTTTTATACCTAACACCTACACCTCTCCTTTAACACACGAGCGAGACCGCAGGCGAAAACTAGTATTTAATATATTTATGTATATTAGAATGGTAGACGAGCGAAGGGCCACCTGGCACTAAGAATTTTTTTTAACGACTCATTAATTACATCAATGCGTTTAAAACCATAGGAACTAAGATGTCATATATCATTGTGCCTGTTATTACATAGGCCCATCAAACCGGATCACAGCATTACTAATTATTAATGCTTAGCGACGGAAAACCCGTTGAAAGTAGGATCGTATAGGATATCTAGTAGTTTCTAGGCGAGTTATTCAGAATTGTTGGTACTGTATACGTTTCATTTTAAGCCTTGATTTTTTTTATCTTATAAGACCACAGACACCGAAGTTCTTAATATCAAACTGAGTCTGGTAATTCGCCTGAACTTCTTCTGGTCATGTCGCACTTCCCAATGGTTTTGTGTTTGACAGACACCTCTGCACTATAATATATTTTGCGCAGGCTAGCCACCCTTGGCCACATTACATAATAGCCACCGTGGTCCAAATCGTTC
Source organism: Nymphalis urticae (assembly GCA_905147175.2). Lineage (NCBI taxonomy): Eukaryota > Metazoa > Arthropoda > Insecta > Lepidoptera > Nymphalidae > Nymphalis > Nymphalis urticae. Next base: position 9,734,528 of record LR990004.1, on the reverse strand, counting down.
AGGAGGACATCATACGAGGAGTATGCCTTTGGAAGCAACCTTTTAAAGACTGGTTAATGAATATAATTTCCGGTTAAAATGTTCATAACTGCCGGTTCATATACCGTTAATAATCTAAGAGTAATGCTTTCGTTAATCGGGGCTTTGTTTTTTTTTATGTTTAACAAGAAACGCTTATCAACTATTAGACGGCCGCTTCTGTGAGCGCGTCCCTGTAGGCGATTCGATAAGCACGATTTTTAAGGTCGATACGTACCTTAATACGGAACCCACATAGCTCTGTCGTATCCATTGGTCCGTTTATTCAACTCCTGGGAAGGTTATTGACTATGTGTAGCATTGTGATAAAGTTAAGCGAATATACGTAGAACAATACTTGTTAATTTAATCTTCTAGATATATTCGTTGTAATGTGTATAGTATAGATTGATTGTGAGCACCGTTACTGTATTTAAAAAAAAACAAGCGAGTTTGTATGAGGCAATTTCAGTTGAATAAGTCAAAAACTTGCACTAGGCACTCAGTCTTCGAAAAATATTTTATTATTATTTGCACGCTTTACTATACATTTGGTTTAAATTTGTGTTTATAATTAGATTTATTTTTTGAAATATTAGAGGAAAACCATAAGAGTGTGCGTAAATCTACAACCCTTACTAAATCATGAAAATGATTTGAAACATACATACGCCATTTCATCTCACTGCTTACCTGACAATTTACTTGTATGAATTTCTACCACGCTTGTAAAAATTGTAGAACCAATTCTAATTTAATTGTTTTATTTTACACCTAATAGGCCCGTTTGAACATTGACTTGCCTGATGTTAAGCATCGACACGGTCTAGGATGTAGCACGCTTGCCTAGAAAAAAATGTAGCAATGTGTGTTTTCTTTTAAATAAACAAGGGCACTGTTTAAGAATCTCTTGCGATTTATATGAATTCTGTCTATACTATGAATCGAATTGATTCCTCGATTTTAGTTAATATAAAGTTCTAATAACAGTTTTATTAAGTATACTTACATTATACATATGTAAGACACACCTACACGTTACTAAAAAACTGATGCTTTATATTATAAATATCTTAAGTATATTCAGGTTATATATAGATATTAATAATAATATATCATATATTATTATTAATATCTATATATAACCTGAAGTATTTACTTGTCCCGTTTGTTTCGAAGAAAGAAAGCGTACGACAGTAACAAAGACCAATTGACATTTTATTTGTATGTAAATGTAAGGCACAGATTAAATAAAGAGTTCTCAGTACAATGGCGTGTGATATATATAGTCCACTGGATGGCGCTTGAAAGCGATTTTGCGCTAAGTGTGATCATTTCTTCAAATCTCATTATAACGTAGATTTTTTTTTTTAAATATATAGGCTAGCGCTTGACTGTTATCACACCTGATGGAAAGCGATGATGACAGTCTAAGGTGGAGTGCGCTTGCCTAGAAGATGCCTATTCACTCTTGACTTGAAGGTTCCTTAGGTAGGGGAAAACGGAGGTCGAGAGGGTATTCCAGACCATCTTTCTTGTCTTTTATTTGTGTTATTTCTATCACTCGGCCAAGATTCCCTCATACCGTCCATAGCTTACAGTAGCAGGGATGCATACATGCATAAAAAAGGTGGCATTTTATATGATAGTATTGAATTCATATATGCTATTTATAGACTTCGATATAGCTCACTCAGTATTATCTTTATCAGATAACATATGATAAGTGATTTGTTTTCATGAGTACGTGTAATAAGTGACATTACTATAAATTATACAGGAGTTAAAGAAAAAAAATACCTTACGTATGTATACGATCGTTCACATAGGTGTACGTGCATATCATGAAAACAAATATTCATTTGTTTTCATTTATATCATAGTTTTAATTTACTTGTTCTAGACATTGCCTTTGATTAATGTTTAACTGAAATGTCATGCCATTGATATGCTTTCTTATATATTTTTCGCATTTCGTGCTAATGTGCCAAATAGAAGATTGCTTATAGATATAATATGTTATATATAACAATAATGTCCTCCAGACCGATTTCGGCCACGGCGGCCAATCTCAAGAGAGATTAGCCAACTACGCAGGAGATATTATAGTGTACAACTGTGTGTGCAAACACAGGTGCACTCTCTATTCCCTAACTCTCATAATCCGATGGGCCGGCAATCCGACACGAGCGGAAAGAGTTCAGGCGCAGGACCAACGACTTTCAACTTCCAGACTCCGAGCTGCTACTGAGAATTTTCTGACAGAAAAACCCAATAACTTTTTATTGGCCCGACCTGAATTGAACCCAGAACCTCCGGGTCTGCGGCCTTATGTCAAGCCGCTAGACCAACGAGGCAGTCATGTTATATATATATATATATATATATATATATATATATATATATATATATATATACTACTCTATATATATATATATATATATATATATATATATATATATATATATATATATATATATCGAGAATTATCTCATTAAGATCACGACATGAAACAGAATAATTGACATGACATGCATTTACTACATTAATTACTGTCGTCATGACATCAGCAAGTATATAACACCACACTACATAACGTTATACTCCAAATAGATAAATTATAAAAATATATAATGGTCACTATTCAAAATAAACTTATAATTAATATTTATATTTAATTCATTCATTTGAATTGCCGAGATGGCCCAGTGATTAGAACGCGTGAATCGTAACCGTTGATCGCGGGTACAAACCCAAGCAAGCACCACTGAATTTTCGTGTGCTTAATTCGTGCTTAAAACCAGCGTGGTGAAATAATCTCAGAACCTTCTCCTCAAAATGAGAGAAGGCCTTACACATTCACCGGCTGTTACTTACATTTACTTTTAATTAATGTTATGGATAATTTCTAGTATATAAATTACTAATTTTCGCCCGCGGCCTCGTCCGCGTGTGACTAGTTAGGTTTAAAGACTAGTTAAGCAAACGTAAGTTAAACAAACTCATATTTATCATAATCATTATAATATAATATCATATAGTATTGTTTATTGATTAATCAATTAAATAAAAAAATTAAAAATATAACCATTGCTAGTACTTTAATTAATGTCAGCGTTTTAAAAAAAAAAAAAAAAATTTACCTATAAATAAATAATATTAACGTGTTAGAAGAGGGCAGGTGTTTGGTTGTATATGAAATATCTTAATTATACCAAAAAGGAAAAATGATAGAGATTGCCAAAATTATATATAACAATAAATACAAGACATATTATTACGTCTGTAAGTCGTCACAAGCGTTTTCTGAGAAAACGACTTAGATTAGACGATAATTCGCGGTACAGTCGTCCGCACAATACGGTGACGCGGAAATCGGATGTAGTTCCGCGTTAACCATGTACGTTAGAATGTTAATAATAATTTATCATAAACACGATCGTTTATTTTATATTATATATTAACTAGAATAAATTCAAGGCTCCATTATGTTTATAAATTTGATTGTTATTTTTATTAAACTTGAATTCGCGCATATGTCTTATAAAAGTTGCAATCTTCATGACTCACGATGCTCTCCGTTACCGGCTTGGGTACAAAATAAATAATAAATACGAATTAATCGTGTAAAACTCAGGGGCTTAAATTTAAACCTGCGTTATTCCGTTTAAGGTCAACTTATTCTATCCACTAAGCCTTCTCATAATTTAAATATATATATACAAAGGTCTTAAGTCTCGACCCTTTTAAATTCATTCATCATTCGGTACAAAATATTTCCCTTCAGGTATAAATTGCTCTCAGTACATGACAGTACCGATTATTTCCTCGTAGTTAAATTGTCATGTGCCTTCATGTAAATAATTTGCCATTTACTTTATTTATTTAACGTCGCAACACGTTAAAGTATTTCATACAAAGATATCGATAAACCATCGTAGGGATAAATATATATATGTATAATATACGACCCCTTTATCATTTCGACAATAAATAACGATCAATAAAATACATAAAGGATGTAAAGTGATTGCGTAACTATTTATTTGAGCTTTATTATCACATACGTTCGTAAACTAAAGGCTATATTCAGAAGGAAAGAGGTTATCAGTGCAATGACTTTCTTTGTGTATGTCACCGCGACCTTCGCCGATAGGGAAAAGATTTTTAAGATTGTTTCGTATTTTAATATTTAAAAGTTTTTTTTTATGAAATGGGTAGGTGGACGGGCATATGGATCACCTATTGGTAAATGATCACTATTGCCCATAGACAATGGCACTGTAAGAAATATTAACCATCCCTTTCATCGCCAATGCGTCACCAACCTTGGGAACTAAGATGTTATGTTAAGTTATCCCTTGTGCCTGTAGTTACACTGGTTCACTCGCTCTTTAAATCGCAGCACAACAATACTAAGTATTGCTGTTTGACGGTAGAATATCTGATGAGTGGGTGGTACCTACCCAGACGGTCTTGCACAGTCTTATCACAAAAGTGGTCATAATAAGAGTGAAATATTAAAATACTCTTGATATCAGAGGCAGGTAATGGCACCACTTAACGCGTACTTTTTTAAGAGAATCATAAGAGCATAAAGCACGATGAAGCTTTCCGGGAAAAGTATATACTAAATACAGATAAATAAGACAAAATTTTCTGTAATTACTACAGCGTGTTGCCTTCCATCCAACATTAAAAACAAGATGTGAACTAGACAAGTATTAAAATAGTTTAACGACGTACTTGAAGTTCTTCGTTACAAAATAAATCTGCATTCTGATATAGATCAAATGTTAAACTTCTAATATATTTATTAAAAATATATATCGATATACCGATACCTACTTACCGCCCTGTCTATGATTATTAACTTAATACGTCATAACGATAGCAGTAGGGTTATTCTGTAAGAACAAACTCGAAACACATCGCAGAAAACGGTCGTGAAAAGTCAGAGAGTGATATGCGATATTGACCATAATAATTATAATATTTCAAGAACACAAGCATCAAAATAGTATATCGCTATAAGTCAGTTGTCAACATTTCACGGGTGTGCAATGAAGTGAGTTGTGAGAGAATCGCGCTGCTGGTCTATTCGCGTTATAATTATTTTATTATCTTTAAAGTAAACAACCATAGTAATATAATTCAAACGAGACGTAAATCGATCGTTGTAACGAAACGCCATTAGTTACATAAGAAGATTCGATCCCCGTGTAATCACCATGCTGCCGGACCGATACTTGTATCCGTTATCGCATGAATGCACATTATATTATAACTAATATTAGTTTACTTATACATAGTCCTTTATTGTTAAAGCTTTAACTAAATTTAATATAAAAAATAAAGCATGTTACTAACACACGTTAATATGGATTGAAAACGTTGAAATTCAATTAATTCAATTGTATGTCTTCACAGAAGTTAGTCAAGAAATACGTCAATAGAATCGATGTTAGTTTTAGCTTTATATAGAATAAATTCTTGTTGAATGACGAATTAAAAAAATACTGCTTATAAGAGCCTACTTGTATAATGTTTATTTTTTATTTATTTCACCTATCTATTTGGTTTAATGATTGTTGATTTTGAAGATATTAATAATTTACAATATTTTTGGCGTTACCATATTTATTTACATTTAGGAATATAACTATGTTCAATTAGTAGTAGAAAAATAAACTTGTACAAATGCTGGCAACATTTCAGTTCACGATAACATTTTTTGTCATTCATACATTATTTTATCTGCAGATTCATAAAGATGCAGCGTTAGAATATCATTTTTCAAATAAATTTATAAAGATTTTATATATGTTATAAACTAAAGGTAACATAATGGTATAAATATTAACTGATGTACGATTAGTCATAAATGTTTGACATATTTAACGAAATGTACATTTTTTATAGTTTTCTTAGTAATCTCATTACTATGACCGTGTCTAACACGATTTCACACGGCAATGTACAAATTAATTTTCTTATTGGAATAGCAAATAATATCGGTCAACAATATTAAATTATTTTTGTAAATATATTCATGAAATTTAAATAATACGTATATATAGAGAGAGTACTTAAACGTTTTTTTTTTTAAATATATTTATATATATAAAGGTATATTGTTATTAATAAACAATTTGAAATGTTTTTTAAAAAATATTTTTTATAAATTCATGAATATGATTTTTTTTTGTGTTATAACTTAAGCGTTTCAGTTTATCTTTCCGGTTTAACAAACTAAATATATTTAATTAAATATTTAATTTTAATGACATTTCTTTGATAAATTGATTTGAACATATAGATTAGTTGTGCTGATGCCAATATTCGATAATGACCTTAACCTAATAATAAGATCCGCTTTTTATATACATTTAATAGTTAGTCGTCTTGTAAATTTTTAACTAAGCTTTATAGAAAAATTTATTATTATCGTTGACGTGATATGTAAAAAAATATATATTTTTAATATTTTTCCTAATTATTTTAGCAAGTGGTGTCTAAAATAAAAATAAATAACGAGTTACCACTTTTGAATATTTCAACAAGTAATGGGTTTTTTACGATAGGCCTTTTAAAATTCATGCTGTGGTTTACGTAGTCACCTCTTCCAATAGTAGGTATTACGCAAAATTCAGTAGGTATTTATTCACGTATCTGAATTTTCCTTAAAGCCTATTCATGGCTTACAAAGAAATACGTATGATTCTAATTCCATGTATAGCAAATTAAATAGCATTAAGGACTTTGCTTTGACGTAAATTATAATTATTTAACAATTATCTTTTGCACTGCAAAACTAAAAATAAAATGTACAAAATGATTTACAAGTGTCGCGCGAACTGCAATATGCGGCCGTATGGGCAGATTATTAAATGAGTATGTATAACGGGACACAATATAATACTGTACATACTATAATTTATCGCCTTATATAATAAATAGGAATACGATTGGGCTGATCAAAGCTAAGGTTATTCTTAAAATCCTTTGATTGGTTTGTAATCTGAGTAACAATTACTGTTGTCCAAGGAACACGTTTATATGAACTGTAAATGAAGTTATGTTCGTAATAGGTATCATAGCCTTCTCTTTTGAATTTTATAATACCATATATATACCGACCGATTTTATTTCAATAATTCGAATAAAATACTTCACGAACGATGATTTATTAAAACATGGCTTGAGGAAATAATTAAGTCAGCGCGCCACGAAAATATAATAATAACCAGTCGCTCTTCCGCGCTCCATATCCCCAGCCCACGTATCCACCGGAACTCGGATTTTGGCGCGAAAATTCCATACTTAGTTAAAAATAAAGACTTTTGTTGAAACATTCTTAGACTTTCATAAGACAATATACTGATATTCTTAAGGCTGCTTACATATATGCTTTAGACCTTTATTATTTATACTCAGGTGGTACTTTATGCCGTTTATGACGTCTTTCTATAAACCTATATGAAGACGTTGAAAGAAAATGAATTTACGACTTCGGTGCCAGATGCCAAACATTTGTTAATTACGACCCACGCACATGATTTTCTGCCAAGTTATATGTGTTGTGGTGTTCCGCTATGAGGGGTGAATGAACTTGCGTAGTTGCTGACACGAAAGTCACAATAATGACATGTACTACGCTTCGCGATTTGAATCGTATCTCAGGTGGCCGCTTGCCATCGGGTTAAAATCTGCTGAAATGTCGTCAACAAAAGATAAAAGTAACTCTACTCTTAAGGGGAAGACTTAGAGGCTATAGCACCACACTGCTCCAATGCGGGTATTTCATCAGATGTCTGGAAGTCTTCTTGCCATGTTTTCATACACCGTCGCACTTAATTAATTAATAATAAATTAAATACATCAACAGTGTTTTTGTATTTACAATCCACGTTTTAAAACAAGAAAATATTTAATATAAAATACATAACGGTCTTGACCCTTTTAAATATAACTTTGACCGTTCATGAACTCTCATATTATTTCAGCATTAAAATATATGATTGCGACGGATATCGTTCTGTCGTTATCAAAGTCAAAGTTATCCTTAATTTATTATGAATAAAACGAACTTGACGGTTGGGTTTGTTCAACCTCTTCTGGGTATCACCTGCTGACTCTAGCTAGTGAGTGAACCAGTGTAATTATAAGCATTAGGTATATGACAATTTGATTATTTGTTGACGGTCCTATAGCGGAATATGTATGGTGTGATTAACATTGTGACCATTAAATAGTCAAATCACCGATTTGTTTTATAAGTCATTCTTATAGTATACAAAAAAAAATTATACTACCTTTTTATTTTAGTTAAATAACAGATGAAAGAATTTTACCTCTTTAGAAATAGTACGCATAATAATATCACTAGCATGCAATTAATAGGTCATCTCTCAGTGCCACGTCGGCAGCAACGACACGACTATACAAAGACTCTGTACGTATGTATTTATATAACGTATTGTTTATTTACAATTGTTATTTTATTCCCAAAGTGTTATCGTGATAGAAGCAATCTCGTTAGTTACGAGTATGTATCTCAGTCGAGTTCTAGGTCTTGACATCACGCCGAAGATGTAAATTGACACCGTTCGGTGCATGTCAGCAGACAAGCGCTAATCGTAACGATAATATATTGGTTAATTATTATTGTTTGGCAAAATTACGGTTACAGATTTCCCGATTACGGGATTGAATTGGGTGATCTAATTAATTAAATAAGGTATATATACATATTCTAATTAAAGTTTTGACATGCAATATAACATCGATGTTTTACTTGATAGTAATGATTTGTACAAGCCTATCTGGGTAGGCATCACTCACAAATTACTTATTCTATCGCTAAACAGCATTACTTCTTATTATGGTCTAGTTTAAGGGGTAAGTGAGCCAGAACAATTACAGGCACAAGGGACATAACTTCTTAGTTCCCCAGGTCAGTTGTGCATTGGTGATGTTAAAGAATGGCGAAGTCAATTATCATCAGGTGGCGCATTTGCCAATCCGCATCTTACTTTACAATATATATATTATAAACAACATTCGCTTTATCTATTTTACTTTGACGGTACTGAGCTAGAAGCCTTCAAGCAAGTTTCAAGTGTAAATAGTTTCAACTCGTCCGATGTTTTATATAAAAGCATAAAGGATAAACAATGAAACATTTATTTTATACGTTTGACATTTTACACACTGGATTGGAATGTTCTTTAAACAATAAAACCGAAACACTGTCATTTGGAATCGACGATTGCCCGTGCCGAATCCTAAAGACATTTTGAAAAGTAAATACAAGTATTTGCAAAGTTCAATAAAGCGATGCAACATGATAACGCGTCAAATTTCCGCTTACGCCAATTGATATTATCATTTAACAACCGCATGCCATAAATCTATGATGACAATACTTAGTATGCAAGTTGTAAGTAAACAACAAACTGCCATTGTATGGATATCAGTTAGTTGTCTGTATAAATTTCAAACATCTTTAAAATTCTATATAAATCGGTATCAGGTTAACATATAAAATTGTAATACTGGAACAACGTCATTAAAACGTGCAAATAATAATAATTAATTAAGACAAAATGAAGGAAAATGTTTCATCATCAAATGACGCAAGCGACCCTTGTCTATTGTCTCTCTTAAAATGGACTTGTCTATGGAATTTATGTCATCTGATTGCCTCAGATCCCGACGTCCATGTGATCAAACCCTGGGTCAGAACAATAAAATTCTCAGTAGCTATCCGGAGTCAGAAATTTGGCATTGCTTACATTCTCGTGCTTCGGAAAATACGCATAGCCGTTAGTCCTGCGTTTGAACTCTTTTCGGTTGTGTCGGAAAGAATTGAGATTTCGCTTGTGCTTGCCCATATACTTCTGCTTAGGTTGAGTAGCTAGATAGCTTCAGTGGCCGAAATCGTACAGAAGATCTTTAAAATCGTGTGTAAAATAAAAACGAATAATTAGTCTTTGTTTTATCATACAAACGGTGCACAGTTGTTGTTGGCACGCGCGGTTAAGGTTTCTGTCATCAACATCAACAAACGTAACGGGATTCGTTTGCGTAACAAAATAAATTGTTTACATTTTTTTGAACAATATATAATTCATTATTACTATCCGCATATATGGTCGTGTTTTGCACTGTACAGTTTTCAATGTCAATGTTTACGGACATACTCGTATGTAATGCAAACATTTAGTGTATTTAGTTTAAATCGAATAAATAAAGCTTTACACAGAAACAAGATGAAAATATAAAATATTGTTAAACTTAACACTGTTAACACTTTCTATCACCATTATACGTAATGGCATTTAATTAAGGTTGATGATTAAAAAGGTCGAATCCGTGTTTATTAAAGGGCTTCATATAATTTGACCCTCTGTAAATATATTATAGTTCTTTGTTTTTCAATCAAATATTTTAATAATAAAATCTATAATGTATCAAATATCTCTGGAATTAACGGATTTGTAAAATTACTTAAGGCTATTTAATATCACGCTAAACAGGAACGTTTAGCTCGCGGAGCAGTTAGTAAAGTAATAAATAGAACACGAAACGATTTGCTTCCTCGTTTCTGATACGCACCGCTAGCGTCTGGAATACCCTCCCGACCTCCGTTTTTCCCACCACCTACAATATAACCTTCAATTCTAGAGTGAATAGGCATCTTCTAGGCAAGCGCGCTCCATCTTAGACTGTATCTCACTTTCCATCAGGTGTGATAACAGTCAAGCGCTAGCCTACATTAAAAAAAAAAGAACAGACTCAAATCAAGTTACAGAAATCATTTATGTTAAAACTAAGCCTTAAGAAATAAATAAAATATTACCATAATTAAGAAATAATATAATGTGAGTAAAGTCTAAAGTCCGTGGGCGCCCTAAGCAATCAGGTTCATATAATGAATGTCGAGATATAATAGGAAGTTAACACTTCCGAATGGTCACCACGGCTTGTATTAATATTATTGCTTTAAATTGCGGCACGACGCGGCCCCAAGCGCTCGACTATTGTTTTTTCTAAAAATTCATCAATATATGTATAAATATATATCTCTCTTTATGATATGTGTTGCATGAAATGATACTAGATAGTAAATCAAATACTTTAAATATGACAAAGTGATGAAGATATTTGATCGTCTTTTTTTATTTCCATTTTTATTCAATCCAACCATCTTTACATCAAATTAAATCTCCTTTTACACTATTCATTTTATATTTGTTTTATTTCATACAAAATTATATACTTATATATATAAAGAGTATTTATCTATTTGGTTGGTGTTATTTCCGGCGAGCAATTTAAATAGCCTTATTCGTATTCGTTTCGGCTTTATCTAGTTGAGTTGAGGTGTAATTATCATACTAATATTGAAATTAGGGAAGTAATGTTGTTTGTTTTTATAAATATACAATATAATGGATAACTGTTTTGTAGTTTGACAGAATTATTGGAGTAAATGATTGTTTTGTGTAGTTGTTGAGTACCTATTCATATAATATGTATATAAATTAATTTCGTGTATCCGGGAAACGGCTCTATTGATTTGGCTCACATTTATACGTTTGTCTATATATTTTAAGTATTTCTTGAAGAAATACATATTTTTACAAAGTTTATACAAAATATTATTTAAATATTATTAATAGATACGAAAAAAGCTCAGTTGCCCAGGTACTATAATAGAAAATATAATTTTGTTTAAAATAGCGTTATAGTTTTTTTTTCACGCTAGGTATTAACTATGTATGTAATATATGAAGATTATATTTTAAAACATACACATACAGGTACTAGATCTTGCGCGCGGTATCACCCGCTTTTACTACTGCTCTGCCCCCGTAGGCCGTAATTCGTATCGTGTTGTTACATAGTTTATAATTTTTTCACATAGATGGAATATATAATTTAAAAATATATTTTTTAATAATATAAAGAATTTTATAATGGTACATATAAATAAATTGTGACGATTTTTGCAGTGAATTCATTGACAAAATGTGTATGATAAATTTAAAAAAAAATACGTTATCTTCGTGTTGATATAAATGACAATAATTTTAAACAATTTTCAAAAATAATAATAGCTCTTTAAACATATAATTTACACTGAGATTAAAAGAGATCTCATAAAACTGATATGAGAAGTGCTTTACTAATAACAATGTACAAGTTAATGCTTGTAATAGTTTGGTGTTACAGCGAGCCAGTGATATACTGAACTATAAAAGTAACTAACGGTGTATAACGGTATATAATTTTTTTTATTTTTTTTAAATAAGGCTGTTTTTATACTGTATGTCTGTCACATTAATATTACAAATTAACTTGCATGCATTGAAGAAATTGTAATTGGAGTTGAGACAAGTCGTTAGTGGTGTAAGAATATTTAACATATTGAAATGTTAATTTCCTCAAACAGTACAATTAAAACTATAAGATACGAAATACATTGTTTCGATAGCAAAAACTCGTCATTGGAATACGGACTTTATACTCGAGTAACAAAAAAAATACTAATGCATAACAAGACGTATATTTTCTTTTTTATTCTACCGACGATACCGTTGTGTAAAAACATTGAAAAAAATATCAACATTTCTTACATAAATCTACACGTTTTTATAAATTACTTCACGGCCACTTCCTTTGCGTGGTATTTGTAATATTTAAATAATTATTATTTTGTGACATTTTATCGTTTTAATACAAAAATTCAATAAATACCTTGACTTTAAAGGTAAAATTATAAATTAATGACTTAATTCAAGTGTTTGTAATCGTTTAAATGTCAGATATTTGATTATTACTTTTCGATTTCATATCATGTATTGGTTATTATCAATTTCAGTATATACTCTTAAGGCACAAACTGTGTCAGGAACACGTTAGGCTTAAATGATACAGTTTTTCGTGTTACGTTACAAATCAAAATAATGAAAACTCTTACGACATGTCGATCGCCAGATTTCCCACTACGTAGAGTCGGCGCAACATGTATTTTCCTTCCACTTCTCTCTGTCACTCGTCATCTAGTACCTACCCCTTTCATACACATATCCCTTCTTACGCAATCCATCCACACTTTCTTCGGCCTCCCCCGTCCCATTCGATTCCCAGAATCGCTGAAGATTAATATAGTTTTTTTTTTGCGACTTCTCTCATTCATAAATAATTATCCAATCGAAAGTGAAAACCGCAACATAATCATAATGGAAGATCTCCTTAGCGAATTACTATTTACGAGGTTCGCTGGCACTCGTAAGCCGGTAATTGTATAGCGACTAAATATTTTGATACTGTTAATATGACATACTTTAATTATATGTGACACAAATATTAATAACTATTAATTATGTTTATAGAACAGATTGATTGAAATATTAACGTATACGTTAAACAGCTAAAAATATATCAAATCATAAGTATGAGACGGCGATATGCCTTTTATAATATACTTTATTACACGAATAATCGTTAGATAATAGTTACTCGTAGTTCTTAGTTATATTCTAGTATAACGTAAGCTACGTTTACTGAAAGTATACGTTGAAAAAATATGTAAGTCACTATACACTAGTAGCATATTAGTATAAGGAGAGCAATTCCTAGAAATACAAGCTAAGTACGATCACTGCGGCCATTGTCAACGGAAACTAGTCAAGCTCACGTACATGATACTATTATCGTGCACATCCAGAAGTGTGCGCAGGAACACTGCAAAAGGGACTGTCTATTCGCTAACTATCATAATATGATGGGACTGAGAGAGTTCAGGACCAACAGTATTACGTACTTTACGACATAAACACTGCCAGCTACCAATCTCCAAGAATATTTAAATAGAAAAACCTAATAACTTTATATTGGCGCGAAACGGGATTTGCACCCTGGACTTCGGGATCGCAGCCTCGTAATTTAACCACTAGAAAAGCGAGGCAGTTATTACGTACAGTACGTTAAAGCAGTAGACAGACAAAGTAAGACTAAATCCTTACTATAAGCAGGAAAAACTTTTACTCTGCTTGTACAATGAACGTTTTAATTCTACATGTATAATATACGTTATCGAATATTCGAGTGCCGTAGTGTAATGAAGTAGTCGGTCAGACAGCGCGACGCGGGTCGTCAACCCGACGGCCGTGACCCACTCGCTCGACTCGCGGAAACACAATATCCTTTTTATGTATCGATAAACATTTAATCGATAATTTTTGTTTTACATTTTATAAACCAAATTACGATAATTGAAATTATTTTAAGTAAGGATATTTAAAATAAATGACATTTTCGTAAAATATTAATTAACAGATCCATGTAAATATAATTGTCTGAAAAGAGTGAGCGAGTTTCTTGACGGTTCTTCTCGGTTCACATTCCGAACTGGTGGTAATTTTATAAAGAAATACTATTATTTAATTGTTTATGGGATTGTTTATCGTCCTATCTATTGTTTAGGCGTGCGAAATTGTAACCGGTAGTTGGTACCCGCAAGACAGGCTTGCCTACTGCGGGCCCACTGGATGTTTTGTGACAATTTTAATCTTTTGTATCAATAAATTTATTTATTCATAAGTGGTTGTGCAAGAGCCTACTCGAATAAAGTCTGTTTTGATTTTGATGATGCTTATATATTTTAAAACACTGCATAATATAAAATTAATATTACAAAAAACTAAAATAAAAGTAAAAGTTTCGTTTTTGTATTTAAATTGTATAAAATTTTTGTGTGACAAAAACGAAAAAAACAATTCCGCTAGAATTGTATACTTCTTATATATTTATATTATTTAGGTACTAATAATCAACAGCGTTACATAAATAATTGTACAGTTATTACTTAGTACTAAAATAAGGCCACACAGGATTACAATTTTGATTATGAAAAATGCGGATACAACCAAAAGAAAATTAAAAGTAGAGACATAGTGTTAGTATTAATATGTACAATAAAATCCATTCTAACTTAATATTAATGCGAAATCATAATACAATAATATGTGTTTGTCATAACAATACAAATTTATATTCAAATTAAAAAAATAATACAACTTCCAAACGAAATACCGAATCCGGAAAAACAGTATCAATAAAATGATCTCGATTTAGCAGTCAAGGCCCTCGACTAGTTCGTTTCGACTTGATTGTGGATTCGAACCCACTTCGCATTGAACCCACTTCCTTACGGTTATAATGTATGGTGAGTCAAGAATTTTGTATATTTACAAAGGGCCAAAGGTCAACGGCCAAAGACAGAGAGTCGGTATGGTTCAGTGGATAGAACGATCTTTACAGATAAGCGCGGGATCAAACCCGGGAAGCGCTAATGTGTTTTAATATGTTCAATTTGTTTGTGATTCATCTTTTCATTCAATCCTACTTCATGTATGTATATCCACCATCCAACTGTGGAGCAGAATGGTGAAATGTACTCGAAAACTCTCTACTTAAGTGAACGGACTTTATTATCTTGACTATGACTTTATGTTCGTTGTAAAGGCCAGCTATGAATTTCAAATTAAAAGAGATTTTGTCTTAAAAAAAGATTATAGAACGTTTGATACTTGAGTATAATAACGTAAAATATATGAAAAAACATGGAATCTACTCCAAAAGTATAAATTAAATTTAGTAAAAAGTACAAAGTATTCAGTGTACCTCGTACCTTTAAATACAACAACGTATTAATTAGTTCACCTTTCGTGCTAAGTCCCTATAGATACCTAATTCAATTTATCTTTTGTCCTCAGGCGCGCGTCAATGATGTCTCCGCGTCAACTCATGCGCAACTCAAACATGACTCAGAAATGGCAACGACGTGAGATATCGAACTTCGAATATCTCATGTTTCTGAACACTATCGCCGGTAAGTTTTTAATATTAAATAACAGGATTTCGTTTGTTAACTATATTATACTTAACGTACCTAATCTTTTAAAGTACTTTTAAAAAGGAATTTTAAAAGTACTTAGATAATTAAGTTTCTTTTTATCCATATTTAGAATAATGTACCCGATGGGATATCCCATCGGAAACATTATTCGTAAACCCACCGATTTATTACTCGTTTCCCCCACGGGAGCAGTGGAGGGGTATGTGGGACTCGCCGGTGTCTAAGGCGCCGAGTGCGCCCCGATCATCAGAATACCCACTAAAAAACCAGCGCCACGGGATCGCTTGCGCATGCTACCGTGACACGGCACACTATCTGTGTAACCCTACTAACAAATAAAATACTATGTATCAGCTATTTTTTACATCACTCGTCACTTTTTTAAGCCTCTAAGTAAATTGTTTTTAAATATATATTTTTATTTATTTATTTATTTTAATTAATTTATTTATGTTTGTTTATATTTTAATATGAAAATACATCTTTAAATGTAATAATATAAGAGGTAGAGAATTCCTTAGTCGATTAGTTGATTCTGGATCAAATATATTCAATAATAAAACAATACATTCTCATCTGGGGCTTAGAAAGTCACTGTTGGTAATAAAAATATATATTGTTTTATATAATATTGTCACCGGTCCACACGTCATCATACTGTCATATTCATAAATATGCAATCAGTTATAATGAAATGCAAACAATGCAGAAGAGACAAGAAAATGTCATGTAATTAACAAATAATTGGATTGCTTATTAATTACAACGACGTATGTGATTTAGTTTAACTTTATTTATAAACTGTCTCGTCGGCTTAGTAGCTAGCTTGTAATGCTGTAGATTCAGAGATCTTATATACAAAGCCCTGTTCAAGCTAGTAGAAGCAGTCCGCAATTAAAACAAACAAGTAAAATACCAATTGTATTGTGAAAAGTACGTTAAAACTGTTGACCTGCGCCGGATCCAGTGTTACTAACCTCTGAGAAGTATCCCCTTCTGGGCTGAATAGAAATACATTAATTAAGTTAAGAGATAATTCTTCTAAGAAAATTTCCGCCTGTAAGCCCCCTAAAAAATTTGCCAAAACATAAATAAAAAATAAATGAACTTAATAAGTTTTAATATAACTTCAAGTGGCTCTTATTAAATTCCTTTTTTAATATTATCCGAAACAAGGATATGCAAAAGGGCCACCATATTGTCAGTATCGCCCATATACAATGACATTGCGAAATATATAAAACGATCATTACACAGACAGTGCACCAGCATCCTAATTACGCTTACCCCTCAAACCGCAACACAGCGTGTCAGAGTATTGATGTTTAGTGGTAATAATAGGTTTTGAGGAAGTGTTTTGCTCCTCGAGCCAAACCAATTTACTTGATTTATAAAATAGTATAGTTTATGCATGCATTTAATAAATACCAAGAACTAACTGCCCGATGATATAATAATATTATATATTGCATAAGCCTAATATGCATTACATTGTGAGTATATAGACTAGAATGTACATCTTTTAAATCTAAAGCAAACGTCATCTTATGACGACTTGCCCTGGAATTTTCAACTTTATTCGTAAAACGCTAAGACTAGTAATAGAATAATATTTATAGTCGTATATTATGTCAATTAACATAAATAACAATTAAATTGAGAGAAAACATCTTTTAAGATGTCTTATAAAAACTGTGTGCGCTTACATAAATACTTTTTACATTTGTCAACTCTCGTGTTCGTAAATTTCGTAATGTAATATGCAATAAGCTGAAAGTATAGTGATTTAACGACATTGCGACAATAACTGAAACACGTCGGTGTTGTATAATATGCGACTCGGCTTCGCACGGGCAGAATATAAGTACATAAAACATTTTAAATATTACTCATACAAACATCAATACTTTGTGTCGTCCTAGGAACATATAGTACATAGCGAAGATGACTGCGATAAAGCTGTGGTTTCCTATAACTCAAGAACCAACCTTTTTATCTACATTTTAGCGCTATTTTTGCTGCATAAGTTTTGTATTGTGTCTTTTATTTGAGATAAATGAAATAAAAATTTATCAGACGCGGGAACTGACGCTATTTTGTTTTTCTTTTTGGTCGTCTGCTTTATATAAGACAGTAACTTGATTGTACTTTATAAAGCCAAAAACTTCATGTGCAATATTTATAAAAAATTGTTGGGGCCATGCCGTGGCATTTCTACCGATATGGTATTTGTAACATGGTACATATATTTGAAGAACGGTATCTTCATCCTAAGAAATATTTCTCGCTACAGCCTCAAATTGTATTGCTACAACTTTAATTTGTATGTTGCGTTGCGAAAGAAAAATTATGTTTTCTAGATTTAAATCTTTAAAAAAATACTCTACCATCATAATTAACGATAACACGAAGGCTTTAGATAGACGATAGACGATGACAGCTCATGTTCACAATATAATCTCGCTTCCCGCATCTTGTTTGACGAAATTGACAATAATTGACGCATTGCGTGCTCTCAGCATCCTTGACAAAAATATACTTTCATTGAAAAGATCAATCCATCTCAAGATCGATTAGTCTTCGAACTATTGATGGAATATTATGTATTTTTTTATTAAAACGATTTAACCTCCTGAATTGAACATGAAAATATAAGTATTGTTTTAAATGGAGGAAGGTCGATTAAGTAATTCGATCCTTATTTTTATTTTTTTTATTTCGTTGTTACATTGTTGTTTGTTGTTGGTTTTTCTATATTTAATTTAATCGGCTCTGCTCGACATATTTCATACCCAACACAGCTTACTTGAACAACCAACTATAACTAACATGTCAGACCGCTGAAAGAATGCTTACCTGACAGATCCGTGATCGAATGAACGATGTAACTTTGGTGTGGCGAGAAATTACAAAAAATATATTTATAACTCTTTTTGCCCTACTAACGAATAATATCATTAAAAAAATCATTACGTCAACCTACAATATTGAATATATGTATTTTTGCCCTACTTTTGATTATAAATACAATAATTACAAGGTTATGTCAACTGTTTATATTTATAATGTATCCCTAGTCACCTAGTCATGACCGACTGACACATCAGGAACGCATTCTGTCAGCGGCCGGAGTTTAGTTTTTAAATAGTAATCTATATGTGTTAATTGGAACCGCTAAATTATTGATAAAATTAATTGTATTAATTTCCGCGCCCAGAACTATTTTAAAATCAAAATACTTTATCCAACATTGAAGCATTACACTTTGCTTATTGATAGTCAAACTAGAAACTACCACCGTTTCGGAAAAGAAATACCCAGCTCTGAGAAGAAACGGCGAAAGAAATTCATTTTGCATATAACACAATTATAAAACCGAAATAAATTGACTGTTAATGTGTGAATCTATCGTTCATCAAAGCTAATAATCAATTTAATAGTCATCAAAACGACTCCAAAAACCGTAAATTGTCTAAACGGATAATTTGCTGTATTAATGAGGAACTCGACGTTTTGAATGTCCGCGGACGTAATATCGGTAATGTACTAATTGCGCCGCATCGCATCAGCGTCATGACGATAACGTAAGGAACCGTGTTTATGTAACAAACAATGCAACAGCTCTCATTGAACAATAAACTGATTGCAAAGACGAGATAGAATACAAGTAACAAAGGAACGTGGAATGTATAGAGAAGTCTTGTTGTCGATGGTCGTGACATTTGAGGACTAATAAGTTATGCAAATGACGCATTTTTTCTAACGCAGATTTGGATATTACGGTAATGTTTTAAGAAGTTAATGATTATAAAATTTTAATAATAAAATTTGGTAACCGACTAATTTTTTACTTCGTACGTAATATAATATGTAAAATTAAGTTTCAAAGTACAAATGGAACACACGCAACACGTACAATGGTAACTGAACGTAATTAACAACAAAAGACAATAACTCATACAAAATCAATTAAACTTTAAACCGTAAGATGTGAGATTCAGTTGTGGCTATGGCGCTGTGATGGTCCAGTGGCTACGTCAAGTGAATCTTAAAAGAGTTCAAACCCACCACTGAGTCGCCTTGTACTTATTTTGTGTTTGAAATTAATCTTGAAAAATTCATTGCATCAACATTATAGCAGCGTGGTAGAATGAACTCCGAACCTTCTTCTCAAGAGGAGAGAAGCGCTTGCCCAGCTATGGGACATGAATATGCTGTTACTGTACTTGTAATTACAACGGTTCAATAACCTTTTGTAAGAGACCGTTTATAACCGATGTGAAGAGTCAGATGGTGCGATGAGTTATAAGTGGCGCATTCAATAGTTGCACTGCGATTATTGTTATAAGTTATAAACTAAACATACTCTACTTAACGTGCATTATCATGTACTTAGAGTACATGAGTAACGAACAATGATAAAATATAAAGAATAATACATTTATTTATATACTGTATTTCGTATTGTAACAATCCCTGTTTGTCTACTTCCATTGAAATCAGTTTCAAGGATCATTACACATAAATTTACGACTACTATTTATTGGGCTTAATAGCTTCTTAAAACTTACTCAATCGAGCCCAATTGTGAGTGCTCGATTGATTTAGAATTTCATAATCCCTTCCATGCCATTTCTTGACGTATTTGCCAATAGACCGTTCTGGTCTATTTAGAATTGTCCTCGATTTGATCTCAAGGAAATGTACCCATTGCGGTAGGTTTTGACATGGTGACCAATTTTTCGGAAAATTCGTATATTGCCCGTATGTTGAGTATGTTATTTTTTATTGTATTTATTAATGGTTATTATTTCTTACCTTGCCAATGTCTATGTCTATGTCTAATGTCTAGGTGGTGACCACTTACCGTCAGGTAGCCCATTTGCTCGTCTCTACCTATAGAATAAAATAAAAATAATAAGAATGACCTTAATGACTTAATAATTTATAGTTTAATAATAAAAATTATATAAAATGCTAATGATATTGAAAACTTAAATTAAAGATTTCAAAATTGTACAATATTGCCAGAAATTAAATTGAATTATAGAAAGTAGTTATTCAAAATTTGAAAGTCAGTAATATTTTAACAAGAAATTTTGCACGTACCAAGTTGTTCATGTTGTTCATGTTGCTAACGTCTTCGTCTACCTAATATAAATTTAAATGAAGCTACCACGTCGAAGTCTACGGTAGTTTTAATAATTACATGAATATAAAGTATTCGATGTTGCGTTACGATTTTACTTAAACAATTTGTATATACTCAACCGAAATGTCGAATGTGACGGAAATTGTTTTAAATTTAAAATATAAAATTTAGAGTAATCGATTTGTGTTGAATTTTTGTTTTTAATTTTAAAATAAAACTATCGATTGTGATATTTAATGCGCCTTATGTGAAAAATACAATAAATACTCAATCATAAATAATAAGTAATTGCACACCTCAAATGACAAATAGTGATAATTATCCGTGTTCGAGAGATTATTGTCAGAAGGTCAGTGACATGAAACATTGCGTGCTAAATTCGCGAACAATAGCCGCAAAAACACATAATTATCTTAAAACCTTTTTCCTTTATTTACTTTACCAGCTGACTTTGTTTACCTTACCTCTTTAACATTTCAACAACGCGTACTCTCATCACTATTATTGATCACCACACCACAGATAAATAAGGAACAGATTTCGCGCGCAAAACAAACGTCATACCAATCACAATGCGCTGTTATCTGTATTTCGGTTGAAAAGTTTACTTTCGTTCGAAAACACTTTCACTGGTTTTTTTTTTAAGTTTAAGGCGTGGTGCAAACGACCGCGAAAGTAGACAATCGTTTGACGAATGCCTCGCCTGACTATCAGATGGGAAAAGTAGAAGCGGTCACGTGAAAACTACAATGGGCTTACAGTGGGACATCGTTCGATAAGTGGCCATTATTTAACTAACACAAACATCTCGTGTCGGGCAAAGTGCACGAGATTGCAATCGAATTAAGTTTAAGTCTCGATTATTTAGTACGCTAAAGATTTTAAAGACATAGTTTCATGTTAATGAATACAACTCCAGGCAATAAAAACATGCAGGACGCGAATTTAAACTCAATAAAAATAATAGAAAGATAAGTACACCGAAGGCACGAAAAACAGAACTCTGACGATAACCAACGTATACCAAAAACAATACAAAACTCCTATACACAAAGAATCACAAATATTTCATATTTTGACAGTGCTATTTATTTTGTTATTTTATATGAAGCTTACAATACCCGGTTTCATCCAAAACTGCAGTTTTCTTCGTACAGCTGTTTGCACTTCACATTTATTCAATTCGGATTGTTAGTTCCTGGGTTTTATAATATACCTAAATATAGATATATTTGTAATAACAAGGCATAGGTTATCACTTTGTAGGTCGGATTTCTCTTGACCTCCACTAATAGTGGCAAACCATGACGTGCCGCATTATGTGACTGATGCCGATAATAACCAATTACTTTACTATCGATCATTCAAATTGTTAATTAATAAAAACCTTGATACTTTGAATAATATAGGTATTATTAAAAGCATCAATAAATTAATTTTATTCAATCATCATAATCAATAAAATATATATATTAATTATTTATATGATAAAATAATTTTCGAAATTGAGTAAATTTTTACAGATTTACTAACGGACAAATCCTCTGAAGAATTTTATATGTAATATTTACATATAAAATATAATGATAAGGAAGCTACTAATTTAAATGTGACTGACTGGTGACAAGAGAAGTGTTACTTCATTTTTACCTCACAGAATCGGAACTGCGATTCAGCGTCGAAATGCTGCTTGCCACCATTCCACGCAATCATGATTTGTAATTATACAAATTACACACGCTAATACACTCCTCGACCGCGAAGCTGCACGTTAGTGCTCTATTATCGCTAAAAAAATAAAACCACCCACTCACAAACTATTCTACCGCTCAACAGCAATATTTAGTATTGTTGCGTTCCGATTTGAAAAGTCAATAAAACTAATAAATTAAAATAATTGGAGCATCCAGTCCAAAATAAAACGTAACAAATTTAGATAGTTTATAATATTTCGCTTATGTCGCCACGGTGTCTACGCAAGCGGTCCGTCACGCCACCCCTCGTCATCCCACTGCCGAGTTGGTCCCGCTGCTTCTTAGTAGGTATTCCGTGTGAGTTTCATGTAGGGGAACTCGTTTCTGTCGAAATGAGTTTTTTTCAGCAAAATCAATAAGAAATAGGCTATCCAGTTGACAATTTGGCCACGTTCATAATAAACTAAAATGTCCATACAATTTTACGGTGACAAATTTGTATATACTTAACGTACATAATCAGACTGATACACGAACAGTGTTTTTAAATGTTCTCTATATTAGTAAGAGGGATATTATTTTAGTATTTTGTTAAATACATGTTTAATCTGTTTAAGTCTGTGTTATAGTTTTATTATATGTTTTTGTATATTTATATATATAAATATTGCAAATTATATTCTTAAAATTATAAACACAAATTAAGCACATGAAAATTCAGTGGTGCTTGCCCGGGTTTGAGCCCACGATCATCCGTTAAGATTCACGCTTCCTAACCACTAGGTCATTTGTGTTTATAATTCATTTCGTGCTATTGATGCAATATTATGAAACTTGCATGTGTCTAATTTCACTGAAATCCTGCCACATGTGTATTCCACCAACCCGTACTGGAGTAGCGTGGTGGAGTAAGCTTTAAAACTCAAAAAAGGAGAGGATTCCTTAACCCAGCATTAACCCATAGTGAGACATTCGAGCCTGTTACTTACTTTACTTACTTATTCTCAGGTCGTACGTACAACGATCTGAATCAGTACCCGGTGTTTCCATGGGTGCTCACCAACTACGAGAGCGAAGAATTAGATCTGAGTCAACCATCGAATTACAGGGACTTATCTAAGGTTTGTTTTACTTTATTTAACTGATTGTAATAGAAACTACGAAATTTGTAATAATGATGATTATAACTGTAACTATCTATGTTTTGTATTTTCTTTTTGTTCTCATTGTGGTGTACAAGTAAAGTATAAGTAAATTGGTAATGTTTGTGTAACAAATAATTACTGATGCCTTTAATTCTTGTGGATTGCCAAGATATATAACCCTTGTTATATTTGTAATAACTTCCAATTTGGGACACTAATGCATTGTGAAAGAATTTAATTACAATTTAGACATAATTTATTCATGACATTATTTACTACAATGTAAATAGCGTAACGTGCGTAATATCAGTTAAATTATATTTTTTTCGTTTTTAAAAAGATGCCAAGCCAACGAACTGAGATGGCCCAGTTATTACAACGCGTGAATCTTAACAGATGATCGTGGGTTCAAAACGTGTTCATAATTCATCTCGTACTTGACGGTGAAAGAAAACATGTTTAGGAAACCTGCATGTGTCTTATTCCACTTAAATTCTGCCACATATGTATTCCACCAACACGCATTGGATATTCACAGGCTGTTACTAATTATAATACTTTTAAAAAGAGAACGATAACATTTTTTTACGACCAACAGCCAATTGGAGCTCTGAACCCGAGTCGACGTGCCTACTTCGAGGAGCGCTACAACACGTGGGAGCATGAGTCGACGCCTCCCTTCCACTATGGAACCCACTACTCCACAGCAGCGTTCGTGCTCAACTGGCTCGTGCGCATTGTAAGTCATTTTACTTGCTATAAATATTACAATTTCTTAGAATATGTGACACCCTATTGTTATTCAATTAATTAGGAAATCCTTGTCATTCCTTACTCACTGAAAATTATTGTTTTAACAATAACGGTACGGTAAACAAGCAAACCTAAAAAAATATATATAATGTGCATATTACCAATATATACATATATGACTAATGTAACAATACTTGAGTGGTTAGATAACTCTAGCTATCCTGTGTTTCTTATAATTCATTCGTAGTACTTGGTCACGATTTCCTCGTCATTCATCCTTTGCGAGAAAAGTGAATTATACAATAATAGTTTTTATAAAAATTCTACTACTTCTTGTAGCCCTCTTGTACAATCAAGAAATCACTTAACAATCACTCTTTCCGAAAGCGTGACACAACTCGTGGTTTAAGTGACTGAAGCGAATATTAGCTCGATATAATGTGTTAATTATTTTCACTCGTTTTTCCTTTTTTGCCTCGTAATGACTTCATGGCACTTCAACCCGATTTAGAATCGGATTGTCTTAATAAAACACTCCCGATGCGCCATTAAGGCGACTCAGAAAGGTTCGGCCGAAGTGGTAGCTGTTTAAAGCGTTTAATTTATTAAATTATACATTTTTACATTATTAGTGTTTATCATACAATATTTATATGTCATTTTTTTAAACCTGTAAAATGTAACCTATGCCATTATTAATACATAATAATATCCAGGGACATTATTCACACACGTCCATCTGATCCCAAATTAAGCAAAGCTTGTGCTAAGGAAACCAGACAACTGATACACTACATATACTACTTTTCTTTTTGTAAATACATACTTAAATAGATAATTACATCCAGACTCAGGACCAACAAACATGTTCATGCACACAAATGTCTGTCCTGAGTGGGAATCGAACCCACAACCTTGGGCGAGAAAGGCAAGTATCTACCAACCACGCCAACCGGCTCGTCGCCGATTATTACAACTTAACAATGTACAATAATATTATCAAACAATGCATGATGATATGTCGCGTCAATGTATTACATACAGTTCAAACTCTGATAACACTTACGTCAGAAAACAATGTTTGTATCATGTCATACACATGACTGGTAAATATATTTGAATATCAATGAAATCTAAACTATTTTAATAAAATATTATTTACATATTACCGTATTCTCAGCCAATCTTAATGTCAGATTGCCCTCGGTCTGACATTGTATTCTGCAATGAGAGGAGACAAAGAAGTAATACCGGCGGATCAAATGGCAAATGAAACTAAGGAAGTGCTTTCCACTGTTCTTTAACCATTATTTTTTCACTTTTATATTTTATTTCTGATTGTATATTGTTAGAGCCTCTTCAGCCTCCGTGTTTCGTCCATCGTGGTTCCTCCCATGAGATCGCACCTCGGCTCAGGATGTAGTCGGTGAGGTGGAAGCGCTTCGGCTCGTAGCACAGCGAGTTAATGTCACTACCGGTTAGGTGACGTCACTAGTCGAGGACTTTTCAATTGTTGTTTCACAGTGCGATACAGGAATGTGACATATTCAATTAGCGCCATCTATCGCTACGGAGCTGTAACATACTTCATTATACAGAAAACTTACTGAAATATTTATACAAAAACATACCAATTGTTTAATTTTAAACAGCAATAAAATGACTGTGTCCGCTGAATCATAAATCGTAACAACAATGACTATGACATAGTATTATAAAACTTCGTGCTAAATATTTATACAAAACTAAACTAATAATGTCGCCCTCTCCGAATCACACCAAGTCTTTGTAAACTCGCGTGTCCTGAAATTAAGAAACATAATGAAGTGTGTCTCACACGCATGATATATATTCGAGAAATGCAACATTCGTTCATTTTCACACCGAGCCCCCACGCCCCGTCACAAAGAGCTTTGATTTATTTGCCGTTTCCAATTAAGTACCTTCTCGTAAATAAAAGCGATTAAAATTCCAATAACTTGATAACTATTCATACTCAACGAGATTATAATCCGATAATGTTGTTTGCAACTGAAAATTTCTTCTCAGTAAATACTGTTAATTAACTGTATTTACTTTAGTCTAACTATTCACAATTTAATACATAGTTATTTAGTAAAATATCATTAATGAATATTTAAGATGTTAATTTATTAATGTAGACTGTATGATGTTAACTTATAACTGCCATAAACATTTAATAGGGCAGACAATGCGCACATTTGTTCAAGCTAAGCTCCATTTACATAGTTACAATATATATATATATGATATGGGTGTGCAGATAAATTGAAATAAAATACAATAAATTATCTCTAAATGACCTCTGAATACAATACATTTTTTGACAACGAACATGTATGCAATGCTTAATTAATTGTAAAAATCCACTTCGAATTAATTAAGTCGACACGAATTCTACTAAACTATATAATGAAACTATTTGAATTTATTAAATATAAAATAACGGCTCAAAATTTCTCATCGACATTCTCTTGAAACAAATATAACTGGTGTACTTTGCAATAATCAGCATAAATAAAATAAAATAATATAGTACGTGTTAAGTGTGATTAGTGTTTTTAATTGCGATTCTTACATTTTAGCATCAATAAACTCTATGCCTCGCTAGCTTCAAAGCATAGCTTGCGGGAGTGCGTAAGTGAAAAGCGGTCGTTGTGAATTACGAGTAACATTAACTAGACGCGACGCCAGCGCTACGTCAAAACAATCGCGCCGCACGAGACGACGCACCGCAACAGATGCGCTGCGCGTGCGCCGGATTCGATGTGACGGCTCTGTTAAATTGTAACCGTTTTTGGATGAAATGGAAATAGAATGTCTGCTCAGTTTAACTATTTTCATTCCATACCAATTGAAATGTCAAGGGAAATATATACTTCAATAATAGCAAAAACACTTTTAGACGCGATCAGAAATATAAAATTTAATTTAAACGTATTTTTTTATATTGTGTTTCTTTAAAGTTATTATATATTACACAAGATCCCGCTAGATTGAAATTAGTTTTAAGATTTTATAATGGCTCTTAAAAACACTGTTATTCTTAATTTACAGGAACCGATGACTACAATGTTCTTAGCGCTGCACGGGGGCAAATTCGACCATCCAAATCGACTGTTCTCTTCCATTGCGCTTTCCTGGAAAAACTGCCAAAGAGACACCTCTGACGTAAAGGTAAGATTAAAACTAAAATGGATTATGTCTGATGATTATATCCGATTTCGGCCACGGCGGCCAATCTCATGAGAGGCGGCCAACTGCGCAGGACGTATTATAGTGTACGAGTGTGTGCGCAAACACAGGTGCTCTCTATATTCCCTCACTCTTATAATACGATGGAAGGGGAATCAAACACGATCGGAAAGAGTTCCAGCGCAGGACCAACGGCATTACATGATTAGCGAGGCACGTGGTGTACACACTTCCAACTTCCAGACTCCAGTTTGCTACATAGACCTGCTTGCCCGACCTGGGGTTTGAACCCAAAACCTCTGGTTGGCCTTATACCTAGCCAGTATACCAACGACACAATTGTCTGATAGACTATGTCTAGAGTCTCATGAGTTGCATGTTTTATCTTCAATTATAATTGTTAGATATAATTGTGTCGTTAACGTTTTATCAGTAGTCACTATGAGCCGGTGTAGCTCACTTCTCATCGCTGAACTTTATAAAAGTAATTCTCAATGTCATCAGATCTGACTTTCGAGTACAAGCTATGTTAATAAATACCTATAATATACTTTGAAACTACAATATTAGAAGAGATTTCAGCAAAGTATGCGGTCCATTCTAGCATAAGTATGTATAAATAACAGTCATATATATTTATATTTATTATTTTACTAGGTATACTAAGACGGAAATTGTTGTTGTACTGCTAATT
Source organism: Nymphalis urticae (assembly GCA_905147175.2). Taxonomy (NCBI): domain Eukaryota; kingdom Metazoa; phylum Arthropoda; class Insecta; order Lepidoptera; family Nymphalidae; genus Nymphalis; species Nymphalis urticae. The sequence goes on along the minus strand of LR990004.1, from coordinate 9,705,925 downwards.
ATTAAAAGAAAAAACTAGTCTATTGTCGAAATCTACGATCAATTAACTTTTAAAGATAGAATCAATATGTAACCTTTAGCTAAACACAAAAATATTATGCGTATTACAGGAACTGATACCCGAACTCTTCTTCTTACCTGAAATGCTGGTGAATAGCTCCGGATACAAGCTAGGTATCCCGGACTCGCCTTCTGGAGATGTGATCTTACCACCCTGGGCGTCTTCCGCGGAAGAGTTCGTTAGAATTAATCGAATGGCCTTGGAGTCTGAATTCGTTAGCTGCCAATTGCATCAATGGATCGATTTGATCTTCGGTTATAAACAAAGAGGTTTGTATTCGAGTGCATAAAAATTTGATTTTTATTTCTAAAACAACTCTCCTGGGACGCTATTCAATGATTTTTATCTCGCAAATAATTTCAATACACTCATTTACATGCTCCTATTCTGAGTTTTCTTAGTAGATTAAAATCGTTTTAAACAGTTTTCTTTTCATTTTCCATTAACCAGGACCCGAAGCCGTCCGCGCGACCAACGTTTTCTACTACCTGACCTACGAGGGCGGCGTGCGCCTGGACCAAATAACGGACCCGATCACGCGGGCCGCCATCGAGGACCAGATCCGGAGCTTCGGCCAGACCCCCGCGCAGCTGCTGAGCGAGCCGCACCCGCCGCGCGCGTCCACCATGCACCTGGCGCCGCTCATGTTCGCGGCCGCGCCCGACGACGTGTGCCTGCGCCTCAAGCTGCCGTCCAACGCGGCCGTGGTGCACGTGTCGGCCAACACCTACCCGCAGCTCGCCATGCCGGCCGCCGTCACGGTGAGCGCCGCGCGCGCCTTCGCCGCCCACCGCTGGGCCGGCGGCGGCTGCGTGCACTCCGCGCCTGCCCGCCACGCCGACCACCCGCCTCCGCACCACCCTCTCGTCATGGACCCCGTGTGGGGTGAGTCACGCCGAAATCGATAATATTATTCGACTGTTTTTAAAAATGTTTTCACCATGGAAGACTCGTATTATGCTACCAATACATACGTGGGCCGACCTGTCTGACCCGGCGCGGTGTCCGCAGCGGCGGGCGGCGCGGCGGTGTCGCGGCGCCAGCTCGGCGACAACTTCTCGCAGCGCGTGCGCGCGCGCAGCAACTGCTTCGTGACCACCGTCGACTCGCGCTTCCTCATCGCGGCCGGCTTCTGGGACAACAGCTTCCGCGTCTTCTCCACCGAGACAGGTGACCGTTACTTTCTGAGCGAATACGCTTCATTTTGTGAAGTATTCGTTTGCGATATATTATTATCTTCTCTTCTCTCTCTTCAGCCAAAATAGTACAAATAATATTCGGGCACTACGGCGTCGTGACGTGCGTGTCGCGCTCCGAGTGCAACATCACGTCGGACTGCTACATCGCGTCGGGCTCCGAGGACTGCACCGTGCTGCTGTGGCACTGGTGAGTGGGCGGCCGGTGCGGCGACCGGGCCTGTGCGCAGAGCGTAACCCGCCGGGTGCTTGCAGGTCGGCGCGGCACGGCGGCATCGTGGGCGACGGCGAGACACCAGCGCCGCGCGTCACGCTGACGGGACACGACGCGCCACTCAACGGCGTGCTCGTGTCGGCCGAGCTCGGCCTCGTCATCTCCTCCTCCGTCAGTGAGTATCGCCTGCGTCACGTCAGTCGCATCGGGTTTTGTTCGAAGGAGGTGTCGGCTAGGGCGCTAATTTGTGGACTTCCTCTTGATTTTTCCCCCTTACGTCGCAGACGGGCCGGTGCTGATCCACACGACGTTCGGCGAGCTGCTGCGCTCGCTGGCGGCGGCGGAGGGGGTGTCGGGCCCGCAGCAGCTGGCGCTGTCCCGCGAGGGGGTGGTGGTGGTCGCCTACGCGCGCGGACACCTGGCCGCCTTCACGCTCAACGGCAGGCGGCTCCGGCACGAGACGCACAACGACAACTTCCAGGTAAGTGGGGGGATCCGAGTGGCTTCACCACGGCTAATATTTGTAATGGATATAACATTGGGAATAGCATATATATTAGAAATCCTAGTCCAAATTCAGTAAAAAAGCAAAACCCTATGCCCTTCTACTATAGTGTTAATCTACATCATATGATGCAGAAAGAGTGTCCTTTTTAATTCAGTTCATTAAAACGGTGTTTCTTACGCAATCGATACACAAATTGGGATGCAACCCTTCCAACGCCCTTATCAGTGCGGACCAGTGACGCACGGGGGTTCAGACTCAGTTCATAGTACACCAAGACGTAGAGGGGTAGAGGGCATAGGTGCTAAGCTAAGTAGAGCTGACCGCGTGGAGTGCGCAGTGCGTGGCGCTGTCGCGCTGCGGCGAGTACCTGGTGTGCGCGGGCGACGCGGGCGTGGTGGAGGTGTGGCGCGCCTTCACGCTGGCGCCGCTCTACGCCTTCCCGCCCGCCGGCGCGCCCGTCTGCAGCCTGGCGCTCTCGCACGACCAGAGGTGAGCCGCCGCCCGCCGCCCGCACGCGGCGCCGCACGCGTGGAGCGCTCTGCTGATCGATGTTCGTGTTCGCCTTGCAGGTTCCTCCTCGCGGGCCTGGAGAACGGGTCGCTCGTAGTGTTCCACATCGACTTCAACAGATGGCATCACGAGTATCAGCAGCGGTACTGAGGCTCGGAGTTTCCTAGGTTTAGTTTTTAAACGACGACCGGATTACGGCGACGTGGCCGCCGTCTCGTGTGCGCCGGCATGACGGCCGTTACCGTCTTACGATACGCAATAATTCTTAAATGGCGACGTTCGATATTATTAATGACATTTATATTGGGAATCGAACATATACATTGTTTTTTAAGAATTATCGTTCATACCTTAGAGTATCGCTAACGCGTTTATGAGCAGTAGTGAGAGTTAGTTTGCGCATGCGCAGATTGTCTCGTTACATACAATTTTGACATAGAGCTGTTCTCTACTGTTATTTTGAAATTTAAACCAAAGTGAAACTTTTGTTTAATTCTTGTAATTTTTTTTACTTTTTAGCAAATTTATAATATATTATTTTGTTTAATTGATTGACAGCTATTGATTAAATTTTAACAGTAGAGAACACTGTATGGTGGTTATATTATAGTTTGAATGTTGGGAATGTTTAGTATTCGTTTAATCTAAAAGGCAGCAAACGTCAAGCATTCGACTCGTAGTCGTAAGTAAAATAATTTTACATAATTGACATTCCAATTTAATTAATATATAATTCGTTTTATTTATGTAAATTAAAATTTATTTAAAACGTCCGCTTTATTTTCTTAGTGCCATAAGTGACTTCGAAAGGTATTAGATATTTAATGATTTTTTCTTCTTAAATAGATCTCCTCGGTCCTCACAATGACGTCATTTATATTTTAATATTTTGTTCCTGATTTATGTACTTAATTATGTTATTTATTGTGCAATATTTTTATTAATCAGCTTATAAGAAAATGAAATAAATTTGGTATTATTCCCTATCAGAATTCGACATTTTTTTATAAATAATAATAAATAAAATATGATTTTAATTGATTTCAATAACATTCCAGTATAATTGTTTTTTCTATTCTTTGGTGGAGGGTAAGCTAGGCTAATGTACTTAAATTTTATGAATTCGTATTGTTGTAATCTTTATTATTTTTGTTTTTTTTTTTATTAAATGGTCATATTGACTTATGTTGCTTTTTATTTATTTCCTTTTTTTATCGCCTCACACATTGCCTGTCATATATATTTTATTTTAATTATATTGCATTGCAGTTGTTTATGTAGAGTACGAGTAAAGGTACGAGTGCGCTAATGTAGACATTTTCGCTAATTAAAATGTCAAATATCTTAGAAGGAGTTTAGATGATATTTGTAATATTAAAGCTAATTATTGTGTTACGGCTGGGCTCACACCAGACTAGTTTTTTACGCGATTGTATTTATTGTAAAAAAAAAAAAAACAATTAAAATGACTATATTTTTTCATCACCACACCGGCACCGCTCCTTCCGTTCTGTGATTTAGGCTTTAAACCGCACACTAGACATAAATATATCTTCTAATATCTAACTGTGCCAAAAGTATTGTAAAATAAAGATCGTCGAGAACAGTTGTCCTATGAAATAGAATGTTATCGCTCTGCCTTCGTTTCCATTCCTATCTACTTAACTTGTTAGTCTAGGTTAGAAGTTGAAATCTTTAAAGAGTATTGTAGACAATTCTAGTTACAAATTCTCTTAGTACTTTCTAGAAAATTGTACAAATGACCCTTGAACCCTTGTCTCACGTCCCACTGTAGTTCTATTCTTGTAGATTCTTAAACTAGATACTGTTAGCGCTTCTCATCTTTCTATTTAGACAAAGTTATCGGCCGATAGTAACTATAGGATTTCTTGAATTAATTACCCTTTTCTACCAGAGCGAAGTTAATTAGATTAGACCATTCAAGACGATACAGTCGCCCGTGTGTTTACGACCTTAAGTCAAACGAAGCACTACTGCCATCTGGCGACTGAAACGCTATTTAGTATATCCTACGCATTTGTCTCTTCAGATCTCAGGATCAGCATTGCCTTAAAAATACTTAAAAAATATTTTAATACTTCATAAGATCAATAGTCATAGCACATAACCGTAAAATAATAAAAATACGATCATCGTTAAATGCTTTATCACGTAACCATTGAATATTTGTATCGTCTAGTACCGCTCGATCACCCGCCGCACGCCGTCACGCTGACAAAGAGGCACGCTATACGCAATTCTGTCCATTAAAGTAAGTTAAATGTAAGCGAATGTTGGTTTAGAAATATAAGAACATTATTTTGTTAGAATTTAAGGTCACCTGTATATTTCGAAAATTAATCACTGTCCTGCCCATGTGATTGTAAGCAAATTCATTACTTGCATGAGGGATGAAGTCGTTAAGTTACAAGTAAACGTATCGATATATAATCGGATGAAGCTTTAGGGGACGCGCGCTCTGCCTTCGAGTTCGCTTTCCACGCGTATAACAACGGTATTTGTAATAAACGCTTCTGTAATTTCATTCTAATTATTATTCACGTTACAATAAGATTTTTTTATGAATTGCCTCGGCCATCTTGCCTTGGCCGTCATCTAGATGATATATAAAATAAATTGTTGTTGAAATTATTAGTCAATGAATAATAGACTAGATTATTTTAGAATCGTAGCCGCTGTAGACTATCGAACATCTGTGGAAATCGTTGAAAAAAATCTCTTTTTCTAGATATTAATTTAGCTTTTTTAATATTAGGTGCATTATGTCGTACGATTTATTGAATCGATTATTATAAGATTGTAAGAAAAGTTGCGATCGATTTTTTCGTTGTTAAATTTGTTATTTGTTTATATTTGAAATGTATCCGTAGTAAGTAACGCTAAATCAATTATTAGTTATTGTTCGATTGTATGTAAGTAATCTCACGTTTATCTTAAATATTTGCACATGCTTCTTATGGAATTACCTTAACATTTTATTACTGGATTCATTAACAAAAATTTATAAATATTCGTTGAATATCTGATTAATAAATATAATAATTTTAATAAATATTTTAATTTACTTGTCATCGTCTAGACATGATTTATGTTAAGAATAAATTGTTATGCTAAGTACATGGTGCGTTTGTATGTAATGAAAAGATCTTAAGTAATAAATTGCATTGAGTAAACATTGTACTTTTTATTATACCTCGTTCGTTTTCAGTAATCTGATTTACTTTATCGTTACATCACACTGCCTCACCCAGTGACAGCCAATTATAGCCAAGACACCATTCCAACTACCGGAAGCCTTCGGTAGGAGGAATAGAGCATATGCCGAGAGAGAGCCCTGCGAGCTTATTTGGAGTCAGTATTTTAGTACTACCCACATCGTAAGCTGAATCTCTGTCCGGTTGTGTACAAAGTATGATCATCTTAAAGAATAAGTGTGGTCAGTGTGATGATAATAAAGAATAAGTGAAACTTTTCACTTATACCAACTGATTCATTATCAAATCAACATATTTTCATTCAAATGTGTTTTTTTTAAACTTTTGTACCAATTTTTAATATTACTACTTATTACTACTCTATACTTGTATGTATTGTATCGTTAAATATCCGATTGATTCGCCTGGCAGCACTTTTATTTTTAAAGTCAAAAAGATATTTTTTTTATAAGTAAGGTCCTCCTAGGACCGATTTCGGCCTAGACCGATCACGGCGACTAATCGCAAAAGAGATTAGCCAACTGCGCAGGACATATTATAGTGCACAAGTGTGCGCGCAAACACAGGTACACTCTCTATTCCCTAACTCTCATAATCCGATTGATCGGCAATCCGACACGGCCGGAAAGAATTCAGACGCAGAACTAACGGCTAACGCCACTGGCAACTTCCAGATTCCGGGCTGCTATTAAGAATTTTCGACCGAAAAACTTTTTATTGGCCCAACCTTGGATTTGAACCCAGGACCTGCCAGGACCCAGGTCTGCAGCTTTACTAGCACTTTATCTAGCCACTACACCAACGAGGCAGTTAAATATCAGTTTTTATAAGTACAATCTTGTCTTTAATCTTTCTTTTAGTGGAAAAGCAAGTAGGTTTATTTAGTTTTATTTTTATATTAAATCAACTGCAAAAATAACAAAATTTACTATATGTTTAAGTATCGATTTCCGTCCTATGCTCGCGTCATAATCGATAATCCAGTTAAACGGGATAAAAAAGTCAAAATATGTTAATTATGTCATATTTTGCTTGAAAGCTTGAAGAAGTAACAAATATTCACAACAAACACCTTTCGTATTTATGATATGAGTTTGATTATTATTATTGTAGTACTTGGACTGCCTCGTTGGTCTAGTGGCTTGATGTAAGGCCGCAGACCCGGAGGTCCTGGGTTCAATTCCTAGGTCGGGCCAATAAAAAAATATTGGGTTTTTCTGTTAGAAAATTCATAGTTAAGGCGCAGGACCAACGGCTTTACGTGCTTTCCGAGGCACGGGAGTGAACACACTTTCAACTTCCAGACTCCGGGCTGCTACTATGAATTTTCTAACAGAAAAACCCAATAATTTTTATTGGCCCGACCTGGGAATTGAACCCAGGACCTCCGGGTCTGCGGCCTTACATCAAGCCACTAAACCAACGAGACAGTCAAAGATGAGAGCAATACTCCATATAGAGTAGGTGGCAAATTTACGTTTAATTATATACTGTAACATGGCCATTCAAAAGTCCCTTTATAAACCTATTTAAATGACATTTGTATTATATGTACAATATTAGACTACGTATTTGACTTTCAAAGAAATATAATATGGTAAAAATCAATTTCAATAGGTCACAGTCATTAATGATTTCCTCAACTTATATCATTGCCGATACGGCGTTGTTCACAAATCAGCTTCAAGATTAACAATAAACCTAAGATTAATATTGAAATGCATTTTTCATCGATACAAGCTCTTATGACAACACTATCGGTATTCAACGTATCAGACCGTTATAACGAACATTCTGAAATTCTGAATTATGTTTATGTTAAACGAATACTTATAACTAGCATTTAAAAATTAAATGTTTGACCCTTAAACTAAAAACTTATAAATCCGACAAATTTTACTACAAAGGTACTCTACATCTACTTGTTTTTTTTTTTGATAATATATATGAAAAAAGTATTTTTTCTGAGTTCTATTTGTTGTATTAGTGTGCTATGGTACTCTATAATAAATATATAAAAGTTTTTTTTTATATTAACTACTGGCGAAATTGAATGGGCGAGCGAGCGACGTTGGGCGATGTGACGTCACGCGTCGATCGGTCGCTCCAGAAAAAAATTTAAAAACTCGTAACTTTAAAAAATTGTAAAAAAAATCATTTTTGCAGATATCGTAAAAATTCTTTCGCCAGTTATTTTTTATATTTTAAATATGATTTTTGAAATCGTAAAAAAATAAGCTCATCTTCATCATCTAAGATGTAAGCGATTGTTATCATTTCTTACAATGGTAATATCTATGGGTATTGTGCCTTAGTAACATATGTATTTGATAAATCGAACACATTTTAACGAAAAATATCAAATATATATAACACTTATAAATTAAAATGAATATTAATAAAGAAAAACATTACCAATTTTATATATTCAATTCTAATAGAACGAAGTGTAAATTTTATTAGTACAATATCTTTAAAAAAATATTTATATTCAATGTCACAATAAAAGTTACAATGTAAGAGCCAAAAACCATCATATTTATAATATATTAAAATGAACTAAATGCTACTAAATATGTTGTGTGTATTGTTAAATCATAAAGCTATATAATTCTTTTGAAATCTGAACGCATTCGTATCTTCACAATTGACATTGACGTTTGTCTATTGAATTCCTGTCTTTTAAGTTTTCTCCGCTCCCTTTGCAATCATGGCGGTGAACAACATTTCCAAAAAGCGAAAAGTATGTTGAAATTACGTACTTAAAATACATAAATATATGTTTAATATTACGCCCTAATATCTTACGCAAACTTATAAACGAAGATTCGTTAATTATTAAAAGTGTTAATTGTGATGTTAGTGGATAAGTGAGAGTGATGATTGTCAAATGTATTGTGTTTAGTATTTAGTTTAAAGATTAAAACGTTGCAAATTTTTATGTATTCCTTGAAGAATCTTTACGAATTGAATTATCATATCTTTAGCTCGGCGGTTAATTTTTTTTTGTTATAATTCAATTCGTGTACAAAACATAACCTATCGGTAATTTGCAGTTCGTCGGTGACGGAGTTTTCAAGGCGGAACTTAATGAGTTCCTTACTCGGGAGCTCGCTGAAGATGGGTACTCCGGCGTGGAAGTGCGTGTTACGCCAACCCGCTCTGAAATCATCATCATGGCTACCAGGACACAGAGTGTGTTGGGTGAGAAGGGTCGCAGAATTCGCGAGTTGACTTCCGTAGTACAGAAGAGGTTCAATATTCCCGAACAGTCTGTCGAACTTTACGCAGAGAAAGTGGCCACGCGAGGACTTTGCGCCATCGCCCAGGCTGAATCTCTTAGATACAAACTCATTGGAGGTTAGTAGATGCTTTAATTTCATAGTAAGAGGTGTGACTTTAATGTTTTTGAAGTTATAGTTACTTAAGTCTGTATAGGTGATGGAAATTTATTAACTATAGAAACATTGTCAAATTTTAAAGAAACTCAACATACATAATTTATACAATATGTTATAATAATTATTACTAAGAAATGGAAATTTTAAGAATTTCTAAACCTGTTGTGAAAATGTTTTTCACAATATGTGTAGTTTTCAATCATTTTTATTATATGACAGTAACATTATTTTTTCTAACTCATGGACTTATTATTACTAAGAGAAAGTGGCAAAGTACACTTTTATTTAGTGACAATTTTCAAAAGATATTTGATATTTAAATAACTCAAAAACTGAGTCTTGACTTCTGTATTACAGGTTTGGCTGTTCGACGTGCCTGCTATGGTGTGCTCAGGTTCATCATGGAGTCTGGAGCGCGTGGTTGTGAAGTAGTCGTGTCTGGAAAATTGAGAGGTCAGCGTGCCAAGTCCATGAAGTTTGTGGATGGCCTCATGATCCACTCTGGTGACCCTTGCAACGACTACGTCAATACTGCCACCCGACACGTACTTCTCAGACAAGGAGTGCTGGGTATTAAAGTAAGTTGACTTTGGAACTTATGTTAATACTGAACTAATCTCAGACCACAAATTATGTGTGAATTATAGGTTAATTAACTGCATAATATATACAAGTTTACTTTTTTTTTAAATAGATATTTTAGTAAAATAGGTGTACAATGAATAGATTTAATTAGTATATAATACCACACAATCAGGGATTGCACACCATTCCATGGAGTGTGGTCTAATTTGTAGTGGAAGAGTAAATAGTTTGTTTATTGGAGGATTTGTCTATATGAGTTCTTGTACGGTGCAAACTAAACATATAAATAATAAATATTACTACATTCCCACATTTGTTTTAATTACTCAAACTCAGATAATATTTCATTCTGAACTGGTGATTTTGACAATCAATACACAGTGTAAAAAATATATTTTGAAAAAGTAATTGTCATAAATTAGGACTGTTAATATTTAATAGTAATGTAGATATTATTCATAGAAACTGATTGATATAAATAAATTAATTACAATATTATTTACATTATGCAATATTTTCAATAAAAAATAATATTACTGGGTACTTTGTACTGATTATATATTTTTTTGTAAATACGATTTAATTAACAATCTTCGTAATTTCAGGTCAAGATCATGTTGCCATGGGACCAACAAGGCAAGAACGGCCCCAAGAAGCCCCAGCCCGACCACATCCTGGTGACGGAGCCCAAGGACGAGCCCGCGCCGCTGGAGCCCACGTCCGACGTGCGCCCCGTGGCGCCCGCGCCGCTGCCGCAGCCCGTGCCCGCTGTCGCTTAGGTCTTAAGCTAACAATTAAATATTCAAAACCATATTACCTTTGTTTCATTTTAATATGAAACCAAATGATGATGAGATTGTAAACACCTTTACTTTTTCTTGATTTCGCAAATATAATCTTTATTTTTTGAGTTAATAATGAGCTAATAAAAAATTATGTTCAGGTACCAAATAGGTACTAAATGATTGTGTAAAAAAATTGCAAAATACAGATGAAATTAAATGACATAACCCTTGACATATAACCAGGCACATACAGTAAAAATACTCAAAAGTTTTAACTTCTGATAATGCGAGTTGAAGAAAAGTATATTATTCTTCGAAAATTGTCTCCAGATATGTTTAAAATAAGATTGCCATAAATTGCCAGAATGGCGCTATTTCAGCTAGCTTGATATTATAGAAAATTAACATTTATTCATTGGGATTTATAAATTTGACTAATATAATAATTTGCAAATAGCAACTTTTCAAGATTGATGTATAATTTTCTCTGATTCCGTCTTAATTTACCGAATATTAAAGCGTTCCTTTGAGTTTCAACCACTAGCTCACCACTACCAATATTATACATTTTAAGGGACACTTTATATGCACAAAATACTTCTCCATACGGCGACCACACATTAATATAGGGATAGTAATGGTTCTCTTTGGTGTAGAGATTTCATAGATAATAATGATGAACAAAATACGGTCCAACAAGGATATTTTAACAATAATAAATTTAAGTAACAAGACTCATACACAATATTACAAAAAAATAATAATAATCTACTACTTATATAATTTACTGGTCCAGCTAAAACTTTACAAAAGCGGTTTATAAATATACAAACTAGCCTGTTAGCAAACATGATTAGAATTTTGTTGGAGCTGGCCCGCACCCTGTGAATCAAGGATGTACACCTTTTTCGCATTAATGCGTAAAAACAGTCTATATTCGCTTCAGCAAACATCCCTAATCCCTGCACTACAGAAGCGAGGCAACCCCATCAGCTATCTAAAGACATCATTGTCCTGGACACGAAACATTGTATGATTTTTATGTATAATTAGCCCACAAACTACATGTATAAAAAGAAGTACAGTAAGCGCGGATAATGTTTTCTTTACAGCCCTTGACGCACGCGCAAATCATCTGCCAATCACGTTATCTTTTATTGATAATACTCTTTTCCCCCTTTCAATGTCATTATCATCCTTGAGACTGGTGGTTAGTATATGTTCGAGGTATTTAGTCTATGTGTTTTGGCATAGCCTTCACAAGTTACTAATAGTTTTCTAGAACACAAACTGATGCGCTAAGCAAAACCATATCATCAGCGTAACTGATATTATTGGCGTTAATTCCATCAATAAGGCAACCAACATCCTGGTTACTAAGCATACCAGTGAGCTCGTTAACATAAAGATTGAAGAGCGTAGGTGAGCTTAGACCTCCTTACCTTACCCCACATTCCAAACTATACGATCGTGATAGCGCTCCATCCCATTTGACATTGTTAATTTGACTGCTATATCAATGTAATGTAATATAATAATGACTGATGGAATTAATTTTATGAAATATTTTGTGTAACAGTAGGTATATTTTGTGTTCTTCGGGTGTTTACATTGGTACTTAAGAAAAATGGCTAAAGTATCATCCAATAAAATTATTTAGTGATATGGACCATTGCCTAGGCATATTTATAATACCTAACATTATATATTAAATTATCTATATTTAACAAAAGTTAAAGATTTTTGCAAAAGGTATTCTACATTGAGAATGATGTTACTCAGTTTAGTATATACATAGAAGCTATTCATGTTACTTCTATTCCTATTACTTCTATCCATTAAACAAAACTCTATATTAAGCATAGATGTTTTCAGTGAAGAGTAAAGAAATTTTATTTTTGTGTTATTAGAAAGTGCGACTAAAGAACAAAGTGTTAGAAATGAAAGAATTGTGCATAAATAGCTATGTAAAAATATAATATTTTAGGCAAACAATAAAATACGTTAACTATCATAAGTTCATACTTTGTATTGACATTGTTATGACAAATAATTTGAGCTTGAATTTATCATAAAAATATTATTTTTATGATTTCGATAAACTGTACGGAAAATAAGACAATAGCATGTTCTTACTAACATTTTATTTAAAAATCCAGGCTACATCCATCCCAAACCATGTGCAATCGATATATAATACAATAATGTAACGGCAATAAGTTGAAAGTCATTGTAAAAATCTTGTCATTTCTTAAATCAAGGAATTTACAATATTCCCAAATTATAAATGGAATGACCACCGAGCTTTTCAATATCGGACTTATTACGGGAAGAAAATTTATATGATTAAATAAATAGAAATAAAGACAAATATTTTATAAAATATATTTGTCGCTATACACTTCAATACATTATATTTTTCTAATCTCTAACTTAAATTGGACCAAAATTGTTCACTTCTCAGTATTAAATAATATTAACTTAACATAATACCATACGTTATCCCATTTACAATACTTATCAACAACCAAGACATTTGAAAATGCAAAAATACATTGTGTACTTATAATATACTTTTTTTTGCGTAGACATTCATTGTACCATTTAATGTTATTGCATGTCATATCCACGGCCTTAAACAGTTTTTTTTGTAATAACTATAGTAAAAATTGTTCGCAGTAAATCTGTGGAAAGCGTAAACTTAAAAAGTTATTTTGCAATCTTAAAAGACCCTCATATGCAACTGGACTTAGTGATGTAGTCGACGATGGTATCACTCATGAGTGTCGATCCGTGCGTTATCTGAAATGGAAAACATGTTGAGATGTCTTTTAAACTAAAATAAGTCCTGTATAGTTACATACTGACTTATAGTATTTACTTAGAAATAAGCTTTGGTCAGAAGTATGAATAACGTGACATATGTAACGGCGCCGAGTGTGTAGTGTAAGAGAGAGACGCACTCACTGCTGCACCGTCTCGACGGGCGGCGCCATGCGGCACACGAGCTGCACGGCGGCGCCGAGTGTGTAGTGTTAGAGAGAGACGCACTCACTGCTGCACCGTCTCGACGGGCGGCGCCATGCGGCACACGAGCTGCACGGCGGCGCCGAGTGTGTAGTGTTAGAGAGAGACGCACTCACTGCTGCACCGTCTCGACGGGCGGCGCCATGCGGCACACGAGCTGCACGGCGGCGCCGAGTGTGTAGTGTTAGAGAGAGACGCACTCACTGCTGCACCGTCTCGACGGGCGGCGCCATGCGGCACACGAGCTGCACGGCGGCGCCGAGTGTGTAGTGTTAGAGAGAGACGCACTCACTGCTGCACCGTCTCGACGGGCGGCGCCATGCGGCACACGAGCTGCACGGCGGCGCCGAGTGTGTAGTGTTAGAGAGAGACGCACTCACTGCTGCACCGTCTCGACGGGCGGCGCCATGCGGCACACGAGCTGCACGGCGGCGCCGAGTGTGTAGTGTTAGAGAGAGACGCACTCACTGCTGCACCGTCTCGACGGGCGGCGCCATGCGGCACACGAGCTGCACGGCGGCGCCGAGTGTGTAGTGTTAGAGAGAGACGCACTCACTGCTGCACCGTCTCGACGGGCGGCGCCATGCGGCACACGAGCTGCACGGCGGCGCCGAGTGTGTAGTGTTAGAGAGAGACGCACTCACTGCTGCACCGTCTCGACGGGCGGCGCCATGCGGCACACGAGCTGCACGGCGGCGCCGAGTGTGTAGTGTTAGAGAGAGACGCACTCACTGCTGCACCGTCTCGACGGGCGGCGCCATGCGGCACACGAGCTGCACGGCGGCGCCGAGGGCGGAGCGCAGCGGCGCGGGGAGCGCGGGGCGCTCGGCGGTGCGCTCGGCGAGCACGCGCAGCTCGCGGAAGGTGTTGCGCGTGTAGGGGTTGCGTCGGGACGCGTAGCGCCACGTCACGAAGTAGTAGTACACGAACGGGGTCATGAGGCCGCAGTACCCGCTGAGAACCGACACATCGACACGATAAGAAACAAAAAAGACATGAGAATTGTATTAAATATAGAGTAATTCCTAAAAATAATGTGCAATATCATTTATAGTGCGATCTCCTGTGTTAAATAAAAATATTGGACAAACACAACACATTTCGATTTTTATTGAAATTAAAAACATTACTTAGGGATCGTCCATTAACCACGAATCAAAAACTAATAAAAACATTGCACAACGAAATTAAAATAAACGTCACAAACGTAAACGCGATATACTCACACGAACGCCATGATGACGACGAGCGGGAACAGCACGATTTCGGCGAGCGCGGCCACGCGCAGGATGTTCCGCGACTGGAACTCGACCAGCGAGATGAGCAGCCGTGCCACCCACATCGAGTTCTGTCCCAGCGTCTGCGGGACACGGGCACTACTGTGACAACGTTCCTACTTCCTACCTATGCTATGCTTCCTTCCTTCCTATGCTATGATATATACTTGAAGAATAGATAAATGATAGTTTTTATTTTAAATATATTATGTTAATGTTTTTAAATAATGTTTTTTTAAATATATTGTTTATAATAAAACTATAGGTGCCTTTGATAAAATATAATGAAATGTCGGCTTTTTGATCCACAAGTCACTCAGAAGCAATGTCGTGGAGGTTGGCAGTGTGTCGGCAAGGGTGGCATACCTTGTCTTAAAGATAACCGAGAGGTATGCCTTGAAGGTAATACAAGTGTATGCCCCAACGTCTACATACACTGACGAAGAGGTCGAAGCCATGTACGAAGACATAGTGAAAGCTATGTCTCGTACCAGTACCTTCTACACAATTGTTATGGGTGACTTCAATGCCAAAGTGGGAGTACAAGAAGATGGTGAATCGAGGGTAGGAAAATTCGGCTATGGGCACAGGAATCATCGGGGGCAAATGCTGGTAAACTTCCTTGAGGCTCAGGGATTATTTCTGATGAATTCATTTTTCCAGAAAAAGCCCCAAAGGAAGTGGACCTGGCGAAGCCCCGATAACACAGCGATGAATGAGATCGACTTCATTTTATCCAATAAGCGCCAAATATTCAGGGATGTCTCCGTGATCAACAGGGTAAACACTGGAAGTGATCACCGCCTGGTAAGAGGCACCCTGAATATTAACACTAAAATCGAACGATCGCGGTTAATGAAGTCGACTCTTAGACCAACTCAGCCCCAAGTCGAAGCTGGTTGCGAAAGCTTCCAGTTGGAACTACAGAACCGATTTGCCATGTTGGAAACCAGGCAGGACATTGACGACGCCACCAATAGTCTGGTGCGTGTCATCCGCGAAGTGGGCCAAAATTACTTTCGACAAAAGAGCAATGGACGTAAGTCGAAGCTCTCAGGCGAGACTCTGAACGAGATGACGAGGAGACGAGAACAGCAGAATATGACGCCATCTGAGTGTCAGGCACTTAACAGGAAGGTTAAAAAACTAATAAGGCGTGACACAAGACGAGTTAATACCCGGAATATTGAAGATGCCATAGCACTCAATAGGGGCTCAAAGGTTCTTGCAAAGTCACATACCTCCTGTTGTCACCTGACAAAACTCAGAACCACACAAGGCACAACCGTCACCTCAAAACCAGAGATTCTCGCTGAAGTCGAAAAGTACTATGGCGATTTATACTCATCACGAGTACCTCCACCTGAGTCCCACAGTGCGGATGACCCACGAGCCAGACTGACACGCCACCTATCAGACGATCTTCCCGACATCGATTTGGGCGAGATTAGGATTGCTCTCGGACAACTTGGAAACAACAAGGCTCCAGGAGATGACGGAATTACCTCAGAGCTTCTTAAAGCAGGAGGCACACCAGTTCTGAGAGAGCTGGCTAACATCTTCAATTCCGTCCTCCATAATGGTACTACACCGAAGACATGGAGCAGAAGTGTGGTGGTTCTGTTTTTCAAGAAGGGTGATAAAGCTCTTCTGAAGAACTACCGCCCCATTTCACTTTTAAGCCATGTTTACAAGTTGTTTTCGAGGGTAATCACGAATCGTCTTGCCCGGAAATTCGATGACTTCCAACCCGTTGAGCAGGCTGGGTTTCGAAAAGGTTTCAGTACCGCAGACCACATACACACACTTAGGCAAATAATACAGAAGACCGAGGAATATAATCAGCCTCTATGCCTAGCGTTTGTGGACTACGAAAAAGCCTTCGATACCATTGAGACCTGGGCTGTTCTGGAATCCATGCAGAGGTGCCTAATTGACTATCGGTATATCCAGGTGTTGAAGTGTTTGTACGAAGGCGCAACCATGACCGTCCAAGTACAAGATCAGAGCACAAGACCAATCCAATTGCATCGTGGGGTAAGACAGGGGGATGTAATCTCCCCGAAACTTTTTACCAATGCATTGGAGGACGTCTTCAAAACGCTCGATTGGAACGGACGCGGCATTAATATCAATGGCCAACACATTACACATCTGCGATTTGCCGACGACATTGTCATCATGGCGGAGACTCTGCAGGATTTGGATGAGATGCTAAACAACCTGAGCGATTCTTCGAGACGAGTAGGTCTCGGGATGAACATTGAAAAGACCAAAATTATGGCAAACAATCATGTATCCCCGGGACCAGTGGTCGTAAATGGCTCTCCACTTGAAGTTGTGCAGGAATATATCTACCTGGGCCAAACTATACAACTTGGCCGGCACAACTTTGAGAAGGAGGCTAAAAGAAGAATACGTTTGGGCTGGGCGGCATTCGGGAAGTTGCGTCATATTTTTGAATCGACGATCCCACAGTCGCTTAAGACCAGGGTCTTTAATCAGTGCGTCCTACCTGTAATGACTTACGGTGCCGAAACGTGGACACTCACCGTAGGACTGGTCCACAAATTTAAGGTCGCTCAGCGAGCGATGGAACGCGCGATGCTTGGGGTTTCTCTGGGCGATAGAATCCGAAATGAGGACATTCGCCAGAGAACTAAAGTCACCGACATCGCGCGGAGAATTAGCTCGCTGAAGTGGAAGTGGGCTGGTCATGTCTCCAGACGCATTGATGGCCGATGGAGCCGACACGTGTTAGAGTGGAGACCGCGCTTAGGCAAACGTAGTGTAGGGCGCCCTGTGACAAGATGGACCGACGATTTAAAGAAGGTGGCGGGCACGGGATGGATGCGGACTGCCCAAGATCGGGATGGTTGGCGTTCTATGGGGGAGGCTTTCGTCCAGCAGTGGACGGCAAAAGGCTGAATGAAAAAAAAAAATGAATTTCCTAATTTTTTTCGAATTCCTACAAATTAAATTTAATCTTAGTTTTATGTTTGTTGTAATAATTTATACAAAATAATTTAAACCTTGAAATTTAATTACTCGAAAACTAATATTAATTTGAGATTTTTTAACTTTTTTCTCTAAATTACCAACATCGAACAGAAGGACGTATGTCCTTTAGAAATGTAAGTGTCTGGCGTATTATTAATTCTTAATAATTTAAAATGTTTTTTTTTTATCTATATTTATATGCTATGGTAAATGCTTCTGCAAAATATTTATAAGTTTTAAATACGTACTATATAAAAGAAGAAGTTACATGAGTACAATGAGGTGATTGAAGACTGTAGTTTATGAATAATAAATACTTACGTCAAGGATTGTGAGTGAGTACGACGCGGCGTGCAGTAAAGCGAATAAAAAGATTGGCGTCAAAATTACTGAATACAAGTCAAAGAAAATATTATTTTTATCTTGGAAAATATAGAGAAAATTGTGTGATACTATGTTCAAAACTGGAATAAACCATTTGCAATAAAACGAATATTACATAATTAGTAGTCTAAAATTAAAAAAATATATATTCGTTATGACATTACAAGGTATTGATATTTTCCTATATTCACCTAAAAAACTTACTTACTTAACAAGAGGAGCATAGACAAATAAACAACATTGATTGATTGATATCATTGGTCGAGATGTTGAATAATCTATGATATTCACTATGGATTCGCGAGAATAGTAAAGTTGCTATCGGAACTGGAAGTTAAATATATGTCGTTATAACTAGTTAAGTGGAATAGTGTTGTATATATAAAGGTTATTAATCAAAAATTTCGTAGTGCATAATACAGCAGAACTATTAGCAAATCACATGGAATATGTAAATCTAAGGTTTGATTATCTTTACTCCTTCGATTGAAATAGGGTTTAGAAACTTTTGGAACGCACGTATTCAAATAAACGATGTTAAACAGATACTCGAAAAATCTGTAAAAAAAGATTTGTAAACTGTAAACGCGAACATACATATCTATAACTCTTACTTATCTTTAATAGATATGTGTCACAGAAACCATTTTTATGTTCATACACAAAAAAATATGGAATTACTTTAATTATAAATGATTTCAATAATTAATACACACATTTTTAATTTGAATTATAATTATGTCCATTTTTATATATAAATTTTTAAACGGTATTGTGTTACATAATTGGACTTTATATAAATATAAATTTAATTATATACATAATGACTACTCCACACAGATAATTATGCGTTGGTAGCACTCGTTGGCCTTGACATATCTATATATGTAAATCCTTAACTTTACACATATAAGGTTTTAAATATGCAAGAGATGTCAACATTAATGATTTAAACCTTTTTGATAATGAGTTTATTGAAACATTTTTACATTTTCCCGACCCACGTAAAGTGTGTTTATAAACTAACTTATTTTCAAGTAAACAAATATTTATACAAAGTTATTAAATGGAAATTTCTCTTCATCTTAAGGAATCAAAATTTTACTTAAAGTGTGCAAGACATTATTTTTATAGGTCACCTCACTTTTATCCTTATAATTTGTCAATGAGAAAAATTACAGACGTGAGAAGTTCTATAAGGCCAAACTCGAAACTTACAGCAGATAGCGGTCGCGAAATGTCACCATAAGTCGATTGTCAACATTTACGTGAGTAATGAAGTGAGTTCTTACAGAATCGCACTGCCAATCGCGATAGTTTTGACATGAGATCCGGCCTTCACGACGATCGATCTTGGTAAACCGGTGATCGTAATTAAATTAGTATAAAATTCAGTAGTAATATTTTATTTTTGTTACGTTAAAACTATTATTTAGTTGGATTTTTTCGCATTATTCATTTGCATTTCATACGATCAACGTAGAGCTGCTAGTTTAATGTAATATGATTGTGAACCGATAATATTCTAAACTATAAAATAGATTTCTGCCGTCTGGTGCTAAAAGGGCCAATATCCTTTACTTTTGGTAATCAGAAAAGACATCGAACAGGTATTGTTGGTGCCCAGGGTTGACCTTTATTCAATACAGCAGTTAAAAAAAATATACCACCAGTTCGTAAAGAAGCATATCTTTAGTAATATAAGGCGTATACCGTTTGAGCAGAAATCTATCATTTGATATATATTTTTTGTTAATGGCAAAATGTGGTTTACAATTTACTCAAAACTTATTTTGGCCCTTTTAGCGTCCGGTCACAGAATTAGCGATATATATTCATAATCTTTATTGCCATACCTGCCCATCTCAGCATATTTTCCAACCGTAAGATTGTCTGGATGAGATAGATATTAAGCGATTGGACGTTTATTGTACAAACGAAGACCTTATGATAAGTAATACAAAGGTATTTATTTTCTGTGTGTCAATCTCACGCAATTGATAATTTGAAAATGAAAAATTAAATTCGTGTTATAAAACGATTATTATGATATAATAATATCCGAATATAAAAATCCGTAAAATTGCGTGTTTTTAACGTTTTTTATAACAATACTTTATTTAAACTTTTTGCTTTACAAAACCACATATTAAGCAACCAAAATGTCGTAATTACCTCAAAAAAGCATTGAGGTCTCAATGACAATGAAATAAGAGGCTAATATTAATATTTCCCACGTATTTAAAAAAATATATTATTCAGAATTTATGTGTTATTTACAATTACGATTAAGTTTATAATCATTTATTAAGACTGTACGAGAGCATCTGTGTGTAGTAGAGCATCCTGGTCAAAAGGTTAATACCTAAAATCTACAATTTGCACCCTAGCTTACCCTCCTCATCGAGTCAACGACCCCCTGTCGATTTATATTTAAAAAGGATACATAAATTAGGAGCCACATTCATGAATATGAGTGAGTAGAAGAGATAGTGTGCGCTGTCCTCTAGGAAGAAACGGTTGATGAACTCCCGCGACAGAGCGATCTCCCGCGCCGGGATGCGCTGGTGCAGCCGCAGCGCGGACGTCGCGGCGTTTGCTAGCAGGGCTTTAAAGAACGCTGACACAGGGCTAAGCAGGGGAAAAAATCATACAAATATAAACGTGACGCTCAATGGCCGCAACTTCATACGTGAGCGATAATCCTCGAGTGGTTTTCCCATTTGAGGAATGATAATTCTAAAAACGTAGACTATACTGTATATAAAGCTCACTAAAAATATTTTGTTTAAACTCCAAGCAGTAATTTTCGAATAATGTGTGCAGACAGGTTTTGTAGATTATGAAGGTATTTCGGTGAACATTAATATACTTCAATTCATTAAAGATATGTGCCCCCTTTTGCATATATGGGCATGTTGTATATTATAAGTTTTTGCGTCCAATTTATATTTCGTTTCCTTATACATCTACATATAAACCAGTTATTTACATTTTAACATACAAAACGAAACTGACTGAAAATGTTTACATAAATAACATAAAAAAGCTAATTAGCTGCAATTAAAATAGCGAGTATACCGCTTAACTAGTCGCGTGAATTAGTCAACAATGTCAGGAAATGGACGAAATAGTAAAAAAAAAAAGGTACTTACTTGTTAAAGATAGGTATGACATAACCAATAGTGAAAAGAACTGTGAGCAGGCGAATTCCCCAAAGCGCTACATCGACTTTGTTCGCTATAACGTGTGCTTTTAAAGCAGGAATGCCTTTCGGTGGACCCGTATCGCCGGCTTGTGGATTTGTGTCAGCCATCTTCTAAAAATATCAGACTGGCTATATTTTTATATAACTTGTATAAAATATACATTCTCTTAAAGTAAGTTATTATCAGGTATTGTTATTATATATTTTAATTATTTGCATTTTATTCATCGACACTTTTATCTGTACTTTTTATTATCTGTTATATACTGTTATTATTATATACAATTTAAATTTTAGGATTTAATTCTAGAAATAAAATAATATACAGCAAAAATACAGACCACGGTCAATTTCGCATTAAAATATTATAATTACGAAAAATTTACATATAAATAAATGGTACAAAAATATTAACTATTAAATAAAAATACTTTTAACTTCGTAGTATTTCATTCGCAAATACGATTATGCACTTTATTTATAAGACTACACAGATCGATTTCATGTGCATGTGTTTTAAACTTTAGCTACGTACATATGCAAATGCCATTTGACAATATACCTTCAATGTATTTTAAATGATTTAAGATTACCCATATTATATGGATTTATTATATCGACCTTGTATTTTCATAATCGTATTTGGAAACCTTTGTATTAAGTTTTGCAAGTGTGTCGCATTTTGAAAAGTGTAGGTGCTTTTAGTGAGTATTCGGTGCCAGTGAGCCCCAAATAATAGCCCCCGCGCTTCTCCCAATAATAAGTATTACAGCAAAAACAAAAAAAGGAGAATGTTCAAATTATAAAAATAGGTCAATGTTACTTGAACATTATTTCGATTTATAGTAGTGTAATATGAAACAATACAATTTAAAGTATTCATATATCTTTTTATTATTCCCGCCATTTACATCTCGTTATAGAATACAAAAAATATAACAATAAGACCGATTCACATCTTGTGTGAATCATTTAACTTTTTATTGCTAATTATTATTCTAAGTATTACAGTTAGCGCTTACATAATTGTTTAAACTACGACTAATCATTTAATGTAGTGTCTTCTTCAATAATACACTTTTAACACGTGTGCTCAATTTCAATAAGCTCATGTAAATATATCACTGTAAATACTCAGGTAATATAAGTCAAGGTGAACGCAATTTGGTTGTACTTCCATGGATGTCGTATAAGGTCCTCATTAAAGCTCTAAAATTATAATTGTATTTAAATTTATATGAATTTTAAAATTTAATAATATAAACAATACAATCATATCAAATATGGTAATATTATTAAATAACAATAATTATTGTTGTTTATTGTATTTACAAATTATTTTAATTCAAATAGACTTAAAAAAAAAATTATGAATCGTCAAGCACTACCACTAATAAATAATTTCATTAAGATGAAATTAATAAATTATAACATTTATTGTAGGGTAAACAGTGTAGGGTGACAGAACATTTTCTATAATTTGAAAAAGATAAAATGTTTTTTTTTTTGTAAAACAGTTATAGTTATTCTGGAAAAGATATCAAACAAAAACTATACAAATTCATTGAAAATTAAAAATATATAAATAAAAAAGTAAAAATATCAGTATCAGTATATCAACAAAATATATACAAGTGGCCACCTATAAAAGGGAAAAGAATTATAATAAAACCTTATGATTAAATGATTAATTATAATAAAACTGGTGAAAAATATATTTTTGTTATTATATAGGTGGATGGGAAAATGGGACACATGAAACAATAAAAAAGTGTAGCAATTAAAATAATTATAAAATTTTAACAATAGTTAATGATTCCTATGTGCTTAAAAAGAGTTAATCAAATAAATTATAGTCTGACAAGAAATAACTGTAAATATTACTGATATTTAAATACTAAACTTTATTTTGTATCCTTTATAATGACAAATATTTATTTTAGTAAAACTAAATAATTTTAAATGATTTATAATACAAGCTTGTGTAAAGAATGGGCATATATATAATTGGTGTAATATCATCATTATCTAATTAACATTAGTATTATTACAGTCTAAAGTTTAAATAAACGATTGTCTTATTAATGTACACAAAGTATTTTAACTACCTCATTAATACCCTTTAAATAACATATATACACATATATATGTTATTTAAATAATAAGATGTGGGATATCTATAACTGGGTAAATATTGTGATAAGATATATATAAAATTATACAAGTTAAAATAAATAATAACATGAGATTGTTGTCAAATTGTATTTATCATATACAAATTTTTAATATGTACTATATTAATAATTAGTAAGAAAACTTTCAATAATGTAAAAAATCATCAAGAAAGCACTCTGTTAGCTTAATATTTCATCTTAAAGTGGGTCATGGAAAGTATAGAGCCTACACTTTCTTTTTTAGAAACTGTAACAGCTAGTGTAATTATTTTTGTTCCAAATATAATTTTGATATTTAATTAAATACTAATTATTGTCAATTATAAAGTAATGTTATACATTTCAAATAATATCTAAGTGTTTTATATTATTAATAAATTTATAAAATTACATTGGGTATGTTGTTCATTTTTTATAAACTTAAAGAGTTGTCAGCATTATCACGACTATTTCACGTAGTGATAAAACCATATCAGTAGATATGAGTTGTACATACAAAGTCAACGAAATTGAAGAAACATTTCATTAAAGAAATGTGTCTGCATAATGTCTTAAAAAATACATTACAAAACTACGTATCATAAAGAGTGAAACCCTATAAGCGAAAGCGAATGTGAAAGTATAGTTTTTACAAAATTTTGTCATAAAACCTACGTATAAAAAGATTGAATTAAAAGAACTTTCAAGTGAGAATTAATAAAATGGTAATTTTAAAATATTCAATATGACGTAGAAAAAACTCGTTTGTGAGGGCAATTAAGCAATGGTTATTAGTTACAGGTACGATTGAAGATATTTCAATATATTTTTTTAATTTAATAAACTTGAAAGTACAAAACTATACTAATATACTTACATTTTAGAATAGAACTTTAGTTAACTGACTCACGATAATATTTAACTTATGAAGTTCTTTGATAATTTCACTGAATGATAGAGACTGTGAACATGATTTACTTTAATCAAAAAGAATCGCTTTAATGACAGTACAATTTACTAAATTGACACACGTACTCGTACCATAAGCAATATAGACTGGATGTAGCTTAAAAATTAAAATACAAAAAAAAATATATTTACGCTTTAAATCATTAACCATAAACAATAAGTAGTTATTTATAAAGAATAACTAATTTATATAACGTAAACGGAAGTACAAGTTCTTGGCTTGAGTATATTGAATATATAATATTAATATTGAAATTAAAGGTCGTCATTCGTTAGCTTAAATATTTGTAGAAGTATACTCAAGTGGCAAGAATGCAGCACCATTTCCAGCATCAGCATTATTGGAGGCAATAAGACGGGGTGTAAAACTTTTTATGAAAGGTTTTGCACTATAACTCCATGGTCCAAGCGTTTCAACTGGAAACGGAACACGAGTATTAGTAATGTTTGTTCGCTTCAGATTTTTCTGATGTGAGATGAGGGCTGAGGCCAGTGTGTTAACACAGTCATGTTGCGTCCCACACAAGGGTTCGTCCTCGTTCTCAGGGAACCAGTCAGTCCATCGGGTCTCTTGCCATCATCACGACTAATTCCATGGGGCATAAGAACAGGAACATCAATGGTAGCAAGAGCCCTTTTTATTATATCAATAAATACATACCCTTACTTAATATTGAAAATAATAAGGTGACTTTGAAATTGATCATTCAATGCTTTGACAGAACTTATTACGTTAACTTTACTGTCGAATAATATCGTACCTACCGTTTAATTAACATAAGCTTTGAAATTCATTTAAAAATACTGAAAACTAGGCTGTATGATACAATACACTTACATTTTCCAAGAAAAGAATTAATAAAAAAATATTTATCAAATGTCAACTTATGGATAAATTAACTAAAAACCTATCATATCAACTATCAACCTATGAATGTTTTGAATTTTGATAAGCCTAAGAAATATTAATTATTTGAAAAGATTTCTAAATATTAAGAAAAATGTTATTTAAGAGAGTGTTTGTTAATTTAGATAAATATTTTAAAATAAGCTTAGCATCAAAAAAGTATAGTATTATTGCCTCTGTCTTAGAAAAACCAAAAATCGGTGAAGTGACTGAAGTTAAGGTTATTTAATATTTTGATTAGAAATACACTTGTATACAATATACAATTTTAAAACGAAGTGCGTCTTTACTTACAGGGATGGGTAAAAAGCCTTCGCATACAAAAGGAATTTATTTTTGCAGATGTAAACGATGGATCTTGCGCACAAAAGTTACAGATTATTATTCCAAAAAATCTTGATATTGATGACACTTTAACATACGGTAGCTCTGTACATATAACTGGAAAATTGTCTAAAAGTCCTAGAGGGCAATTGGAACTACTAGCAGAAAATGTTAATGTTCTTGGTAAATGTGTAGTTCTAGATGGATACCCATTTAATCCGCGCACGATACATCCACCAGAATATATTAGACAATATCTTCATTTACGATCACGCACAAATTATATGGCAGCAGTATTGAGGATACGTCATACTGTCACAAAAAATATACATGATTATTTTTCAAAAAAAAATTTCACTCACATCCATACTCCAATATTGACCTCCAATGATTGTGAAGGTGCAGGTGAAGTATTCAAAGTACAACCTGAAAATGAGGAAACCATGAAAGCAATGATGCAAGAAGGAAGAAATAGAGATTCGGCTTACTTTGGATCTAAGACTTTTTTAACAGTATCTGGTCAATTGCATTTAGAAGCTATATGCAGAGGAATGGGTGATGTTTATACACTGGGCCCCACATTCCGTGCAGAGAATTCTAGATCACGATTGCATTTATCTGAATTTTATATGCTAGAAGCAGAAATTGCATTTTGTGATAGTATAAAAAAACTACAAGATTTTATAGAAGACTTTTTAAAATATCTTTTTGTTGAAACTAGGAATACAAATGAAGCTGATTTATTTATAATAGATAAGAATAATAAAGCACCAAGCTGGCTAAATAAACAATTTGTGACATTGACTTATGTTGAAGCAAGAGATATTTTGGCTGCTAAAGGTTTAAATGTTGCCGATGAAGGTATAAATAAAGAACAGGAGTTGACTTTAGTTGATTACTGTCAAGCTCCTGTTTTCGTTATACAGTGGCCAAAAAACTTAAAATCCTTTTACATGAAAGAAACTCCACTGGATAATAGTAAGGTGATGATTTTATTTTACAATACCTTTTTTCAATGACCATAGGAGTAAACAAACCTTATGTTAACATATTCCATTAGATATGGGTTAACTCTCTTACCTTATATATCACTAACAGTTCTAAATGAATATATCCTAATTTAAAATGCATCACTGTTCTGGTTTATTACTTACATCCACTTTTAATTAAGAATGTTATAGATACATACTATGTCATATTAATTCAGGGTTGTTTATTGGTCTTGACTTTTCTAGTCATCAGAAATGGCTAAAATGAAGTAAGGCCAGTATGAACTAATCCTGTTAGATTATCTTTGTACCATTGAACAGAAATGTTTCATTTATAAGAATATTATTAATAACACATTACATTATTTCAGGTTGATGCATTAGATCTATTGGCACCATTGACAGGGGAAATTGTTGGTGGCAGTCTAAGAGAGGATGACTATAAAAAGCTTGAAGGAAAATTGCCATCAGATGCCCTAAAATGGTACTTAGAATTGCGAAAATTCGGGAACATACCTACTGGGGGATTCGGTCTCGGCTTGGAGAGAATATTGCAAGTGCTATGTAATGTTCCTAATATAAAAGACACTCTTCCATTTCCAAGATGGCCACATAATTGTGATATGTAAATAATATGTTGATTAAAGGTTAATAAAATAGTGTAGTGTTATTGATACTTTGTTTGATTTCTGAATTAAATGTTGAATCAGATTTTTAATTAACAATAAGACAACATGTAAGCACATTAATAGTAAGGTAAGGTAAGGTAAGAAAAATAAAACCAAGTCATTCATAAAATTACCTTTATTCCAAAAGTAAACATAGTGGTACCTAACTAAATAAAATTAAACGGCATGTGAAAATGAAAACAATTTATTATTAAAATAAAACAAGTCACATTTTTGTGATATTTATTAAAAAATTGAATGTTATTTTCGGTAGTGTCCCCCACATTCATGCCTTTAATCAATAGATTTTTATTAAAGGAAAACAATAACAAGAGATTCCTTTACCTAACTTAAAACCATACAAATGTAAATACTTTATACATAAGTTACACAACCAAAATACAAACATTATATACAAAATCTATTTACACATTCTTAATACACATTGTGATAGCACAATGTCCTATAAAAGAAATTGATTCGCACACATTTAATAATGTATATGTAATTATCTTAATTTTAATATCACATTGTTTAACATAATGGTATTTGTTTACTTACAATATGTTAGAAGTACAATTTATAAACTGCTTAAATTAATTAATACATTTTTTGGATTTTTATTTTTCAGCAGTATTAGTGGACAATAATTCCAAATCACTAGATTACATATATTAGGTATGAAATTCTACTACATATTATTAAAGAGTAAGGTACTTTTTTAATATTTACTTTTTATTTAGTAGATAGTTTGGGAAATGTTATTATATAAGAGAAGCTAATATATTTAGTACTGGAAACTGAGTATATAAGACAAATTATAAAAAAAGCATTCAACCAAAAATTAAATTCTCTATCTTATGTCCACCAAATAACTACTGAGTAAATGATTTTTTTTGAGCATATATTCAATTGAATCTAATTATATATTTTAAGAGTAACATTTGAAAATTTAAATTTTTTTATGCTAGTTAATTTTTTTTGTTTCAACAACAAAATTTATGAAATAAAAAAAGATGGATCAAAATAAGTTTAGCCTTTTTTTCTAACCTTTAAACATTTGTAACCTAATCAAGTAAACAATCTTAGGCAGTGACACAGTTAACATCAATTCCTTTGTTGCAAATCCTCATAATAATATCCTCATTCACATAACACTTATCCACATAGTTTTCAGTATATCACTTACACTTTTTTTTCACATAATAGTGCACAACCCTGACAATTCGCTGCCTTTCTGCACTGGTGGCTGTCTACTTAAATGCACGCCTTCTAGTGACGGTTTTAATTTGTATTCCAACTCTGGTTCCTCACCAGGAGGTAAGGGTTCATCATCTACGCTTACGTCCTCCGGCATTTTTTCTTCATGATTATTGACAAATGATGTTATCGATTTTGAAATATTTATGCGGATTCCTCCAAGTGGAAACACCGGTACGGTCGTCGCGTCTTCGAGTTGCACGTTGCCGTCGATTGATGACATCACTGTGTTGTGAGGGGTGGTATCAATTGTCGGGGGCATTATGCTTTCGACTTCTGCTGTGATTATTGGTTCGTCATCTGTGAATATCGACATAGTACTGTTACTTCGTTGTTGTTTGTGAATTTATATATAGCAAATAACTGTAGCAATATAAATGACTGTAATTAAATGCATACTGAGATAATTTTACCCAAACAATGTTTGTCAAATAAAATAATGCATATTATGAGACTATTCAATTTATGAGACAAGATAAGCTTTTGATAGTGCAAGTAGCACTATCTAAGCAAACAAATCCTTACCAGGGTCAACGGGTTCTTGTTTGATCTTGATATTAGCAAAATCAACCTCTGCCTTCTGGTCACGGCTGGCTCGCTCTGCGGCCGTCTCGTCGTCCGTGTCTTCGTCCTCGACGACGACTTGTTCCACAGGCTCTGCCTTTAGCACTACATCGTCTTCATCGCCCTCGTCAATCTAATTGTAAAATAAATTCATTAGATATTATCTTTTTAATCACTAAACTTTTTAGCCTTATAATTTACGTCTGTCTATAAAACGTCCAAAATTATGATGTTTTCCTAACAGAACCTTCGCAACAAAGTATAACCAACTGTGCAGGAGATATCATTATGCTCAAGTTTGTGCGCAAACACAGGTCTCGATTGCCTCTCTTATAATCTGACAGGATAATAATCCGATATGACTGGAGAGAGTTCATGCGTTGGACATGTGTTCAAGCGCGTCGAGGTTTTAAGTGTTTCACGAAACACGGAAGGTTTAATACTACCAATTTCCAAACTTTCGACTTATAGTTAATAAAACTGATTTAGAGTTTGAATGAAGGGTTTGGAATCATCTTATAGGCTAACCAGCTACTAGACTAAAAACATGAAAATTCGGCCTTTATAAAAAAAAAATTAATTATTTTCATGTGGTAGATTTTTCAGAACCAATATTCAAGTGAAATTCAATACTTTTAAATTAAGAAAAGGTTTTCACTTAGAATTTGAATATTTAAAAACACACATAATTTCGAGAATTAAATAATGACTACATTTTTATGTGTATAAATGGAGCCGAGATGGCCCAGTGGTAAGACCGCGTGAATCTTAACCGATTATCGTGGGTTCAAACCCGGGCAAGCACCACTGAAGTTTTTCATGTGCTTAATTTGTGATTATAATTCATCTCGTGCTTTTCGGTGAAGGAAAACATCGTGAGGAAACCTGCATGTGTCTAATTTCACTGAAATTCTGCCACATGTGTATTCCACCAATCCGCATTGGAGCAGCGTGGTGGAATAAGCTCCAAAAAACCTTCTCCTCAAAAAGGGAGAAGAGGCCTTAGCCCAGCAGTGAGATATTTACAGGCTGTTACCATTTTTATGTATGTAATGTTAATAGGTAGCCATCCTCACCTCGACAGGTTCCGTCTGCTCAACTTCCGGCTCGACGACCTCCACAACAGACTCGCAGTCGGACTCGTCCGCGTTCTCTGCTCTGACATCGTCATCCTTAATTTCGATGGCTTCAATTGTTTTATCTTCTTCCGCGGAGGTTTCCATCGGTACTTCCTCTTTAGGCGATTCCGCCTTTGTTAGAGATGCCTACGTAAAAAATCAATGCGTTAAGTTAGTAGATTTTCTCTACAGGCACAAAAACCTAATTAAAACAATTAATAGCTAATTATTCAATAATAAAAAGAAGGAATTTCTCATATAAATTAATATCATATAAATAACTGCCTAGGTATACGAAAGCTAGTCCGACTGCTCCCATCAGTGGTCTAATATAAATATAAAGCACCTTGTAGTCCTGCAGACACAGCGGGTGGTAGTAGAGCAGGTCGTGGCGCACGGAGTTCCTCAGATGCCACTCCTCCTTGTCCTCGTTGTAGAACTGCTGGAAGCGGTCCCCGCACAGCGCGCAGTGGTGCTGCGGCGCGCCGGCCGCCACGCTCGGGCTCTCCTCCGCCTCGCCCGCGCCCTCGCCGTCCTCCGCCGCGCCCGTCTCGAACCAGCTCTTCTCTGCGCCGACGGCAACGGACGGGATGTTAGTTAATATGTTTTCAGATTAAAATAATTCATTCTAAATCTATATAATTCCCGTGTGGCTACCGGACCGTACAGCTACCGGAGTCCATATTCGATCAGACCTTCTGACTAACAGATACACCTTCAGGTGATATTATAAAGTATAAATGTGTGCGCAAACACCGATAGTGACCGATAGTGCACCTGTGTTGTCTCAATTCCTTTAATTACAATGGGACGGCAATCCGAAACGGCGGCAAACAGTAGCAGCTAGCTGCTCGCCTGTATATGAACATACCTCTCTCCTCCAGGTCCTCCAGCTCCTCGTACTGCAGCCAGTCGGACAGGTCGTAGTGCCAGTGGCGCGAGTGCGCGCGGCGGGCGGAGTCCCGCTCGCGGCGGTTCTGCCGGAAGTGCCAGTCGAGGTGCTGCGAGTAGCGCACGGTGTGCTCGGGCGGGAAGCGCGCTCCGCAGCCGCTGCACTGCATGCCGCCGTACAGCTTCGCCACGATGCCGGCCTGCTTCCTGGAGCGATACATGCCAACGAGCGTTCACATCTTGCGGTCGCATTTATTTTTGTACCCGTATTAATTATAACTGTTTGAATACTTACACTCTTAATGTTTCAGACTTCAGTAAATCGACTCGATGTATAATATTTTTATCTTCTTTAGGTTTAGGTTTGATATCTTCAGTCTTTTCGTTCTTCGCTTCCGGTTTAGCGTCGTTCAGCATCGGGACTATGCCGGTTGCTACAAGCTTGGCATACAGATCGTTAACGTTAATACTCCCAAGAAGTGGTAGTGAACTAGCAGGTTTTTCCTCTGAAGTCGTTTCTAGACCCGGAATTTTACTTTCCGATTTGGCAAATAATGGCTCGGCGGAGCTGTATTCGGAGCTAGATGCCGGTGCCATACTGGCCGGCATTAAGCTTGCTAACATGTCGAGACCTGTTTACAAATAAAATTTAGTTATTATTTTATTCAATAAAATGAACTGTGTCCTTACATAAGTTTATGTAGTAATTTAATTTACCTTTAATTTCAACTTCAGGGCTGATCGTTTCTTGAGATGTTTGTAAAGTTTCTTCTACTTTCATCTCCTCTGTATCATCTTCGTTTTCTGTCGTTACAGTGGGTTCTTTCGTAACTGGTATAACGCTACCCTCCATATCGACAATCTCTATCTGCCCAGGTTTAATGTTCTTAGGCAAAGCAGAAAAACGCACGAAATATTTTTCTCCTCCAACGAATATTGGTTTCGGGAGGTCACCAAATTCAACTTTAAACGGCTGCTCATTTATAAGAACGGTACGTAGGGAATCAACAAAACGGATTGTAAAGTATTGACCATTGACGTGAAACTTTTGTACTTTTGCATCCAAATATACAGGACAAATATTCGTTGCATTGACAATTAGATTAATTTTTCCAGCTACTAATTCAGTTCGCTTAGTTTTACCAATGTCTACTTTTGGTAATGGCCCCTCTAAATGTATTAGGCGAGGCTTACCGTCAATTATCACCCCTAAAGGCTGACCACCAAAGAAACATTCGTACCATCGGCCATTTATGTATAACTCTCTGGTAGGGGCTCCGAACCGGATATCGAAAACTTGATCATCAATTTCTACCTGTTTGTAGCCTTCGTTAAAAGTTAAAACAACCGAGTCTTTGTTATCAAAGGTAACTCGCCTGGAGCCGGGCAAGAATTTTATTTCGCGTGGGTCATCCCAGTCTAACATAATGATTGCCGTTTCACCGTAAAATCGGATTTCTCGAGGTATATTGTCAATTTGTATCGTTTTGACAGGATCTTGATCAATATACTCTAAAATTTTAAAATCGGTAGGTGGGAGATTGTATCCTGGAGCGCCGAGTGGAGGTGGCGACTTTGATCTTTCGTAAGGCTGTAGTGGAGAATCTCCCTGGCACATGCCTACTTTTGGAGTTGGAAGGAGAGGCATTCTCGGTTCAAAAGGTGGTCGTGGCCCTCTCTTGTCAAATTTGCCTCTATAGTACGGAGGAACTGGACCTCTGAAACGACGCATTCCAAACTCCTCTATTCTTGGCCTTGGCTGTCCTCTCCACCTAGGGAAGGGCCCCATAAACATAGGCATCATGGGCGGTAAAGGAAACATAGAATTACCACCATCCATATGGTCCCCATTGTGAGTCATTCTCATATCCGAATCGTGACGTTGATGATTTTTTTTATCCGGCGGATCCATAAACGGAGCTGGGGTTAT
Source organism: Nymphalis urticae (assembly GCA_905147175.2). Lineage (NCBI taxonomy): Eukaryota > Metazoa > Arthropoda > Insecta > Lepidoptera > Nymphalidae > Nymphalis > Nymphalis urticae. The sequence goes on along the minus strand of LR990004.1, from coordinate 9,672,761 downwards.
CCTTTCATCAATATCCCCAAAATTATTTCTGTCTGACGGTGAACTTTTTGGTGAGGACACTTTGTTTTCTTCTTGTATATGTGCTTTCAGTTTTCTTTTAGAAACTTCCAAAGACTCTCTTTGCTTAGCTTCTTTAAGCTTTAGCTTCTCATTAAGTTGAAGAACTTGATACATTAAGGCATTATATTGATTCTTGTCTAGCTCGCCGTCACTAAACTGTTCTTTAGCCTGATTCATTATTATAGATATAGTTTTTTTGTGATCTTCCGCATCAAAATCTTCCACGTTATCTGTTCTTGCGTCCGGTTCTTCTGAACTAAATGTACGACGTCGTTCTCTCTCTATGCCTGCATAAAATAAATTGAAAAAATAGTTAATAACTTTATATAATTAAAAAAAACCGTGCCTCGGAAAGCACGTAAAAGGCGTTGGTCCTGAGCTGGAACTCTTTCCGGTCGTGTCGGATTGCTGTCCCATCGGATTATTAGAGTGAGGGAGTAGAGACTGCACCTGTGTTTGCGCACACACTTGTGCACTATAATATGTTCTGCGCAGAGATTAGCCATAATCTCTCTTGAGACTGGTCACCGGGGTCGAAATCGGTCAGGAAGACATTATTATTATAATTAATGAATGAAAAATTATTCTTAATGTACAAAATACATACTTGGTGATTTACTGAATAATAAAGGTCGCCCAAGACCATCCTTTCCCTTGGTAGCTTCTGCTAACTTCGCTCTAACGAGATCTAATTTCGATGGAGTTTTCTTTGTATCCTCCTTTTCTTTAACTTCCTGCCAATCTTTTCTTGGTGATCTGACAGGAGAAACAATATCGTCTTCTTCTTCGTCAGGGTCTAACTTAACCTTCACATTTAGCTTACTATCAGTTATCGATGGCGGCGGAGGAGCGTTTACTTCCTCAACTTTAGGTAGTTTACGAAGGTCTACGTCTTCATTTCCAAAGAGACTGCAATAAAAAACATTTTTTATAATCTTAAAATTCTGGAACACAAAAAACCATGTCCTGTTCATGTTATATTTTTTTAACATACTTACATATCAAACTTTTCATGTTTATTTTTCTTAACCTTTCCTTCTAGTGTCTCACTAGAAGATCTTTTCTGAGCAACAGGTGCAGCTGTTTCTGTGATAACGGGATGTAATACCCGTAGATCGACATCTTTATTCTCTGGAGCTACTTCTGGCGGATCTGAAAATACGATTCTATTTATTGCAGCTTTAAGTCTCAGCTTCTTTAATTCACACATTTTTACCTGCTCCTTTGTCCTCTGGTTGACAAAATAGGGGCGATGCATAATGTTTTTTTAGCGTGTAGTTTGATTGAGAGTATAAGTAATAATACTGCCTCAATTTTATATAGTGTTTGAAAATTGTTAAAGATTATTTATTTTCGATCTTCAGGCGCACTTCCACGATAAGAGGGGTTTATATTGTGTGATATTGGTTTTTATTTTCCAGTGAGCTGACATTGGTAAATAGTGTGTTTATAGATGTTTATTTGAATTTTAATGTGATATAATATAACAGTTCAGACCAGACTTAAAATATTCTAAAAAATTGATCATTATATTTGAAAAAGGCATGAAGATGTATTTTGATAATAATACTAGTACGTAAACTTATATGCTTTTGTCTATTATTTATTGGATCCATTACCGTTTTTATATATTTATTGTACACTGATTATTTGATACATATTTAAGAAAATTTAATTGAGATTATGAAATAAAAATCTTAAATCCCATACCATGACTCCTTTGGATAAAACATTCTCTACCAACGTTATTCACTCTACCAATTTTTGTGTTAATTATTTAGAACAAAAGTATATTAATTTATTGTTAGTAAAGTATATAGATATTCTAGAAGATACAGCCACCACCCCACATTTTTTTTTAAATTCAACGTTACGTAGAAGACTTTAAATATCATATCCCAATGGATATACCAGTTTAGTTTTATTTATCACTCAAACATATTCAAAAAATCTGTGATACGCTGTTTCTATATTCTTTATGTAAACCACACAATAATAAGGGAATGTGAAGGATATATTATGAAATCAAAAGGATATTATACTGTAGATTTATTTGGTAGAGCAGTTAACTTTTTGACATTTAGTTGAATGAAAATGCAGTTATAGTAAAAACAAAAGCAAAAATCTAAGATGTTTGGTTCGCAGACCGTTGAATTTAACGCATCTTTACCAATTATACGTAATTCTCATTTCCCTTTGACATTTCAAGTTAAAATCTTGAAAATTATCAGGCTGACCAGGACATTTGTTGGCTCGAGCTGTGTCTTGGATGAAACATAAATCATAATTTAAAGCAGACGAATCAGCAACATTCAGAAAGAGATTTAGAGTTTAAAGTTCTAGCAGGTAAGGCTTTTTAAGATGATCGAACTTTTGCAATGACAATACACCCCAAGTTGAAATAGCGATGGTTTCCATCCAAGAAGCAGACTTCGAACTGAATCACTACTCTGTCCTCATAGTCAAATATCTCCTTTATTCTCAATTCTCCGATATTATCAAATATCTTTAATATTTTTCCTCGACTCAATAAAGCAACTGGAACAGAAACTTTGTAGATTTTATAAATAGCAAAGTTGATTGCTGTAAAATAGTTTTGAGGAATAATACTAAATTAGGTTTTAGAAAATGGGTGAGCTAAACCTATCATAATTAAGGAAACTATGTTAAATATTAAATTTAATATTGAACCATAACCATTGCATTATACCGTCTTTATAATTACTTTGGGATCACCCCTTGCACAAATTTAATATCCTTGCTTTTTTAGAAATGTCACCCATTACTTGTGTGATGGTCAAGTCTTAAATATTTCTTCTACAATAATATTGAAGCGAAGCTTCTTAATACGTATTTAGGACAGTCAACATATAAAATGTTTAACAGGCGAGCTGTAACACAAAAAATACCTTAATTTGGGCAGCTCTAAGTCTTCATTAAAATAAACAAAAATAATTACAAATCGACCTAAAGTTACTATGATTTTTAAAATTTTTATTTTTACAAATAAATAAGATTTCTCATAGAATATTTAAGAAGCTTCATTTCTGTCGTCTGTCCCACTACTCTTTTTGGACTTATAGCCGATAAAAGTGAAGAGTAAGCAAAAAAATAGATTACTTGCGCTTCAGTACTTATACCTCATATCAATTAATTATACGATAGTAAGGTTGCCGAAAATTAGGGGCATTTGTTAGGCCATAAATGAACACTTATAAACACAAACTCAAATTGCAAATATCCTGTTGGTATGTATCCTATACACTTTTTTACACCATTTTTCAGTGATTCATACTTCTTAATATATGTATACTTCAATAGATAAACCAAGTAGTAGTTTTGTGCACCCTATCTATGTTTTACGTAAAACATCGCACGACTCGAACATAACTGTCCTTCTATTAATATAACAATAGAGTAGTATTCTTCACTTCAGTAGCCGTCAGTTCTTCTGTATCTTGCAGCATCCCGTCGCGGTCCACTCTTCTATTTCTACCGACGTAAGCCCATGGCGTTGTGGTAAACTTCATCAATGTCTTCTTAATCACTATGTGTATCCATACTTTTTGGTGTCAAATAGAGCTCACAGCTCATATGTATTTGTAGGCTTATGAATATATATAATCGTCAAAACTTTAAACTTTGATATTGTAAATATGATATTTTTGAAATAAATTAATAATAAGTAAATGATGTAATGGAAAAGGTTGAAATTATATCAATATTTCTATAAAACTTCTAAGAATCAAAGTAAATTCTGGTTTGCAATAAAAATTGTTAGTACTTAAATAAAAATCTAAGATTAAGGTTAAACTCTCTCACTTGACTAAACAGATTCAATTTAATATTTAATTATAAAAAAATACTAAATAAATAATAAACTATTAAAGAAATAAACTAATGAAGAAGGAAGTAAAAATATCTGTATTTATCTAATATGTTTGTTCCCATTTTCTCATCAGTCTTTTAAAAAAGTTGAATATCATTTACATGTGTAGTACAGAGTAATAGAAACTTCGTCAGCTCACTGGATGTATTATTGGAATTTAGAAATTACTATTTAATTTCCTTGTTAAACATTGATTGGACCGAACTAAGAAGTTATTGGTTATAATATGAAACATGTTCCTTTTTCGAATTGAATTTGTATGACCTTTAACGATTCTTCAATACGTATTCAGTTTGCATTATGTACAGTTACTCTGATTCAAATTCAAAAGATTAATATCATGTTGATACTATGAACTAAAATAGTTATATAAGAACATGGCCATATAATGTATCAATCGGAATGGTAAGATCTTTACGTGTATATATATATATCTATATGAAATTAATGATACTTAGTCTAAGAAGTAAAGGGATTAAAATCCTAAACGTGACAATATGAATACTCCAAGAGATCAAAAATATTTTATTTCTACATAGTCTTTCGTCTTCTTACAACCTAATATCACAGTCGGACTAGAACTCCGCATCGGATCGGATCTAACCTCGCATTCTAAATAAGGTTATCTTACTTGCGGACTCTTCGGGGAGCTCGACCGGGATCCTCTCTGATCTCTCGGGGCTCTCAGATTTCTCCTTATTCCGTCGCATGTAGCGCTCCTTGTGGTAGTTCTTGAGCTCCTTGAAGGCGACGAGCCCGTCGGGCGCGCCGGGCGCCTTGGCCTTGGCCTTGCGCTCCCGCGGGCGGCGCGCGCGCTTGTCGGGCGCGGGCGCGGCGGGCGGCTCGCGCTCGCGCCGCTTCTTGCGCTCGGGCTCCTTGCGGCGCTTGGCGGCCGCGTCGGCGGGCCGCGCGCGGCTCAGCTTGGGGATGGGCGGCAGGCGCGCCGCCGGCCGCAGGCGCTCCGCGTACGCGTCCGCCTCGCCGCGCACGTCGATGGTGATGACGTTCTTGCGCTTGGTGACGGTGACGTCGCGCTCGAGCGGCTTGATGTCGAACACGTTGGGCGCGATGGCGGGCGCGGGCGCGGGCGCGGGGCGCGCGGGGGCGGCGGGGGCGGCGGGCGCGGGCTGCGCGCGGCGCGCCAGGCGCGGGTCGCGGCGCGCGGCCGCCAGCGCGGCGCTCACGGGCGCGATGCGCGCGGGCCGCGGCACGGGCTGCGGACAGGGCGCCGTGAGCGAGCGGTCTCGGAGTTACTATACGTGTTGGACTCAATTTAAATCTCTGGCTTCGATCGGTCGGCGATCATGTCTAGTTCCCTTGTAGTAGTTATTATAAATATAACTTATAACGAGATTTTAATTGTATCCAAAAAATATAGTAACGTCCTCCACCTGCTCCAATGTTTAAGCTTCCATAGGACTTTCGCATCAATTTATCATCAGCTTTTACATTTGGTATGCAATATTTTACAACCTTCGTTTTGTTTCTTTACAAGATTATTCACACTAAATCAATTACTACATCAGGAAAAGTATTGCTTACATAATCATACAGTACCAGTTTTCTTTTAATTAAAAAAAAACTGTATACATATAAACCCAGATAAAGGACAAGGCATCTATGTATACAAGGAATAGAAAAAGATTCAAAACCTAAGAAGATCTTGTTCCTTTAACATTGACCCTCTGAATACTATTGTAAGATAACAGGCCGAAAAGTCAAAAACATGGTCACGGTGTCGCGATATTAAAGATCAAAATGCACGCAATTTCAACGTATATGGACCAGGTACTGCAATATTGGGTTTATTGCGTTATTTACTTTAATACTATTGAAATTTTGACATTAGATTACAGTATCACTACTGTATCACTGTGTACCTCTGACAAACTATCTTTAAAATTAGTGAAAAAGGATTATTTGATTTCCGTCAAAATAAAGAATTTTGAAATAATTGTATGAAGTATCGATTAACAAAAAGACAAAAGCAAAATCTGAGGAACAACTACTTCAATTTAAAAAAATGTTTTTGCTTTCAATAAACTGCTCATTGAGATAGGTTATACAGGTAATCTAGTCAATTAGATGCTGCAGATTATCTCTACGTTGCTACAACCCAATTGTAAGCACTACTCACCGGTCCAAGCCTCTGCTTGACGGACAGCGGCGCGTCGGGCGCGGCGGGCGGCGCGGGCGGCGCGGCGGGCGCGGCGGGGGCGGCGGGCTGCGGGAGGGGGGCAACCTTTTAGTAGGCTAGGTACCGAAAGTTCGCGATGATGACGTCACGGGAACCACTCATTGTTTCGTTTGAAACAGTATTCATTGTAAGGTTGATTTTGACAGGGCCTGTATGCCACAGCGATGAAAAAAAATATAATATTTACCATTTTAGAATTCTTTTCCGCCAGCTGCAGTTGCCGCCTAGTCTGCTCGAGCTCCATTTCGACCTTCTTCCTCTGCAGCATGAGCAGCTCCTGCTCCTTCTTGGCGAGCACGCTGCGCATCCGCTCCTCGTCCGCCGACAGCGGTGCCGCGCTCGTGGTGGGCGCCGACTGCGAAGAATGCACGTCTTGTTATAATTGTGTTGCCGAATAATACCGACTCAACTTTGTATCTACTTATCTATCCGTATTTAATTGATTCGAGTAACGTTTGCCATTGCTTTATCATATTTTGCTTAACAAGATATACACATTGAAATCATCTAAACAAAAGATCAAATCAAGACAGAGCATTCAATAGGGGATTCCTGAATGTGAATTTGTTGTCACTGGTTGCAAATCATTCATATTACATGAATTGTGCTCGCATCAAAGACATTATGAATCACAAGAATAACATGATTATTAATGTAAAAATATCATTACTGTCCAACTTGTACCATACATATCTAGATTTTTATGTATAAATATACTTTTTTTAAATAAATTTGTAGCGTATTACAATTATTATGAAGGACCAAGCATGATATAAAATATAGTCTATAGATTAGATATACTAAGGACAAAATTTATCTCTTTGATTTTATTGCTTGTTATAGCAATTAAAGTGTTGTTTTCTTGCAACTAATAGATAAATATAACTACTATTACATTTTCAAATGATAATAAGCAGACAACGAATACTCTCACAATAAAAATTCGAAACATCAGTCCAATACACAAGTTAACTACTAATAAAAATATATACATTAAAACATAATCAACTAAAAAAACACCTTTTTCAGAAAATTTGGATTTACATGGATGTTAGACTGTTGTGGTTGAGCTTGAATCGGCCAAGCAGGATCAATCAGATTCACTTTGACGTCCAGCTGATACAACTTCATAGAGGGAAACACCTCATGCCAAGTCTCACGAAGTTTGAACATCTGTGAACGTACCTTTTCATCTACCTGTGAACAAAGACAATGTTAATACCAAAATAAGAGATAAGAAAATAAATATAATTATATAGTTGCATGATACCAAACAAAGATGAACATATATACCTGTTTGAAAGTCTTAGTGAAGATGTTAACAATGATCTGGGAGAACTTCTGTGTGTATGCACCACCAACATTCTTGATAATTGAATCAACTAAATAGAGAACTGGCAGCTTGATGTCAGGAGGTACCTGTGTGGAGGAAAAATTTCGTCTAATCCCAAACCCCTGGGCTAGCCAAGTCCATGCCGGCTTGCCCAGTCAATGACTGGATTGAGTTCCATGAATATTTTTTGACTTTAATTATTGATGTTGTGGTGAAGGAAATAATAATACAAAAAATTTTTCACAACGGTTTAATTTTAATGACATTTGAAAATAAATAAGAACTCAGTTTGAAAAACGCATTTATTTGCCAACATTTTGGTATACAACCAAAAAAATCATTGAGGTATTCATTTCTTCATTAACATACCCCTTAAGGTATATGAAATAATTATTATTATGATTCACAACAGGTATCTCCTATGAATATTTAAAAATAAATCATTTAATGAAAATGTTAAATAATCAATATCTCTCAAGTTTCATAAGCTACAATCTACAAGTTTAAATATTTCATTATAGATTATAAAAATAAATTTGAACTTTATAAGGAACAAGAATTTTTGATTCAATATGGTTAGTACAATGATATTTATATTAAACAAAAACAACACAAACAAAATGTCCATGATCAGAAACACATTTGGTTAAAACACTTGATTCAAAATATTTCTTGTAACACATTGTAGAATATAAAAATAAATTTCTAAGCAAATGTAGTCTAAGAAAATTGGCAATGATTGTTCTAAAATCTATGTATACGTTCTGTCATCTTTATAATAATGACATTGAGAAATATGAGATAACAACCCGGAAATACACATATGGTATTAAATTTACAGTTTTGTACTTATATACATTTCAGCCCTTCTGAATTTAAATAAAGAAGTGGAATTACAAAAGGATCTAAATAAAACGAGATATTAGTTTTAACTTGAACTATAAAATACAAATAAAGAGGCATATTACGCACCCTTATTGTTTACCCCCTACATCAAAAATAAATCAAAGACATGTATCTTATTTACACAACCGATTGTGAGCTTGGTAAAATCTAGATATTAAGTTTAGGAGATACCTGTTTGGTGCCAGCAACTGGTTACAAAGATCATATAATCGCACAGTGAACACAAGCGCACCCAAGTGTGCGTAATCATAAATTTGTGACACTTTCTCGATAGCTCACGTCATAGCGTGGCATTTCCAACGCCAGCCGTTCGCGATATTTAAAAATGCAAATTCACCTTCTCCAAGTGTTTCTCCACGGTTTCAACAATAACCCCTGCGTGCTCGATATTCTCTTCTGCGAGTATTGTGAGCATGTTTATCAGAGGTTTGCTGTTGACGGTTAGATCCGCCAAGCTGGACGCATACTCTTCTGCTATTTCCTTCGCCATGTTTCACTGCTACTACTGTAGCATGGACTACCATACCAAACTATATCTTCACAAACACATCGCTGTAATTAAAATAAATTCACAGTTACGTGGCTTTTCAACATGGCGAAATTTTCCAAAGCAACACGAACAAAACTTACGTTATCGTAGATAATGAAGTAAAGATGACTCAGGTTGCACAATTTGTTGAGTTAACTCACGTACAGAAAGATATACGCATTTTGACGATTAAATCACGTTTCAAAACATATTTTTACAAAGAATTCATTCGAAAATCTCGATGTAACTGCGTGCTGAGTGCAAGAAAAGTAATTTCTAAATCAAAATGGCGTCTGTCTACCACGTAGACAGAGAAACAAATAGACCAAGGGGCCGTGAAGCCGCGATTGAGACAGAGATAGTTTGTCAATGTGTGCGTATAATGTTGTCATAGTAACTGCATTCCCTGTTGTGGGAGATAAATAATTTTCAGGATTTAATTAAAACAAAATGAGGTTATCCAATTTTACTTTTTAATACTTATTATATATTTTTTTAATTAAAATATTTTTTTGTTTTCCAACTACACCCAAAAACCGTTGCGTTGTTTGTTTTTGTTTACGTTATCAATAGTTCTTCAGTATCTTTATATGGTACTGGATTAGCATTCTCCTCCGATGTTGAAATCTAAAACACTCAATTAAATTATTAATAAAGAATGGTTGCCACATATATTTCATTATTCAATGTTAACCTCTTGACTCGGAATCTAATAATATTATAAAGTCATGTTAAATAATGTTGTCGTTAGGAAATTATAAATAGGAGAACGATTAAATTAAAATAATATATATACATATAACGAAGCACTTTAGGTTATTATTGGACTCCGTAATTATTTATTTACATTTTCGACAAGTCGATATTTTTTATCGAAAATCGGGACACTTTTCTAGCTGACGCTGGCAGCACTTACATGATAAATAATTATAGGTTATGAATGATAAAACCTGGAAAATCCTATTATCTTCAGGATTTTAATGCAATATAAGGTTCCGTCAAGCTATGGCATAAATAAACATCACTGAGAAACTATATTTAGAGACAAAATAGTCGTACTTACGCGTGAAAATACACGCCGCCAATTTTCTTCTTGCTATCACTTTAACATGAAATAATACGACAATGCACCATTGTATAACCTTCGATATGATATAAGGATTGTTTCTCGGCCTCTACACTGGATTTGAATCGTTATCTAACATAAATATAAGCGAAAATTGAACAAACAACACAATTAATGCACCAACTGTCAAGTTTGTTTCGCAAATGACTAGCGAAACAAACACCAAAACAGGTTACGCGATAAGGGACAAAAGATTTGATAATTCTATCTCTGTCTAAACCATAGGTAACGTAATTTTCGTTCTCTTTCTTGTGTAAGTGAAAAGGAAAACGTCATTGCGTCTATTTGTTTCTCTGTCTACGGTCTACCATGTCGGTGTTCCGTTTTTTTTTTACCACAGATTAAGTATAAGCATTGTAGTCAAAGCATAGACTATTCATAATATTTTTAAAATATTTGGGTCAGGGTGTGTAATTATGTAATGATCCTTTACCATATTTTTATTTTTTATTTCACGCTTCTGCCCCTAAAATTCTTAAAATTTATTAAATGTTGACCATAATATTTTATAAATTTCGTGCTTTTGTGTAGTCTAGTGACATGTATGAGTGCCCAATAACCTTTACTTTCAGCTTTACTTCTTCAAAATCGTTTTATTTGTAACGTATATTATATATAATATTAAAAGATATTTTTTACTTCTCTATTACAATTACCTATTATTTAAAGTCATTCATCTATATCTATATCTATTAGTCTATTTTGTTCACCATTAATGTAAAAATACATTTTTGTTAAATAATAACTCTGTAGTAATAGTTCTATGTACCAACAGTAGTATTGTTGATCGATGTCTATGTATTTTGAAAAAAAAAATAATCAAAGATATTTTAATACTTTACATTGATGATAAAAAGAATATTTCATTTAAATTGCTACCAAGTTTTATGAACAGAACCGGCAAAAGAATTGTCTAATAAATGCAATGCAAATAAAGTTATGTTATTTGTATACTGTAAAATTAATACTACTTTGCAGCATTGTATAGGGTATGCGCTGATATAATTTTTGATCTGGTAGCACTGAATTTGCCTGCTGATGAAAAGTGACATTAACTTTTGACTTACATAGAATAAAATTTTGTTTGGAGAATTATTTCAAAACATTCCTAAATAATAAAAAATCTTTAAGATAGAGAGCTATTATGGCCAATATAAACACTGGACAGTTATTAAATTTTCAAGATTATTCTCCAGAACATAATGAAAGGAGTGCACGAATCGACGTGGAGGCTGTCCATACGAATCAATATAATAATTCCATGTCTAATTCAAGTTATACTTATGAAGAGCCGAAAGTAGCGGAAGAGCCTCAGTCTGCTCCGCAAAGTTAGTTTTTTATTTACTAATATAAATTTGAACTAAGTAAAATAATATATTCTAACTCGACCTTTGTAAAAATGTTCAATTACATTAATTATTAATCAAGTAAGGATATAAGGACTAAATTATAATACTAATAATATTAATTAAATTTATTTTGTATGAACATTTCAGTATAATTTAACTCTCTCTATATTCCAGCCAACCATAACTTTTGGACAATAGAATATTATCAAAAATATTTTGATGTACACACAAGTGAAGTGGTGGAGCGAATAATATCATCAGTGTTGCCTCAGAAAGTATCTCGGAATTACTTTGATGAAAGGATTAAAGGAAAACCAGATTTGTATGGGCCAATTTGGATATCTGTTACTTTGGTAAGAAAAACTGACGTAGATATTATTTACATAGAATAGGGTTTCAGAATTGATTATTTTCTTGATCTGCTATGGTCTCTGAATATAATACGTAAATATTGTATATTTTATCAAATAGACAAAATCAATTATAATAATAATAATAAATTTATTTATTCTCTCCCACAGACAATAATGTTTACATTTTGTTTTTTTTTTTTATAATATATATAAATATAGTTATATGTGGGAGACAGGAGCCCAAACTAGGTTGCCCTGTGCTAAGGGTCTCCTGGCTCCCCCTCTTGAGTAAAGAACTATTTATTTGTTTAATTTTATAGAAAACTGGAGAAACACTAAAGCATTTACAATATATTATCTAGTAATAAGTTATACTTATGCTAATAGAAATAAAAAGATAATGGATGCTTGTGAATATGTGCGTGTGAACGCATGTGTATGGGTGTGTGTGTGTATGTGTCTTTGTGTCGTGTATGTATGTGTATATATGTTTGAGGGTAAATGTTTATTTGCTATGGGTGTGTAGATTACTTTTTTTAACTACAATTGCTTGTTTATTATTAATATATTAAATTAATAATTTTTCTGTCTCTTCATAGTTCAGTTTTAGAAGCCAGTCAGTTAATCTACTCTTACATGCGAATTTTAGTAAATTTGAAATAGAGAGTAATTTATTTAATTTATTGTAAAGCCTTGCTGCTTTAAAACCAAAATTTATTTATAATTTATTCAAGTATTTTAGAGGGGGATGGTAATATCGAGAAATATAACATATCATAAGTTTCACTGATAACTGATTAATTAATATGAATTTCTTTCTATTGACACTTAACATATGCTTTGAAAATGTTATGAAGATAGTGCTTGCATCTTTATTTTGAAAATAATATAAATTGCTAGAAAAGAATGTTTGCTAAATAGATAGGTATTTTATGTGTGATAACAACATTTTCGCTTCATCTTATAGCCTATTCTAACCACAAGAGGAGTAAACCGAAATAAATAACTTTGACATCAATATCAATTGATGAGATATCATTGGTCGAGATCTTGAATAATCTATGATATTCATTATGGACTTGCGAAAAAACTGTGTTTACAATATCTGCAAAGTTGTAATCGGAACTTCAAAAGTTAAATTAATGTGGTTATAACTAGTTAAGTGGAATAGTCTTAATCAAGAATTGTTTATAATGCATAATACAGCAAAACAATTAGAAAATCGCATGCAATTTGTAAATCTACCGTTTGTTTACCTTTACTCCTATTCTGATTGGAATAGGGTATAGTATGTTCTTTTCAGTTGAAGATTGTCTTCATTTTTAACTTTTAATGACACAAATACAATAATATTTAGAAAATTCACAATATAAATAATACGAATTCTCTTTTTTTGTATATAATATAATTTAGGACATATAGTTATACTAATATTATAAAGAGATAATCAATTTTTTGCCTGTAAAAGTCATTATTTGGCATAGAAAAGATAATTGTTTCACCCGGATGAAGTTGGGACTGGCCGCTAGTTACAAATAAAAATAAAGTAAAACTTATCAGATAATAAAAAAAAAATTATGTAGAAAATTAATTTGATTCAAATTTAGTTAAAAATTTAATAATAATTTTTATATTTTAGATTTTCACAATAGCAGTCAGTGGAAATATTGCTAATTACCTACAAAGTATAAATAAAGCTGTTATCTGGAGATACAACTACCACCTAGTTTCTTATGCTGCCACTGCCATCATCTGCTATGTCTGGCTGGTTCCCTTGGCTCTGTGGGCTGCTCTGAAGTGGACTACTGTGCCTGATGGTCAAGATGAAATGGAGACACAGGTTTGTTGTTATTATACTGCTATACTATATTACCTTGTATTATATACTTTGGTTAATTAAATCTATATCTATAAATTATAAATCAAGTTGATCAACTTCAAACATTTACGTTTTAATAAAGTAATATACATATTTATTTATTTCATTATCATGGTTTCTTTTCTTATCTTAAATGTTTTATACTGTCAGTATAATTTATCAGATAATTTATTATTAATACTATACCATAACCTTATATTTCTAATCTTTACAGACATCGAGCACACCAACAATGATATCGCTGTTTTGTCTGTACGGATACTCCCTTTCAATCTACATTCCCGTAGCAATACTTTGGACCATTCCGATATCGTGGCTTCAATGGCTCTTAGTTCTTATGGCAGCATTAGTGTCCGGAGCTGTGCTTATATTTTGGCTTCTCCCAGCATTGAAAAAATCGAAATATTTTCTTATTTTAACTGGTTCAATAATTGGTTTTCACTTTTTACTAGCAACTGGATTCATGTTGTATTTCTTCCATGTACCCGATTCTCCAAGTAAAGTGCCTGCTGTGGTTCCTACTACTCTACCATAAAGTTAGATTATATAAACATGTGATGTATGTATATAATTTTATTAGTACTTATATAGCACAATGTATTAATATTCACTTTGAATGTGATTTTTCGTAAGATGTATCCTGTCTAGAACTTCAATCCAATATAATTAAATCACTTATGTACAATAAATAATATCCAATATTGAAAAATACCATAGACTTTAAATTACGGAGGACTGCATTAAGTGGATGCATATAATTGTGAGATAAGTATAAATTAAACTTCGAAAATATTAATATAACTTATGAAAAATGTAAGATAAAGAAAAACTAGTTATATGAGTAATCAACATTCCGCCAGGACATTGTATGGTTTTTTTTATACTAGTAATAAATAATAAGTCATGTAAGATTTTTATTTCCATGTGATCTATTTAATGCTAATGAAAAATTAGTTATGTGTTCTGAAGTTTTTAATAACAGTATTTAAACAGTATTCCCAAGGTTGGTATTGGCAATGTAAGGAATGGTTAATATTTCTCACATCACCAAAGTCTGGGCAGTTGTGACCACTTAACATCAGGTGGCCCATTTGGCAAACCTAAGCAATAGCTGTAACTTAAAAGAAAAAAATAATAATAAAAATATTCTAATGTTATACTTTAATTTAAAATGTCACTTGAATTAGTACTTGTACTACATTCAATAAAATGTAGTAATAGAATCGACATTTTTTAATAAAATATATAATATAATATATTCGGTTAATTAAAACAAAATAAATCTTAAGAAAATAGTTTATTTTATTTACAATAGTAAATCAAATGTACAGAATCAGTCGGCAATTGAAAATGTCTGAAAACTCTTGAGCCAGGCCTTTGTCTGATAGCTGGACGGTAACTCCTCCGAGTAGGTTTGGAATGTGCTTGTTATCTCTGATAACATGTTACCTAGAAATTAAATATTATCATTTGTTAAAAATTTAAAATATTACAATAATATATATTTTAAAAAAGCATAGTTATTGTTTCAGACTTCAGAAATCAGAGTACAATGACTTTTTTATTGATTTGGAAATTGTATAAATATGCCAAACATGGCATACATATTTCTGTTAATATAACTCAGTTGGCTCACAGAAGTCACGGTCGCGCTGGCAGGTGGTGGTGTCGAGAGCGGAGGTAAGTCGAAGACACAGTGCCAGCAGTGGTCCCTCGGCAGCTGACAGCGCCCCGCAGCGCTGAAGTAGCTGCACTCCGTTTCGACACACTGACATTATATCGGTCTCTTTCTCGTGTTGTGAACTATCTGGAATAAATAATAATCGAGTATTTATCAATTTAGGTCTCGAGCATGGCTTTCATTCACTTAAATACAATTGTATTATAAAATAGTCTAGTTTTCGCGTGTTAGGGAGTCGTTTCTGTAGGTGTTTGTAAAAAAAGAAGACTGTTCTACCTGAAGGTTACAGTAAGGTAATCATACAAAATTTCATCAAAACGGTTCCTTCGTTTAGCAATGAAAACTTTACAAAAAGCCAGAGTTACTTTCGCATTTAAAATATTGGTATAGATAATATTAAAGGGTTTGTTGAATAATCTTTAATCTAATATCTTTCATCATTTCAATTTAAAAAGCTGCTTTCAATGGTTTTTAAAATTAATGTATTTTTATAAACATGTAAACCATACCCAATTTTTTACTCTTGTCAATATTTAAAAATTCGGCACATATCCTAAGTGCGAAAACAATAACTTGTATAAAGACAGTCTGACAGTCACATCTGAAAATTTAAAACAATATATTTTTTTTATATTTAGATCTTTAAATTTCATGTAATTTATTTGCATTTTGAAAAAATATATATTTTAAACATTTTAATATGACAGTACTCAAACACTAATCAAAGATATTATATATACAATTATAGGTATGGACATTGTACTGTATTTTGCTGATTTGTCATAATCCAACACAGTATAGGCTATATGTTCACAAATTCTTATATAGAATGATGAGCTCATATCTTGAATTTAATTGCAACAACAATTTATAAAATCGTATATTTCATGCATTTTACTGGTACTACCACCATATTTATAAATCATATATTGATTTATCCTTACCTATGCTGTTCTAACTGACTGTCAGATTGACTACTCAGGATACAATACAATCTAAGTAGACTTCTCGTAATTTCCAATGTTTGTACCACTATATGATGCTTCTCTATACATTTTAAAGATACTTCTGTCTGTTTAAGAACAATTTGTAATGCACATGAATCTGTAAATAACTTGTTATATGTAATAATTCATAGATTTAAAATAATTATTACTGAAAACATATTAAAGAACAAAGATATACTATATAAAAGAGCAACTATTAAAATTTATTAAATAAAATCATAGTTTATAATATAGTTTAATTAAACATACCTTTCTTATACAATAAGACACCTTGATCATAATCCAGTTTTAAATTTCCATTTGAACCTTTGCAACATATTTGTAACAAAAAATTCTCTTCATATGCTAATTTCCCAAGTAATTTCAATATCTCACTCGTAACAAATGGCATTGGACGAGAAGCTATCATAGACTTGCATATATGTAATATTTGCTTATTTCTTTCATGGTTGGTTGCATAGGCTTGCAAAAACAATGTTATTGATAGTAACAAACCACTGTACAATAAGGCGCATGTCTAGAAATTAACACATTTTTATCATAAATGAACACAGATGAAAATGTATTTATAAATACAATGGATATTAGAGGTGTATGTTAACAGATTTTATATAATATATTCAATTTTTTATAGTGATTATAACCCATTACACATAATAGATTACACTTACTGTATTATCTAATAAGGAACATATCCTAGCAATATCATTAATAAATGAATATGTCTGCTTATTTGAATCATTCTTCTTATCTTGATCCAATAACTTATTCAGTAATTCATTATTTTTAGTATCTTCAAGAAGGTAATATAAAACACATACCATTCTTCGTGCTAATATACCTTGTTCCTCTTTATATAATACCCTGTAGATTTTAAAAAAGAAAATCTATTGTAATATAATAAAGCTCAAAAATTTGTATTGTTGTTTATTTATATCATATCATTTGAGTATTTAATTATTTAGTATGAATTATTATATGTATTTGCTATATAAAAAATACCTTCCACTCAACAAATCATTTTTATTGATGATGAGCAACTTAAATGTAGCATCAATGTATCTCTCATCCATTTCCTTTTGGAAGGCTGTAGTCATTCTCCGGGAAACCATCTCGAGTTCTTGCTGAACATTCTTAATAAAACTTTGGGTTATGTCAAGAATCTGAAAATTCATATATGCAACATAATGAAGATAACTAAAAAATAAATAAAGAGAAATTTTTGAACTGAAATTTTCATAACCAAAGATTAATGGGCAGCTATTTTTTTTTTGAGGGTCTTTGATCAAAATAAGGATAACTATATTTTCAAGCACCTATTGAGTTTAGATTTAAACACAAAATTGACATACATTTGAGCATATTTCAAGGTTGCCATATTTATTTGCAGCTAAACGACTGAGGTCTTCATATATACAACTCAAATTGGCTTCACTTTTTCCAATCTCTTTCCCAATACATGGTGTAGTCGGCAATCTGTGAAATGTGCTAAATATTCTACATTTGTTTTGTACATCTGTCCGCTGCTGAAGCTTTTCATTGAGGTCCAGAATGGAATACTGATTTTTTGTTGGTTCCAAGATGAAAGGTAAAATTTGTGACAATTTTGAGTGTTCTGAAATTGACAAAAAATTAAAGTACTTAGAAAACATAGGACAAACTGTTTTTATATGTATCATTGATATAAGTTAATATGTAGATTTTATTACTATTTACAATGGCACTGTCTCTAAAATATGGTAATATTTGTTGAGGATATGTTTGTATTTACTTATGTGTCAAATAGGTCTTTTTTTAATCTACATTTAGATTTTCTGAATATTCAACATATAGTAGACTATACTGACCAAAATAAATAAAATATTATATTACCTACCATTTTTTAATATTACATTGAGTTTCAAAAAATAAGATTTATCTTCAGTTTGAACACTGTTTGATGTTGTTTTAACTTTCCTTGTAAAATTTGCAGCTTCTTTTTTTCCATACATACTATTGTTATGTCTTTGACTGTAATATATAATTCAAGTTTTTCAGTATAATTTATTTATATTTACTATTCTAAATACATATTAGGTGTGTATTTACCTTGAAGATATGTCATTACCAGCTACAGTTATCTGGGTTAGCTTTACTTTGTTTGATTCCAGCATCTTGCATTTCTCTTTGATACTAATTATTTCCAAGTTCTGTAAGAAACATTAGAATCTGTTGAGATTTGCCCATTGATATGTTATTTAATAAAACACAATACAAATGTTAGTTTTATCAAAATAAAAATAAAGCAAAGTTTATTGTACCTTGAAATCTAATTGATTACGTAACTCATGCATTTGGTTATTTACAGTTGTCATCTTCTCTGACCATTCAATTTGAGCTTTTTCCTGGGCCTTTATTTTCTCTAACCTTGCATTATCTACTGCTATTTGGCATGTCTTCAGCTGAGTTCGTAGTATTGATGCCTCACCTTCTTTTGTAAAACATTTTTCTAACAATTTACCATTTTCTGACTTCAATTTCGCGTTTTCTTCTTGTATTTGCAGAAGCTGACGATAAACTTGTTCTGAGTCTTGGCCTTTATAAATGTGGTCATTAATTATGATATCCTCGCTAACATTAACACTATCTCTTTTGCAATCTTTAAACATGCCAGGTAGTGGTGAGGATATTGTTTTGAAGCTATCTCTCATTTTTGTTGATACTGCATTCATTGGACTGATAGGTTTTTTGAAAGAAAAGCTGGACTTAGATGTACTTGGAATGGGCTTGCTAATTTGAGTGCTTGTTGTTGAAGGTTGCATACATATGCTATAATCAGGTAATGTAGTATTATTAGGTTCTGTAAAAGCTTCTTCGCAAGCTTGGCTCGCCAATAGAAGTATTTCGTCATCATTGTCATCTCCCCAAGTATTTGTTGGTTCATTATCTAAATAAAAGAGTAATTAAAATTTATAACTCGTGTCAAACTTCAAAAATAGAATATATTAGAGAATTATATTAGAGAGTTAATATAACAAAATAAACTTGTAAATTCCAACCTTTGCTAGGCCCAGCATTTTGACTTAATGGAAAATTATGATCGGATACGGTAATATCAAGTTTAGCTTTTTTTCTTTCTCCATATTGTTGGGGATATATAAATCGTTTGGACATTTTTTTAATTTTAACACTTTTTCAATATACTTTCATTTTAAAAAATCTGTTAAAAAACTTAACTATTTTCAAAAATAAACATAAATTATGTACTTATTTTACTTATTTACTTTATTTTCAAAAATAAACATAAATTATGTCAGACAAACGTCAGTCATAAGTCAACCATAGACTGCCGTACCATAGAGAACATAACTTCTAACGTATTGCTAATGTAGTAACTATTAGTGAGTAGTGTATATTCTGTGCCTGTGATGTCAGTCTCATTAACGGATTAACTATAGGGTAAAAATATCATGTATGACTATGATTGTATATGAAGCCTAAATAATATACTTATATATAGTATTATTTCACAGCCGAGATGACCTAGTCGTATGAACGCGTGAATCTTAACCGATGATCGTGGGTTCAAACCCGGGCAAGCACCACTGAATTTTCATGTTCTTTACGGTGAAGGAAAACATCGTGAGGAAATTTGCATATGTCTAATTTAGCTGAAATTCTGCCACATGGAATAAACTCCAAAACCTTCTCCTCAAAAAGGGAGAGGAAGTCTTTAGCCCAGCTGTGGGACATTCACAGGCTGTTACGGTACAGAGATTGTAATCACTTTATAAAAAGTCCCAGCACAGACTCTCAGTATTGTTATTGTTATGGATCAGTATTCGTAAAATTACAATATAATCCTAAGTACCGCTGGATTTTGTGGTTGGCCCACTTAATGTTCCTTTATTTTGAACCATTTTAAATTTCATAGGTTTTTATTAACACCTAAATAAATTTGAATTAAACAACTGCTTGTGGCCATGGACACTGTATAAATTCGTTCATAGTTGTTTAATATAATTTGTAACTATCCCGATGTCATTACCTTAACATTTTTCATTTGCAGCCGGCTATGCCGCTACCATGACTAACACTTGTTTGTGGACCCTATAAAGAAAAGGTTGAGTATCACTGATATAATCCAATAGTAATCCAGACTAAAATAGGAATTAAAAATAAGTTTATTATATATTTTGTCATCAAAAAATATAAATATAACTACTATTGGTTAAATCATATTTGTACATTGAAAATGCTACATTTTGTAAAATTTTGTTAATCAACGGGGAAATCGGTAAGCATGGCATCATTTTCTTGTGTATCCAGATTAAAAAATTGTTAGAGATAATAGGAAAACACAAATACTTTTTTACACAAATATTTTTTTGTTATTTAAGAAAATATACTAAAAGCAATGTTTTCATGAACAAAGTACAAAATAAAAACAAAGCAACTAATAATTTTGTTATAAATGGTTTGAAAACATTTTTTGTAACCTGTGAAAATACCATAGACAACTAATACAACGCGGAAAAGTTTGTGTTGATCTAGATTATTTTTGATTTAGTTCGTCGTGGAAATTTGTAAAGAGTGGACGTACATCATGTCTGTTGCATATAAACTTGGTGATTTAGTTTGGTATGTAGTTAAAACTTGCATATAAACAGTGAAAACCTAAGTAACAATTTTATAGTTATACTAAGCACCAAAATTTAATTTGTTACAGGGCTAAAATGAAGGGGTTCAGCCCTTGGCCCGGCCGGGTGAGTCTCTTTAAAATGCTATTTTAAAGTAAAATTGCTGACTTTAAACGACAAAATCAAAGATATACATTACTAAAAATTAAATAGTTGTAAAACCGACTTTTTCTATGTTGAATTTCAAAGAAGTATTGGTATAGAATTAATGAGCGGGAATTTTTTGTAAGACCGAATGTAGACGCTTATGTGTTGTACACATCGTGTATTCTACTAATTACGGTATATCATGCTGGCGCCAAGCCGATACAAGACATTAAACTATACAAAATAGATATTTTGCTTGTAAACAACGGATGATAAATTCATATATCACACACACATCTATCTAAATTTAAAAATTGCATGTAAAACAAGGACAAAACATTGTCCTATATTTTGGTAAGTAAATGTGCTATACCTAACTATTTAATGTTCGTTTTTCAGGTTGCCATCCCTACTCCGGAGCTGAAACCTCCAAAGAAGGCAATGAATGTTCAATGCATTTACTTTTTTGGAACTAATAATTAGTAAGTATTTTATTATTTATTTTAATGTATGTTTGACAAATGACTACTTAAGTATGATGTAAAGTTTTGTTTACAATATCACCCTAATATATTTTATAAAATTATGGTTTATATTTACTATGTTTTTCTACAGTTTTGTAAATAAAATATATTATAAACACATAGTTAATACATATATTGTACCTTGCTTCAATAGTTGCCATGATTTTAATAATATATTGATGAATGTTGAATACATTCTTCTAAAAGAAGATTTTTTTTTACCCGTCTAATGTCACTCACATACTACTACTTCAATTGATCGTTCAATTCTCACTATTTGAATATTATTTACAAATGAATATTTAAAAAAAAGTACTTATTTTAGTTTATTTATATGAACGAGTCTATTCATTTAAATTGTCTATCCAGATAATTAGTTTTAATTCAAATACTATATTATATAAGCTCAAGACATAGTAAAATATTGTTAAGAATGTTAATTTACTTGTTTATATATAAAAATTGATTGATAATAAATATCAAATCATTTTAAAAAGAAAATGAGTTACTGAGTATAAATTGTGTTTTAAAAAAATCTAAAGAAGTTTTAGATAAACTTAGTTTTATTCCTGAAATATTATTTAAATTTCTTTAATTAATGAATAACTTTTTAATTATTTATTACATGTAAGGGTTAATTATACAAAAACAATAAATAAAGTGTATGTATATGTCCAAATAATAAAATAGAAAGAAAAAGGAAAAATGTGCATTGAAGCCTGTAATTTCAGTTCTAAGCATTCATTATAAGCAAAGATAAATTAAAAAATAACTTATTATTTTTACATATTACCATATATCATCAGTGTTTTAAGGTTTTTGAAAACTGCTTTTCTTTCAATAAGCATAATGTCTTAATGATTGCACCCCATTCACATTCAGCATCAGTTATCATATAACATGATCTAATTTATTTATTGTGTAATACTAAAAGTAATCTTTAATTTAACAAATACTTTGAAGCATTTTATTATTATTATTCGGAGGATGCGTGAGTAACCAATGCGTAGAAGAAAAGAAATTAATAATTTTTTTAACCATAATTATAATTGCAAGTAAATGTATAAATACACATTACATCAAAATTAAAAATAACATTGAAAAGAAGCAATAATGATAGTAGCTTTTTCTTATTGGAAACAATTAAGAGCAAATTCTATGAAAACTTAATAGTACAGCTAGCAAAAGAAACAATACATATATGATAATAGAATGGTTTAGATTTCCAATAATGACCTTTAGTGTTATAAGTGATGGGTTTGGTATAATGCTAAATATGTGTAACTTAGTTGAGTTCTCAAAGGGGTATACGAAGAATCAATTTAATTTTAATGTATGTCTTTTTTCATTAGCGCCCAAAAAAGGAGTGTTATATTTTTAAGGTTCACATTTGTGAGTTTATTCCACCATAAATTTTAAATGTCTGAACAGATTTTAATTTATATCCATTCATTCATTTAGGGCAGTCATTTTTTTTAATTTTTAAGGTAAAATAAATGTTTTTTCTCAAATGTAATACATAGCCAACAATTTAATTTATATGTACTGTATGGAACGCAAAGAAAATGATATGCTTTTTTGTCATTTATGATATATTCTTCTAATTTATTATAAGCCTTCGTATTCATGTTGTTTAACATTTATAATTTATTAATTATAGATAAATGTTGTGTATGTATTAGGCGTGCAATGTACGTAACTGGCTGGTAGACAAGATTTTTGTCTAAAATAATATATTGAATAACGCGATAATTTAAAAATGTTTGTAAGAACATTGTGTTAGTATAGGCTCCAAAACAAATGTTTGTTTTGGTGGTTTTAAATTACTTAATAGTAATCAATGGTATATTTACATACTGTAAATTTTATTAAAAAAAAAAAAAAGTTTAAGCTTTTTTCTAACTGTAATCGTATAAAAGAGATAGCTAATAGTGTTCGAGCAAGACAGCATGAGATTGATCGCGATTTATTAAACTTTTATTCATAATTCGTAACATACATCATAATTCACTTGTGTGTTGACAAGTAACGTTTATCAATGTGTGATGTGCTGCAAACATCGTGACCCTATTTTCTTACAACCATTGCTATATTTAACGAATCGTCATTGTACATTAGTGACCGGTAGTGTTCGAGTTACTTGTAACGTTGCCGTTAAAGTTGTTGTACAATGCGCTTCGAAAATTTGCGTTACGTTTCTTATGGGGATGATTTTGAACACCAAGTAAACATTTTTACCATTTGCAAGGAAACGGATTAGTTCTTTGGATTTAGTAATCGGACTGGCTGTTATAATCTGTGGTAGGGCTGTTCTGTACTAAACTCGGTGTACGTTTCCACTTGTGGGGTGTCACACACCAGTTATTATATATATATTCCGATTTGAATGGCGGTTATGTCAATAATTACTGGTTCAAGGAATGTTCTATAGAGCTTAGACGCCGTGGTTGGCGTCGCTTTAACTCTTTAAGAAGTGGCTTATGTTTCTTAAGGTACCAGTTCATTGGCTTGCCAATGGCTAATTGGCTCGGGTTAAAAAAAATACACGGCAATACTAGGAAAAAAGTTGCTGCTTGCCATTATGTCTTGTCTGTTGCTGCTTAGTAGACCAAACTCAGGGAACAGTTGTTTTGAAGGCACAAAGTGTTTTGACAAATTTAGGATCTCTTTACATCATATTATTGTTCCAATCATTCAATTTCTGACAAACTTTGTATTGAAATTCACAAATTTGATAAAAAAAAAATATAATAATATAATCATCTATCTGTAGTATCTAAATTTCCGATAGTTTACCTTTAATTATTAATGAGATGACTTATAGAAGCAATATCCGTATCCAATAAAAAATGTAATATCCAAAGATTAAAAAAGAAAGTATTATTATGGAATATTAATTATGCTGGCGTAGTTAATCCTCAAAGAAGATTTAAAAGGGGCTCTTCATGTAAATCACAAGATCCAATAGCAACCTACTTCGACTCATGAGTATCAACCATCTTTCAATTTGTCCATAAGAATGATTATAGCGTAGAGCCGTAGACCAATAGCAATACTGTTGATGGCACTTACAATACTTAAAAACCCAAGGGCCTAAATCAGTCTGAAGTCTTCGAGATGAACTGTCTGTTTTATTGTAAAATTGCAATATGCATGCTCTTTTGTCCCTAAAAAACAGGTGTAGTATGTACGACCATTCGTGACTTATTACTGGCCGGCAGAGTTAGATTGCGTTGCTTAAAAGTAAGATTGTTGTCTTTTAAAGAATGCAAGTAAATTTTTTTTTTTCGTATTATATCGGATTATTTTGCTTTAACTTGTTGAGAGACAGATAAATATCGGAAACCATTTTATACCAATATTGCAAATAACGGTTTTGTACCAGTAAAATAATTAAGCATTAAATTGGTTAATACGCTTAAAAATTTCCCTGTCCATACAGCAGACATAATAGTTTAAACAATAACCACGTGTCTAATATGACTCACGGCACAGGGGATCGTTAAAGAAGAGAAATAAAGGTAGTTTTTTGTCCACAGTGCCTGGATTGAAGAGCATAATATTAAACCCTACCAGGAACATAAGGAGCAGTTGATCAAGTCCTGCAAGACCGCAGCATTTAAGGAAGCGGTCGCCCAAATTGAGGAATATATTGAGAATCCTGAGGTTAGTTCTTATGAGTTTTTTTTGTGTCATTTCTAGGATTATTTGTCAAAGAATTTGGAGTTCTATTGGTGGTCTCTATTACAATGTGCCATGATATATTTGAGAACATATGTTTATCTTGCTCTTAACTTTTTGGATTTTAAATGACCGAAGTATTTGATCGTTATTTGTATTGATGTAATTTACAAGTTTTGATTATTAATGATAAATTACAGAAGAGAGATAAATTAATAACGAGATGGAGATGTTTATTTTGTTTCTTATTTAAGTATCAATTTTTTTTTTACGATTAATAGATATACGAAATGGATTTATTAATAAACGTATATGGTCAATGTTATATTCAATTTCCAAAGCAAAGCAAAATTTTCCCCAACTTTTTAACTCTATATTTAGGAACGTTTGTACATGTGTGTATCTGTATATATACAAACATGCCAGTGAACTATATTAACTCTTACTTATGAAATTTATATATTTGTTTAATTTATAATATATAACAGTATTGGCAAATGGGCCTTCTGATAAGTAAGTTGTTTCGTATAGTACGGTAAGTTGTTACCTACAGATTGGCACTCATAAAAAATAAAACCATTCCAAGCATCACCCATGCGCTACCAACCTAAGGAACTAAGAAGTTATTTCCCTCGTGGACTGGATTGTGGATTGTAAACTAACAACAATACGATTTTATTAAGTTATTATAAAAAAGGATAATAATCCAAAGGTGTGTTGCTTTTTCATGACTCATTAGTTGAAGATGCGATTGTTGCTTAAACTTGCTAAAGCTTGTTCCCGATCCTAAAAGTCATTTCAGGTTAAGCCCCGAACAATTTTTATCCGAACTAAAAAAAAAAGAGGTAACAGGATTAAAATTATCTGGCGATAAAGAATCCATTGTGTGACAGTAATTATATTTTTGTTAAATTTAATTTGCAATCCGTGAACTTTTGGCCTCGTAATTATAATATTTTATATAACAATTATTTATTTATATTAAAACTTAATTTGGGTCTTATTATTTTAGTTTCATGATTTTAGTGTAATTATATTATTGTTTTATGAATTTACGAAAATTAACGTACTTATTTATTTATATACATCGTAATTTACAAGATAAATGAAAAGCTACAACAGGCTTGGAATGTAAACAAATAGCGTACTATTTTTAATTACTTAAATTACATATCAACTTCTGCATAGAAATCAATAAGTCATGTAACCAGTAATACTATTGCTGTCGAAACTATGCAGTAGTGTAATAAATAAAAAGCGAACAAAAATTTCTTGAAAAACGATACTAATGCACGAATGAAAACAATATTATTTACTTTTTTCCTTTTAAAATGACTTTCATATAAAATATGAACTCAGTACACATGACTCGTTTTCGTATTTTGTTAGAAAACAATTTTATTTTTATATAAATTATCAAAAGAGCTGCAAATTTTATTTTTTCTAAATTATTACTTTTGTCGATTCATTAAAAATATATCTTTTGGAGACATTATTGTTTAATATATGGAAGTAGTCATCGCATTTTCACCGACAATGTTCTAAAAGTGAAATACATTAAAGGTAAAATAATAGTCTGTCAATGCCTCACCGGTCGGTCGGTAATGCAGTCGATCCTCTGTTCTTGAGAAGACGGTTTGGAGCTTTAAACCACCACGCTGCTTTAATGTCACAGATTTGCATCCGACACATGTATCGTTGCTTCTCTTCACCGTTGAGCACGAGACGAACTATAAACACAAATTGAACACATAAGAATATAGTGTTCCTTCCCTGAGTTCACCCGCACTCAATCGGTTCACTTCACGCATTCACATGTTCTAATGATTCTTTCGGATTATCGTGCCTACTTATCGTATCGTATATAGTATTTATTGTAAGCCTCGATAGCTTTGAATTTCTCAAAGAAAAACTATTCGAAGTTTTTCGAAGGTGAATAATTATATGTTATATTAAACAAAATTATTTTTCTTTTACGCCCTGATAAAACAAATATAATCTATATTCTAAAGTGGAAAAGTATTTAAATTTGTTTTTATAGTTCTAATCTCCAAAGCTTATATATAATTCTTTCACCAATATTTGTAATGAACCTTAAGGATATATTATATTAACAAATTGAATTAAATAAAAAGGGTTTTCATAGAGAATAATTTTGCAATGAAAGTCTACTAAAAATCGGTTAAGGGAATGAGTTTCTTACGAACATTGCCTTAACGAACGCTTTCTGTAAAAAAAAAATGTAGAACTTTAGAATACTTGCAAAAAAGTTGAAGCGCGACGTTTACATGTTACGGTTAATTCAAGTGTTATGAATGACTAAAGGCCGGCCGACCAGCACGCCGACACGAGTCGGCGGCTTCCCATCTCGTTACTATTCGATAAACCTTGTCGGCGGCGCAAAATGCATCTTCTTTTAGCATTTAATGATTGCGTAATTCGAGTGTTACCGCGCAATTTAGTGCCGACATGTCGCCGTAGTATGTGTGGGCGCTGTTTAAATAATGCCGTCTACACCTTGCCACCCGGTCTACGTCGGCGGGTCGGCGGGTTTGGTATGAAGGCAAACTCTTTTACAAGACATCATACAACTGCCTATTATTATAAAGCAACAATTCGTAA
The DNA here is from genome assembly GCA_905147175.2 of Nymphalis urticae. NCBI lineage: Eukaryota > Metazoa > Arthropoda > Insecta > Lepidoptera > Nymphalidae > Nymphalis > Nymphalis urticae. The sequence goes on along the minus strand of LR990004.1, from coordinate 9,644,859 downwards.
ATGTCGTACTGCCGGGTGAAGAATACCTTTTTTTTTGTTTAAGTGCCTTCTAATAATAAATTGTTAATAAAAAAAAACGGTAAGCACAAGTATTTTTATCGATCACTCTCCCGAGCAAATTCATTAAAAAAATATGTACATCGCCCGTTGCATTAAATACATTACACATGTCTTTTTGTACGTTCCGATAATAATTAATTTATTGTGTGCATGGGTCAGGTTTATAATATGTTATTAATTGTAGTATAATAATTACACGTATCTCTATTATAAATTATCGGATTGTACAAAGTTGCATTAGCTGCAACAGGTAGTATTATCGCTACCAGGCAATCAGAGGAGCAATTGTATAATATGTCGGAAGGCTGAATATGAAATGCTTAGTATAAATATAACGAAAGTTATAAGTCACCCACTCATCAGATATTCTACCGCCGAACAGCAATACTTAGTATTGTTGTGTTTGAAGGGTGAGTGAGTGTAAATACAGGTACAAGGGATATAACATCTTAGTTCCTAAGGTTGGTGGTGCATTGGCGATGTATGGAACGGTTAATATACTCGTAGCGCCGAAGTCTACCAGTGTCTACTATAATTGATGATCACTTAAAAAGATTAGTATAAAACGTTTCTCGGAACTTTTTCCTACTACATTACGTTATTCTTTTTACTTATTTTATATTTTTTACCTATTTATTCTACTGTGTATGGATAAAACCCGTTCAAAATCTTGCTGACTTTGCACGGATTCCTGTTTGGCGGTGGATGAAAACATTATAAGGAAAACTAAATGTGTCTGATGAAATTATTCTACTCGTATTGGACGTATTAGAGTACCGTGGTGAAACCACGACGTTAAAGTTCTTAATGATTTTCCTTAACAGTACATTCTCTTCATACATCTTTAACTTGACTATTGATGACTTAGAGTTATTACTATCAGTAAATGTTAATTAGTTAACTTCTATTTAAAAATAGTTAATAAATAAGGCACAGGGTCAGGTTTCATTAGGATGCAATTATTGCAGACACGAAATAACATTCCATTTTCAAAACAAGAAGATCACTTACATGTAGTTCTTGATTATATTTCTATTTCTATGATTTTTTTTTATGATATCAGTATACATATCGACTTTCTGCCTTACTTATAAACGATGCTTAGCAGCTGTTTCGTTGAACATTGATTTCCCTTTTTCTGTCATCATTGACAATGTACCCTATACATGTATATATTGTTAATTATGTTTGTTTCGTTTCTAAATTGCAATATAAAAAAACGTGTAATGTTTATAAATATATAGTCATATCAATGTTTAAGTAACTAGGTATTTATTATATTTTTCATAAAATTTATCAATGAAAAATAATACTCGATTTTCAATGTATTTATTTACAAATATAATAAATGAAAAATTACAATAACAAAAAATTGATGTTAGTTTACAAAATATTTGTTATTGTCATTAGAAATTCGGTGATTTCGATGAACACGCTCGTAATCCAGAAGAGGAATTCGACAAACTAAAAGATGTGATGAAAGAGGACAGTTCCGACGAGAAGCCACCGGAGGAAGAGAACGCTACCCCCGAGGTTAAGAAAAAGAGCGCCACGCCTAAGGTAATAAAGTCGAAAATTGATTGCATGTACTTGATCAGGAGATAAAGAATGATCTGTCAAAGGTAGGTACAATTCATATGATTATTATTACACAGATTGATATTTAAATCAACAGAGCATTATTTTCATACCAATAAAAAAAACACCCGTAGTGTAATTTGAATATAGAATATACTTTTATGATTTGAGATGAGGAAGGAAAAAAACAACTAAATAAAAATGTTTCGACGACATTTTTTTATTTGAAATAATAATAATTAGAAGCATGCTGTTAAGAACAAACTAATAAAATTATAAAATGAACTTTATACCAATGTATTTAGAATTGTTTTTATATCGAAGTATTCAATTTTATATCTGGGTTACGTTTAGGAACATTGTGTGCACGTCGTCATTTTAATTTTGTAGTTGCAATAATTAATTCTTAAGAATATATATCATAATTAAACACTTCGAAATTTAAAACCGATTGATCTCATATGTTTATGTATATACGAAATTAGTATAAAAACTATTAAATGATATTGAAATAATTTCTATGTTAAAAATTTACTTTTAATACTACAGATAAATAATAATTTATCTAGTCTTAACTACGGTATCGAATGTGTACCGAATATCCTATGCAAGAGAAGTTTATCAAAATTTACTTTTTTACTTCATATATGATGTGTGGGTCAAATATAGCAACTGTGTTTTAAACCAGTTCCACACAAGTGAGCTGAAAATTTACACGCACTTTTGGTGTAATACAAAACCAGTGATATAAATTTTGTTCGTTTTAGTACGTGGATTAAATAAAAGCTTATTTTTAAAAGGCTTTTATTTAGGATTGAAAAAGAGCATCGATTTTAGTCCTGACCAAATAATTTATATATAGCTACGATAATAGAATAGGCATGATTTAATTGTTTTCTTATTGTAAAATATTATATAAAACATGAACGTAAAATTTAATTATAGTTTTGAATATATTTTGAAAGGCGATACAATCGCGATTTGTTATTTTCTTATAGATAATATTCGACAAAACATACTTGGGTGAAGGACGATATCTATTCGGATATATTATTCGTGATGTTTTTCTCAAAATTGTATATAATATATGTATGTATTTACTAATAAATAATATAGGTATAGTATAATAAATTTATTTTGAATGTACGATAAAAACTATCAGAAGACTGAAGGGTCAGAGTGTAATACGTCACTATTTTCATTTATCAATTCTCAATATTTATAGATACGTTTGGCCATTTCAAAGGTGAAGTCTATCAAGCGCTCATCCTCGACCGGTCTCAAGGGGACGCCCCGCAAGAAGGTTAAGAGCATCTCCCGTTCGTTCACGGACAGTGACATGGCGAACGAGAAACCTTCCATGTTGAATCACTCCTTCTCTAAGAAGTCCAGTCTGTTGCATCGTCCTTCGAATATACTGAGACCTGTAAGTTGAAAGAGAATTGGATTATAATTGGAAAGCTTTCTATGTCCAAATTTAAATATACCAAAAATTAAATCTTAATCATTTTAATCGTTGGTACATAAAGTTAAACCACAGCCGAGTACTATTACTAATTAACTTAAAAGTAACATTAAGAATCATATAGGATCCTTTAAAAGTAGCTAAGATGGCGACTAACGATTCGCTCCACACAGGAGACTCCCCCGCTGGATTTGGAGAACGTTTCGGAGACGTTGCTGGAGAAGAACATCAAGGCTAGCCAGATGAAGTTCGGCTTCCTCGGGCTGGGCATCATGGGCGGCGGCATCGTGAAGAACTTGCTGAACTCGGGACACAAGGTGCTCGTGTGGAACCGCACCGGGGCCAAGGTATGTCAAATTTATTTGAAATTGCTCCGGAATCGTTATCGGCTTCCTTTTCAGATTGGATATTTATGACTAGCGGCGTCCCGCGGTCTCAACCGCCTTCACTTTGGATGTATCCGATTCGTAATTGCCTACAATTGATACTAGATTGGTTGTACCACTTATGGTCACTGTTTCAGTCCTCAGGGTAGCATGAAGTTATATAACAAAGAAACTGGTTCTTAGGTCTAGATACACATGATCTTTTCCGAACCGGTGGTAGATTTTTTTAAATGTGTTTAATTAAGAAATTAATAGAGTTTATTAACGAAATTAAAAACTATCTAACGAATCACAATTTGATTGGTACTGATAGAAAATCAAGTGTGTCAATCGTACAAACTGTCCAGTTTTATATTATTAGTGTGTACATTTAGCTTCGATTATTTAATGATCTCGGAGTTTAATAATTACGTTTTGGTAATATTGACTGCTGCGCTATTTCCCTTTATGGTGAAAAAATACTCGCATAGATAAAAAATACTTACTTTTTTTAATTAGCTTTATTTTATGAATAGTTTAAATAAAATAATTTATCCGACAGAATTGTTTATTGAAATGTCCTCTTGCCATTATTATTTTTTAATGATATAAGTGTTGTTAGAAATAATTAAAATTACGATTTTTATTTTCTGGCGATAATGGAGTATCATCACGCCACGCACTTTGAGTGTTTAGATGGATGGCTGGTTCTATTTGGGTGTATGAACAGTTTTTGTTCATTTAACTGTAATAAACTCATATGTGAAGTTGTACAAGTATCCCAAATTGTCTTTTATGAGCCTCTGGTCGCCATATCAGCGATAGAGAAACTGTCACAGACTACAATTCGTTTTACCTCAATCTATATAAAGATTTATAAATTCACGAAAAAGGTAAACACACGCGTTTTATATTTAAATCGAAAATCATCGATTACGCTATTTTTCTCTATCATCATCTTTAAATCCAGAAGGTCCGATGCGCTCATTACAATTACAAATATATTACTTGTTACTCTGCAATAACTTATTAATATTTATATAAAATCTCCATGAAAGGTTTTTTAGAAAACTAGATTTTTGTCTAATTATAAAGTAAAGGCGAGTTTTGTTGTTATAATTAGACTCAAATCTCAACTACCTTCATACGTCTATACGATAATCAATTACTATTAACTATCATAGTATTTACTGTCTCGTCGATCTAGCGGCTGTGATAAAGTTAATCCTGGGTTCGAATCCCTAGGTGGAAAAATGTTATTGAATTTTTGTGCTAATAATATTTTCGTATTAGTCGAGAAATTGGCACGGTTTCATGTAAAGCCGTTGGTTCTGCGGCTGATATTTCTGCTGCCGTGTCGGATTGTCGCCACGTCGGTTTATGAGAGTGAGGGTATGGAGTGTGTGCCCTCACACACACATGTGAATATTTTATCAATATGTAACGTACTACTATTGTATATGAAATAAATATCTTCGCCACCGAATTTATTTATTTTATATTACGGATGTTTATTTAAATTTAATCGTTTTAAGGTATTATATTTATTGATTTCACCGTTTCGTGGATATTTATAGAATAAACAGTTACAGCTCCAGGTGTTTTGATGACCTTCATTATTGGATCTGGTTGTCCAAACACTCTATATCTATCATCTACAGACTTAAAAAAATACTATTTATCTAATTAAAACTTTATATTACAATAATAATAAAATTATTAGACTAAGAATTGGCTAAGAAGGGAAAGTATTGTATCAGTTATGTATGATATATATATATATATATATAATTTATTTCCTATATATATACATCTCTCTCAAACAGTTTGGCTGATCGAGATGAATCCTTAAATTGACGAAGATTCATTAAATTGACTCGTCTCGATGACGTAACCGTAAAAAATGAATGTCCTATTCAAACGGTCTAGGCGTGTTGCTATGTTTTAATAGGTTTTTATTTTAAGCGAATTTGTATTTCGAAATATTAATATTTTTTCGTTACTAAATTCTTTATCTAAACGACATATTTATACTTAATATCTTATATATATAGATGAATATAATATTAATATATATATATTTATACTGCTATCATATATGTAGTATATAAAAGTTTATGAGGGATATATAATAATCTATGTTATTTTAGTGTATATGTTATTAGTTTATTTATCATATGCTTCAAATAGAAAGTAAAGGACATAAGCAATAAAATCGTTCCGAATGAAGTGAATGTTTTATTTGAATTATGTCGAATAAAATGTAAATGTTTGACGTCGTAAGCGAAGAAACCGCTCAAAATAGCATACGGTTTAATAATGATAGATTAATAATTTTCAGTTTTTGTCACTGATATTAAAATCGTTGTACCATTAGTCGATACGTTTGTAAAAATTAATAGTTTATTAAGAAGCTTCATAATTGTAAGATTTTTTGAAATAAGAGAAGAGACGGTGTGCCGTCATCGGAAATATCCTTGGAACTATATTCGACTTATCTCAAATGTAAAAAAATTAACTTTTATAAATAAACGTAAGAGTGAACACAAATTTTCATTGAAAATTCAATAATTATAAACTTATATAACAAATTTCCACCCTATATTTGATTAAAAGATTCTCTCAGGGGATGATTTTGTTAAAATCCTTACTTAATGCCGACTTACTTAAGTTATATAAGGAACCCTATTGTTCAAGTTTAATTAAGTAGATCTATACATAATTAAATATTAAAAAAAACTACCGCATGACCGCATTTGCAGATTTGCATTTTCTTATTGATAGCTTCATTTACATTAATTTTATGGCGATTGAAAGTAGATTTTATTTATCAGGAAAAGTAATTTGAAATAAATTTTTAATTAAATAAAACTACAATATATAATATTGTATTAAAAATATTGAAACGTCACTCGTATATTGGAAGTTAAGTCGAATATCGACGTTATAACGCTAATCTAAATAAAGTACGGCGGTTTTCACCGATGTATTATTCATGATGTGCATTAGTAATAATGACTCTAATGATAATTGATATATCGTAATAATTAAATGAATTGGTCATAAGAATACAACGTTTCACAATAGCATATACTTATTTTGTTTATTTTAATAACATTAATCAGGGATGACATTTTAATCGCAAGCAATATAAATAACACGAGAAAATAATAAAAATAATAAAGTATATATAATAAAGTATACACAGTTTATAAGTAAAAAAATAATAAAGCATCATTAAATTTGCTCTCTTTTGTTATAAAAGGCAAAATGTGACCGTATATAATAGTGAATACTCTGAGATGTAAGCGCGACTTTGACGTCGATTTCGATAGTAAGATGTTACCATTTACATTAATAACAAAACTAAACGCATGGCCTCACTTATAAACATTGGTTTCGCTCTTTCTGTCACTATTGATTTGACATTCGAAAGAAGAAGACACAGTATTGTTTAACCGATCACTTACAACTTTTATAAGAAAGACCGGTAATAAATTTTATGTCAATGGTGGATAATTAAATGTAAGAATAGGAAAATGGTTAAACGGCAACGATTACGTTCCGAAACGGTTGCGATAGTTACAATTCGTTAGTGGAATTGGTTCCAAGGGTATTGTGTCAAATTGTTATTCGTCCTTCACTTATATAAAAAAATATGTACAATTGACTGTTACCACTCCACTTCGCTTGACGTAAATTAATGTTTAGTGTTTTATGGTTAATTAAAAACAAACATCCCAGCACTAACTTTATGTGTAATCTACATACACATGTGTATATATATTCGATAATGGCATATAAATCAACACTGAACGAAGACCAACGCACAGCTTTAAATATAATTATGTTACATTTAAAAGACCTGAGTTGGTTTTCGTTGATTTTCGTACACGATACATAAATTAGTTATTTCTAAGCGATTTAATTACAAATATATTTTTTGTTTTATAGTCTGTTGCCGGTTCTACTCGGTAGAAGCAATATTCCGAACCATTTAAACCGACGATTCAAAAGTGCTTGTAAAGAGCCCACTTGAATGAAACCTTCGTTTAATGTAGAGATGCACTAAGAAAGGATTGTTCGGAATTTTGATTTAACGAGATGAGCAATTATTCTTAGGTTTAAAAAGTTACGTACATTCCGCAAGAGAAGCTCCATCTTTTTGTGCTAGTGCTTTATGTTAGGATGTCTCGTGAGATGAGAGCATTATAAAAATGTCAGCTTGTTAATAATTTAAAAATGAGCTTCGCTGTCATTAATAAAGACTGAAGAAAATTTGGAAATAATAACTAACACATTTTGAATTTTTACTAATATAATATATTAACATATATTAATCATATAATAATTGTGTTTAGCATTCGACATCTTATATGTTGTCATATTTATTCGAATTAATTTAATTATCACTCTCTTATTTTAATATTGAAAATATTATTATAAGTATTTTACATTACATTAAATGTAATTTTCTTAGAGATATATTTGTATTTCCATAATTAGTAACAGCCTCTGAATGTCCCCGCTGGACTAAGGCCTCTTCTCCGTTGAAAAGGTTTAGAGCAGAGTGATAAAGAATTAAATGTACATTATTTAATTAATTAAAATAGCCTATATATTAATATATCATGACCTATTATGCCTATATGACAATATAATAGATGATTTTAAGATGATCACTTTAATCATTGCTCGCAGAGCAGTTCTTATTATGGAATATTTAATAAAATTATGATTTACGAAATGATCGTTGATATTTATTACAATTATTGAATGTATTTTTAATTATAAAAGTCTTTTGTATCTGACGATATAACATAATCTACAGTGGTTATTCATATCGCATTTGATAACTAACCATTTGGGCACGATGGTGTGACAAATGTTTTCAACGTAGAAAACTATATTAGCTCATGTGCTAAAATTTTCTTATTATACTTAATTTTGTTTTTATTTTGTTATATAGAGGTACATAAAATATATCATTTGAAGTCTTTGCATATTATCATAAGTTGTAAATGAAACAAAAAAAATATATACATTGAAAAATAATTTATTCTTCATGATTTACTTATTCTCATTAATAATATTTAGAAAATTTCAACAATACTTGTATAATTTATTTTAAGAAACGATATACAATATAATCATTGTTGTATGTAGTATTTGGCATATCACTGCAAGACTTCGATACGACGGTGTCACAATATATAATTATAATAGAGATAGTATAAATAGTAGTTAGATTCGATCGTCACTCACGCACACGGGCTCGCTACGGGTGTATGGAGGCAGCGGTACGGACGTACGGCGACAATTACAACAATGACAGTAACAACTTCCTTACACCTCGCTCTAACTTTAAACTACGTTTTAGGTCGAACGAATATAAAATGCATAATGCTCTAAGAGTTTATCCTAAATTACATCAAAATGGAAAAGAAACGATCGAAACGAACGGCCATATTTACAAGACAGATACTCACTCGCAGGAGACGACTTCCTTCGACCTACACACTAGGAGAAACTTAACCTTCGCTAAACGTCACTCGTCACTAGACTATCACAGCTACACGTAGCACGGGCGCCAGTGGGCGGGACGCAGCGCGTACAGGCGGAACACGCGCGTCGCCAGCCGGGACTACAGCGCGTCGCAGCGCCCGCAGCGCTCCGCCAGCTCCACGGCCAGCAGCACGCGCGCGTCGCCCGCGCGGCTCAGCTCGGGCGAGCTGGCGCTGGCGGCCAGCAGCGGCTCCAGCGCCGGGCGCCGCGAGCCCGACGGCGCCGCCATGGCCAGCAGGCGCGGCGGGCTGCGCTCGATCATGTTGATGTGCACGCCGTCGGGCAGGCCGTCGTGCCCGCCGTCGCGCACGGTCACGGGCGACGTGCGGTGCGAGTCGGCCGAGCGCTCGGTGGGCGTGTAGTACACGGACACGCGGCTCTCGTCGTCGGGCGGGCTGGGCAGCTTGGCCAGCATCTCGATCTTGGTCTTGAGGTACATGTCGATGACCTCGACGTCGGGGTCGAAGGCCATCGAGTCGCTGCGCCCGCACGAGCCGCTGCGGCAGTTCTCGAAGTACAGGCTGGGCAGGTTCTCGAGCACCTTGTTGAGGGTCTGTTGCTGGTACTTGTACGATTCGCGTAGTCTCAGTACCTGATGAGCGCTGAATTTTCTTATTTTATTTCGTTGGAACACGTAATTTTCTCGAACCCAATTTAACTGCGAAGTAGAGTATTCGCGGACGCGTTTGACCTGCGTAAACATCACACGCGTTAGAAAGATAATTGTTGATTTTTTACCGTGAATGTGTTAATCTTGAATTCATGAACCATTTAAATATCAATTCTATTAAAAAAAAAAAAAATTTATACATTTTATTTGTGTCGTCATATATATAGAGCACTTACCTGATCATAATATTGATCTTTCATAGCGGTCAAATGATTTGTCCCTATGTCTCTGATATTGCGTAAGTGTGCCGCTTGTGACGAGTAGCTACTTTGAATCCACTCCATTTGCTGAGTGCAGTTCTCTTTAATTCGATGAACCTTGTAGTACAAACAAAAGTCAATTAGATGTTTTTATAGCAAAAAAATATTGAATTGAAATAAATTATCATATAACTTACTTGAACTGCATAATTTTCTCTAAGTTTTTCTAACTGCAGTCTTTTGTACTGCTCAATATTGTCCAACATACAGTATATTTGTCTCGTACGGGGGGCGTCGCGACTGACGCATGTACAACAACTGCAGCAAGTCTCCAATAGACGAAACCTGAAAATAATTATACATTATTAAATTTTCTTATATTAACAAAATTAAATATCATCTTCTAAATTAAATCTTGTTACAAACCTGTAGAATATGTAACGCAAACCTTGCACAAGCAAAGTGAGGCCCAGAAAACCAGCTGCACATAGCGCTCCACATATCAAACTATAGATTTTGATTTCGAACATTGTCATAGGATCGATGTTAAGGACGACTTCCGTGGTTACATTGGCCGAAGGATTAGAAGCCAGGCATACATATGTGCCACTGTCCTCTCTATGAATGTCTGCTATGAATAGAGATCCATCCTCGCGTAGTTTCACTCGAGATTTACTGTAGTCAATTGGCCGATAATACTGATCATGGGCGATACCATGTTTGTAATATATGTCCGGTAATGACGGTTCTGGATTCCAATGGTATACATCTCTCGTTGGAGTGATCCAAGTTATGGAAGGCGCCGGATTGCCTCCGAACTTGCATACCAATAAAGCATCTGTTTGTAGTCTATGCAGCGTCAAGGGACTGCTTTTGATGAGATGCGGAGCCTGGCAATTAGTATTGTTTAAAATCATCAACATGTCGTTGGGATAAGTTAACCTGCAACTTAAATCTGACTTCACTATTTCTTTTCTAGCCTCCACCCAACTGACGAACCAAGCCATTCGACAGTCACAGGCCCACGGGTTATTGCCTATTCTTAACTCTTTTAAATTATCTAAAAGTTTTAACGACTGGGGCAAATACGTTAATCCATTTGCACTGATGTCCAAATGCGTCACAGATGGCGTGTCTTGTAACGTAAAAGCTTCTATTTCACGTAACATCAAGTTGTTTCTTATATAAAGTCGCTGCAGATTGTGTAATCCTTTAAAATTAGTGTTCTGTAAAACAGCAATTTCTGTATGGTCGAGGTAGAGCGTTAACAAATTTTCGTTATGTTGGAAGAGCATCGAGGGCAAGGTTTTTAGTCTATTTCCACCAATATTAAGCGATTTTAAATTATTGAGATTTTTAAAAGCATCTTGTGATATGTTTTGAAAATTGTTGTAGCTGATGTTTAGGTCTCTCAGCTGTTCTAAATTATCAAATATAGCTTTAGGTATATAATCTAATTTGTTGCTAGATATATCAAGCGTCTCCAATTCCTTAAGATTGACTAGAGCGTTAGATGTAATTTTGACTAGGCTATTATTGTTTAGGAACAGTGTTTTTAATTGGCGATTGGGTTTAAAATAGTAATCTAAGAATGTTGCTATTTTATTATAAGATATATCCAAATATTGCAATCTTATCATCGGTCCAAAGACCTGGAATGGTATAGCTTGGAGTCTATTATGTGACACATCTAGAACTTCCAGATGATCCAGATCGGCGAATGTGAATCTAGGTATGTCGTCGATTTGGTTTCTGGAGAGGTTTAATTGTTTTAAACGATTCAGTCTCGCGAACAGTCCATGTTCAGTTCTCTTTAATTCGTTTCTGCTTAAATCGATGTATTCAATATTATGTAGCCCGTCAAATACATTTATTTCTAAAGAGGTTATATTTGAGTTCGTCCAAGTTATCTCTTGGAGTGAAGGTCCATAGTTGTCTAGGAAGGCTCGCGTGAGTTTGTTGTTAGGTACGGCGGCGCCTGAGCACGTTAAGCGAACCGGTGTGCATATGCAAGCAGAGGGACACTCCTCTGCCTCCACAGCTGCGCAAATTATTGCCAGCGTCAATATTTTGTGCAGCCACTGCATTATTTTACAACCCTCATAGTCTTATTGACTGGAAAGAGAAAAAACATTTACTTTTAGTGTCTAGGTCTCACTTAAACATGGAAATTATTTTAGTTATAAAGTTCATATATATATAATTGACTTATATATATATAAGTCAATATATCATTAAATTAATATTGAAAGGTTAATTATTATGTTTCATGTGTAAAATCTTTGTACACTATAATGCGCTGTTATTGTTTGTGTAACAAGTATAATTGTATTTGTCACTTCGACCCTAATATGTCAATATCAGTTAAATGTTTATATATCAGTAATCATAAATGAAATTATACTAATGATTATAATAATGAAAATTATATTATGGCATAATTAAAAGTTAATTTATAAAGTAATATATATTGAATTTGTTATCCATTTATCTACTTCTTAATTTATCATTGTAAGATTGTGTATTTATTTTATGTTATTTATTTATTTTAAATTTCTATTAATAAACAATAATCACTGAATTACAACAGGCCATAAAACAAAATTCGGATATAAAATCTTAAATATTAATCACACTTGTTATATGTATTTAATTTTATTTTAAATATGTATATATAAAATTATATATTTGGTTAAATTATTCTTTTGCTAGACTATTGTTAATGCTATCGGTTTTTTTAACTAACATATAATACTTTTTATTCGGTAGAATTTAAATATAACTTCTAAATAACTATTAAACATAAATTTAAATTAACAAACAACCAGGACTGTTTAAGTAATGAAATTATTTTTTATAGTTGCAAATTCATTTAGTGCTCAGTACTATTATAAAAACGATATTGAAAAAAAAAACTAGAATAACCATTATTTGTTAATTTAAACTCATTGTGACTGTTTAGTCATTAATGAATTGAATTGCGCGAGACAATACGTTTATACTCAGACTTTGTATTATAATATCTACTACCTGCTGCTACCTACCTTCAATGTTGTAGTTATGAAGTTGTAACTAAGTCCAACTATATCACATTTAATACTTTTTATCACAGAACATATTAAACACAACATTTACCTAATACTCGTTCACATCTCAATCCAACTTGCATAATCCACGTTATTTAGTATTGACAACAGATGTGAAAACGCCAGACATACTTGCGTTTTACACGTCACATATCAGACATTACACACACCAGTTTTCATTGTAGATATACACAAACATATGGTACGAATATAGTAATAACAGCAGATAACTTAATATACAATTTTCACATATAAAACGATTATACTCTCGCGATTATACAAAACGCAGTGACTACGTCCGAGTCGAGCACTAGAAAGAAATAAATGGCGGCTCTCGGAGTTGCGCGGTTCGCTGTCCTATTCTCGCACTGGCGCGGTCTTGCGTGTTGTCTCGTTCATACACTTAGTCCAGTCAGCTGGGGGATCGAGGGAACCCGACAGATACCGAACGGCGAAAGTGCTCGGAAACGCGTCGTGTCTCCGATCGCGTCGCGTACATTCCTACTTCCATAAATTCGTTCGTGAAAAAGAACGAAATGATTTCTACACTTTTGGACATATTTAGAGAAATGTAAGGTAATATTAAATAAAATATTCTTATTGCGTACTATATAGATTAATGTATAGTAAAGGACCAGCCTGTGAATGTACCACTGCTGGCCTAAGGCCTCTTCTCCTTTTTTGATGAGAAGGTTTGGAGCTTATTCCACCACGCTGCTCCAATACGGGATACGGGTTGGTGGCAGAATTTCAGTGAAATTAGACAAGTGCAGGTTTCCTCACGATGTTCACCTTCAGCGTCAAGCACGAGATGAATTTTAAACACAAATTAAGCACATGAAAATTCAGTGGTGCTTGCCCGAGTCTGAACCCACGATCATCGTTTCGGAAGATTCACGCGTTTTATTCACTAGGCCATCACCGCTTTGACTAATGATTTTTTTGAAATAGAATGATATTTAACAGTTTTTTATTTCCGAGTTGAATATTATTTTTGACCATTCATGTGTATCGCCAGAAAGTTCGCCGACTCTTGCTATTTTTGAAATTCGTAGATTATTTTTCTCGTCCAAAGATTATTGTTCTGAAATTGTGTTAGTCAATAAACGCGAACAGAGCTGTTTTTAAGCTAATACGTAGCCTTATTACGTGTGTTAATATGTCTATGAGTGTTTTTTAAGATCGATATCGAAATGGAAGAAAATTATTAGATAAATTTAAGAATGTAATATTTAATTGAAAAAATATCTTCAAATCATTTTCATCGTTTCGTCTTTGTTCGTGTATAGTGCTTTAATCCAAATAAAACTGGGTGCGACCCGTGAAATGGGAAGTTAGTTAGTCGTGGTCCACACGACTAAATAACGAATAAAAAAAACTGAGAAAACATTTTCAAATCTATTTCAAACTAATTTATTATTTTTATAATTAATTAAACCTTCTAATGCTAAAAGTATATTTTTTGTTTTTTTTTTCGTTTCTACTAAAAAACAGCTGGACCGATTTTGATGAAAACTTTTCAGTTCTTAATTATGTAATTACGCATCGAATTAGCCCAGTCCCATGTCAATATCATTTTGGTTCGCGAGATAATCGAGGCGAAATATAATTCCGAACATACTTGAACGTGAAGATATGCAAAAATTGGGATTCACAAAATCGGCCTCATTACATGAACTTCCTCTGGGAAGTTAATAATTCGTTTATTGAGAATTAATAAAGTAATAGGTTTCATTATAGCCGAATGTACAAATATTAATTTATTATAATTCGTTTTAGAAAAGAGAAGAAGTTATGTAATAAGCAATGTAATATAAATCTCATTAATGTTCGTTAGGGAAATACTAATAATGTTCTTCAAATAAACGTTACCTATTGAAGATAATTCCGTACGTAACATGTATTTTTGCCAAATTGCAATATATAATGACGTAAAATTTACCATTCTAATAATAAAAGACTGAAAATATGGGGTTTTACAAATTGTTATATGAATAGGAATTACCCTTACTTCTCATGCACTTAACTAATTAAAATATCATAAAAACAATAAGATACAATGATTAAGATTAGAGTAATTATATACAATAATGTTTTTTAATGTGCACTATTGCACTATGTGCACTATACATACGTATGATATTGACTTTTATTTTCGTAAAAAAACACAACTCCGTAACAATTACTCTGTATCGAATGAATACTTTGTATATTAAAAAGAAATTATCAATGCAAAAGAAATAAAATTTAAAACCCACGTTCGTTATTTGGATTAGGTCCAGCTGTGCGTTCTAAGGATAAAGGTTGGTGTTCCGCCCTCTCATGTACGCAATGACGCCCACAAGCTTTAAAATATATATCAATTAGATTGTTTATCATTATTTATAATGAACTAACTAGTCACGAACAGGAGGGTCAACTCAATTAAATATATTTTGTTTAAATAATATGATGTAAATAAAATATTATAAGCTATAATGATATCAGTATCGAGGCACGCGAATTATCTGCCCGTATAATACATACGGATTTTACCGTTTGCTTTTTTTTTCAAATACCTTGTTGCTACATTTATTTTATTTATGTAGTATTTTCTGTATTGTGTGTGCTAATAAAAGTTTTATCTAACTATCAAAAAAATTATTGAAATGGATCAATTATTTATGTTTAATAATTTTCTACCTGCTATCTCCTTTCAGAAAAATGATATCTGAAATTTGAAACATGAGATAACAATAACATAATTAATAACCATTGAAGTTAAATATGCAAGTTGAGTCTTAAATCGACACCTGATAGCCGACAGTTTAGTATGCATTACTTTTCGATTCACCATATTTTTTTTTACCAAATATATATTTGAAAATGTTACAATTACGGTATTACGAAATATATAATGATTTTTATAAGTAATGGTTACATTAGTGTCAAAATACGCGTTCGCAACGGTAGCATGCGAAAGCAATCCCGTGGCGCTCCTCGTTAAGACGGAAAGGGTACCGCTGGTTTTTTGTTGGGTATTCCGATGTTCGGGGCGCACTCGGCGTCTTGGACATCGGCAAGCCCCACATACCCCCCCCCCCCCCTGTTCCCGTGGGGGTAACGCGTAAGGCGTTTTTCCAGCGTAAAAAAAAAAAATAAAGTGTCAAAATACGCGCGCTTAAACCCAGGCCTGCCGTAACCAACGTACTATATCATAGCACTAAATTTAATTCGCCTATTATAGGCATTTTAGACTTGTGTGCAACTACGATCAATAGGTATTTTGTGTCGAATTCATGCACAAATAATTACGTCACGTTACGTATATTCTTTCATTCGTATCGTTTTTTAAATAACCTTAACACTTACTTAGTCATAGATTCACACTCAAAATGTCAGACACATTTTAGCGGATAGCAAGGTCGTTTGCTAAATTATAAACTAACTCAATCATTTTTGATAATCAGTATTATATCGGAATTCAATCAAGCGACTGTAATCTCTTTTAAATTTAAAAAATAATATGGTCTTGTTGTTGTTTTTAATTCATATCTTATTCAAAACTTTATCAGGCATACATTGATAAATATAATACTTATATACTATAAAAATTCCGTAAACATGTAGGACTTCATCGATCCAAAATGTTTTATAAATAAGTGAAAAAATTATTAATGACTGTTATAAAATATTCATAGCTATAAACACGTTGTTTATGTTAGTTGTAACAGTATATGTTAATACTAGATTCCATTAACAAAGCAGACGCGGCGCGGTTACGTAGTGGAATGTTCTAGGAAAAGTGGAAGACTTACAGGTATAATAGTTTAATTGGAAGCGCAATAGGATTAGCTGTAATACCCACTCTGATAACAATGAGATTCATTTAAGGGTCTCAGAGAGGTAATCTTTAATTAAAGCTTGTGCATTTTTACATTTTTATATATCTTGCTGATATTTTTCGCATAAATAGCAAAATAATGAGAAATGCTTAAAGCTTTTTAAGTGTTGATGGATAAAATTTATACTCGTTGAAAGATTTTGTGGTGTACGTAATTTGCGGGAACAAAGAAGTATGACGTAATAGGATTTCGTTAAACACACATTTTCTACCCACATACATAAAATGTAACGACCTACCTGCGTTTATCAATAGCGTTTCACATTTATTTGTAACTTCGATCAACATTCCTTTGCTATTTACTGTCATTGTAAATATAAAAAAATTGCAAGTGCCTACAACAGATGTTCTATAATTAACAAGTCATTGTTATTGTCACCGGGTACAATATTTTAATTAACGACTATCGGTTAGAAATGTTTGTATATAGTTAATATCAGGTGTAAAGCAGATTTGTCGTGCGTCACACGAATACACGAAATGGCGTCCTTCGTTTTATTTAGCGGATTAATGAAACTTTACTTATGGACAATACAAATTGCGATTTATGTACCTAATCTATTGGATTAAAGATAATGTCAGTTGTATGAAAAAAAAGTATCATATCTTATAGATTACAAAATGTATTATGTTAATTTAGCAGTGGGTAGGTATTTATGTATATAAAAAAAAACAATGAAGACTATTATAGTTGTTTTTTTTTAAATATTCGATTTAAATCTTAATGATCTTATAAAAATAAATTTTGTTATTTTGACTTATCTCGGATCCAGGCAAAAACTAACGATTCGCTTAATACGGAAGGTTTACATTATAGTAGTTATATGGACGGACTACTATATAAGTAGAACGTTTATATATTGCGTATTATTTCAGATGTAGCTTATGTACCGGACACAAGATTTCCCCTTTCCAAGCGACAGCTGCCATAATTAACTTTGAAACTAAGATTTACGAGTATAGTTCTCTAAAGTGTACATAAAACTTATATATTATATGACTCCAACAGTATTTACATATATATTTATCCTCAATACGGCACAGTTAATATTTTAACATGTATTTGGAAAATATGCGATAATCTTAGCTCAGTTTAGTTGTCACATAGTGATTACTATTATGGTAATACATAAATAAACTATCATGCGTTCTCCGTAAATAAAAGTTGCCGTTTATACTGCAATAATTTGGGCCAGTAGACAAAAAGTTGTTAAAATAATGGAATAAACGCATGAAAGAAAGACGTGGGACGTGGAGTAACGCGAAATCGAGATGGGTATATACTGTATATACTATCTACCTATTTGTTAATGTAATTATTAAAAGATCTTTCTTCAACTATATCTATACGCCATCTATGCCAGATCTTATCACTATTGTCTATCGTTAAATTTAAAAATAGAACATGTTTAATTGTACATGAAATCTATCACCTAGTATGAGTATATAAGTGAGAACGTGGAACCAGTCCTGCTCGACCTTGGCCGCGGTTACGGTCGCGCAATACTTTCAACGTTGACTTGACATTTTAAATCTTTTACGAAGCACGAACTAGAGGAACATTTTACATTTCGTTTCAGCTACGGCTTCTCTATATAAATAAAGGTTTAATTTTAACAAAATTTGTGACTGCAATTTTATAATATAAAGACTGAAGATGTTTTTATAGGAACAGGATTGTGCACATAATTATACAGCGTGTTGAGATTGTTTTCCGTCTTCACGCGGTCTATGTGTATTTTTCAAGAAAATCGGTAAAGTTAAGTTAAATATATAAATAAGATTTCTATCCCGTCGCAAATGGTTGCTTTACACGAAAACGTGATCGGACTGTTTGTCCATCCACGTGAAGTCCAGATTTAGCCTCCGGCACGTTTTATTTGTATCCAAATAAAAAAAAAAAGAGTTAAGGAGGAGATCACTTTTATACGACAATGAGGTCAAGGAGATTAAACAAAGACATATTCCGACCTAAACGTATTAAGTATACCGAAAAAAAATCATACGTTTTGTTATTTAATTTAATTTACAATTCTTCCACATTGTCTTCATTTTGACCTCATCTCTCAATATTAATCAAGAATTGTTATGACCGGTAAATACAAGAACATAAAAATAACTTAAACGACAACAATAGAAAAAATATACCAAAGGCATAGGCAAGACGCCTGTAGGGATTTGTTTCGAAAATAATAATGTAGGTATGTTATGTAACAAAATTGGAGAGGTTTCGAAAGGCGTTTCAAAAATGTGATTTGTTGAATATGGTTAGTTTTATATTATGTGTTATTACAATTAATATCTTTCAGTGTTTATGGATTGAATTTATAATGATTTGATATTTTTCAATCTAATTGCACTCGTAGACGTATCGATCATTAATAAGTGGATTTGTGTATAAGATAAAAAGAATACAACCAAAAACTGTTGATGTTTCCATATATTAGATAAGTAAAATTTTATCTTCCGAATCGATCGATGATAAAGATAGCCTCGTTTCGGCAAGTTGCCGGTCTGCGCGACAGCTGGCGGTCTCTCGGATATAAATATGCTTACTTGTAGGGACACCATGAAATATTAAATAAATTTGTAATAGTTTTGTTTTTTTTTTCTGGGTGTTTAAAATTAACTAAGTTAAAACGTGAGTTAAATAATGTAAATGAATTATTTATGATATAAATCCTACAATATTGACCATTGAAACCATTTATGAATGAAAAAATTCAGATAGATCCAATCCTAACATAGATTATGTTTTACAAAACTTAAGAAATTCAATGATTGAATTACAACTTACTAAACTATTAATTTTCTATGTAAAATATTATAAAAAAAGATTCTAAGAAAGTTTTCAGTAAATTCAATTTCTGCAGTTTCTTTAGTAAACGTAGCAATCTGAAACGCTCTCAGGTTCGCGTACGCAAATTAATGAGCGAGTGGAGTGTCTAGTCTTAGTTTTTTTTTCTCGATTCGGTCGCTGCACGAGACCGAATGTTATTAGGTTATTACAGTGAACGCATCGTAATTAGCTTATTCTGTTACATATTTATGAAAATGGAATTTGGTCAAATTTTAATCAAAATAAATTTTTATTTTTAAAAGTCGGCCTTAATCTAAGAGCCTTAACAAAATAGTATCAACTCTTAATTTATATTTAAAAAAAACATATGTTTTTATATTATTTTACTACTAGACTAGTCCAAGTACAATTTATTTTATGTTTATACTTCTATGCTACAGCAACCCCTAAGCCGTTTTAATATAACATTTTTCTGGATATTTTTGTGTTCAAATTCAGTACATTAAAATAAATGGGGCATACTCGCAGGTTATTAATGGTCAACGATTGAACAGCTTGATAATATTATAACTTACATTATGTATATTTAGGTCAACGTTGCTTAACGAAGGTCATTATATATATAACTGTTTAACGACCTATCGTTCATAAATAGGTCATTTATTTTACATAACGCAATTCTATATTGTTCTAGTCTGATTTATATTGTACATAAATCTATATCAATTTTAAATGAATTGATAAATATTCAAATGTTGAATACGCTGTATGATTGAGCAACATGTTATCTTAAAACATGTATACATATATATAATATTGTTATATAAGTTTAAGCCATCGTTTATAATATTCATGTTGTAACAATGTTATAGATATTATCAAATAATAATAAAGTCTTAATTATAGCTATTTAATTTAAATAATTGCCCGTGTTGTACTATATCTTCTTTTGCTGATTATTGCTTTTATTATATGGCTTAGATAACCCATATTATGTAATTGTGCCGTTGATTGTAAACCGAAGTCATTTCCTTTTATCTGACTACACTGGTACACTCAGCGTCGACAGTAAAACTTAATGAGGCATCGCATTGTTTCTTTGAGTATTTCTTCGTAGCGGTGTAATATTTGATACATCGTGTCCACTCAACCGAGGCATGCCTATGATATGCCAGCCGTTACTACCATGAATAATAACCGCGAAAAAGAATCACTAGTCTGGTAATTAAAGGCACAAGGGACATAACATCTTAGTTCCCTAGGTTGGTGGCGCATTGGCGATGTAAGGGCTGCTTAACATTTCTTACAATGCTAATGACTATGGACTTTTGGTGACCACCCATCAGATCGTCAATATACTCGTCCGCCTACCTATTCGATAAAAAAATCAATTCTAACCTAGTTACCTACGTAGTCTATCCCATATTTAAGCTAGTTAATGAATTCACTTACCAAATAGAAAAAAAGTCGTTATTGCTTTTACTAATGTAAAATATCCAAATGTAATAAAATTGTATGAATATGAGTATTTTTAGGTAAATGGTTTAATGTTTTTGTACCGAGGTACAGTCCAACTAATCAGTGGACATATCTCACTTTCTATTCATATAATATGTACACGTTCAAACCTTCACGTGAAAAAACTTGTAGGGCTTTGCTATACGACAAAGAAACGTGATAAAAGTCCATTCAAGATTTGCGACTACCGCACACATTGCGAATAAGCAAATCATGATTTCATAAATGCATAAGTCGATCCCTTTCCCGCTCGACACGTTTCAATATGAATGAACGAGACGGCAAATCGATTGTCGTCATTCAAAACGACGTCACTCAGGTGTGTGAAATACTTGGCCTTGTTTGTGGGGCTTCGGGTCGGGGATTCGGTGGTGAAGTGTTTCTAAAGTAATTAGTCGGAGTATCTGCGTACAATGTCTGCTATTACTAAACTTGTGTATATCGCATCGCTAGTCTTTTAAAGTAATTTTGTATGTAAGAACAAAAAAAGAAACACCTCAAATTCGTTCTTTTTACCTATTCAAGAGCATTTTAAATATTAAATTTTTTAATCTGTTAAAGCTGATATGGACCAGTTAGTAGAACACGAGGATCGAAATTCAAGGGCCCGGGTTTTTAATGTGTTTAGTTTCATTTCATTCAATGTGTCGGATGAAATTCTGCTACACTTGTGTCGACCCGCACTGTAGCTATAAACCACGTTATAGACATGAAGCTTAGTCCAGCAGTGGGAGATTTTTGGGTTTTAGCATATTTGCACATTTTTTTAAATGTAGGCATTTATTAAAATATTTACAGTTTCTTCGCATAATTATATTATTAATAAATAACCTTCTCCTCAAAAAGAGGAGTGGAGGCTTATAGCCCAGCAGTGGGACTTACACAGGCTGTTACAAAATAAAACTGACCTTCAATTGAGGAAAGAATATTGTTTTATGTACAACGAAAACAAATAATTAACTAAAAGTAACTTATCGCCTCTACCAGGAAAATCTCGAATGTTTAAGCAAAATTAAATTAAAGCAACTTGTTTAAAATTATAATATTTATTTTGTTAGCTTTACAGTGAAAAGGGAAATGAAATTTTATCTTAGGGTGACGGTTATAAACTCCTGTGTACTGTGTCGCTCTCTCGTGGCCTCATGAATGTTCGACATTGTCTGCCTGTTCCTCCCTCGGCTCTCGGCCGCCGCTTTGTCATCCTGTATACAATTAGTCGCCGCACTTTTAAATAAAACGAAATGTAAAAAGCGTTTGACAATAATCCATAGTGGGCAGGTGTATAAAAATCTTTGTTTTAAAATTAATAAATATTTTAAAGGAAGATTAAGATGGTGTTTTCAAGAATTAATGAGGTAACTAGCGTTAGAGAAGAGAAGATTGGCGTAGTATCAAGGGGTTTCGGGTGTGTTTATATTACGTGTCATTTGAAAGTGTGGCGGCTATATACATATGTATACGAGTACATCCTGTAAAACGTGCATTCGCCTTCATTTTATCGCTCACTGTAATGTTATGTAAATAAATACATTTTAAATATATTTTATTTTTACATTAAGATTTATTTTAGTTATTTGATAAAATTAAGTGCATAATAATTATATGATATGCGTCGTCTATATCATGTATGTATTTCAAATATACGAATAAACGAAAAGACGGAAATAATTATATTTATTGAGAAATGTATATAACATCAAAATTAAAATGTTAGTATAATGTTATGTTCAAATAAAATAGAGTAATTTATCGAATGATGACTTGATTTACATGGTTTTGTTTACTTCACGTATACATTGGATGGATTGAAATAGATATGTGTGTGTGCGTGTTGTAAATGAATGTGTGTTAGGTTAGCGTGCGTATCTAATACAAGGGCGTTCGGTTTTTTGCACATTTATTTTATCGCTTTCGTATATAGATACAACTATCAATTGAATTGTTAATAGGCTTAGGAAACTTGTTATGAATGTATTGGTTACAATACATATATGTAGTATTGTTTATTATGTCTTTCTTCAATATTTTTAGTTTGTATTTTCTATCGCGGTGTAAGTTTTACAAATAAGTACCTTAATTTAATTAAAATTAAGGTATGTGATATACATTATGCATATATATGATGTATAGTGATCAGTAACGGCCTGCGAATGTCCCACTGCTGGGCTCAGGCCTCCTCTCCCTTTTTGAGGAGAGGGTTTAAAGCTTATTCCACCACGCTGCTTCAATGCAGCTTCAACGGTGGAATACACATGTGGCAGAATTACAGTCAAATTCGACACATGCAGGTTTCCTCACGATATTTTCCTTCACCGTCAAGCACGAGATAAATTATAATAACAAATTTAACACATGAAAATTCAGTGGTTTGAACCCATTTCAGAGAGTCACGGTAGCATGCGAAACCGATCCCGTGGCGCTCCTCGCTAAGACGGAAAGGGTACCGCTGGTTTTTTAGTGGGTATTCCGATGTTCGGGGCGCACTCGGCGTCTTGGCCATCGGCCAATTTATTGTAATAACTAATGTACAGCTGTCTGACATTTATAAGATATCGAATAATTTTAATTCACTACTATAAAAAAATTGAAATCTTTATTCAATATCGTTCTTATCATTACCCGTTTGCCATTATCCCATTTAAGGGGCCGCTGCGAGTAGACTTACTTCCTGTCGCCTGCTTGATCCCAAATCTCATTGCTAATGCATTTGTCGGTTAATTGGTTTTCAACCATCATACGGGCAGTTGAAGCGCATACATGCTCGATTGGTGAATATATATTTCTTTCGGTCCTACGAGACCTACGGCTTTATATGGGTTGTGCGTATTAATTGTAAAACTACTAAAACTTAGAAGAAAGAAAGAAGAAGTGGCTGGAAAATCTTTCGTTTATAATTATATTTATTTTTTCTTTATAAAGCCCAGTCAACAATCGTTTATTATAATTATAACAAACTATTAACTAACAAAAGATGAAGATTGTCTGAATGTTTTCTGGACCGTTTACACTAACAAACGAAACATTTAATTAATGTGTGTAATCAGATAATATTTAATTAATACGTATTACAAGATTCACAAGTTAATATTTGTTCCTTATATTTACTATAACAGCAATATTAAGTAGTGTTGCGTTCCGGTTCGAAGGGTGAGTGAGCCAGTGTAACTACTGGCACGATGGACATAACATCCCAAGGTTGGTGCAATGACGATGTAAAAAATGGTTAATATTTCTTGTATCGCCGATGTCATCAATTAACATCAGGTGGCCCATTTGCCAATACGCTTACCTATAACACAAAAAAAAAATTGTGTACGTCACAATTTCTAGAAAAAAAAAGAACAAATGAACAATTTCATAAGGCTATCACTAACATGATTTGATTCGTTATCGATCACGATACGTCGTTATAGTTGAACTTGTATCTATGAGATTAAAGTGTATCGTATACGTCAGCTTTGCGTGTTACCGACTCAAGGACGAACTGTTTTGGCACATATATGTACATACAGTTAGTAACTGTCTGTTTTCTTTGTGTAATATAAAGACCGGCACAGTTTTTTATAAAGAAAAAAGACGGTCGACTGATTCGTATTCATGATAAGTTGTTGATCTCGTGAATAGCCGTACATTTAATTAAAATTTTTTTGAATAGACAATAATATGATATATAGTAAATAAAGTAGGTATTGATTTATTTACCTTTAGAGCCTTGGTGTACAAATTAACGTACCGTATTTACGTACGTAACGTAATACGTTAATATTATTTTTATTATTCTTGAAATAGACTTCCTTAAACTAAATTATTGCTGACTTGTTTTTTTTTTGATAATTAATATTCGAATCTTTTGAGGAAGAAGTTTTAGTGTCTTGTAAAATCGACACAAAAACTACAATTCCAACTATCATAGGACTTATCTATTTAGGCTATGTATGTTTATTACAGTTTGGAAGGCAATCCATATTCAATGCGTTTTTTAAATAGTGGATTAACATTTCGTAAAATTTCGTAACAGCCTGTGAATATCCCACTGCTGGGCTAAAGGCCTCCTCTCCTCTTTTTGAGGAGAAGGCTTTGGAGCTTATTCCACCACGCTGCTCCAATGCGGGTTGGTGGAATACACATGTGGCAGAATTTCAGTGAAATTAGACACATGCAGGTTTCCTCACGATGTTTTCCTTCACCGTTAAGCACGAGATGAATTATAATCACAAATTGTGTGTTAACATTATAACTATATAATAATAATAAGTTTTTTTTAAATTTAATCACAGAAAATTTACTAAATAACATGTAACATTTTTGTTATCGATTAAATAATGCGAAGACTGGTGCTTCAAATATTAATACTTGTTCTACAAGACAAAGGTAGGTATAGAAACGAGAAATGGAGAAAGTAAAAGTATAAAACTGAGAAATATGAAATAATAATTTTATTATTAAAATGGAACAAATAGTTTTAAAATATATATACACACACACATGTATCCTAGCTAGTGTAACTACAATAGGTAGTCTAATATAAGCTTAAAACCCAGTGTAGCTGCTTTCAGTATACCTATTTTTATAACGTTAGAGAGATAACGTAAATATTAGCCCAGTCCCGAATCGGCGGGCAAGATAAAACGGTGATTTGAAATTTTTCAGTAACTTTTTTTATTATAATTTCAAATAATAAAGATTATAATTTACCTTCATTAAAGTTTAAAGTTAAAAAGAATCACGCCACATTGATACGGATTTTAGAAATTATCTTAACAGTTTCTAGGACAGTATATATCCTTTAGACGTAATAACAATTGCTCAGCTATTGTGTCGTGTCCAGTCCGTCAGAGTATTAAATCCTTTTCTGGCTCAGGACTTCGATCGTTCGTATCGCGTCATGAGGTCAAGGCCACGTATTCAATCTTAACACGGTTTACTAGATTGATTGTGTGCGACTCGTAAGCCGTAAGCGTAACCTTAAATTACTTTTACTTCATCGATAGCGAAATATATTAAACCTGTGTTAAGGTCGGTTAAAGTAAGCCGTATGATGTAAAGTAAAAGATAAAAGTAAAAGCGTGTTGATTAGTTTATTCAATAACCATTTATACATTTTAGGTACTCACATGTAAAATGTTACTCGCTGAAGCCGCCATGGATCGCTGTTTGGTTTTAAAAAGTCGCATTGATTATTATTAGTTAATTTTTTATTTTAGAGAAAAGGTATTGATTGGCCTTTTAATTATTTGAGAATGTCTTCAATTCCAAATTCAATGTTGAGCTATGTTTTCATATGACGTCACAGCACTGAAGAAGCTCGGCAATGTTTAGTTTTAATGAATACATATTATGTTATAAAATTCTACTTACTTTTTTCAGTTCTAAAAATGAATTATAAAGAATTTACTTTCATAATTTTCAACTGAAATTGAAGTAAAGAAAAAGTGAGCAGTGAAAGGATCGGCGCCTCATAAATATTGTAGGATGGAACACTTATTCCTCGGGCCGGGTTCTTTCTCTCTCGATTAGCGAATTAAAATGCAAGTGTTATTTCTCTAATCCGATTTAGATCGAGATGTGAGCGTGTTCTTAAGTATCAAGGACGCTGAATTTGGCACTCTTTTATGCACTAACTGCTATTTATTTGTAACCGTAGTGGACCAATACCTTATGTAAACGATAATTTTATGCGCAAATATATAATAAAAAATAGTAATACAGTATACATACGGACTGACCTTGAAATATTCTACTTTGATGTATAAGTTGTTCTATTGATTGAATTTTAGGTTGTTTTAAGATATGATGTAATACATTGCTTTTTAAAAATAAAGGTTAGTTAGTTTATTTATTATCAGTCACTGACGTAGTCAAGAGTTTATTCTTACTTAGATGGTTTTTAAGGAAATTGATAAAACTTTTGACTTCAACGAGAACTAAATTGATCAATCATTTGGATTTAATTATAGATCGTTTTCTTTCGTCTACAATTGGTTTTTATATAGTGGGGCCGTGCCCAACCCAGCCCGTTCCTGGCTACGCCCATAGTATGTTAAACACAAGCAATACCTAGAAAGTTTGTGTTTAATTAAATCGTGTGTTACTTATTGGTACATAAATAGATAACTATACCATGCAGTAATGCTGAAATTACAATATTCGTGTAAGCGAAAACTGAGCGTTTCAAGAAATTGCTGAATTTAATGTTGTTGCAATAGGTAACTAAGTCTCGTCACGCGTTTATTTGCACTACGGATATTTTTTGTTTACATATTAAATGAATTTTATACATGTGTAAAATAAAGTTCCGAATTAAAAATGCAGAAAATGATCAAATGTCATGAATTCATAATACATAATACTGTTGATTTGTATTCATGAATTGTTAATTAGTTACGTTATAAACTAGTTACACTAACAATGGAAATAGCAAAGCAAAAATTTAAATGTTTAATGGTGTTCTAGATCGTCCTAAACGAAGATTGCGGGTTCAAACTCGGGCAAGCACAGCTGTACTCTTATTGTGTTTATAATTCATTTCGTGCTAGGCGGTGAAGGAAAACATAAGAAAGCTTTCATGTGTCGGATGAAAATCTGCCACGTTATAAATCAACCAGTCATCAGTGACGAGTGGGATAATAATAGGATTACCTTTCTATTTAATTATTTTTTATCAATATATTATTAATATGTTTCCCCTATAAAGAATCTCACACTTAAGTAAGACTATTCAAGACGTATACAATATTGTGTAGGAAAACTTCTTGCGAATCGAGGTTAGAGCGCATTAAAAATTCAACTTGAATATTAGTCGGAAACGTACTTTTCAAGTCAGGATAAAATCAATTTCGAAGCAGTGTTTCACGTTACTTTCATATAAAACATTTTCGTTAAAATGTTTCTTGAAATGACGTCGGATACGTTTTCTAACGTTCAGGTGTAATGAACGAACCTTGACAATGTGAACATAGATGGAAATTTTCCTAATTACTATTTAACTGTTAGACAATGGATTTTTTTTGGTGAGGCAATTTTACTCGCGTCTATTTTATAATACTTTGGAAAAATAAATACACTTTTTTACAACATGGTGAAGCAAAAGAGAGATTTTAGTACATTATGTATTTATGTCAGTATATTCTTCTGTTCCCGTGTAACTGCTTATTTTGACGAGTTAAACGTCGTTAGCTTGGTCTTAGACACCGCTTTTAATATAATATATTATATAGATTTTGTATTAAATCCTATATGGCATATTTCTATAAAACGCCAAATATAAAAGTTTGATAAATGTCTTGAGCTTGGTATCGCGTGATTGATTATTTGTCCAATAACGTTAATATATATTTTATCTTTAAATAACATACTATAGATAATGAATTTGTTTCAAAGATATTTTCATTGGACTAGGATTGTATACTGTATTGTAACTTATGAAGTAAGTTTACGTGGAAAGTAAAGTTTTCATGCGTGAACAGTTTGTAATAGTTTTTCGTTTTGTCGAACTACTAGCTCGGTCGTGGTCAATTGGCGAACCAGTGAATTTGCCAATAAATTGTGGAATCGTAAATCAACACGTCAGCATCGTTTGACCGAGTTCATCGGCACGATTGTGTTGGCGCCAATGATCATAGTCGGAACTTAAAATATAATGTCTATCCGTCTGTCAGTTTCGTGTAGAATATTTACAATGAAAATTTATTTTAACTGTTGTTAATTTTTTTTTTAATTATAGTTCATTTCAATGACAAAGATTCTGTTATATTGTCTTTAAAGTAATGTAGTATAATAGGACTTAAATTTGGTTTGTACGTACCAAAATCTCTTTGAGTAAAAGTCATGAGATTGTGCACAAATTGTTCATTAAAATTAGTTGAAATTAATATACGAAATATAGTTATATACGACTTTCCTTTCCTATCCCACGCAAGAGAAAAACATAGACGGAATTTTAGTTCGGTCATTGTGGCGAGAGAATCGACACCAATGTCGTTAGTAAACGTGCGAAAAAATTAAGTTTCAATTAATAACTTCATAAGGTCTATTTTTGTATCCTTTAATTCATAAATTCAATGCTGTTGAAATTATATTATACATTAGTTATCATAGATTTAACGAAAAGATCATATGTTATGTTAATAAAACATAGGAATACATCCGGAATTACGACCATTTAAACTAACAGTAACGACATTTTACGTATATTTTAACAAGTTTGTAATAAAAATATGATGTTATGTGAATCGTATCGTACGGAGATTCTTAAATGTAAAAGGCAAACAATATTAATCGTTAAATTAATTTCAATCCCCATGCTTATGATGAACAGGATTTATTTTTCTTTTTCAAACCCGGAATCAGTAGGTACTTACAAAAATAACTATATAGAACAAAACTGTTTTTTATTATTCTAAAGAGTCCTCCTGACCGATTTTGGCCACGGCAGCCAATTTCAAGAGAGCTAAGTCAATTGCGCGGGACCTTATTATATTGCACAAGTGTGTTCGAAATACAGGTGCACTCTCTATTCCCGCACTCACGTAATCCGATTGAACGGCAAACATACACGACAGGAGAGAGTTCAGGCGCGAAGCAACGAATTTTACGTTCTTTCCGAGGTAGGGGAGTGTACTCACTTCCAACTTCCAGACTCCAGGCTGCTAGCGAGAATCTTCGATAAAAGATCCCAATACTTTTTATCGGCCCGACCTTGGGTTTGTACCCAGGTCCTCAGGATCTGAAAGTCTTATATGTAGGTCTACGCCGCGACGGCGACGAGGCAGTCATTATTCTAATTATTTACTAAGTGTTTCGTTACAATAAACAAATATGTCAGCGTAGCATCTACACTGAGTTTGCTGTAGTATTTATAGCTTATAAGGAATATTAAGTAAATATGTTATTTGTCAAAGAACGACATTGGCGTGTACTTCGAATGTTACTACTTGTTTTGAACAAATTAATTAATTCTGCACTCGAATGACGTCTGCAACGTAAACTTAATTGCAACAATTATACCAGTTTTATGTATTTAGATGTTTTAACCTTGCTTAGGTTATCTTCAAGGTGAGTGAATTTGTGTTGTATATTATGAAGATAAGACTAGCAAGCGCGATTTTATTGTAAATGTTGAGATATTTTAATTGGCGAGTTTGTTGTTCCTACGATTGTTCTCTACGTGATCAGCTATAGATATAATTATTATAACACATATTTTTTCTTTTTTAGGCTCTGTTGTTGACGTAAGTATAAACAATACTCACTACATTATATAAATTCCATAGAAACATTATCTACAAAATATTTTATTTGGACTCTTGTAAATTCTGCTTATGATTTCATAAATCCACCCACTGATTCGTTCGAAAATTGCATCGTTTTTTATATAAAACATGACAACATAACAGAAATTTCTTGAATACGTCTTATATTTGCAAAATCAGCACAAACAAACAAAGCAATAAGAAGCGAGAATTATCTTCTTCTATCTCAAATATAATACCAAACTTATTAGTCTCTACTGGTGACAGAAAGGGTTGTTCATTTTTCGCTTAGAGCATCGGAATTTCGATTTAACGGGGAAAAGTTTCTAGGATTGTATAGTAGTTATTCTTTAATTTGATTTGTATATTTATATTATGATGAGTGAATTGAGATGACACAATGATTAGAACGCGTCTTAACCGATGATCGCGGTTTCATACTCAAACAAGTACCACTTAATTTTAAATTATCAACTTAATTATAATTATATAATTAAAATAATCGAGTTAATAGGAAATTTGCATGTGTCTAATTTCACTGAAAATTTGTTAAATGTGTGTGATGAAATTCTGCGTTGAAACAGATTGGTGGAATATGCGCTTAACCTTCTCAAATGGAGACTTTTACTCTTTTATACTTCTACTAAGTTCGAATGTTAATAATTCTAATGTAAATAAAGTAATTGTAACTGTATTATTCAATATTGGTTTCAAATATATTCGTCTGATGGTTTTCGAGCTTACTCGTGTTTATATATTACAAAATCATGGGTGGTTCATTATCACTCGAATCGTATGCCAAAATAGCGGTGATTTACGTTAAATAGCGGTAATGTTGCGAAAATATCTAATATGATTAATTTTGTGTGAACTTTACTCACTTCCTGAGTTGAATCTGACTAGTGTATAGTTTCAAATTTTACCTATTTCAAGAATATGTTTTTGGACAAAAAATATATAAATAGTATACAAAAATTTCAGGTAGCTTTAGTAAAGAGTAAACCTAGTACTCGTATATAGTTCTGGTTGTTGAGCAAGGTAAGAAGCCGAGATGGCCCAGTGGTTAGAACGCGTGAATCTTAACCGATGATCGTGGGTTCAAACCCGGGCAAGCAGCACTGAATTTTCATGTGCTTAATTTGGGATAATAATTCATCTCGTGCTTTACGGTGAAGGAAAACATCGTGAGGAAACCTGCATGTGTCTAATTTCACTGAAATTCTGCCACATGTGTATTCCACCAACTCACACTGGAGCAGAGTGGTGGAATATGTTCCAAACCTTCTCCTCAAAAAGGAGGCCTTTAGCCCAGCATTGGGACATTCACAGGCTGTTACGGTACGGTCGATCAAGGTAGGATCTGATATGTTGACTAAGGGTATTAGCTATTAGCTTTGGTTTGTGTGTGAAGCGCAAATAAAGGGATAGTAGACAGAGCATTACTAAAAGGCTCGTTGGCTTAATGGCTAGTTTATAATGTTGCAGAAACCGAGTTCCATACTTTAAACTACATTTGGATCAATACAATATTTTTTTTTATTCTGTCAAGAAAAAGTAAGGGAAATGCGAGTGCACTAGTATTTGCGCACAAGCTTGTGCATTATAACATATCCTGCGCAATTGACTTTCGATCGAAATCGATTAGAGGGTCACTAATAAAAATCGTCTGGATAATATTTTTACACAGCACTGACAAAAAGCAAATTTACATGAAATTGTATAATATTACATGGTATGTACATTGTACATACGTAAAGGTAATAAATAAAAGTGATTCCGTCGTCTATATTAATTTAATTATATCTGTATCGGTTGCGTCTTGCGGCTTCCTACGCTCCGTGGTACATAAGTATCGAGCGTGCCCTGCATCTAGTAAGATTAATTTCAAGCTTTTTAACCTTTAACCTTTCTAGGTGATCAGGAATAAAATATTTTAAAACTTGTGTTGTAATCCGTTCATAAGCTGAACTTTCTTTTTTCTTTAATATTAATCTCGATCTAGAATATTGTAATTACACCACATTGTTTATATCTTTTTTTTTATATAATATAAATGTTATAAAAGAACTATGTTGTGCTCTGATTGTGTCCTTAACGATGCACAAAAAACATAATACTGTTTGTTTGTTCATATCTCGAGATTATTTCTGATGGTATAGAGGTCTTATGTACAACTGTTATTTTAGCCGCGAAACAATAGTATTTTATTGTTCCGGTTTGAATGGTAAGTGACCTAGTGTTGAGGCTCGAGAGACATAGCATCTTAGTTTTCGTGGTTGGCACTAAATTGACGATTTTACATCTCTTTCTTTATTCTTACAATATCAGTGTCCATGGGAGTAGGTTTTAAAATAAATATTAAAAAGAAAACAAATGCCTTGAAAACTAAAACTTGTGTTTTTTTCTGGATGAAAATACAGGAAATTACTTATCCCAGGAAATTATGGGGATGTCAAGGGATACTAAAGAAACTCCATATGCGAAATCTACGTGGACGTAATCTTGGGACAGCTCATTTTGAATACATGTTATCAAGTCAATCTTGGATAAATATAACTATAATTTATTAACAATAATTAAATTATCCTAAAGAACGATTCATTTATATATAAAGCAGTTTATTAAATGCACTGAACTACAAAATAAAAATAGCTATAAATGGTGCAAAGGCGTTCTTATCGCTGACATTTATCTCTTACGCAACCAGAATGCAAGGAACTAAATAATGGCTAACATGCATTTACGGGGCATTAAGTACGATTAACCTTTCTTTATATTACGTTTATTTATTTCTTAGATAATTTGTTAAATGTTTCAAATTAAGTACAATAAATTAACAGTCTATTAAAATCTCATCTGTCCGGCTACGGCTAAGCTCATTTCACTTCGCAGCTCCAATAGGCGTCGTATACATCTTGGGTAAATTTCTATTTAACGAATGCACATGAAATAAATAAAGTACGTGAAAATTCAGTGGCGCTTGCCCGGGTTTGAACCAGTGACCTTCACATGTAATTCACGTTCCACTAGACCAGATACAGTAAACTAAAAGTATATATATGTAGTAATAAAACAATGTGGTTCCAAAAAGAAATGACGTTATGTTCAAAATTCTAATATATATATATATATAGACAGATAATGTTAAAAAGTCAGCGAAAGTATATTATGAATACGTTTTCACTATGCAACTGATTCTCGAGGGAGTTATAAGTTACACATACACAGCATACATATTTATTGATGTAATATCGGTGCAAATTGCAAATCGCAGGTCAATTTTTAAATGATATTAATGTGACGAGTGTGTGATATGCACTGTGCATTGTAAGGCGTTAAAGTCGAGGCGAGTGAATTATTATGACAATCGTTGCTCTTCCTTCTTAATTAATTTATGAAATATATCTTGCATATACATGTCTATTATTTTTGCTGTTATTAAGTTTATGAATTTAATTCAATACTACTCAGTTCGAAGTAAACACAAGCTTTTTGGCTAGCGCATCGTGATTATGTTAGTATAAATTTAGTCAAAGAGTAAGCAGTCTCTTTGTATTTCCAATAGAATTCACGTCAGTTTTAGGAGAAATCATGCCAAAAATTGTTATGATAAGAAGTGCCAATATAGAGCGTTTAATGGTAAAGCGATGACGCACGCGATTTTATCTTTGTTTGGAGAGTTTATGGACACAATAGTTATTGCATTGGGTACGAGCTGTGTAATAATATAATTAAGAGCTAAGTTTAAAGTTACTTTCTGTGTGTTATATATTCGGCAGATATTTGATAAGCGTTAGACTTGATTCTGAAATTACACTCGCTCACATATAAAATGATATTCCGAATTTTATTGATGTAATTATTTTGGTTAATATATAATTTGAAAGTGAATGTACATATCGAATGTTTATTGTTGGTATATGTATATCGAATGATTCCAGAAACATCCGATATGAGCCAATTTCTCTCCTTCTAGCAATTTCCTAACATCAATCAGCAGGTTGATTATTATTCTAGACTTGAACTGACAGTTATTTATATTACGTAGCGCAATTCCCACCTGACCTCTGTAACGAAGAACCGGTACCACAGGATAGTAATCATTTAGTGATTGTTAACGATTGTTATTAAAATAGCAAGTTTCAATATTCTTTAGGTATAATTTGTCAGTGAAAAAAACTGGACGACTTTGCCTATAAATGTTGAGGGCTTAGACAAACAATGCTCTGTTTACTTATTTTGAATGTAAAATTAATGTTGACAGAAAGGTCAGAAGTGTGAAGTATTTAACTAACAATGTTTATTATAAGTTGTTCGTTCGTTTTAAAGTTGTTTAATAACGTTGTTTTAATATCTACTAAATTAAATTTCCAAACAATTTTGACAATTAAATTGTATTGTAAGAACTAATTCCATCAAGTATCTGAACACACAGACTGAACTGTACTTTGTTGTATTGATTTCCTCGAAAACTTTGGGTATATGGAGTGGAGCCGAATTGACTTCAGGGATGGTTTTAAGTTCTTTTTTTTTATGAATATATAGGCTAGCGCTTGACTGTTATTACACCTGATGGAAAGTGAGATACAGTCTAAGATGGAGAGCGCTTGCCTAGAAGGTGCCTATTCACTCTGGACTTGAAGGTACCCATATTGTAGGTGGTGGGGAAGTTCGCGATGAAGCAATCATATTAAAGTCCACTGTCCTACTAATGTGCTGGTAGACCTTAAATTTCGATCATAAATCGACAACAATTAGCTATTCTGTAAAATAACTGCTTCTACCATTTTTACAGCTGATATATATTCAACATTTTCTCCCACTCACAAAAAGTTTCTCTTAATCTGTTCTCGAATAATCCTCTTCCGAGAATCGTTTATTTCCGAAAATATTGTTTCGGATCACATTTTTGAGTTAAACTTTTTAGTAGTAACGAGCGGGATTGACTTTTT
Organism: Nymphalis urticae; assembly: GCA_905147175.2. Taxonomy (NCBI): domain Eukaryota; kingdom Metazoa; phylum Arthropoda; class Insecta; order Lepidoptera; family Nymphalidae; genus Nymphalis; species Nymphalis urticae. The sequence continues at coordinate 9,609,466 of LR990004.1, read as the reverse complement.
AATCTTCAATCATCATGACGCTGAACTGACATGAAGCTGACATGCTATCAATGTAACCCTGATAGAAACACCAACCAAGCTAAAATCACCTGAAACGTGCGACTATTGTCGTCATGTTATCCACTACGAATTACTTTTCTAAAATTAAAGTGTCGATTATTTAGTATATAGTGATGTATATGTATTGTGGCAATGTATAGCAATGCAGGTCACTTCGCTGTCACCACCAGCTGTATCTAATCTTAATACTTGCAGTTTGGTATTTAGCTGCCAGTTGCGACTACTTATTTCCATATTAGCTATTTCCTCGTTTATTCATTCACATTGTTACAGTAAAAAATATACTGCGGGTTGTTTTTTCTTAAATTATTTTTCCTAAGTTTTTTTTTTTTACAATTATAATTGACTAGCGCAATGATACGTTATATTAACTAAATTAACATTAAAATTTGATAATAAACAGTGACCATAATATATTGTTATTTGTGTGAAACAAATATGAATTCAAAAATGTAAATATATTTTGAAGCATTCAATATGACGTTCTTCTGACCGTTTTTGGCCACGGTGGCTATTTTTAAATGAGATTAGCCATTAGCCGTATCATAATGCGCAAGTGTGTGCGCAAATGCGCAGCTGCACTCTATATTCCCTTACTGCTATAGTCCGATGACTATTATATTTATATACCGGTCAATTTGTCGACAGTTTTTTTTTTATATTGGCAGACCAATCTTCGTGTCCATGACTTTGGGACCTGCCGACTTATGGTCACCAGATCAACGGCATTTAACATACACATAACATATGAAAGAAGCGGCGCTTGTGGTTATATATTTTTTTTAACTTGGTTTAACCATGACAATAGCCTCAGATCTAACTTATTACAGCCGTAGGTTTTATCTTATCTACTTTGCTGATAATACTTGTCAGCATCCGCAGATAAGCTGGCTTCCATGTCTGTTATTTACAAAAATACGTAATAGATAAATCCTAGGTTAAACTTAAAATATTATTAATGATTTTAGCGATATGTGGTGCTAGAAATAATTGTAAGACTAGAGATAAGATTATACATGTTTACCGAAATGTAATTTGTTTTGTGTATTTTAAATTCGTTATGAAATTATTTATTGTTATTAGTCAGGGCTTAACGTGATTATTGTAACGTATGCACGAGTTTTTTTTTCTTAATGTACACTTATCAACTGTTAGTGCAAAAGGTTGTATGTTAAATTTGTGCATTTAAAAGGGGAGCATGTAAACCGTATAAAAACGATTTTATTCCCTCTGCGTTTCTATGGTAACTCGGTATGTAGTTACTTTTAAAGCTTATAAATAAAAATATACAAGAACATAAATTTTTTGGCAGTTTAATATTAGAACTCATGTTTAGTCAAACGATCGTCTGAATCAATAACAGCGTAATAGACATTTTTTTTATTTTGATAGATTTGATTCTTAATTTAAATCTATATTGTTAATGTTTAGCCATTTCCAGAATAAATTATTATTCCAGAAGTATTGTATCTAAAATACTTCTGTATAGACAAGGTCATTCTTGGAATTAATAAAATTTGGCACTCATCCTCAGCGTGTCATAAAAATACCTTAAAATAAATTAATATATTATCAAGACGTTTTGCTTCACAACTTTGTGTAGCGTTTGTTTGATCGATAAAGTGCTAATTTTCCTTAGTTTATTTACGTAATACCAACATTATTGCTATCACACGCTGTTTACACCATTCTCGTTAGTCGCCGAACTAGACTGCGACCTAGTTTTGTGTAGAGAATTGTTTTGAAAATTAAATTATGACTTAGCAACATAATATATAATTTATATTTCAATTATTTTATTGAATGTTAAAGCAACGTTATTTTTTTTTAATTAAAGCACTCTCGTTGATATCACAGGATGTATTTTATGGAAACTCGGCATAGTATTATCTCATATTTTAGGTCAGTATGATATATAATAGTGTTTATCGTGAAACGAGGAAGTTTCCAGGAAATATTCGAAAACTTTACGAATACAACGTACAATTAATTTAAGTCGCAAAATTAATCATTATTAAACGCATGATACATTTGTATTAAAACAAATTATAATCGTTTTAGAATTGCTTTTTTATGGTATGTATTAAGTAGGTGGTCACGATCGCTCATAGACATTGCCATTGTAAGAAATATTAACAATTCCGTACATTGTCAATGCACTACAAACCTTGGACCTGGGACCTTATCCGTGCAGTGACGGAGAAAGAATACATTTCACTGCCCCTTTCCCATGGGTGTCGTAAGAGGCGACTAAGGGATATCATCTGGTGGTAGGATGATAAACATCCGCCTGGCTTGTTACCACCGTACGCATGGTGAAAATCTCGTGAAGTGGCTTGCAGCCGCGTTTCGAGGTCAGCCAGCGTACAGCCAGTGCCCGAGCGAGCATTGCCGCGATGGGTGTTGGTCCAGTGGAGACGGCTGCTGAACCAATGCCGGGGGAAACACGCCTCCACACTTTGCCCATCCCTATCGTGGCAATACGTCGCTCGCTTCACGTCTCTTTACGAGGCGTGAAGAGGCATCTTGCGGGCCGGCAAGGCGAGGGCGGCTAGTGCAGAATCTTCTTCCCGACTGTACTGGCCGTCCTCGCGTTTGGACTCTACTACCACTCAACATCAGGTGGAGTAGAGTCATTTGCCCACCCGGAAAATATAAAAAAAAAAAAAAAAACCTATGGTGTTCATGTCCCTCGTGCCTGTAGCTACACTGACCGGAACACAATAATACAACATAATGATGTATCGCTGTTTAGCGGTAGAATATCTGATCACCAGTTGATATCGACCCAGACAGCTTCTATTATAAAAAATATGTCTACGTATGCCGTATGATTGTACTAATCAAATTATAGTCTAATATTAGACCATAATTTCTCAATTGATTTAAATTACAATAATATCGTTACGCAACTAATTGTGTAACTGTTATATCGGTTACGTTGCGGTATTCTTTAGGTTGACTATTGGTTCGAGCTCTGCTCTGCTCGTTACTTCTCATTTTCCACTTTATAATAATGATGTCAGTTTAATTGAGATTAATTTGACAATGATAATATTGGTCTAGTTGACCGAAAATGTGAAGGCTTGTCTTAATGATTTTAGAATTATTGTTTACATTTTCGCTTAGATCCTATGATTTGTATTAATCATTATACTTATATAAAATTCCGTTGTGCGTGTGTTTGTAACTATTCTATCCCTAAACGGCTTTATTTTTTTTTACTTATGGGGTATACTTGGATGGTACACAGCTTTACTTTGTTGCCGACTTTTTTATAGCCTATAAAGACTTACAAAAAATATCTCGGGATAAAACTATTTCAATTAACCGTACGATGTCGGGAGCGCTAGTTTAATAATAAAATGTACCGGCCAATAACTTTGGTTACATTTGAGAATGTATTTCAGTGAACGTATTCATCACACTTATGAGTCACAGTTGCTAAGTGAATGGACAGTATGATATTCTGGGGCCAATTCTACTAATCGATAGCGATTACGACACTTTCTCGATTCAATTCCATACCAACTTTGATTATTATATATTTATTAAAATCGGAAACGAATCGATATGCTATTAACATATACTGTTACGTTAAGACCTAAATTAATTGTTTACTATTATGCTTATAGTCGATAAATAAATTAAAGAATAAGAAAACGAATAAACAGGAACGATTACACTTCGATTCAATTGCGATATAATGACAATTTGTTAGTAGAATTGGTCCCCAGTATCTGTTGCCGTTAAATTATACACACTCGTTGGACCGAAATGATATACCAACATTTGCAAATGTATCAATGCATCGGGAACAGTCGCGGTCTTTATTTGGCAATTTTGTTACACGACCCAAACGTTTTTATTCAATTAGGTTATGGAATGATGACATTTGTTTTAATTTAAAACTTTTTAAACAAATGTCACTTCATATAGAAAATACAATATAGATATTAAATAATGTGCAATAGATGATAATAAATAGAGAATACACTCTGGTTTGATAACTAATTAACACAATAAAGCATTGTAATTAAATACGGTTAAAGACCTTTTTATCCATTATCCTCCACATTTGTGATCATTTCGAGTTCAACGGATTCGCATTGTTTGTGTTATCAATGTCAGTCTAATATTAGATAATTAGGTGTCTGTATTCTTCTAACCGATTTAAAAAAAAACAGAGATGTTCTCAATTCGATTGTGTATGTGTAACTTTATTTAATATACTTTCTGGTAACACTAGGAATCCATTTTCATAATTATTTTTGTGTTTTCACCAAGGCGATACCGTGACCCGTCTCAATTTTGTTGAATTGTACATCGTTAAGGTCAGCTTTTGTCAGAAAGGTACACGCAAACTTTCAGAAGTGCGGTACTTCCCATCGAATAAATCAGTACCCGTGCGGTCGCTAAACTTGTCGCAATATGCAACAAACCGAATATCCGGTTATCCTGCCTTTCAGATCACCGGATATCCGGTAACCCGTATTCGGCCAAACAACTATCCGGTTCATGTCTACAAAATGTGAAATAGCCTATATGTTAAGTTTCGTTATATATACTATATAATGGCGGTAATGTCTTAAATGTCATATTAAAGCGGACCCTTTAAAGCTATTCAAACAATGTAGACTCGTTAAATGGTAAATTGTTAAATATGTAAACAACATTAAAGTTCAGAAACATTGGAATTAACCAAACTAACTGTAAATAACACTTGAAGTACGAACCTAAATATCTGAATACAGGAAAATTAAACGTTGAATTTTATAATTAATGGGTATTTCTGTCGAGGCGTGGTATAGAACTGTAAATGAATTATTCACAACGAAGCGAACATTTCACAATTTATTGTAAAAGAAATAACATTCGATATTCTCCCCCAACGGTCTATTCGTAGCTCTGACGTCGTGCATCCAAAAAAATATCACTACCTGAAATGAAAAGATTCCGGTGTCAAGGTTTGTTCGTACGGAGTAGTAATGAGTGTGCCGTGAAGTGTTTCTGAGCCAGTGAATTCGAAATATATAAAAGGAATATGTAACGTTTTATAAAATACTAGCTTTTTCGCGCGGCTTCTCACTTGTATTTGGATTTGTTTTTTATTATCATACTTTGTTATTTGATACATTGGATAATGTAAAGCCGAGTTTCTCACCGTAGTTCTTATATATTTTATAAGTTGTTATAAATTTTAATGAAATATAAAGTGTTAGTACACAATAATGTAATAAAGTATAATTTGATTACGATTTTTTAATTGCCAATTAACCTTCTGGTTTAAAATCATTTATTTATTAAAAGAATATTACAATTCACTTATATGAGAAATTTCATTTACATAGAGGTTTTGACCTAACACTGGTGTGTACTCGCAAATTCACTGGCAACTTGGCAAGACAATTGACGAGTAGAGGGTAGGATTAAAAAATGTAGCCGGGTTAACAGAATAAGGGCAACTGGAAAACCTATTGCTCGGGATTGAAAAATTTACACGTGTAAATAAATATATCTACGTACGCATTAAATAAATGTTTGTGTTATAAAAAAGTATATTTGAGTGCGCATTTATAAAATTAAGAGTTGAATAAATGCTTGTAAAAACGTGAGTTTTATAAAACCGGTAATTAATGTTATCTTTAAATAATTATACGAAAACGCAGTCTCAAGTCGCACAAGGAGGTGTATTAATTACTTTAATTAGGTACAAAAATAACTTCATCGCTACCTTATACTTAGTGACGTTTATTTACTTAAGAGCTTCCTCAGTATAATTTTCAGTATCAGCGTCATCTCAGTATATTTTTTAGCATAAATATACATTTTTTTTTATCGTCAATCATCACCGTTGCTTAGCGACTGTCTATTTAAACAATGATTTCTCTCTTTCTGCAATTATTGATTCGACATTCGAAAGAAAAAGACACAGCATTGTTTAACTATTCCCTCGCTTAACAAGTGGACGTTTGTGTTTTGAATGTTATGCGTGCATTGAAAACGGACAGATAGTCAATTAAAAAAATATACATTTTAAAAATAGAACGATTACTTTTAAATACATGTAATGAAGGAAGTTTTGTCCTCAGGATTTCCCTCAGTTGGTTCGATCTTCCGATAGTAGTCAGATAACAAAAATAATAACACAGCTATGTAGTTTTGATTGTGTAATTTCAATTTAACTTATGAAACGATGTACTTGGCAGCGCGTATGTATTTGTGCTCTGTTCAAGCGTACAGACAGGGGGCCAATTCTACTAATCTATAACGATTGCGAATCGAAAACGAACCGATATTATGTTAACATATACCGTTACGTCAAAACCGAAATTAATTCCTAACTAACAGCCATAAAGGCTGAAGTCGATAATTATATTAAATAATAGGAAAACGGATAAACGGCAACGATTATGCTTCGCGATTCGATTGCGCTAAAGTGACAATTTTTTAGTAGAATTGATCCTCCCCTGTTCTTTATTTCATTCACAATATCAACTCTATCCCTTTTTCACCAATCTTATCATTTGATTTTTCTGTGTTTTAAATCAATTTTTAACTTGAACTTTCTTAGCGTCTAACTTAAAGAGTCGTAAGAAATTTAGAAATTATACTGTTACTTGTTTGTGCTGGTTAGTTGTTTACTGGTGGTAGGGCTTTCTAAGTCTAAGTAGGTACCACCCACTCATCAGATATTCTACTGCAAAACAGCAGTACTGGCTATTTTTGTGTTCCGGTTTGAAGGGTGAATGAGCCAGTGTAATTACAAGCACAAAGGACATAACATCTTAGTTCCCAAGGTTGGTGGCGCATTGGCTATGTAAGCGATGGTTAACATATCTTACAATGCCAATGTCAATGGGCGTTGGTGACCACTTATCATCAGGTGGCCCGTATACTCGTCCGCCAACCCCTAATAAAAAAAAACCTCTGACATAGGCGCTATGTCGTTTTATAATATCAAATTAATATAAGTAGTAGCTAATATTAAGATGTTTATTATATAAAAGGGCGGCCGGATGTAATCTTAATAACATACACGCGTCAATCATAGCGATATAAGCAGCGCGTCTATTTTCTCCGAGCTATTATTAGATAATATATTTATCTTAGGTTTCAGACAGATAAACGAGTGACATCCTGGTTGAGGGTCGTAATGTGGATCAAATAGCTTTACGTCCCACGTCGTATATAACGATTTAAGTACCTACTTCTTTTTTATATGGTTTTGATAACTTTTTTTGCTTTCAATTTATTCGTTCGTTTTACTTTATTTGATTTTATTATAACAAACTATAAATATACCGGTACACGATATAAATATTATTTCTTGTTTATTTTTAATATTCTTACAATTCTGAGACTTTTTTAAATCTAATTAAGCAATACAAATTCTAAATTGATTATATTTTCATTAAATCGGATACAATAACAAAATATGTAATTATTAGATATGTTAATTCAAGTACATCAATAAGTATTTCTAGCACACTAATAAAACATTATGATCGTAAATAGTATTCATGTAATAGAAAATATAGCGTATAATATTTTGCAAATATAAGGGAATACAAATCGACTTTACAATTAACTAGAGTAACTTAATATGCGTTATTAAGATGTATAGAAAGTATTGATTAAACACTTATGACATTTCACCGTCGTCACACACAATCTACATAAACCGTTTATAAACACGTTGAACTACATTTAAATTACTCTCGTGTTGTTACATTTCCACGAACATCTATATATTAATTACGTACGTTTTTAAAATAATTATCCAAAATTTTTTTTACAAATGCACCCTTGAAATACTTGAAACGATACATATAAACATTTCAACTGATTTAAAATATAACTAAATATAGCTTTAATAATAACGACCTTACTTGTAAACAATAAGGCCTAGTCTTCTTCTTTCGAATGTCAAGGCAATAATGATAGAAAGAGCGAAATCAGTGATAAATTAAACAATCGCTAAGTAACGTTTATTAAATAATGAAGGCCGTATATTATTTTAAAAAAAATTGAGTAACATTTTAGGATCAAAGGCCAATTTATACTTTATTTTTCACTGGTAATATTCTTACAGTAAACTGTAAGGCTATTCTGTAAGAAAAATCTTTACCGCAGAAAACGATCGCAAGTGCAGAACGTGACATGCAACATTGTTTGTAATGATTATAACATTTATAGAATACACGCATCAAAATAGCATATCAGCGTAGGTACTTACGTTTTCAACATTTCACGGGTGAATTACGAAGTGAGTTCAGAATAGCACAGCTGATCATTTCGTACAAATGATTTACTCTAGTCAGCTGGTGTCTGGCAGAACATTTCTAACGTTATATATATTCCAATATATGTATAAGATGGACAGACTATCGATTGATATTCACGACGTCACGCGAAAACATGTCATAACGTTAGACGTACGGAATACGACGCTAGCCTGTGACGTTAGCGTGACTCAGGTCTGTTTCGGCACTCGGCAGTGCTTTTAAAATTAACATATAATAATTATATTATATCGAGAAAAATCGTGATTGGTATATCGTCAGAGAAGTTTGAAACTAGATACTCGGTTAACGTTGCACTGTTGTTAATCTGTCTGTGTAATAAAGTCTGGACGGACCGCCAAGCAGAGATACTTTGTATTGCTCAGTTCCGGTTGGAAGAGTGGCTGAGATGACGACGGATATAATGTATTGTGTATTATATAGAATGTATTTTTCACAATGCCAATGTCAGACTGGAGGTGACCACTTATAATCAGATGGCTCATAGACTTTGCCTTTCATTTTTATGTAGATATAACTCATTCACTGTACTTAGAGATAGATACCATGCATTGCTCTTACTTGTTATCACCCCAATTTCTCCAAACGTCCTTGATAGATCGATTGAGAGGAGCAGTAAGAACGCTTTTTAACATCACACTAACGTGCAATTAAGCATAATAAAAATGTATGCTTGATACATTACAATGTAAATTCTGTTAACTTATAAATTCCTAAAGTATAGCTTTATTTAGTTATAAATACATATTACATGTATTGTTTATATTTACATACCTAACCCGTGGTAGCTCTTCTACATTCAATTTTATCCCGGAAGTGACAATTCAGAAATGCTTATAAGAGCCTTTTTTAACGCTGGACAAGGCTCGCCGGTGTCCAAGGCACCGAGTGCGCCCCGAACATCGGAATACCTACTAAAAAACCAGCGGTACCCTTTCCGTCTTTTAACAAGGAGCGCCACGGGATCGCTTTCGCTTGCTACCGTGATGCTTATAAGAGCCTACTTGATATGCTTATAAGAGCCTACATAAGATTTCGTGCAGAAATATATATGTATTAAGATACTGTTGTTTTAAATTGTCTCCGTAAATTGTTAAATAAACGACTCTGTGTTTAGTTATTTGTATTATGAACTATTATTAGAAGTTGCTTGCGCGTTATCGTTAAACCCCTCCCTTGCGTGTATATAACAGCAGGTGGTACCGTCGTCGTGGTTCGTTGCATTCTATACAATCTTAGATAATATTATTATTACTGAAATATAACCCATAATACTACAAAACACTCACTCGACATATATTATATAATTGGTATATTGCGAAACTAGATTCTGTCCGTGGCTTCGCCCGCGTGTGTTTCTCTGTGAGTGGTAGTGATGTCAGATACCCTTCGTCCTTCTCATGATGATCGTTTGAGTAGTTAAGACGAGAAAGCGTAACAAACAAAACTCACTTTCGCATTTATAAAATTAGTAAGGATGAACTTAAATAAAAGACTTTACGTATAAGTCCGTCATACGAGACCTTGATGTTAATTCAGTGTGAAGAGTGGAACAGTTTACTAATGAAATTAAGATTACGTACTTACTGCTCGCTTACAACCGAATAGATTTATTAAACACAAAAGTTAGTTTATTCTTTTTTGTACGGTACTGTGTTTTTGCAACATTTTTACTGCGTTACGCATTCCAGCGTATGCTATATACAATTGTCGTAATTTATAATTATTCCACTAGAGTCTGTTGCTTAAAACGGTCACTTATCTGGGATTTACTGATAAGATGCACTACAAGTAAAGAAATATACGAAAAATTGATTTTAATTAGAATCCAAGAAAGCAAAGAGTTGTTATGTAACTTGTATACTCTTGGGTTGGTTTCGCAGAATGGCATATTGTATTAATAATTGTCTTCAATTGTCCACGTTGGAGTCTCCGCAAGGCGGTAGTAAAACTCCAGTATTATTATGTTTTATGTTCGACATAGTGAAAGAGCGCATATGACCTAAATACGCACATAAATATATCGCACCGTAGTTGTACCTTGAACAATGGAAGCAGGAAATTTCACAGTCGTGACCTGTTGGATACGTTGTAGTTTAGATTATTTTAGCACATAAATTTTTGTTACGGTAATTGAGAACATGTGCATATGAATAAATATGCTCTATAATGCAAAATAAATAAAGATGTTAGAAGCGGTATGAACGATCTTTAATTAAACTATGATAAATCGATTGTCCTCAATATAATAGAGGTTTCGTTTTCGACCTAAAATCAATAGGTATACAAAATCGACGTCGGTGTATTTGATTATGTAAATCGCCAATGACTAATAAGATATTTATGAACCTTAAATACAATTGTTGCTTTTTTGTAGTAATCAATATACAAGTTCGCAAAATATAGCTTAACAAAAATACTTTTTAATATCGATAAGACAGATAGTCAAATTAATGTGATGCTAAGAAACGATTCGTTTCGCCGTGATTGGGATTTAAAAAACCGCCAGCCATGGAATATTAAACACCATGTCCGATGTCTATGATGAATTTTTCAATTTTACTAAAACTCCTTGTATACAATATCACCTAATATCTCCTTTGAAAACTGTTGCAACCATTTAGGGACTTTTCTGAATCTCCGTCAATAAGATATCGATTATAGTTCTGACCTTGTTGCCGTTGGAGATGTTTTTAATGATAATGTTATTGTAACAGTTTCGTTCCGTTACGTCCAACCGAATAAATCTACAGTTCGAAGCCGCAATTGGTCCGCGGTCGACCACAATTAAATGGTGCATATCATATAATATTGATAACACACGTAACTTCGTTTTAACCTCAATATCAGAGAAAATTGAACAGTTTCGTAATTAAGGCTTTGATAGATGTCATTTACTTGCTTATTAAATTAATATAAATATATAAAACTGCATTTTCGAGAAGAGCGGATTTCAAATTGATGATATAATTATTTATTTTATTATATATTATTATTTTTAATGTTATTACCTTATAGTTGATATAAATAACACTATCCTTATTTATTATTCCATTCGTTAAATATGTATTGTAGAATAACAAGTCTATAACCTTCAGTGAACATCGACTTTCACTTAACCGGTTCTTTTGTCCTTCTATTATAAGTTTATATTCTAAACTAATAATATTTTTTTCTATACATCGTGTGACAATACATTACGTAATTATAAATATAATAGATGTCTTATATTTAATATTTATATAGCTTGTGTTGTCAACTCGTTTGAGAAAATACTAATAAAACATTGTACGGCAAACGTTCGTGTTTTGTATTTGTAACAACCATCTAAGGCCCTTATTAATTTCAAAAGCTCAATCTTATTCATGTAAGTGAGTAATATACAATTATTTATAGTTAAGGTGCCGTTGTTTTAGTTTCCTTGTTCATTGCCGTCGGCTATACGGTAAAGACCGAACTCTGCCTGGATTGTTTATTTAAAACTTGTATCTATACAATATATGCACTCTTCTTTTAATATAAAGGAAAATAATTAAGTATACTTGTTCAAAGGCTGTTGTGCAAGCTCGCCTGCATAGGTAATATCCCTTTAATATCCTACCACCAAACAGCAATCATTTATGTGTCTTCGCTTCCGTTTGTGGCGCAATCACACTGCCAATGTCCTATGGTATGGAATTAGCGACTTACTATTTGCATAATGGGATCATCCGCTTTCCTATGTTTATAATTGTAGACAAATGATCTACGGGACAGAAGATTCATTTATTATAATTGTCAAAATCGTGTATCACAAAATATAATTTATCAACAATAATAATAATTTCAATAGGTTAAATTTATAACTTTCTGCTTTAAATAATATTCATAATATTTCAAATTACATCTGGTGTTCTTCGTTCAGCTAAGTTTGATTGTCGACCTTTTCTATATATTAGCATTCAGTTCATGCTCATATCTCGACACCAAAATACCTCTTTCCTGTTTGTTTGTGACGTGTTGCGGGCAAAGTTTACAGCGCTTGCAAGATCAAGGTTTGTATGATTATGGTATTTTCCAAACTAGTATTGGTAATTATGGTTCTTACGTAGGTCAGTAATTGCACATAAGTCTTTGAATCCTGAAAATGGTTAAAGCCGAATAGGATCCTAAGCCGAGATGACCCAGTGGTAAGAACGCGTGAATCTTAACCGATGACCGAACCACTGAATTTTCATGTGCTTAATTTGTGATTATAATTCATCTCTTGCTTTACGGTGAAGGAAAACATCGTGAGGAAACCTGCATGTGTCTAATTTCACAGAAATTCTGCCATATGTGTATTCTACCAACCCTCATTGGAGCAGCGTGGTGGAATAAGATCCAAACCTTCTCCTCAAAAAGGGAGAGGAGGCCTTTAGTCTCCTTTAGTGGGACATTCATAGGCTGTTGCGGTTTGAATCCTAACCATAATATTACAGGAATTGAATTTAGTTCTCTTTTTTGCCTTTATAATATATCTCTTACATGATTATAGTCGAATAATTATCAGAATTATTATTGTTTCGTAATAACAATAAGCCTGATTGAACCTAATTCGGATATTGTAATATATTATATTACGTAGTGCCTTTTGTGTAGTTCACTGTGGGCGTTTTCATTGACACCATTAAATGTAGCCATTATTGAATTATTGAATATATTATTGTATAATTGTTTGTAGGTTGTTGTGTTGGTCTAGGTGTGATTAGTAGTGGGTAGCTTCGACGGCTGTCGATCGTGAGGTTCTAGTTTCGTCGTCACTAAGTCACGCTAACAAAACTTACTGGATTACAGTCAAGTAATTTTGAATAGCAGCCCGAAGTTAAAACTCGCGTCAAGCTATTGGTATATATATACGGCGATGAGAGGAATAGAGAGCGCATCCGTGTTGGATTACATACGAGTGCACTGTAATAACTCCTGTCTTGTCTCAGCTGGGAATGGCTCCCGTGGTAGAAACAGGTCATGAGAACGTCATCATCATCACTGACGGACGTTATCATTCTTACAATGGGCTTTTAAAGATACAACTTATGGTTAATTACATCGGCTCAGCCAACTGACGTATGTATATATGCATTTGTAGTGATAATTTTTACGTCGTGCGGGTTACTAAGAAACGAACGAGATAACACAGTTTAACTGTAGCATTCTAGTGTCAGAATGATAAGTGTGAAAGTAGGTATAATTTTATACGTAGGTAAAATATATTTAACGAGAAACACTTAAAAAGTTATTTGTTTTTCAACTCAATTTTTATTATTTAGTCTGTCACGATGACCTTCACCATGAGCAAGCGCCACTTGTGATGTTTCAAACATCGTTTTTATAGACTTCGTTGTTTGTTTAGACTTCAGACAATAAACCGTTCTAGTTTAGACAACAGCTATCGTTTTAGTGCAGCTTTGTTTAAATGATCGTTTTAGTATTATAAGGTAAACTCTTGTATATTCTATTTTGTTTACTCATGTAATTTATTTTTTCTTTTAAACGATCTGAAATATATATTGTGTATTTCCCCTAAAGTTTATAAAACACGTACGTATTTTTATTACATATCAGACGGCATTGACGGCATAATTATATTATGTTATCTATACTAATATTATAAACGCGAAAGTGACGCTGTCTGTCTGCTACGCAGCAGGCTTGGACCCCAAGGAAGCATAGTCATACTTTTTTTATATACAACACCTGCTCTTCTCCGAAACAAGCCGGGCGAAGCCGCTAGCGGAAACTAGTATTGTATATTTGAATTATATATGCAATACTATTATTGTGACTTCCGAATTTTAGAAAGAAATATAAGTACCTATATATACTGTTTTGATTAATTTTATTGGAATTCGGTTTCTGTGTCAATTATACACAGTCAAATTAAAGAAATTTTAATAAATACTTAAGATACGGACAGGTGGTCCGTCAATAAACACGCCAATTAATATTAGGTCAGCGAGATTGGCTTGCGCAAAAAATTAAATGAGATATATTGTATTATTTACGATTAGATAGTAGATACTAAAGATTCTAGTCCGCAATCACTCGTTTTATTATTTACTGGTATGTAAACAGGATGTCAATTTCTTTATATGAATGATAGCGTCAAACATTTACAATTAAAGTAAACGGTGCATGAAACCTGATTAAATAGTATTTCTATCATCTCAACTGCATAATATTGCAACGTCTCGCGACAAGTGTGATGTTTTCCAACTATCTCAATTGATGACACAGTGCCTAGTCTCTTTTTACGAAACGGTCTTTGTAAAGGAACACCGTGTAGATTCGTGCATGACTGTGCGTAGTCGGAAAGAGCCGTTATCAAAATGGCGGCGCTGAGCCATTCTGAGCGTGGGGTCGTTGACGTTACCGTGTTGCCGATCGTTGGCGTGGCGCGTCTATCGATTTGAAACTATAAAGAAAACCTTGTAGCGACATCTAGCGTTGAGTTTGAAAAAGATACTTTGCTGTGTTACAGAAAGAGGGCGTGGATTACGTATTTTAATAAACAAAATTGTATATTTTTATGTATTTTTTTGTGTTCTTGATCCACTTACCTATTTTTTAATATATTTGTAGTAAATTGTTTTAACATTATTAAGTTTTAAATTGGGAAAAAAAAATTAATACTTTCTTATTTAAAATATTTATTATAATGTTATAATTTTTTTTTGTTTGTTAACAGTGTAAAGACTTCGAGAAGGTTGGCGCCACGATTGCTGTAACACCCTGCGATGTTGTTGAAGAAGCGGATATCACATTCTCATGTGTTGCCGATCCACAAGCTGCGAAGGAGGTATCACGAATGCCACTATTCAATTTCAATACCTACATCTACTGTTTGTTTAAAATAACGACCGACTTAGGTAGTTTTGTTTTCCTTTAATAAGCGTCAAAGCTTTTAATAAAAAGTAATGAAAGAAAAATATTATTTACGTTAAAGTTATAATATGAATTATAACTTGTGTATTTAAATATTATTTATATGTATTTTTTATGTAAAGTTAAAACCAGTTTTTCATTTTATTAGAAAAAAATATATAATGGACGAGCAAATATGTCACCTGATGGTAAATGGTCATCTACATCTACATCAACATCATCTATAGTAAATGGCGCCGTAAAAAATATTAACTATTCCTGACTCCCCAATAACCTTCGGAACTAGGATGTTGTATTCCTTGTTCCTACTCTGACTCACTCACTCTTCCAATCGGAACCCAACGATACTAAATATTGCGTGATGGTACCACAAAGCACTACCAATTAACATAATGTTCAGGGTGATTGTATCATCATACTGTATACATACTTACAAAAATTAAATTTTCGTTTTATTATCCAAGTTAATGAGCTTTCTTTTTATTTCCCTTGACATCGAAGGCCGCAGGTCGACATTATGTTATTAATGTGCGTCGACCTTTCTTTTACGACCTTTGTAGAACCATCAAGTAGATAGATATAATTTTAGTTTCAACAAATTAATAACAAAAATACGAATTTCATATCACATTCAAACCATTTCCGTAATTAAAGTGTTAAACCAGACTATTTATTAAAAATAACAAAGTGAAAAATTGTCATTACGCGTAATGTCTCGTTTAAAAAATAATTGAGATTGTGCACCAATAATGGTGGTTGTTATTTATCTTTTATTTACCAGAATTCTTATAATATAATTGTAAAAATAATACTGTATTGATCTGCAGATGGTGTTCGGCAACTGCGGAGTGCTCCATTGTCCATCCCTAGAAGGCAAAGGTTACGTGGAGATGACGTCCATCGATGCGGACACGTCGCACGACATTGTCGAAGCTATCAGTGGAAAGGGAGGCCGATATCTTGAAGCTCAGGTTAGTTTCCATGTTTACGTAAATATACAACTTTTATAAAATGTTGGGCCTGGTTCGACAGCTTTAACATGGACAGCGACAGTCGTCAGATGGCAGTAACAGGATATGTACGCAGAGACTGCTTTTTTAAATGAAATGATTCGAAAGACTGGAGTCTTTTTTAAACAATTGTCATCATAAAATAAAAGCATGTAAAGTAAAATAAAAAAGCTATGGTTCAGACCATCTGGAGGCTGACAGTGAATGTATCCACGTTGCAGATCCAAGGCTCCAAGACGCAGGCGGAGGAGGGCACGCTGATCGTGCTGGCGGCGGGCGACCGCTCGCTGTTCGACGACTGCCAGTCCTGCTTCAAGGCCATGAGCAAGAACTCCTTTTACCTCGGTAGTAGTCCGCGTCTCCAGTTACAGGCGCGACGAAACTTGCCCGTTGACCGTTTACAGCCGATCGGCTCGAATACTCCTAATACTAGAAATAACGCCTGGGGTTGATGTATGTTTTATATTCTGTATGAAAGAGAACAACAAAATTATCAAAGTTCCGATACGAATTTAGGTTGTTTCACTGAACTTATATAATTATATCTATATAGTAAATCAGGGCTGTTTGCGTGGTTGAATCAGCTAGTGTGATCAGCCACCAGTAATTTGGCTTGAGATGGCCTGTTCAACGAGGATGGCTTTATCTTTGTGGCAAACTGTAGGACACATATATGTATAACAAATTTGGGTTATTTTAAGCAAGTGAATTTATATAATTTTATAAAGTTCTTTTACTGTCGCTTAAAAAATGAAAATTGAAACTGTTTAAGTTGGTAAATATTTTTGGTAATGAAAAAACTATTTTAGTGTGTTTTTTTTGTGCTTAATGACCATTTATTTTAATGTATGTAAGCGTTGCTTAGAAGATTTTAAATTTCTATTTAAATTAATTATTTAGCGCTTTATATTGTATTTCTTAAACCGTCAACGAGCAAATCTGAACGCCTAAACAAGAATGCATACAAGATTATTTAAATACGTTTTTGTGTGAATGTGTGCTTTCTTGAAACTTAAATTATTTACATGGAAATTTTAATTGTTTTATGAGATATTATAGGTAATATATTAATAAACTTTCACCAAATGAATAGACTATGCATTAAGATATGCATAGTCTATTCATTTGGTGAAAGTTTCAGCAGATTCCAGAATCAGATCCAAGCAGGTATCACAGATTTGCAATTTGTAAGAATCATCATGACATATAGGTGCTGGATGAAAATTTTATTAGATATTTATATGTAAAACATTATTCAGTATAGAGTTAGTTTAGTAAAATTCATTTTAGGAGAGTATGTGAGCAAATGGGCTTCGACCTGATTCGAGCTCAAACCCGAACAAGTTTTGAAGTTTAATGCCTAACTGATTCCCTCCCTGATAAGCTTGCAAAAAGCAGAACCTCTAGTAGAATCATTCATTTCCGTAGTAGAGCAGCCTAGTGGAATAAACTTCAAAATTCCCCTTAGTGGTAAGAGAGGCTGTCACCTCTATTGGTACATTGCGTTTCAGTAAATACGCAGTTTCATTGAGCATTATACACATCGCGTTCGCAGGCGAGATCGGCAACGCGTCCAAGATGAACTCCGTCCTGCAAGTCGTGGGCGGAGTGTCGCTGGCGGCGCTCGCAGAGGGACTCGCGCTGGCCGACCGCGCCGGCCTCAGCCAGGCCGACCTGCTCGACGTGCTGGCGCTCACGCCGCTCGCCTCGCCGCACCTCATACTCAAAGGCAGAGGTGAGTGTCCCGCCCGACCCGCCGTCCCGCCGTCCCGGCCGACCTGCTCGACGTGCTGGCGCTCACGCCGCTCGCCTCGCCGCACCTCATACTCAAAGGCAGAGGTGAGTGTCCCGCCCGACCCGCCGTCCCGCCGTCCCGGCCGACCTGCTCGACGTGCTGGCGCTCACGCCGCTCGCCTCGCCGCACCTCATACTCAAAGGCAGAGGTGAGTGTCCCGCCCGACCCGCCGTCCCGCCGTCCCGGCCGACCTGCTCGACGTGCTGGCGCTCACGCCGCTCGCCTCGCCGCACCTCATACTCAAAGGCAGAGGTGAGTGTCCCGCCCGACCCGCCGTCCCGCCGTCCCGGCCGACCTGCTCGACGTGCTGGCGCTCACGCCGCTCGCCTCGCCGCACCTCATACTCAAAGGCAGAGGTGAGTGTCCCGCCCGACCCGCCGTCCCGCCGTCCCGGCCGACCTGCTCGACGTGCTGGCGCTCACGCCGCTCGCCTCGCCGCACCTCATACTCAAAGGCAGAGGTGAGTGTCCCGCCCGACCCGCCGTCCCGCCGTCCCGGCCGACCTGCTCGACGTGCTGGCGCTCACGCCGCTCGCCTCGCCGCACCTCATACTCAAAGGCAGAGGTGAGTGTCCCGCCCGACCCGCCGTCCCGCCGTCCCGGCCGACCTGCTCGACGTGCTGGCGCTCACGCCGCTCGCCTCGCCGCACCTCATACTCAAAGGCAGAGGTGAGTGTCCCGCCCGACCCGCCGTCCCGCCGTCCCGGCCGACCTGCTCGACGTGCTGGCGCTCACGCCGCTCGCCTCGCCGCACCTCATACTCAAAGGCAGAGGTGAGTGTCCCGCCCGACCCGCCGTCCCGCCGTCCCGGCCGACCTGCTCGACGTGCTGGCGCTCACGCCGCTCGCCTCGCCGCACCTCATACTCAATAGCAGAGCTGAGTTTCGCCGTCCCGGCCGAGTAAACGAAATGACAGTAAGCCTTGAAATTTACAACCTTTTCACTCTAAATTGGAGTTTAATTAATAATATTTTTAATGTTCTTATTCCAGCGATGATCGAGTCATCATATTCAACACACCAACCGTTGACTCACATGCAGAAGGATCTGAAACTGGCCCTGGGACTTGGGGACGCCCTGGAGCAGTCCTTGCCGCTGACGGCGACTACCAACGAGATCTTCAAGCACGCCAAGCGCCTCGGGTACGCCAACCACGACGTGGCGGCCGTGTACATCCGCGCGCGGTTCTGAGCGCCGCCCCCCCCCCCCCCCCACACACAGGCTGCGTCTGTTGCGTGTCCTGCGATTCTATTTATGTATTTTTACATAAAACGGGAATAGAATGAATCATCTACCAACTACTTTAAACATGAGCGTCATCGCCATTTTCACCCCTATTGTGACGCGTGAATGACGCGTTTGTATATTTCATCGTCGTAAAAGTAATTGTTGACAGTGTAATGAACGATGTAGAGAAATGAAATGATAGACAGTGAATACATAAATTGTTTTGTTGTCTTGTCATCGGCTCGTTGTAGCGTCTCACTATTTCGAAATGTTGTAATATTGGTATCACCCTATGTTATTGACAAATTGTTTGATCAATGTTAACAGTATGTTTAAGGAGTTATCGACGATATTAAAAGAATTACTTGATTTATAATTTAAGTTATCGTAATGAAATGATAATAAAATCGATTTTAGTACATTTTCATGGTTTTATTTTAGCGTAGTAGCTTGAATACGTTACTTGGTTACTTTCATACATTTAACTGACGTAATTAATTAAATATTATATAATGTATCTTTAGTAGTTTTTCTTATAATAATCCTGCCAAATGAAACTTCCTTTATTCAAACAATAACATCATTAACTTTAAGTTTCATTGTTTTTTTAGTTGCGGGTACGTTTTTATTATATTCTAAGGATGTCTCTTTAGATTAAGTTCAGACTTTAATTTCTGAGATTGAAATGTTAAAATACTTGAGACGAAGTTGTTTGATTATATAATTATAAGAATATTTGACTATTTGAAATGTAGTTAACTTACTGTAATGTGTGGATAAATTTGTCTTTTATTAAATACAAATTTATGTTACAAATAAACTCATAAAAGTCCAAATCGAAATACTTTTACTATCAATTATCTTACTTTTAAGCTGTACTTTGATATTTACTTTTGGAAACTTATTAATTGTGGTTGATTTTATATGTGAACATAACATGATGTTTAAATACAAGTATTCGTACAATCGTCATCGTTCATTTCGTCGTTCTATTAAATCGATTTATTATCTGTATTGTGTTTTTCAACAATATCTTAATATGTAATATTAATAAAAACTTGTGTACCAAATTCACCAAATAAAATAAATCGAATGTTGATCAAATACGCCTTTAATAGTTCTTAAATTGTCAAATTAAGACATTCTTTTGTTATTGATTATTTTTGTAACAACTTGAATCAAAGATAACAATCGAATTTAATATATTTTAAGTACAATATTATGTATGACGAAATAAATAATTAAATTGTTATTTGTGATCACTTATTGAAAGTGAATATTATTACTGTTAATTTCTATGTAAATGTGAAATTTAATTATCTGTATTTTTATTAATAATATTATGAACGTTCTCCATATTAATAATTATGGAGAATATAAATTCATAAAAATATTAATTAAGTAACATTATATTTGGTAAATAAATAAAGTAAGATTATTTTGTTTGTTTTATTTTCGTTTTTTCAAACCTTATCAATAAGAGAGGCTTATTTATGGTTTACCTAGGGAGGTGGTTCTGTTACCGAACGACATTGATACTATATGTTATTATGTTATATTGTATCTAAAAACGGTTTAAATAGAGTTTGTATGTTTAGGCGCGTTAATGTAATGTAAACATACACGTCTGATTTGAATAATTCTTTCAGAGTTAGTCTTTAATTTATGGTTATAATATTTGGGCTCTTAGTGTCGAAATAAAGGGGGACCTTTGTCCGTGGAAAATCCCTGAAGTGAGGGTAAAATGGTTCACATGTACATTGTGCAAGCAAATATTCTACGATTACGTTTTGTTATTACTTCTACGCTACTTCTAGGCAAGCGCGCTCCATCTTAGACTGTATCTCACTTTCCATCAGGTGTGATAACAGTCAAGCGCTAGCCTATACATTTAAAAAAAAAATGTTGTAATTTACTATATTTTGTAAAGAGAATACTGATCTCATCCTTTTATTTCGAATTCATTAACGAATGGATATTTTCATGCAATGTTATTAAAAAAACTACTGTCTTTAACTTACTGTTTTTAAAATCATAATTACAAAAAATGACATTTGCGAAAAATAAATATAATACAAGTCAACTTCGAAGTCGTCGTTTTAATTTTGCTTCGCATAAAGAGCAGAGCTTCACAAGCTTTACAATAAAGGAAATAGAGCCAATTACAGACCAAATCTGACATGAATTTGCTAATGACGTACAATTTCCTCCTAACCTTGGATTGATTTCGTTCACGATAATGACCTTCGGAGACGACGGCAGATATACGACAAATTAGTGCTTTCTAAAAATACGATAGCGTGATTTACTGCCGCCCGTCACGCTAACGTCTGCGGTTAGCGCATAAAAATTGTATGCGCGATGTACAGGAACGAGTTATAACGAAGTTCATAAGGAAGGAAGAGCTTGATAAACTTTGGTACAATCGTGCCGTCTTACAGTTTTTACTCTCTGAATTTATTCATTCCCGAGTAACTTCTTTACCCAGAGTCGGATTTGTAGGAATTTTTCTGATGCAAAGTACAGGCTGTCATTAAATTTTTTTATTTGTGGAGAATAAAAATATATATACCTATTTTACGAACATTAATTTTAGGTAGATGTTATCATTTATGTATATTTCCCGTTTTTCCAAGAAAAATATTCTTGCGATTGTGGCACGTTAAAGTTTTGTGCATACTGTAAAAAGGGTTTCTTAGTTTACTACTACTAACAAAGGCTACACTAAACTATTTAAAAATATTTTCAACAAAGTCTAGAATTAAAAAGTCGCTGTAGAACAATAATATCGCAATCAATTCAATTAACTACGAAATAAAAAAAACGTTTACGATCCCTTAAAATCACGAAACATGCGATGCCGTGATTACATTACAAAAGAAACTTGTAAGGGAAATTAGAAAAATGTCAGTCGAATTGTAGAATTTCCCATAAAACACTGCACTACCATTTTAACTCCTTCGACATGACTTTTTGGTGCCACACTAAGTCTGAAAAGGCAATTTATCAAGTTTAGATTTAATTGTCATTTTTGACATTCTCAAGGAATAAATTAATCTAGTGTTGAATTAGTGTATCGAAACCGATTTTTGATAAAATATTATAAATTACGCAGTGTGTAAAATGTCGTTCCTCACAGAATATTTTGATGAATATCGACAGCATCCCATTCGAAAAACTCAAATGTAAGTTAAAATATTAGATGAAGAATTCATTGAAAAAAATGAAGAAAACTTATTATTAATCAAGTACTTGTGACATTAATTACCTATATAATGTTGTTTTGACTATAATATCAATAATGATCTTAAACAATCTTGTTGTTATTAAACACTACGAATTAAATCATTTTACAGATGTCGACCTGAACACAGATGGGCTAAGTTGGAAGGAAAATGGTTGGACTCGAAGATGGGATCTGAAGATGTTAGTATACAGAATTGTTATTATTTCACATAATAATTTAATCTACTTTCGAATTATACATTACATATACAATGGTTGGTTATGCTCATTTTATTATTAATTTCATCATATAATATTAATATATAATATTGAAATAACTATATATAAATTAAAAAACAGCCACACAACCTCCTGATGCTTGCTTGGTTTTTTAATATTTAAATATTTACACCCTAAATTCTCCATATAAAAGATATAAAAACACTAGACGATGGGGTGATTTTACCGATGGTAGTTGGTTTTATGCAAATCCTTCTCAGTGGATACGATCCACTTGATAATTATTTTTCTGCCAAACAGTTTTATGTTGTATTATTGTCCTCGGTCCAAAATAATCGTTGCTTTTTTATATTCTTAAATTAGCTATGTGTGTGTGTATATTCATAGTATATCTTAACGTCAATTTAGGAAATAAATATAGATAATGTTATTGTTTTCTACAGAAAGCTTGGACTGAGGAGGAAATCGAACAGTTTATAAAGATGACTATGAAGAGCTTACGCGGACAGTCGACTTATTTTAACGACTACTGCGCTCACCTTTCTCCTGGTTAGTCACAAAACTACACATTGAATACATAACAGGTTTATGACTGAAAATTTCCACCAAAAATCGATACTCTTTTATTTTGTTGTGTAAATTGTGTATTCGGTGCAGACATTTTAAAGAAATTTAAACAGTTTAATTTAGTTTTGACCACAACAACAAGGGAAAACCAACCATAAGAGTAACGAATGAGTTTAATGTCGGGTTTTTTCTGTGAAATTTACATTTAAAAGCAGTGCAAAACGTGACATTTCGAAAGTGTTGGGTATTTATTGAATATTGTGTATAAATAATTGTATATATTAAGTTACGTTTATCACTATCATCTGTGCGAAAATCTCTAGGATATAGATAGAGAGATTTCAATAGAATGTTACAAAGTATAAAAAAGAACATAGGTAACTAAAAATTAGTTGTAAAAGTCTAATTGGATTAGTATAAATCGAAATATGAGTTTGTAATACCTATCTTCTCTGAATCCTGACTGTTTCAGTCCCACGTTCGCATGACGATCTCTCCGGAAATATATGATCTTAACATAAAGCTGACGGTACAGACATTCATCTTGTATTCATAACGGCGTTTTCTGTTTTAGTTTTAATATTAAGAAATATTTATATAAAACTCGATGCGCTCATGCTTATTTTTTAAGTAAGTTCTTACCTTTTGAATAGCTATTTTACAAGACTTAAATACTATGATATTATATTTTATTATACTAACACATGATCAGAAAATATATACTATAGAGAAAAATCGGTTAGTAACATACTAGCTACTTTTCTTCGTCAATTAAATTTAATAGGTATGTTAATTATATACAATTCAATTTATATATCCTACATAAAAATCCAACGAATATTATTAACTTTTAACGTGAGATTTAAATTTGTTATTTAACAAAGCAAAAAATATCCGCGCGTTTTAATTATAGAAACGAATACCTAGATATGTAGAAAAATGTTACGTTACAAGTTTCTTCTTCTATTTTTCACGCATTAATATATTATTTGTCACTATTTGGATATAATACATAATATTTTTGTGTATATACTGTGACCCTACATTAAAAACATACCGAACCGAGCTCCATGAATGCAAATGACACGAAGCCCTTTTTCGAAGAATGATTTACCGTTTCTATGTCTGAAACGCCACCCCAAAGTAATATACCATAAGACAGGGCTCGGCAAACTTTCAAGATGGAAGGGATGAATACAGTAATTAAATTAATGAATTTCAAAAGACCATGTTGGCCGCGCTTATTCACATTTTGTTTTAAATAAATCCGACAAGAAACGAAAATTTAGAGGTTATACCTGAATAATTCATAATTATTTTGGAAAAAACGCGTCGGATTAATAGTAATTTTTCCTTAAAATTATAATAAAAAAAATTGTACAACAAAAACCTAGTTGGTGATCGTAGTTTAAGATGATTTTGATCATCAGCTCAAAGATTTAAAAATTTGCCATACGCAAAAGGCAGCGACATAGGATGTTAATTGACTGTACCATGATTCTTGATCTGAAATATTAATTCAGATAATAATACACTGAAATAGTAGGTATATAGGTTAATATATTTGCCAAAATTATTCTTGTTACTGGCGGGCCGGTTGGCGTAGTTGGTAGATACTTGCCTTTCATGCCGAAGGTTGTGGATTCGATTCCCACCCAGGACATTTGTGTGCATGAATATGTCCATTTGTCCTGAGTCTGGGTGTAATTATCTATATAATTTACAAAAAGAAAAGTAGTATAAGTAGTATATCAGTTGTCTGGTTTCCATAGAAGTTCTGCTTAGTTTGGGATGAGATTATGTCTGCATACTACTTGGGAGTCACAGTTTGCTGATGGAAAGGCTACATGATACAGTGAAACTACTTAAAATATACTAATCGAGCATTATCAATGTCCGTTAGTTAAATAAGCGAATGCTGAACAGATGAGTCTATCTGTAGGGATGACAAGTGATAATTCCACTGAAGTGCATTATTTCCGTTTCTGTCATGTCGTATAAAGGTAAAAAATATTATAATTTGTGTCGGCATCGTCCTCCTTATTTGTGTTCGAGAAAACGATGGGTTTGTTTATGGTATGGAATTTAATAAACTCTAACGAGGGTCTGCTGTGTTTAATTTATGTCTGTATTGATGTCAAGACATTCACGAGATTGTCGCAGGCCTAATAATGTACGTAAATACGATAAATCCCTCAACGCATCACACTTGCGAGTAATGTATCTTTATATATTACAAACGAATCGCGTCTGTATAATAATAATTTTTGCACACATACATAATTTCAATACATTCGTATCCGTACAAGAGATTAACATTATATGTGTATGTCACAGGATATTTATAATCCCCGTTAGATTATAATGAATCCAGCGACATTGTAAAACGCACAAAATTTATTTAGTTTTAAAATATGGGAATCTTTTATGTTACTTTAGACAAATAGTTATAATTTAATTTAGATTGCGCTGTAAATAAATTCCTTGTTAATTATAGTATTACGGTTTTGACGAGAAACTTATGACACCTAGAGCAATATATTGTTTGCTATGCCTTTTTTTCCTTGGATATATATTCTGTATCGATGTCAAATTGTAATAACCAAAGAAACCAGAATTATTTTGTAATTACATTACAGAATTCAAAACAAGACCATTTAAACCTCGAGAGAAGAAGCGTCGACCATGCAAATCTGAAGGGGTGGTCGAGGACACGCCACCACCACCCCCGGCACCGAAGCTGGCCATCAAAGATACAGAACTGATGAAACTGGCGCGGGAACTTTATGAGCGGGACATGAACAAACCGACTCTGGAACCGTTACCAACGCAATTGAGAAGTTAGTTTTGGGATTTATTTATAGCTCTGCGCGGTTCCACGTAAAACATTACTGTTCAACTTTTGTGGATCGTAGCGTGATGATATATAGTCTATAACCTTTCTTGATAAAAATGCTATCTAGAGTAAAATATTTTTTTCAAATCGCAGCGGTAGATCCCAATACATATTTCCTATAACAATTTCACAATTCACTTAAGATCATAAATTCTAAATTAATATAATTTTGGGAACAAGAGTTGGGTCAGAATGTCACAAAAAAAAACAGAGTAGGTACTTGTATAAAATAACAAATATTGCAACGACGCGGTTTAGTGCACATGACGGGTAGCATATACGGAATAAAGGCAAACGTTACAATCTTATCGCGTTAAAAACTTAAGTTTTTTTTATATTAGTATATATATATTTTTATATATAAGGTTTAAAATGTAATATTTGCGTTACAATTACGTTTAAAATATTTATAAGTTAGGTTAGGTTAGAGAGTGGGATACTTACGTTGCCCTATTTCTTTACTTTAGTATTTTACTTCCAATTTTATAAATATAAATTAAGAAAATATTATAAATTAATGATATTTGATAAGAGAATAATAATTTAAACAAGGTAACTAAACCAAAATTTAATTATCCCTTGGGTTTATGATTATTACATGTTTATAAATATATCTTATTGTTTACTTTCGAGTTATTTATGTTATCAATACACTCTTAAATAACAATACTTATGTCATTTGTTATGAGTTCATGAGATGTTAGGACAATATAATGGCATCGTAAGTATGCGTTGTTTTGTCTTGCAGGAGCTGAGCTACTGTTACATTAAAATAAACTCGTTACGTCGATGGTTTGATAATGATATTGTTAAATAATTATCGAAATGCCTCGATGATCTTATTGTTCTTTAAGTGTATTTTAATTACGAACTATTCGGGAATTATTTTAAATTGTAATGAACAATGTATGAACTTTTAATCTATTTATTGTATGTTTTATGATTATAATTAAAATGTTATCAAGATAAACACTGTATTTGTAGAACCTATGTTTGTAATTATGAACTGTATTTGTCTTTCAACAAGTCTAATTATTTCGTAGTTCTCGGCTATGTGCGACCCTGTCTCTATAAGACTGGCATCAGCGAGTACCAGGAGAGTATTGCTCGGTTGGCCTATGAGATGATCCGCGACGACCGAATACCTCGGTACTTTGCGCATAATGGTTGCCGTCCACGGTGGGGCCTGCCTCCTGAGGGTACCAGGCAACCAGAACTCGACGGAGCTCCTTATGATGGGGAAAGACTGTACTGAGAGACGTAGGATGTTAGTACGATTTTAATTGATATAATTAGTTTTTTGCAGTACATCTATATTCCATGTGTAAGATAAACATAAAGATGATATTCAACTGGTGGTAGGGCTTTGTGCAAGCACGAGCTTGCACGAGCACGAGTTAACCTATCAAGACGACTGGGTAGGTACCACCCACTCATCAGATATTCTACCGCAAAACAGCAATACTTGGTATTATGGTGTTGCGGTTTGTGAGTGAGCCAGTGTAATTACAGGCACATGATACATAACATCTTAGTTCACAAGGTTGCGCCCACCAATTGGGGATGTAATCGATGGTTAACATTTCTCACAATGCCAATGTCTGTGGGCGTTGGTGACCACTTATCATTCTATATATAAATAAATTGTTCCTAAAACCGATGTTAATAAAGCAATCTCTTTGAATACCTAACTGTTGAAATAGAATTCAAGATAATAACATGTTGGGATCTCTTGTAGTTTTCCTCAAGCATAACGGCGTATATATACTAAGAAAGCATGACGTTAGTTGAGTAGGAAATCTCTTAATTTGTTTTACTGAGAAAAGCATTCCTAAGTATAAATCCCAATAATCGATCTTATATTTCCTTGATGAACTATTTGACATTTAAATAATTCAACTGCGTGCACTCGAATCATTGTTGACTTAGCGACATTTCTGACTAAATTGATAGCGATTTGAATAGTTCGAATATTTTAATCAAATTGAAGTAAAATGAATTCAACAGTGTTGTTTTGAAATTTTTGTTGTTTCATTTTGAAATTATTTTGTTGTGATTAACAAATGCAGCTTTATTAAAATCGAACCACGTGACCCCGTTTGTTAGGAAAGTAAGTTATAGTATATATATTAGGCGAGCCAACACTCAAACGCCAGCCTTTTAAAAACAATATTGATAATGATATGAGGAGTTTCTTTTAATGAAAACTTACTAGAAAAGTTATCTATTAAAAAATTAATAATTCTTGCTTCGCAGATCGGTGGCGTTACTGTTGTTAATTTGAAACCCATCGGCTTTGTGCCAAGGTGTAATTCATACGATCGTTTGGTGTCAACATTTCAACTATGTATCAAATGGTATATTTTCTTTTATTTTTACAAATATTTTGATATTTCTACAATTTTGTGAATTTTATCATTCATTTTAGAAATTAACTTTTATAGTGCACATTTACTTGCTTTATAAATGTTAATTTACTTACTTTTTTTTATAAATTCTATTAAAAAATATAACCTTTTATTTGTGTTTATTAATGTACTTCGTAAAATAATGTGTAAGTAAATACTGATACGGAAAGTCGTAAGTTTTTTAAACGATTTCAGAAACCATTACAAACCGATAAATAGTACCTAAAAGGATTTTATACAGAGTTTTATTTTAAATAAGGAAACACGGAAGGATTCGTCGATAAACGTAACCACCAAATTAAACAATGAATAAGTAATGAAATTGACGATACAGGACCTTACCATTAAAACAAAGGGGTATCATCCTTTGTTTTGTGTTCTGACGATATTTTTGCTGGCCCATTGCCAAAGACATTACAAGCATACGTTTTCGATTGTCAGTGGGACTTTTATTGGGCTGTTTGGGGATCAAATGTACCTCTCATCAGATGTGGCTGTGATATCAATTCCTTCCGTCATTACACCTGCTGTCAAGGACTCTATTGTTTACAGATTTTCTAGTGATTTTAGCTTCGTCTTTGTGATATACTCGGTACGATATAATGTTTGTTATGTTTTGTTAAGTTTTATTTATTATCTTGACTGTTTAGTGGCTATTTAAGGCTGTAAATCTCGAGAGTCAACCCCAAAAAAGCTAGAGGTTATTTTCTGTCAAGAAATTCTTATTAGCAGTTTGGAATGTACTGGCCGTGTCGAATAGCCAATTCATTGGATTATAAGAGACAAACAGTAATAGTTAGTATTGGTATATTCTGGTTTAAAGGGCGAGTGAGTGTAACAACATTGCACCGTATTAGCAAGCCAACCGTTGGAGTGTCACGGTATTATGTATCGCTGATTTTTAGTGAGTATTCCGGCACTCGGCACCGTGAAAATCAATATTATACTCCATGTGGGAATACGCGTATTTTTTTCCAGCGAGTAAATAAACTACAGACATAATGGATATAACATCTTAGTTCCCAGGATTGATGGTGCATCGGCGATGTAAGAAATGGTTAATATTTCTTACAGCGTCATTGTGTATGGG
This sequence comes from Nymphalis urticae, assembly GCA_905147175.2. Taxonomy (NCBI): domain Eukaryota; kingdom Metazoa; phylum Arthropoda; class Insecta; order Lepidoptera; family Nymphalidae; genus Nymphalis; species Nymphalis urticae. Next base: position 9,579,740 of record LR990004.1, on the reverse strand, counting down.
TTGTAGTGACCATTACCATCGTGTGGCCAATTAATCCGTCCACCTAGCAATTTTACAAAAAATATAGAAAACAATATTGTGTTCGCGTGCATAAACTACACTATGCTTTGCGGTCCACAATCTCCTTCGTCTGGCCCCATGTAGATGAAGGCGTCATAAGTTTGTGGTATTTTTCGAGTGATGTTTTTTTAAAAAATTACTTGTCATACACAAAAATAAAATCAATTTACAATCGGCATATATATCGAGAATTAGGTAAACACATCAATAGTGACGAATGACGAAATAATGACGAATAAAGAACATCTAAAACTAGCTTAAAGATACTATATTATTTGCACTGCGCTTATTTGCTGTAATAAGCTCATATATTATAAAAAAACTATAGACACTGACCCGAGATGGCTCAGTGGTTAGAACACGTGATTATTAACTGACAATGCGGTTAAAAAGAGTCTTGATATTCTTTATTTGTGTTTACAATTCATTTCGTACTAACTGGTAGAAAATCGTGAGGAAACCTGCATTTGCCTGATGATATTCTGCCACATTTGTATCTAAACCTCGTTTTAAAGAGGACCTGAGGCTTTATCCCCGCTGTTTGAAATGTTTGACCAGAAAAAGATTTTGTCCTGTACCAATTATTAAATTCTTGCCTTTTCAGTGTCGTCGCGACCTTGATTATATATCTCTTGATCGTGTTAAGTTTCAATTAACAAAAGCCGTATTTCTCAGCGGCTTATACTCATCGGACGACACGCAAACTACGTACGACGTGAAATATGGTTTTAATTAGGTATTATATGGAACATTTCCGATGTTTTCAGCGTGAAACTGATTTAGCATCTCTTATTCATCTGTCAAAGAATAATTTTCCGCTTGTTTCTCCGTAAAAATGTTTTTAATGGCCCATTAGCGTGAATGTGTTTACTCTATTTCCTACTTGGACATGTTAAAGTTTAATCAAAATGTATAAATGTGTATTTATTATTAAACTATTAACATTAAATATATACAAATGTTTCACATGAAATGTTATTTAAAAATAGGTATTTGGGATATTAAATAAGAATTGACATATTTATGGGACCTTTTTAACTGCGTGGTTCGTGAGAAATGTAACAGTTTTTTAAATTCATCGTCGTCTTATAAGTAGATTGTAAATTAGCACCTGATCACATAAATTTGATTACACATTATTCTAAAAATTCATATTTCACGGAATATTAATGAGAGCAAGCGACCAATAAAACGTTTCGTTTGAAGAAATGTATACTTAAATATATGATCTCTTCCAAAAAACTTAATTATTTCTCAAAAGAACATTTTATATAATCCTCATCAGTATTGTGTATGCGAAAGTATGATTGTTAATTTGTTCTTTCACGCAGCAACTGTTTAGCTTTAAAGTTGTATTTGTACATATACTTCAAGGTTAGGGGATATATGGTAATGCTATACTAGTTGCTCGTAGTCTATAACTACATCATCATTCAACACAAAAATTGTCAGTTAATCCTGAGATAATGCTGAGATAACCTTCAAATAATCTCAGATTTATATTTTAGTATATAATATGTTATTTATCTTTGAGATCTAGCAGTATATTGTCTTTTTTAAATTATATATTTTGTGTAGCTTACCTATAATCAATATCGTACCGTAGTAAATATTATAATATTAAATATTAATGCGGGGATATATGATTATATATTTTCGTCAATCGTAGGTTCGTCAATTTACGTTATTCTTAAGAATTTGCATTTAAAGCACTAGCTAGCAAATATGTATTGCAATGCGTCTTTTATTTGTTTTGCAAACTATTAACCTTTGTTAGAAACCTTCATGTGCCGACAAAAACTGTTCAAAATCGTAAACACATAACAACTAATATTTTTATATAGATACGGTTTGCAGATTTTTTAGCCAGGTTAAACATTACTGCTTCTATCTAATGTAAATATATTTTTAAAATCGGACTGGTGCGAGGTAGTTCCTGTATTTAGTACGATCAAACTAATTCTTCAGCTTTATATATGTGTATGTATATATGTATAATTAAAACTCATACTGGCAATATGCAGGTTGCCGTAGTGCTAGTATATAAATGTATGTATGTTTTTGCCGTAGATTTTGAAAGTATTTAATAATTTTAGTAATTAATACTTTGAGGGATGAGTTAGTCGTACTTTACGGATATTTTATATATGTAGACATGTTTAAATTAAAAGTCGTTACGTAGTACCGAACTCCGTACACACAATTAAATCTTCCTCGTTCCTACGAAATAATGTCTCAAGCTATCTGTCATCGGCGTTGTTTCACGTCAGGTTATTATGATTTCCGCTAAACAGTTTCATAATAAATCCATCAGCGTGTCAGGTGCTAACGTACGATGGTCCACTAAATCATTTGTAGTGTAATATTAATGCTTTTGTTTCCGGGAGGACACAAAGGCGATATCTCTTATGATGAGTCGCGTTCGCGGAAACGTAAACTCTACTAAGAGCGTGTTACGTGTTTGTGAGCGATAATGTATTTATGTTTTGATTTTTCACGATTTCAATTGAAGATGTTTGATAGCTCTTTGTAATGTTTTTTTTATTATTTACGTTTTCTTTTTCTTTCAATCAATTTAATTATTTAATCAAAATCTTCAAAGAGTGATTTAATGGTTCTCGTCTTATTGGAGTGAAATGCGTCGGTATCTTATGATTCAATAATATTATAGTATAATCATTGTGTATAGAGTTATTTGGTTCAAGGTAATCATAAAACTTGCCTGGATATTATTTCTAGATAGCTCTATATTCTGCCTTATATACAATATATTTTACGCGCGTTTAACCCGCGACGTCGCTGCTAAATACCAATTTCCATAAAAAAATAAGGATTACACTACCTTTTTGGGGTTAAATTGTCAAAAATCCTTTCGTAGTACTAACATACTGTGTAAAAGGAACCCGTACCTGAATTTTCATGGTGCTAACCCCAGTAGTATGGGCTGTACGTTGATATGTCAGTCAGTCAGTTATTCTTTTACTTCAATATAGAACCATTGGTCTTATTTAGTGCTTTAACGATTTGCTTCCTCGTATCAGAAATACGTACCGCCAAGGTCTGGAATACCCTCCCGACCTCTGTTTTCCCCACCACCTACAATATGGGTACCTTCAAGTCTAGAGTGAATAGGCACCTTCTAGGCAAGCGCGCTCCATCTTAGACTGTATCTCACTTTCCATCAGGTGTGATAACAGTCAAGCGCTAGCCTATACATTAAAAAAAAAAGTGCTGGATAGATTAATTCGGGAAATAATTTCCCTAGACCGATGAGGAACCGGCTGCAGACTCAGCGATCCAATATCGATATTGGGAAAATGTCTTAAAAAAAATATAAATTAATTAAAATATTTAAATTTACTTTGAATTCGCAGTCTCTTAAATGTAATATACATTTAAGAGACTGCGCCGATTTTGATCAAGTAAAGACGAAACGATTCATGATAATTTTATAAAATATGCTGTTTTAGTTTATAATTCGCCAATAGCGACATTAATTTTAAATCATTTTGTAATCACAGATACAATATATAACATATGTATAAGTATTTAAAGAACTAAGATGTTATGCCCCTTGTGCCTGTAATTACACTGGCTCACTCACCCTTCAAACCGGTGCACAACAATACCAAGTACTGCTGTTTTGCGGTAGAATATCTGATGAGTGGGTGGTACCTCCCGACAAGCTTGCACTAAGCTCTACCACCAATAACCATTTTTTAGGCGGCTGCCAAAAAAGGAGTATAATGGTTTCAATATTCATGTATACTATGTGAGAGTTTATTTATTCCACCATAACTTTTAAATGTCTGAACAGATTTGGATTCACGTGGTAACGTTAGAATCCTAACATATAAATTTCAGGTCAGTCGATTTTTTTATTATTTATTTTATTTTACTTTTGCTCACCTTCAAACGCTTTTTGTGTTGAATTCTTCCACTGTTATACTCGTTTGTGTGCTACAATAGTGCTGTAGATAAAGTAGATAATAAATAAATAAATTCGCGATCCATTGAAAATAAATACATTATATTTTAAAATATATATGTTATTATGTATAAATATGTTTTCGAAGTCTATGGATTAATACCATGAGTACCAGACTAGACACTTGATTCTCATTTTGTATTGTTTTGCTTGGCGTGTTATGTAATCTTTGATTTTAACGATTTAACGTATAACACTTATAGGGAGTTACAGTTGAACAAATTAACATGCATATAATATATGTACATTGACTGGTAAAGTCATAAATGTTATATAATATTACTATAGTCAATGTCGCATATTACCTTTGGACATTTTACAATTGTTTATCGAGTTTGTTCAGGCAGAATAGTACTAATTTAAAGTAGAAAATATTTGTAAAATTCAATTTACATTAAAGTAAACAACTTGAAAGGAATTTTTACAGATTTTTGTTTGTTTCAGATAAAATTAATGAGTTAATTACCTAAGGTAATCTCCTTTATTTACGACAACTTTCATTACATTAAATAAAAATAAAATGATGTACGGTGTTGCTAGAGAGAATGTTAGTATGGAAGTGTATTATTTTAATTATTTTTGCAAGCAAGACCAGCTAATGCTCCTTGATGGTAGTGATTGTCAACCATCATCCAAAGGTACTGCAAGATGTAATCAGTCACTGCTTACGCTGTCAAAGCGTTGTCAATTAAAGATGTTTGACGATGGTAAGACGATGTTTGACAATTACTGAACACTCATACATGATTACATTATAAAGTAAATATAACGGCTAGAAAGAGTCGGCTGCACATGTATCTACGTTTCATTTAATCTGTTACACCAAACATCGATTTCGTTATAATAAGACGGGCAAATTATCAAAATAACATTTTATGCGTTCGCCAAACGCTCGAGTTGGCCAAATGTTCTGATTTGATTGAACGCGGTTTTATTTGTAATTATGCTACCGTCTAACGTGAAATTGTTTATTAAAAATCAATAGCTAAATGCGACTCGTGCGCTGATGGTTCCATATAAAGTTTTAAGCATATACATATTTCATAAATATGTATTAAAATTCAAAGTATATGAACTAAGACTCCTACGTGGAACAGAAGCCTCACCTCGATAAATAGTCTTCTCAATAGAATGTATATTTTGGACCGGAGATAGCTTTAAATTAAATTGAAACTTGATAAATGACGATTCGAAAGTTTTGCCAATTTTCAAGGTCGTTCAGCGAGCTATGGAGAGCCATACACGAAGCTTCTCTGAAGGATCGAATTCGAAATATGGCTAACGAACAGAGAACCAAATCGACAAAGCCCAATGGATTAGTAAGCTGAAGTGGCAGTGGGTTGATCATATGTGTCGCAGAACCAACATGGCCAGTTATTAATTACATATTTTTTTATTAATTTACCGACTGTCGGACGTCATGTATTTTGCTTTAAAACATAAAATAAATACAGCTGGTCTTATTTTATGCCTCTATTAAAAAAACACTACTTTAATATAAGCCGCCATTTTTGGAAATTGCAATCCACGCTCAACTTTAAATCACAATTAAAGATCATTTTGAATATTGCATTGTTGCGAGGTGTATTAACAAATATACGACGATTGTATTGGTTTTGGATCGAGCGGAAATTCTCAATCACCAATTATTTTCTTACGGTGAAATAGCGGTTGTTGTTGGGCGCGGTAATGGAGGAAAGTTTAGTAGTTATGCTATAAAGTGGCATAAGTTGAATCCATTCCAGCTCCGAAATTTCTTTTCTGATTTATTGCAAAATCGCCGCCGCGTAATCTTTTCAACGCCGCCCAAAACTAAACTCAAATCAATTATATGAGCCAATTTTTTGTTCTTTTTTTATTGAAATATTTTATAATAATTAATTATAAAATATTAAAATTATAAATTTTGCTAATCCGGCCTAAATGCTTGTATAATAAATGTATTAACTAATTTCATGATTTCTGTTGAATTCATGAAATTAGTTAATACAATTAAAATCTTTATCAAAAATATTTCAATAATATTTAAAACAAAAATCAGTTACCAAAATTAATAAAATATAAAAATATATCCGTTAAGTAATGACTGAAATAAATAATGCCAGTAAAAGTTAATATTTGAATATATTTTGATTAATGTGTAGTTGTAATACAATTTTGCAACTATGGAATGAAATTATTGTATGAATTTCGCTACACGGACAGATCTTAAATCAAACGACATTCGTATTTATGTCCCTGAAACATGTTGGCCGAATGTATCATTCAGACATTGGTACATTTGGCAAACGTTTGCGCGTGACGTGCAATGGCAAGGATTGGCACGGCCAGCCTCAGTGGCAATCGCGCGTGCGTCGGCTCAACCGCCCTACAATTCTACCGCCTAACCGCGTGTGACACTAAGTTTAAAAATCGAAGTGTGAAATAATCTGTGGATCTTAGTCTCTGTGTATTTTAAATTGATTTAAATAAAGTGTTTTTTTTTTAATTAATAGAAGTACGGATAAATCGTTGGTTTTAAAGGTAATTATTATTTTTTATATTGTATTTCATTTACTATAGCTATACTATATTTTTATAAATAATTAATTATGTAATATTTATAAACAGATACGTTAATTACTGTTATTTAATAACGGCGTAATGACTGTTTATCTATATCATTATTTATAGAATATTTTACTTTAGTTTGAATAATTTAAATTTAAATTAATATGATTAAATTTAAATAAATATAATCGTGATAAAAACGATCAGAGTAGAAAATAAAACGGTATTTTCCCAAAACACCTACAACAAAATTAAACACGAGTATAGACATTTTATTATAAAGTATGGCGATACAACATATTTTGAATACAAAGGTGAGTTTGTTTCGCTTTCACATTTAACTACGATCTTAATGATCATTAAGAAATTTGAATTGAATACCTACTTGGCACATTTACTTGGCAAAAAAGGTTATATTTGTATGAAAAAAAGTCGTGAAACCATAATCTATGTCAGATCGAAATCAATGTTTAATAAAAAAGTAATCAAAACAATAATAATAATAGATTAGATAATCTATAAAAGTTGTAGATCTCAGGAATAAGGTTATCGGCACCGGCTCTTTTCCATTGCAAATCCCGGAACCACACATCATGTCGTCACATCGTCGTCATCACACCAGACGGAACTGTAAAATTTTCACATTCACACTTAACTTCTTTCTTAAACTGTCTTTCTTAAAATTGATTCATAATTCATAATTGCCTAACATAATTTGGATATACCGTCTATTTAAATTCACATTCATATTTTCTTATATCTTTAAAAGGCAATTTGTATAATTAAGTGATATTACCGACATTGATTCAAATGATTGATCCAAAATTCGATATTTATAATAAAATAATGCCCATATATTCGATTGGTTGATAAAACCGCGCCATATTTATTAAGCTTTTAATAATATTTTTGTTTTAAAGTCCCGCCGCGCCGTTCAATATGCATCACAGATGTGCTGTTTAAATATATATTATAAAATATACGTTGTCTTATAATTAGTTTTAACAACTATATTAATTAATAAGTTTTTTTGACATTAGTTTCTTAAGCAATTAGTATTAGTTATTAATTTTTATTAAATATATATAAGATAAGATAAATTATTTATAATGTACATATAAATTAACATTTTTCGAACATTATTGTTTCCACTCGTATTTACATTTTTTTTATTGATAAAACTAATGCTGTACAATACTTACCAAACAAAAAACGAAAAGAAAATCAGTGGAAAATCAGAGAAAAAAAAGCACTGGACTGTTTTTCTATTGGCTATTTACATATAAGATATTACTATCGCGTTAATATTTTTTTTGTTAACGTATATATAGATATAACATACAATCAACTCATATAAATAAAATTTAAAACATTGTAACAGAGAATGAAAAGTTTACGCGAAGAAAATAATTAAGTTAACTATTTTATAATGAAGATATGATTTGTTTTCGTCATAATGAAGTTAATACGGATGAACGTTGAGTTCTTAAAACTATCCAATCCTTATCTATACTTATATTATGAATGCGAAAGTTTCACGGCCTAATCCGATTTTGATGAAATTTGGTATGAAACAAGCTTGAACTCCGAGGAGGGACATAGGCTTTTTTATAACAAGCCCAACACCTAATTTACTGGTAAGGCTTAGTTCAAGCTCGTCTGGGTAGGCACCACATCAGATATTAGACAACAAAACAGCAATACGTGGTATTGTTGTGTTCCAGATCGAAGGGTGTGTAAGCCAGTTTCAGGCACAAGGGACATAACATATTAGTTCCTAAGGTCGGTGGCGCATTGGCGATGTTAGCGATGATTAACAATGCCAATGTCTATGGGCGTTGTAGACTTACCATAAGGTGGCCAATATTCTCGTCCGCCTACCTATTCTATTTAAAAAAAAAATTTTTTTTTCATTCCTTACCTAAAATGCGGACGAAGCCTCGGGCAAACACTAGTTATACGTAATTATGTCATTGAACATCAAGATACTAATATTCCTAAACCCGTATGTCAGCCGTCCGCGACACTCATGATACGCGCTTGTCTCATCTTTTCTCTAAAAATAAAGAGTTCTTGAAACTAGAATTAATGAAATTGCGAATGGGTTGTGGAGCTTGAACGAAAATATTAATATTTTTTATACCGACTATTAATGTGGTTCCGTGAAGTAAACGTTTATTTTTAACTTTGGGGTAACGTAGTGACTTGTCGACTGTGTTATTATATTATATATTGTAATACATTTATATTATTTTTATCATTGTTATTATTTTTTATGAGATAATATTTTGAGGCCCATTTTTATCTGCACAATTGTTTGAACTTATCTAAAGAAGCAGAGATATTTTGTCAGTTCAGAACATTTGAATAATCGGCATTACTTACAACGTATAATTACGCTCTCTTTATTCCTATAAAACTCATACGGAAAATAGACTTAATTTATTATATGTTTATAATGTATATGTTTAATTTTCTTTCCATAAATATTCGAATAATATACAACAATGAATGGTTTCGTCACATTCCAAAAGACAGTTGCAATGAAAACTGGGACATTTCGAACGCGAGGCGTATATTCGTTTGATGTGGTTTACAGCCAGCATTCGTTTGATCTCCACTATCGAGTGATTACACCAGATCCACTACAACCGATAAATTGATCCACCGGATTGTGTCGGTGATTCCATCTTTATTTTAGCTTACAAATGAAAATGGAATATCGATTTTATATTTTGTTTATTTATGATTTAGCTCGATTCGTGATTATGTTTGTATAAGATGTAAATTATTTGAGAGCTTAATCCTTGTTCCGGCTTTAAAATATTGTTGAATGGAGGGGAAAACCTAAAATAAATTAGTTTTTTTTTCGCATAAATAATTGTTACAGTAAATTTAACATAATTCAAACGGGCATCGTCATTTTTTATAGTGAATTTGAATGTTTATGTACAAATGGTACGGAATCTAAATTCTGCAGAAAGAACCGATAAGGAAATTAATAGTTATTTTTATATAGTAATTAAAAGAAATTAGATACATTTTTATCGCCACACGCTACACACTAAACAATGACAATTTAAGATTCACATATATATTGTGTTGCAATAAATGATCCGATTTTTTTATTTTTATTTATCCAATATTTCCAATAAGAATATAGAATTTTTAATTCTTTTAAAACTTTGAAACTAAGCAAATGGACCCACGTACAAGTCCTCGTTTTAATATAAAGGTATAGATAGATATTTTTCAATAATGACTTGAATGCAGACAGCATACACGTTGTAAGTCAACACGCTGGTACCGCTACCACTGTTTACAAAACACCGGCGTCAGTTATGGTTTGACGACAGTGTCAATACTTCACGAGGATTAATATTTCCAGTAGAATATGCAACTTAAACTCTTTGGAGTTATTTCCACATAACCTATAAAATTATGTCACTTTATAATTAGTATCACAAAATGAATATTGTTCGTTTGTCTATACCTTAAAAATACTTAATTTCTTTTACAATAAGAAATATAAGTACATATTCTATTGACACAGATTATTTCCAAATTCAAACCATTTTAAATAAAAATTAAAACAATAATCTTTATAAGGATAAGGAGGCTCAATATTATTAAATCATGATGATTTAATAATATTGCTATCAATATCAATCAATCAATCAATCAATCGTAGTCCACTGCTAAACGTAGGCCTCTCCCAAGGTGCGCCAACGTTTCAGGTCCTCCGCCTTCCGCATCCAGTCGTTGTTACAAGATACCATTAAATGTAAAGGTATCACCGTTTAATAAATATTACAGTATTACATGGTTATTTACTATATTACTTATTAATAATAATGTTACTTGTTAATAGGGCTCTGTGTAAGCCCGTCGGGGTAGATACAACAACTCATATTTAACCGCCTAACACTACCATACGTAGTGTTACGGTTTGAAGTATGAGTGAGCCAGTTAACTATAGGCACAAGGAACATATTCATATGTCTTACAGTGCCAATGCCTGTAGCCCATTTGCTGGTCTGCTACCTATTTTAAATTACAAAAATTTTTTACAGTAAAACATATCACCGGTTCGGTTATACTTTATATCACCCACATCTGAGAAGAATCCATGTAAGAAAGTCAGTGGTTTTTTATGTGAAATATTATTGTTTATAATTTTCAATATAAGACAAACGTCTTTTTAAATAACTTGATTGACACTGTTTGAATGTTATCCTGTAAAATCTTAATGTCCTACAAAATAGTTACTGTATGCAGTCGACTAAAAAAATTACATTGTTTTAGATTATAAAGACGTTTCTACACTCCTACATGGTCCATTTGCGTGTGTTCTTTGCGAAAAAATGGTTTTTAACAGTCGCAACGTTCACGGTTTTGTTCACAGTAAAACACTTTAACCCAGTGTGAGCCCTTTGTCACGGGACTAAAAACTGACAACGAACGGAGAACGCCCCGAAGCCGGAACGCGAGGCCGCGACCATCTTGTGTTTCAATGCTCTACATTTATGGTTCTACACTTAACTTGTTATTTGCTTAAGATAAGAACTTGAAATTCACGATTGTCATGTCAATTATTCTAAAGCGGGACAAAATGCAAAACGCAGGTAGTTTTATAATAGTTTTATATACTAAAATCTTCTTCGAAAAGCATTTTTTGGTATGCTTTCATGTTTAACTGAAAATACGTCTCCTTATTTAAGTACATATTATTATGTATTTAGTATTACTAAGTTATAAAATATAAAAACGATTAAACATTGTCGAACTTGATTAAAAATTGATCTTATTTTAAAACGTGGATCAACTCTATCACGTTCCAAATAAAATAGCAACGGAGTTGCAACGTAAGTGTTCGTTTCTGCATTTGTTTGAAGCAGACACAGTTGAAGCGAACACTCGGCAGCTGCAAAGCGCTGTTTTACGCCGAATGTAATAATTTCATTATGAATATGAGCCGTGAATAAAATATATAGAATTGTGTTTTTAGGATACATTATCTTTTTGATCTTAGTTATTCATACAAACTTCTGATCATAATTGATACTTCAAGAATCCCATGGCTATTTAAAAACTGTCAAATGTGTGTTACAAGAGTGAAGAAATAAGATAACAAGGTAAAAAAATAATATTAGGAAGAAATGTATTTCACACAAATATTGTCGACAGTCATATCTAGCCGAGAGACCAATGCTCAATTTATTACAAGCGGTAATATCTTTTAAACGACTCCAAATAAATCTTTACGGCCGTCAACAAACAAAAACAACATAAACTAGTTCAAAGATAACTTCAAATGCCGGCGCAAGCGCCATTTTGTGGGTAGTATCATCAAAAACTCGGCGCCCATACTGTATGACCGTTTTATGCTAATGCATTCAATTTTACGGTCAGAAAATTTTATATTTTATGTAAGCAAATTGCAGGCTGATTGGTAAGAATTATTGTTAACTTTGATTAAATTTATTGATAGAGCAAATTGTATCGTGTTTTAAATCTTACTGGCAAACAAACTTGGCTTCACTCATGCCTATTGCCAATACCTAAACGCTAGCTAGCTAATCGAAAACCAAGAGGACATCCTACTGTTCGTTTTCTCTTGATGACATCAGCCGTTGACGGGTCAGTTGGATTAAAAAACAAAACTGAAACTCATTTTTAAAACATCCCGCTAATAAAAAACCGGAATGAAATCTTTTAAGTCGTGACAAAAATAAAGTACCGACATTTTCTTTTTGTATTAAATAGAAAAAAAATGTACTGAGTTCCTGATGATAAAACAGTATAATAATTAAAGTTGTTTAATTCAAGTCGTCGCTTATTGAACTTAAATAGTTTTCTAAATATAAACTTTGGTGTCGAACAATTGACGGCCATTGTTAATGATTTCATGCTGTATAGGAAACGTTTTCTCCGTTAACTGGGTCGTTAATGTGGATCTTGAAATAATTCTCTTGTATATTAAGCCTTGATTTGTTTCACAAACAATGTTTTGATGTCATTAATTTAAAAACTAATGTATTATAAATCGATTAATAAATTATGAATCAAGTTTATTAAAAAAAAAAAACTATTAAAGCTGAGTTTTAATTAAGATTATATTTATTTATTTTAAGTATACATAATAATACAGTAACTGTTAATGTCTCACTTCGAACAAAGGTCTACCGTATACCTTGCGTTTCCATCATGCTCCACTACGGGTCGGTGGATACATATGGATATTCATCTAAACAATGCAGGTTTCCTCAATATGTTCTTCTACGACGCCAAACATGAAAATTATAAGCACAAGTAGAGCACATAAAAACAAAAGGTGGCTTACCTCAGCTCGAACTCCCAATAAAAGATTCACGCCTTCCAACGAAAAAATTACACAACATTTCCTTCTAGAAACAATTATAAATAGTGTTACTATACTCTAGTACTAGCGTTTTATTTCTGCAATTAGCATTGCATCTGGCTCTTTGCCGCCTGATTCAGTGGCGCTCGCCGTAGGGCCGCCGTCTGACACTTGACGAATAACAAGAAAACAAACTTCTAGGAAACGTCTTTTGAAGCGTTAAATTAGCGAGTAAATTACCACGGGAGCCAAACAAAATGAATTACTTCGTATTTAATATATATTATAATTGCTAGCATAATAATAATTGAGTATTTGAGAGTTGAGTTGTATATAATAATAAGTTAGTTTTTTGTAAGATATACGTGTAATAATAAAATTCCACAGACTATATGTTAACTGCCGCTAACCGGGCTTCAATTAATTATTTAACCTAATCTTATTATTAAAGCCTATTTATTATTCTCTTTCAGAATATACGTATCAAAAACACTATGTTTCTAAGAACAAGTCTAACGATAGTTTTTAAAAACTGCAATAATAACATCTTACAGAAAAGAATGTATTTCTGAACCATTTTGGCAATCTAGTTTGTTACGTAATCAATAAACATTCATGTAAAATCGATTTTCCTTCAAGAAGAAAACCCGATTCTCAGTAGCATTTCATTCGCAGCTAAACTGCGCTCTTGGAGAAATAAACAATGATTTTTAAAGTTGTACTAATTTGCCAGTTCTGAGTATCTTGCACACCTGGCGCGCCGCCCGGCTGATACATTGGCTCACTTTATGTGAGGTTCCTAATATTGACATTTGAACATAGTATTATTTTCGATTGTTTCGTTTTTCTTGTTGCTAGCTCATAAAATCACAAATGTCGAGTCCTGGGTTCAAACCCCTGGTCGAGCTAAAGTCGGAAGTTTGCAACAAGTGGAAGTGGAAGTTTGTTAACTGTTCCGGGCCTCGGATTGCACGTAATGCTTGGTCCTGCACCTGAAATTCGGTCGTGCCGGATTGCCATCCCATGTTATGAGAGCGATAGAAGAACCTTAAATTTATATACATATTGAATGTTTTTTACAATAACTCTACAAACAGTTTATAATATAACATTGTTCCATTAACAACTTATATTCACTTTAATTTTATTTCCAAAGGTCGGTGCAATGGAAAAACACACAAGCGCGTTACAAAAGCATAGAATTCGTAATCTTTGATTTATATAACGGACGTATAAATTGCCTTGTATATAGGCTATATAAGTTTTCAGATCGGTTCTTTTCGATAGGATGTAGATTCCGTACCGGTACCGTACCTAATAATCAAACATTCAATTGATCCTTAACATTACAACATAACATAATATTCAAAAGTTATAAGTACTCCTCAATCATCATGTTGAAATATAAAATTGAATGTGCAATTAAATATATATATGCATTGAATCTTTTCATTTTAGTTCTGTCGATTAAAATGAAGCTGACGGTTCGGAATCTGCTTAAATGAAGATCATTTTGATTTTGGTCTTGGTTCATGTCAGAGATGGTGACACTGATGTGATTCTTATTACCAAACATTTTGAATTTCCCGTTTCATACTTATTATACTTGTATATTTATATAGACGTTTTGATTGGTTGATCATTTACACCAACTATCCTCGTCACTTATAAATCACTGGATTTCACTTCCCATAAATATCTCATTTTCCAAAAACGTGATTAGTAAAGACACGATACAATATTATCATGCTTAGATAATCTTTAACAAAATTAAATATAAATTCAGAAGAGATCAGTCTATCCGTAGTTTTAATCGTTGGATAGCAACAACAAATATTCAGAAAGCTATTTATGATTTAAAAGATATTGCAATATACAAGTAACATACAAACATATTATCGGGGCCAATCGCATGTATAGATAAAAGTTTATTTATACACTACGACACTACGAAACTATTTTTAAATGCAGCTGAAATAGCGCCTACATCATCGCGCCGATGCATTACGTGACGTCACACGGACCACAGGATCAATTGGTCATATTTATATATTATATATTACAAAATTAAATCGTATGTTTAAGGCTTAAAGCTCACAATGCAATGGATAAGATAGATACGTATATTTTGCCTGAGAAAATGATGACGATTTCTTTGGACGTGACTGTGAACACGCAAGCCAATTATTAAAGGCAGATTGCATACGAATTAAAGAAGTAAATTACATTTGAATAAATAAATACCGAATTCTATGAATTTAGTCCATTCTGAAAACATTTTTTCGAGGTTATTCGGACGGGAGCGATTTAAAAGTCTGCAATCATAGAGATTTATGGCATGACATAATTCATTGTGGAGAAAAGTTATTTTAAAAAATATAAGCAATGTTAACCGAATGCTAATATGATATCTTGTTAGATAAGAGGAGTGTACATTACCTAAGTCGTGTTGAAAACATTTATTATATTTGTAGGACACAATTTTAAGAACAATTAACAAAATAGGCGTAGACACTGGTGCCCTATGAAATATTAACCATTATTTACGACGCCAATGCGCCACCAACCTTGGTAACGAAGATGAGATATCTTGTGTCTGAAGTTTCATTTACGTTTCAATTTGTGGTAGAAATATATATCTATATCTACCCAGACGGGCTTGCACAAAGCCCTACCACCCAGTAACATTTAATTTCTTTACTAACAAAGTAAAACATTAACAATGATAATTTTATAACGATATCACATAATAGAGAGGTCGTCAATAAAATAAAAGGAGCTTCGTATGTAGAGAACCTTAAAGGGTCAACGTGACAACCCGATAAATAGTCCGCGCTATTAACGTCGCCCAAATCCACGCACCTTGCGTTGTTGTAAATGCCTTGTGCTCGCGCTAATCTCCCAGAAGATTTGTCAATAGTATTAATAGACACTCAAATATTTAAGAACGAAGGCCCGAATTCAAAGTTTTTAGGGATGGTATTAAATCAATAATATGGGGTTTATCCTATATAATTTATATTTTGTTCGGATATTTTTTGTCTATTATTGCCGTTGTTTTAAATGCTTATGCTATGAACATATGTGTTAATCGTTAGTATGTATGTATAGTATTATGTAAGTTCTATTGCAGGACTATTAATATAATAATTGACCAAAAAATATTTTGGCCCATTATTCACACACGGTCATCTGATCCCAAATTAAGCAGAGCTTGTACTATGGAAACCTGACAACTGATATACTACATATACTACTTTTCTTTTTGTAAATACATACTTATATAGATAATTACACCCAGACTCAGGACAAACAGTTCATGCACACAAATGTCTGTTTTGGGTGGGAATCGAACCCACAACCTTCGTCATGAAAGGCAAGTATCTACCAATCACGCCAATCGGCTTATTAAGTATTATTAGTCGCCAGTATATAGTTCCGAGTGTAACCACAGCCGGTATACATCAATAATGTTACGACTCCGTAAATAATGTTAATGATCACAACTCTGACCGCTCTAGTTTGCATATTTTTGGTATGATTAAACTTTTTTACCGCCCTACACATTCATGATTCATAGCGATTTTAACGAATATAAAAGATTTGGTCTATATATCAGTGTCTATATATATTTTAATATATAAACAACATACCACTGACATAGTGACTCATAATGAGATCTCTGAAAAAAAAAGGTCCGATTGACTTGAAATTTTGCTTAGTTACTCTTTTCATCATTAAGAATAGATTTTACGCAATTCATATCAAAAATATTTTTTCATCATCCACCTGTAAGAAGCTGTTAGCTAGTTAATATATTTGTTTGGATATGAGTTTTTTGATTAACCGTTCGCTCTAATATGTTCCTTTTTCAATTTTATTGCTATTAGATATTGTTGTCTATATATGAAGAGTACATTTCTATTGAAACCTACCTACCATAAATCAAAATGGCTTCATAACGCATTGAAAATATATGAATATAATATGTGGGGTCGCCATGTTGATTGATGGTGATGGCGACTTGACAGAAGAAATCCTTCGGAATTAGAAAGATGAAATGGAGGAACAGAGATAATTAATAAGTGCTCAGCAATTAGTCAGTAATTGTCCAGAAAAGCGAGCGGTCATTGCAATTAATATTTGTCAACTTTCGGTGTACTTTTAACGCTGAGCTTAAGCAACTCGTATATCTTACGAATGTATATACAGACAAATTGCTACTAAGTCTTTTTGAATTCAGGTAGAAACGCGTGTACGTGGTACGCTAACAACAATTATATATATATTTATAGAATAGGAAGGCGGACGAGCATATGGGTCACCTGATGGTAAGTGGTCACCAACGCCCTTAGACATTGGCATTGTAAGAAATGTCTACTATCGCTTACATCACCAATGCGCCACCAATCTTGGGAACTAAGATTTTCTGTCCCTTGTGCCTGTAATTACACTGGCTCACTCACCCTTCAAACCGGAACACAACAATATCAAGTACTGCTGTTTTGCGGTAGAATATCTGATGTGTGGGTGGTACCTACCCAGACGAGCTTGCTCAAAGCCCTACCACCAGTAAACAATGAAACAATACAGTAACGTGTAGGTATCGTAAGACTAAGTCAGATTGTAATATATGATATTAAATGTGATACGAATTAATATTAAATATTACTGGAGAGTTATCTGTCATTTTTTATATTAATCAAATCAATAATAATCTATATTTTTAATCTGGCAACAAGAACATTGACCATCTTATGGCGGGAAACTGATAGACTTTGAATTCTATTTACGAGCAATGCGGATTGCGTGTTGAGATCTAGTTCTTACAGTATGCAACAACAATAATAACATTCAAAATTCTTAAACCGCTTCTTCATAATTACGATGGTATAAGCTCCGAAACATTGTCCGTAGAATACACACCGCGTGTCGAAACAACTGGCTAAGCGCAGCGCTGGGTAATAATGTACATCCAAGAGAAAACGTGCGAATGCGCAACAATGTGCAAAAAGCGTCAGTGCTTGTTTTTTTGCGCGTTATTAGGTACGCCTTTGTCCATATGTTTATCGTGTGCTTAAGAGGACAAGACCTTGTGTTCGTTTATTTCAAACTTTATTCGATGTTAGTACATAATTACCAGTAAATATAAATCTACTACTGCGACACATGTGTGTCTGGGCAGACATAGGGGCTTATGTTTTAATTACATTAAATTTAGCCTTTTATTATATAAAAGATGCATATCCCTGTTTGTATTTTATAGTAAAGATCAAGTAATTCCTAACTCCTTTTTCGCGGTAGCGTAACCACTTCGTCAGTACAAAATATTTAAACGAGTTCGGTATCCATCATCCACGCTTCATCCACGCCTCACTAATAGAATGGACACGCTAATTGTAAATTCGTTTAATGATTACATCCGTGTCTATTTTCTCATACTGAAAATCGAATGTTTGTAAAACTGTCCGATTGTGGAGATGTAGTGCAGAAGACGCATTGACAGACTCACTCAGTGTTGAAATGCATTAGTAGTCTGATGGGCCTGTGACGTCAATGCTATGGGCGTGGCTGGAGTGAGGCCCAGTGCCAGTAGGAGCGGACAGAGATTCTAGACGCGACTTTTATATTTAATTATGATTTTTATATTTAATTGGAAAGATGAGGTAACTTACATGATTCCATATCTTGATAGCTCGGTCTCGAATTCTAATCGTTTTAATTTGGTATAACTTAAGTATCGAGATATTTTAACGTTCCGATTCATAAGTATTTACAAATTTATTTTTGAATAAAATATATTTTAATTTTGTATTTGGAGAAACAAGAACATTTTTGACAGCTGACAAGTATCTCGCGTCAGAGATGATAAGTACGTCCTCCCACAGAAAGTAATCCCCATCGTCTAATATTATAGCAGTATTGTTCTGGGTCACCTCGTCTGGCAATTTACATCTAAAATGTATTACAGAATTCGAATTTACTTGACAACATAATATAACTTTCAGGAGAATCGTTAGAGAAATTTCTTTGGAAAATATATTTTTAAAGTATAATAAATGTGAATTATAATTTATTTGGACATAAAATAATTTTCTGCCCATTGTATCTTTTAGCGGCAATACTGTGTGGAGATTTAACATAAATTTCGTGTTACAATAAATCACAAATAACCTTTTTTCTTTTAAACATATTAAATACTATATTTATATGTATTTATAGATACATATTACGTATTTGTATTAATAAAATTCATAATAATATGATTCTTGATTTTATTCATATTAAAATTTGTTATGTCATTTTTATTAACAATTTTTTATTTAATATAATGTATTGATATTCTTAGTCAGCTTTATGTCAGATTTGAAGCTATTTGTTTGCGTTTTTTTAAATATAATTATATTTACTTTTATATTACCAAATCTCGGAAAGAAAGTACATAATTTCTCGTGATATCTATCACTATATATATGCGTTTAAACCTATGAAGTTGTTTGAAGCATACGGTTGTACAATCAAATTTATCAATCTTATACATTTACTTATTATATTATATACATGATGCGGGATATATTAATATAATATAAACATTCCATTTTTACCAGTGGTGTGGCTTTACGTAGGTCCGTTTGGTTGTAATAGCATTCACTTACTAAACTTTTCAATCAATCAATTGTTCAGATTAGGTAATTAGGTTTACAGGTTATAGGTACGTAGCAGTAGCACGTTATATCTCATGGTGAGCGGCGTGACATGACTGTTCAAGAAGTGGCTTATATTTTTCAATGACAGTCTCCACGGGCGTTGGTGATCAGTTACCAGATTATTAAAAAAAATCCATACCGTATTAAACACTTGATGAATGTTGTTGACTGGAAAAAGAAAATCTTACATATTATCCAGCCCGCTGTAAGTGACAACCTCCGCTATGTGGTTTATTAGTGATCATAAATTTGTTTCAAGACGTGCACATCGCCAGAGACCTTCAGTATCGACTAAAGATCTAGACGCGTGAATAACTAAAGTTATTTTATGAACCTTAGTCTCGGTATTGGTTTAGCTGATAGTTCTGCTCGATTCGGTTCTAAGACTCGATATTTAAGAGTTTTATTATATTTTTTTATAAAAAAGTAGTATTTGCCAGTAGCATTACTATAGACAATTATAATATAAACTAAAATTAAATCTTTTATTTTTATTTTCTAGGTTCTTATAGGTTTTTATCTCTATAGAATTCAACTATATTTCGGTTGGCATGTGTGTTGGTGTGGTAAGGTGTGCGCTAAGACCTATTCTTTACTCCTAACATTGTGTATGCTAAATTTTCATGATGTTCAGTTGAGTAGTAGATGATAGAGCAACAAACAAATAAACAAATTCACTTCACTAGTGAAACTCCGCAATACGTTGTAATGCCTGTGTGGTCATACCAAGTTTCATGACTAGCGGTTGAATGGTACGGGAATTTCATGCGCTGTAACAGCGTGTAGCGGCGAGTTTCCTATGCAGCTACGGCACATCGAATTTTGCAATGGAGATTGTGTCAAATAAGCTTGAAGTAACAAATCTCAAATAGATATCAGACTATTCATTTTAACATACGAAATGTCAAAAAGTAGATGCCTATGAAATAGAGTCCTTAGAATCGTAGTATGAATTTATATAACTATTATCTTTTTCTAATGAACGGAATATCTCGCGCAAACATATTTTTTCACATTAGTGGAAAGTTACCAAAGACACTGGCACCGTAAGAAATACTAACCATTCCTTACATCACTGAAGCGCCACCAACGTTGCAAAATAAGTAGTTACGCCCCTTGTACTACCATTCCAACCGGTATACAAAAGTATTACTGCTTAGCGGTAGAATATCTGATGAGTTGGTGGTATGTACCCAGACGGGCTCTCACAAAGCCAGCCGCTGAGTACATCTCAAACAGATATACCAATATCCATTTATATCTATACATATCATCACTAATAATTCCACTTGCCTTTAACAAATTTAAATATATCTTTGATGCTTAGAACAGTGACGCTAATCTTATTTTATTTAAAGTCCATTCAACTTCATGAATTTTCGTTTCATCTATCGATAGGAATTAGTTCGGGCGATGACGAGCCCAACGGGTTATTACATCGCAATGCAGAAATAACTGAGGAAATGTTGTATTTAAAATACGTCTGCGATCGTGAACGCGTTATTTTAGATAATATGAAGTCGTAATGCCGTTCACTGGGCTTATTGTTTCAATAATGTTGTAAAAATTGCGTAGATAGAAGAATTTACAATGATTATGTTACATATATAACAGACAAAATTATACAATTAAAAAGAAATAAATATACTTATAATATAGAGAAACCATATGTACATGAAATTAATTTATCAAGAAAAAAGTGTAGGCGATAAAAAGAGTAACGTAACAAGAAAATCTTACTTTTTTGTCTGTCCGTTTAAATGTATCTATACGCTTATCTCCGAAACTACAGAACGATTTTGGTTTTTGGAGTTTATGGTTTTCACAGGTAAATTACGCTCAGCTTGAAGCAAAATTTAGACTTTGTTTTATTAAATCGTATGACAATAAAAACTGTATTCATTTAAGGATAATTTTAAATTCGTCTTCTGTACATATAATAAACGTAAAAATGCAAATAAAAATTGCAATATACGTCGTTCAAATAAGTTTTTGCAAGCATTATAAAATCGTCAATTACTTTATAACCTGATCGGCTTAAATTAAATTACAAGTTCATCATCGTAAATTAATAAACTTGGATTTAAAGTAAGGCTATCATCGGTTTATAATTTAGAGAAAACC
The DNA here is from genome assembly GCA_905147175.2 of Nymphalis urticae. Taxonomy (NCBI): domain Eukaryota; kingdom Metazoa; phylum Arthropoda; class Insecta; order Lepidoptera; family Nymphalidae; genus Nymphalis; species Nymphalis urticae. The sequence goes on along the minus strand of LR990004.1, from coordinate 9,557,950 downwards.
CGGCAAAAAACTAAGTACTTAATTACATTATATATTATTATAGATAATTACATTTTAAGATCCGGCACGGAAATTAACGAATACTGCCTCAACGTATTTATATAATTTATGTAATCTTGTGTGGAATAAAACACATTGTTCTTTAACTTTCAAGGCACTATGCGAATTTGTATTTACACATACTATTAAGGTTATAAAAAAACGAAAAATTGGTTATCTTTTAGAATCTATTTAAAAAGATCTTTGTAATATAATTTATTTCATTGTGTAAATATGATTTTAGACCGATTATTGGTCTAGTGGTTAATTACAAATTCAATTCCAGATTCAGATCGCGCCACCCCGTAAAGGCTGGTCCTGCGATTGTTCCATAGGTACGAACAAATAATACAAGTTTTTTAACTTATAAAATAGGGTGGCATGCGCCTATAGCCATTGGTGCTAAAAATATTAAACATAGCCAATGCGCAACCAACCTTGGGGATTAAGATGTTATGTTCCTTGTGCCTGTAGTTACACTGGCTTACTCACTGCAGATCGGAACACAAGAGTACCTAATATGAATGGATATCTGATGAGTGGGTAGCACCTACCCAGACTTGCACAAAGTCCTACTACGAAGTTTTACGCAAACATTTCCGCCCTAAATATTCTGTGATTTGGGTAGTTTTCATTGAAAATCAGCCAGGACATCATTAATCTTAGATGTTAACATGTGCTGACCCTGCAGTGTGTCTGCGTTCACTGTTTTATATCGTCACATCCGATAATGTTATTGGTCAGATTTCGTTTCTATTGTTAGTACCACCCACATTAGTTTACGTAATATTTGATTTGTTTCATTACGTAATTATAGCCGATGGACGGTAGTATTAACCGAATTACGTGAGCTCAAATCCGGGCAAACGCTAGATTTTCCACGTGCATGTTTGTTTTTATAATTCCTCTCGTTATCGATGGTAAAAGAAAACATGGAAACTTGCATCTGTAAGAAGAGTGATAAAATAAGCACAACATTTTTATATTAAACACGATAAGAGAGGACTTTGTCCAACTGTGGGACTTTTTCTGGGTGTTGCTAACGTTGCATCTATTAATATATATAATGTATTTGACTGACTGCCTTGTTGGTCTAGTGGCTTGATGTAAGGCCGCAGACCCGGAGGTCCTGGGTTTAATTCTCAAGTCGGGCTAATAAAAAGTTATTGTGTTTTTCTGTCAGAAAATTCTCAGTATTACCCGGACAGTAATTCCATCGTCCCGGAGTCTGGAAGTTGGAAGTGTCTACACTATCGTGCCTCGGAAAGCACGTAAAGCCGTTGCTCCTGCGTCTGAACGCTTTTCGGTCGTGTCGGATTGCCGTTCCATCGGATTTTGAGAGTGCACCTGTTGTTGCACACACACTTGTGCACTATAATATCTCCTCCGCAGTTGGCTAATCTCTTTTGAGATTGGGCACCGTGGCTGAAATCGGTCTGGAGGACATTATTAATATATTTAATATTACTTCACATAATAATTATTTTCATGAAGGCCTAAAATATACATAAATAAATATTGAAAATAGTTACTGTTCTGCAAGCAAATTCTGACTGCGTGGAATGGTGGCAAAAATGCATATACAGCAGCAGAATTTTCCTTTTGAATCGAGGTAAAAAGACGAGGTGTTATATTTTTAATGGAGGTTTTTGCGCTATTACTCCAAGCGTTTCCAAGGTTGAAGCGTTTCACCCGCAAACGGAACAGACAAAATTTGCAATAAGCAATTTCAACGTACCTATATAACACATATTCTAAATGTTTAAGGTTAAAATATTTTTCGTGTATAATAAAACTAGCTGACCCGTGCCCACTTAAAACATTACAACATTACGGTGGTAAACATTTTTGCTTGTGATGAAATTATGATTGTGGTTCGGTTAGTACTGAGTGCTATGATTTATTTTCTAACAAAAGTCGCGTTGGCTACGACATCCGACTACCACGAAAAAGTCTTTTCATTTTTTGGGTTAATATATTAAGCTTATGGCACTCACAAATAATGTAGCTTTCTATTGGTACAAGAATTTTCAAAATCGGTTTAGTGGATCCAGAGATTACCCCCTACAACCTCACAAACTTTACCTCTTTATAATATCAGTATAGAGTATAGATTATACGACATACGAAAAATATACTTATCCAATGTTTTAAAAATAAGGCGATATATTTTCATACAGAAAAGTTGAAATTAATTTACATACAACAATTGAACGTGCGGTAATTAAAGTGCTATTCAATTACTGGAGGCAATTCTACTAATCTATACCGATTACGATACTTTTCCGATTAATCTCCAATCCAACTTTGATTATCCTGTATTTATTCTAATAGGAAACGAACCATAACATCGGTTAAGTTATACCGTTACGTCAAAAACAAAATTAATTACCAGTCAGTGTTGTCTCATAATTACACTGTGTAATACTATAAAGTTCTACTCATTTCTATTTTTTTTATATGTTCAGATTTAAAAGCATTCCGTGGCTTCATAAATTGACATCCCTATATAATATGCTCACAGTCACTCATACGAATTTGTATAATAATAACAAGCGTATATCACCGCAACATTGTACAGACGTTATATGTTAGTATTGCAGATCACTGTGGTATTCATATATAAGTTAATTGCGAGACAGCGTCCGTGAGTCACGCCATGACAAACCCTGTTCGCTGTCCGCGCGTCTCTTTAACCAAATGACTCAGATGTGGGACGATGAAATCGATACTTTTATTCACACATATTAACAAGATTCTATCACCTTTTATAATCGTTATAAAATTAATAATTCTAAGGTTGATATGAATTCTTATTTTAAACTTTTTTAATGAAAACAATACGTGGTGGTAGGGCTTTTGTTAATGTAAACAATCCACTCATCAGATATTCAACCGCCATACAGCATTGTTCAGATCGGTTTGAAGGGTGATCGAGCCAATGTAATTACAGGCAAGGGACATAACATCATAGTTCCCAAGGCTGGTGGCACATTAGTTATTATTTCTTACAGCACCTATAGAGGCTGTAGTGACCCCTTACCACTAGGTCCATAGGCCATAGGCCCATTCTGTCAGGCGGACTGGCAAATAGGAAATGATAGGCAATTTCAATACTTTTAGTATCAAAAGATAATCGTTATATACAAATGTGCGTTAAAAGTAATAATAATTATTATTTATTAAATTCTATTGTTTCTTGTGTATTGTTTTCAACAAGGTCACTGACCTTAACTTCTGTAGACAGTGTCTTTATAAAGGACAGCGCCAAACGGCCTTGGCGTTTATTTATATATCATTCCCCTTTGCTAATTGTATGCACATTATATACCAATAAAAACTTATATTTATTGTTTGTTAATAAAATATTTTAATAATACAGTTATATCCTCTTTGAAAGTGCTTTATCATGCTGACCTGTTCCCTTGGTCTTATGGCTTATAATGTTCCAGGATACGAAATCCTGTTTTCAAATCTCATGTCGGTACAATACAATTATTTATGTTAAGAAATTGTAAGTAAAGTAAATTAAACTAACAGCCTGCAAATGTTCCACTGCTGGGCTGAGGCCTCCACTCCTTTTTGAGGAGATGGTTATAGTATCGAAGTTTTCAGTAGCAGCTCAAAATTCCGCTCAAAAAGATATCCGCGATAATTACTCTCATGTTCATTAATACATACATACTACATATATACTAGGATCGGTCGCAACATAAATTCAAAAATGTAACGGTTTTTAAGAAATACGAGAATTCATCATAAGCAGTGCTAGCGATCTCTACCAACGCGTCATCTCATGTATTACGTTGAAGCTTCAAGTTCAAATTTCATAAACGTTGGCACAGTCCAATCTTAAGCTCTGAATAAACTTTAAATAAAATGATTACACTCGGAAATGAATCGCATCTATTTCAACATCACACGTCCTCCCCCTCCCAAACAGACACACACAATCCATACACCGTTATTATGCAATAAGTATAGACATACACAAATCAAAATGAAATCAAAACGAATGATATTTTTACGACCCGACTAGAATAATATAATACATAAAGTGTAGCTGCGCCTTAGTATTTCAAACAAGTGTTTACAAACGCGAAGTTCAGCTTCAATTTATTGACACTGTAATCTAAAATAACACTTAAATCCTAGACTTTACGTTCGGTCTCCTCGCAAATATTTTTGTTTTCAAAACTATAAACGTTATAAGTAACGACGAGCCTCTTATAACGTTTTAATGTGAGCAGATGTTTATGTTATTTTAAATAACTTCTTTTATATCTTAATATATCTCTGGTCTAGTGGCTATGAGGCTGATCTTGAAATCCTAGGTTTCATCGAGTCATTGAGAAAAAAATATATAGCGCTCTTAGCATACTGGCTTATTAACTGCATAATAAAATTATAAATAATATGTTAACTAATTACAAGTACACTTTGTTTGTACAAACGGAGGTGGTACCACTCATCAAATTTTCAATACTAGTATTGTTGTGTTCCGGTGTGAACGGTGAGTGAACCAGTGTAATTATAGGCTAAAGGGACAACTTAGCACCTAAGGGTTGGTGGTTCGTTGGAGGTGTGTTTAATATTTATTATAATGGAATGTCTAAAGGTGGTGGTGCCTACCATCAGGCGGCCCACTTGCTAGTCGATCTACGTAATAGGTATAATAATAAAAAAAACCTATCTGAATTATCTCTACGGTTTTTTAACATTTTGATTAATTGATTTATTTCATTTTAGTAGCAATTAATAGATTAAAACTTTTAAGTATCTTTGAATTGTTTTGTGACGTTATTAAATATATCCACAAACGATATCTATATATAATTATTTCACGTGTTGCGTCAGTCGCACTGCCATGTATTATAACTATTGGCGCGTGCGCGCTTTATATTTTGCTTTCCATAATTATTTATCAATCATTTCTAATCTCTTCTAAAATTTATTGAAATTATAATTGAGTAGGATTTAGATTTACTAATTGTGGGCGCGCGTGGGTTGTGTGTCGTAACGTATAAGTATTTTATTATTAATAGTAATTTACGTGTTTCGATTCCATTGCATTCCATTCCATTCCATTGGCATTAACACAAACTACGAGTATGTTGTTAATAACAAAAACACACAACTTATCGCTTTAAAGAGACAGTTAATCTATAGGAACTTCTTTAATTATTTCGCTGAGATAAAAAAGAATGTTCGGTTCAATTTCGATTTTATTCACAACAAAAATTATGGTGGATCCTAATTTAGTATTTCAACTTAAAACTTTTTATGATGTAAGGGCGTTGTGCAAGCCCGTCTGTCTAGGTACCACCCGCTCATCATATATTTTACCGTCACATCGCAATAGTTAGTATTGTTGTGTTCCGGTCTGCACACCGTTTATTCATTGTAACTACAGGCACAAGGGACATAACATCTTAGTTCCCAAGGTTGGTAGCGTCGATGTAGGAGATGTTTAATATTTTTTACAATACCAATGACTGTTCGCTTGTCCGCATACCAACTTTATAACTTAAAAAAATTAAACAAATCTAATAGAATTTTAAATTCACTGGCCAATATAATATTGGTTTCGTGTTTCTTTATTTATAGAAGGATAAAATATAGCATGTTCTGTCAATTAAAGCCTTTTTAACTGTGTGTGTGACTCTTTACGGTCGTATCATTTAGCGAGTGAAGGAATAGAGTGCATTTGTGTTTGTGCGCACTACAAAAACATGTTAACTAATAATACACCTGCTGATGTTGAGTAGGGCAGAAGGATATCGTCATTATTTATTTATAACAATTAATTATATAATTTATTTCCATAAATATCTACACATATAATAAAGGCGTGTAAGCCGTGTATCTGCTCATTAAATAATAAAATTGACTTTCACGCGGACGAAATCGCGTGCGCGAGCTACTATATAAAAATTAAAGAGTAACTAACTGTACAAATCATGGCCGTGTGAAATGGTGGCAATTATATGATATGAATTATGTGATATTATGGGATGCTATGAGCATTTCCGGAATCCTAAGGCTCATAAAAGTATATATTATGTTGATTATTTCTTTTATTATTATAATTATAGTATTGGTCAAAGTACCGAAACCTTCTTCTCAAAAAGGGAGAGGAGGCCTTTAGCCCAGCAGTGGGATATACACAGGCTGTTATGGTTACGGTACGGTACATATAGTATTCAATTTTTACAGACTAACTATAATCTAACTAAATAAATGACTTTATTAAATAAAATTGAAGTGCGTGTCTGTGACTTCCAAATAACCGTTTCTTTTAAACTTTTAAATATCGTTTGTTTGTTTGGCTGAGGTTCTTTCATTGTTCTCGGTTTCCACCGAATAGTATTATATACATTATTGTATATACTTTATTGAGATAAAAGGTGTTTTTATTATTCTACGTGTAACACCAATTCGACGCAGTTAAAACCGCAGTGCACAGAGAGTATATAATATATAAAATGATATATGAGTTAAAATCCTTAATTAACTGTTGGTATAATATGTTAATTGCTCTGCTATCAATTAATCTTCACACTTCCTTACACACTTGTAATGCGGTTTTTTGCTGGCATTCTTTCAATCCGCTTGTTTGATATAAACAATTTCCTTTTAGAATGAGGTATCTGACAGACATTGAAATAATGTTATAATAAATTCACTTTTAAATATATATTTTATATATACGATATCATATTATATTGCTTCGTTGGTCTTGGTGACTGCCTCGTTGGTCTAGTGGCTTGATGTAAGGCCGCAGACCCAGAGGTCCTGGGTTGAATTCCCACGTCAGGTCAATAAAAAGTTATTGGGTTGTTCTGTAAGAAAATGTGAAAGAAGAAGTGTGTACACTCCCGTGCCCACCTTTTACTACATCCGGATCGGATCATTGTTTACAAACCACGCAAACCGAGCAATGAGCATTAGCTAGTGTTTTATGAATTCTGTATGATTACATTGTATGCTCTTACGAGTACAAAATCGCTAACGAAACGATTTTTTTTTTCAACTCAAGTCCCTAAACATAATAAGATTTACAATAAATGCCGTAAAACGTTATATGATTAATATCAATATCTTTTAAAAATAACTAATAATTATATTCACTTCTCCAACTAAGTGAAAGTTTCTGTTAAGATTGGGGACGACAATAGTCCAATTGACCAGGATCGAACTTGCGACATTTATGGGACGTAAACCATTGTGCTACTGACGCTTATATTGGTTATTCAATTGCGATTAGATTGCGCATTTAGCATTTTCCTGCTGTCTACAATGTTTGTGTACAAATATTCGTGTAATTTCCGTTTCAACATAGACACTAATCGCAGCCGACCCGATACACGTCTGGTTTGAATTAGAAGCTAAATATAGTAAGCACTCCAGACGAATGTCGTTTGTAGGATCATTTGGTATTTCATGATATTCAAATTACTTTTATTTGTCTTTATTGTACATATACGCACAATGTATTAAACTCATGTGTTCGATCCATTTAATCTTAAACAGCAAAGCACGTAACTTTAATCCGTTTCCGCTATAAATTAAACATCAAAATTGATTGAAACTGCTGCACCCAAACGTGCCAGCTCTTAGAAAGTTACTATAAATTGTTTACTAGCTGTAACTTAAACGTTTAGTTGGTATGCGAGAATCAATTCTAGCAACACTTACAAGTGAATTACACGTTAGTATTAATATATATGTGTATATATTATATTTGTGTCTTTATATATTTATAGACTACGTTCTCCTCAAAATAGAGATGAGGTGTTAGCTCAGCAGTGGGTTTTTATACGCTGTTACTTTACTTTAACTGTTGTAATTATAATACATCTATTTTTGACGTATTTAATAAAACTTGTACACCTATAGCATCACTAAAATAAATAAATAAATGTAAATCGTCCTCTGAGCGTGAAGTGTATTAAAAAAACAATTTAAGCAAATACAATCTCAACAGAACTTGGCCGAATTCAATCCCTTGATTTCAGGCTTAGATCTTCTCGTAATCATAGAAAAAAAGTAACAGCCTAAGGCCTCCTCTCCTTTTTTTAAAAAGGTTTATAGCTTATTCCACCAAGCTACTCCAATGCGGGTTGGTGGAATACACATGTGGCAGAGTTACAGTGAAATAAGACATGATGTTTTCCTTCACCGTCAAGTACGAGATGAATTATAAACACAAATTAAGCACATGAAAATTCAGTGGTGCTTGCCCGGGCTTGAACTCACGATCATGGGTCAAGACTCACGCGTTTCAACCACTGGGCCATTTTGGTTTCATCGAAAAACAATTTCTTCATAATTATCCCATACTATAAAATATTTATAAGTATTACATGTTTATAATAGAACGTTTTTAAAATGTCTGTAATAATTTATTACGAACTAATCTAGCGAATAGCTGTAAACATCATCGCTACATTATTATCATCATAATGTTAAGTATAAAGCTATTAAATACGTCATATTAGATAATTCATATGTTTTTATAAAAAAAATAATGTTTTTTAATTATAAATGATTTTTTATTTAATTTAAATAATAATAAATTTTGAATTTTTATCGTCTTACCTGTAACTATAATTATGTGGTAAATTAGCCTTTTGTTGTTTGTCGAGGGGATTTTCTTTTATTTCTTTTTCAGTTTTTCCACAGACATCTGCTTTATTTATGCTCTGAGTTTATAATTTCACAAAACTATACGCCAATTACTACGTACTCATGTAAATCGGCAAGTAATACAATTATGTTTATATACTTAACTGTATAATTACATTTTGGACGGCCTCGTTAGGCTAGTGGCGAGATATAAGGCCGCAGATCCCGAGGTCTTGGGTTCAAGCCCCAAGTCGTGCCAATAAAAGTTATTGGGTTTTTCAGTCGATAAATTCTCAATAACAGTTCGGTGTCTGGAAGTTGGAAGTGTGTATACTCCCGTGCCTCGTAAAGTGCGTAGAACCGTTGGTCCTGCACCCGGAATATTTCTTGTCGGATTATAAGAGTGATAGAATAAAGAGTGCACCTGTGTTTGCGCACACACTTGTGCACAATTATATGTCCGGCGCATTGGCTAATTTCCCTCGAGATTGGCTACCGTGGTCGAAATCGGTTAGGAGGACATCATCGATTACATTTTAGATTAAATACTGTGTAATATACTATGAAACATTCCTTATTTTGTTACATTTCAACACTAACTTTTTTAATTAATATTCTTTCAATATTACAACAACAACAGTACAACTATTATAAAAATATATTATGTACTAAATTTAAATATACTTAAAATTAAATTAAAAAAATATATAGGACTATTTTACATTAAAGCTAAACTAATTACTCCGTCAAGACATTATTTTACACTTGTTAAATAAATTGATTTTTATAAGGCCACTAACAATAAATAAATTGACAGATCTTGGGATCAGACGCGATTCGTATGCGTACTACATTATTTTTGTCTCATGCGATCGCGTTTGCCAAATTTCTCTGGCAGACGCGTATTAGAAAATCATTCGTGTTTTCCACAGACTCGGCTAATTCTAAGCGCAGCCCACGGGTTTGTTAATAATTATACTGACAGTTGTGGAATTTCATTGATCTAGAAAATGTTATTATTTGCCCTTTTTTGTTGCTACACTATGTATTATTAGCAACTATGTATACAATATGTAATACCTAAGCATACAATGTAAATTTATATATGTATTCTTATTATGTATATGTTTATAGCAATGGAAAAATGGACGTGATTTCTGACGAGCTAATAGTTAAATTTTATTTTTTTACTTTTATAAAATAAGTAGGTGTACATGCGAATATGCTACCTGAAAGTAAGTGGTCACCACCGTCCTTAGACATTGGCACTGTAACAAATATTTACCTTACATCACCAATGCGCCACCAACCTTGGGAACTAAGATGTAAACTAACTAAGATCCCTTGTGCCTGTAGCTATACCGGTTCATTCACCCTTCAAACAAAAACACATAAATAAATACAAAAAAAATACAAAACAAAGTCAAATAGCAATACTTATTAGTATTGCTACTTATTAGTATTGTACTAAAGCCTTATCACAAAGTATTCATGGGAACAATGGAAGGAAAATGCTGAAAGGGATTGAGAACAATACGAATAGCTTTGCGTCGAGATATAAATAAGCTAAGTTGGATGTTTCGGGATGACTAATTAATGTCCTTATAGAACAAAACCGCGCTCAATGGGAACCATATTAAAAACGGATCATTGCTAATATATCCCACTAGCTAGTTGGTCGGTGCCATTCCTTATTCTATAACCAACCAGCAGTAGCTATTGTTGTTGTGTTCCGGTGGGTGCACCAGTGTACCGACACCAGCAAAAAATATCAACCAAATTATCGAATATATTAATAAAAATTATAGTTTAGTTTGAATACGTAATGTAAAGGAATACCTGACTGTTTCCAGCCATTCTTAACTAGCCAACGGTGTAGGAGATAGAGTATAGAATCAGATTTAAAACAATTTTAAGATTAAGTTTAATATTTTCATAATACGTACAAACCTTCAAGTTATAATCCTTTATGTCTATGGGCTAGATATCCTACATCAATGAAGCAGCCATGGCATTATAACTTATTAAAATCTTCTTGCAGCTTCGTTTTCTCTCCTCAAATATTAATACAATTCTCATTAAACCTATCCAAGGACTTATTTTTTAATAATAATATTTACGTCATTTTTTATCTTGAGGTGTTAAAAACGTCTCTTAAGAACTATGTTTTAACATTATAAAAACATTGTAATATCAGCTCTCAGACCTTTTCTAAACTACAAAAATCCCGAAGCACATTTATGTTTCATACTGTTGACAGTTTCATAGCTTCGTTGAAACAATGTAAGACGTTAGCTGTCTGTGTTAATATTAAATTTTTTATAGCTTTACCGTGTGTATACAAGTCCGAGTTAACATATTATCTTCTATATATAACAAAATAGTGACGGAATTGCGTTCGAGTGTAAAATATTTGCTATAAACATTTATCTATATATATGAGCCGAGATGGCCCAGTGGTAAGAACGCGTGAATCTTATCCGATGATCGTAGGTCCAAACCCGGGCAAGCATCACTGAATTGTCATGTGCTTAATTTGTGATTAAAATACATCTCGTGCTTTACGGTAGAGGAAAATATCGTGAGGAAACCTGGATGTGTCTAATTTCACTAAAATTCTGCCACATGTGTATTCCACCAACCCGCATTGGAGCATCGTGGTGGAATAAGCTCCAAACCTTGTCCTCAAAAAGAGGAGAGGTGGCCTTTAGCCCAGTAGTGGGACATTCACAGGCTGTTACGGTTACGGTTAAACATTTATCGTCTAAAACATTTTCATCAATATGAAATTGTTATACATTATTGTCTAAATGTCTTGATGTGTTCTGCTACGTATTGACAATTGGCATTGTAATTGCTTACATCCAATATACTATAGGATTCCATTTATTTTTGGAATATAAAAGAGATCTTAGGCATCGTAAGAATGTTAGTTCCTAATACTTTCTGATAAATCAAATAGGTTGGCTTGGTTGGTAGATACATGCCTTTCACGCCGAAGGTTGTGGGTTTGATTCCCACCCAGGATAGGCATTTGTGTGCATGAACAGACATGTTATAAATCTCTTTGTCCTAAATCTGGGTGTGATTATTTATATAAGTATGTTTTTACAAAAGAAAAGTAGTATATGTAGTATATCAGTTGTCTGGTTTCCATAGCACAAGCTCTACTTAGTTTTGGATCAGATGACCGTGCGTGAATAATGTCCCAGGTATACCTTGTATTATTCAAACGGAATCAAAGGCGATGAAAATGAATATGATACTTAAGGCAATATATACTTTCATTGAGATATTATATACTGGTTGTAGGGCTTTGTGCAAGCTCGTCTGGGTAGGTACCACCCACTCATCCGATACTCTACCGCAAAACAGCAGTACTTGGTATTGTTGTGCACCAGTTTGAAGGGTGAGAGCCTGTTTAATTACAGGCAGAAGGGACATAACATCTTAGTTCCCAAGGTTGGTGGCGCTTTGGCCATGGACGCTAACCACTTACCATTTGCCTGTCCGCCTAGTTATAATATAAAAAAAGCATTTGTGATTGTGATTTAGAAATTTGGTACCCTTGGTGATATAAAATAGACGCTTGATACGTTACGTCACCGAAATATTTGTTCTCACTTGGCACCACTGAAGGAAACAACAACAACAGTAAATACTTGCATTCATGTAATACATAAGTATATTTTTAGTAAATATCTCTAACACATACATAATATAATTTTACGAGTGTTGTCCATAGTTTAACGGCTACGTTATTTTGAACGAATCGTGTCTAATATTTTTCTCTGGGAACATTTGTTTTTTTATTTAAATTCTCAGCTAAGAAATGACGCGCAGTATCATTTATAATATCTAAAAATGAATCAATAAATTATGCACTTAGGACGTAGGTACAAACTAAGAGTGCCTTGATCTAACGTTGGATGCGAGCAGGGTGACTGCCATCTGATTATATTTAGCTAAGGCAATGACATTGCGCGCGCATGTATCAGCCTTGTTTGTTTTATAACATTAATCAGAGCTCGAAATCTTCTAAGAGATGGTTTAATTTTATGTAAATAAATATATGATTTATAAGTTATGTTTATATAAATGATATTAGGGTAAATCAGAACCACTAATCAGCAACGCGTTGTGTTGTTGTGTAAGCCAGTAAAAGAGACGAAATCATTGGTTATAATAACAATAATTCAAAGAAGGTTTACACGTTACATAGGTCAGAAAATGTGAATCCTCACCAAAGCTTCCGAGTTTAAGCCTGGTCAAGTGCCACTATGTTATCATGAGCTTAATTTGGGTTTATAAGTAATCTCCTCGTGAGCCAACCTGCATGTGATGGTTGAAGTTCTGTCATATATGTATGAACCCACCCAATCCGTAGTGGAAAAACGCTGTTGTATGTTCTTAAAAGGAAAATAATTCGTTAAAGATATTCGTCGAGACCTTGTCTTGTAATACACAAACAAACCGACACATAAAAAAATATCATACATAATACAACAATAATAAGTACAAAATGCTACACAACAATGTTGGAAATAAAACTTATATAACTTGCAGGCTATTGCGTCGTTGATACGAGTATAAACAAAAATATTGGTAGAATTTCGTCAACACGCGAGTCGATATTCATGTATATTAGTAACTTTCCATAGTTTTCTGACGTTCGTCAATACTAATAATAATAAATACCCTTCAATATTAAAATGATATAACGAAACAGTTCAACTCTTCTTAATATATATCGTGTCATTGGGGAGGGTCCAGGAGTGGACGATTTTTATTGAGTTTATTTTTAATGTTGCAACAAGATTGACGGCCTTACTTGAAACACAGGTTTCACAGCTTTCGCTCTTTCTGTCATTATTGATTTGACATTCGAAAGAAGAAGACACATCATTGTTTAACGAGTCACCCATTGAACCACTTTTATAAGTAAGGCTTAGTACGAGCCCGTTTGGGTAAATACCACCCACTCATCACATATGCTACTGACAAACAGCAATACTTTGTATTGTTGTATTCCGGTTGGAAGGGTGAGTGAGGCACAAGGGTATACCATTTAAGTTCCCAAGGTTGACATTGACAATCTAAGGAATAGTTAATAATTTTTACCATCACGTGGCCCTGTACCTTTATTATTAAAAGAACATCTATTTGTCTAAAGCGTAAAGCAAAGAAAGCCTTCTGTAACGTGGCTTATTGTTTGCACTCGTTCCCACGGGGGGAACCATTGTGCACTAAATCAAAACAGTTAGCCGTTATAACATACAATCACTACGGAATTGGTAATTTTCTATAATACACGTTCAAAGTTTTTACAGATACATCGTGTGCTTACATTATCCTGTATTTCAGCCTAAATTTAAAATACCGCATTCTTGCTGTTCTATGAATAAAAGAGTTTATCTATTTACAAATATAAATACGACTCGTAAATCAAACAATTTAATTACATAGGTAAATAAATACATAGGTAGGTTTAATTACATAGGTATCTAAACAATAAATAGCTTAGAAAAAAGTGATTCCTTAGTTTTACAAATCGCACATAAGTAGTTAGTTTTCAGCAAAAATGACGTTAAATCCTTTATATATTTACTAAGAATTACTTAGAAGATTAAAAAATTTAATGCCTATGAATATCCTATTGCTGGAGTGATAAAAACCCTAAGGTTATTCAGAGCTTAATCTCGCTAATTCAATGTGGATGGTGGGACTCGTGCAGGTTTTCTTTACGATTGTTTCCTTGACGTAGGAATCAGTCATGGGAAGTATAAACATATGTGTATTATCATGTTCGTTTTAAACATTTAGTAAAAGAAAATTAATGAGCATTTGTTTTTTAGTAATTATTTTATTTCCTTCACTGTTTACTTAACGTTTTGAATATTTATATTTATTAGGTTAGGTTTATAGATTCCTCAAAAAGACAAAAATGTCGCTTACATGAGAAACGCTTACATTTTTGAAGAAAATATCATGCAAGTAGATCGTCGTTCTTGGTAGGTGTAATATTAAGCTTATATTATATAGAATATAGAAGATTATATAGAATAGGATATATCGTTATGGGTATAAACGGAAAAAAATAGTAAATAATATGTTATATAATTAATTTTAAATAAAATCGCTATTTATAAGATACTGTGCTAATTTGGATTTAAATATTTGCATTTTTTTAATTATTGGCGGTAATTATATTTATTATTTATAATGTAATGTACATGATCACTGCCACATACGAATTAGATGTGAAAACTAGATCGGTTTATATACAACTTAATACATGTTTAATGCATGTAACATTTACTGTATGTTACCTTAAAAAAATTAAGTACATGAAAACTCAGAGACGCTCGCATTTGTACTTCTATTAGATCATTTCGGCTCTGATTTATTAAATTCGATTTTTTAATAATTATAGTGTGTAATTTATGATTATTGAACGTCTATTTCCGCGTTCTTGACAACCGTTGACAGAGAAGATTAAAAATAAACAATTTGCTTTCAGGCGCAGTGATATGGCAGCGAGGCGGCATCGCGCACGCGCGTCGTGTGTTCGCGCGGGAAAACTGGTGTGACTTATCGTTAGACAAATGCTGTGCGTTAACATACGTGTATTTTAATTAAATTCGATTGAATCGCTGTACTTTATTATAAAAATATATATTTTAATTATTAAATTTGTATAAAAAAAATCCATATTTTTTTCAGTGTTATAAGTGAAGTTTTGTGAATTGAAGTGCAAAGAAATATTTTATTCAATTATGTAATGTGTTTATATGTAAAGCGACGCTTGAGGCGTTTATGTGAAAGTGTCATGAACAAGACATGAAGTGACGAGGAGCGTGACAGGAACCAAAAATGGGCATACAAGTGGAGAATAATGTGAATTATAATAATACATGTAAGTATGACATTATTATTCAATACAATATAATTACGGTAAGTAAATTGGTTCCATTTTTAAAGGTTTAGGTAAAGACCTTTAGGTAGGTAGGTATTTAGTCTTTTGCCGTATAATATTATTATATAAAACCTTAAATGACTGAAAACTCAAATACCATCGGGTCTTTACCCGATTTTTTTAAATGTATAATTTAAAAATATATTTATAAGCAGTAAAGATAAAAAATAAATTAGAAAATAAATTAAAGGAATGATGCAATGGATCCGTTCTGAAATATAATTGAACCAATTTTAATATTTTAGTAATATTTAATATCTCACCATGATAATTTGCATGATAAAATACGATTACCGAATATATGTAATTTTCACGTATTTCGATCATTATCGCACACGTTTCCTGTGTTAAATGCGGCCGTTGAAAGAATAAATATTTGTGTTGGCAGGAAATCTGTACATCCTTGCCCTCTAAAACATAAATAAATCATACTTTTTCAGTTAAATTGTAGGTATTTTTATTTTTCACTAAGTTCAATGTCGAGTGTGTTTTCTCAGCCTAGATATAATCGAGGGTGACTGAGATGAACGACAAGCCATTATTTACAAAACAAATTGGAAATTTCCACTGATATTTATGTAAAGTTTGGGGCTATTTATCATCACCAATATTGGTTGGACAAATTAATTTTAAGGGAAAATAAAACATTCAAAGAGATCCAGGATATTTCTGCTGTAAATAAATCAATTCCACGGATGTGTGAGAATAATTTCAACAGAGATAATGTTTGAACTGTTTCAATTAGTCAGCTCTAAAGAGGAAAGAAGATATTAAATTGATAAAGCAACTAAATACAATTGTTTATTAATAGAGCACTTCATTGACAAAGTACGAAAAAGCTCGAAGATAACTGATGAATTGAAAATGATCAAGACACTTGCAGAATATACATATATGTATGAACTTACAAAGAAAAAAGGTGAAAAAATTGCGCTGAACGAGGATTTCAGAACGAAGGATATTTGCTATAAGAACTGGATGGAAACGTACTTTATAACGTTAATTTGATAGCTGAAAAACATTAAAAATTATGCTCAACAAGAATATTAAAGGCTGCTAATGGATCTGGATATATTATTATTATACGTACTTTATAACAATTATTTCGTAACTGAAAAAAATAGTTTAAATATTCGCAGCAAGTCGACGCAATTAGAGAAAGACCACACCTCAAAATTCGAGATGATAAGACATGACAGACGAGTTCTCGTGCCCTATTTTATTTGATTGAAGCTATTCGATGCCCCATTAAGAAAAAAAAAACAGATGGAAACATCAATGATAACATCGCTGAAAGCCGTTGCTAGCGTTTTATATTCTGGCTTTAATTAGCTGCTGTGAATAGTTTAGAATGTTATCCGTCAAATTACACTTGATTTAAGCTGGTGTTTTTTTAAATATATATTTTAGGAAAGATAGAAAGTTTTACTGAATTGCATAAAGTGATATGTACATAGTGAGATAATCTCGTAAACATTGATGATGTCCTCTTGACACCATCACTAGCCAAACGAGGCACTTAATCGTATTCATGACAATGCTTTCGATTACAAATAAATAAATTATATTTCAATTATATGGAGAATAGTGAGTTCCAGTCAATCCAATAAAATATAAGCAAAACCCATAATGGTTTGTACTTTTTAGTTAATGCTACTTATAATGTTCCATATATAAACTTATGTTTATGTTTGTGTGTTTAAATAAATTATTATTATTATAATTAATTATTAAAATGTAAATAAATAAACAAGAAATAATTGCGATTAAGGTCAGGTCATCAACGATTAAAAATGCCTTTTCTACGAAAGAAAAATTAATTTAACCATATGTTCGTTGTTTAGGTTATCACACTATTTGGGTATATAACGATTTTCTCCAGACGTTTTACATAGAAAATCTGTTATCATATATTCAAAAGAATATATTCCTGAATTTATTTAACGGCTTATAAATGACACATACACCCCTGGTATATGTGTTTCTGTTTTTATTTTGTTTTACAACGATATAGAATTTGCGTGCTTTATAAGAGAAAATTCGGCAACTCCTTTCTTTGTCGCACTTCCAAAAAATGGAATTCCTTACCAGCTAACGTGTTCCCCTCCTCTTACAACCCGGGTTCCTTCAAACGAGGCGTGAAGAGGCATCTTGGGGGCCGGCAAGGCGAAGAACGGCTAGTGCAGAACCTTCTTCCCGACTGTACTGGCCGTCGTCGCGTTTGGACTCTACTACCATCAGGTGGAGTAGAGTCATTTGCCCTCCCGGAAATATATATAAAAAAAACTGCTTTACTGGTTCAGTGGCTGGCTATAAGCTGCAGCATCTAACAATGGGTTCAAATCCCATAATAATTTCGACCATCATAATTATTTTTCTTTTTGCTCAATTGCGAGTGAAGCACCTCCAAAAAAGAGAACATTAGGGTTAATTCATGTTGTTACGTGTTTCAGTATATTCTATTAAGGTTATTACGGATCACAATATAAACAAAAGCTGAATTCTAGCTTTACGTGTATTACTGACGCATGCAATACGGTTTATTAACGGCCATTCAGCCCCGAATCTGGTGACCTGCCAATTTAGGATGAATACTATGATTAATAGGATCTTTTTAAAATGGTGCTTTGATGCTAGAAAGTCTAAAATAAAATAAAAAAATAGCACTGTTAGTAAAAAACCGTTTTCGTATTGCGATAATTAAACCTGTCTTGTAATTAATACAATTATCTAATTAAAGGCTTTCACTTGTGCAAATTGTAAGCCAATATTACGTTGAGTTATATAGTATATATTTTATGAAAACCAAAGTTTTACCGCAATTATTTGCTACTACAGTATTTAGTCTTTAGTGAACGAATTAAACAAAAGGCATTCTGTAGGTTTATCACGCAACCTGCTCAGCTCAAGGCTTCCCTCATACGTTTATGCCATCATGCCCGACTGCAAGTTTGGTGCAAGTGTAAGGAGTGTACTTCATCCGATATCATTGATCAACCGAATGAGACGAAACTTTATACGTTTATTGTTGGTTGTTATTACTTTCGTAAAGGTTTTCGGTTTTATAACCATTTCAATAGTATGCGCGCCAGTAATTATTACATAATTTCTTAGAAAAATATATGCATTACAAAGTATGCTATTAACAATTTGATTATCGTTTAAGATCTACGATCAAATAGAAGTTAGTTTTAAATTCCCATAAAATTTGCTGGCCCGTAATAATGTTGCGCCATTTAAAAAAAAACATCATGTAACTATTTATTTTCAATTCGGAAACATAAATCGTATTTTTTGCTTGAAAAATAAGTCACAGAGATTTATGGGAACATTTTCCGCAAACCTAATCGGAACGGAAGCTTTTGATTATATTTTTACCGCGATTGTATTTCTTTTCAAATAACTGTGACATTATTTATAAAAACAAATGCCGTGAGACGCAATATTTTACGTCGGTAAAGTTCAATAATCCCTGGACGACGGCTCCAACCCGAATACATTGGAAAAATAAATCTTATCGTTACGTTAATTACGGGAGAGTCACGTTTCTTTTGATACGTTTCTCTGAATCGCGATTATTTCGATATTGTTAATTTTAATGACTATGTGAACATATAGAAAACTACATCAACTACATTAAATTTGTCTTGCCAAACAAATAAAATACCTGAAGAGCACTATGAAAAACTCTAAGACATGAGCTACTAGAATGTAAAAAACAGCAAGTTAGAGTTGAGTTTTTTTTTAAATAAAATAGCTATTCCACAAGTACATGGGCCACCTGATGGTAAGTTGTCACCAACGCCCATAGATAGACATTGGCGGTGTAAGAAATTTTAACCATCGCTTGCATCGCCAATGCGCCACCAACGAAGTAAATGCAAACTAAGATGTTTTGCTCACTCCCTCTTCCAACAATACTAAGCTGTTTCAGTAACAGCCTGTGAATGTCCCACTGCTGGGCTAAAGGCCTCCTCTCCTCTTTTTGAGGAGAAGGTTTGGAGCTTATTCCACCACGCTGCTCCAATGCGGGTTGGTGGAATACACATGTGGCAGAATTTCAGTGAAATTAGACACATGCAGGTTTCCTCACGATGTTTTCCTTCACCGTAAAGCACGAGATGAATTATAATCACAAATTAAGCACATGAAAATTCAGTGGTGCTTGCCCGGGTTTGAACCCACGATCATCGGTTAAGATTCACGCGGTCTTACCACTGGGCCATCTCGGCTTTCACTAAGCTGTTTCGGCGGTAGAATATTATAAGTGTGTGGTACCTACTCAGACGAGCTTGCACAAAGCCCTACCACCAGTAGGCTCTTCGGGCGGAAAGTAATTTATACTATAAATTGTCAAGCTATTTTATTAAATATATAGTATCTTATAAGTTATAATAAGCATTTATTGTAGATAATTATATGAATTTTTGTTTATATATTTCCTTTTAAGTATTTAGGAAAAAATAAATAAAGCTTTACTTGCGTTTTTCTGAAAAATTACAAAAACGACATTAAAAGACTTTATTTAATGTGTCTTTTCTTAATTTTATTCTTATTCGTCCTTCGTTTCAAAATTATAATTTTTATCCTTTTTTACATTAGTTTCTGTAAGTCGATTACGCGACAAAAATTTAAGAAGTGTTTTCTTTACATATATGTAAATTTATTTCATGTATCTCGACAACGGATTATTTGCCTCAAATTTTGTATTTAGGAAGTGCTTTTTAAGTGTATATAACCAGCAAAAATGCAAAAAAAAATAAGAAGAAAACAAGAAACATATATACATTTTATCAATATCATAATACACAATAAATGCATAAGAATCATTCTCATCCCTCAAATGTTTTTTTTCAGCTCACGAATAGGAATAAATGTTGATAAAAAGGAAAAGATTAACACGAAACGACACAAATTAAAGTTTTTAAAATAGGAACAAAACTGCACACATATTATATATATTTACATACATAATATGAATATTGACATAAATATGATCTCTCTAATCGACTTAAAATATTATAAATATATTTAAAAAGAGTAACTAATGTGCTAATGAGATTCTGGTCAGTTCTCTATAAAAGTTATGTACGATATCTGTGGTAACTTTATATTTAATCTAATACGTGCTTGGAAAAGCTTTAATATAGTTTGTTTTGATTTTAATTTATCTAGAAATGACGTCAAGCAGAAGAAGTCTTACTACGAGTATCAGACGATTAAAGTATACGAATTTATTATTAAGCACTGCATTGTTTTTCTTTGCACTAACGGTAGTTTAAAAATTGTCTAAACAGTTTCATTACTGAAATGAAAAAGGATTTTAATTTTAAATAACAAAGAAAAATAGAGAAACTTTATACAAACACAAACTACCGGATTGAAGAAACAATGACAATTTAAATTTTACGTAAAATTTTCTGTGACGAAAGGACTCAGCTTAGTATAGCAGAGTCGATACAGTAATGGTTTACAGCCGACTTTAACTCGGACATTACGCCGAATCGACAAACAATTTACCATAGTATGGTAACGACAGATAAAAAATATTATTTAAAATTAAATATCAAGTAAAATAATCCATATTTTATATTCTATATTCAAATTGTGATATATTCTATGACCGCATGATTCATAACAATTTGTTTGACGGACAATATGACACTGATTGTTTTGTTAAGGAATGCGTGCATGAATCAATGCGCGTGCGCAGTAAGCGATTTCGATAGTAACCGATAAATAATTTGCATTGCTAATCGATATTTGTATTTTTATAGCAAAAACTTGGCATCGAATCTGGGTCTTTAGTACTGAAATTGTTGTTGACGTCACTATGAGTTAGGAATGTATACCGGATATCCTTTTAATTGTGTTACATTTTTAAAGCAATTATATTTTTATAAGACCACATCCTGCCTTACTAACATTAAATATTTTATTACAACCATTAGGATATACATTCTACGATTAAATATAGTTTTTCGGTCATATTAACATGTGAAATTAATCATAAATTAATTATTACTTCATAACACTTATGTTTTATTTGTGGAACTATCTATTATATATTAATTTAAGACTCATAGCGCCATCTATCAAATCAGTGTTAAAGTGAAAACGACTTAAACACAAACCATGAATCATGACGCAACATTGGAAAACGCTGGCGAGCTTACGATTTTCCTCGTTCACTTCCGCGCTAACAGATGGCGCTAGCTGTATGTTTTCATAGTAGCCACCTCGGAACGTTAATAAAGGTTTATTTTTAAAACAGAGCGTTTTATAAGTGGCCTACGAAGTCAATGTATGACACAGCTCGTGCAGAATGTGAAGACGCAGTATCGAGATTTTTTCATATTCTGTAACCATTGTCTTGTACCGAAAAACACTTTTCCTTCAGTGTTTCCCATAAGGTTAAACAAGACAGACGTATCTCTCTTTAATTGATAGTTTATCGTTAATTTTTTTTTTCGTTTATTTATATATTATAGTTATACAATAAATTCAATTACAGAATAGTAAAACATTTCCACAGCGACAAGATAATTACGCGAGAATTAATCGATTCCATATTTAAAATTAAATATTAAATACAGATTTAATATAAATATCACAGATAATTATTTGTAAAATAAAACGTTTTTTATGGTTATGAAGTATTTTCGTAATCGGATACCGTAAACATTGCTTCGGAACAAATAAGGAGGCCCGAAGTGCGCAAGTACGGACGCGCTATTATTTCAACCTGCCGAGCATCAGCGATGTAATTAAAATAAAAAAACAATTTCACCATTACGTTCGAGTAATAGTCATACATTAATAGGTGGTACATGTATAGTCCAGCACAATGTTTACAGCACACCGTATATATGTTCGTTAAAATGACAATACTTCTACCAATCAGTGAACATGGCCACTTAACATCAGGGCTCTCATTGGCTGATTTGTCTTCTTATTGTCGACCAATAAAATTTATAAATCAAATAGGCATTCTTCGAAATGTCAATATTCTGTACACCGCGGAGTATATTGGTTATAATAAAAATTAAAATAAATATACTTATCCATACAGTCATGTTTCGTTAATATGCAGTAGATTTAGCTTATAATATGAAACTGAGTGGGAATACGGAAGTTTGTGGAATCAAACACGGGCAAGAACTGAATTATTGCATTATGTACTTAATATGTGTATAAAATTCGTCCGGTCTCGGATGAAATACTGCCACATGTGTCGGATATCCGGTTGAAGCAACTTTGATAAACTTTCTTCCATTCGTCAAACAAACAACACACATATAATAACACAAATAAAGACTCATATTTTTATCACAAATGGCGGCATTCTATTTAGAATATAAACATTAAATAAATAAGTTCTATTTCTTATCAAATGCCTAAACTTATTTCGATTCAAATAAAGCTTTGCTTAAATTGACAACATTTGAATGAATTGTTTAACGATCAAGATATCTTCTGCTGATATATTCGTCATAATATGTACGTATAAGATGTATCGCAAATTACTATTGAACTATCTATCATACTGATATTATAAATTTGAAAATAACAATTTCCGATCGATTTAAATTTAATTGGACAGAGCGTCAAATTAAATTGTTTGTAATAGTGGACATGGTCTAGGGTCTCGATAAGGACAGGACGTACATATAAATGAAGGAAAAAATAAATTTGATGCGGACGCGACGCAACAGCCAGTTTGATTACATTTTCATTTGGACCAGATGACAAATAACAAAAAATAGCAAACATGTCGTATTTCTCGGTTTTTAGTTACACACTAACGTAACAGCATGTAATGTCCCACTGCTGGACATAAATTTTCCTCTAGAGGTTTCGATCTTATTCCAATGTAGAAGGGACTATTTTTAAATGGCAAACCTAATATAACTCTTTCGTGATGGTTTGGCCATCGCGTAGATTGTAATTTCTAACAATAACTTACTACACATTTAACGTCAATAATGAGTTTTGTGTTTTCCGAGTAATTGATGAAATATTGTGTCATATTTGGGATAATTGAAAATTCATTCGGATGAGGTGTTTGTAATATTTGCGAATATAAGTACATAAAGCGAAATTACTAAACGAACATACTAACTACAAAGCCAAGTGTAGTGCCGTGTTAAGATGAACACCAGACTTTTGTGCGTTTCATTTTATGATCATATCCTTACCACCTCGTTGGTCTAGTGGCTGGCTTATAAGGCCGCAAGAGCCCAAGGCATTAGTTACCCCAGGTAGGGCCATTAAAATTCCGATTTAAGTCGTAAATTAGTGCTAGAAGCAAGGACCGAACTTGCGATGCCACATAATGAAGCGGCTCACAAATCGTTGAGCTGATGAAACATAGAACTGATCTCCAAATATATCTTTTTTATTTCGTTTATCGAAATCTTTCGCATACTATTTCAAAATAAAAAAACAGTACAACCATAATATGGACCATCGAATAAAATGATAGTTCACGTATTTGGTTTATTAACAATCACTTAAACTAAAACATATGTATAAAATAACTTAGTATAACATTAAAATAACTAAATGTAGTGACTAAGTATGAGTAACCACATGAATATAACGCTAAAACATTAACGATAAAATGAAAAAAAATCATATTAAATAGACTCAAACAGAGAATTGTTAATATTAAAACAAAAAGATATTGATGAAAAAAATTAAATAAATTGTTATTTACCCTCTGACGATAAAAGAAGAATGTTATTGTTGCTAAATTACACATAAAGCAATCAAGTATGACGCAAGTAAGCCACGATTTGTATAACTTTTCGAAGCTATTATAATTGAGGGACTTAAAAAAATCTTGGGATAGGAGAATTCGCACCACGGAATAATTAATTTATGTTCATCTTCTTACTTCTTTTTAAATAAAAATGAATGTGTATATGTTGGTCATCTTTACGTTCTTATAATATTTATCCGATTGTGATTCAATTTTGGTTATTTCTTCAGAGTATACCAGCGAAACGGCAAATATAGGCTATATTTACTTTTGCTAGCTTTGTGCAAGCTCATCTGAGTAGATACCACCCACTTATCAGATATTCTACCGCAAAACAGCAGTACTTGTTATTATTGTGTTCCGGTTTGAAGAGAGAGTGAGTGTAATTACAGGCACAAAGGACATAACATCTTAGCTCCCATGGTTGGTACCGTATTGGCGATGTAAGCGATGGTTAACATTTCTTACAATGCCCAAGAGGCCCGAATGATTGTCGTGCCTACCTATTCAATAAAAAAAAGTTTGTCCTTCAATATAAAAGTATTATGTAGACATTTAATCTATCCATAAGAAGTCGGGATGCATAACTAGTTGCAAATAAGATCATAATTGTCTTATAACAATATATCTTTATTATATTTGGACTCCGCCCTAGTCTTTACTTAGTAAGTAATATAAGTCAGTCCTTACACTGTTGATATGCTGTCAAATAAGATATCTAATATATGTTACGTCCCTTGTTAAAACACCGGCTCACCCGCCCTTGACTTCACTTCACTTCACACGACATTACAAGACAGACAGACACAACAAAATATTGCAGTTAGGTGGTAGAATAACGGATGAGTTAGCAGTACTTAATGTTAGTACTTAATGTTTATACCGAGGAAAGCTTACACTTGTAATTAAATAATTGTAATTAGTTAAATATTTAAATTAGTTTAATAGTTGTTTAATAGATCAAATAGTATAACTAACGTAAATAAAATAATGTTTCCATGCACCATTTCCATTCTGTTAAAGCTCCGCTGTAAATTATTTTGCAAGCTTTTTGTTAGCTAATAGTATTCGACAAAGTCAATATGTTAAAATATTTCGGAAGCTGATTATACTTCCTCTTATTGTATTATATATATTTAAATCAGATGACAATTAAAAATTGGTAACATCGGGTTAATGAAGAAGCTAGGAGATGGAGCTTTTTTTACTTGATAGTAGGTGGTCACCAACGCCCTTAGACATTGGCATTGTAAGAAATGTTAACCATCGCTTACATCGCCAATGCGCCACCAACCTTGGGTCAACCCTTATTTGATTTGTTTTAACAAGTCCTAACATTAAATAAACGAGTTAATTAGTTCTTTAACTTACTAGACAAGTCTTATACGATATAAATTTGAATTATCCTCTATATTAATGTAACCTCTATATTTTTAAAAAATAAATGATAATTTACGATTTGAAAATAGTAATAATAATGTCCGAGCCATTTCGGACACGGCGGCCAATCTCAAGAGAGATTAGCCAACTGCGCTGGACATATTATAGTGCACAAGTGTGTGCGCAAACACAGGCGCACTCTCTATTACCTAACTCTCATTAGAAAAAGTTCAGGCGCAGGACCAACGGCTTTTCGTGCTTTCCGAGGCACGGGAGTGTACACACTTCCAATTTACAGACTCCGGACTGCTACCGGGATCCCCGACCTGGGATCTGAACCCAGGATCTCCGGCTCTGAGGTCTTACATGTAGCCACTAGACCAACGCGGCAGCTGAAAATATATCTGTGTTGAAAACAAATGTTGGACCTTAACCCGCCATGCTGCTCCGTAAATTTTGGCACACACGTTTCTAAGGGTTTGTTTCACACATGAGTCTTCACTCTGTCAAGTGTGAAAAATGAAAAGCACAAAATATGTATCAAAATTCAATTACTAATGAACTTTTTTAACATACTTTTAGAAACACTTTTGAGTCGCAAATTAACAAGAATAAATTAAATGTAAAGACAAATTTCGGAGTGTAGATACTACCGAAAAGAATCGTTAAGACGTTCAGTTGCTACTCTTTTTCACAGCCATCAATTTAAATATATCGATGATATATAATTAAGTGTAAAAATAAATGATATGAAAATAAACGAATACTTTTTAGTGTCTATATAATCTTCTATAGAATAATATTACCTTGCTTATTCGTGTTTTTTTTAATACGAGTTTTAAATTACTTGTCAAAATAATAACACAACTAAGGTTTGTGTTATTTAAATATTATCCATTCATCGTGGTTCAGTTGTGGAGGACAAATGTTAATTACTGGCTAACAGCGATTCTGTGTAAAAGTTCTCCTATATAATTAGGAAAATGTTATAGAATAATAATAATAATAATAATGTCCTCCAGACCGATTTCGGCCACGGCGGCCAATCTCAAGAGAGATTAGCCAACTACGCAGGAGATATTATAGTGCACAAGTGTGTGCGCAAACACAGGTGCACTCTCTATTTTCCTTAACTCACATAATCAGATGGGACAGCAATCCGACATGACCGGAAAGAGTTCAGGCGAAGGACAAACGGCTTTCCGTGCTTTCCGAGGCACGGGAGTGTACACACTTCCAACTTCCAGACTCCGGGCTGCTACTGAGAATTTTCTGACAGAAAAACCCAATAACTTTTTATTGGCCCGACCTGGTAATTGAACCCAGGACCTCCGAGTCTGCGGCCTTACATCAAGCCACTAGACCAACGAGGCAGTAGAATAATAGATCATATAAACACTGAAAGTGGCGTAATGACAATCGTCGCGGTTCTAACTATACTAGGACCTATTGTATTAAAATAATTTTGTAATATTATAACACTGTGCATATCACTTAGTCATAATGATTGAATGAATCACTTAAATACAATAATAATTGAAGTTTGGTTAAAATAGAACAAAACGAATATAATTAATTATTTATTTATTAAATCATCATTTGATTAATTTAATGGCAAAACACTTATCAACTGTAATAAAAACAGCACTCAAAGCTAATGGCACGATTGAGGTTATGGGGTCTGTCACTGCATAGGTCAAGAAAGCCAGCAGCCGGCGCAGGCGCAAGAGGGAGATCGGGTGGAGCGGCGCTTCGAACGGCGTGGGCGCCCGTTTGTTTACGCAGCGCGCAGTCCGCGCCGCGCCGAGCCGAGCGCCGCCGCTCGAGCGCACCCTATATTCAGTTCACGGCCGCTCTATTACCGGACGTCTATTTCGGCGCATAATATTTCGAACGGTGCGGAGGAACGTTCAGTTTCGCGCGGGCAGGTGCGCGCGCCGAGGCCGAGAGATGCGGCGAGGGACCCGCGCGCGCCCCTGACGCCGGCATGGAGCGCCGCCGCCCCTCGCGCCTCGACCTCGCCGACTCCATGACCAAGACCGTGCGCCGCCGGGACAAGCCGCGCGAGCGATGGCTGCTTACGCGCAAGACCTGGAAGTACATGTCCGATGCCGGTCGCCGGCTGATCCCGGATGGAGCACAAAATCGCGCTGAGGACGTTCCTCGTATCGAAGCATATTTTCAGGAGGTTTGTCAGAGGGAGCCGCGCTTTTTACTGTGGCGGAAGAGCTCTTATCCTGGCGTACTAGCGAGGCCACGCCGTAAAAAAAGAGCCCGCGGCGGTTCGGTGCGAGCGCGCTCACCATCCGATGACGTGCCTCCGCCACCCGCGAGACCCACCGAACTCTTTATTCCGCACACATCGGGTGGTCGCTTTGACATAGCAAAGCTTAGGCGAGATTTTTTTGCGGCACCGCCGCCTTCTCCACCCTCCTCTGGGTTTTCGTCATCCAGTGCGACATTCAATAACGCATTCAAAAATACATCTTCTCGTTCAGTGCATTCAGAAGACGATGATGGAGTATTAGTTGATTTACTACGCAAGTACCTGAAAATTGAGGATGATAAAGGGCCGCCGCGGCTATCCGAATCCGAGGAGCTTTTGCACGCGTTGCGAAATTACCTTAGACGTCAATCGGAGCGTGGGCCCACTGAGTCCGATAGTGATCCTGCACAAAGAATACTGCACGAGAACCTTGGCAGGTACTATCATCGCACATCTAATAGGGACAATACAGTGCAAGATTTGTTAAGCGATAGGAATTTGTTAAAAAAACTATACAATGATCTTCGTAAGACTAAACCATATCGCGGGGGTAGAGGCGGTGGTGGGTCGCCCGGATTTGGGCCGTTCGGTGGGTTCAGTGCGACGAACTCGCGTTGCGTGTATCGAGGTCGAGGTGTTGGTGGTTCGAAGTTTAATGATGAGGACTATTTACAATCGCCACCGATGTCTCCTCCGCCTCTTATTGAGGTTTTCGGTGAATCGTTGGAAGATAAGCTTGTGGATGTCGGTACTCAGACTCTTCCTATTCCAGAAGATGTTTTACAAGAGTTGGAACGCGCTTACAAAGAAAAATTGGAAGCAGCAACGGTTCCTACCAGTCCCACGAGTCCGCCGCCGGAAAGGCGGCCGCGCCGGCGATCTAGCGTTGACCATGATGACGTCTCACAGTCAGTAAGCGACACAATCAAACGATACCTGAGAATGGCGCGAAAAAAGAGTGTAGATGCCGAAAAGACTGATCGCTTCAAGCGTATTAATTACGATAAAAATTTACGGAATATCAAACCTCGTCAGCCTGGAGACGTGGATGACGATGGCCCTAATAAGGGCTGTCAAACAGAGGAAGGATGGATCTTGACGTACAGAGATTTACAATTCGCGTCAGTGGCTTCGACGCCTACATCGCCACCGTCACCATCTCAGTCACACTCGTTTCTTTCAACCCTATTGGGTAGAAATGCAACAACAGTGGCTCCTCCTGCAGGTGGCATGCAGAAGTCGCGGTCTTCAAGCAGCGTTGTGCAGAGCGTCAGCAAGCGGCTGTGGCGCACCCGAAGCCGGTCTTCCAGCCGCGTTGCAGCCGCCTGGACTCCTCAGGTCAGTCGCAATGCATTCTATTAAGATCTAGAACTAAATAGTAATTACTGAATAATACATTTGTATATTTTACCAGTCATAATATTACACTGTTTTGTTTAGGAGCATGATTAGGTTTTGATGACTAATCCTAGACTAATTTTAGAGAACGCCACCCAAAAAAAAAATAAAGACCGTTGTAAAATGTCACGACATAAACACTCATCTTTCAACACGTAGCCTAAATACCAAATGTATGAGAAAAATGACACATATACTTTTTAATGAAAAATTGTAGCAATATTATTTTTTTATTTACAGTTCTTATCATTAAATTCTTTAATGTTAAAAAAAAATATACAGAATTATATTATCGTTAGATCAATGAGTTCTAATTATGTGAAAATTCATTCAACGCTAATTAAGGTTTGTTGATAACCTTAAATAGCGTTGAATGAATTTTCACTGTCATTACTAAATGCGTAGCACACGTAGCCCTTCGTAGCATTCCGTTACGTAGTTGTGTAGCCTTACAGGGCATTTTATAAGTTGCACATGCAGTTTTTCATATAGTTTAACTTATTATCATTTTCAATTTTTTTTATGTTTTTTTTGTATAAATAATTAATTTGTTGTAATCATTATATTTATCGAAACAAATTTTAAAATTACGCGTAAAATTAATAATACAGCGGAAAATACTCTGTATTTAACGCACAAAAAAGATATGGAATCAGTTTTTAATAAAGTGTATTATAGAATATTAAAATTATAAGAGGCGCTCGTTGAAAAATTCTTATTGATAATTGAAATTGTGGTTTTAAGAATCCTTTTAAATGAAGTGCAGTCAGTAAGCATAATATCATATTTGAGTTGCAAATAGCCTGTTAGACATTTACTTATGTAATAATTATTCATATTGAGAAATTTAACAAGTACATACAATACAAAATAGCGAACCGTAAAAATCATGATCACTTGGAATAGCGGCCAGATATTACTAGCATTAATACTCCCTATTGACTCGCAATTCTGATGCTCGAAAAATTTACCAACCTGCCAAATAAAGGTTATATGTATTTATAAATGTTTTTGTACTATTACCCCAAGTTCCAAATATTAACGCATATAATTTGTGTTAGTTATAATATTTGTGATATTTGTCTGCTTCAGCA
Source organism: Nymphalis urticae (assembly GCA_905147175.2). Classification (NCBI taxonomy): domain Eukaryota; kingdom Metazoa; phylum Arthropoda; class Insecta; order Lepidoptera; family Nymphalidae; genus Nymphalis; species Nymphalis urticae. The sequence goes on along the minus strand of LR990004.1, from coordinate 9,527,405 downwards.
TTTTCTGCTGAGACTGCCGTCCGTCCACCACATTCCCACGGAACCTTCTAATAACTATATTAATATTTCTATTCGTTAGTAAGATTAGCTCTCACTACTTAATTTGTTTTATTTTTGACGTGTAGATTATAAAAATATCGTAGATTTTATTTAGTAAAAAATAATATTTTCTATTTGTAATTTATTTTAAATTATGATACTATGTTACTCGAAATTTAGTTAATTGAAAAAAATACATAATTATTTGTCTTTGTTATTACGAAGTCTAAAAGATATATATATATACAAGATTTGAATGGATTCTGGTCTCGTGATAAACGCTTAAGAAAGTCTAATGGATTTTTTTAAATATGTGATTTTTATAGTTACAACATTCAAATTATATATGTTTTTTAAATTCAATGTATTACTTAAATTTATTGATAGTCAAAGTAAAAACGATTACCGGTTCGGAAAAGAAAACACCCTGACTCGATAAGGACTGGCCGGTTTTTTGTGACAAATTTTGTAATTGTTTACAGTTATCAATATGATAAAGAAATAAGCAGAAGACGAAATTTTCATTTCAGAAGTAATAAAAGAAAAAAATCTGCCTGTGTGTCTTATTGCTGTTGGATAGACTGTTGGTAAAACATAAAAATGAGTTCATTCTTGCCCAGGTTTGAAACCGGAATCTTCGGTTTTGATTCGCGTGTTCTACGCACTCGTTATACTTATTGAATTTTGTCTTTATATTGAATTAATTGGAGGCAAATAGGTATTCATTAAGCGTATGAATTCATTAGCACACTAATTGAACGTCGACTTAATCTCGTGGCTTAGCTAGTATCTCTATAAATGAGTCAAATATTTAATATTATAAATTCAATTAATCTTTCTCGCGGAATTCCAAATAATCATCATTGCGGAGCGCATTTGGTAGCTCTATTTATCATTCACGTAGGAAGTTACACGTGTTAGGCGAGTCTAGATCCAGCTGATAGCTGCTCGTTTACATTGCTTTGGTTTCCGAGCACTTATGAGTAAATAAGCGAAAAGGCAATTACGCGGCTTATTTTAAAATCCAATTACTGTGCAATTAAATTGAGTAATGTTTGTATGATTTTTATACATTCTACGAATTAAACATGTCATAAATATGTACTTATGAATATGTGTTTTTTAACAGAAATAATTTTTAATATTGTTTGTAATGATGATGAGTAAGTCGGTGTGATTCCTGCTATTGCTTTCTAAAACACGCAACAGTCACGCAGGATTAGTGGCTCAATTCGCATAATTATGGCCTGCGCTCAAATCCAGGTTCATGGTATTAAAAAGAAATTTCATTTTTCCGACAAAAAAGGTAAAATCCGTCAATAATGAAGTAAATAGTGAAACTGCCTTGGAAAAGATGTAAGGCCATTAATCCTGCGCCTGATCTCTTCAATCATATCGGTTTACCGTCCCGTTAGATTGTATATTTGATGGAACAGAAAGTGCACAAGTGCTTGTTACGTGGAAAAACGGGTAAACGCGTTTGCCCAGCGAGGTACCCACTCGTCATGTTATACTCTACCACCTAACAGTGGTTAGTATTAGTGTACACTTGTACATTATAAAATCCTGTGCCGTTGGATAATCTTTTGTTTTGGTCGCCATTATCGAAATATATACGTTTCTTCTCAATGGGTCACTTTAGTCGTTGTTTTTTTCTTACTTATATATGACATAATGTGACAGATTTTACATTTTGTTTTCTATGGATTAAAGACATTGCAAAAATCTCTAGTTATTATTTTTTAAATTAGTTTTAAATATTTTAAATAAAATATAAACCAAATTAGTAACTTTTACAGGTAAATATTTTCTATGAACACACCCGTAACTTCATACACACAAAATAATATTAATATGTACATTTTAATTATATTTGTATAATTTATAATCTTATGAATTATGCAAAATGTTATGTTATTTTATTTATAGATAACAGAATTGTATTAATTTTATTAATTATTTTTGGACTTTCTACTCTGTCTGTATTGATTAGATCTTTCAGTTCTATATATTATTTAAAAATATATAAATTGTTTACGTCACGATTGTTACGTCAATAGACTAAATTTAAAGCGGATGAAATTGCTGGTTATTGTACGAAAATCTTCCCGAAACGTGCTGTATTTTCTGGTATAAGTTTTATGTATATTTTCACAGTAATTTATTTAGTTAGATATTACAAAAAACGTCTAATCCTTTAATAAATATTCGTTTAAATGATTGGTAACTATTAGCGCAGTTAAACTACCTAAAAATGAACAACAAATACAAAAATAAGTTCTAATCATAAAATAATTATAAATATCTCATTTACAATAAAAAGGCTAAATTATATACTCGAAGATATTTTTTCGCTATCAGTAATAATAACGTTAGTTCAATTTATTTGTCACGCAATAAAACAGTTCTTACTTGTCTAGAATAAATAACATATTACCCTTAATTTTTTATCAAATTTCTTTTGAAATTTGGCCAGTTTTGGATATATAAGGAGATTTTCAAATAAACCGATGCGAGAGCAAGGGACGCTCGTGGTACTTCGCATTGTAAGGGCGGACAGCAGCGGTTCTTCGAGAAGTCACTTCGTGTCTTATTCGTATCAATCGTCAAACGTCATAAACAAATATGGAAGTACGCCATTTTGATTAGTATATCCTTTAAATGTTATAAACTATTACGGTCAATGTCGCATATCACTTTTTGATGTGTTACTCACTCAGTATCATGTATTATTTTTATTATCAGGTAAAACCGTGCCTTAACAAGTACAAAGTCAGGTCGGATAATTATGTGAATATATTTTGGCCTAAAAAATAAACAGTCACGTGTTACAAAATCTGTTAACCTAAAACTATTTAAATGTTATCCAGTCAGCTCTGTTCGCGCTTCGCTAAGCTACACAGCACATAATTCTACACAAATTACCACAATACACTTTCTAGAGCGCAAATAAATTCACTTTTAAAACATTACTTGGAACTCGTAGAAATTGCAGTAAAAGTCGAATGTTATTTTGTTAATTTGCTATTAATATGACTGTATGTATGTATTTAAAAAACTGATTATTTTCAATGTGTTCCATGACGTCATCTGTTCTATGTACGTTTCATGAACATTCACACATCTGTATGTTGTTATTTGACGTTATCGCAATTATTGCATTGATTTCTCGAGAAACTTGATGATAATAAAGTAATCTATTTATAATAAAATATGCGTATATAAATAAATGAATGAACTTATACAGCATGTTCAAAATGTTTTTAAAATAGAAACGTGCGTATAGTTTTTAATAGAAAACAGTAAAAAGTAAAGAAGCGGTATGTAAATGTCCCAAAATTCGGCAAAGTGAGTAACGCCTTAAGAAGGCAGTTTGACTACCAGACGGCTCCAATGCGGGTTGGTGGTGGTGGTGAACTTCATCCGACATGCCAACTCTGCGATGTTTTTCATTACCGCATATCACAAATTTAATTATAAACACATAACGCACATGAAAACCCAGTGAAAATTTTGAACCCAAAATCTCATTTATTCACGTGTTCTAGCCACTGGGCCATCTTAGCTTATAAAATAAATAATGGAAAAAATGCTTTGAATAAACTCTATACTATATTTTTAAGCACTTAATATTACCCTTAAAATATTTCTTGTATATAAAATCATTATCAAAATAAGCACTTGAAAGCCTACTTGAATAATAATTAATTTTAATAAAAAGCTACTAACACTTTCCGAAATGTTTTTAACGAGAATAACCGACAAGAATCTTAGTAGTCTCTTTTTATCAATCAAAAATTTACATGTAATAATCATATACAATTATATTAATAAATCCTGTACGAACATCAACGAATACTAATCTCAAGCTCTTCTATCATTTATATATTCCTGTAGAGTACAATAAATCTTATTTATTAAAAAAAGCTAAATGAGTTTTAAATTCATTTATTAATAAATATAAATGTGTATATTTTTATCTCTATTTATTTTATCTCATAAAATAAATAACTAAATATATTACAAAGAACAAAACCGTTATAAATATAAACCATAAAACGCTTTCCACTTCGTAAAATTATATTAAATTCAAATTCATGTAAGAATTTATAGTATTTATTTTACATAACATCAAAATACATAGAAACAAATATATCACAGAATATATAAACATTTTTTAAAGTCCAATAACCATAATATTTAGTCGCTAACTTTAAAGATATTTAGTCGTATCATATGTGTCACGGAGCTTTGATGTTGTTAAAATCATTTATTTTTTTATCACGGTTTTCACATTTCGACTATAACTCTATCGGTAATGAGATGAGGCAATCTCCTCTTGATTGCGCTGGAGGCGATGAAGATTTTAACACGACTTAGTTGCGGACGTGTCATTCATTTTGATTTCATTTAGTGATATGTATTATATTTTTGTCATTGCCTTCATAGCTATCTATTATAATAATAATAAAAAGTAAGCAAGTAACAGCCTGTGAATGTCCTATTGCTAGGCTAAGGAGGAGCGGCTCCTGTTTGAGGAGAAGGTTATGGAGCTTATTCCACCACGCTGCTCCAATGCGGATTGGTGGAATTAACTTGTGGCAGTATTTCAGTGAAATAAGGCACATGCAGGTTTCTTCACGATGTTTTCCTTCACCGTCAAGCACGAGATGAATTATAAAGACAAATTAAGCACAGGGAATTTCAGTGGTGCTTACCCCGTTTTGAACCTACGGTCATCGGTTAAGATTCACACGTTCCATGCATGGGCCATCTCGGCTATTAATAATAATAATCGATATAAAATAAAAAAACTCATTCCAATATTTTACTTTACAAAAATAAATAAAATATATATATTATTAAGAATATGCAATACGCGTATTAGAAATATTTTATGGAAAAAAATAAACAAAACTATAAACAGTTTGTCAATTAAGCAATATTTGAATGAGTTGTAAATTGTATGTGTTTGAGAATTAAAACATAGCCATTCGAATTTTAAAAACATTGCCAATATTGTTTTACAAATTCTTATGGATTTAACTTAACTAGTAACGCTAGACTAAACGAACGGCTATCAAGTAATCAATTAATAATTACTATAAGTCTATCCTCACTTCTATTTCATATAATATTTATTTATATAGTTTGGTGAATGGGCAAATGGGCCATCTGATGGTAAGCGGTCACCATCGCCCTTAGACAATGGCGCTGTAAGAAATAATAATCATTCCTTACATCAAAGCAACCATTATTGGGAACTAAGATGTTATGTCCTTTGTGCCTGTAATAAATAATACAGGCTCACTCACCCTTCGAACCTTAACACGCCAGTACTAAGTATTGCTGTTTGGCAGCGGAATATGTGATGAGTGGGTGGTACCCAATCAGGCAGGCACAACGTACCACTCAGTTGTTTTAAATTTCAGCTATTTAGAATTATTAGTTTTAGTTGTGTGTTAATAAATAAAATTAATCAGTCCAGTCAAACCTATTTTATAAATATAGGTTATGAGCTATGTACTACTCGTATTGTAATATAGGCGACCCAAAATAACCAAATGCAATTAAAAAGGGAACAAATACATGTTGACATCGTTTCGAATACGTAATCATTATAAGCCGTTATAATTCATATTGTATATATTTTCGATAAAACTTGGACAAAGTTTTAATCAGCAATACTTTTTGTTTTATTTTATGCATTCAAACGCGATGGGACTTTAGAGACCTACTTTATATGCTAAATAAATAAACAATAATTTAAATTTAAATAAATTGAGACAAAGAAATATGTTTATATTAAAATTATAAAAAGGATTAGTCTAAACGTTACCATACTTAAGGCGAGTATAGATAGCAAGCAGATAGGCTAATAGTTTAAACCCCGGGATTGCTTAAAATATGTTTATAATTCATCTGATGCTCAGTGTTTAATAAGTTTTACTTATTGCATTAAATAATTAAATTAGATTCAGAATAATGATATTATTTTAAAGGATTTTATTTTGAATATTGTCAAAGTAATTTAAACCTTTTAAAAATAAATTAAACAAAAATGTCATGTGTGTGTTTATAATTCATCTGATGCTCAGTGATAAAGAAAAACGTTTCAATCGAAGCTGCATTTCACTAAAATTCTACCATATGTATTCAATGCAACGAAAAAGCATAGTAAAATAAGTCACAAAACTTTTTCCTAAAATGGAGCTTCCTTACCCCAGCTGTACATGGAGGACATTTATAGTCTGTTAATGATATTTTATAATATTTACAGTCTTTTAATGATAACTTTTATAATAGAAAAGTTCTCATGCCGAATAAGTTATTTTTACCTTCAAGCAACCTTCATATTATTACAATGGACTTTTAGTCAAGTTTGTTAATGAATTGTAAGAATTCAAAGTATATTTGTGATTACTACCCACTAGAAACCACTCCGATAGCCTTCCTCTGCACGGATCGGAAACGGTTCGCTTAGACATTACGCATCCGTGGCCGCGCCGGTTCTTTGTACGCATTCGTCTGTATAACTCGCAAGGACGGGGAAAGATCTTAAGTACAGCCTTTCATGTTACACCTCCTCCAGGGAAAGGAAGGAACACGTTTCAATTCCAAAAAAGTGTTATGGTGGCCGATACAAATTAACGTCTCATTCAGAATTCGTTCTCTATCAATGCCGCTCTGCCTATATGGAGTTTCAGCCTATGCCCTTCTTACCTACTTTTCGAAGGGTCTCTCACATGGTCTGCTCTACTAATCTAAATAATATATAGCACTATTGCCACACCAGTCGTTTAGCATTGCCGGCAAGCACGTCTAAGGCAAGAGTACCAGAGATTACAAACCATACCCATGTGTGTGTCAGCACAGGTTATTGACCTGCATTCTACATATAAATATTTTTTAATTAAAATTAAATAAAAAAATCTAATTGCCTATACCTATTCATGTCTGTCTCGATAAAATACGAAAAAAATGCTCCTGTTTCCTCATTTTCATTACGAACTTTTCTTTACATTAAAAGCCCTTGACAACATATGTAATTTAAATAATTACTTGTAAAATAGCGTTACACGTTGCATCGATCCGCTCCACTGAAACTGTGCGCGTGGGAGTGCTTTTAGACATAACATATATATCATACTCGAACTGACTCAGATCGTTTTTTCAGTGACACTCTATTGTCAGATTTATATTTTATCTATTCAAAAAGTTAAAATCATTTAATTTAATATTAGACAAAAGAATCGTATGTTATTATATGATTTTTTTGTTATCCAGTGTCCATTTAGTCTCATTCTTATTGTCCATATTTTATTCAATAAGAGCAAGAGTACATGTAAAAAATACATTAAGTCTGGTTAGGTACCACCCACTCATCAGATATTCTAACACTTAACAGCAGGAATATTCCTTACATCGCCAATGACAGTGAAAAAAAAAACATTTTTTTTTATAGTAGTTTTTTTTTGGTAGGAAAAAAAAGCAGATAAGCCTACTAACTAAAAGTGCGCCTTAACTTTGCATAATATGAGCACTTAAATTGGTAATTAAAACAGAATATATAGTATTTAATTAATGAATTGCTAATGTTAGAGTCAAGCGCTTTTTTGTGTATTTTACCCGTCAAATGTATTCCAAAAGTAAAACTATCAGATGAATATTCAATATATAAATTACATAGCATAGGTCAACATGGTAGCTTCATACCATATTTGTTTGATCGTTGCCAAAAGCAAAATTTCGAAAGTGTTTTGATTTTGTTATGAAAAGATTTTGGACTTATCCAATCTAGTCACATGGTTTTCATAAGAACAATGAAGAAAGAAATCAAATGAAATTATTAAAAAAATGACACAAACACTGCTTATAAGCTACGAGTTTAAATTTTATTTCCAGATATTGGCATGTATTATGTATAGATATGTAGGAATTGAAACGCGTAATACCAATCGATAAAAATCGCAGGCACTATATACGAATAAACGTATTTTATTAATAAAAAATACTCTTATGAAGTCTGATTCAACGAAAGCAGTTACTCCCATAAATCCATTACGTTACAAAGAAAACGTAAACTATAAGATTCTTAAGTCTTCGATATTTATGCAAAACGCTACACTGTCGTGACATTAATGATGTTCTGGTAACGATAACTGCTTCGCACCTTGTTTGTTTCTTACTAACTGTTGCTCCTTTGATCCGAAATTTGTTTGAAAAAATATTAAACGCACGAAGTAGGCAGTTTAGAAGCTATTTCGCGTTAGGTAGGCGTGTCTAATGTAATCATTTGGATATATCGCGTTATAATTTCAAAGATCAGCATTCGAACCGAATTAATTTTGAATTGCATCAGATATCATGAAAAAGTAGAAATAACTAACAGTTATAAAGTCTTTAATTAGCTTAAGTGTGGTTTTGAATAAATATTAATTAACTATAGAAAGATAGTTAAGGAACCTGTGGCCAATCTTCGTTCGAAGACACTTACAAAGTAAAATGTATAGACTATATATGTGAGCGTTAGCCACGGAATCATGTATGTTATTTCTCTTGGTCATGCAATTACACTGGCTCACTCACCTTTCCACTCACTAATACAAAATAAACAGCAAGTTTACGATCATAAGCTCATGATTGATAATCACTCAGATCACAAAGAACGCAGTTTTCTGATAATTTAACACGACCTTAAAAGATATAATTTAATATATGTACTAATTAATTTGGGCAGTTGAATATTTAAGTAATTCAAAACTGGCCAAATATATCATATTCCGGTGTGGTGACGTGACGCGTTGTGCAGGGCAGTTGTTGCTGGGCAGACGGCAGTGGGCGGTGCGTTCGGCTGGCTGATACGTCCCTGCTCACACTTACTGAGGTAGAGAGACGAGCGCTGCAGCAAGCGGCGCTGGCGAGGTTACAGCAGCTCAACCTTGGAACCACTATCAAGATACCTGAAGGTAAGCTGCTAAATTTTTAATAACTTTCGAAAAATAGGTCCGTTTAATATTAAGTCGTTAATATTTATGAAATGAAAATGTAATATTAAAAATTTTCAACCCTATATATACTACTAGACGACAGGCGTTATCATGCCTGTATATATATACTAATAGTCGGTGATTTACAATAAAATTGATATATAACCTACTAATATCATATTAATGAAAAAAACACATGTGTACCAATTTTTATGTTGACAGATCAAACGGTATTGATATATTACGAATATCCATTTTTATATAAATTCAAATCTAATTCAAGTATGCTTTACAATAAAGCATTTTTATATATAGTAAACATTACATTCAGTATAAATATGTATAGGATATAACTAATTGTAATATTTTTGTTATTTGATTTTTCACATTTTACAAATGTTTAAACACATTGAGTATGTCACCTTTATTTTCTTAAAACCTATAAAATACAAAGTACGAGCTGATCGAAATATCCGGTACAAGGCTATTGAGATAAAATGACTCGTGAAAAATGACAAACTGGATGAAATGAATAACAAATTATTGTGTTAAATATTGTCTCTAACTTTGTTTATTTAAATAAATAATACATATTTTTTTATTTAAAAGTTCTATTCAATGTTTTTTGGTACAATGACCGGGCCAACGAATCATAACTAATATTATAAATGTGAAAATAAGTTTGTTTATTACGCTGTCACGTCTTATTTTATTATTATTATTATTTTTATTGAAAAATAATATAATAAATATAACATATTAAAATAAAAATAATGTCTTAGCTACTTAACAGATTATTATTATAAAAAAAAGGACATAGGCTTAAGTATTTTTACCTAACACTGACAACATTCATTAAAGGAAATTTGGTCAACGATGTAAATGGTGGATATTATACATAAACAATAATGGATATTTAATATATAATACCAAATATATAATATATCAATTCGATCAGTATTCCCTGGTATTTTTTTATTTCATGATATTTGTGGAAGCTACAAATCTGCTTCGAGTGGAAGCTATTACCAATAAATTCATTTCATTCGTCAATTCGAGTGATGCGTGAAATTATACAAAATAATATGTATTTTATTTCTTATATATTCACTTGGTGGTAGGATTTTGTGCAAGCCAGCCAAGGTAGGTACCATCCACTTATCATATTCTACTGCCAAGCATCAATACTTGTTGTATACCCGTTTGAAGGGTGAGTGAGCCAGTGTTACTACCATCTCACTAAGAGGCGGCCCAGCCAGTCTGTCTACCTAATAAATTTAAAAATAAAAGAAATAAACAGTAGTCTTCTATTTAATATCTTTTTTATCTAAATTTCTAATAGTTTACTTATGTATCAACCTAAAATAAATTACAGAATGCTTAATCAGATAAACCTAAAAGAAGATGTCTACCTAGACACCATGATTTACAAAAGCTAAGATCAAACCATCAACGGGTGTGAAATTTGGTCGAATGCCAGTCACCATTTTATCTTAAGAATGAGATTTATACGATTTTAATAATTTGAGTCTAGTGTCGTCAGATCTACGTTATTGCTGGCTGTTACTCATTTCAAATTGGTTTTACAACATTGACAAGTCTCATAGTCAATGGTCGGAGAAGTTTATATTTCGGGATTTTAATGTTTTGATGTGATTGACTCAATCTTTAGGATTTATAGTATTTGATATAATTAAATTTGAAATATTGTATGAAATTTTTAAAATGAATTCAGTTAATCTTACTAAGATTGCGTAAGCAGACCCGGGCGAGCATCATTGAATTATAATATGCGTATTTTATGTTTATAAATGTGTTTTAGAAAATACAACACAACAGCCTCTGGAATATTACATGTATCGGGTGATAATATGCCACTTGTGTATACACCAATTACCCCAAATCGGGAGAAGAAAGGAGTAGAAGAGACATTTAAAGGCAGTTGCAACTTTTTTTTTAATTTGATGTTTTGCTATAGTTATGATAAATAATATTTTGGACCTGAAGTATGTATGTATATATTTTCGATGTAAAAGTTTCTTGTGATCAACGCAAGGAAGCGTTTTGTTTAGTCAAATAATAATTATTATTAATATAACTGCATAAAACAATTCTTATTGCAATTCAAACACAATAACTGTCATTTTGTTAATATTAACGTTGTGAATTGGTTAAACAGATTATGTTCGTGTTTGTCTTTGTGTTTATTGAGCTGATTTATATAAATAGAGAACAAGGATTCCAGCAAACGCTAATGAAGCTAAAAAATGTAGCCACAGGTGACCTACTCGAGTGTTTCTATAAATACATTGACACATGTAAGACATGTGCTATTTGCAAATGACCGCCTTTAAATATATACGTAGTCCGCCCGTTACGCAAGCGTGACGCGCCGTGACGTCACCCGACGCCGCCCGTTGACATTACGAGCTTATACAGTGGACTGAAATATTTGTCGACTTTTAACAAAATAACGGATGGAGAAAACATACGCTAATTATTTAAGAATATTGCAGCGATAAATGTAACTATTATATTAATAGAAAATATATATAAACACATAAACAGCTGTTTGATAAATTATGTTAAAATAATGCTTACAAGGCTATTTGCTCTCAGTATATAAACAAATATTATTTACAGTCACAACGCACTTAAAGTATGTCTACGTCGTGACGTCGCACGTGTCTAAGAAATCAAAACGCCCCGTATATTGTTTAATACTTGGCAACGGCGGATCGAAAATGTCGCTTGAACCCAATCACATGATCTCAGTTTTGATGAGTTTCTTAAGAGATTATTTCTGATTACAAATGTAAATGTAGGTGGTTTATAATTTTAACAGTCTCTCTTCAGACACTTGGCACTCGTGAAGTTTTATGTGGAATCGAAATGTTAGATGTTTATATGTAACGCATTCGATTTATTTTGATAGTTGTTTTGGATTATGCGGAATCGTTCGATGAAAGTAGATCATGTTGGTTCGAATTTATTGTTTACGAAATATCAAATATATTTGGGTATAGCTTAGGTCAATATTATGTTAATCGTGTCTTTGGTTTAGTGATTTATATTTGACTTTATATTAGTTTTTAAGGCTATATATGTCGATGTCCTTGAATTGTTTCAGGTTATTTTGAATTTGCATACCATTCGATTATGAGATTGAGCGAATTGTGCGAATAATGTGTTTGCAAACATAAGTCCACTCTGTACTTGTGTTTGCAAACACACATGTGAACTGTAATATCCTGCGCAGTATATTCTCCGTCGCAGTTGGCTACTCACCCAGAAGATTAGCAGCCGTTGAAAATTGTCAGGATGATATCGTCATGTCATTTAAAAAAAAATGAAAATCCAAAAACTATGCTGGTGGTTGGCATGGGTGGTACAGCACAATACTGGCCCGTCTGGATACCACCCATGTTTCAGTTATTTTACAGTTAAACTACCTTGTTTTGTTTGTCTGTGTCTTAGATTACATGTTTGGCGGTATAGAAGTTGGTTGGTTCAGAAGTGATGTGTATTGCTTGCAGGGAATATAATTCCTTAGATATTATAAATGTAAAAAGAAACGTAAATATAATAGTATTATATTGTTAGCACTTAATAAGTGCTGATATTATTAAGCTAATTTACTAAATCTAAGGTAAATTCCAATCATAACCAAATCATGTTTTGGCTTCAAATTATTTGAAGCGATGCGAGGGTGACATTGGTTTTAGTAAAACAATTTTTTATTTTATTTTTATAAACCTAGATTTTTTCAAAATGATAATCTTATGCAACTAAAGAAAGAAAGCAATAAAAATCTTCATTTTTATACAAATTTTTAAATTTGGCTTATAAAATTTAAGGTGAAACTACTGAAAACTTAGTGTAGCGAGTGCTTAGTAAGCTTCTGTGTAAAGACCTTAATACCAAGCGTGAATTTAATAGTATATATGAAAGTAATAGTTGAAATGTCAGTGAAATACTAACAAACAATGATACTAGACAATTTGATATAAAATTAAATGGCGATCAGTCAGATACTGTAAAGATGATGAAAAGAATGTAAAGGAATAAAGTAACAAGTACAAAGTAAGAAAATACATAACTTCTCAATTTCCAAGATTGGAGGTGTATTAGCGATGTAAGAACGAGTGAATACTTCTTACAGCACTAATGTCTGCATACCGACCATCATTACCAACATCAATTTTAAATATATTAATTTGAGTTATTCGAATTTTAATTAATGCAAAATTTTTCTGCATTTAATAAAATGTGTACTCCTTAATTCTTAATACAAATGATCTTGAACTAACATTGAAAAAATTGGAGATTTGTTCCGAGAATACAATTCCATCAAACAAACATATCTTTGTTGTCTGTGATTGGTGCTCGTAGACATACGATAGAAAAGTTACCTCTATTTGTGTTTATAGTGAGCCAGACTTTGGACAAACAAATTCGATTGGAATGCAGGAACCACGTCTGTAGTTCAGGAAAATGATTACGATAGTGGATTTAATGCGTTGCCAACGTAATAACAGTGTCAATCATTAATTTTGTATTTGCGACGTATAAACGGTTGATATTACATCGTGACAGATTTTGAATTATTTTTGCTATGTTAATGCGAATATTTCTATCGCGATTCACCGGTGGGTTAATAGTGTTTGAGTAATAACAAATTGCCTTGTATTATGCAATCACATTCGTATTTCACAGTACCTCTAAGAAAATTCTTCGCTAAAAGCTAACGAATAATATAATTATATTTGAGAAACAGGCGGGTGTCGGTTATTGGTAGACGGTCGGGCCACCTGATGTTAAGTGGTCACTATCACCCATAGACATTGGTGATGTAAGAAGTATTAACCATTCCTTACATCGCCAATGCCTTCGAAACGAAGATGTTATGTCCCTTCGCCTGTAGTGACACTGCCTCAATCAATCTTCCAAATTGATACGCAACAATACTAAGTATTGCTGTTAAGCAGTAGAAAATCTGATGAGTGGTTGATACCTACCAAGACGGGCTTGCACCTAGAAGTTGGAACATATGTGTATTTCTTTTTAGAGAAGAATTTGTATTATCCACTTTGTAACTCACCGCAAGATGGCGATACAATACCAACTTGTATAACCATTTAACCAATCGTTACACACTTAGTACACATAACGAACAGGCAGGAAAACTTCTGGCCTTGTCCTTGCTATATGTAAAACAAATATAAGAGCTTATAAATGTCTTATAAAATTGAGACTTGTAAGATTCTAATTAAATATTAATAGCGATCGAATCGGAAAAGCTCGGTACCTTTACTGATGTTGAAAGCTCAAGGTCAAAGATATGTAATATATAATTATGTACAATAACGAACAATTTGAAAGCTCATTAGCACTTATATCCAACGAATATATTTAAAAAAAACAATAAAAACTTTTATTTACGATGATGTCCTTGTCGATTGCAACCAAGATGGTAAGCCATTTGCGTTGACCCGTGTAAACAAGGTGGAATTCAAGTGCTACTGAAAAATTCTCGAAAGAAAACCTCAATCACTTTTTTACTGGCTCGGTTTGAACTCAGAACCTCGGGCGGTATAAACTAACCACTGGACCAACGAGGTAGTAATGATTAAATATACTTGACCATGACTTTGTCTTTCTAGTGCTATTTCGGTTTCATCCAGAGTAAAAGCTAAAGGAATGTTTTCATAATATTTACGATACACATAAAACGGGCTCATAGGTTTAGAATTCTCGGGATGGATCAGAGGATTAACTTCAACAAGATACTTAGTAGAAACGAAAAAGTTTCGCACGCTCTTCTAAAGATCGGCTTATGTTGCATCAGATTGAGTGTGTATCGGAATTTGCGCGGTAAATCGCGTTTATCCTAAATATAGCACATACCGCCGAGCCGTTATCTTTAAAGAGTTAGCGACAGTGGCCTGTACTGCAAATTGGATTAGATTTTTTGCTTATTGCTATAATTACTTTAAATGACAATAGGCTAAGTGTTATTAATGATGAAATCTACATTTGATTATCACTACTAGCTAGGGACTAGCCGAGTGTATATATTTTGTTGATAACATTTCAATTGGAACTAATTTTTTTTTGTACTACATAGATTATAATATAAAAATGGTGTACAAAGTATATAAGTTCGTTAAAAGGTGTGTTAGAAACTATTTCAAAAAGTCACATATATGTATGGATATTAAAATATGTTTTTATATTACTTCTATAGATTTAAAACAGCCGATGTACAGTTAAAGGTTGTTTTAACAAGTTCTATTAATAAAAAAATGACTTTTTAACTTATCCCTTAAAACATTCTCTATTAAATGTATGACTTGGATAAAATTTCATATAAAAAAATAAAGTAACAATGTTTATTAATTATTTTTATAATCAACATTTTTAACAAATATTTTATTAAAGACAAATACATCACGGATAATTGAAGTATACATGAAAGCTCGTGAGATTAGATGGCGATTTGTTAAGTTCTGAAAAGGGCGCAACGGTAACTTATACGATTAGCAACGTGTTGGCAATTTCAAGAAAGTCACCTTCCAATGCGAATGCAATGATAAGAGTAACGACTATCCATCTGGTGGTCTATTTGCTCATCTGTCTTCCAATACCAATAAAAAATATATATAAATTAAATTTATGTGTAATAATTTCCTACGTGTATAGAATAGTGAATCACGTTATATGTAGTGGCAGATATTTTAATAAAGACCGATTACATCGCCCACGGCGGACCTGACAGCGAAGCTCTGCCAGCTCACACTATCAGTCTAGATTACCTTGAATCAGCTGCCGTGTGTCCGAAGGAAATATAAATTATATAAAAAACGTTATAGTGTTCTTGTATATTTCATAAGAATATAACTGCTCTATGTGTTTTGAGTTTAAAGTATCTTAATTAATACGTTTACATATACAAGAGTAAAAGTGAGAGAATATCATTATGGAGTATATCAAGAATATCATTTATATTTAAAAAATATATATTATTATTCATATAGAGTTTTACATGTTTGTTTAAGAAGTAACACGAGAGGTGTTAATGACATTCAAATACCGTTGACTTAAACTTCTAGAAATAAGCTTATGTAACATTCTTTATGAAAACGAAATCGCATAACATTATAAATACCATTGAATATAATATTCTATTCTAGCACGATTTATAAAAAAAATATATAAAATAAAAAATTATATGAGCATTATAATTTCTCAGTTTGTTATAGTTGAAATTGCCCTATAATTAATATATTAAAATAAATTTTATTAATGATCAATATGATCAGATCAGAATGAAAAATATTTCATCTAATGCTGTACCTACCAGTATATACATACGTACAAATGTTACGAGATTCATAGTTGAAATCAAAGTATACGGGCCCATTAATCATTGAACTTTTTTTTTTCAAATTAAATTAATGTGTGAATATTTTATTACAGCGACCCAACGTCTTAGATGTACCCCGAGAAATAAAATATAACAATTAATTAAAATAATATAATTCAGAGAATACGGGCTTGTTCGAATCACTTCAAGTGGGTGTTACGTCCGGAGCGAGTTTTCATAAACTAATTAATTTTACTTATTTGCGTGTTTCAAAGCAAACGATCGGCACACATGTTGTTTTGATTATTCTTACAAAAAACTCATCTTAAATATTAATAATAAAGCAGTGAGACGTGGCTCACGAATTCATATTGAACGCTGTTTTAGTATCACACCCTGTACCCTGAGTATCACATCTATATGTTCTGTCTCTTTCCGATTAACCTTATCGAAAGTTGTCAGGAAAGAGACAGAATTTGTGTGTGGACACACAATCAATTTAATGAAAGTTTAAATTATTATTATAGATTATTAGCTGGTGCCCGCGACTTCGTCTACGCAGGATTAGTATTTGGAGTAGCTTATATTAGCGTGGCGTAGAAAAGAACTAACATTATGACATAAATATTTTTTGAGTCGCATTTGAAAAATATAACTGCTTGACAATATTTTAACATAAGAAAATTGGCAATATAATAAATATACGGTAATTAGGCACTGCAGAACCCTGATCATAGGCCTATAGTTATCTAGCTACTGCAGTATGCTCTTATAAACTATATTTAACGATTTTTTTCCTTCAGCATAAACATGCAGATTTTTCGCTTTGGAAACATGTGAGCAAGCCACATAGAGCTGACCGTGAGAAAAACATGGCGTGCCTAAATGTATGCCTGCTACCTTTAAGGTTTGACCCTGCGATTTGTTGATCGTCATTGAAAATGCGACTTTTAACGGGAACTGCAGGCGTTTAAAATTGACTGGCAAGTTATTGGGTATGATTGGGATGCGCGGTATAAGAACATTGTCTCCCTTGGCTTCTCCAGTTAAAATTGTGGCCTTCACAATGTGCCTTCCTAGTTCGGTAACTCGCAACCGAGTACCGTTGCATAATCTTGGCGCGTCCAGGTTACGCATCAACAAAACAGGTACACCTACCTTTAATTCCAATTTGTGTGATGGTACTCCGGACAACTCTAAAGAGTTAAGGAATTCTACGGGATAACTTGTTGTATCATCAGATGACATAACTGTGTCAATAGAATTGTACACTGAAGTTTCGGTGTTTATTTCGGCCAAGATTTTTTAATTTATTTTCGTAACAGTATCATTTTTCGGTGCTAGTATGGTTCTTTCACACAAACAATTTTCGTCAACAATGTTTTGTTGCATATTCGGAAAAACTTGTTCAATAAGTTCGTCTTCTGACTCCACAGCATGACAAAATACGTTTTTTCCTAGTTACTTGACATTTAATGTCATATTTTAGACAGCTCACACAATATCTTTATAAATTGTAGCCTATGTGTTATTCTGATGTATAGTGTTACTGGAAACTGGAAAGTTTAATTGAAATCCATTCAGTAGTTTTTGCGTGAAAGAGTAACAAACATCCATCCACACATACAAACTTTCACGTTTATAATATTAGTAGGAAGTAGGATAGTTTTTTTTTTTTTTTTTTTTTTTTTTTTTTTTTTTTTTTTTTTTTTTTTTTTTTTTTTTTTTTTTTTTTTTTTATCGTTAATAGGCAAGCGCTTGACCGTTGACTTGCCTGATCTTAAGCATAGTCACGGTCTAGGATGGAGCGCGCCTGCCCAGAAGGAACCCGTTCACTCTGGATTTGAACACACCTACATTGTAGTCGTCTGGAAATATGGACTCAGGCAAAGCATTTCACAGTTTCGCAGTGCGAATAATAAATGTGGATTCAAAGCGCTTCGTACGTAGGCGGGGAAGTTCCACTGTGTACCTATGGCGCTTTGGTCGCGTTTGCCTGGCCGTCCGATAGTAGAAGGGGGTGGAAGGAATCAGATCATGTAATTCCTGCGCACATTCTCCGAAATGTATCCGATAGAAGACAGAAAGCGAAGCAACCACACGTCGATGTTCAAGACTTTGGAGTCTTGACTCGACCAATGTGTCGTCTACTATCAGCCTCCTAGCACGTTTCTCAATCAACTCTAGAGCCCGAAGGTGGTGCTTAGCAGAGCCGTCCCAAAGGTGAGAGCAGTACTCCATACAAGACCTCACTTGAGCTTTGTATAAGCTGAGCAGTTGTTCTGAAGTAAAGTAACGTCTCACCTTGGCGAGGATACCAAGCTTTCGGGCGGCTATTTGGGCTTTGGACTCAATAAAAGAGCCGAAATTTAGAGTCGACGTGAGAGTAACGCCAAGAAGGTCAAGATGGTCAGTTATAGGTACGGACACATCTCGGAAAGAGGGAGGTAGCTGGAATTCCCTCTTTTTGGCGGAAAATAGACACGCCTGCGTCTTGGTTGCATTGAACATGACCAAATTGGCATCGCCCCAATCGGACACTGCCTTAAGGGTCATGCTCAGTCGCTCAACCATAGCTTCTCTCTGAGCCTGAATTAGGGCCTCACTAGCTCCTGCGTTGGACCTGTAGCTCTCGACAACTGTGCAGTCATCTGCGTACCCATGGATACCGGGCATCAGCAGATCATTAATGTGCATCAGAAATAGTGTCACCGAGAGCACTGACCCCTGGGGAACACCGGCATTTATAGCCATTTGATCCGACGAGTGGCCATCAACCACCACTCGTAACGATCGGTTCCTCAGGAAGTCTGAAATCCATGCACAAAGGCTAGCAGGCAGGCCATATGCAGGAAGCTTGCTGATAAGGCCATCATGCCAAACCCTGTCAAAGGCTTTCGAGATATCCAAAGAGACAGCAAGTGCCTCTCCGTGTTTTTCGATGGCCTCACTCCAGATGTGTGTGACGTATACCAGAAGATCACCAGTGGACCGATTTCGGCGGAATCCGTATTGTCGGTCACTGAGAAGGTCATTGGCTTTCAGGTACGTCAGGAGCCTAGTATTTAGGATACGTTCCATTCTCTTGCACAGAATGGACGTAACCGAGATGGGCCTGTAATTGGCAGGGTCAGCACGACTACCCTTCTTAGGCACGGGCTGCACGTTAGCTAGCTTCCAGGACTTAGGCACTTTACCTGTCTCAAGAGAGAGGCGGAACAGACGTGTCAAGATAGGAGACAGTTCAGGCGCACAGTTCCTCAGGACAATTGCTGGAATGCCATCAGGTCCGCTAGCCTTGTTCACGTCCAGACTGCGTAGCATTTTGCGAACTTCCTTTTGCCGAATGTGTATAACACTCATATGAGTATGGGCGCTAGGTGTTGCTCTAGGTGTCGCGCTACCAGCGTCAAGACGAGAAGATTCTGCAAATAAAGATGCAAACAGATTTGCCTTCTCTTCAGCGGTGTGTGCTAGCGTTCCGTCAGGCTTCTGAAGGGGAGGCAGTGAGGGGCGACAAAAGTTCGCTTCGACCGATTTAGCTAGGGACCAATACGCTTTGCTACCCGGTGGGTATGAAGCCAGTTTTTTCCCTATTCGACTAATGTGATCGAAGCGTGACTTTTGCATAGCTTTCCTGCAAGACTTGGCGGCTTTATTAAAGGCTCTCTTTTTTCGGCGTATGTCCCTCGCTTTGCGGTTACGAGCATCAACCCAGGCCAGGTACGCTTGATGCTTCAACGCTTCTGCGCGTCTGCATTCAGGCCCAAACCAAGGCTGAGCTAGGGTGGACAGTGGCTTGTCTGAAAACGGAATAAAATATTCCATAGCCAGACGTAGCAAATCTGTCACACTTTGCGCGCTAATCGAGGAATCACCAGAAGAGAAGCACACTCGCTGCCAAGGATAGCATGCAAGGAAAGAGCGCATTCCTTCCCAATCTGCTGACTTGTATCGCCACACCCGCCGAGTTCCAGTGGGACTGGCGTTGGGCGGGGAGTAGACAGATACAGATTTCACCAGACAGTGGTCAGACTTACCTAACGGTGATGAGATCGTTACTGAGTAACGGTCTGGTTCAGTTGTCAGCAGAAGGTCCAAGCAATAGGCTTTATGCGAGTCAACGTCGGGTACCCGTGTAGCACCACGGACCAGCTGGGTAAGATCTAACGCTAAAGCTAGCTTTCGTATCTCTAACCCAGCATGGTCAGTGTCCTGGTATGGATATAGCCACTCTTTGTGGTGGGCATTAAAATCCCCCAGAAACACTAATTGGGCAGTGGGGTACAACTGTTGAGCCGCGTCAGCTGCCTCACTGAGGTATTCTGTGAGCCTTGTTGTCTCCTGATTCCCGCTGTGCGAACGGTAGACACAGGCATACAGGATTTTCTCCATACCCGTGTCCACCAAACCCCAAAGTACCGATAATGTAGTGTCTTCAAATCGTCGGAGACGCCGAAAGCAGATGTCATTCCGGACGTAAACGCATACGCCTGCTCGTGACTTGAAATTGTTCTCCAGGGTATACCCTGGGTACAAAAGATACGATACGTCGGACGGACAACCGATCTGCGTCTCCGTAAGAAACAAGAGGTGGGGTTTCTCAGTCTCAAGGTGGTAGTGGACTGGCACGATATTAGAGTGCAACCCTCTAATGTTGCTGAGGTGCACTTTAAGCGAGAGGGAGTGCAACCGCTGTGAAACTTTCCTCTTTTTTCGTTTCTTGACCATTGTAACATCAGAGTACTTGATACAGGGCAAAGGTCGGAAGTAGAACGAGGCGCCATGCTGCTAAGACACGATGATACACACATGGAGTATCGCGCACACTGATGGGGGACTAGGCTGGAGACTGCGGGGACGCCCGAGCCCCCCCATGGATGTCCATCGGGCCCTCTCATCCGGTCGCCGACCGGCACGATGGCGCATCCTCGGGATTTTTCGACAGTTGGCGGGGCAGCCTTTTGTGAGTGGCTAGCTCACTACTTGGGCCCCCATCTATCTGCGGTCGGCCAGCGGTGCACCGTGCCTCGGATCCCGCTACCCTCCGCGACTAGTCTCCCGATGTGGCGATTCCAGTGTGCATTATTTCGATCTTTTGCAGAGACGCAACTGTTCTGACCCGACTCTCGGAATGGTGTCACCGGACATCGTACCGGAACACAACTGCGTTGCTTGGCGGTACGGCTTTGTTCGGTGGGTGGTCACTAACCACGGCTGAAGCCTACCACCAGTTAGAGTGTCACCTGATTGGCACCACCCAGGGACCACGTGTGGGGTTACGTGTTATGGGTATTCTCCCACGGACGAGGGTGACTCGGTCCCCAAAAATATATAGTCTAGAACACGTGAATCTTAAACGAATATTCCAAATTCAAATCTGACCAAGTAATAATAAGTTTTCAAGTGCTAAAATGTGTTATTAAAATTCATCTTGTACTTTTCGGTAAAGTAGTACATCGATATGTAATCTGCATGTGTCAGATGTATTCTGTCACATGTGGTAGGGCTTTGTGCAAGTTCGTCTGGGTAGGTACCACCCACTCATCAGATATTCTACCGCAAAATAGCAGTACTTGATATTGTTGTATTCCGGGTGGTTTCCCAAAGTTGGTGGCGCATTGGCGATGTAAGCGATGGGTAACATTTCTTGCAGAGCCGATGTCTAAGAGCGCTTAGTGACCACTTACCATCAGGTGGCCCATATGCTCGTCCGCCTTCCTATTCTATAAAAAAAAACATGTGTATCCAGCGTATTGGTATAAGCTCTAAAACTTCTAGGAGCGGAGACGACACTATTTAGCTTCGGCCTGCGGGTCTGTAAGGGCCGAACTTTTACATTTTAGCTACTTAGTTGTATAGATTTTATTCAGAATGACCGGGGTGACCGAAATCCAACAGTAGAATATCATTTACATATTAAAAAGTATCCATTTAGTTACCGTATCTAAGTACATAATATATTATAAGCGTATTTACTCAGTTTTAGGATTTTTGCAAGCCCGTCTAGGTATGTACTACCCAATCATCATATTCTACAGTCAAACAGTAATACTAAGTATTGTTGTATTCCGGTTTGAAAGGAGGATTTTTAGTTAGACGTGCATGCGTGTTTAATATTTACAATACCAATGTCTAAGGGCGACAATAAAAGAAACAAAGAATTACTAAAATTCTATAAACGTAATCGCTTTTCTTTTTTTGTTTCGCCGTGTTATATTCGCAAATACAATTTCAGTTTTGTAACGCGTCGTTATAAAAGCATCTTAAAATATCCCGAAACAATGTAGGTACTAGTCTGTTACAACACACACTATAATTAGATTAACTCAAATCGAAATGAAACAACAAATCATTCTAAATTAAATCTCTCTGATTTTTACGTTTATTTTCATCTCTTTTAGATTTTTCTATTATTTTCATGTCACAATGCTCTCACTGCTGTCACTGTTTATCTTCTAGAACATTACGGTACCCTCGCGGCTTTCTGAACGAAGCAATAAAATCTTTTTAGATTTACATCGTTACTATGATTCTTATTTAAGATTCGTGAATTTAATACCCTTGATTTTACATTATATCCAATTATTGGTCATACTTTATTGTGTTTATATAAAAAGAAATATGTTATTTGTGTTACTATTCATACGTTTGCTTGTTAAACGTTTGTATGAATAAGTGTTTTGTAATAAATGTAATTCATTTGTTGTATATTTACTAAAATAGTAAAGTCGAGATGGCCCAGTGGTAGGAACGCGTGAATCTTAACCGATGAGCGTGGGTTTAAGCACATGAAAATTCAGTGGTTAATTCAGTTTGTGATTATAATTCATCTCGTGCGTACGGTGAAGGAAAACATCATGATGAAACCTAAGTCTAAAATCTGCTACATGTGTATCCACCAATCGGCATTGGCTCCAATTGGCCATAAGCTCCAAACCTTCTCCTCAAAAAGGGGGAGTTTACGGTAAGGTAACATATATGTACTGCTGGGCAACTCGTTCCCTTTAAAGTAGGTATGAGTTTAAATCAAATCATAATGCTAATTTGTTCAAATAAGCGCTTTCACTACAATTACATATACTTTGATTTACAATTTATCAAAATAACACTAAAAACCAATTTTAATTATTTTTGATCGTGTTCAATATCTTGAGATATACAAAGCGCTTTGAGAAATTTATCTCACACTCTTAATACACATCAGTTACTTTAGTCACATCAGAAACGCTTATACAAATATTAATGAGCGCTTAAAATATTCGGTCCATGTGACAATCACGGGTGACTCTAATGTTCCACCGCTCACTATCGCCACGGCGTGAATTTTCAATCTACATTCCTCATTAAAATACTTTATTTTTTTCTTTCTAACTCATCGTCAAAAATTAAATATAGATGAAGAATAGATTAAATTTAGAAATGGTTTGTAAAAAAAAACACTGACAACAACGGATTTGCTCTCTAAATTGCTCTCAAGACGTAGCGTTTCTTTTAAATATAAAAAAAGTTAGGCGGACCAGGAAATAGACCACCTAATTGTAAATCCTATTACTCATAGACTTTGGCGCTGTAAGAAATATTAGCCATTCTTTACCAGTGCACCAAACTTGGGAACTAAAATCACTTATGCCTGTAGTTACACTTTTGCCTGTAGTTAGACTTGCCAATATAAATTAAAAAAACTTTTAATGCTTATTATTTTGCTTAAATAATGTCGTCCTAACTGACTACGGTAACAGCGCATATTCTGAAGGAAGAATGTACAGGAAATAATAGTGGCGAATAATATGTGCGCATACATAAGTGTACTTTTAACTCTGTCACTCTCAAAACACAATGCCGATCGAGAAGAGGACAGGTGCAGAACCGATAGCTTCACGTGTGAGGCACGAGAGTGTTACCACTACCAGCTTATAGAATCCGTATTGATACTGATAATTTATCCACAAAAAATACAAGAACTGTTTAATAACCCGATGCCCGATTATGAATCCAGGACTTCGGGATCGGCGTTACAAGCTGGCCACTAGACCAACGCTCGAAAGATATAAATAATTCAAGGGTATACAATAATTACGTAACGAAAAGAGCGCCATATCGACATAGTCCAAGAGCGGGAGCAAATCTAAATCTATTCAACACGTTCAATAAACTATTTCAATCCCGATTCATATTTTTTTCACCACTGAATACGACGTAGCGTAAATAGGAAAGCACTTGGAGAACTCAGCATCGTTTCACCGTTTCAACGTCCTTCCGATTAAGAGCAATGTTAGAATACGTTTTCTATCCGCAATGCACATTCTCTGATCATAAATATATCCAATATTATGTAAAGCAATATAACAATATCAATTTATCAAAGCATTATCGTTTATTTGCCTGAGAGGCGTATTTATTATGTATCCTAAATTTACCATCAGAATACTTAGTGAAAAAGCAATAAATTTTCCTCGAGTAAACAACGTGTGCGAAAACCGAGCAGAGAATCGGAGTGCAGTAACTCGATACTTGTTTTTTGAAGAATTCTTGGCGACTGACGGCTGAATGATAATATTTACGTGGAATTTTTGCAAAAGGAAATTTTAAGCAATACAAACATTAGATTATGATCACGCTTAACACCTGGAATTAAAAGGATCTATCCTTTTAATCTAATTTCCAGATGTTATTCCAGTATCTCCAATTTAAGAACAGAACAAGCCATAAATTGCGGTAGATTTTTAGACCTGGGATTAAAGGATGAGTGGGGCTAATAAAGTGATTTTTTCTGTCAAGAAAGCTGTAGCTGCTCGGTGTTAGGAAAATAACAGTCTTCGTCTGATCTCTTGCAGATAATATCTCGTGAGGCTATGAGAGTGTTCGCGAATAGAAATTTGCTCACACAATTGTGCTTTATAACTATTTAACGCAATTAGATAGTTCTTGAATTTGGCCACTGCCGCGGCCATATTTCGGTTACGAGGACTTCATTTTAATTATTTATTGTTAAAGAGATATTGTCGTAGCTTGTGAATATGTATAATACAATCATTAAATATAACAGGGCTGTATATAAAAAAAATGTTAATCATGACACACATTTTCAACGAAACTGGGTTTCTTAAAGTTATTTGATATTAAGGAAAATTTAAAGGTATTCGGGGAATAATGAAAATTACTGTAAAGTCGCGACCACAGGGCCTCGTTAAAAATTTATCTGTGTTTGTCAATAATCGGATGTGTATTTTAAAATTAAGTACTTTAGAGATTTCGTACTATAATAGCTATCAATACCTAGTGATGGCAAATTGCATTCAACACATAAAGATCGATCCAAATCCGATAACGTTCCACTACACTTTATTATTTTTAATTTGAGCTTATAATATGTCTCCTGCCCAGGCATAAAGACTTTATATACGAGTATGTGTAAACTCCAATAATATACTCCAATATATTTTCTTTGGAAAAGGAACTCTTTGCACAAATGATTTACGGGCTATTGTTTTTTAATTTCAAATACTTAAATTGTGTCTGTCCGTAGATAATGCAGCAGCTGTCGCAACGAAACCAAAGAGACGAGCGTACTTGCTCAAGAGGAAGGCGCTCACAACTGGTTTCTTCGACCAGAGCCGCACCAAGGACGCGGATAAGGAGAAAGGCAAGTAACTTCTAGAACAAAATCTTAAACGACCGCAAAATTCGGTTGTCAGTAATGTAATTGGTCTCTGCTTCATCTATCACTTGTGATATTGTTTTGTTTATTTCGTCGTCTTCGGTTTTATGTTTATATGTATATGTTCTTGACTCGAAGCTTACAATGTAGGGACGTGGTAATAAATACGTTTTTTTTTATTGTTTTATTAATAAGCTCGCAATATTTCCCAGCTAGCTCTGATTGTTATAAACTATGTATCATATCATCATCGGAAACACCGGGAAGTGGAGTTTAATATTGTAAATTATTACTTGAAATGAATACAAATAATAATGAAGCTCTCAAAAATAACATGTTTCTTGAGAAAAGTACGTACAAACAAACTACCAATTATTTAGATTATCCTTATTCGTGTAACCTAAATCCAAATGTTTCGTAAGACGTGAAGGACGCAACGAAAAGCGACTTAACTTTTTGTTAATAATTAATTATTTCAAAACACATTTAACGTCTCATAACTGTTGGCCGATTTTCAAAGTGTATCAATTACCCAATGAGACCGATGGATGAGTAATCGTCTGCCAATATTGCGGTGTCAGGTTCAATGCCGTCTTGTTTACAAGCACATGTAATTTGAATTATGACACATGTGTACATAATATCGTTTTACCACCTAAAGCTGAATATTATCTGGTCGTTAAATAAATGTGACTAAGAACTGACAGCCTTTAAATGACTCACTGCTGGGTTAAGGGATATCCTTTTGGGGATATGGTTTTAAGCTTATTCCACATCGCTGTTTTAATGTGGGTTGGTGTTTACACATGTGAAAATTTATTATCCTACACTACAAGTTTCGCTTGGTGATTTCGTGCGCCACTGGACATGATATCACTACAATAAAAAAATCCTCCGCCTAGTCTGTCTGTCGTAGAGGTTAGCTACGAAATATTCTCTTGACCGAATTTCAGCTATGAGGGCCGACTTCCATCTCACGAACTGGCGGAAACACAGTTCCATTATCTTTTCCTTTTTCCTATACACTTTTCGATAGCTAGGCTTACTCACACGTAGTCCTATAATTATTTCTGTAGATGCTTAAATGGTGAGAACATTACATGGGAGTTACTATTTTATGGAGTGGTTAGGACACGGAAATGTTAACAGAAAAAATAAGTGTTCATACCTAGGTTAGCCAATAAGTTTTCATGTGCTCGATTTGTATTAATAATAATTCATCGTCCTCGGCGGTGAGAGAAATTATTGTTACGTTAGATCCACTTCCCACCCACAAATGACGCAGCATAGTGGACTAAGCTCCAAGCCTATTCCCCAAGAGGACAGGTGGTCTTATAGCAGTGGAAATTTTTAGATCGCTATCATACCGCTATATATAAAATCAGAATATACAAATGTTCTTTAAATTTAACAAAATATTGGTATTACTTTCTAAAACTTTTGATTATTTCAGTATTTAATTAATTAGTGCAACTGTTTTTGAAAGATTATTTAATAAAGGTAAAATAAAGCCATTAGGTCTACATACGTCATAATTGTGACGTCGATCAGTTTAAAATAATATCACGTGACTATTCGTGAGTTGTAAAAAGTGTAACGTTTTCCAGAATAATAGTTATTTCTACATAGAAACATAAAATGATACGTTTAAAAGCAAATAAAACGTACACAAGACAGAGTGCGGCTAATGAATACATCAAACTGATTTAATGTCCGTTTGTGTGAGCCACTATCGTAACTTATACAATTTTTATGCCCTGACTCATTGAACATTTCGATGTTGCGGTCCGATACGTTCTTGATTTACTTTTTACGTAAATCTTAAAAGGTCTTTGATTCGTTACATAAAACAGAATTTTAACGCAGATATTTATATCCATAATATTATATATATACAAAACTTTCTATATCTGTATGTCTGTCACTTTATCACACATCTAACTGTATTAATTATCCAATAAGCTAAGATATAATAATGAATTGATTTATTACCTTCGATATATAATTATGTCTTTACTATTATTTTAAATGCTCTAACCTCGGCATTTACAGATTCAATTTAAAAGATCTTTGCTTTAGATAGTTTATTTATTGAGAAAGGTTATATATAATTATATTGTAAACAGCTAAAGTTGTCTAAGCAAGCTTGAACTCTTCTTCTTAACTCCGCTTTCCCATTTTGCCCTCCTACCAATAATTTGCGCGCGCGAAAATTAGTGTAGTATATTAGCATTACACATTACTATATTGGGATTTTTAGCAGAAACATTGTCGTTTAATACGAGCAAAACCGCGCGGAGTAGTTACTATTGTATTTAACTTCTGAGTGACTATCAAAGCACAGCTTAAACTATATGACATAAAGACTTAAAATTTATAGGAGGTCATTGTTTTATAATGTAAAGCCCCGTTTATATTACTTTCTATTTATAATTTCTTTTAAAACTTCGCGAAACCAGGTGGAAATTTGAAAATACAATAATATTTTGAAGTGAACAATTACTCCATAAAATCTGAATTGGTTGGTTTTCCCGAGTCTCTCAATTTATGATCGCAGTTTTTACGACACTTTTAAGAAACTAACGTCGGCGTTATCCTCATCGAAATTCCATTGTTGAAATAAAATTGTCATAACATAAAGTAATTGTAATCTAAATTGTATATCATGGTTGTTAAACTCTAGAGTATTAAATGTTTTCTGCTTCGCCTCCAAGTTAATATGCTATCGTTGGCAATCCACTTGTAAAATCTTCAGTACCAAAAGCCGTGGGAACTCGGAAAGTGGAAATTTAAAATAGTGTAGGCGCCAGCATCGTTTACAAATGCTAATATTAGCTCCATCGGTTCTTGAGGATTGGCTGTCAACACCTTTATATATTGTTCGAGGCACTACCACACGTTTAAGCGATGGTATGCCATTCTAAATGAATACATTTACACGCGTTTTAATTATAAACACGAGTTTATTTATTTTTTATTTTAATTTAATTTCGCTTAAGAAATATTTCATTTGTTTTTGGAAGACAGTTATTAATATAGCCTTATTCTAGAATATTAAAAGTGGTATAGCAATATAATATAAAGATACAAACAAAAAAATGTATGTATGATCAGACAACTTCAAAAATAAATAATACACTACAACTCGTTACATTACTTATGAACAAAACAAAATAGTGCCGATTCGTTTAAAATATCAGTTCTTAATATGATAGTTGTTTCGAATGACACATATTTTATTAAACTCGACATAAAAACTTTAGCGCAATCTATCTCTAAGTGGGGGCGGTCGGCTAGTGTATTTATTAATACATGCCAATAAATAGTTTAACTATAATTTCAATGTCCAATATTTATATGGATTTCAACAAAATAATAGAATATGAGTAAAATGAAATAAAATAACACTTCGGTTGGATCTTTTCCAACAAACGCAATATGGACCCACCTGACTTTTAGAAATAGGATAATAATTCAGTTATTTAAGGCTTCATATACTCGTAAATATTTTTCTTGACTCGCGCGTGTACGTGTTTGACTCACATTTCCGTTAAACTATCTTTATATATATAATCTGAATTAATGGCGAAAATAATGTTACAGCACACACATGTATGTGTGTATATGTACATACATGTATGTGTGCTATTAATATAATTATTTACATTAAAGCCGAGATGGCCCAGTGCTTTGAACACATAGCCGAAGATTGCGTGTCCGAATCGGGGCGAGCACCAATAAAATATCACATGTTTCATTTGTTTGTATAACAAATTTTGTGCTCGGCGGTAAAGATCGTGAGAATCTGCATGCGTCGTGGAATCTTGCTTGCTGAGCTTCAAGCCTTTTCCCCTATGAGAGAGGAGGCCTTAGCCAATAATCTTCAAAGCATATATAATGCGACAAAATCCTTAAAAAAATATTTGGTGCAGAATTAACAATAATTAATGTAAAAATCAATGTCACGTCGAATGGTGACAAGAATGTTAGTAATATGTGTAATATTACACAGCAGTTCCTATTTCAAAAAAGAACCTCACCTCTTTTTGTCAATCTCGGAATAAGAACCTTTAAAGTCTACGCGTGCTGGCTCTCAATGTCACCGCCTAACTGTGACATCAATTCCATCGCGCACAAAGAAATTTGGCGACTCCTTTCTTTGTCGCACTTCCAAAAAATGGAATTCCTTACCAGCTTCCTTTTTCCCCTCCTCTTACAACCCGGGTTCCTTCAAACGAGGCGTGAAGAGGCATCTTGCGGGCCGGCAAGCCGAAGGCGGCTAGTGCAGAACCTTTTTCCCGACTGTACAAAGCCGTCGTCGCATTTGGACTCTACTACCAGTTACCATCAGGTGGAGTAGTCATTTGCCCTCCCGACAAATATAAAAAAATGTAATTCAGAATAACACAATTTTTAATCATCAATACGGAATGTATGCTAAACAAAAGTCTTTCTATATAAAAGATTAACTTTAAGATTAATTAAGATTAACTTGAAGAAAAAACCTGTTATGATAGTTATGCGTGCTTAGACATAATCTTTATAAACAAAAGCTGGGATTCGGAAAGGTTAACTGGGCTAGCAAAGTATATAAATAATTGGTTATCGCTATTTTCCAATATATAATAATAATAATAATAATAATAAGTAACTTTATTCACCAAAAAGAAACAAAGACAAAATTAAGGTACAAAACCATAAAAAAAAAGAGTTAACAATATGATATTTGATGATTTGGTCAAAAGGTCGTAGTCTCAGCTAGGCTGCTTTTCAGTCTACGCCTTGTACATATGCTGCCAACACAAACGTTACAGTCATTGCAGTAAAAGGTAAACGGAGATATAATTACCAAATAATAAAAGTGAATACAATTTACACGCCCAATAGGCTAAAATAAAAAACATGCAAGCATTATTAAAACAGAGAGGTTTTTTTTTTTTTTATTCTAGTAAAAGGAAAATATTTCATATTGAATAAAAATAATAATATTTAAAATTTATAAGTAAATAGCGATATATATTTTAATAAATTACAATCAAAATAATAATTATATTAAGTTTATTTACACACATTTGTCCAGACACATTGCGTCTTTTGCATAGATAGAAGCCATTGCTTGCATTGTGCCTTAAACTTATTTTGAGACGTACTGTTCTTAATCGGAGGTGGGATATCGTTCCAACACTTTGAAGCTGCAAAGCGAAAGCTACCTCTAAATGCTTGCAAATGTGGTCTAGGCAGTATTAGTCGCGGAACTCGGCTCAATCTACAATTGGATTCATTTGTTTCGGACCATTTAAGTTTATCCGCCAAATAATTGGGAATTTTACGATATTTTAAGTTGAAAGTGATATTATTTAATTTAAGTGTACGGCGATTTTTCATATTTAATATATTCTTGGAATTTAAATAAGGTGTAATATGTGAATATCGAGGTATATTGTAACAAAATCTTAGACAAGAATTTTGTATCCTCTGTATTTTCCTTTCAGTCTTTTTATAAAGGCAGGGGCCATAAAGGACATCACAGTAATCCAACTGAGACAGAACCAAGGACTCCACAAGTTTAGATCGCGCTGATTCACTCAAAAATGGTCTAAACTTATAAATCATTTTGAGTAAAGCGTAACACTTCGAAGTAACAGATGATATGTGTTCTTCAAAGCGTAATGACCCATCCAACTTCACCCCAAGATTCCTCGCTAGCTTTGACTCAACTAAGGAATGACCATCTATATAAATCCTATGACATATTTGACCAATCGATACCATTTGTTGCCTAGTACCAAAAAATATGTAAGTACATTTTTGTGGATTTAATGACAGGTCATGGTTCTTCGACCAACTAAAAATTTGAGAAAGATCATCATTAACATTTTGGATAGTTTTATCATTATTTATATATGGATTGATGTTCATTAATAACTGTGTATCATCTGCGTACATGTGGACTAAACTAGTTTTGACACATTCGTGAAGATCTGCCGTATAAATGGAGTACAAAATTGGTCCAAGTATAGAACCTTGCATAACACCTCTATTAACTTTTATAGCGCTAGACCTTGTAGGCCTTCCATTCATGCCAGAGACTTCTACTATTTGTAATCTATCTTTAAAATAACTAGAAAACCACTTGCATACGAGATCAGAACAACCATAAAATTTCAATTTGGCCAGAAGTAAATCTATATTAAGACAGTCAAATGCTCTACTGTAGTCTAATAGTATCAAAATTGAAGCCATATTATTATTAGATGCAGAAAGAATTTCATCAACAATATGTAATAACGCTGTAGTGGAACTGTGTGACTTTCTAAAACCGGATTGACATTTCGGAATAATGCAATGTTTTTCAAAATAGGAAACAATTTGTTCATTTACTGCCTTTTCCAAAACCTTTGATAAAACAGGCAAAATTCCAATTGGTCGTAAGTCTTTCACTGAGTCTACATTTTTCTTTTTCGGAAGAGGTTTAATAATTGTGGTTTTCCACGATGTTGGAAAGTATCCCGTGCGTAAAGAAGTATTTATTATATGTGTAATAGCAACTAACGAGTATGGGAGGGTAAGTTTTACCATTTTAATAGATATGTCATCAATACCTACGGCATTAGAGACTATAGAATTAATTATTTTTAAAACGCTCTCGGTGGAAAGTTCTGTAAAATCACATCCAGAATAAATCGGTTGGTTATACTTATTTATAATGCTACTATTATGTGAAACACTAGGTACAGAGTCAAGGAATGCTTTATTTATTATATTTGGATCACATAGATGAGCTGGAATTGTGTTAGTGTGAGTGCCTAAAAACTTTTTAAGTTCACCGTGCATTTTTTTCGGATTATTAATAAATTTATTAATTTTATTTGTGAAATAAAAAGATTTTTCTTTTTGAGTTACCTCAAATACAGTGTTTCTAAATTGTTTGTATGAATTTATATCACGATCAGAGTTCGTTTTTTTAGCAATATTACAAGCCTTATCTCTGTCTATCATCATTGCTTTAATGGTATCTGTAATCCATGGGGAAGGGGGATATTTGAAACGCTTAGTTTTCAAAGGAACAAAATGATTGAAAAGGCCCAGAATCAAAAAATTAAAACAATCTACCATAGCATCGACATGGTCAAACTGTAATATCATATCCCAAGGTGTAATAGATGATGCGAATTGGTATGTATCAAGATCAAAATTATTAAATGGTCTGTACTGAATAACTCTTGGAATTGGTTTATTTACTTCCAGAGGTATAATTGCCGTAATAAAAGCATGATCACTCAAATCATCATTATATTGAACATTAATTTCACTTATATTTAAGCTATCATTGCAGCAGATAACATCTATTAGAGAGCTAGATGTATTCGTGACTCGAGTAGGTTTGTTAACTATTTGATTCAATTTATATTCCGCTATTAACGTTAAAAATTCATTTTGAGAAATACCATGCGAATTTAAATCAATGTTTATGTCACCAGTTACAAATACGTATTCATATTTTGGTGTTAAAAATGATAGATTGTCATCTAGCCCAGATAAAAAAGTGCTAAAACTAAATTTAGGTGGTCGGTAGATGACTCCTACAGCAATTATGCATCTTTTAATCTTAATTTCAAACCACTGTTGCTCAAGTGCCGAAGAATCCACTGGCAATATTTTTACTCTCAAATTTGAACGTATATATGCGCCTACTCCTCCTCCTCTAGATTGCGAGCCTGATCGTGGTTCATGAAAAAAATTATAGCCTGGGATATTGTAATTTTTTAGCGTGACATTCTCAGATAGCCATGTTTCCGTGATAGTAATTATGTCTGGATCAAAATATTTTATAGTGTGTGATAATTCGTCTCTTCCAGTATTTAGTGATTGAGCATTCAGCACAGATAATTTTAACTTTGTAACTTTTTTAACCATTTTTTAGAATTAAGCGTATAAATAAATATATATAAAATTACATAATATAAAATAACATAACTTCTTTTTCTTAAAATGTTTGCATGAAATATTTTCCTCATAATAATTGCAATATATTTATATTTTAATTGACCGATATCAATTTCGCAATTGCCTCTAAAAGTACCAAAAAGATTACAATATTTTTTTATTTCTGCTATTATAGTATATTCGCAATAAACATAGATTATAAAAAATAGTCATAATATAAAACGACTAATGTCGCGTATGGAGTTTATATGAAAAACAGGTGACTTTGTTGATTTACGCACTAAAATTTTGCAATCTTTTACCCAAACAAAAGAAAAGTTTCGTTCGCGAGCCTTATCCTTTACAGTACGAAGGAGACGCTGATTTGCGAATGTCAAATTATCTCTTAAGAAAATTTTATGGGAAACACCGCTTATTCCTATATCCGATGTTGTAAGAAGCCCCCTTTTATTTGATATGACAAACTTGGAGAGTTTAACTTCAGGCAGGCAAACTTAAACCGTGTTTTTAAGTCAAAACGAAACAATACAATGATCAGCATTAATATGGGATACGCAGATAAAAATATTTATTCCACTATTTTTGAATTTGTATAAATTAAAGTTGCCACCCGCATTGGAGCAGCGTGATGGAATAAGCTCCAAAACCTTCTCTTTAAAAAGGGAGAGGAGGCCTTTAGCCCAGCAGTGGGACATTCATAGGCTGTTACGATACGATAAATTATAGTTAATAGAAGTGAGTAACTGCGGAAATTCTTATAAGTTATTCTCAGTAGAATTTACGTTTCGAATCGATGGTAGATTTACATGTAATATAATCCTGTGACATGATTCAAAAGTCCTTGTAAGAAGGTACTTGAAAATGTAATATATAATATGATTGATTGTTATGTGAACATTATATACGAAGTCTTAATATTTCATACAGCTGCACGTTCCTCATACACAAGTAAAACGTAGTTTGTCAAACGTCTAAGGTACGAGACTGGGGCTAGCCTTGTCCGAACAATGTATGCATAATTCACTTCTTTATAAATTTACGTGAATTTTCATGTTTACGTTGAACCGTTGCCAATTCTCCTTAATACATTGTGGAAATGTAACATTTCGGTTTTTTTCCTTATCGTTCCAAAAATCTGGGTCGTGCTTGTCGAATGACTCAAATATTTTCGGATTACTCGTTTTATACTTGCTGTCCCGTTCTTTTATGTGTTAAATTCCAGTGCTGCCTCCCTCTCTTAAATAAATAACAATGCGTAATTAAGCAGTAATTAGGTTTTTGCATCTTCGAAAAGTTCAAATGTTCACAAATGTGCGTTCAAGAATATTTTTTATGTTTGAAATTCTAAGGTTGCTTTTGTATAAATACTGCATCGTATCTTATTACCTCTACTGGTGATAAGACGCCTGGTACATTTTTCGCTCAGATAATTGGGGAAGTATTAATTCAATTGAGTAATGCTGCTGGCATTCTTGCCACCATTTAACCCGGTCTTAGCTTAAACAGTAGTTCTTATTAATTACTTATTTTTTGTCTGCATATATCTAAAATTCCTCTTTAAAAGTATTCCTTAATTGTATATAAAACTAAAAGACGACTTAATATCTCAAACTCAACACCAGATATGCCATAAACACCTTAACGTATATAACCAAATACCGTCATTAATGATCATCCTCCCATCATCCACACCTATTAATCACCACACACTTTAATCTTTTGTTTACTTATTAACTAGCAAACTGTTATTGTTTATATTATGTGTGCACTCACACATACATTTCTTGCACTTGCCATTAATAGAGGGATGTTCTAACACCCCTCTCTTAATAGCAAGTGAAAGTTAAGTAAGTTATATACGAATATTTTTAATTAATAATAAGTTAACATACTAAAATATCTCGATCTTTTAACGAGTTCGATGCTTCTGTATTTTTAATGTTTTTTTTTACGAAAATATTAATATATTTTTTTTATTTAAAAGGAACACTAACAATATAGATATTAAATGGTGGCATACATAATATCCAAATAGAAAAAATCCACTGATATGTATATCGATTACAAGTGTACACAACATTCACAAAGTATCGCGTCAACATTAAATAAAATCAACATAAAAAAGTATAATATTATTCGTCTAATTGTCGATTAAAACGAAGTAATACAGTGATTCATTTTAAGAAAATCATGGGTGCATATTCTTATAACTTTTAATTAAATATATTATGATTATGATATCTCTAATTGATTTTTACCGATTTTTATTATTACAATGACATTAATATACAATTTAGTTTTAATATTTTTTAAAACTTACTTATAACTTCTTGTTGCTTTTAATTTATGAATCTGGGAGTGCTATGTACATTTGTAAGTGACATGCATGTTAGATGTATTTTTATTGTTTTATAAGTTCAGTTGTAAATGATTTGTAAGTCTTTTATAAATAAATAATTAAATACTCTTCCATCTTCTACCAAAAAGCATTCATATGGCAATTGATATACGTTTCAAAATCGGTATAAACCTAGTGTTTATGTGTTAACAGAGTCCGCGGGCAGCGTATTCGGCGTGCCGTTGTCACAGTGCGTGGAAGCGGAGCGTGCGCTGCGCAGGCAGCACGGGGGCTCCAGGGCGTCCCTGGCGTCGTTAGGAGCGCTCGAGAAAGGAGATGATGTAAGCATTATTTAATAATTTATATAATTAATTTGTACATTTTAATAATAGCCAACGTTTGGTTTCTTCCTTTTTTACATTTAATTATTTTCAAATATTTATTTTTATTCTTGGCACCCATAAGCCTTGTCATTGTTTGTGGACTAAAATTTAGTAATTTTATACATGTCCTCATTAAAAGTCAATGCTAACATTTTTTACTATACTTCTCGCCAATGTCATTGATGCTAACATATTTTCCTATACTCATAATGGTCAACAACATCTATAAAATAAAGTATCCATAAAGCTTACAAACAAATTTGATCGTATATATTTATATTTTCAAATTGAATGATGGCTGTCAAATCGAAATTACAAAAGTTATATTTAATAGCCATGAAAGCTTCACGAGTACCGAAACCTCGTGCGTTCCATCTCTCGTCGAGTGGACTGAACGCCTAAACATGTAAACTACATAAATTCCCAGAATAGTATCGTTATAGCTGAGCAAAAATAGAAATAGCACAGAGCTATCCTATTTTTATTGATACCTATATTTGAGTTAATGCGGTCACACAAACAATAGGACACGTAATCACTAGCTATTCACGCAATCTAGCAAACGTGTCAAAATTACTGATTTATCAAATAAATAAACAATCGCCTGAATCGAGTTGGAACTTGCAAGCGTCGGTTAACATAAGAGCAGAGCGAGTTGAGAGCAGTTTTTTGTAATTGTTTACAGATCTTGTTTCATTATAATTTAGTAAAATAAAAAAATATAATAATATTATTAAATAAAATCACTTGTAATAAACACATAAAATAGTATTTGAACTATGCATATGTAAGGAAGAATAAAAATATCTAAAGATTGATTATAGATTGTACTAATAGCTCTACTACGACACGAGATTTTATAAGATTGTCCAACGTCAAAGATATGGCCTATCTATTTGTAATTACGGTAAACATATTTATGATAATCTTGATAGCTTCGATATTACAACAAACTGGTGTACATAAATTATTACCACGTCATAATACCCAGTCTGGTGAGCCACCACCTTAATATGAACTTTCGAAATCGAGGATTATCTCAAAGGCGTAAAGTGTAAAAGGAAACGGGAGCTCATGTATGAATGGTTGAGAAAACGATTTGGCATGCAAAGTACGAAGTGCAGAAATAGTTTCCAATTGCACGCCAAGACACGTAATAAGTTGGGTTGCACCTGGACCTATCCACCATTGGAACAAATGCAACTAGAAATTTTCAAACATCTGATAATCATTGAAAATTATTCCACATACTGAAACAATTATTTATAGAAGATTCCAATAAGTATAATATGTTAGCTTTAGTCTAATTTAATTTGTATTACATATTATAAGTAATTTAAATTAGATTAGAAATTGAAGCTTTTCTTTGTAATACAATTTTCTCATGTTCAATCCTAAGAATATTAATGCTCAAAGTTACAAAAAATAATAATGGATCTCTAATCTCAAAATTGGGTTGGTTGGCGTGGTTGGTAGATACTTGCCTTTCACGCCCATGGTTGTGGGTTTGATTTCCACCCAGGACAAACATTTGTGTGCATGAACATGTCTGTTTGTCCTGAGTCTGGGTAAAATTATCTATATAAGTATGTAATTAAGGATATAAAATAATATAAGGATATAAAAAAATATACCATAAGGGTGGTACGGTTTTATGTAAGCCCTATCCACTTGGTAGCTATCTATTTATTTACTCACAGTGGTACCTATCCACTTACTTACTTGTTATTTTACTGCCAAAAATTTGTATCGCTGTATTTAATTTTAAGGGTGAATAAAGGATTAGGGCACTTCATCCGTGACGACTCAATGACAGTATTAGGAATTACTTCTATTTTTTATGGTGTCAATGATTACAGACAAAAGTGGTCCATTTCCATCAGACATTCTTCTGTCTTCATACCTGTCTCAAATAACTGAGATGAACTCGTACTCAAGAGGCTTACGAGTAGTCATTGAATAGTTCCACTATCCATCTGCAGGCTTCATTATTAGATCAGCTTTATTACCAAAGTCTTGTGCTGTCCTCTTAGTACAATATGTAATACTTACATAATTTCAAATCAATCTGGCATAGATATTTTAAATCGTCTGCTTACATTTGTTTACATTCTGACTGTAGTTAAATATTAAGTCTGTAAACTGGTAACCTCATGTAGTTAAATCAACAAAATACATACAGCATATATGAAAAGGAAAAGAATAAAAGTATTAAGTTATATTACAAAAACATTAAAAACCATTGACAATCACCGGTAAGCAGTTAAGTAAATAATTTAGGAGGTCGTTAGAGGTTATGCCGTAATCTGGCCCATCTTATATAGTTTCTGTGTAAATAAACAGTTGCATATTGAATAATTGGTTTTGCGTTCATTCGCCACGGATTTTCGTGCAGTTCTGGCGCGATTTCCTACAAAACGCCCGTGAAACTAGCTCGTAAACATAAATGTCTCGCTTTGTTTTTAGTTTCATATGTAATAAAAACAGTCGGTATTGAGGTAAACCTAGAATCTCAATACTGACGTAAGATTTGCAGATGTTGTTGGAACGTATTTTGTTTCCAATTTTCAAATTCGCTTATATTTTTTTTTTTTTTTTTTTATTTATTAAGATCCTCCAGGAGTAAATACATCAACACAATATTAGTAACAATAACAACATATAGCTTAAAACTAAATGCATTACCTATAAAGGAGAATACCTCATGCAATGATAGTGGATATAAAAGGAGCTTACACGATAAAAATATGTACATTTACAAGTTTAAACATATTATGCTAATTGAAAAGTTACAAAAAAAATATACTTAATAAAAAACAATAAGCAAAAAAAAAAAGAGTTAAAAAAAATAGATAACGAAACAATAGCAATCAAATGGCTAATAATTCTGACATTTTCTTACGGAACTTAGATAAAGAGTCACCAAATGGATCTAGGGAGGCACTGTGCTCGTTTAAGATTTTACAAAAACGTACCACAGGTGAGTTACTTCCTAAAACGGTTTTACGAAAAGGTCTTACTAATGGCGCTATCGGTTTTCGTGGGTATCTAGCAGGAACATTTAAATTTATTCTAGAAACAAGAAAAGAATTATCATATAAACTATTTAGAACTTTATATAAAAACGTTAAATCTAGCATGTCACGCCGTTGATTTAAGGAAATAATTTTGAAGTACTTTAGTCTTACATTGTAGGTAGGAAGTAATTTGGCTTTACCTAAAGAAAATGTAAGATGGTAAAGAAAACGTTTTTGAATTCTCTCTAGTCTTAAACAGTGAGTCGCGTAATGTGGCCTCCAAACAACACTTGCATATTCCAAAATGCTCCTGACAAAACTGTTGAACAATATGATCTTAGTTTTTGGATTTCGAAACAGTTTACCGTTTCTGATAATAATATTTTGGATAAAGCTTAAAACAGAAACGTATTTAGAATTGTTGTTGATATGATTTTTTTTGTCTTACTCGTGTTTACTTTGCTAGTTTTAAATATTTTGTTTTAGGAAAACTTTAACCTTTTAAATAAGTATTGTGTGATATATTAGCAGAAATTTACCGCAAGAAAATCATGGCCAAATTAATCTGTATTACAAAGATATTTAGAATTCTTATAAGTATTAAGTAGACGATACCTCAGAGATTCGTAGGCGTAAATTCCTTGCGTTTAATATGACACGGGCGAATCGGCCACTGTTTTCTCAATACATCAAACTAATGACGGCTGGCGATGTATTTGATTTATGCGCGCAGATTCTGTTGTAACGTAATTCACAGGTACAGAGTTTAATAGTGTGCGGACTATCAATACTCATTGTTTGATCGTTTTACGATATTCATGAATTATTATTGCTTTACCAGATTATTCAATTTACTATTGTTGACAATTTCATTTCTGCTTGAGCAAACCAATTCAAGGTAATGTTTTCAACTTACAGAATAACTTTGGTATTTGTCACTGATATTCAATAGCGTATTAACAATATTTGATTCGTAATACAAAATGCCGAGAAATATATAGATTTAGGAAACTAACTTAATTTAGCAAAGAAACAATAAACGGAAAAGAGCAGTTTTTATACAAAGGTAGTAAGTACCATGGAAATAAGAAACAGTCGACAAAAGATATAAGTTTCAAATTACGAACACTTATAACATTTTAAACAGTAGTACGAAAAACGTAAAAGTTAAACAGAAAAATTTAAAAACAAATTAGAAAAAATAAATAAAATAAGATAGAAGATAACCGGTAACATTTAGCAACAATCAAAACATATTAATATGATTAAAAAGTTATTAAATCAAGAATAAACAGTAAAATGCTCATACTATAAGAAGTTATATGTTTTCCAAGACTTCTGTATTTATCCGCGTAAATCTTAACTAATGGTCGCGAGTTTAAATACCTAAGTGCTATTGAATCTAAATTTGCTTAATTTGAACTTATAATCATAATGAGCTCGGCGTTGAGAGAGAACATCGTTAGAAAATTGCATATTCGGTACAATTCTGATATCTGTATATTTACCAGCGGAGCAGGAGTGTGGTGTTGCGGTTTGTGGTATCAAACCATAAACTTAACAGAAAAGATAAACCTCAGAAGAAGAGAGAAGGACTTTGCCCAGCTGTGGGACATTCAAAAGCTATTAACTACATCAAAAGCTTAGAATCGAATGAACTCATAGAATCGAAAACGCTATCTTTGAAATATATAATTCTTGAAAAAAATAAAATAAAGAACACAGTTTTGTAAATTAATAGCTTTTAAAATTAAATAATTTATTTTAAAATTATGAGATTACAATAGTCTGTCAGCCTTAACTACAGAATAAAAAAATAAAAGACAATAAAGTTTCGGAGTACCAACATAACATTCAACAATTGAAGACAGTATTGTAACTAAAATGATGTCATGCTGCTTAATATCAAGAACTTTTGTGTTATTAAATAGCTATAATACATTTAGAATTTTTCGTCTTTCGGTGCCAATATCAAGTTAAACACAAATCGTAATAAAAAAACTCAAATGTGATATAAAAGAATCGTATGTTAAAACATCTGTTCAGCTTAAACAATAGCCAGAACTGTCCCAATAGGTCAAATTTGACGTAGTATGGCGTCATGATGACGTCACACATATCTGGTTACCTGAACGGCCTTACAGCGGCTGTTTTCATTAAGGCCGCGATAATTTTATCGTATGACGCGACTCTCGCCCATCTTAATATCTACTGACTGAAATAGATGAATAATTTCGGGATCCTATATCCGTGTTTTTAACTGAACCTTTCAATGTCCATGAACTCCTGGTACTAACGATAATTAAATAGCTATAGCTCTTCATAACAATCATATCTCTTGGCCATACTTGACGAAGTCGTCTTTCAGTTTGACTAAATTATCAACATGTAATAGCATCGAGATCATGTAATAGCATCGACCTTTATATAAAACGAACTTTTAAACACTTTTTTAATGCTTTCTGTGCCACGTGTAGACGAAAACCAAAATTTACACCTAACCAATACATGAAAATATCTGTAGGGAAAGAACCAATAATGTGAAAACAAAACGGTCGAGTAAATTCTTTC
The DNA here is from genome assembly GCA_905147175.2 of Nymphalis urticae. Taxonomy (NCBI): domain Eukaryota; kingdom Metazoa; phylum Arthropoda; class Insecta; order Lepidoptera; family Nymphalidae; genus Nymphalis; species Nymphalis urticae. Next base: position 9,485,093 of record LR990004.1, on the reverse strand, counting down.
CGGGCTTCAAATACGACTTACTGGCACATTTTAGTATATTACTCGTTAAGTTTCAGGTGTACCAAACGACGTTATACCAGTTTACTTAAATAAGCAGTTCGAGCAATTAAAATGGCTAAAATCCCATGAATGTTTGAGATTGAAAAATCACAGCCTTTGAAATTATTGGTAGGAGTAAGCATAAGTAAAAGACAAGATCCAATACATTTAAAGAATTATGATCTTTATGATTAATATCCTAAGTACTGCAGATGTGTAACGCAACAGTCACTTTCGCTCTTGACGAGAAAGATTTATATGTAATAAAATTTTACGCATGTTTACCTACAAATCAGAATAAGTGGTTAGCAGACGTTTTGAAGTATTATTCATTTCAACGTTAAAATTTAGCTCTCATTACCGCTAATTCAAAGTAGCGAGAATAATTAAATTATTCTCGCAACTAATTTCTCAATCATTCGACAAATATTAGTGAGTTATTGAATTTACTTAACATAGTTTGGATAATGTTTTATAGCAATGCCAAAATTATTACAAAAATATCTATTCCATGTTACTTAATTAAAGAAAAGAAGAAATCAAAGATCATTAAGTTCCACAATAAATGAAAGCTAACTAAAAGTGATTGAGACAGCCACAGAAAGACAGACACATGACTTACTTTATAATAATTTATTACTTTAAAATAAATGTTTATTAAAAAAATATATGACACCTAAATCTTTTTATTTTAATAAATCAGAAGTAAAATAATCTAAATATATTTTTCTCCGTTTTTCAGAGCGAATCCTGCGACTCTGGAGAGTGGGGTTGGTCGGGGATAGAAGAAAGTGGTGGTGGACCTAAAATACCTGCGCTGGTGTCAGCTTGCTTAGCTCACCTACGAAGACATGGTCTTCGTACCCTTGGTCTCTTTCGAGTGTCAGCCTCTAAGAAGAGGGTTAGACAGGTGTGTAATTTAAAGTAAAACTTTTAATACGACATTCTGTCATATTCAGAATACTTAGTGGCTTTAACAAGACAGTCAGAGTAGACCAATTCATCATATATTCTACCCCCATATAGCAATACCTAGTATTGTTATGTTCCTGTTCGAAGAGTGAGTGAGCCAGTGTAGCTACAGGCACAAAGAATATAACAACTTATTTCCCAGGGTAGATGACGCATTGACGATGTAAGGTATGTTTAGTATTTCTTACCATCAAGTGGCCCACTTATCAAACCTCCTACCTAATATCATAAAAAAACACAGTAAACACATCTTCGGCTGTACAGTAAGCACAACACAACAGCAAAACACAGTAAGTACATATTTGGATTCTCAACTCACGTGTTCCGCCTTGTTTATGCTCATCCGTCAGGATGCTATGTATTCTTAGTATATAGAAAGACTAATCGGTGCGCAAATCCTGCAATCAGTAAAAATAAATGTTCTTGAACGATAGACTATAAAGTGAATGTATATTGAGTTCTATTAAAATATAATTTAAGCGGAATGTTTTAGCTGAAGTTTTGAATTTTGAAACAAAGTAAACCTGATATAGCAAACAATCATTACATATGGTTGCTATGACAGAAAATAAAGCAGTAAATCTAGCCAAGGCGTGTTTACGAATCGTATTCATACACGCGCAGTAAGAATAAAACATTGACCGACAAAATTAGATGTTTTCCATCGTATTGGCCGTTGCAATCGATTCGCGTCGTTGACCCAGATTGGCGGGGATTTATTACAAACTTCGCTGTAGTAGGTACTCCGAAGATGCAATAAATGAGATAGGCAATCGGATTATCCGGAACACACACAGCTGGCTAAATTTACATTGATGAATGAATATTACACTAAATATAATTTCAGAAATACAGGATGGTTGTTTCTGAAATAGAATTGTGACATTTTTCCGATAAGTTGTAGCTTTTCCAGGAAGCTCTATATATATATTCGCTTGGCTTTATGACAAATTCCTCGACTTTGCCAAATGCCATATTTTAAACGAATCTTTGATTATGTACAAGTAATATTAATTGTAACTTTGTAACCAACATTTAATTTCTTCTAGCTATTCTTCCTTAAATCAATGGCTACGTCTTTATTGATATTGTTATAGCTTCGTCACCAACAACAGAGCAATTGTTTTTGCATATTTAAGAAGTGATTTTCACAAGAATTATAATATAATATAATCTAAGGTAGTTTTGTATTCACAATTCCAGCTCCGTGAAGAGTGGGAGCGTGGTCAGGACACGGCACTCGACTCAGCGGTGTGTCCGCACGACGTGGCTACACTGCTCAAAGAATTCCTCAGGGATCTCCCCGATCCTTTGCTATGCAGAGATCTTTATCCTGCATTTTTGCAGACACAGAGTGAGTCAAATCAAGATTACTATCATATGTAATTAATAAACATTACAATTTAAAAATAAGCTGCTGACTCTACCAAAGAGGCAGTACTTAGCGTATTGACAAATTATCAGTTTTAGCCAACTGCTAAATATATGGCTCATCATAATTTATTAGTCTTTAAATGTATTTTATAGAAATCCGTAACCGTCGTCTCCAATGGGAGGCCCTACGGCTGATTGTGCAGCTGCTGCCGGCGGCTCATCGCGACACCCTAAACGCTTTGCTCTCCTTCCTGTCACAACTTGCGGGACACGCGGAGGACGACCAACAGCCGGGGAACAAGATGGACGCCGCTAACCTCGCTACCATATTCGCTCCGAATATTTTACACAGAAACAAACCCAATGAAACTGCCAGGTGAGTCAATAAGAACATTTAATTATGCATTCGAACAATTTACTAACTAGTGAGGAAATGGCGTTAATAATTTAAAAAAAAATCCCATATTTGTTTACAATATTCAATCCCTGTCACAATTATAGAAAATGAAAATATGCTGAATTTAACTTCCAGCGCAGAACAGCTGTCGGAGAGAGCAGACGTGATCAACGTGGTCCGCCAGCTCGTGGAGCGACAGACGGAGCTGTGGACGTTACCGGCGGAACTGCTGCACGAGGCTTACATACATCTTGCGCACAGTGCGCCAGCGCATTTAGACTCGCTCTTACTTAGGAGAGCTGAGTAAGTTTCTTCCGTTTCGATTGTTTATTTTCACTCATATTCGTAAACCAGCTTACTTATGTTTTGTTTTTATTGTCGATTGCGCTGTTTTAAAACTAACCTCATCAAACAAACAATCATAATCTGGATCTAAAATAAAAAAAGGCAGCAAAAAGAAGCTTTGTAACCTAATTAATTTATACATTTTTGAATTGAATATTTACAAAACCTTTTGATTCGTAATTTTAACAATAACTGACGCCAGTATCATGTGTGGTGCAGGTGTGCATCAGAATGTGTATCCACGAACTCTGAGAATGCGAAGCGATTGTGGTCCCGCGAAAGCTTCCTGCACGCTTCAGCCAACACCGCTACTGCACCTGCCACCAGGTACCTACCACACCTCCCACTACGACACGCAAATGCGAAACTGAAAACATGAGTGCACTATTACTACTATTACGTTACATTACATAGCATATTTCATGGTAAACGTATGAACCCTACATTTCAGCTTTTTGCCACACGATATCAACACAGCTTTACTAGAGCTATCTTTTATACAGAATAACTTTACAATTACATATCCATGTATATAAATCTTTCGCTTGGAACAGTTATTTATATATAAAATTACCATTTTTCATCCCAAAGTAAACATGAGTAAAAGAAGAAAATGATTTTGTTAATAATACCGGCACTGGTTGCAATGCTAAGTGTGTTTAAACTTTTAATGCAACTTTTTAAAGTCGTTATTTTATTATGTCATATGTAACACTTTTGCATAGTCGCCTGGAATAAATTATTTCTTCACGATAAACGTATTTAAATTGTTTAAACAATTTACTTTATTTATTGGTGTAAATTAAAGCTTGCTTTGATATTTATTGAGGTACGTTTGAAAAAATAACAATGGTTTGATGGCGTTATACATTTGTTAAGTTATATTCAGATAATTTTTCAAAATCCGCAAACACACTATAACATTGTGATCTGTGCGTAGAGGGGAGAAGGGTCGTCGTTCAAGAGCTGCGTCTGATACATCATCCGCTTCTCTTGCTTCCATCATGCTTCTTACCAGGCAAGCATTATTGAGACACAATCTTTTCCATAGTTCGTTGGTTGTCATTGCTGTAGTTTCGTTTGATTCATATCTGCATGACTTAACTAACAATACTTATAAACAATGATAATATCATTTTTATCACCGACATCCTGATGATCCTAATTGTTCTGACATATATTAGATAATATTTATTAAATTTGAAGATTTTATTTTAAAAATATATAGAAAAGACGTAAAACTTGATATGGAGATAGAAGAATATTAACGTGTGGCTATTTTATCTGTTCTTCTCAATTAAATCCAAATTTGCCAGAATATTAAAAACTTGATAAACTTCTTCACTGTCAATTCAATTTAAATGATTATCACATGATTTTATTTAAAAATTAACATTAAAGTCTTATAAAGTATTTATGCTTCTTCAGACACTTGGTTACAGTGCTGTATCAGGGCAAGCACCATTGAATTTTCATGTTCCTAATTTGTGTTTATAATTCATCTCGTGCTTGACGGCGAAGGAAAATATCGTGAGGAAACCTGCATATGTCTAATTTCATTGAAATTCTGCTACATGTGTATTCTACCAACCCGCATTGGAGCAGAGTGGTGGTATAAGCTCCAAATCTTCTCCTCAAAAGGGAGAGGAGGCCTTAGCCCAGCAGTGGGACACTAACAGGCTTGACTGTACTGTTTGGTTGAAGCACTTTGTATTTTTACAACTAGTCAAATAAATTTCATCAACACCATTACCGTCGTTTTCATAATTCTACAGCATGAGTTTGGTTTGAACTACATTGTAAACATTACATTACTGTAAGTCTTTTGCATCCTTGCTTAGTTAAATTATTAACCCGTCCAGTCAGTAGAACCAACCATTAATGGAATAAGCTTTCATTATTCTCAAAGTTCTAATATATTTGAAGTTCTCGATTGAAAATGTACGCTTTGCATGATACTAATATTATGTAAAGATAAGTTTAATCTGTTATCCAAGTATTGATTGGAACTTTTAAATTATGACATTATTTAGTTTCAGAACAGATTTAGTTTTTAAATGTTTATATGTCGTGTATTTTTAACATATAGCTTATCTTATAGTATATATATACATATAGTCGCTAAGAAATTAGTTGAATAAACGATGTGAAGCTTAAGTAACACTGGCAAAAATATCATTGTATTTGGAATAATATTTGCAATGTCCACAGGGTGCGCAGCAGTGAAGAGCGAGCGAGCAGTGGCATCGTCAGCTCTCCGCCGCGTGATTCCGCCCCGGACTCTAACGACTCGGCCAGTGACTACAACGAGGTCAGTAGTATTTTATCGATTTTATTTACAAACATTTACGATAAGCTTTTTACTTTTATTAGCTAGATTATCTTGTCTTTGTTAGATTATATTTTCTTATGTTTTACAGTTTGCACTTGCTATAAATAAATCTTGTATCAAATGTTATGGAACGGAATAGTTAAAAAGTATGTACATAACGTATATTAGTCGATAGTCGATATACTAAAATTGTTCAGGGAGGGACTAAGATTAAAAAAACACTCCAGTGAACGTTAATTTTTTGAAATGAAGATATGTCAGATTTACTAATCTTACTAAATACTGAAAGTTCATAATCCAGATTTTATCAGAACTTGGAGCTGATCGTTACTAATGACCTCGCCAGACGGGCAACGTGTCGGAGGACGAGTGCGTGATCACGGCGTCGCTGCACATCCCCGCCGTGCGGCCGCGGCGCCGCTCCACGTCCGGCTCGTCGTCGTCCGCCAAGCGCGACTCGGCCGTGGGCTCGTCGGCCGCCTCGCCCTCGTCCGCCGCCTCGCCCTCGTCCGTCGCGTCGCACTCGTCGGCCGCCTCGCCCTCGCCCGCGTCCAGCGCGTCGCCGCCCGCCTCGCCGCCACCGCGGCCCGAGCGCCGCCACGCGGACATCGAGCGCCTCGTCGCCTTCGGCAGGTGGGCCTAGCTTTACGAGCCGAATATATCGATATGTAGCGGGATGGGTTCAGTCTGTGTGATACAAAGCCGTTACGGTTAGACTTTAAAACTGATAATAAGTGGCATTCAGGCTGCATCAGATTTAGATGTTTTAGAAATTTTACTTCTAAAACACGATAAGATATAACCAAAAACATAATTATTATTTGTAAAGTACACACGTTTATTTGTTTTTAAATAAACATATTGTAATAATCTTGTTAGCTTAAATTCAATGTAATAACAATAGCAAAATGTATCTCTAGAGAACGCAACACATCAGACGCTAGAGCTGTTGTCGTCAGACAGCATGACGAAACCACGGTGTCGCGAACCACTCGCATGTCTTCCAGACAAGAACATACTGTCCGACGAGAAGAAATAGTCAGAAAAGACGATCACAGCTCGAGGAGAGACGACCATAATATTAGAGATGACTACAACGTCAGAAGAAATGACCACAGCACCAGAAGAGATGACCAAAACGTCCAAATTGCTAGGCGAAGAGACGACCAAATTGCTAGAAGATCTACAGAGGACCATACAATTAAGAGAGAAGAGAAAAAAGAAGTAATGCTTTACAAAAGAGGCGAGCTCATATCAAGTGCCCGGACTCCGCCCGCGTGACAGATTGTATACCTGCTTTTATACATAAACGTCTATTTATCATGTCGTGTTTTATTTATATATTTAGTGAAATAAAGTATTTTTTACGACTACTTCTCAATTTGTTTACACCTTTTTATACTTCAATAATCATAGATATTATATCGACCACTTCAAATATATATTGACGAAGGGAAAGCAAATGCAGTTGGACTTTATCGGTAATTATTTTTATAGTAAAGAGCAGTAATGGCACCCCTGACATTAAGACTATCTATATTGGTATAATTGGTGCCGTCGCGTCGGTCTGGTGGTGGTAGCTTTCAGATAGATCATTGTCAATACCACTTGTTCTTATTTCCGTTTTTGCAACTATTTGATTTTCAAGTAGAAAGTACTTGCGAACGTTGAAAATCGCTATGTTTAATTAAATATGCGTTATATTTTACGTTAATGACTAATTTCCATTTTCTCACAAATTCCGAATTTGTTCTGAGAAATTAACTTAATATTGATACATAAAAATATTGAGCTTTGATAAATTCGCTTCTCATTATTCTGAACAAGCTGTTGATTGAAGAAAAGGTATATAAATAAAAAGGCACTAATAATTTGTAATTTAGAAACTTATTACTTGATTTACGTATTATATTGCATAATTTATCTTCTGTGCAATTTGTCGCGCATGATAATACCTCCGAGTTTTGAGACACCATCTTGATATTCGGTTTTTCCCAGAGGTGGCACCGCTGATGTTGTTTCTGTATACAGTTCAGATATTAAATATGAATAAGCAGTAATTGGGGCAGTTTTTATGAAATATATTTTTATAAATCTATGGGTTCATGACTGAGGTGAGGAGCCGAGATGGCCCAGTGGTAAGAACGCGTGAATCTTAATGATCGTGGGTTCAAACCCGGGCAAGCACCTCTGACTTTTCATGTGCTTAATTTGTGATTATAATTCATCTCGTGCTTTACGGTGAAGGAAAACATCGTGAGGAAACCTGCATGTGTCTAATTTCACTGAAATTCTGCCACATGTGTATTCCACCAACCCGCATTGGAGCAGCGTGGTGGAATAAGATCCAAACCCTCTCCTCAAAAAAGGAGAGGAGGCCTTTAGCCCAGCAGTGGGACATTCACAGGCTGTTACGGATGACTGAGGTATGACTAAAGTAGGGTCTTATATAACAAATACCCGACCAACTCAATGGGAGTATTATCCAAAAAAAAAGAATTATAATCTAAAAATGTTATTTGATTAACGTTACAAATTTACCGCATTTGGCTCTTGGATCACTTGCAGCGCCGCCTCCAGCTTGCTTAGAAATAGTTTTAGGAGTAGATCTTCTTGGCTTAGGTCCTACTCTGCATGGATCTCCTGGTAATCTCATTGGTTGTGCGCATGGTCCTGTACCGCTTTCATCGGCTGCCCTTTGGAGACCTTCGAATTTTGCACCTGGACCTGATATGACCAGGAGGAATAATTTTAACGAATTTTTAAATTTATTATATATACTTGTCACGTCTGTTTACACATGAAATAAGATAATATTTTTGTTAAAAAAAATGTTGAAACCCGTTCGCATTGGGCACCTATCAGGTCAAATGTAAGCAATCCAGGGACCTATGCAAACAGTCATCAAAATCGGTCCCAGGAGGACCCTAGAAATTAAGTGACACAAGAATTTTATTTTTTTTTTTATATTTTTTTTTTTATATTTGCCGGGTGGGCAAATGACTCTACTCCACCTGATGTTAAGTGGTAGTAGAGTCCAAACGCGAGGACGGCCAGTACAGTCGGGAAGAAGATTCTGCACTAGCCGCCCCCGCCTTGCCGGCCCGCAAGATGCCTCTTCACGCCTCGTAAAGAGACGTGAAGCGAGCGACGTATTGCCACGATAGGGATGGGCAAAGTGTGGAGGCGTGTTTCCCCCGGCATTGGTTCAGCAGCCGTCTCCACTGGACCAACACCCATCGCGGCAATGCTCGCTCGGGCACTGGCTGTACGCTGGCTGACCTCGAAACGCGGCTGCAAGCCACTTCACGAGATTTTCACCATGCGTACGGTGGTAACAAGCCAGGCGGATGTTTATCATCCTACCACCAGATGATATCCCTTAGTCGCCTCTTACGACACCCATGGGAAAGGGGCAGTGAAATGTATTCTTTCTCCGTCACTGCACGGATGAAAATATAACTTTATATTATATATATAACTTTATATGTATAAAGATAAATTTTATCATTACCTGCTTCGCAGTAATCAACTTGATACGTAGTTTTGTTGCGATCTCGGTCAATACGTTGTTTTAACTCTGGCGATGCTTCGTTCTGCAGAATGCTGTACAGCATTGGGTATTTGGACTGCAACTAAAGGTAAAAATAGCAAAGATTTTACAACTCTTATTATTTAATAAGTTATTTAATAAGTTACTACTTTTGTTTCTGTTTTGTTCTTGTTTATTATTTAAATATTTTTATTTTCTGTTTTTAAATTAGTTTTGATTTGTATGTTTTGTAATTGTGTTTGGGAATGATGTGTTCTCCTGTAATTGGTTGTGCATAGTTAGTTTTAAGTGAAAAGAGCTTTTGAATGTGTGTTATGCACAACTGTTGGGCATCCAAATAAATAAATAAATAAACTCTTGTCTCACCTTCCTACGTGACATTTTACCCTTATTCACAATAAACAAAACTAAAGTTGTCGTTTTCAGAACTACTAATCCCCATTATTCAAATATCAAATTTTAAGGGCAAAAATGTTTACTATAATATACTTATACTAAGGGTGTTTAATTCTATCAGATCGGTTACGCATTTGAAAAAACTCAATACCTTATCTAAGAACGCGTTCGGCTGATCATAGCGTGAGGTAGGCGTCTCTGGACTAGCACCAACTCGAACTGGATAGAGTTTTGGATCCAGTAATGGGCCCATCATCTGCCGAAATTGTTGTAATGTATACATTTTTTTTACTGCGTCGTTAGTTTAGTAGCTAGCTTATGAAGCTGTAGAATCCGAAATCCAAGACTCAGATAAAGTACATAAGCCGTTGATTCTTCACTCGAGTTCGTAGGTTGTTGCGCATCGCCGTCCCATCAAATTATGAGTGTGCAACTGTGTTTGTGCTCACATTTGAACACTACACTACAATATACCTTACGCAGTTGCGTATTCTCCGTTGAGTATGGCTGCCATGAACTAAGTCTATAAATAATATAGATAATAAATATATAATAAATATATATAGATAAGTCCATAATTGATTACAATTTTGAACAAAACATTGAATTTTTATTGACTTTAATTCAATTTACCTCATTCCTACTCCATCCCCCTTCTTTACCAGGTGGTAGTTGTACTTCCGCTCCTGTATTCTGCGGGCATCTACAATCTGGTGGACGCGTGTGTTGCATGCATGCTTGATAGAAGGCGAGCTCCTCGCCTGAGAGTTTTGGGACCCTATATAGAAAATTGTAAATAGCAATGCATTAATACTAAAACGCATGAAATGGCTAGCTTGAATTAGTGATAATCAAAATGAAACAATCTACAGATATCTTATTAAGCTAAGATATTTAGTAGGTACTAATCATTAAGCAGGTGCGTTCATTTAAGGTGTCCATTTCAAATCAAATAGCGTGCAGTTAGAAGTCACTCATTAACATGCATATGACTGTAACTACTATATGTATTCTACGGGTGAACATACTTTATTACTAAGTTTCTTGCCGGATGCTCTCGGCTATCTATCTACAGGCTAGGTATCTACATTCGTAACTGATGGCATTTTATCTTGTTACATGATTCTTCAAAAGTGCTTCACGAGTGTCCTTGAATATAGTAAATTTTTGTTCTGATGGGTTTCTTCGTCGTTCGACAGATTTATAAATTGGTAAAATATGCGCGCGTACTTACTCCGCAAGACCCGCTTCACCGGTCCCAGTGGAAGCGCCAGGTAAATTAGGCCATAAGTAGTCTTTCTTATAAGTCGTTAGATAGTGATCCATGATTTATTTAAATTAATTATTTTAATTCTGACATCACTAGAAATTTTGTAGCCCAAAGTCATATATAAATGTAAAAGTTAATTAAAAAAGTCTTTCGGAATCGTGTGTTTGTTTTGACATTTGGATTGATCGTTGACATCAAGTTGGTTCACGTTGACCTCTTTACTAAACGCCTCATTTAATAAAACCATAATATACATATTTTTTAAGTTTTACCTGCTTTCATATTTCTCTTCTTTGGAATGTGGGGTTTACCTACATTTACATGAGATTACATATGACCATTGATGTCTAAAGACGCGCGCTGACTAAAGCAGGCAAATTCTGCGCTATGTAACTACGTACTTAAAGTGAGCGAACGAGCAAGCGTATATGTCGCTCACCTGTCTCAGCTCTTGCAGAATCAGCTGATTACTGTCTATTCCCGGTTACTTGTCTATTACCGGTGGAAAAGTAAGCTTTTTCTTTGGACACCCAAATTATAAATATTTTTATAATTGCCGACTTAAAAGAAAAATAGAACAAGAAAATACTGCTAAAGATTTCAAAACCCCTGCTGAAGTGGTCCTCGCTGCTATCTCTGTCCAGTCACGGATTCTACCGTTCTGGAGGGACCTTCCACGAGCCTGGTTCATACAATTTGAAGCAGTCGTTAATCCCTTGAATACATCGGATGACCATAGATACGTCCTGCAGCAGCTGCAAACCACAGACCTGCAACACGTAACTGACATCCTGTATGACACGCCAGCCACAGAAAAAGTAAAATACTACATTGAATAATCGCTTGCTAACCGTATATGAAAAATCGGATTTAAAAAAATTCCAAAAACTCATCAGCGGACAACCCGCTAACAACCCCGTTCGGTCTCTTTAAATTCAACCGCATGACCTTCGGACTACGCAGTCAAACATTTCAACGCTTTATGCACTAAGTTCTCAGAAGTGTCAATAATTGTGTCTGTTTCGTTGGAGGCATCCTATTATGTTCAGAAGACGAAGGAAAACACATTCAATTAAATTCGTACCAAAACGATTAGAAAAAATCGGAGTTATATTAAAAATCGAAAAATGTGTATTTGGAAAAAAATAAATTGTTTTTGTCTCAACGGAAGGAATAAAATCTATTTAAGCTCGCATCGAAGCGATATCTAAATATCCGAAGCTGACAACCATAGATGAATTACGCCAATTCCTTAGCATGCTTAATTTCTGTCGAGCCTGTGACACATCAAGCATATTTTTCAAAAGCAATGAGCGCTACACAACGCCGCTACAGCGTATACGATCGCGAATTGTTAGCAATCACGGCGTTACGCAACGATAACATCAGCAATAATCCTACAATAATGACATACGGAACCTACATAATCGAAGTTGAATGACTCAGAGTACTTACGCCGCCTAATGGAAACCATGGCAACGCTACAATCGGCGCCGCGCAAACACACTCCACAACATAAACCATTCGTATACGAGGACCAAGCAACGTGTACGCATGTATTTATACGCAATGATTCGAGCGCCGCTCACTCTACCATACGATGGGCCATACGAAGCTTAAAAACGTTAGGACAAGTATTACAAAATTCAATTACCCTTACGCACAAAAGTCGTTTCGTTACATAAACTCAAACCAGCTTTTAAATACAAACCAAATCGATCATCAGAAGAGCTATCCTGTATGCAACACAACTTCAGGCAACACAACAAGATCTGGAAGAAAAATCAATCCCTCAGTGCGATTTTCTTGAAGTGGAGTGATGTGTGGATTACCTACATTTACATTTACATTAGATTATATATGACCGGCAATGTCTAAAGACGCGCGCTGACTAAGGTCTAAAGGCAGGTAAAATTCTGCGCTACGTATTATGTCAATAAATATTGCACATCGACCTTTAAAAAAAAGAGATAGTCGGCTACTTTCGGCTTCGTAGAGCGTTATTTCTGACGTACACTGAGTCACTGCCTATGTGATTTTTGTCAGTCGTTGTTTAAGTGTGGTCGCGTGCAGTTCTAAATATATACACAGAGTTGTTAAATACCCCAACTTTAAATAATTTAAAGTTATAGAAAAAAGAGTTGACCCAAAATTGAAGAAACCCCAGATTTACGATATTATATGCTAGCACAAAATGAGGTTCACAGAGTTTTCCGTGGATTAAGTACTTGCCGAATATGGTCACACTGTGTTGCGAATGCCACCATATCATCCACATTTTAATGCAATTGAAAATATATAGTCTCCACTGAAAGGTTATGTAGCCGCTAGACACGTGGATTTGAATTTGACATCAGTAAAAAAAATGGGATGAACAATGGAAAACGGTTTCCGAATATGTGACCAATGAATGAATATCAAAGAATTCAACACGATTAAGACAATTACACTGATAGACTTGTGATAAATATGGCCGATAGTGACAATGATATTTATATACTTTCTTCATGGAAAGTACAGATAGTGAAATGGAAGGGAACTTTAATTCACCTAAATTCCCAATTCCTTCCATTTCACTAGACACTCTGTGCTCTAAACCGGTGATATAAACAAGATCTTTTCGTTTTATTTCTCCACAGCCTAATGACTGCATTTATATTAAAAAAATGGTGTATTTTATTCAATTAAACAGAAACTAATAACTGTTTTAACAACTCCTAATAGATAACGGACTGTTAGTCTATTGTACGACAGAGATAACGCTCTACGAATTAGTCGATTGTCTCTTTTCAAAGGCCGATGTACAATATTTATGCCGACCAGCAAGAAAGACATATTTCTATAACTCTAAATAAGAAGTACACAACTAGTAAGCTACGGCCCAGAACTCCTACAGAAATATTGCTTAATGAGGCTGAATAGGAATTGGCGTTGTTTTTATTTCTATCATAGCCAACTCGTAGTGGATCTGATTTTTCACTTTGACTTGGAGAGACAGCGTGCACATCGTTGTGCCGGCGTTGTTAACAGTACAGTAACAGTCTGTTATAATAATATATCCTGCGACATTATTCACACACGGCCATCTGAAACCATACTAAGCAGAGCTTGTACTATGGAAACCAGACAACTGATATACTACATATACTACTTTTCTTTTGGAATTATATACTTATATAGATGTTAATGTCCCACTGCTGGGCTAAGGCCTCCTCTCCCTTTTGAGGAGATGGTTTAGAGCTTTCTCCACCACGCTGCTCCAATGCGGGTTGGTAAAATACACATGTGGTAGAATTTCAATTAAATTAGACACGTGCAGGTTTCCGCACGATGCAAAACCTCACCGTCAAGCTCAAGATGAATTATAAACACAAATTAAGCACATGAAAATTCAGTGGTGCTTGCCCGGATTTGAATCAACGATCATCGGTTAAGATTCACGCGTTGTAACCACTAGGCCATCTCGGTATCTCGTTGTTTGTCCTCTTAAATCTTGAAGCGTGTGGTTACATAAGTTGTAGATGATATGGACAGGACAATGCTTTTATACAAAATATATTACTTCAAAACGCTTCTAATGTACCTACTGATTTATGACGAGGCGAGTTAGTCTAGTGTGAATTGTCCATTATAACCAGAAATAAAAACTTATGTGGAGTGTGGAGAGAATCAGGGGGACGATGAAACAAACAGATATTATAAAATATTTTAATAACTTTAATAAACCTTCTCAAACGATTATGGTATCGGTATGAAATAATTATAAATCAAATTTTAAAATATATAAATAAAAAACAATGTTTTCTAAATACTTTTCAGACAAATATAATTAAAAAAATTATATTCTATAGCAATAATTGTATGGATTTCGCCAACGACCATATTTTGGTTCTTCTCGAGGTTTACCAAATGGACTTCTTTCAAGTACAACTTCAGCCAAGAGTCCGTGGCTTACTCCGTAACTGGTATCACCAGTTCGGACCCTAAGGATACGACGGAGCTCCTCTGCAATAACAAAAATTGTTAGATTAAATATTTCTGACTATATATAATAAATAATAAGCCTGGTGCGCGGTCAACACCACTCACAGAGTTAGCATTAAAAATATTAACCGTTCCTTACATCGCCAATGTTTAACAAACCTTGGGAACTAAGATGTTATGTCGCTCGTCTTCGACTTACCAAAATAAATAATTTCGCTTTCCAGGGTGAGAGATCTTAACCAAATTATTTTTAAGTAAGTTTCTCATAAACTAATTCTTAGATAAGTAGGCTTTTAAAAGAAGAATTATATTGATAGATATTTTGGACTTAGTCATATTAGAGCAATCACTTTATTAGGGTTATGTAGGTATTAGTTGAAGTGTACCCAACTATTTAAACTCACGCTAATACGAGTACATATTTAAAGGATATCTTATCGTTAAAATCTTATATAAAACTTAATCACTAGTTTATCATCTACAGGTGATAATGATTAGTTTAGCGAGATTAAGTACTTTGTAAAGAAGGATCAAATTTAGGTTTCATGGACATAGAAGAGGGTGGGTCCTTGTATTTCTCCGGTTTTGGATGTCTGTACGAGCCCTTTTGGCTGGTATCAGGAATGTAGATGTCATCAGGCAAACGCAGAGTTTGTAGGGCACGAGCTCGTCGCGCCAGATTTACTGACATAAAGGGTAGCTCTGGGAAAAAAATATTTTATGTAAAACATCGATGTGTTCCAGGGGCTATAACACGGCGTATAAGAGCCGGTGAGCCCCACATCCTCCTACTTATACGTCCTCCTACTCATACGTGTAAATACGTCCTATACAGATAGATATAAAAAATCTTAACTGGAGATTTAAGGTTCAAATTCTGGAAAGTACTACTAAATTCTCATGTGTTTATATTTCATCACGCTTGCTCAATTTTGAAGAAAATAATGTAAGACAACGTTCATTCGTGTGACACGAGAAATTCTGGCATGATTTTCATGATTTTCAACAACTTGTAGTAATACAATGTAGAGGAATAAGCTCCAATCCCTATTCTACACAAAAAAAGCTCTTTGTCCAGCATTGGGACATTTACGGGGTTCAAACTTACAGAAAAAATGCTTACTACCCTGGGTAGTTTACTAAATATGCAGTAATTAAAATATTTGCTTGGTAAATTAGACATATTATATACCTCTAGAACAGTACTTGGTAAGGTACTCGGTTCGCTTCAGGTCTTGAATCTCATGTTCTACTGGGACCGGATCAATATCTTTTGACATGTACATCTTCGTCACTTTCGGGTGATCTTCCTGGAACTATTGAATTTTATATTTTGTGAGTTTTTCTTAATGTAGTTATCCGGACAAGTATATGGGCCATCTGGTCGTAAGAAATACTGACCATTACTTAAAATGCACCACTAGCCTTCGGAACTATGATGTTACGCCTGTAAGCTGCCCGTATGCCTGTACTGGCACACTTACCCTTCCTACCGGAACACAACAATACTAACTTACTGCTGTTTGGCCGTAGGTTATGTGATGAGTGGTTTTTTTAATAGAACAGGAAGGCGGACGAGCATATGGGCCACCTGATGGTAAGTGGTCACCAAATGCCCTTAGACATTGGCACTGTAAGAAATGTTAACCATCGCTTAAATCGCCAATGCGCCACCAACCTTGGGACCTAAGATTTTATGTCCCTTGTGCCTGTAATTACACTGGCTCACTCATCCTTCAAACCGAAACACAACAATACTAAGTACTGCTGTTTTGCGGTAGAATACCTGATGAGTGGGTGGTACCTACCCAGACGAGCTTGCACAAAGCTCTACCACCAGTAAAAATTTAACAAAAAATTGCTTTAACAAAAAATTATCAACAGAACAGTCGCTGTACAAGTTTTCTTTTAAGGAAAAGCTTGGAGCCAATATCACATGATAATCGTTGAATAGTAGAATTGCAATTATAGCTGTCCCAAAACTCTTCCTTCACAGCCGAACACGACATTAAAAACAAAAACTAGTGATGAGTCAATTTAATGCAATTAAAATTTATATTGCTCCGTACAATTACATAGTCACTCTTAACGTCATGACAAACTTCCTTGAGTCTGTGATTATGAAATTTATAAAAAAAAGTTTAGAATAATGTTTAAATTTTTACTCTCTCAACAGCCTTCTTATAATATTCGAAGTCTACTGGACACAGGACGTCGGGACTCTTGCGTGGCTGTTCCCTTGGTTTCAAGAAGTCGCGATTCAGTCCAACGATGAGACAGTCGTCATCTACTGCTTTGCGGCGAGGACTCTTACTAAAGTTGTAACTTATATATTATTGTCTTGGTTTAAAATTGAATGTACTACATAAAAAAGTATTAGAAATATATAAAGTTAAAAACTGCATATGAACAATTGTCTAATATTAGTATAATAATATAATATAACGGATCTATAAAATATCAATACGTTTAGTAAAAAAAAGAAAACTAAAACGGGCACGGGCGCATAAGAGAAAGAAAGGTATAAATGTATATAAAAATATTATAATTAAATTACGAAAAAGTAAACCATTTACATTTAAATATTACTTTTTTTTATAGAAAAGGAAGGTGGACGAGCATATGGGCCACCTGATGGTAAGTGGTCACCAACGCCCTTAGACATTGGCATTGTAAGAAATATTGCCCATCGCTTAAATTGCCAATGCGCCACCAACCTTGGGAACTACGATCTTATGTCCCTTGTGCCTGTAATTACACTGGCTCACACACCCTTCAAACCGGAACACAACAATACCAAGTACTGCTGTTTTGCGGCAGAATGTCTGATGAGTGGGTGGTACCTACCCAGACGAGCTTGCACAAAGCTCTACCACCAGTACAGCAGCATAGTACAGAATTATATAAATACTCAAGGACAAAGTTGTTTATTTCCTTTTTTTTTTAGAAAATCGCATTTACGCGTTTTTCTCGAATGAAGTGGGGAATGTACTATGTATATGTATGTAATGACTCATCCAGAACCACCCGCTATCGACATGACATTAGTCAGGCTTGGTAGCGAGAGTTCTACGCAGACTAAAGTGCTAGGTAAACTCTATCAAAAAGTGGCGAACCGTGTCCGAAGGCGCACCACACGGCACGTGGCAAACGACTCGTGACTATTCGTGAGCAGGTACTTATCGAAACACCCAATCCGGTAAGCTCCTGCATCAGCCTGAAAGTCAGTGCGCCGTTTTTCTCGCCTCCACTGTCGAGACCTGCTAATGGGGACACTAGGTCCTCCTCCCACTTGCGAATCATAGCTCGCTGGGCTTACTTACTTACTCCTGCCATTCGAATAGGCTAAATGCTCTTCGCAATTTTATTATAATAATTCCAATTCTTAATTAAACATATGATAACTTGTCTAGAGTTTACTACATTGATTGTTAATAATTATAGTTATTGCTAGTCATTGCGTAATGTTACTTAATGCGTAAAATAGTCCTAAGGCAAAAGTATTTTTCTGATCTTACTGGGTTTCTTAGAAAAGTGCGTTCCACACTCACACACACACACTCACCCACTTCCACACTTGAGTTTAGCTTGACATATGTATGTTTAATATATGTTATACTTATGTTCAGTTTTAATAAATAATTGTGTAATGCTTTAAATGTATGTCTAGTGCGTAGGTTTCTAAATAATATGAAGATTATGTTGTACAATATATTAAGATATTCATCTCAGGTATCGAATAAATCATTAAAAAACTAAGTGCTTCTTACGGTTTATCTTTTTTAACAAAATCTTCCATGTACACAGACTTGAACTCAATTTCTCCGTCGAAAACAGACATGTTTTGAAATAAAATGGAAAATTACTGATAATAATTTCTTTTGTGTGATTATACATATATAGAATTTGTTGATTTTGTGACATTCGACACTGTAAGGAGTATTTCATAAAGAGTATATTATAAGATTCTTACGTAATTATGTTTTGTTGCCATTATGCAAAATATATTTATATTAAAAAAAAAACCAAAGATCCAAAAAAAATTAACGAAAACATTTTTTAATGAAATAAGTAAAACGGCAGGTAGTACAAATTTATTTATTTAATTATAAGGTACATCTATAATGGCATTATAATCAACATATTCTGATATAATCTGCGAATAACATAAAAGATTACAATGAACTTAACATGCGAATAGACACAGCCTTATTATCTAAAAAAAGGTTTTTTGTATGTAGAAAAATCATATGAACATTTGAGCTCTATTGGTTGTAATTATGAATCAAAAGACGAACATAATAAATAGTGGTGTCCTTTTCTACTTTATTAGTTAAAAAAAGGACAACGTGAACTGTCAAATTGTCAAGTGCCAAATGTCAAGTAGATGTGTTGAAGTTACATCGAACATGTCGTTATGACGTCATTCCAGTGTCATAAAATATTTTATTATCCGGTTAAATTTAAATCATGTAAATTTTTTATGATAAATCATGTTTAATTTAGTCACGTGGCTATCAATATATAGCCTTATACTTGAAATTATATTTCCCTGTGTTTTTATGTTACTAACTATCCATATTACCATACAAACAGATTGATTTGGCAAATACTTAAAATTATTTTGCATGACTGATTTTAACAATTCATAATATTTCATGCATAATCACTGTTTTAATTTATATCAAAATTTATACATATATTTTATAATAACACTGATTTTAATGAAGCAATTGAAATATACAATTTTTATAAAATTACAAAATCAATGCATATTAAATTAATTACAATTGTAATAAGTATTTCGTGGTTGTATTGAAATGCACTATATTATTAAAACACTCCTTACAGTTTTCAAGTAAAAAAAACTATAGGAGTTGCATTATAACATTGATATGATACAAGAAAAAGGCACAACGCGTGTTACACACGATCCCTTTAAAATGCCATATTTAAAATAAAAAGTTAAAAAATTATTGCGACCTGTCACACATTTTAAGCATTTTAAAATGATCATGGGTAATATGGTTCTAAATATCACATAGCATATCAAAATTACTACAAATTTAACGAAATATTAACTATTATTTTGTAATACAAAATTATGATACATCTTTTAAACGTCAATTTCAACGATAGCTGGCGCTGTTCCAGTCAGCCTTTAGATGACCACATTTAATAGTTGAAATAAGCAGAAGCACACGTAAAACAAACGAGATAAATATTTATATTATGAATTAACATTTAATATCAATTGTCCATTTACACTGCCCTTCGATTTATATAAAAAACTATTTCACAACACTTCATAACTTTGGGAATTAGGGTGTTTGACCTTTTGGTTTTTTTCTAAAAAAACTGTTTGTAATGATGGTAAATGATATAAATAATTATTAAACCGCGTTTCTTTGGTGATAAGAAAATAACAGTGTCTCTTAAATCTCCACATTGAAACAAAATGATAATTGTTAATAAAACGTTAATATTTAAAATTCCATTTTATATATATATTGTATATTTATATAATGAAATTTTATGTTTGTACAAAGATACAAGAAGAACAAAGGTACAGGAAGGTTTGAAAATATTAGGTTAAGTATATAGTGACAACGTAACATAGTTTTCACATATATAAATAGTTGATAGTAATAAACTGAAACAGCCAAAACCCCGTCATCCCTTACCTCAACATACTCCATTTCCACGATTCCACAGCTTTCTCTAAATATTAAATAAATCTATTGCAGTGTAAGTCAGTATCGTTCGTCCTCGGACATGGAGGCGGAACTCCTTTGCTATGGAACCCTAAACGCTACCACCAGGTCCTCGTGATGTTCCACCCGCAGTTCCGATATGGCGGATGCTGCTTTTTTAACGGCATTTGTTATCTGGAAATTGAAATTAAAATAATTATACAATTATACAGGATTTAAATTAAATATAGTCCGACAAGGATATTTTTAGTTCGTGGCCAGGCGTGGAACTGATATTAGTGTCCGACCGAACCTTCGACTTCGGCTTATGGCCTTCAACTTGTTGTTTTTTTAGTCATATACAAAAAACTACCACCTGTGGGCAACCACAGGTGGTAGTTTTTTGTTGATAATTAAGTGCAGCTTTTTTTTAAAAATAAACTTGCTAAATGTTAGCACAAGGCAACAGAATTTTAAAAATGAAATTAACAATTCCAAGAGCCAATAAAGATGGCCACTTTGTTTTTATCATTATTAAATGTACGATTAAAAACATTCAAGCTCTTAGATCTATTT
The DNA here is from genome assembly GCA_905147175.2 of Nymphalis urticae. Classification (NCBI taxonomy): domain Eukaryota; kingdom Metazoa; phylum Arthropoda; class Insecta; order Lepidoptera; family Nymphalidae; genus Nymphalis; species Nymphalis urticae. The sequence goes on along the minus strand of LR990004.1, from coordinate 9,464,162 downwards.
CAAAGCAATATGACAATTTTGATTAAATTGGATTTTGGAAGTATTTATGGATTAGTTTTGAATTATATTAGCAGTGCCAAACAGATTTAGTCGCGTTAAAGTGGTATTCTACACCTATAATATATATTCTATGTTTCAGATACACAATGAATACACTGGCACTAGTGCTTCTAATTAACTAAGTATCAGTACTGATTGGCAGACTGGTTAACATTTGTATTTGTAGTAAATGCTCTGCTCTTTAGGCTTGTAATATAATATTATTATTATTATGTTGTTAATCATAGCCACAATAAATGGGCCAAGTAGCACAATTTTTTTTAAATACTTACATAGTTGTTATGATGAGATGGTCAAATCTTTATAATCCTAAAATAGATTGTAACAAATCTCTTGAAATTAAATCTCAAGTCAAATGCCATTACTATAGCAAAAGGGGGTATCAAGAGCCCATTTGATATTTACAGGACAGTTATTATAGTTGACATGGGGGTCGGTGGGAGGACGAGTGCGAGGGCTCACCAGCTCCTTGTCGGCGGGCGCGAGGCAGGGCGCGGCGAGCAGCGCGCGGCGCAGCGCGGGCGGCAGGTCGGCCAGCAGGCGCGCGCGCGCGGGCGCGGGCAGCGCGGCGGCGGCGGCGCGCGCCGAGTACGTGCGCACGCGCTCGCTGTACGCGCCCGCCTCCAGCGAGTACGGGCCCAGCGCGCCCACGTCGATCACGTTGCTGGAAAACAGCCGCGACTTATGTGTGCTTACGGTTTGTATTACCCAGATCGACACGAATTTTGTCTGTGACAAGAGGGTATGAAATTCTGATTTATCGATAGATAGACGAAAAAAAAAAATGACCTTAAAAATTATATATATATATATGCTTTTGTATCCAAGAGGATGGTTGTACAATAGTTAAGAAAATCTATAGTTTTAAATTTTTTTTATCCATATAAATTCTAGCTTTAACATTCCTGTGACGGTAAGAATTCATCATCTTTTTAAGTCTCCTACAAAAAAGTTAATTGTTTTATTTTTCACTTAAGTGGTATCTGTAGACGCTGTATGACTGTTACAAACCCTTTTTTTTTTTTAGCAACATTTTATACACCATAAACATTTGTACAAAATTATCTATGCAACCTCTTTTGAATTGCAATCAAATACATACCAACAGTATTTAACACTAAAAAAAAAAAGAAAACTAACAAAAAAGCATTCTTATCATAACTACCACATAAGCAAACTTTTTAAGGAACAGGGGTATTTTTCCTTTATATTTTGTTTTTTATTGTATCATAAATAATAGAAAAAACCATATAATAAATTATAGGACAAAGAAAAATTTTTGTTTTGTAGAGTTATGTTATTTATAATTAATTTGGTCAAAAACAACAAATATTGGTCAGTTCAACAAACTACCAGATATTTTTACGAAATTTTTAGTTAGGAAGTTTGTAATGATATGCATCCAATTAAATTTCTGATAAATGCTGTAAATTTTTCACCTGACAGAATGGTCAGGTGAAAAACAGCAATGTTTGGTGAGTAAGGTTGCATAGATAATATTTCCTACCTGGAATATATTGTGCTGCACAATAATATTTCCTACCTGGCTAGCTAGTCTTCTTAAGAATGGCCTAAATATATTATCACCAGCGATAATAAATTAACAATGTAAAATCACTTACGTAGCAGTCTCGTGCAGTATTCTATTGAGTGCACTCTGTTCATCTGGTTTGCGAGGTGGTGTAGATGCACAAGTGGTTGGCGACGGAGTCTCCTGTTGCTGCTCTGGCACCTCGAGGAGATGGGTTCTCTCATTGACTATATTTTCCTGAAAATATACAACACTTATAGTTAATTATTTAAATTAAATTGTACAAACTAAATTGTAATATTTACTATGTTTTAACTCTATTATGAATAAAGATATATTATTATTATTGTTAATTGTAAAAATTATTAAAAATACCCATAGTAATCCATGGTACCAATGGTAACATTGCACTGAATTTTATACAATAAACTTTATTAGGAAGAAACTTATTAGGATATTTTTCTATTGTATAAAACAAACGAGCAACAAGATTGATGCATTTGTTTTAATGTGTATGATATAAAACAATACTCAACTGTTAAAGCATATTTTTTGCTATGTGGTGTATATGTGTAAATAAATCTATACACACTATATGTGTAACCTTGCCATATATCATGATATATTTTTAACATATACTTCTTATAACCTTGATAATTATATAGTATTACAAAATAAGACCTATTTCTAGAACAGTGTTAACGCAATGTATATTATTTACTATTATGTTGTTATATAAACTTCAATGACTTTCTTTCACTACATAATAAACATAATATTACCATGACATACAATTTTTATATTTAACTATTATTAATAAAACGATATATAATGTAAATAAAACATTTTTCTTAAGAGCTATAATAAGCTATTGCATTTTATGAATAAGAAAATTATCAATTTGCCTTACAATTTAAAACAATTATAAAAATGCATGATTATTGTTTATGTAAACAATAATAACGTGACAAAAAATAAAGATAAACCATACACACATCACACATTTCCAGGTTCAATATTGAAGATAATAAGCCAGTCAACCGGGAATAAGCGATAACAATACTAAATAACACCAACGTTTGTAATCGGAAAACGTGTCATATCTTTTACTATACTATATATGCAATTTTTTAAATAGTTTGCAATAGCTACACACAAACAAAGGATTTGAATTATATTTACATTAATTATTTAAATATCGTTCATACGTGTAAATTAGCTAAATTATTTCTATACCTGCGGGTCAGTTTCCTTGTGACATATACTGTAGCAGCAACCCATGACTGCGCTCTTCAGTGAGCCGAAGCATGAATGCAGCAAACTTTCCTCGCCGTCAGTCTGCATAAATATTTTGTTAAGTTTATTGTCGTTATAAATAGAAAAAATGCGTAATTCACGTAGGTACTACAATTTTTACGTCTCGCACGTCACTTCACGACAGTTCCTGACATTGGCTTGACATATTTTATGTCACTGTTAATGTCAAAAATACAGATAAAAATTAGTACTTATTTGTAGTTAAATTGAACTACTTAAACATAATTTAAAGTCATAAGCTTTCAAATGATAAATATACAATGATTAAATAATTTAGGTCTAGTTTATAAAGTGATATTATTATGTTTTGTGTATATTTTAATCTGTACAAATGCCAATTAAAATATATTTGTCAAAAACTTGACAAAACCTACTGTCAATTGCAAATCAAAAACACGTCAACACTTTATTCAGCTTTAAGTACTATCTATTTTCTCAGTAGAATATTATTATATAAAATACGATATCTTAAATAAAACATGATCAGATATCGAGGCAAAAAGAAGGTTATAGACAAGGTGAAAGAGTTAGATGCCTTCTCTAAAGTTCCAGAAGAATACGTAGACAGTACGCCGGTCGGCGGAACTTTTTCAGTAATAACGTTTTTTATTATTATGTGGCTTATTTATAGCGAAGTTTCTTACTTTCTAGATAGTAATTTAGTGTTTAGATTCATGCCTGATACGGATATGGACGAGAAATTAAGAATAAACATAGATATTACTGTTGCCATGCCGTGTTCAAATATCGGTGCTGATATACTGGATTCTACGTCTCAAAGCGTTTTTGGATTTGGAGAGTTACAGGAGGAAGATACCTGGTGGGAACTAACGCAGGAACAACAAGACGCATTTGAAGCTGTCAAATATTTAAATTCATATTTAAGGGAAGAATATCATTCCATTTGGCAATTACTTTGGAAGAAAGGTCACGGATCAGTCAGAGCTACAGTACCTCAGCGAAAAAATAAACCAAATCGCCGGCCTGATGCCTGTCGCTTACATGGTGTGCTGACATTAAATAAAGTGGCTGGAAACTTTCACATAACGGCTGGTAAAAGTTTACACCTTCCCAGGGGGCATATACATCTTAATATGCTTTTTGATGACACACCTCAAAATTTTAGTCACAGAATACATAGACTTAGCTTTGGCAGTCCAGCAAATGGAATTATATACCCTCTAGAAGGAGATGAAAAAATTGCAACAGATGAAAATATGCTGTATCAATATTTCCTAGAAGTAGTACCTACAGATGTGGACACGACATTTGAATCAATCAAGACATTTCAGTATTCTGTAAAAGAACTACAAAGACCCATAAGTCATAGCAAAGGCTCTCATGGTGTTCCGGGAGTATTTTTTAAATATGACATGGCTGCTTTGAAAATTCAAGTTTATCAAGAGAGGGAGAATCTTTTACAATTTATGTTACGTTTGTTTTCTATTATTGGCGGCATTTATGTAATAATAGGATTTATCAATACTGTAGTGCTAACAATACGAACGGGATTATCAAATACAGTAACAACAGAATCTTTAAAAAAGAAAGAATTTAAATCTTCACCACCTACACCAGTCCAAAGAAATCCTTTACTTATGACACCAGATTTAAATGTGCCTTTAGATTTATTAAAACAATGACATTAATTGTAAATAAATAAAATAGGTAGTTAACTGACTTCTGTATATAAGAATGATTTAATTATTGAATTTAATACAGTAAATTTGTTTATAATAAATATTTGGTAATTTTAAAATGTGATCTGCTACTATAAATGAATGTTTTTACAATTTTTACAAATTAAGTTAATTTATTTTGTATGCAATTTTATTTGATCAATCATATTTTAACATTTTCAATGTTTTGACCGAGTCATGTTATATAATTTTTATTTTATACAAACATACTTTTTAATACTGTAAGGGTAATATTTGTATAGTCAAAAAAGAATGCTTATTTTGTACAAAGTAAAATACTATGTTTTAGTTTAAGCTTATGATTTGAAAATGTCTGAAAAATTAGAAATTATTACAGTATTTTATAATTTTTAATATTCGAATATTTTAAAATAGGAATTTTATACAATGTATCACAAGGATCTGTCGAAATGTCTATAATTGTTAAAGTTGTTTAATATTCAAAATTATACAATAACTAAATAATAAACTCAATGAGACTGGATTGCAGGTGTTTTGTTTAAAAAAAAAGTTTAAATTTGCGTACTTCATACTAACGGGTGCCGCACCATTGGTGAACGGTGCGATATATCCTCACTCTTCACACTCACATATTTAATATTCTCTTTCTCTTTCAATCACCGCTTCTCCGAATGTCGTTTTGTTCTCATCGCGACGACGATTGACGAACGAACTGCGAAGTGCGACTGCGAACCATTCGCGCGGCGGCTTCGCCAGTAAATGACGCGTCGTGGCGTTTGAACGTTAAACGATATCCGAAAAGTTTCAACTTAAAACTTGTGGCCCATTATAATAAAATAAAAACTATATAGCTGATGATCCTTCAGCAGTGCGGTGCATTTGAGTGAAAAGTAGTGTCAGTGAAGTGTATAGTTTATTTTTTAGTAATTTCAATTTACCGTTTCAATTGAACGTTACTGTTTTGTTCAACAAAAAGCGCGTAATAACAAGCCGTGCTGAACGCAAGAGAGGGCCGTATATGGTTAAGTTGATTCTTCGGGCTGGCGTCCACCGGTGAAAGTAGACCTTTGTTAAGTTCATAAGGACACGAGCCAATTGCAACTAACTCGAAACGACGTTTCGTGTGTAGTTGCGACGGGAAGGTGAGTGGCATTTCGCTTAAATTACCTACTTAATTTGCCAGGTACAGTTATATTTATCACGAGGCTCACATCATAACTTACTTAATACAGTCAGTTATTATGATCCAATTAATGGCTCAATACTTGTAACTTTTAATTTTTTTCAAATGAAACTTGATAAATCACCTAATATTTCATTATAATATCAATATGTCATTGGCAATTTTTATTTGCTTCAATGTAACAGCTGAATGTTCCAAACGACGATTTTTCATTCATACTATGGCTGACTGGCTGTAGGTCAGTGCCCTGTACCCTACCTGTTGACTCGTTCCCGGCCTAGCCGGTTCTCCTACACTGCCTGCGGGTAGCTGAAAAAATATGTCAGGTTTCCGAACTGACATTGATAAATAAATCTTTTGTTTTTATAAACATAAAAGTCGTAAAAACGTATACATAACTTACGTCTCAATGTCGAGACGTCCATATAATCTTTGCAAACACGATGCGTCATGTGCATAACTGTTAGGGTTATTAATTAAGTTTGTTTTAAAGATATGTGACTTTTACTTACGTTAATTAGGATGCCATTTTATAATTCGTTTAGGAATGATTGATGTTTCCTTTTCTTAAAAAAAATCGAAAGATTTTTTTTTATTTTATTATTATTCGTTTTAAACACTTAATTATTTGTGTAATATGTAAAACAAAATTATATTTAGATCAGTCAGAAATTACATTAATATTTTAATTGTAACCTTTCATTAAATCATTTTTATTTTTAAAGTAATATTTTTCATGGTTTCAAAAGGGTTATAATGAGCCTTATCGAAAAAAAAAAATAGTTACACATATAAGATATTACTAAAATTTACTGTTTCCGCTTTTATAAATTTCCCTATTTATTATATTATTAACTCAAGAGTCGGGACGTAAAGTTTAAATCTTTGAGTTATAAAGTCAGTTACAGGAATCTCGCATTTTTATTAAAAAAAATACGTACCTGCAACAATGAATAAACGCTTACGGGTGAATGATAAATAATTTATGTACATATGTTTTAGGTGTGATATTTGCTGTTCATTTTTATGACTAAATTGAGATAAATAAAAATTTTAATTTGTGTTGGCGTGATGCAAAACTGTCTGCTAATAATATCCGTCTCGACAGTTGAATCGTATCATCGTCCGGTAAATAATTCGTGTCCGAGTGTTTTATCGGATTCCAATAATGTTGATAGAGCTATCGAAATACATAATATACAAGACGATAAATACGTCGGTTTAACTTAATGTGAACCAGCTCACATCGATCATTTTTGTCAAATGAAGAAGCAATGGACACAAAAACTATTGGTATTATACAAATTTGTTGATAAATACAGACTATATTATATTTATATAGTCTGTATAACTAAAAGTTCAATTCCCAGGTCGGGCCAATAAAAAGTAATTGGGTTTTTCTGTCAGAAAATTCTCAGTAGCAGCCCGGAGTCTGGAAGTGTGTACCTTGCCTCGGAAAGCACGTAAAGTCGTTGGTCCTGCACCGGAACTCTTTTCTGTCGTGTCGGATTACCGTCCCATCGGATTATGAGCGTTAGGGAATAGAGAGTGCACCTGTGTTTGCGCACACACTTGTGCACTATAATATCTCCTGCGTAGTTGGCTAATCCCTCTTGAGATTGGCCACTGTGGCCGAAATCGGTCTGGAGGATGTTATTATAACTAAAAGTAAATAACTTCGTGTATTCAACCACGTCTTATATTAACTTGAATTTAACTTAGTTATTAATTTAATGACAGTCAAGTAGCAAACGCTATTTAGAATAATAGTCAATGGCTGTAATTCAATAACTGTTAGGTAGAAGACATGGCGTATGCGACGAGTATAATTTAAACCAGAGTTGCAGCTAATAACACAAGTGAATGAGGTTATGGTGCAGAAAGAATCAATATTTTCGCATTACTGGAGTTTCCGAGGCAATTCGTGCATTAATGAAGGAGTATAGTTTTGCTAAATATTCGGCTATTCGATCTCGTCAGTTGTCAAATTTTAATTCAGAGGCCGAACAATTAATAAGGACATTAATAATAATAATATACACATTACTTAGGTTATATAAATAACACAATAGTTTTGAAAAGTATCGTCACTGTTTTATTGCGTAATAAATTAAACATTTACAAACTAAAAATAAATCGATAATGAACCATTTGAAATCGTCACTCGTGATATGAAATTAATGATTAATGTTTTGTAAACGCATCAACAATTATACTGATTGGATCTTGGAACCACACCTGATAACTCAATATTTCTAAATTAAGAAGTAATGGAATATATTTGATAAAACCTCGCTTGTTTTATTAAATATAAGTATATTTATATATACTTTATTGTATGTCAAAATTAAATTGCGCGAAAAGGCTCACTTTTAAATCATTACGAAATCTAGAAAAAGACACCTGCTAAGTTTTTTTCGCCGGCTCTTCTCGGGTCAGGTTTTCTTTGCCGAACCGGTGGTGGTTTTAAAGTTGACTCAATAAATAATGCTTCTATATTGAATAAAGGATTTGATATTCACTGCTTTCCCTATCAGCCATCTTAACTAATAGAAAAGGTTCGACTTAGCGTACAAAAAAAGATAATTCGAAGGAATTTTCGTTTCTAATTCTAATTTGATTTGATTCGTTCTAACTTGATGTAATTTCTGTTATAGTAATTAAATAAGGTTTCTTTGTAAATGTTTGTTCCACTGTTCATTTCTGGAATAACTATTCGCTTCACATATAAATGCAAAGGATGTCCTTCGATTGTTTTTAAATCCTTAGCATATTGGAATATTAAGTATGATTCATCTGCGACTTGGTCTGTTTCGTTCGAGTCATTTCATTGGTATAGTGGCTAGCTTATATAACGCCGTAGATCCCGAGGCCCTGGTCTCGGCTGGGTCGGCTACAAAAATGTTTTTTATAAGAAATATTTAGTAGCAGTCTGAATCTAGAAATCGTTTACAATTTCGTGCTTCGGAGTGCACGTATATCCGTTGATCCTGCGCCTAAATTTTATATATGTCCTGCAGAGAAATTGTCCCAGAATGGCTGCAATGTTCGAAATAGTCAGCTCAGCAGGACATTTGATTCAAAATAAAATTAAATATCGGTAAAAGTACTTTTGTTCATTTAGATAAATACATTATATATTTGTTATTTTGTAATTATAATTAAAACTATTGTTATATATAAGTTATAAAGACTAGTTTTAATTAATTTCTTGGTAAATATTCCGAATGTTAAACAAGAAGATAAGCTATCACTATTTCTGACAGTCGTTATTTACATAAAATGTATGTAAATATCTCAGTTGAATTTTACTCGTTAACCAGCAGCCGATTTGTAGAGTTGCAGGTCATGAGGACCGACCCATGACTAGGTTGATTTATATGTGAAACGTTTTCAGTTCTCTAGACGCGGTTTGATTGGTTTTTAGAAGTGCAAATAACGATAACGACATGGCGACCGGTTTTATTTAGCTTATATTATCTAATTGTGTAGGTTCTAAAGTTTAGTTACACTAATAAAAACAATGTGAAAAAATAGAACACCTTGTTATTTTTTTTTAAATTCATCATGCGGCAATGCTCAATTGAAACAGAGCAAGGCACCATTCTCATATAGCAATAAAACAAAACACTAAATCCATATTAAAAAGCTCATTACAACAGCTACATGCCCTATTTTACCTATTCCTTAAAATATTTCTGGTTTTATGTTTTTTATACTGGCAACTTTGTTGAGTGGACCTCCCGGTTAGCACTCACCCGATATTTACTTAGGATGAGAAATACATAAAAGCGAACTATGATATGGTGGCGTAATCAAAGTGTTCGTATGCAAGCCATTTCTATAAATGAATACAGTCAGTATTTGTATATAATATAATAGTAAAATATTATTCTTTTCCACACTGCCGGCGTTCCATAAGTAAGGCAACTTAAAGATTGACTTATAAGAAACAGCCGCCTGATATACATATTTACATATATGATAATTTAAAATAAATGTATAAATAATACATACTTTTATATAGAGGCACGGGGAGAGAATCGAACCGACAAAGTAGGATCACTGCCAAATGTGCCAACGGGCCATTCAATACCACATATAGGTACTAATATAACATGTAAATGTCTAGCCGCCATTACTCTCACCACTCAATAATCCTCGAAGGCGTGAAAACGAAACGGTCTCGTTTATTTAGAGCGCAGGATGCGGGCAAAGAGTGGGAACGGTTTCAGTAACACGATATGTACACTCGTTAGACAAAGCAAGCGTCTTGTAATATTCCGTTCGAAAAAGTGTTCAATAATAGACACTTCACTTTGTATTATTATCACTTAATACTTTTTGTACATTTGTTGGGCAAATTTTATCAGAATCCGTCATGCTATTCAGACTCGTTGTAACAGCCCGTGAATGTCCCACTGCTGGGCTAAAGACCTCCTCTCCCTTTTTGAGGAGAAGGTTTGGAGCTTATTCCACCACGCTGCTCCAATGCGGGTTGGTGGAATACACGAGTGGCAGAACTTCAGTGAAATTAGACACATGCAGGTTTCCTCACGATGTTTTCCTTCACCGTAAAGCACGAGATGAATTATAATCACAAATTAAGCACATGAAAAATCAGTGGTGCTTGCCCGGGTTTGAACCCACGATCATCGGTTAAGATTCACGCGTTCTTACTACTGGGCCATCTCGGCTCTTATTGTATATAGAAATATTCAAACCACTCGAAAGTAATATCTTGTATTGTATATAGTGTATGTATACGAGTACTTATACTCGAGTGGGGTCAGTCGTGAACCTATTAAAATAATTATTGTTCCAAAATTTCATCTTTACGGCTTTTTATAATTGCTCATTAATTTTAACAAACTTATACGCCTCTCAATGTACGTAATTAAGTTCATGTTTTAAATTATAATACATTTTGTATATAATGTACTCTATAAATAATACCTTTTATACTTCGTACTTAATCTAACTTGGAATCCTAAAACATAACACGTTTCCTCTGTATCCGCCCGCAATTTGTACGTAAAATATATTATTTAATACATAATCTTGATTCAGTTTCCTTTAAAAAGCCAAGGTCCTTAGTTAAAGTAATCAATTTGAATAGGTTTTAATTTACACCAAATTATTCATTATGGAAATAAATTAAAAATGAAAAAAATAATTTTCAAATCAAATGTATAAAAGTATGTAATTGTCATGTGCATTGTCTAGAGGCCTCAGCCAAATTACAATTAAATAACCTTAAAAATATTTAACCTTATAAGTTTAAAATATCGTTTAAAAAATTATACCTAACCAAATAAATTTTGTAATTCGTACTACACGAAGTGTACTTTTAGCTTACATATAATATTCGTATACGAATGATGTTGCTATGTCGAAACCGTGGCTAACATACATCGCGAAAGGGTTTACGATATTTACAAAATTAAAACATACTTTATTCAAGGCATAAGGTCTCTAAGATTAATTTAAAGTTACCAACATCGGAACGTGGATTAAACCGAAAAGACCCGACACAAGTCTGTAGTGACTATCTTTCACTAATTAAATATTATATATATATGTAATTAAAAACGGTATTATTTATGAAAATCAATAAATAGGTAATGTCTCCACGTTTTTTATCATATATCTAATCTTTTATTGATCTTTATAAATCATTTATTTATTTTTGGATGATTATTGATGACAAATGATAAAGAAAAAAAGTATCAAATATTAATTTCAAAAATACTGACAAAATAATGTTTATTACATTAATATTATTTCTGTTGCGTAATGCTTTAGGTTGCCGAAGTAAATTAATTCGTCCAGCTATATTAATTTAAATTTATTACATTTTTGTACATAAAAAAATTAAAGCATTACAGAATAAAATAATTACGCTAAAGATAATAAAAAATAATAATGACTCAACGTAACATAGCGTCTTGTCGCTTGTGCGAATATTTCAATGTATTAAATAATTTCACCGTTATTGCACGTGTATTGTTCAGTTCGGCAATAATGGCCTTCGAGTATTATGTTAGTGGGGTAACAAAGTGTGTTTCAAACAACAATGGAGGTTGCGCTAGTCATCCCAGAGTTAAACAAAAGGCTTTTGAAACATGTGCGTGCATCCACATCTGTGGTTTCTACACCTATTCGCTTAAAACGCCGTCAACAACTGAGTTTAAAATGGTATGTTTATTGTGCAAGAGAAATTGTAATAAGTTACTTGACGTAACTTCGAAAACATATGTAAATCTATATCTATCTATTACATATGCAAGTAAATGAATGAAATCAAATGTATAAATGTATCACGATTTTTTTAAATAGTGCTTTGATATTTAACATAATTCGAAACGTTAATGCAACGCATACATATATATTGAATTGATAATAATTTATTATCGATATTTATACATTCATAAAAATGGTTGTATGTCTGTTTGACCGATCAACCTGAAAGTTTGAACAAATCATTTTTATATACATATAAGCAAAATTTCTATTATTATTTTAAGGGTTAGACACAAAGAAACGACATTTAAAGTTTATTATTTCGTTTTTCCTCACAATTGCTTATTACTTTTTTAGTAAATAATTATTTTTTTAAAACATCTAATATTTTTTTTAAATGTCATTTCAAATTTTTTTTTATTATCATATATAAACTATTTACTACTTATCAAACATTAAAGAAATATTACAATTATTTCTTTACATAGAATATTTTATATATATCTATTCTACGATAGGTATTTTTTTCATGGTGTTATAACAAGATGGCAAAAGATAATTGCGAATAAATAACAGTTAAGGTGATTATACATATATTTGTGTCTGTATATATATAGTTTACTACTAATCCTTATGACAAAGAGTATCTAGTGAGTTTCTTCCCGGTAAAATGTACATGGATTGTAACTATAATATATTAAATGGAATCTTGTAAAATTACAATTTGAAAGTAATTTTAAGAACACAATTGAATATAGTATATTATTAATTTCGTTTGGTAGTTTTCAGAATATATTAGATTTAAATTAAGCACGTTTTTTTTTAACAGATGGATAAATAAAAACCAGCCTAAAATAAAAATGTTTTAGACGAAATTGTCCGTCTCTCGTCAAGTGTTTTTACGTTTATTGTTACTGTAACGTTATATCATTTCGCGTTACGGAGAGATCGTTTTATACATTTTAATTGCATTTTATGAGGAGCAAAGGTCATAGTTGTTATCTTAAAACATTGAAATTCGTCCAAAATTATAGATGATACTATATACTATTGTAACAGCCTGTGAATGTCCCACTGCTGGGCTAAAGGCCTCCTCTCCCTTTTTGAGGAGAAGGTTACTATATACTATAATCATATTAATGTTAAATATTCTTCTCGAGTTTGTGCATGTGGATACATTATATATAATCTTAAAATTATAATACAATTTCTGAATATAATATACTAAGTTTCCATTTACACTCGGTACTCGATATAATTTAAAAACCGCACCGTTCATAAAACTTACGTTCATTTTAATGTTGTAAAATGACATTTTGATAATGCTTAAGCTGCTTAAAATGCAGTCTAAATTAATTTAAATTAAAAAAAATATATAACAATCCCAAGTCCAAACTTTTTCACACAGATATAAATTCGTGACCTTTCTCTTGTAACACTTTCTTACTCTTTTTTTGCTATAGATTACATATTTTCTGTTTCACGGTGTCGATTGATTAATAAAAATATAAAATGATTTAAAAATAATTCGTATCCCGTTAGGGTAATGTTTAAAGTCGACTTACGATGATACGCTATTTTGATACTTGTATCGTTTAAACTTTAAAATTATTATAATCAAAATCGCATATCACATACATGAATTCGCGAACGTTGGCGAGTTCGAGTTTGTTCATACAGAATCTCTACTTATCTACTACTATATATTTAACCACAAACAAATGAACGTCAAGTCGTGATGTACTTAAACGGATCTATCAATCACGATTGATCAAGCCGTTTCGGTCAATTTGGTCCATCACAACGTCTTCTAAAGACTCGTTGATCGCAATACAATTACTATAAACGGCCCACTTACCTGCGTGGGTAGTATCTAGTTACCTATTGTTTCTTTATCCTTACCAAAATTATTATCTCGAACGAGTTATGAGCTGTACTTTAATGGCCCTTGTAATTACCACTATACCTTTTCTACACATTAGTCACCTCGGTGAAAACTTTATCGCAACGCTTAAGTAGTTTTTAATTACTATGACTGGTACATATTTGTTTTTACGTTTCTATTTTGCTTATTTGCATACTTATTTCATAATGAAACATCGGTTTAAAGGATCACCATGATCTTTATCGAAATATTATTGTGTTTTAAACAACACATTTCCCTCAATAGGACGTAAAACTTTTAGAACTGTCCAACTCAAAAATCCTTATTAATATTATAACATTCTACAGCGTTGTTAAAAATGTTATGAGAGATAAATCCCTTGCATTGAATTCCACTTTAAAATGTAACACTGTTTCTTGAATTTCTGCACGTCCGACGCATACGAGAGCTATCGACCGTCGATCCGCTCGATTGCCTCCAAGAAAATCGCTTCAGAAGTATTCCATGACACACGCGAATGGGTTGAGAACGTGCCTACACGCCTTTTGCAATTATCATTTACCACTCCATCTATGGGAGCTCTGTCTCGTTCATTTGCGTACGAAACGAAAAGGATAAAAACTATTCCAAACTACATACCTACAATTTTCAGGTATATTTTCCAATTGCAATTTTAATAATTTTAATAAGATCGCGATCTTAGATTTGAATGCACGACCGATATCTGAGACTTTCAACGAAAGAATTTAAATTTATTTCAGTTTCAATTAGTTTAAGTTCGTTGATGATAAAATGGCCGAGTGGCTTGAACACGCGAACATTGAACCGAAGATTATGGAGACAAGGTTTTTATGTTCCTAATTTGTATGTATAATTCATCTCGTGTTCGGTGGTGGAGCAAAACATAGTGAAGAAACCTGCATGCAGTTGGGTGAAATTCTGTATTCACATGCTAAATAAGCTCCAAGCCTACTCAAGAGAGTAGGCTTGGGCAGCAGTAGAACAAAAAAGGTGTAAGTAAAATTACTGTCTTCGTTTATTGTTGGTATTGACTAAGATCTTAGATGAACTTACGATGTAATATATTACTAGTTCACTACAATCTTCAAGCCCAAGGTAAAATAACACAACCGGATTTTAAACAATTTTTCTATGACATTTCTGTTTTTCTTGGTCTATATTATACACTAGACATCATAGAGAATACTTATACCAAAACAGTTCATAATTAAATAATAGAATTAAATGACCTTCTTCGTTCGGTTAAAAAGATTTAAAAAAAAATTAACGTCTTGAAGCCGACATCAGACAGCTATGTAATAAATATAAAACCTTTAAATAAAATATTTAATTGAGTTATTTTTAGTTACTGCATTATCTGTTATTTTTAACTGCTCTTTTATTGATAGTTGTTATTGATTGGACGTTCAGTTAAATGCGGACGTGAGTGATATTCGCTCCCGTGCAATTGATAATCACCGGGATTGGCTTAACTTGTTCTCCGAGGGACGTTGGGGACACACAAGGACACCAGACAGCAATGAACGTTCGACGAGGAATACAAATCACGTTTAAACTGCATATTATTTAAGTATTCATAACGCATATGCTTGTATGACATGCATAATATGTTGCATAATTATGTTATTGTTTTTGGACCTGTATTATAACATCTCAACAACTTTCGATTGTTAAAGTTTTATTAGATTTAAGATTAATAATGAAATATAGTTAAATAATTAGGATCTGTCAGGAATCCACCAGATTTCGGACTTATTGTGCATCGGATATTATTATGCAAATGTGTGTGTAAACATAGGTGTCCTTTATAATCCCTTTATCACAGAATCCAAATGTATAGTGTAAAGTTGTAAATATAAAGACGTTTAAATTAAACTAATTACATTCAAAACAAATTGATATCGCCGCATTTGAATAAATAAAGGACGATAAACATTTTCGCAAATAAATAAGCAACATAATATCCTATTTGTCCCAAATAACATCGATAATAAAATACGGGATACGAAAGACCGAAATTCTATCAACCCTTCCTCAAGTTTGCGGAAAATACGAAACCGACATCATTATAGCAGATTCGAATCGGATGGCGTGGTAACAAGATACCCGTATCGAAATCCTGGCTTAGAGCCCAAGATATTACGAGTTTAGCTAGATACATTGTGTCATTTCATTGAGTTTTCATTTTTGGAAACCGTACATTACACTACACATGTAAGATTAAAGCTTTTCCCCATTACACTTATGTAGGTTTTATCTAAAAAATGATTGAAGTCATTTGTAATATTATTAGATCTATTTAATATATTCTTCCATTCAAAGTTTTATTGTTTCTGAGCGAGTGTCACGTTACACCGTACATTTGAATAAAACTATTTTTTTTTTAAATATTATTCTTTTATCAAAAATATCTTTTCTTAGACATCTATTTGTTTATTGTCCTTAAATCACCATAGTAATCATGTTTATGATATTTATCATGAAATAATATAATTATATTGAGTAATTTTCGTATGAAAAACAAATATACCACTTACACTAAGATTTCTTTACAATTACATTATTATTAATGACAACAAAATCAATGTTGCCAGTTGTAAAAATGTATATTTTTTTATTGTATATAGAAATTGTTCGTTATTTGATTTGAAATGTCAAACAATTCAAAGCTTTCAATAACTTGAATAAGGCTCGTTATAGGTAAAGTTAAATTGCTTTCGTTCTATATAGTGACAAATGACATCTCCAGAAGATTTCTATGAATCAGTCACATTTTATTAAATTGTTATTTTTAAAATCAATTTTAATAGCAACAGATACTAAATAAGATCTTAGGTCTGTATTTAAAGGTTATATTCATGGAAATAAAATAAGAAGATGCGAACTGTGGGTTGTTTTTACTTATTTAAACATTTGTGTTTATAATTCATGCTTGTTTGGATTTCATCCCTGCGCGTCCCTTATATGCCCCTCGCGCACGATCTTTTTTACGCTTTTCTATCTAAAACCACTAGTGATATTTAGTTTTTGTTTCCGTGAGTCACTCATTTTACATATTCTGAGGAATATGGAATAATTTTATTTGTAATATCAGTAATATAAAGATCTTTCAAAATGTTTTCTCTTAAGATCCACGTGTTCTATCCAATGACCCATCTCGGCCCTAACTTACATTTATATATTATATAAGAAAATCGACGAACTCTAAGCTTCTCATATATTATATATAACCTTTTAAAACAGAATAATACGACTAATTTATTAATGATCTTTTACATAAATCAATATACACAGATAGAGAAAAACCAGTACCGACCAACCATCACAATTTCCATTACAACGAACGTAGAATTAGCATTAAATTATGTTTATTGTGAACAACGATTTGCCTCGAAATAGCAATAAGCACGGCCATTATCAAGGTGAAATCTCGTATATAATGGTAGTCCTACAAAATTCAAAGAAACGGTATAGCAAGTAAATACAATTGTCATGGCCTATGAAGGTGTAGTCACTGTTTTGTAAACGACGTACCATCACGCCATGTCTAATTCTATACCTACTGCGAAAACTCACTCGCTTCTCGCTTATAATTTTGTGACGTTAAAGTTAAGGTTAAGAATTAAAACCATATGCATAGTTTACGCTTTATTTTTGGTAATTAATTATTAATAAATACTTTTTTAAATGTTTTTTTTTTTAAATAATTCAATGTACAGAAATAGAAAGAAAGCTACTATCGCCGTAAGTGTCGATACAGTCATATAGGGGGAACCCATCTCACCTTGGGTGAGATATTCTTTTAAATACACCCATCAATGCCATTAGCAATTCGTAATGTGTCAGAAAACTAAGCCATAAGAGCAATACGAAGAAAGCTTGGTGTCATACGTCTGTTATCACTTTTCTTATAATATTAGAAATCACGACTCCTATCAACAATATAGATCAATCAAGTGATGACTTATTTATTACAAACGTTCCATAATGAATTATAATTTCATTCAATTTGAAGTCAAATAATTTTGTATTGAGAGATAAACATACAAACATTCTGATTTACTTATATTGTCAGTATGATTATATATTTGTATACAATGAGTAAATAATTAATTTATATATTACGTATTATATTTACATAACTGCAAGCTATATGGAGTTATCTGAAAATGTCAATTAAATGCGAAAGGTCAGTGGGATAATTTTATAATAAATAAATTATATACCTTGACCTTACATATAACTTTATATATTATTTTAAAACTGTCAGAATTAGTTTTAAAGCAAAAATAATTGATTTCTTTTTTAAGTTATAAATTACGCGTTACCGACCTACCTCTAAATATAAATACAGTAAGTAGTATATATTTATTCACATGAGACTTGATGACTATTTCCAGGTAGATTGGTTGATATTTACGACTAATGCTCTGCTTCTTAAATTTCTGCTCCTATTATCCTGTGAATTTATATACAGAACTAGAGCTTTACCTGTTTCGCAGCTGTTAGGTATAAAAAAAGTAGTCTTTGTCCTTCCTTGGGGCTCAAGCTTGCTTCATACCAAATATCATCAAAACCTTCCATCAGTGGCCTCCCTTAATAAATGGGCTATCCAAAAAAGCATTTTTTTATATCTCCCTCTCCCTGGTTATCATGAAATTTTGTATACATATTGGTTAGCGGTACCTAATACTTCCCCCCCCCCCCCTCAACGGCTGAAGCTTATAGGCGGAAACTAGCCTATAAAATTAACCAGGCCCCACGACTTCACCCGCGTTCTTTCTGGATTTTACTTGCCTGTCCCATAAAATTTAATCTTTAAGGATGTAGCATAATGTAATGAATATATACTATACCCTTTTAATAAATGAATTATTTAACTTATTCAAGAAATAAGACTTGAAGCTCTTAAAGTAGCGCGATCAATGAAACAAAATCTCCCAACTTTATAATAATAAGAGCGACCAAAAACCTTTACTTATTAATAAATAACTTTAACATTTTAAGCGTAATTAAAATTGTGTTACAATTACAAAAAACTTAATATTTATAATCGTTTACAATCAATCTTTAAAAAGCATCTGTAACAACTTGATAAGTTAAACTGTTATCGATCGTTTATTGTTAATAGAAAATGTTCACGTGAAAGCGAGTATCAATAGTAACGCCTCCGGTCAATGCTTGCCACGGTCCGCTGCCCGTCTCGCTGCCCGTCTCGCTGCCCGACACCATTACAGGAGATAGTTGATTTCGATTACAGCGATGACAGAATATCTTCTACGATATTTGATCTTGAAATTGTTAATATTTGACAATGTTTTTTTTTTTTTTGTGAAATATCAAATTGTTTTCACGAACGACGACGACTCAGTATTCGATGACCGGTTTTATTTTTAAATTATTTGATAAGTCAGAGTAGTGGTCACCATCGCCCAAAGGCATTAACAACATACGTACGGCTATGTTACTGACATAACAGCATACCAGGAACCTGAGAACGCATACTGCTCGTATAATAGTATCGAGTTACAAATTGATATCCCTAATAAAATAATGTAAGCCGCATGTCACTGCTGGGGTCGTTGACCGCTGATTGAGCAAATGAAGACATACTAGAAGTTACAACACCAATCAATTGTTCAATATTACACTTTTTATATAATCTTTATATGGTTTGTTAAAACTTTTAACTGCATCGCTTATGTAGTGGTTAGCGTATAAGACTTTAGATCCCGAGGTATCTTGTTCAAATTTGGGGTCAGTTAGAGTGGGGTTTTTGTCAAAAAATTCTCAGTAGCAGAAATAAGCACTTGTTATAGTTACCCACCCGTTCCATGAACAGTCTTCATGTCAATATATAACCATTGCTTATACCGCCAATGCGCCACCAAGCTTGGTAACTAAGTGCCTGTATGTACACTGGCTCACTCACCCTGTAAACCGGAACACAATAATACCAAGTATTACTGTTTGGTAGTTAAAAATTTGATGAATAGGTGATTCTGCACAAAGCCATACCACGAAATACCCATACCACATGTCAGTAGAGATTTTTTTTCAATAAAGAATATACTCTGTTATGTCATCGCTCCCTGAACAAATTTTTAATAACATGTGCAATTCGATCTTTAAATATATTATAAACTCTTCTAATATGTAGTATCAATTATCTTTGTTTTTCTTCAGACAATGATGAGAAAATATGTAACGATCAACCAAGTATATATAATATGCTGTTCAATTTGAAAACATTGTAACAGATAATTATCTATTTTGTCCAAAGTCGAGACGGCATGGCGAGAACAAGTGAATCCTACAAGATGATTGCTAATTCAAAGCTAAGCAAGTTGTACTGAATCCATTTGCTCAATTTGTGTTTAAAATTCATGTCGTGCACTTTAATAGGTCGAAAGAAATTCTGACACATGTGTGTGACCAATACGCAATGGCGCTGCGTGGTGGAAGAAACTCCAAAACTTCCCAAAGACCAGTCCAATGTAGTCCAGCAAATCAACTAAAAATATATATCTTAAAAACAACTTTTATTCCTTGGAAATTTAAAGTCAGTCAATTTAAAGTTTTTAATAAGGATACTCGCTTCGTTTCCAAGGTCTAATTTCTAGGAAACGTTCAGATTATTGACGTATGCGTCAGCCTGGAGAGGGGGATCGACTTTGAGCAATAATATGACTCATTGTATGTCTTGGCACAAAGAGAACACTGTTATCCAATGTGTACTCTTGTAACATTTGAATATTTGTAACATACAACTAGATAGAACAAGAATTTGTATACATGATTACTGCTGTGTTTATGAATAATTATTCTTCGTAATTCATGTCAGGCTTATTTGGAACTCATTGATATTATTGTTAAGAGTTAATTTACTATTAACTATTAACAATAATATCATATTTAACTTACTGGTGGTAGGGCTTTCTGCAAGCTCGTCTGGGTAGGTACTACACACACATCAGATATTTTACCGCAAAACAGCAGTACGTGGTATTGTCGTGTTTCGGTTTGAGGGGTGAGAGAGCCAGTGTAATTACAGGCACAGGGGACATAAGATCCTAGTTCCCAAGGTTGATGGCGCATTGGCGATGTAAGCGTTGGTTAACATTTCTTACAATGCCAATGTCTATTGGCGTTGGGGACCACTTACTATCAGGTGGCCCATATGCTCGTCCGTCAACGTATAACATAAAAAAAAAACCTTTGAATGCGTCCTACTCAATATATAAAAACTAGGTAAATATTTAAAATACAAACAAAAGAAAGACGGAAGTTTGTTGTGATAATTATTGTCTACAAGATATGATTTAATTGCCTGTTTATTGTTTGTACAAAAAAGTTGGGCTCGTCTTAACTTATGTAAGTGTTATTATTACTATTAAGTGTCAATTAATTTAGACGAAAGTAGAGTTACGGAATTACCTATATACCTATACCAGGAATTGTTTTTGGTACCGACTTCAAAAAATCTACAAAATATTCATTGTAATAGTAATTAGTAGTATTTAGTTTGAAAAGTTTATTTTTCTTTGGATCGAAAATAACCCCATAAGCAGTCAAGGGTTAATAATGACAATTATGACTATTGTAAGTGATAAGTAAATGGCTTGTTATCTTATAAAGATAAGAACTTTCATGATGCAGTCGACCGTGACCCCTTGGGCCATGCAATAAACATTCCCCTCGTGCCGAGGAATTGCGGAGCATTTCTTGTGATATGACATTCTTAAGTTAAGGAGATCATTTTCAAGATGCTTTTATTCTTTTAAGATATATATAAGAGATAATATTTCTTTTCATCTAAAGATATGTTCTATTAAGTTAGCAATGTCTTGCAAATTGTTGAATTAGATTTTGATATAATTTATTATATACCATGTACCATATACCATGTTTACTTGAAGTGTAGCGGAGTGCACCAAACGCCGCTGCGACGTTCTTAAAATATTTGTGTTAAATAGCTATTTAGCAAAAGATAATATATTAGACTCAAAGACCGAAAACGCTTATTGAGCGATAAAATCTCATCGTATTAGATGTTAACATAATTGCCATAACACGTTATAGTCGAATCACACGATAGTAACGATGGGAATATCGTTATGTGGTCTTTTTGTGTTCGACACAAAGGGCCATGTACGAATTTCGCGATGCGGATCATTAAAAATGAGCACAATGCGTTGTGGACCATTTCAATGAGCGTCTTAGGTTAAACGTTACACCCACGTTAAACGTTACTGCTTCGTCTGTGGGTTGATATTGATTATATATTCGGAAAACCGCGCAAAAAGAGCTATTAGATAGAGCTATCTAAAGAAAAAAAAAGAAAAGAAAAAAAGAAAATTGTGATAGATCCTGAGACAGCATTAAAATCAACAAATTGTTCGAGGCCGAACAGTAGATAGAAACTTAAATATATATATACCTATAATATATAAATTATCTATTTATATTTATTTAAATGTATTGCAACACGCGGATGTGTGATAAAAAAAGTTTTAATGAATTAATTTTTAATTAATTCTCATTAACAAACCTTGATAGGTGTGTAGGTAAATTGTTCACTAACTCGTTTTCATTTTGTTACAATTGCAATTAGAAATAAACCAATGTAAAGTAACATCAAGTAATTATAACTGCTTGGCACCACTCACCAATCACAACTCACGGCAGCTGGTAAATATAGTGGCAGAATTTACACCGTTAATGTTTTCATTTCATTCCTTTTTTTTATTTATTTGCACCGTACAAAAATAGATGACTAATACAAATAAATACAAACAACCTTGGAAAAGGGTTTTGCAAGATGTTTTTATTAGTCTTTGTAATTACCCATTTACTTCTTATTACAAATGCTTAAAAAGTACAAATTAATTACTTATAATCTCCTAGATTGCCGAGTCACATGGGTCATGTATGTGCAATAACAAATGAATTAATATAAAAGTTGAAAACGCGAAAATAATTTCGTCGAATAAACACATGAGTGGTTCAACCCAAAAGTTTCAAGTTATATTTTCTTTTATAACAGCAACGACCTTGGGAACTAAGAAGTTATATCCCTCGTGTGTAATTATACTCACTCTTCAAACCGGAACACAATATAAACCTACCTACCCACGTGGAACCTACACGTGGGCTCATACAATCCCTACCACCATACAAAGAAAAGCTTTATTACCGTATTGCAAATATTAATCTATTTTATGTAACATCGGATGCACTAATACCAATACTTCATCATTATATATTACTCAATATATTACATAAATATGTATATTTCGTAACGCTAATGATGAAACTTCTAGTTATTCAGCAACTGATATCGAAAATATAATCTAAGATATGTACTTAGTTTAAGTAATATCGTAAGAATACGAGAGAATGAAAATTATTTGAATTGTAATTAAATCATTTAAGTGAGTATCCCTCAATGTATGGTTTCATTTATCATAGAAATAATAAGACGTGTAATATTCTTATCAATTACTTTATTCTAAAATATTGGTATATTAAAATGTACAAAGTTAATAAAACTATTTAGAATAATATCTTCTAATTTTAAGTTTTCTTTTAGTACTAAAAGTCAACATTTTTGCTCAAAAATGATTAATATTGAGGATCTAAGTAAATATAATATTATAATAATTTTACGTTAAATTTTTTAAATTTGTTTTGAAGTTTTAGTTGTATCAATTTTTTTATTTATGAACTTATATTATAAACCATCATATAAATATAAATAAAAAAATTTAAAAAGACTAAAATCACTATAAGTATATTATTTTCAAGTAGGATTGTATGTTTCATTTTGTAAGGGGAATGAACAAGTCTTACTACAGGCACGAGGACATAACATCATAGTTCCCAAGGTTGGTGGCGCATTGGCGATGAATGAATGAAAAGATGTATATTCCTTACAATGCTAATGTCTAATTGCGGTGATGACCATTCACCATCAGGTGTACCTTTAAGAACAGACGAGAAACTCAGCAGTTGCTGGTTTCCATTAATTATATAGCATATAGGTTTGTTACTAATAGCGAGCTGGTATTATTCCCAATACAAATTGCCATCCCTAACTAAAATATATGTCAAACTGACGTAAGCTATTCGATCCTTCACATTTATTATGTAAAATATCTCCCAGAGATGAATAGCGGCTCTTCTGTGACTCACGAACTTTCTGATCGGGTGACATTGTATGTACCTTACTTACATTTGGAATAAAATATATATTTTTATAGTGATTTTGCTAAATTAGTCCTGTATATAAGCTGCTTACTTAATTAAAATTAAACATGCTTTTCATTCAATTTGAATTATGAATCGAAGTTCGCGAAAATCGAAATTGACGTGGTGAATTATTATGAACACAAATGGACCCCGCAATCATCGGCTACACGTGTATCAGATACACGTGTCATTAAACCACTGGGATATCGCTTTTAACTTGAAAACACAAAATATAATCAATACGTTTTATACTCGTATATTAAGGATAAGATATATTTTTTTTAACAATTTACGGACTCCGTAATTTTTCCGTTCCGTAACAGCCTGTGAATGTCCCACTGCTAAAAGGCTAAAGGTCTACTCTCGCTTTTTGAGGAGACAAAAAAAATTACGGACTAATCAAATATTTTTAATATTTTCTGTATAATTAATACATCAATACAAATTTATAATCAAACCTTTTCAAATGTAAAATCAAATCCACGCTAGTCTATTAAAAATGTGATAATTGAATTAGAGTATTACCAATAAAGTGTTATTAATATAAATTGAGGAGGCAGCAAATGAAATTCAATTGTCATCGCATTCAAACTGAATTGCGACCTGATTTTCAGAGAGGAATTCGACAATTAGTTCTATCACCACGTGTTAAAGTTCAAAATGAACTGTTCTAAATTAACGCACAATCAGAGTTAGAGAACAAACTGAGCCATGTTCTCGACGGTCTAATTCGTTTAAACTTACGAAATCCAATGTGGAACATTTGTTTAAAATAGGATTTACGATATGCGCTATCGGAATCAAGCTGTTTTCAATACTTTGAGCAATTTTGATTACGGAAATGAATTGTTACTTCTGTTATATTAATTGAACAGTTATCGTAACATATAAGAAATGTTTATATTCTTTAAATGATTATTATTTTCATGGAACCATGTTTGGAACATTGGGTTATTATGAACGGTTTATTGTAAACACGTTTCTGAATTTGTTGGATAATGTTTTGCTGACGTTACAACCTTTTGTTCTATTATGATGTTAAACAGTTGGACTTAAACAAGTAAGGCTAATACGTTCATTATAATAAGAACAAATTTATTTACGATATCGGAATATAACTCATTAATGACATCATGGACAAAATCTTTTAAAATATCTTAAATATAAAACGTCGTATGTGCTGTATCTTCGCTCTGACGTAAAGGCGAAATATTAAATATACGGTCCTGCTCACGTTGAGCGCTACGTGAGAAGTGCCTTACATATTTACACGGTCGTGAGACATCACTAATCCGCGCTGAACCTACTAAGAACGACCTTGTTACTCCTACGTGACATATTTCATGCCTTACACACTAACATAGATCTCCATAGATAACTAGTATCTGTTCGGCTTACACAGGTTCATGATTGAATTATTGAACGGCTCTGTAAAATCTGTTTTGTTCACTAGCAAACATGTAAATGGCAATTCGTTGTATTCATCTCTTTGTAAGCCACGAGACGCGATGGGGTTACAAAACACTACAATATTTCTTATTTATGTAATCCCCCTCTCAGATATGAGATGTTTCTTTCAGATCTCTAGTGTAAGGTGTTGGTTTCATTTTTTAGTAATCAGTTGTGTAAAAGTTTAATTATACAAGTGAAACGTGAACACATGGTAATCGAGATTTAAAAAAAGTAAACACTTAATAATTTAATATCAAATTCCCAGGGGTAGAATATCTGGATCTTGGATAGAGACATGGGAAAACTGAAGATTGCAGGTCTATAAGTAGTCGAGCATTACTGTGTTGATCAGCTTTATTGGTCAGTAGTGAATGAAACGTATTGAAATTTTCATGTGCTGGTAGAAGTTTTGTACATGTTTATTCACTAACCCGTGGTGAAGTAGCATGGTGCGAAAAGGTTCCAAACCTCCTTATAAAGATACATGACCAACCCGGCTTTGGGAAATTTGCAACATGTTACCATCTTCCAATGTTGTTCCAACGTTGGTTTCAAACCATTTCATGAAACAAATGCATTAATGTTCCCTTATGCAATAACTCTCACATTACATAGATGCTGTAATATGATGATCTGTCGATAAAACATCGGTCATTTAGATGTTTGATAGACGGGCTCGTTTACACGTGAGTGGCTTGACACACTTTCGAAAACATTGGATTACTTGGCAAATTGTTATTATATTAGAATGGAATCTCTTGATTACGTCACATATAGGATTTTCTTGATGCAACTGCTAATTAAGTTACTTATTATTTTTTAATGTCACTCTTCATTGAGATCTTTATTATGATTGAAGCAGTATTTTGTTTGACCGTTGAAGTTTGTGGTTTAATTTGTGAATTATTTTATTCATTTATTTATTAAATAGTTACAGATAAAATAAAGTATATAAGAATAGAACAAAAGTTGCAATGGATTTAATCCATCTTATAAATATTAAATAATATTCGAATTTTAATAAAACGAAATAGTTCATCTATTTATTATACGTATAGAATTGCCATTAGAAACAAATGCGACACTCCACGATAACCATGTTAAAAACTACGCATTATTAAAGCTTCCCTCCATTAAACATAGTATTTGCAGTCCATGTCACATACCGATACTCTCTGACATTTCACAATCGAGTTCTACGTCGCCTTTCTACTTTGTTCTTACAGAATAGTTCCACAGATTATATACCCAATCAAAAGTCGAACAATGCGTTCGGAAATTCAAAACTATTATGCATACCACGAGTTGATATTGTTTTCATCTGGCTGTGGTTAGTAGACTGTATACTGTGTCCGTATCCGCGCAGTCGACCGCGTTTCATTTCAGCATCGGATTGTAATAGAAAAACGAAGAGTATTATAATTATAGAAATGTCACCATATTTCTGTAATTCACGTAGTTATCGTGGTTTATTTTCTTGTTTAGAATGGAGTGTGTCGTGTATTTTCCTTAGTTTCTACTGTTAGATTACTTTTGTTCAATTGTTTTTAATGTACATTCTTATTTTTATTTTAAACTAGTTATCGCTAGCGGTCTTGGGAGTCCATCTTCAAACTTCATCAAAATCGGTTCAGTCGGTTCTTAAGAGCGGTGGTTACTACTTACCATCATTTGAGCTATTTGCCTGCCTGCTAAACTATTGTAAATAAATATACATCAATTCGTTCAATTTACACAAAATAAAATGAAATAAGGATTAATAGTTTCGTTCAGAAACAGTTGAACAATAACCAAAAAAAAAAAAATCTTATTTTTGTAATAATTCGGTAAACATTTATCACACACAATGTATCTGGGACGCTGTTGTTCTTTGCTCGTGTGGTTACCACATCGATCTCCGCGTCTTGTTTTGAGGTCAGTGCATTTGTCGATTGTTCCGGACGCTATTAAATTTGCATTAAAATTTACTTTTCATGAATAATAATTATCTATCTGACCCAAACTAATATTATTACGTTCTTTGAAATAGTTAATATATTATAGCATAAGTTTACTCAAAAAGAATTCGATCCGATTTTTAATGATTAAGTTTTTTAATGAATTCTTTTAACGATTTTTCCTGATATCTTAAAAAAAAAGATGAAGAAATTTATGTATATTAAATTCCATGTAGTTTTCACCTTAATACTGTTAAAAAGTTTATATCAAGATACAAAAGGTTCACTCCAATATCGAAGGCTCTTTCGCGTTTCATAGTTCATAAGGTCATTTCCATAAACTTGCACCTCCATAAAGAAATAGAGGTCAAGTTTATTGTAATATACCTGTCAAGGAAATTGGAAGTGTTGCTACTTTTAATTTTGTAAAATAAATATTGCTATTCTCCGAGTTTTAAATCTTGAAATAAAAATTTGCATTAAAAAAATATAATAGTGATAACCATCGATATGCCATTCCAGAGCTCCACAAATGTATATGTTACCGTATAATTGCAATGATATTATAATATCTAACCACTAGACCAACAAGGCACTCACGAGATTTACGGTGACATATATAATGTCTAAATCATGACTTTGGTTAGGTGGCAATGTTATCACCAACCCGTAAACACAAATTTCATTTTCTGAGCGAAGATACCAGGCCCTCTTACCATTGGATGTAATAAGACTTAATTTTTTACGATTAGACTTACGGATCTGTTAGTGAAATTCAATAGAAAATGTATGACCAATTCGCTTATGGAATATCAACACCATGAAGTCACTTTCTATTCATCAATAACGCAACTGGCGATTCAGAAAGTTAGGTCGCACACAAAAAACAATGTTGTACTAACGATTCTGGTTCAGCAGTCACGTATGACAGTTAAAAATAAAGTTTTTAGAATTTATACATATT
The DNA here is from genome assembly GCA_905147175.2 of Nymphalis urticae. Classification (NCBI taxonomy): domain Eukaryota; kingdom Metazoa; phylum Arthropoda; class Insecta; order Lepidoptera; family Nymphalidae; genus Nymphalis; species Nymphalis urticae. Next base: position 9,435,657 of record LR990004.1, on the reverse strand, counting down.
ATAATATATTATACTATATATACTAGCGCTTTACGCGGCTACGCTCGCGTTATAGTTCAGCATTACTAGTGTCCAATTTCCAGCCCTCGTTCTTCAAAAATGAAGGATTTTCATATAAACTTTTATCCCATTCATAACTTAGGAGTTAAATTTCAAAAATTGTGCTTTGCGTTAGTAATTCAGTCAGTCAGTTACTCTTATATATGTATGGTAGATTATCATATGACTGCCTCATTAGCTAGCTTACTAAGGCCGCAGACCCCGAGGTCCTGCGATCCGAGATAACGAAATTTTGTTTCCTAATTTTTAACTATTAATCTTATGATGATATGTATCAATTATTACCCAACTAATATATTTTTTCTTTATTTCATTCAATATAATAAAATCCTATTTCATTGTTTCATTTCGCAAATGTCACAAAATAATTGAATTGAACCGATTTACAATATTACCAAACATATAATTAAACGATTATGTTCATAATTTCCCCATTATACGGATGTATGAGCTCGTTAACATACCAATATAATCAATTTAAAACAAAAAACCGCGCAGACGCAACAAGAAATGTAAGCATAAAATTAACAGGAAGCTTGCATACAAGTAGTACAATTACGTGTTAGAGGCGCCACTTCAACTTTAATAGTATAAATTATCATGAGTACATTTGTTTAGAAGCGTCTCATTAGAAACGATTATGACGCACCAGGTGTATTCAGGTGACAACTGCTCACAGAATGAATACGAGACAGATACATGTCTTTTTTAAATCAAGAAAGACGAACGATCTTTTGAAATGTATTGGTCCTTTCCTCCAGAACTTCAGAATGGATAAAGCTACAACGCTATTATAGAGATATATCCAATGAAATATATTGAAAGATAACAAGCGATTTTAAATCGTCTTTAACAGAATTCATTTAAAACTACCGTCGATTCGAAATGTTCAGCAACCCAGTTCATTCCAACCCACATGTCATGTCCTTTATACTAGTAGTTGCACTGGCCCACTGACCCTTTAAACTGAAACACAACAATACTAAATTTGTCTGTTTGGCAGTAAAATATCTGATAAGTGTGTCGTACTATACAAACAGACTTACACAAACCCCTTCCACCAAGAAAAATGTCATATCTCATCTGTCGACGTGTCAAACGAAGAACTATAACGCTGAGTTGAAAACTATTAATCAAAGTTGGAAATGAGACTGTCAGTGATATAGATCTAACTTGATCATTTATTTCTCAACTTAACAGACTTAAGAATTCTTAGAAGATATTTTTCTATATTATTTTTATGTTTTATGGTATCTGTTTTTTTGCCATTATTCTTTGCTTACCTATTTATAGCAATTGTTTAATAAAATTACGGCGTCGCATACGTAATGAGCGGCTTACTGCTTTACCAAGTAGCAAACGATGAGCCATTAATTGTCGACGATTTGATTGTTGTGATTTAGATATACAATATACAGGTTTGATTGATACGTTGATATCTATTCGTTGACATTTATTTGAGAACGTTAAGCATTATGATTTATTACAAGCATATGTATAATGGGGATAATATTGGCGTTTTTCAGATATATTTTATATAATATATATTTTAACCTAATGAATATACATTTTAGGCAAGCTCGCTCCATAATAGACCTCAACGTTGTCTTTTAGACAGGACTGTCGTAAAGCACAAGCCTATAAAAAAATCCGTTTTTTATGTAAATAAAACATTTAAAATTTCATAATAATAATATCTGGTTGAGTTGAGCTGCTGCGACCGTCAGCAGGATTAGGCTTATTCATTCAATTCGAGTTGAAGATTTATTTCTGATTAAACGACTTCCGTTGATCACATTCACTTTGTAGTCCGACTATATAACATGTCATCGTTAACTACATACATAGTTCATTCGAGTAAAAGAGTGGCTTGTCGGTTCTACTCGATAGATTCTGCATTCCGAACCTACAGGCTCAACACACCTTTCTTATTATTCTTTTGCGATGTTTCAACACATGGAAGTCAATCGCGAGTACTGCCGAACTCTTTTGCCTCGCGAAGAACAAGAAGGAGTATTCAAAGCTGACTGCCAACCTTCGCTAGTCGGAGTGGCACTCGAAGAAGAAGAACATATGTAAATATGTAAAAATTATAAATGCCATTCTTATATAACAATTGATGAGGAATTCTTTGTTGCACCAAATAGAATTTTAAGTTTCCAGCACGTATGTATGTATATAGATGTATGTAGGTAAGTTTTTCAGACCGCCATAACTGTGAAATGCCTAAACAGATTATGTTGAACAGGGGAAGATAGAATCTTAACATCGTTCCGAGTGACTGGCTGGAAATTAATTCATCCAGTACAGTATTTTTTATTTTTTAAGATAAAATAATGTTTATTTAAAGTTATCAACTTTTATCGATTAGCCCAACGAAAGTAATGCGATCGTTATACGTTTTTAAAATGCATAGCGTATTGTTTTAAATTGATGTTCAATATAAATTGGATTGAAATAACATAAATCCGTTGCGACACAATACGTGTCATAGATAAACAAGATAGTGTGCGCACGGTCGCATACTAACGAGGGCTCGCACCGTCTTATCACGTTATAATTGTTTAAACGTAATTGCTTTATAACAATCGTGGCCATGATTGTTTTGAAATTGATTTCAATCATTGTTAGCGGCTTTTGTATGTGTTTAGGAAGTTTTTTTTTCAAGTAAAAATCGATTTTCGATCGACTTTGATTGGTATATTTGAATAGTAGTAATTAAAAAAAAATGATTATATTTTTTTAATAAAACATACCGAAGTATCAACTTATAAAAAACAACTTTATAAATTATGTTATCGTGGACTAGTCCCAAGAATGTTAGCATTTCCACGTTGAACTGCTATCGCTATAGCGATACACTAGGTAAAATATTAACCATACCTGGTACATATATTTATTATCAGATTCCATATGACAACAAGTAAAATTAAAATTAAATTTCATTTCATTTTATTAAATATTTTATTCTTTTTTGATAATCATAATATGTAATTTTACCACCGGCTCAGGAAAGTAAATACCCAAATCTGAAAAGCACCGGCGAAAAGAGATTTAGCATTTGATAATAAATGAAAAAAATCACGTGATTCATTCAACCATCCATTAGCTGTGTACTGAAGTAAATATTTATATGCAATATTCGTTTAAACTTGGTATCTATTTCTTTTGAGATAAAATCCAAATTGCGTCGACAGGGTCGGATCTAGAGGGTAGCCTTTAAGTAGTAAGGTTATCTAAATTGAACGATAGCTCCGTGTTATTACACGTGTATCCTTTATTGGTAGAAAATTGCTTATATGAGAAGGAGATTTGTCTTGATCGTGACCTGAATATATATGAGGACTGCAAAAAAAACGTTTTCACAAAAATCTCCCCAGTTAAATATTGTTTAAAAAATAATGTGTAAACAATTTATCTCAGAGATCTCTTGGTAAGATAAAATCCTGTGTACACTTTTGTCTTGATATATGTTTAATTGTTATTTACTGGTGTTTTTTTTTGTTACGAATTACACCATATATATAATCAGTAAGAACTGACTTCGTGTCTTACTCGTGAAATGTTGAAAAGCGACATATGCTATTTTAATACAAGCATCAAGACTTGTTATTATAGTTAATATCACCTCCTGACCATTGGATATCATGTTATACAGCTTGTTTCGACTTTGTTATTATATGTAATATATGATGCCAGATTGAATTGTTGCTAAGCTTATAAATTTTTACCAGTACATGGTAAAAACATACCATTATTATATATAATATATCATTGAATAAAATGTATATACAGTTACAGGCACGAGGGAACTAACATCTTAGTTCACAAGGTTGGTGGGGCATTGGCGATGTAAGCGTTGGTTAACATTTGTTACAATGTCTATGGGCGTTGGTGACCACATGCCATTAGGTGGCCCAACTGCTCGTTCACCTACCAATACTATTATTATAAAAATAAATAAATTTATTATTTATTTATACAAACTCATTTTATTGTTTTTATTACTTATGACGTACTTTAAACATTTGTTTTATATTTTCTATGAATTCCATATAGTGTTCCATATAGTCTTAATTCTATTTTTTTTTCATTTCAGGTAATGCCACAACGATAGCAGATTTACGTAAGAATTGCGACTTTATCTTATATACTCTTTATATTAGCTTTACTTGTCTATTTCAATTAAAAGTCAATTTGTAAACAAATCCAAGAATTCCATGTCAACCTTCTTAATATCAGACATACAGACAGTATTGAATAGAAATTGTTAACATAGATATTATCTGATGGTATCGATGGGAAATCATCAACGACTAGTAGTTAACTCCGAAATAGCCCAGTGAAGATATTACTATTATTAATGTGTTTAAAATTACGCGGAAAGAATATATATCTCGTGGAGAAACCTGCGTATGTCGGAAGTAATTCTGCGACATGTATCCAACCCACAGCAGCAGTGCGGTAAAATATAGTCCAAGCTTTTCCTCTCTATCCGAACGCCTAGCAGTACCTTTAATGTTTGTTATAAAGCCTCATACGTTTGAGTTTATTTATTTTAAACGAGACCTATACATACACAAACTGTATTTACCTTATATGTTAAACTATAATTAAAATCGTACATAACTGGCAGACTGTTTATTATAAAAATAAAAATGAATTATTCACATAGAAACTGAGTAATATACGTATTGTATATATAAGGTTATAAATATACGTAATAGTAAATATACGTATTGTATATCTGAGGACATAAACGCACTGAATACAATTATATACATTATAAATATTATGTAATGTCAATTACACCAACGCGACGGCTGTGCCACTTCTAAATTTAGCGATCTAAGGTTTAATTAACACGAAGCCATTGCTCATGAGTCATTTTATCCACACTTCAGTTTATGTAACGAAAATTAACACCAAGAGTCAAGACACACTATTGAATATTGCCATACTATATAATTTGAAGTAATTCATTACTGAATTTCAACTGTGTTTATGCAGATTAGAGACGACACTAGAAGCTTTGACGGGTCACGAGTCACACACACACACACACACACACAAATATATCTAACGTTTTTGTTTTAGAATCAAGTCACAAATCTCCACTCCAAACCAGTCGAGCCGCTGGGGAGTTGCGCTAAAATCCTTTCTTAGTAAATCTTTGTGATGTCATGAACATGACAAATTTATATTCATTTTAAGTCTTTCATTGTGGAAAAATGATTTTGGAGCAAATTCGCCGCTTTAGTTTGCGAGGTTTTTTAAATATATGTACTTATGTATAGTTATTAATGCTATTCTGTAAGAACTCATCTCGTGTCTCAGTTTTGATATGTTGAGAATCTTTTTTTTAAATGTTATATTTAGGCGGTCGGGCAAATGGGTCACCACTGGCCATATACCTTGGCGATGTGAGAAAAACATCGGCAACAACATCGGGAACTAAGAGGTGATGTCCCTTGTGCCTGTAGTTACACTGGCTCAATAACCCTTTAAACTGGAACGCAGCAATGTTAAGTATTGCTTTTCAGCGGTAGAATATCTGATGAGTGGTACATACCTAGATGAGCTTGCACAAAGCCCAACCTATGTTCTATATGTCAACTCTAGTTGTAATATCTAGATAATTTTTACGTGACCTTGTAAAATACATTTATGGTGACTAATTATTCGTCTTACGAATAACTAATTATCTACGAAGCTAATTTTAACGTCAAGGTTGAACGCGAATGTTTTCCGAATATAGGCTGATTTTTACGCTCTAATATATTTGCGAACTAGTTACTCTAGTATTTGGTACAACGATTTTCGATATTGTGGAATAAAAATTTGAACTTCATTTGAAAAAGAAATATAAAGTCAAACAAGATCAATTATGAAAGTAAATTATTTATTGCCTCTAAAAATGTGTACTTGTGGTGGTACAATAATGAGATTATTCTGGATTCTGCAATAAAAAACATTAGAAGTAGCTTTAACGTACTTGTTTATGAAATAGATAGACGGACTAGTAATTGGGCTGATGCTAAGTGGTCATCACCGCCCATAGACATTGGCAATGAAAGAATTATTAACCATTCCGTTCATCATCAATGCGCCACCAACCTTGGAAACTAAGATGTAAAGCCTCTTCCTGTAGTTACACTGGCTGACTCATCCTTCAAACCGGAACACAACAATATTAAATATTGCTGTTTGGGGATAGAATATTTTATAAGTGTTATAGTGTGTACCCAGGCTGGCCGGCACATAGCCTTACCAACTAGTCTAATAATGTTATTTTTTTCAATTTCTAAATTTACTTTTATAAAAAAGTACAGCCAATCTTGACATGTATGTGATATGTGTATCTCAGGATAATACATTTTTAATCTTCCACCGAGGACATCGGGCTTCGTCCCAATGAAACCCATTTTGACCAAGACGTCGGGAAGTATCACATAACGGGATGTGTATCTTAACTCTTAAAAGAGTAACGATCTCCCTCTGGTAATAAAATGCGGTAAATATTTTAAGAGAGACTTTATTATCCGACTTTACAAGATATATAAAGAACTAGCTGTTCTCCACGACTCCTGCCGCGTCAGAACTTAAATATCAGGATTTTGTATGACAACATTCTTAAAAATCTCAAACTAATAAAATGCATTTTCATAATAGAATTTGAATCTGATCGGTTCAGCGGTTTTAAGATTCTGTGAGCTACTTCCACATTTATAATATTAGTCTCATTCTTAGAGTCGGGCTGTTATATTTTTGGTATAAGAATAACTTGATACAAATCGTCTTCTCTTTTGAAACTTGTCTATTTCAGGTAGATCTTTGTTACGTGACGACAGTCATAATGGTGTATTTGGTAAAGTACACGAAAACTGTTTCTACCCTCTATGTTAACAGCTGTTTGTCAGCAGCTATGTTAACAAAAATTTGTAATTGACTAGTTTTATAGTTTATAGTTAATGACGCGACCCGCAAGATCGGCATACCTTTTTATTACCCAGGGGAAACCTTCAAAACTTACCTATTACCCGGTAGACGAATCTGGGGTATATGGAATATAAAGTATGAAGGAAATTAAAGAGGGTATTATGAACCATTTTAATTATGGTTTTAAAAATAAAAATCAGCAACATAGTACAAGAGTAAAAAGAGCTTTTGAATACCTTCTGTTACAATGAACTCCAGCTGTATCAAAACAATGAACAAATCCCCTTCGCAATGGTAGATATGGCTTCTAATTGTAACCTGAACGGTTCTGTTTTCGCGGTCGTGTTGCTCACTTCCCGACGGATATATCTCGGTCGTTCAACCCTTACTGCATACAGGATTAACTCCTAAATTAAATTATGTTACAGGAATAACGATCTAGGATTAAAGATCTTCAAAAATATTCGATCAAGTCTCTTGAATATTAAAAGGATATGAGAAAGGAAGGTCATTAAATGTAATTATCTTAAGACTAATTTTATCATGGCGTCCATAAACTCTTTGACAAATTTTAAATATATTTGTCATGAAATAATTCAAGCGTCCAATTTTGTAAGTATTCTCAAAACTTTAATTTTATAGGTACAAAATACAAATAGATTTATGTTACATTTAATTAAATTATACAGGGTGACTGGTGAATTAGTATCAATACTTAAGGACGTGATATTTGACGACCATATATGACCAAAAAAAAATACATATAACATAAATATTAATAAACTTCTAAGTAAAGTTAACCAAAAGTTATGTAATTAATTACGCGTCATGTGGACGCCCTAGCTGCGCTGACGACACAACACCGTTATGTACATTTAGTTATCGCGCGGTACTTTCCCTACGTCCAAACGCCGCCGCGTGTTAACAGGGTAGCAGGCTACCTTTGATAAACAAGCATGATCCAATCCCCCTTCATACTTTAAATCTGGCTAAGAACAGGCAAAAATACCAAAATATTTCACTCGTTTAAGCAACAAATTTGTTGACTAGGTAAATGATATGAACTTGGGACAAAAATTAACTGTTTACCTATCTTGGTATTTCCGGCGTATTTAAAAATTGAATCATACTTATTTACAACGATTGTCAATCATTTAACTACCTATTTACCTACATAACTACACTAACCTTAACAAATGTTCAAAGTGAGCTCCTGCTCGTGTGATACACAGTTCGGCACGTTTACGCATATTGTCTTTCACACGCTTTAACACGAATGGGTCACTTTACTACTCACAGTACTCACATTATTCTGCATTTGTGTATTGATAAGCCATACCTAATTACTAATTACGGGTCACACTCACACACGAAACATTAGGTATACGCGTAAGATCGATCGCTAGGGGCGCGCGCGCGGGAAGATGGACGAACCTTACGGCGGCGCTCGCCCGACTAACCTACTAACCTACTAATACTAATAAGCCGCGGGGCAGGGGTTGCGGGGGACACGCCGCACGCGCCGCGGAAATATGTCCACACTTTATTTATTTAAAGTAAAATTTTTGTAAATTTGGTCAAAAATTAAGTACCTATTTTTTTTACATAATTCGAATGAGAATCATGTACCGATTATGCTCCTAAAATATTGATCCTAATTCACCAGTCACCCTGTATATCCATAATAACATATTCTGACATTTATATTATGCATATTTAGTAAAAATATATCTAAGCATGAAAACTGTTTACTAAAAGCTACATATAAACCGATTTAATACAGGTAAAAATATTTTAAAAAAATATTATAGCATGCAATTTGTCGTTAGTTAGAACAAATCAAAATAATACATCTAATAGGATATTTAATTCATGTAGTTAAAAGTAAAATACATACCATACCAAGTGTAACTTTAACGAGTATCAAATGCAGTAATATAGCCTTATAATTTATATTTGTAACTTCTTACCCGTTGCTTCAAGTACCGTACCTAATAAAATCGTGTGCGGTCTTGGAATGCTAATGTTTGGTTCGGTGAGCCGTCTTGAGGAAGTTGCTCAGGTTAATGGTGAAACTTTTCAATATCACACGAGAAGTGTTCTCAGCTCTCCAGCAGAAACTGGGGCACGTACTACGGTAAGCATCCTGCAAGTTATGATATCCAATAAGCCGGTTTGATATGTATAATATATACTAAGTCATACTAGAGAAATATACTTTCTTTTTTTATATTTAACTGTGCCAATACATAAATTAAAATCTTTTGTTAAAAAACATTATATCAAAGGAGTTTTTGTTGATTTCCAAGAAGGATATACATACATATAAAATGTATTTTTTATCGTAACATTGCAATTGGTTGAAAATAGTACTGAGTATTCTCAAGTGAGTTTTACGCTATGTCTCGATTTTATTTATCAATTTGCATATTTTATACAATTTAATCCAGACATAACGTCTTATGTAAAGATTATAATCTAGATTTCTACATCACGGAACGAAAGGTTTTGAATACAATACGTCATTACAATGTCGCTGTTTTAGTTTACACATAAATAAAAGCGTTCATTCGTGAAAAAAAAATTGACAAATGTTGAAATACGATACGAAAAGAACAAAGCTGACAGAATTAGAGATATAATCCGTTGTGAAACGAATCAACTCGCAAATAAAGAAATAAAACCGCGAACGAGGGCAGGTCGCGCGTCGTCCCCGATACCTGTAACAAAGCGATGCACATACACTTCGTAATGTAATTCTTGCGACACGGAATTTAACACTTTCAAACTGCATGACGATTTCAGGGGTTAGCTTTAGGTATAATAAGGATAAAAAACCAATGCAATTGTGTTTAATCGACGTACAATTTTAAACTTCGGTTAATTACCTTTTTTTACAATTTTCGCCTCTATTATTTTAAAACAAAAGTGGTTAAAAAAACTCGAACTGTACCCGAGTTATAAAAAAAAAGTAGTAACATTACATTAATATCTTTATTGAGGTCCGATTAGCTTAGTCTTAATACAGAAACATTTCTACTCAAATATGAAAGGGTTTTGAATGTTATCGATACCACACGATTAAATGCTCATTCTTTCAAATTGGTTTCATTGTATTTACATTTTTATTATTTTTATTTTCGGAAAATTGAAATTGGAGAAGTTAGTAACTTAATAATCAATGTCTTTTAAAATGATTTGTTATTGAATTAAACACGGTGTGTTATATTAGAACAACATTTAATTATTTTTTATTCAACACTAGGTAGGTATTGGTTAAAAAACCTCGTTAATCAGCTAAAAGTATATTTCATTCTAAGTTAATCGCCGCTATTGAAATTAAAAACAAAAGATTTTATATTTGACAATAAAACTTAATGTCAAAAACATTTTAATTTATACAATCTCTCATGATCTTGATACTTGTATCAAATTAAAGCAGAAGTTATCCCAACAATGAGTCAAGTGTCTTTATAAAATACGTCTTATTCGCATAAGTTCATCGTTCTTTAAAAGGGCTTGTATTTTCAAGTGCTAAGTTTTCATTCGAGTCACGTACTAACTCGAAATAGATCTTATGTTTGATGGATGTTCAGACTATAGCTAGTTATAACCATTTATGTGCTTGATAGGAGCTATTGACATTACGATAGATAATTCAAGAAGAACTTTTGTCAGTTACATTTTTATAAAGTAAGTGTACAGCTGTCAGTGGCATGTAAATTTAAAAGGTATTGTCATTAAAAATAATAATAGTTCTTTAATCACAAAAACTTAAATAATTATTAGGCATGTGAGAAAAATTTTTTGTATTTCTCATGTATTTTTTATGAGAATTTACTGCGTATCATGGTTAAAAAGTTCCTTGACAAAGTTATTAAACTTCATAGTTATACATAGCACAGGTCAGACACGGTACCAGGCATTCATAAATAAAAAGATGAAGCATCATTTGCTATTTACTGGACTAAGTATCTCATATCCTTAATGGTAGGAATGACATTTGACTCTGCGACCACCCACATAGAGGATATATTTGATAAATGATGCAATGAAAATGTATAAGTTGCGGTAGGACGATCACCTAAGATACGTGATTCAAGACTATTTTATAAACTCTGTTTGAATTCTCAGCTCCTAGTACTTTCAGACAGATTTCATTTAACAGCATTTCTGAATAATTATTTTTATTTTATCCGAAATTTAATCGATCAATTTGATTTGCAATATTTTGAACAAATCATGTAGATGTTCCCACTTTATCATCTGTCAAGTTTGACATTGATGAATGGTCATTTAACCGTTGTGACTGACGCCTACGTAGTTCGTCTAAATATTTAAATTATACAGTTTATGATACTGAACTAGTTCAAGATTAAACGTCAATCTAAATATTTTGACGACGCCAATCAACATCCTCATTACTATACACTTTCATAAAATGTTTACATTCATCCCCTCTCTTTCTATCGTGTCACGTTTGTATAAACCGATCTCTGTTCGACGTTGTCGTGCTACATCTTATAATATCTCACCGATCTCGTAATGTGTGTTGCGTAGCGTAACGGATTCGCGACATGCGATGCGTTTTTACGCCTTTTCTGGGAATTCGTAATAGTTTTATTAATTAAACGAAACGAATCGATCGAATTAAAAACAAGTATATTGATTTTCTTTTTATATTTATTTTGTACACATCGAAAATGTGTGTCGGGGAATATTTTTTACTGTTTTACCTTATAATATATCCTAATGTCTTATAAAGTAACTTTTATTACGATTTTATATTTATATACTTTGATACAACGGCACATAGCTATTATTTCTATCCAAATTTTATAACATTAATTTTCTTTATAATAAATCACTCTAAATGTTTATCCAAACGGTTATAATATTTAAGAAAAACAAATTTTAACAGGATTACCGGGCACCGCTCACAAAGATTACGTAGCTTATAAATTTTAATTCACTTCGTTGTTAAATTTAATGAAATTATGACTTTAATTTAAAGCGTTTATAAAAAAAAAATAACAACGTCATTCCTTTTAATTATGCGGGGTTCTTTATATTGTTTGATTTTTTTTCAAAGCTTTTATTTATCTTTATATTTTATTATGTGTTACAAATAAATTATTTGTTATTGTTTATGAGAACCCGAGACTCGTGCTCAGTGCTGAATGAAAACATCGTGAGGAAACCTGCGTGTCTAGTTTCATTGAAATTCTTCCACATGTGTTTGGAACAGCGTGGTGGGATAAGCTCCAAACCTTGTCCTCAAAAGGAAGAGCTAAGCTGTGGAACATTTACATGTTAATTTAACTTTTTCTTTGTTTTTTTTTTACACTAATTCCATTCCACCAATTAAGGTGATAGTTTGCATACACTGGTACTTTTAGTACTGGTGACAAAAAACAATACTGTTTACTATATAAATTGTTATGTGTGCAATACGATGGCAAAATCAAATCTATTTTTAAATAGCTGACATAATATAATATATTATAAATTATAAAATTAAGCGCGACAAAGCTTGAACGACAGTTGTATATTATAGTTACTTTGTTTAATAAAATAGCAATAAAAGTAATGCAGCGATTTGGGGACTAGTACTAGAAAAATGTTTAAATTTAGATAAAATAATACTTATTTTGATAGCACTCCTATTATTATTATTTTTCATTTCATATGACTTACTTAATGTTAATTAAGGCATAATTAGAATTTTATACAATTATAATAATATTTATAATATATAATAGTTTAGCACAATCACATTGTTTAAGCAAAAGTATGTGCAAAACTTCAGCTTAATCGGTTGATTAGATATCATTTACAAGATTCGAAATAAACGTATAAATAACAAGTAACAAGCCGACGAAGTTTAAAATTTATGACGTTGTAATACAATGTCTTTGATTACCCGCTCATTACTAATTACTTTCGCTAGCTGATAAACTAGTAGCGATTTTTAAAATTCTCTACTTTGAAAATTCACTTAGCGTAATATTTCAAAAGAGCGTATATAATGTGGTACCCTTAACCTGATTCCTGCAAACATATATATGTACTAGAAAAATGAACCTCAATAAAATACAGTTAAAGTCTATTTTAGAAAATGCAAGTCTAATCTGAGCATTAAAACGGAATTTCACGTATTAGAGAAAATTGTCAAGTGTTGCTGTTAAAATGCTGCAAAAGTGCAGGTCATGTTTCAAAGTGTTATGTAATATGATTAGTTTATATAATCACGTCATCATTTATATATACTTATTAAACATTTTATTTTAATAGATAAAGTTAAAGTTAAAGTTGTGTTTTGATTGCGCTTCGTTACTTAGCTTTATGTAAATAATTATTACAACAGAATAATTTAAACTAAATAAATATATAACAAAATATGACAAAAATTTGAAAAAAATATGAAAAAAATTTCATACGCTTAATTTCTGTTATCTCGTAGTCGACGGAAAAAGACAACTTCTTGAGGACACCGATATGTATCGGTTGAAAATTTGCCACGTGTATATCCACCAATCCGCATTGGAGCTGCGTGGTAGAATAAGTTCCAAACCTTCTCCATTAAGGAAGAGCAGGCCTTAGCACACCAGACGAACAACTAAAGGCTATTTCGTTACTTTATACAAAATAATAATAGTATATGACAAAAACATACATAAACCGAGTCCATTGCAATTTTAATGTCAAATCTGAACAGGGAAAACCTTTTAATAGCCCCCCAGCTCGGATTAACAAGTTCAAAATTACTTTGTGTGAAGCGGAAAAAGGTAGACTATTGCTGACTCGTTACGTCACGGCCATTACTCATATATTTTGAAATACATTTAATCTCAGTAATATGGTTTTTATGCAACCCTTTTATACCAGTCCCACGTTCTTTATGTCAGACTAATTGGAATGAAAAATGAGCTCTGTTGTTTATCCCGACTGTAATCTTTAATAGCCTTTATATATATTCCATACGTGAAGCTGGATCACGCTGGCTGGACGTGACGAAAGGTATTCTCTTCTGGCATTCTCTGGAGGAGGCCTGGGAAATCTAAAGCAATTTAATTATTCGCACTGTAAAAGATTGGCACATATGGCATGACTTTTTTTATAAAAAAAAGTTATAATTTTTATTGATTAACTGTTTTTAATGACTCGTTATAATGTGATGCTTTTTATGAATGCTATGATAACCTACATACAATTAGTAGATTTGTCGAATAACTTTTCAACCTCTGTTTATCTCTCCATCTCATTTATCTACTGTTGGTTGTCCTAAATAAATAATAATAGCCTATGTTCCTCTTTCAAGGTTACAAGGTTGTAATTTTGTTTGGTGCTTTGGTGTTCTGATAAAAATAAATAAATACTCTACTATTAAAACAAAAACTAAGTTGTAAATTTTATTGAACTATCGCCTCTGTAACGATGGCATCAGACGCAATGGAAGGCGCCCATAAAAAACGTAACGAACATGAGTTTAGATCATGATCGAGCGGATTGTAAATAAACATTGAAGGTCACAGGAATGGCAGGAAATAGGCGCAGTCTGTGAATCATGGTATATTGTTGTATGTCTTCATTCCACAGCTGGAAAATATTTATTTATCACCGAGGTGAACATTAAAATTGTCCGCTTTTTTTTATTTATGCAATAGCGTTGACGTTAACTGTTACGCTGTATGGATGAAATGTGCCGGAGTTCCATACAAATCGCAGCTAACTTAAGCGCTATCGAATAAATAAAAAAACTCACTCATCGCACACTGATCTGCTGCGCTATTTTGTAAGAACTATCTCGTCACCAACTACGAAATGTTTAAAGTCTACTTACGGTGATACGCTATTTTGATAATTGTATCCTTTACACGTTATTATTATAATTGCCAATATCGTATAGTCACATATGACTTTTCGCTTCCACAATCTTGCTGCGATCACGACTATAATGCGGTTAGTTTTGAGCTTGTTCGCACTGTCGTGTCCATTTATTTGATTTCATTATTATGTTTTTTTCTACGTGTTTCTTGTTCATTTTACAGATCTGGCTGAGGTGATTTATTAATTACATTTTAATAACTAATTGTTACTTTCATAAAGTTAATTAGTAAAACATTGTATTTGTATTATTTTCAACTGTTAGTTGTCTAAAAATCGAATGGAAATGTTGTTTGAGTAACTACTGAGTTTTTCTTTTGTAGAATAGGTTGGCGGACGAGCATATGTTAAGTGGTCACCAACGCCCATAGACATTGGCATTGTAAGAAATGTTAACCATCGCTTACATCGCCAATGCGCCACCAATCTTGGTAACTAAGATGTATTTTTTTTAAGGTTCTTATTTAAGAATATTTTGATCATATAACAATCTACTGTTACTTTAGAAATCGATAATGAGTTGCAATTCTTATTCATCATATTCATCGTTTTCTCGCGACACTAAGATAACTTTAATTAAATTTAACTTTTGAGCTCGTAACATGACAATTCAAAAATTAAGAACTTACTTGAATAATATACATTTTGATGTTAAGAAATCCTTTGGAAAGTTTAAATAAAATACCTAATCAAAAATAATTATTCATAAAAAAAATCCTATCAATAATCTGTTATGTAATATATAATAACGCTAATACGTGTATTATTTTATATAATAATCAAATTAGAAGACGCATAGAGCGTGAGTAATTGAGTTTACCGAAATCTAGTTAGCGGTGCTGATTAGGAATTCGTATATTTGTGGTTATCATACAGAAAATTACGTGTTGCGACCGTTATGAACGCATGTATAATGTTGGCGAAAATTAACCGTTAGAATATTTTAATTAAAATGTTTTGATTATCTTTCAAGTTGGCTCAAAATTCATAAAACAAATTTATAAAATATATCGAAATCTTTTATAAGGTGGCACTAACGCGGTAGAA
Organism: Nymphalis urticae; assembly: GCA_905147175.2. Lineage (NCBI taxonomy): Eukaryota > Metazoa > Arthropoda > Insecta > Lepidoptera > Nymphalidae > Nymphalis > Nymphalis urticae. The sequence continues at coordinate 9,419,724 of LR990004.1, read as the reverse complement.
GGGCTTGTTGCAATTTGCTTATCTAGGTACCAACCACCTAACATATATTCTACCGCCAAACAGCAATATTTATTATTGTTGTGTTCCGTTTCGAAGGGTGAATGAGTCAGTATAAGTCCAGGCAAAAGGGACATCTTGGTTTCTAAAGTTGGTGGCGCATTGCCAATTCAAGGTATGGTTAATATAACTTACAGCGCCAATGTTTATGTTGGGTAACCGCTTACCATCATGAGGTCTATATGCCCGTCCATCTAACTATTTCATAATAAAAAGGGTTAGAACGTAACTGTAAATGTAAATAATGCAGATTATATCGGGTAAAATTGGATTACTGTGGCAAGAAATTATCAGTAGCAGCTCGGATGTTGACAATGATATACTCTCGTCCCTCAGACAGAACATAAAGCCTGCTGTGCTGCGGCTCATTTCACTCTAGTTGTATCGGTTCGTAGTTCCATTGGATTATGCGTGAGGAAATAGAAAAGGCATTTTTGAGCAGATTATAACATTCCTTGGGCAGTTGGCTATAAATTAATTTCGTTCACGACTTTAAAAAAATATATCGTTATTTAATCTAACAAATACAATATTCGTTCTAAAATTGTTTCAAAGTAATTTCAACTGATTACCAAACTTAATGTTATTGACATCTGACTTATACATTATTGACACGAACATTTCAATTCTCCTTTTTCCCTTTAGGGCTTAGAAATTTCTATTTGTTGACCTTTTCTGAATACTCGTACTAATGCATTTACAACAGCATAAGTGAAAGTTTGGCAAACGGCCAATCGTGCAGGAAACAGGGTTATATAGTATTCTAGTAAAGGTAAGTGCATATTGTAGGCAATAGATTATAATGACGATAATATTTGATATTAAGCTTAGGTAATTTATGCAATGATGAAATATATAATAAACAAATATGTAATATATCTATAGACGATTTAGAGAACATTAACATTAAAAATCAAGCGAGGAATTTATTAATTACCAATAATTTCGTATTTTATTTTACACTTTCACACACTTGTTGACTATTAAAATGTTTGTAGGTATTATCCACGACAAATATTATATAAATATATATTTAGTTTCCCCATTAATTTAAATATATATTATATAATTAGTATATATAATTATTTAATCGACCGACAAGATCCAGTGATTAGAATAACCTCTGAATTTTCAAGTGCTTAATATGTGTTTATAATTCACCTGATGCTTGATGATGGAAGTATTGTGAGGAATGATGACGGATACCATTTCTCGGATAAAAATCCGCAAGATGGCTATCAACACGCATTAGTGCGGGATGGCGGAACTTTCACCTCAAAAGGAGGCTATTTTCTTTATGTAATATATAGCATATAAATGAATAAACGCCATAATTTGAAGATTCGCTCTGATTCACATACGCGGTGCCAGGTAGCAGATTTGACAAACGGATCGCTCGAAAAGGGCGTGTTGATTTATTATGGCTCGTCATATTACATTACATTATGAAACGCCATGTTTTCATAATGTTTTAATTTAAAGGGTTTGTGCTAATTGATCAAGGTATCAGATTCCATTAATTGTCACACGTTTTGTTGTATGTTAAGCTATGCCAATTATCTACTCGTATGTTAAGCAACCATTATTAATATCCAGTTCGATATACTAGGTATGTGGCTTTAGAAAATAAGGTCTATAAATAGACTATTTGTGTAACAAATTATAAGTTATCAACTTGTTTGTTGTGAAGTCTTGACCGAACTTGTTTAAAAAAAAAGTTATGAATAAACATAATTATGCCGATAATCAATTCGTACACTTTCTTGCTTATAGCCATGTATAGACAAGTGAGTTGATTGCCTCGTCGGTTAGTAGTTAGTTTATAGTGTTGCGGGGAATATGAGCGCCTGAGATCTTACCCCGGTTCGACATATAAAACATATTAGATATTTTTTTCGTCGTTCAATTCTCACGAGACTCCTAAAGTTTGGAAGTTGACATTGGTCGTGCGCCGTCGTATCGGATTATTAGAGTGAAAAAATAGAGTCTTCATGTGTTTAGACTCTTGTGAATTATATCTCCTGAGCGTTTGGGTATGATTCCTTGAGAATAGAAGTTGTGACCGATATATGTCTGAAAGACATTAAAGAATATACCTTTATTTATTATTATAAAGTATATATGTATACTCAGCATATATAGCATAGCGGTATTTTTGATACTTTTTCGTTGCTCAAAGTTTTAATGAAGATTTATTTAATGATTTCACTTTTTTTCCTAAATTGCGACTGTGTCTCGTCTCCCGGGTCGCGTTCTGATGTGGGTAAAGCTATATTAAAGCTCCATTATAATTTGTCGCTCCCTCGTGGAGTATTTAGATAACGAATATTAGGCATTTCGAGGAACACATTCTTTGCAGATATCATTACGCTTAAGGATAAAAAAAAAATTGACTTCAGGATTAACTTGGTGATATAATGTTGGAATAAAAACTTTATGTGAATATAAACAACGTATTGCATATAATTAAATAAATATATATATTAGAGAATAAATTCTATCGTAAAAAGGTGATTTGTAAATTAGTGTAGCGAAAGGAATTAGGTAAAATATATTTAAAAAAATTAGAATCCAATAAGTGTTTATAAAAATGAATACGCATTGATATCGTGTTTGGCTTGGTCAGAGGTTTTTCTTTGTTTGTTATAAAGTTAATGTAACGGTTTGTACTTGAAAAATAATGAATTCTTTTTTTTTAAAGGAAAATAAAAATATTTTTGTTACAAAATTCAACATTAAATCCAATCCAATATTTAGTTTTGTTGTGTTCTGGTTTTAAGAGTGAGCGAGGGTTGGTATTAATACAGAATCGAAATCGAATTGGCGATATAAGATACGGTTAATATTATTTCCGTGTTGACAACTTTGCAAGTTTATCTACCAATTTTAATTGTAAAAAGAGTACGGTATTTACGTTACCAATAATAAGACGCGAGAACTTCCAGGGAATAATAGCTAGTGGTGTTAATTTATCTATTCCAACCATAAGATCCGTAACAGCTTGTGAATGTCCCACTGCTGGTCTAAAGGCCTCCACTCCCTTTTTGAGGAGAAGGTTTGGAGCTTATTCTACCACGCTGCTCCAATGCGGGTTGGTGGTCAACCATAAGATAAGTAAGCCCAAATAAACAACTTTGACACCGATATCATTGGTCACCGATATCAATTGACGGGGTATAATTGGTCGAGATCCTGAATAATCCTGAATATCATAATATTCACCATGGATTTGCGAAAAAATTGCGTTTTCAATGTCCGCGAAGTTATAATCGGAACTTCGAATATTAAATTTATTTCGTTATAACTAGTTAAGTGGAATAGTGTTGTAGTATAAATAAAGGTAAATTAATCAAGAACTGCTTATAGTGCGTAATACAGCAGAACAATTTAAAAAACGCATGCAATTTGTATAGATCGTTAATGACTTTAAAATATAAATCAAGAAAGTTTTAAAAATGTCATAACGTAAGTATTTATATAAACTGGTTGTAAAGTTAATTTCGAACAGTACCGATATGGTTTTCATAATTAGTCAACTGTTTGGCTTCCGCTCGTAAGTCTACGTTACATTGATGATTCATACCGGGACGGTTTTCAAGTTCATTGTACATTCATATCGTATTTTCTTAAATTAAGTTCCATTTTTAAATTAAGTTTCGATGTGATATTATTATTTTTATCAGAATTGTTTCGATCTGGGTGTTCATAAATAAAAAGTTTATTTTCAATATTATTTATTTATTATACGATTGACAAAACACGGTCACGAAATGTATATATGTATATATATATATATATATATATAATAAGTCGATACTTTTCCGAACTTGTAACGGTAACAGCCTGCTGGGCTAAGGCCTCCTCTCTCGAGGAAAAGATTTGGAGCTTTTTCCACCACGCTGCTCCAACGCGGGTTGGTGGAATACACATATGGTAGAACTTAAGTGAAATTAGACATATGCAGGTTTCCTCACGATGTTTTTCTTCACCGAAAATCACGATATGAATTATAATCTCTAATTAAGCACATGAAAATCTTCAGTAGTGCTTGCCCGGGTTTGAACTCACGATCATCGGTCGAATGAGAAGAAGAGTCGCACTTTCTTACCACTGAGCCATTTCGGCTTGTAACATGTAACATTTATTTATTTAAAACTTAAACATAATATCACAATTACGACGAATGAAACCATAACAATCGCTTGAGCTCATTAAATCATTTATTTCAATGTCTCAATTCATATATTTAATAAAAATAGATGTATATATAAGATATTATATGCAACTAATGTTGTTGAATTCGTTGCACCTGAATTTACTTTCAGGGCATTGGTTAGAGCTTTAAGTGTATTTGTAGTCGACTGTACACATAGTGTATATTGAATAGGAGTTAGCTCCCTCTGCGTCATCGTGAGCAGACAAACATTGTTGAAACCATTATGTGGACGTTAAGAGGCAAATAGATCAACACAATCCATGTTCTATAATTGGAAAATGAGTTTTTATTTTATTTATTATCAGTGTTTGTACAGTGCTCGAAATTTGACGTTAATTAATTATCATTATTGAAAATTTTAGGAAACTAATATGAATTGGCATGTTTTATTAATAACGCTAAAGATCTTTGTTATATAACTATATATCAATGAAAACAGTCGTTAAATGTCAAATAGTGATATGCGACATTGACCATACGCATCAAAATAGTATATCACCAGTCAGTTGTCAGCATTTTACGTAAAGGGTGAGAAATAAAGTGAGTTCTTACAGAATCGCATTACTGAACTGCTTTGGCGTTGTCTATTTGTATATAGAAGATATTTATTTTGATTTTTATTTCGTAATTAATAATTAGGAAAAATAAATTGAATAATTTAATTCAAGATAACGAAGAACGGTTTGATCGAGATATTTTTCCTCGTGGATCATAAACATAGTTTTATTAAAAAATATTGATACATAATATAAACAACATTGATATGCAACCCTAAAAAACATATTACATAATACTTATATTGATGGTGTAAATAGCTTACGTCAATAGAGATCGAATCCTGATCATCGCCTTAACCAACCAACGTTCTAACCTTGTAAAAACAATTTCTTCCACCAGAACTAATACGGCAAAAACGTATTAAAGGAAATGTTAAAATGGCATGCGGAACGAAGATATCCTTCAAGTTAATGTAAAGGAAATAACATGGGAGAAATATACATGGATGCGTGGATCTAATCATACGATGATAAGAACACTATTTATAAAAAACAATTACATTTTAACGTTAACGATTGATACCCTAATTGACAAGTTGTTAAAGTTGATATTTCCGTGTAAGATATAATGTTATATGCTATTGTAGATATAGAACAGAAGAATCCGAAACTTAAAAAAGATTGAATGTAGTTGCTAAACGACGCATGTCCTAAACATGATTGATGCCAATTTAACACGACAATACATTGTATTACTAGTTATATATCGCTGATCTTGGAAATATTTCAACAGTTTCTTATTTCATTATAAACATCACACTTACGCGTTTTTCTGTCTATATCAATTTCTTTTTTATTTAATTAAAATATTTTTCAGTGGTCGTTTATATAAACTAATAGTATTACGAATATTTTGTTAATTTCTAAACGACGCGACGCTTGTTTAGATGTACAATTAGACTCTATCAGCGTCTATCTATTTCTGTTTTTGATTAAGATCACGTTGGTAATAAGGTTTAAGGAATGAATATAAAAAATTTCGACTTTATCCGAGTGGACGTTGGATGAAAACGATAATCTATCTCTTATTATTTCTTTTACTCAGGAACGATTTTTTAATCGCCAATTATCTATTGGTGAAGGAAAATTTTGTGTAGGATAAAAATTTGCCACACCAACCCTTTGCATGGTAAGCTTGGTAAAATAAATTTCAATATTTCTCTTTTCAAGAATAATAGGTCGAATACAATTACCTGATTAATGTGATTTGACTTTGATAATAATATTTATTATTGTGACTATATTTATCAAAGCTTCAATGGCAAATTTCCCGCATTTTCTAACTGTCCGTATATTTCTTTGTAAGCTGTTCGTAATTTGTTCTTCGATAATGTCGTGTTTTTCCATGATATTTACCGTAACCTTTGATGACTCAATGAGGTAGGTGACATTAGAAAAGTGTTGACTCAAAGTGACCTTCTATTATGTTTACTTCTTATAGAATATTGTGAGTTTAGCTTTGAAGGGTTGAGAATATCCTTTATCAACGTGATTCGATAAATGGTGCTATTTCAGGAGTAACATTTTTTTTTAAACTTTTTTGGACAATTGATTGTCGATATCCTTATGGATGTTTTAAGAAAATAAACCCTAATTTGTTATTAGTTAGGTTTATATTACCAAAATAAAAATAATGATGAATTTATACTCAACCAATAGTGTGGCAGAAGTCTGAAAAAAAACCATTCAATGTTTAATTTATCAATTATTATGTTATATTATAAAGTATATTTCTAGAGCCAAATCGTCTAGGAAGTCTAGGAAGAGCTAAATAACCAGTTTTAGACAAAACGTGATAGGCAATTGACCTTTTGAACGATTAATGCTAAAATGTATATATATATATATATATATTTATATATATATATATATAAAAGACGAAATTAATTTTACTTAGTACGTCTAATTTCCGGTGAAACTTGTCTGCTTAATAATGATAACGTGTATAGTTCAAGATTTTATATCGCTCATTTAGAAAGATGAAATCGTAATATGAGAAAAACCGCAAATTATAACCGCAATTGTTAATTATTATTTTTTATCCTTAACATTTGTTTCCGCATTATAACATTAATATAGAATAATGTGACAATAAAAATTCGTATTACAACCAAAAGTGTGATAAAATAGGTTTTTGTATGTATCAGATAAATAACCCGATGCAGAATGCACTGATTGGTAGAAATATCGCGAAAATGTTAGAGGACCTGTTTATTCTCCTTAAAAGATTTAATAATAATGACGTTGGAATAAGAATAAATGTACTCAAAAATATATAAAATTTGGAAATATTGCTTGCATGGAAATATACGTATAATAGTTAAGCTACTGCTTAGAATCTTAATCTAGTAATTGTAATGTAGTAGCATTATGTAAAGGAGATTATGATGTTATCTGTTACATAAAAAAAAAAAAAACTTAATCAATTGCCGAGAATTTCAAATGTTGTTTATATATTTCAAGCTTCAAGCTTCGTCCATTTGTCACTTGTTAAATATATCCAGTCTATATTTTTCTATCAACTCTCTAGATACTTTTATCAAACTAGTTTCAAGTTATTACACAAGGATCTATTGACAGGGCGCATACCACGCGTAATTGCACGCCATTACCTATTAAGATAACATAAGAAAATTCCTGTTTTCAAGCAGATTCCATTTTTAGATTTATTCAATATATTATTGAAGTCAATAAAAATTAAAAAAAAATATTAAGTCTATCATGTAATTAAACAGAAAAAATATCTACTTGTCTGAATTGAAAGCTGAGGTGTGATATTAATTATTTCAGCATTTCCTTGTAATACCGATGGTTTGGCGCATGATAACTTTGACCTTCAAAAAACTAAATTTCTCGCTAATTTTAACGAATGACGAGTTAATATTTGTATTGTTAAAATCTGCATTATGATTATTGATCAAATGAATCGAATAAGATTTTTTACATTACGCCAAATTACATAATATAATGTCCTGGTTAATTTAGTATTAGAGGTACTTTTAAAAATATAGCAAATTATTTATTTTTTAAACTACTTAACTTACTTACTAAACTTGGGGCTGTTATTTCAATTAAAAATAGATACAAACTTAAATTCTAATCAGCATAAAAAAGAATAAATCACAATGCTGATATAATTTTCGACAGATTATTAATCACATATTTGCAAAAATTTATGAACAATCTGTGTATTTTATATATATACATATATGTAGTATATATAATTCACTGATGAGAAGTAGCTATCAAATCATACATTACCGTAGCTTCTAAAGCCGGAATACAGAGAACACTTGGCGCACACCCTTAATTCCTTTCAGCCATTACTTTAAAAATGTTAACTCTAAGCGAGAAATGTTAGGAAAAACTTAATGGATATATAGTTAACGGCGCGGTATAAAGTCTTCGACGATTAAAATCTTTTTTCCACGTGTAGTATTTCACTAGAATTTTCTCAGGCGTTCGAGTTACCGTTACATGATTTCAATACGTAAGTTCTGCAAAGCGGTAAATATTACTTAATTAATATTAAGTACAATATTTAGAAATACATTTTGCTATTCAACATTTGTTATGAATATATAGTATTCCCTGAACGATTTCGGTTATTAACATTATATTAACAGCCTGTTAATGTCCCACTGCTGGGCTAAGCTCTCACATACCTTCCTTTCGAGGAGAAGGTTTGGAGCTTATTTCACTATGCTGCTCCAATGCGGGTTGGTAGAATACACATGTGGCAGAATTTCAATGAAATTAGTCACCTGCAGGTTTTCTCACGATGTTTTCCTTCACCGTCAAGCACGAGATGAATTATAAACACAAATTAAGCACATGAAAATCCAGTGGTGCTTGCTCGGGTTTGAACCCACGATCATCGGTTAAGATTCACGCGTTCTAATTTTTCGCGATTTCAGTCATTAGAGCTAATTCATAAGAAAGACGTAGGTATTTTATATAAATATATTATTATTCTAATATGTTGAATCTGCTTTTATAAACCTTTGTTAATATTATGTTTAATATCGGTATTTTTTATAATTTGTCTTTGCTTATTTTGTCGCAATACCTACTTACTTATGATGGTGAATTGTACTGTAATACGAAACCATTAAATATCTCAGTTTAACTCATGGTAAGATGTATCCCGTCGCATTCCTGACTCCGCAAATAGCTACCGTTTGGCCCATATAGTCTCGAAATATGTTACTCATACAACTTAGTCCAATATTAATGTAATATTACAACATAAACGAAGAACTTTCAATTAAGAGCTGAAAGTTTTTAAAACTAGTATTTATTTATTTAAGGAATACAACAGCTTGATACAAAATATGTTGACGTTAAATACAATATTAAGACAATAGAGCGAACTGTTTTCCATTGAATTATGCAAACCTAATAATACTTTACGGAAGTAGCAACACAGAGTTTTGGAAAATAAAATGTACATGTTACAAAATAATAACGAGTTAAAAATAAAAAAATAAAATCATTATCATTACAATATTAGTAATAAAGAGTTAAATCTGCTTGAGATCATTGAAATCTTAAAACATGCTTAAGGATCGTCCGAAAATAGATTTTACTACCATTAGGAGAGATAAATGCTAGGCTAAATTTATACCAAGCAACTGTCGATTTGATTTTTTATCAACAATGTGTATACTTTATTCTAGCTAAGAATAAGACTCAATACATTTTATATTATACATCCGAATAATATAAGCGATAATAATATTTGCGTAATCAAAAATAACATTTATTTTATTCACTTCGTTTATTCAAGTAGTCTTTTAGAAGTACTTTGAATTTTTATTCTAAAAGATTAAAAATATAGAGATACCACCGGTTCGGAATGTGGATTGAAAAACCGACAAGAAACGCAGTAGTTACCTTTATTTCATCAAAGATATTCCTGTAATCACTATATACGTACAGTTAAATGTATGTGTCATATAATAAAAAAAGTAATTCCAAACTTTGTTTTCATTTATATAATGTTATATACAGATTAAGATGTCTAATTTATGAAAAGACTTTTAATATAAGCTTTAAAAATGATTTATATTACCAATACCTAATCTTTCCATCACTGGTATTTGACACCACACTTTCCACTAATATTGTTTCTTTCATCTATGAAGATAATGTATGCTTCCTAATGTTTGGGTGTGTATTTGCAAGCAAATAACATTGAAACTAGTATAATAAAGCGAATATGTATTCAGTGACCAAGGTCTGAAGGGTAACGTCCTTGCGCATGATGGACGAGATGATGTTGAAACGTGTCGTCACGCTCCAGTCATCTAACTACGCATCTTGTTGCGTGTTTTGTTTAATTTCTGTTTCATATAATGTTTCACGTCTTATAAAGGTATTGCCTTTTTTGCCTTTATATGGTATTATAAAGTAAATTTTGGATACCGAACGAACGGAATAATCACACATTTGGTTTTAACTAACAGATTCCAATGCAGTGCTACTTTCACAGATTGCAAATCTATTTCCAGAATCTGTACGATGAGTATGCCGAGCAATTTTATTAGAGAACAACTTTGGTTTTGTTAGTTCGTTTAATTTAACGCTAAGTAACAGTAAAGTGTTAACGATATAAATAGTATGCGTTTCTGTATTATTATCTCTAAGCGCTTTTGACGAATGATGATAATTAATAACGTCACAAATATATTTTCAATTTGTCAGAAATAACTATAAGCATTTTATGTATATTATATATACTCGATTCGATTAAAGAAGCCTAGTTTTGTTTAAAATAATTAATGTAAGATTTGTGACAAAACTAAATTAATTAAAATCCCACATATCGTTATAACATATTTATTATTAGTGCAACCATAACTATGAGCGTTTAAGAGCTCTCAAGAATACATTTCCATTTGTTATCTAACGTTCTGATTGTTAGCTCTCCAGATATCGAAACGTTATATCTGCTTTAGCAGAGCAATGTCAATATGCTTTTTAAATTACAAAAACCATTGAGTTGAACGGCACTCTAATTTTCTAGTCACGTCGTGTGCCCAATTTAACAAAGAAAAAGTTTAGATCTACATATAATCATTATTGATTTTACTGTCTTAATTTGACTATATATTGGGTTCAGCTAGGCTATACTAGGCTAGACGGAACTAGACAAACAAGACAAACCGGTAACAAAACTGACTATATACAAATTTTAATATATTGTGCATTTATGTGCTAAATATCGGCTTGATTTTTCAATAAAATCAGTTAAACAACAAATGTTGATTATAGAGGATTATACCTACTACCTCTAATAACATTTGGGCAATTTAATTTTTCAGCCATGCGTTTTATTTAACAACTACATAAATATGTTTTAAATGTATGGTTTATGCATGATTTTTTTTAAAACATAATAACATACGATAGATGAAAGATACTAGTTATTTTTGTATCTTAATTTTTTTTGCTACATAAGACAATTAAATTTAACAGCAATCCCTTTAATATTTCATTTTTTTTTAAATTTAGATTTACAGTTTTAATAACAGTTATGCAGAGTGCTCAATTTAGTACCCCAGTTCAACATTTTGCATATTCAACGAAGCGAACGCTTTCGAGTAAAACTTCAACTTTAAAATTAGACTCACGTTCGGTTTGTGGTTGAGATAAATCTGGTATCATTCCTTCAAATATAGCAAGAGGTTTATCACATTCATATTCATTATAACTTAGTTTTTATATATTTTTACAAAATACTCTAAATTCAGCAAGACCTAAAAGGAAAGCAGTTTTAATTTTTATTATACTTTTTTGTAATCTAATAACATGAAAGCGTATGTCATGAAAGTTATACAATGAAATTTCTACGAAATAACTTCTAATTCAGTGAGACATATGTGTCAGAAGACCTTACGATCATTATAGTCTTGTCCTTATTCCCACGGAGAAGGTCGCAAAAAACGTTACGAAAACATAAAACCAACGAATCAGCGTCGTAATACGCAACCATTGTTGAAAGACATAATGAAATTACTTTGAAATTAACTATCGACCTTCGTGCGTGTGGTCGACCGGACGATGATTTCGGTTAAAGAAATCTATCAAAGAAAAAAATCCCACTGAATTTACCTTACCATTACCTTAATAATAATCTGAAAGCAAGTATTTTCTATACGCACAACGAATAAGTTTTCTTTTTAAGTTTATCAAAATTAAACACGTGTCAAAATAATTTCTTTAACTCGAGCTACCGTTACGATTTCCTGTTTAAATAACTGGAAACCAAAAAACGAACAACCAAAAATTAAACAACAGTTAAAAATTACAGTTGCATTTGCACTGTGTTATACTTACACCATTTAATGTACTGTACTTAAAACATGCAGAAATAATTATAGGCAAGAAAACAACCATTCATAAAACAAAGCTATGATCTTTGCTTCTGATATCACTTTGACAGCTAGTTTTTAAAACGCAGCAAAAAATATTGCTATAATATCTTTATCATCGGCATTTTAAATAAAAACCAATGTGCAATCATCGGAGTACAATAGCGTTATATGAGACCAAGGTTTATGCTCTTCGTTTTTTGTTCCAGCCATTGAACTTGTCTGTAATAGTTTATTTATAACTCCTATTACAATTGAATACGGTTCATTATAGACTGTATTGTAATTGTTTTGATTTCTTAGATGTAATCTATTGAAGTTCAAGGTTTCAAATCTTGTTTCCGCACTTTTTCTAACGCGTTCAGTGAAACAATTTGCTTTATTTGTTCGATTATGCTATTTTTTTTTACTTAATCGTCTAAATTAGAGTTGATGTCGAAATCCTGTCAATTCTGTTCTTTTTTTAAATTTATATTGCTAATAACAACGTTTTTTTAAGTTTATAACAGTCGATATTTTTTTTGTATATAAAGAAAAAAATCTAAATGATAATGTGTTGTAACTTTGTTGGAATTTTTTTTATTACGTAAACATAAATAAATTGTTCATACCTTTAATTCAATTCCAAGTTCAGACGCCAAGCAAGCGTAATAATTAATTCAATTACGTAGGACTCTTTATCCCACTAAATTTGTATTTCAATGGTTTAGAAATTCATTTCGGATTCACTTTCCAATTATTCTGCGGGTCTCTGTTTATAAAATATAATGAAATCTCTCGAGAGTTCTCGTCCTCAATAGTCTCTAAATTAAGCCTCAAAGGTTTCAATCTATTGTATTTTTATGGCGCTTTCAGATTTAACGTCTATCGTATTATCATCGATATATTAATAGCCTTCAATTTACTTTTCATTCAAACCATTTTAAAAGTATTTATAGCTTTAAATAGTATCATATAATATCTTTATAAATAATTGCGATTTATTTATTTTCAAGTTATTTACGATTTTTAACATTTTCGTCAATATATTTTTTATGTATTTCTTCATTTGTCACAAACATTATTCTATTCAAAGCAAATGCTTTCCCTTAATTCGAGCCTATCTTATCTACTTAAATACTGTCACTAAGATTAAATAACTTTTATTAAGTCGGTTAAATTTAACAAAAAACGTTTTGTAAATTATTAGAGAACGAGAAGAGACTAAAGATACCACCAACGGTTTGAAATTATAATTCGAATTGCGTGACGCAAAAATTCCTCTAACTTAATATATTACATTACATTCAAGAGCTTCGTGGAATTTGTTATTAAAGCAGAATAGTGAACTCAGTTATTATACGCATTTGAATAATATAACTTGTTATGTTAGCAGTTTACATTTCTTTAATTATTTCACTGAAACTTTCTTAAGTTACGGAGTACCTCAGGGATCTCCTTTAGAAACAAAATTATTCATACTATATGTAGCTAACCATTTTATTCGAACAGTTATATCAATGTAAAATAATTGTAAAGTGCTGTGTAATATTCTTATTGTAATAATCAATTTCCAGCTTATCGAGATTAACCAAAACAAATAAAAAAAACTATGTTAGCGTTACTTACTTTTGTGGTGAGTTATCTAAAAGAAATGTTTTTACAGGTCGTGTCGGGGCCGCCGGTAACTATGGCTGCCGGCGTCGAAACAAACCCCTGAGCTAGCGGGTAAGTAACGCATTTCCTCATTTAACAAACGTGGTAAAGGGCAACGGTGAAGGTCGGAATTGGCGTTCAAATAAGCGATTCGTGACCGAAATACGTTCTTTTAGTATTTATATATTGTAATTTTTTTTTTTTTTTTTAATTTACATACATGAAACCGTATTATAAACACGAGCGGTATATTTTATTATATTATTCGTCTTAAAATTAAGGGTATTTTTTAAAATATGGTCACTTTCATTGGATAACTATACATTGTGATCTAAAATGGCTCAAGGCTTGGACGTAATTCTTTCTAATTGTTTAATCGAGAGATAATTTTTCTTGGTCAATTAATTCGATGAACACTTCTAGAGCAAGAGAAAACAAGTGATATTTCAGTGTAATTTGAATTTTAAATCAATTTATTCTGATAACGGGAACATAATGTGTTACTGAAAAGTTTATTCTTGTGTTAATTAATATTATGTATTATGAAATAGTTTTATTATTACGATATTTAACATTGGACAAAACGTTTGGACTCATTTTTTTTTATTAAATATGTGGACGAGCAAATTGGAGCTGCGACGAGCGGACGAGCGAATTAGCCACCTGGTGGTAAGTCGTTACCACTCCCATAAACCATGGTGCTGTAAGAAATGTTACCATCCCTTACGTCGCCAATACACCATCAACTTTGGGAACTAATATGTTATGTCCTATGCCTGTAGTAACACTGGCTCACTCACCCTTCAAACTGTAACACGACAAAATATTGCTATTTAGCGGTAGAATATCTTGGTGCCTAGAATTTAAAGTAGCTTGCACAAAGCCCTCCCATCATGTTAACATTCGCAGTATATCCTAAAGCCTTCAATCACAGAAGGTGTAAAAGTAAATCACCAACATTGACATTAATTTGTAATCGTAGAAGGTTTTTTCAAATGTCTCTCTGTTATTGATCTTTATAATGATTTATAGTAAATATTCACTGTCTTTTATTTATTTATAATCCTTTATTGCACACAATTTACAAACATATAAAAATCAAGTATAGTACATATAGTACATATAGTATGCAAAGGTATCACTTACAGTGATCTCTTCCAGGCAACCACTGTAAAGATAATTTTTTTTTTTAGCCAGGATCATTAATCGGTCGTAGTTATGTAAATATACGTAATACGTTAATTATTGCCAATTTTTATTTTACGCGTCTGATTTTTTTACTGTGAATAATTGTCATTGTTTTATTAATCAAAATAAATAGAAAAAACGTGCGTTGATGTCGTCCTACATAAATATTTTACACCGAAAACCTCTTGCTCTCATTTCGGAGGTCGCATAACGTCCAATGTCGAACATACATAACACTTGAATAAATAGATTGTGATACTGTTGTGCCATCATAAATATAAACGCGAATATCTAGCGCACTGGTACTCGCCTTCAATGTTTTTGATCGCGAGTTCGGTTCCAACCGTTTGTATATTTGGTATGACTAATATATGTATGTATGTATGTATGTATTATTATGCTGATGTAGTTGTTATGAATTTCACATTGTATGGGACTGGCAATTGGGTCATCTGATGGTAATTGGTCACCATCGCTTATAGATATTGGCGATGTAAGAAATATCAACCATTCCTTACATCGCCAATGCGCCACCAACCTTGTGAACTAAGATGTATTGTCCTTTGTGCCTGTAAGTACACTGGGGCTGAATTCTACTAATATATAACGATACGTTCCCGATTCAATTCCGATCTTTGAATAATCTATATTTATTCGAGTCGGAACCGAGCCGATAATATGTTAACATATAGCGCGTTATGTGAAAATTAAACTTAATTGTTAACTTTTATGGCAATAATCGATATATATTAAAGAATAGGAAAACGGCAACGATCACGCTTCGATTCGATTGCGATGAAGTGACAATTTATTAGTAGAATTGGCTTCCTGACTCGCTCATCCTTTATACCGGAACACAACAATACTGAATATTGCTTTTTGTTTACTTGTGTGAAGGATCAAAGCTACGAATAAACTTACATTGTCAATAATTATAAACAATTATGATATAATATTTAAAAAAAAAAACAAACAATTTTGAAGCCTCATCTTTTTTTAAATCCATTATTTTTATCATTTTATTTAACCATAGTTATATTCATTTTAAATTTATTATAACTGTATTATAATGTATTTATATATTAATATTATTATTAAAAAATCGAACCATTTACACAATTATTACACTAATATTTTAGTAGTATTATATAACAAATACATTTAAGAATACAAAACGAAAATCAGATGTTGTATTTTATACTAGATAAATACATTATTGAAAGCAAGTTAAACAGATCATTAAACTATTACAATATCTAGCGTGATTAGTGTCATGCGTGCTGATGGAACGTCGCTACATTATGAAATTAATATTAAACTATAGATCGCGTGAATGAAGCAGGATTGAAGATTTCTATTATTAATACCGTTTGGAATTTACAGAATGGGATTGATGTGTATTAATTGAAGTTTCATGTAAATAAAAGCGCTGTCAGCGCACTTTTTAATGATTTCAATTTTTTTTTAATCGGAATTATGTAAAAAGTTTTTAATCAACAGGACTGAGACACGTTAGGACTAACATATAAATGGTGCTTCTGTGATGTGCTTCATCTCTCTCTTTCTTTCGTCATTCGTTTAATATGCATAAGAAGAAGACATAGCATTGTTTAAATAATCATCCCCTTAACATTTCTATGTAAAACTTTTTGGTTTAAAACACTTAAAATTACTTAATGCAGTAAGCTTCGTATTATAATAGAATCTATTCTCTATATTATGTATATGTTTCTTGTATATTGTTGTAACATTGGTTCACGGTTTAAGAGTAAGAAATGATCTATTTTATAGTATTTTTTTAATATTTTACTTAAAAAATATTTAAATGTAATGCATATAATAATTTATAATATAGACTGTACTTACCCTATATAATTGTTTGGCACACTAGGGTTGGAAGAAATATCTTATTCAGATACGCTTCTCAAAACATCTTCCTTATTTATAATATTTATTCTTAAGAACATGGTTAGTACATAAATAATAAGATACGAGAGAATACAAATTCCTGTATCGACGTTCGAATAAGTGACATATAGCCAGACATTTCTACTTAAAACGATTCACGGTGCGTCAATAATACGAAACAGAATAAGGTCTGATCCTTATATTAGTTACCGAGCGAAGCCACTGAAACTAAAACACTTTACCGAGACGGATCTTGTTGAAAACTACTGGCTCACCTGTAAGATAATCTCAAGTATCTCTTTTATTGGTGTAGAATGAATACAAATGCGCGTGTTATATATTTTGAGATAATAATGTATGTACTTAATTTTTTTATAGTATAGGAAGGCGGACGAGTATGTGGGCTACATATATGTATACGAGTACATTGGCGTAGTCTATGGGCGTAATTACACTGGCTCACTCACCCTTCAAACCGGAACCCAACAATACCAAGTACTGCTGTTTTGCTGCTACTAAGAATTATCGGGTTTCGAAATCAGGACATCAGATCCTGTAGCCTCATAAGCTAGCCACTAGACCAACGTGCAGTAAATTTTTTTTTTAAGTTAGATTCGCATCTCTCCATTCAATTTCGCATAAAGTGCGCAGTTTTCTGAATATTTTTGTTGAGTTCTTTATGATATTTGCATATAACATATAGTGACGACTTTTTTGTTATCGAATATTTTAGTCGCTTCCTATAAACCATAATACCTTAATCTAGTGTCGCAATACTTCTAGCCCAGTGATACTCAAGCTTTTCTTTATAGAAGCCACAAACACGTGCTAGTCATGGTGTAGCGGACCGCAACCAAAAAAATATTTAGGTAATGATTTCAAAATCATAATATTATGTGCGTGGGATGTGTAGCGTTGAAAGCGCGCGTGCATTGTACGTAATTTATTAAACCATAAACATATATACGTCGAGATAGCCTAGTGGTTAGAATGCGTGAATCTTAACCGATGATCGTGGGTTCAAAGCCGGGCAAGCACCACTGAATTTTCATGTGCTTAATTTGTGTTTATAATTCATCTCGTGCTTGACGGTGAAGGAAAACATCGTAAGGAAACCTGCGTGTGCCTAGTTTCATTGAAATTATGCTACATGTATTCTACCAACCCGCATTGGAGTAGTGTGGTGGAATAAGCTCCAAGCCTTCTTCTCAAAAGGGAGAGGAGGCCTATAGCTTATGGGACATTAACAGGCTATTACTGCTACTGTAGACATATATATGACATTTGCATGCCATCTTATGGTTGTTGCGGCGGGATTTTAACCATTGTAACATCAAAAATGAACCTGCAACTTCGCAAATAAATAATTTGAATAGGTTTCGGGATTATTACAAATTGAATCGAACAACTATGAACGGATTTATTGCGTATATTTTATCATTTTTTATCATTATCACATTTGCATTGTTCGTTTGGCTATTTAATTCAAATTATTTAGGTGTTTTTAAAAAATCTTTGAAATTTAAAATAGTTGAAAACAAAGTAATATCAGGTGGACCGACCACAAAAGACCAGTTGGCTACAGCTGCTATAACCTAAAGATTTACACATTGAAGGATCACCAGGTTAATAAATTTAAATGTGATCTAGACTGGAACAATCAATGACATTGATCGTGAATCATTGTTATGAAAATATTACAAAAGCTGGTTTTAATTAAATATTCAAAACCTACGTATATCACATAGTATATAAATTTCGTAATTGTTCTAATTTAATTTTAATTTTCGATCATTTTAACACTAATTAATGACTCGATTAATTTAGAAGAAAATCCCAATTAATTGGTTCGCAATTTTGTTGATACAAAGCAATTACGATGATAAGTTCTTGAACAAGCTTAGTCGAGTAAATTGCTCTTAAAATTAAGTGGACCTTTCGAGCTTGCACCTGATCTTCCACACCTGGGCGTTAAATAGCAAACTTATCTTCCAGTGCCCATGTTTTGTACATATATTTGTCAAAATAATGTGTAAGTTTAGTACGAATAACGTACATTCATAGTTTTCTGGAAATATATATAATCATACACCTTTTCCCATATGTAAATGATCACAAGCATCGTTTACAAATCTACAGAGTAAAAGCACGCTAAAGTCACACAGCTGGGCTATGGCCTTCTCTCCTTTTGAGGAGAATGAGCTCATTTCACCACGCTGTTCCAATACGGGTATAGATGTGGCAGATTTTCATCCGACGACCGACACATTTTTCTTCACCGCCGAGCCAAGATGATAAACACGAATTAAGCACATGAAAATTCGGTAGTATTTTGACCGGATTTGAACTTGCAGTCTTGTGTTAAAAATCACATGTTCCAACTACTGGGCCTAAGGTTTCTCATTCATTAAAGAAACTTCTAGGTTATTTGAAAAGTTGATTTCCAAGTCCAACGTTAATTACTGCTACGATTACTTGGGACTTACATCGTCGCCTTGACCCACATAGGTACTCGTACATACGATGAAGACTTAGGTAAAAATTGCATAAATTAGGAACACTAAAAAAAGGTTTCCTATCAATTAACAAGAGATGTTTACACATTTAATCTGTTTGGCGGTTAACACATCTAATTTATATTGATATAAATGATGGTGAGTGAGCCAGTGTAATTACAAGCACAAGGGACAGAACATCTTAGTTCCCAAGGTTGCTGGCGCATGGGCATTGTAAAGAATGTTTGTTATTTCTTACATCGCCAATGTCGATGGGCGTTGGTGACCACTTACCATCAGGTGGCCCATTTGCTCGTTCGCCTACCGGACGCCTACCTATACTATAACCGTAACAGCCTGTGAATGTCCCACTGCTGGGCTAAAGGCCTCCTCTCCTCTTTTGAGGAGAAGGTTTTGGAGCTTATTCCACCACGCTGCTCCAATGCGGGATTGGTGGAATACACATGTGGCAGAATTTCAGTGAAGTTAGACACATGCAGGTTTCCTCACGATGTTTTCCTCCACCGTAAAGCACGAGATGAATTATAATCACAAATTAAGCACATGAAAATTCAGTGGTGCTTGCCCGGGTTTGAACCCACGGTCATCGGTTAAGATTCACGCGGTCTTACCACTGGGCCATCTCGGCTTTTTACCTATACTATAAAATATATATAAATATAAAAATAAATTATTTACTAATTATAAAAACTCTTGAAGTTGGGACGTCTGGTTATTTATATGTTAGACGAAGAAATAATATGAACATTTAATATTCTGTTCCTGTCCGTTTATTGCTTTCCCATTAAACCGAAACTGTGTCAATTTAGCCGTAACAATAATGTTCTGTAACGTTACACCCAGTGTCATTGCTGGAAAATCGGGAGGAATCCCTATCGCTAACGCATTCTATCCTTATTGCCCTAGGACTATTCCTGTATCTACCATCCCTGTTGCACGCAGCATCCGTATCGATCGTTACCGTGCCCTTGACCTTCGCCTGCGGTAAACAGAGTCCTGACCTTGTAACGTGGATACTATTGGATACACGCGTCCATGCGTTTACCCTCGCGTTCATGTTATCTTTGTTTCTGTAACTTTTAGTTCTAATTAGGACTTGACTAAAACACCCCATGCTATATTTTGATTACCCATTTAAAGTAGGTTGACATTTAAATTATTCTTGTCGGTTATAATAGTAGCTTCTGTTTATTCAGATTGAATGTATTGTTATTAAAACTATATTCGGTAAATTATTATAAAATAGTCAGAAATATAGTATATTAATTATAAAGTTACTAAAATGTACACATATAAAGAGAATAACTGACTGACTGACATATAAACGCACAGTTCAAACTATTTGGGCTAACACCATGAAAATTTGCGTAAGAGTTCATTTTACACACTAAGGATACCGGGGATGAAAGTTGGTATAAAAATCCTTCTCGGTTGTTTAGGTTGATCTAGGGTCTGGGTCACGATCTCTGTGAATTTTCTCCAGTCTCACCTGTCCTCTGCTTTAAAAATCTTTTATCTTTGAAGAAAGAGCTACGAACATTGTCACTTAGTATTCTTGAATTATGTTGCGAACGAAGCCGAGGTTAAAGCCCTATCTTATAGCATATAATTTACACAAAAAAAAAACACTAAGTAACTTGGAACTCTTCGAAGGGTCTGGAAAGTTAAGGCATCAATTAAGAAAAGCACTCGGAATGCAATTATACGAGTCTCTCAACCTGAAAATTGAAGAAAAAAGGAAAACAATTTACTCTAAATGCACAGAAAATTTCTTGATATAAAAGTAATGTAATGATACAATTAGGAAACACTTGAAAATAACATTTATTCAAATAGCAGGGAAAAGAATTGTTGGAATGAGAGAATTTTAAAAAACAACAGATGTCAGTTCTCGTGGAAAAATTGAAATAACTAACATTTTGACATTTTAGTTATATTGGAAAACTATTAATTAAAATCTTTCGTCATTTTACAAGATTTATTTAAAGTTACCGCCGGTTTGGAATGTATTTTCCATTAATAAGAACCGCCAAGAAACTCAGTATTATCTGACTTTTTTGTGATAATTTTATTATGTATAGTTACTTTAATACAATTATAAAATAGATAACGGTCTATAAATATCTTATCGCTGAGCTAAATGCTTTCGTTCCGGTTTAAAGGGTGAGTGTGCCAGTGTAACTACAGGTTAGTTTCCAAGTTTGGTGGCAAATTGCCTATATAAAGAATAGTTGATATTTCTTATTTCGCCAATGTCTACGCGCGGCGGTGACCATTTACCATCAGTTGGCGACCACTAACCATCAGGTGGCACATTTGCCTGTCCGCCTACGTATAACATAAAAAATACAAATAACCAGTCTGATGAGAAATGGGCTGGTCTTAGTGAAGCAAATTAATTCTGCAATCCAAACATATGAAGTAGTTACTCATTGCTGTCCAATTGTGTCTTCCACCTGAAATTGTTTTCTAGAACTAAGATTTTCCTACTTAATTCCAGGCAGTGCGGATGTCGGGCGGAGGCGGCGGCGCGGGGCTCATGTCGTGCGTGCGCGAAGGCTCCCTCGAGCCGCCCTACCGACCGCCGCACGCCGAAACCAATACTCATGGTAAGTCACGTGGCCTATTAGTCTAATCTTCAAAGCCATCCTGCTATCCTGGTATCTCGAATGTAAACATTGTTGTCAGTAGAAAAAAAGTAAATGATGGTCTTCTTCTTTTGTTAAGGAGATTCAGCGGTTAAGATCCACGTGTTACATTTGTCAAGCTCGGCTCATTGTATCGTTAAAAAAATATTTTGCCTTTTCAGGCGAAGGGCGCACAGGTCGGTTTTTGCGCGGCTTGCGGCGTATGTTTAAGCGACGCGCACGCGCAGACAGCTCGCCCGACCCAAAGAGTAGCTCAACCAGTGAGCTGTTGGACGCTGAGCGACACACGAGAAGAAAGTGAGTAATTATGTTATACTACTAGGAATTTTATTTAAAACTAAAAACTAAGTCTAGTTTGTCAGTCGACAATAGAAGTGAAAACTTGAATCAGTCAAGTATATTTGTCCAATTTCCAAATCTATTGGCCCTTCAAGTAATAAATATAATATAATAATATATTCTGGGACATTATTCACTCACGGCCATCTGATCCCAAATTGAGCAGAGCTTGTACTATGGAAACCAGATAACTGATATACTACATATACTACTTTTTATTGTAAATGCATACTTATATAGATAATTACACCCAGACTCAGGCCAAATAGACACCGACCGTCATAAGTAATAATTATTTATTAAATAATAATTATATCCCATATTTATTGTATAGCTTTTTATTCATCAAAATACACAGTATATCGCAAATTCGGTAAAAAATAATAATACATCTTAATTTGAATAAATATTAGTTAAAATACACTAATACTATTTGTATATATTAGTATACTTACATAAATTGCAATCATTATTATCCTCATTAATTTCCACAATACTTAAATTATTACTATCAACTATTTCATTATATTAACATTAGCATGTCGGTGACGCGAAGCCACGAGTCTATCCCCTACGATAAACCAGCGCAACGCGCCTAAAGAAGTTTACACTTCAAAAAAATTACAATTGAGAAATGTTATTTTTGTGACGTCTATATACAGAAAGGTTCATACCGTAACAGCCTGTGAATGTCCCACTGCTGGGCTAAAGGCCTCCTCTCCCATTTGAGGAGAAGGTTTGGAGCTTATTCCACCACGCTGCTCCAATGCGGGTTGGTGGAATACACATGTGGCAGAATTTCAGTGAAATTAGACACATGCAGGTTTCCTTACGATGTTTTCCTTCACCGTAAACCACGAGATGAATTATAATCACAAATTAAGCACATAAAAATTCAGTGGTGCTTGCCCGGGTTTGAACCCACGATCATCGGTTAAGATTCACGCGTTCTTACCACTGGGCCATCTCGGCCTGGAAAGGTTCATAACTCACATAAAATTAATATTATTTTTATTTAAATCGTAAAAAAGTGTGTACTTTGTATACTAAATATCGTAAGCGTGGTGCGTAGAAGAGACAAAAGTCTAAAGTATTTTTTACTCACAGAGACGGCGCTTACGGCAGCGGCCTGTCAGTGTCACACGACTCCGTCTTTACCGGCGAGCGATCAGGCGACGAGTCGAGCGACGAACGACCCACTCCCGCGCATGGGCTCGCACATGTTGCCACTTCACATCGGGTAAGTACATATAGCCTATACCAACCACAAGAGGATAACTTTGACACTTGAATTGGTGCGATAATCTGTGATATTCAAATATCAAATATATTATCTATGGATTCGCGAAAAAATGCCGTTTTAAATATCCGTCCGTAAGTATGTCCGTAACAGTCTGTGAATGTCCCACTGCTGGGCTTTAGCTCAGACCTTTAGGCCTCCTCTTCCTTTTTAAGGAGAAGGTTCTGGAGCTTATTCCACCATGCTTCTCTAATGCGGGTTGGTGGAATAATTTTTATTAATATAAAAAAAAAATTAAATAAAATAAATTTATAAAAATATTTTTTTTTCAATATCCGCGAGGTTTTTTTTTTTTTTAATGTATAGGCTAGCGCTTGACTGTTATCACACCTGATGGAAAGTGAGATACAGTCTAAGATGGAGCGCGCTAGCCTAGAAGGTGCCTATTCACTCGGGACTTGAAGGTACCCATATTGTAGGTGGTGGAGAAAACGGAGGTCGGGAGGGTATTCCAGACCTTGGCGATGCGTATCAGAAACGAGGAAGCAAATCGTTTCGTTGTAAACGAAACTTCGAAAATTAAATTAAAGTGGTCATAACTAGTTAAGTGAAATAGTGTTGTATAATAAATAAAGGTAAATTAATCGAGAACTGTTTGTAGTGCATAAAACAGCAGCACTATTAGCAAATCGCATGCAATTTGTAAATCTTAGGTTTGTTTACCTTTACTCCTTCTCCGATTGTAATGAATGTAGAACTTAATTCAATATATTTATAGCTTTGCGCGCGAAATGTTCAGAAGTTCAGTTCATTTCAAATTTATAACTTTTTGATGTTGGTTAAAAATATAAGCGCAGAGCTAACAGTGAACAGCGAAGATTTTGCCCGTAACGAATATATGAAGTGTATATATGATAAAGATATCCCTTCAAGATATGTGTATATCCCCCATGAAGATCCGTTTAACTGAATTAAAAAAAATCAAAACTTAAGAAATAAAAGTGTCTCTTATAGTATCAGTAGTGACATCTACAATTTCACGTCTAAAACTCTATCTAAAGAAAATACTTTACTATAGTGTCTGTATAGGAACATAGATGGTGCTGTTTATACACCAAATGAGTTATTATTGCTGAATCGTTTATTATTAATTTATTACTGCTTACAAAAACACATGAAAACTAAAAGCATGCATAAGCGGCCTTATCACTTAGAGTGATCATTTCCAAGCTCACAATATATATATAAGTACAAACATAAATAATGTAGTGTAAATATAATTTTGCAAACGACTTTTAAAAATACAGATTCAACTTATTTTCATTTGCTGTATTCCACGGGGCAGGGAATTCCATGATTTTACAGCTGTAACGGAGAAGGATTTGCTGTGAAGGAGTCGGGAGATGATGTATGAATGAAGTCAGCCACGTTGACCATACTCTGCAGGATATATTATAGAGCACAAACGTAAAGGGCGTTCAGGAGCTAGGTAACCTTTGCTGTACTTCTGACGTATATGCAAATTTCATGATGTCCAGTTGATTATTTTAGACGTGAAAGGGTAACAAATATCACTTTCGCTTTTATATCTCTTAATTCTTTTAGTTCTATTATTTATGATTATTAATGTTTGCCAAATTATTTTTGTTATTATTCATACATTTTCGTGACCAGTGAAGTCATTTTTGATAATAAATTAATAATGATTACAGTTACATAGAAAAGAGGTGATCGATAATTCCCAAAACTTTTTTGAAAAATATTTTATTAATCATTGAATTGTTAATA
Source organism: Nymphalis urticae (assembly GCA_905147175.2). NCBI lineage: Eukaryota > Metazoa > Arthropoda > Insecta > Lepidoptera > Nymphalidae > Nymphalis > Nymphalis urticae. Next base: position 9,394,256 of record LR990004.1, on the reverse strand, counting down.
CAGACTTCGTTTAGAAATCATTCGTTTATTCATGCAAATTATATTATTCTATCGACTGCAGACTTGATGCTGTTTTATTAGATATGTTTGGAAAATTTTTACATAATTCATTTATATTTAAAAAAAGATGAAGCGAAATATTTATTTTTCCTAAACGAATTTCTAAAGCGATTCCCTATATATCCTATTTACTATATTAAACCATTAAAATTAAATCCAAAGAATTGTGTCTGCTCGAAGGTGTTAATAAATTATCGTATGATATCTAACTTTTATGAATAGATTGTAGTTACCTTCTTTATGTTTTAAAAATGATTACCTTAGCCCATTTTATTGTCACATATCGGTATACTCAACACTCAAAATGATAAAAAAACGTTTAGTTAATGTTTGTTGATTGTCACAACTCTGTAAATAAATTTTGTTTCTCTGAGTTTCTCCTGAGCATCTCGTCGGTTCTTCTCATTAGAATCAACATTCTGAACCGGATGATAGCTTAAGATTTAATTCAATACTTTATCTTTTGACACTGTGGGCTGGCAAGGCGGGGGCGGCTAGTGCAGAACATTCTTCCCGACTGTACTGGCCGCCATCGCGTTTGGACACCACTACCGCTTACTATTAGGTGGAGTTGAGTCATTTGCCCTCCCGGCTAATATATATATATAAAAAATTAAAAAATACATACGTAGAAAAACTAAAAGTCATTTAATAGTGAATCATTAATTTAATGCATCCAATGTAAAATGTTTCGATATATAAATAATGTTTCACAACGAAATGAAACGTTTTCGTTCGGAATCTGTTTTGGACAACGTCAATAAATAATTTCCAGTTAAATTGCTCTTATCTGGACAGCGAACAGACGTGCAAATATTTATACATATGTCAATTGCTTTTGGAACATAAATCGTTCAATGTACGAGCCAATCTTACCAATGTTTGTTGAGTGCTTTTTTATTGTATTAGGCAGGCAGTCTGGCAAGTCCGCCTGATGATAAATAGTCACCGCTTATATACATGTAAGAAATATTAACCATTTACATCAAAGCGCCACCAAATTTAGGAACTAAGATGTTACGTCCCTTGAGCCTGTAGTTACACTCACACAAACACACATTGTTTTAAAGGGCTTAACACAACAAAGCCCTACCAAGTGCTTGCTCTTTGTATATTTGATAGATATATGTATATTATGTCCGTCGTGTAGATATGCGATCGCGTGTGTGTGTGTGTGTGCGTGTCGTGTGTGTCAGATATGCGAACAAAATTCGGTAGATCGGCTCCATGGCATGTTAGCAAACTTGAGTTATGAATTTTCGGTTAATCATAATCCTTCAAAGCATGTAGGATATACTCCCTATCGTAGATCATAATGAAATAATTAAAAAAAAATATTAAAATATTATTTATCAATAAGCTTATCAGAACATTTATACATTGACCTAATTACAAATACATCATGCATCTAATGATGCAGGGGCAAGTTCATCTGCAGTCTGAAAGGACAAAACATACACGTAATTAAATGTTATGGCTTTTTTACTTTCAATTTCTGTAAGTATGAGCGTTTGTCTGACTAAATATTATATATATATATATATATATATATATATATATATATATAATATAAGTGTATTAGATATGAAATATTTTAAATACCATATATTTTAAATGTAACGCTTCGTATCGTGGCAATTATTTTATTTCATAAATCATACTCATTTTATTTTATCTCCCGCAGTTTATCTTGATATTATTCATCATATGCTATTTTCGTCTTTATTACTACGCTACACGCAACAAAATTGCGTGTAAATATTTTACTTTTACGAATTTTATGTACGTACTAATAATAAATACGTTAATTGAATTTTGTTTGTAGAAACTAAAAAATGTTTAAAGACTTCTTTATAATAAATATATTTATATAAATTATAAATTAATATATTTTAGGGATCCTTAATTTCAAAAAAATGTTTTTTTTTAACAAACAATTTTACATTTAATCTGTGCTAATTGTTTTTTCTCTGGTATTTTTTCTGTATTATTAACTTTATTAACTTGATAAAAAATAGAAAGTAGTATGTATGAAAAATAACAAACAAAATTATTTATTAAAAGATATGAAGTAAATTGCTTGGAGCCATCATTTGATTCACTTGACTTTGGTAAATAGTTTTTATATTTTTATATAAGGTAGTTTGTAGTCAGCAATATAAACGCAACTAACTTACTTGTAGATTGGTCACACATGACCGGCAGACAGACCATGGACACATCCTGCGTCCTTTTCATTTCCATGTAATTGTGCAGTAAGGCTATTCTGTAAGAACAAACTCGAAATTCATCACAGAAAACGGTCGTGAAATGTCAGAATTTGATATGCGACATTGACTATTAAAATTATAACATTTCAATAATACCCGCATCAAAATAGTATATCACCCATAAGTCGGTTGTCAAAATTTCACGGGTGAGTAGGTTGATGCAGTGAGTTCTTACTGAATAGCATTGCAGCCTATATTGGAAGTCTTTCTCTGTGAACACAGTATATTATAATACCATTTTACTTGTGAAAAAAAAAAACAAGAAAGTAGAGTAAGCTTTAAATATCCCACTATCGGTTCGGAGCTTATTCCATGAGGCTGTTCCGATGTGGGTGGGTGCCTGTTGCCATGTTTCTTAACGATGTTTTAAGCTCATGAAAACTCAGTTGTCGTTGCTCGAATTTGAACCTGTGATCTTCGGTAAAGAATCACTTTTTCTAGCCACTGGGTCATCTCGGTTCCTTATTACTTTTGTATTATCGTTATTGAATAAATTCAATAAAAATTATAAACAGTAATAAATATAAATTGCATAAATAAAGAGATAATATGATAAGTAATTATGCTTAAAAACTAAATCTCATCTCAGTACCTCATAGTCATACGGTCTGCATTACAACTGCACGCTAGCAAAATTGCAGCCTCGAAATTTTAGTGCGGTTGACATAACTGCATCGTAATTGCAAACCGACTTCACATTTGGTGTACAATTGTTAGGACCTGAGTTGAAACCGACCGCGTGTGTTGACACCGCAAACCTAAAACCTTCATTTAAATTAATTATTTTATAATTATCGTAATATCAGCCGAATACTTAAACGGTTAATTTTTATTAACTTTAATGAGTCATATGTCTTTTTTCTTTTTTAATTTTGTAGTTTACGTAATTCTATTAGCATCGAGAACATTTCTCTATTAGCAAGAGATTTAAAAAAAAAACTAAGCGAGTAGTTTTTTTTTTAAATATCATCAGCGTTCTTAATGTCTTTAAACTACTTGATTTTACGTAAATAGAAATATAATACTTATACATATAAAGTAATAGATATGATACATATAGTATGTGTAACAAATATACTAATTTAATTGATTTATGTTTGTAAATAACTAATTAATTCACGAATTACGAGCTTGCTTTGTTGATTTTATGATGAATTATAATATTGTCGTCTATAAAGATTTAGTTTAACTATATTTGTTTTTTATTTTTACTATTATTGTTTAATCTATGTATTAATACGAATAACATATATTTAGGAAAAAAATATATTTATTTTTTTATTATCCTTGAATTTTTTTAATAAGAATTCATGAAATAATACAAATTACGTTCTGAAATCGATTATATTTTTATGAAATTAAGTAAATGAATATTAATTTAAATACATAAATAAGTATTTTAACAATAGTAAATATATTGGCACCAAGACCAAAAAGTAAGTGTTAAATTTCAGGTCTAACATTCGGTGGAAACTGGTTTGAAACTTGTAAGATATGATTCACACTAACAGGTGTGGTTAAATAGAAGCGTCTAATAAAGAATAGACTATTTTTATATGTACAGTTACAAAAAAAACACCCATGCCACTATAAATCGAGATATAATATTCATTATTCATACAAAAACTAGTTGCTATAAAACACTGCTAATTGCTTATATAAAAGCACTTATAATTACTACGATATTATCTGTGGATCAGTTATATATGGAGCGAGTAAAGCCGCGTGCTGTTCATGTGTATCGGAGCAATATATACTTTGTTTTCCTTCCATCCGTCGAGATGGGATGAATCATGCAGTCGCCATCCTAACGCGCTCGTCGCCGCCGGCGTTCGTGTCAAAATCGAATATCGAACTTTTTTACTTTTAAATTGAAAGTGCAGTGGTTCATTTTTATATCGCTTTACCTGTCAGATCGTTTAGTTTTTTAATTTAAAAAAAAAGGTTATATATATGAATTAAAATATAATTGTTTTTTAAAAATAAATATTAATATTATTTTAATTAAAATCGTTTAAAAAGTTATTGTGCTGCATTTAAATATAAATTAAATAATAAAATTAAACACAGTTTAATCTCTACTTACGTTCCAGACTGCTTAGTGCTTATAAAATGTTGTTTTTTTTTAAATATCGTTGGTAAATTACTCATGAGGTTTAAATAAGGCGATACGGTAATTTAGCCTCGAGTTTAATGCCTGTGACTCATTGCCAGCAAATCAATAATGGTTGAAGGACGACATGAAACTAAAAACTACACATGACACTTTCCAATTAGAACCCATGTTAACACTATATAACTACATTATATAACTTATATAGCCGTATTTATAGAAAATAAATTATATTTGAAAAAAGAAAAAAATATAAGCTTCAAAATAAATATAATTTTTTCTTTAATTATTATTTGTACGTGCCGGGGTTTATTAAGTTATGGTATACAATTGTTCGATTTTTGAAATTATGTATGAAACTTGGCAAGATGATAGCACTTAGTTTTAAATTACACTGCTTACTATAGCATAAGAATTAGTTAGATAATTCATTTAAAGACACAAAGTTCTAGTGAACGAATTCATTTTAATAAAGCGTACAACAAAGCTTTGTTATATAATATCAATTCTTATTATGACATCGTAAATAATTTTCCATAATATTATATCCAAATAAAAAAAATCTTGGCACATATTCAAATTACAACAGCATATATAAAGATTCATTAGGTAATATCATCAATAAATAGATTACGAACGCTATTTTTTTTTAAATATAATCGTTATATGAGAACATAAAGCACATATATTATAGACCTTGGTCCGTATTTAGTTTTTTTTTTTTTTCATTCTACTGTTGATTTAATATTCATAAAAATTACAATACAGGTGGTAGAAAGTGGATTTTAGATGACGAAATTGACCAAAAATAGCTTTAAATAATCCTTCATAATAACAAATTAAAAATCATATTGCGCTCTCATAAGGCGTTAAAACGAAATGTCTTGATTTAAAATGTTGGATAAAATAGAATGATACCAGTTCCGAAACCGGTTTGATTGCTTTGGAATATTCGTTGGATGGTGCAATTTTTTTTATAATAAATTGTCTTCCGATATCTTATATATATTTATAACATTGTTTTCACTGATCTCATTCGGGAATATTTAATTAAATTTGTCTATGAATTTAGTTAGACAAAGACGTTATGAATTAATTAAAGCTTCTGCAGTGCGATTCTGTTGGAACTCATTTCATTTCTCATCCGTGAAATGGCGATATACTATTTTGATGCGTGTGTTCTTTAAATGTTATAATTATAATGGTCAATATCGCGTATCACTTTTTGACATTTCGAGATTGTTTTCTGCGGTGAGTTTACGTACATAGAGATACATTCAAACAAAAGTATTACTATTTATATAATTGGTAATTAATTAAAGTCAAAGGCAAAATCTTTATATAGTATTGAACTATTATGCTTATTTATTGGAAAAAAATCTAAAATGAAGAACAGACGAAACAAAATGTGCAGATGTTTATTTATTGTCGTCTATAGTTTGGGTTTCGCAATAAAACTAGAAATGGCCTGAAGGAATCGTTTTATCGTATTAATAAAAAAAGTGTTTGTGATATCCTTTAGCATGCAAATGTACTTTACGTCTTAGTGATCGCCTCCAGGCTATTTCTGACATTAAATTTTTAACGATCGGTTATCAAGTTTCATCTGAAGTTTTCGTGCGATTTCATTTAAAAAAATATAGTAAAAGTAGTTTTGAATTTGATAATGGTGACTTCAAATATTTACCGTCAAACAATATTGTAATATGTTAATAGTTGAAAGATGCTAAATCGTTAAGTACCGGGACGACCGGGTTTCGCTCAACTCTAATGAGTAGTAATTAGTTATATTTATATTTTTCTAAATTATTGCATTTATTTATTGGAGCAGAGATAGCCAAGTGGTAAGAACGCGTGAATCTTAACCGATGATCGTGTGTTCAAACCCGGGCAAGCACCACTGAATTTTCATGTGCTTAATTTGTTATTATAATTCATCTCGTGCTTGACGGTGAAAGAAAACATCGTAAGGAAACCTTCATGTGTCGAATTTCAATGAAATTGTGCCACATATGTATTCCACCACCCCGCATTGGAGCAGCGTGGTGGAATATGCTTCAAACTTTCTCCTCAAAAGGGAGAGGAGGCCTTAGCCCAGCTGTGGGACATTAAGAGGCTGTTTCTGTACTGTACTGTATTCAGGCCTATTTATTGATAAAATTAAAAAGCAAAACTTTATCAAATAAAAAATATGAGTCAAATCGTTAGAGCCGTTTCCGAGATACACAATATACATATATGCAAGTGAAATATACAATAACTGCTTTTATAATATTATAAGATATATTCAAAGATTTCCTAACGAGCAAAATCGACTTTTATAAACATGCTTTCAGGAACATTTTATTAAATAAAATATTGACTGTTGCTTCTCAGTGTAAAACCTTTAATGTAATACACGTGTTAAGAAAAACATATAATAATGAATTCGTAAGAAATTGTAATACTCATAACATTGACAAAAGAAAAAACACACTTACTACGCGATTTTCGGCAATAGCCATTTTCTAAGCCAATGGTTGGGGTGACATATCAACGCACAGCACAAGCTACGGGGACGAGAACCATGATAATTTGCATACGGGTTCGTTTTACACAGTAAGTTACCACTAAGTAAAATTTAACCACTAAGGTGGTGATAAAGGAAAGATCAAATTTTAATGAAATCCTTTATTTATTGAAATTTGTATTTAGCAATTCGGATTTTAACGCGAATTATTTAAGCTGCGTCCGAAAAACTTGTTGCTAGGCATTAAAAAAAATTAAGAAACGTATATCTTTACGAGTATGATTGCGTGTTTATACTATAACAATTAGTAATTTAAACAATTTTAATGAAGAATAATATAATATCTTGCAAATAATATCACACATTGGGTATTAAACGATAGTCTCCAGGCTATTTCATATATTATAAACTAGTTACCGTCTGCGGCTGTGCACGCGTGTAGGAGCTTACGTTCTCTATCCCTGACAAAGTGTACGCAAAGTAAAACAATGATCGGTTCGGATCGGTTAAGACGTGGAAACGTGACAAACAGACAAAGTCGCTTTCGTTTTTATAATAGTAAGGATTATGCATATTAAACAAAGCCAAAACAATCTAGCGAATCCCCTTCACTGTTTCGTCTCCATTTAATTAATTTTTCAAATTATCTTGATTAGGATTTAGTTTTCCAGCTGCACGCTTCAATATTGAATGAAAATAATGCATTTTCATTCCAATTAAAAACTAATTCAATCGAAAACGTGTCGTATTGTTTTTAGTAAGTCGTTAGCGACGCGCGTGTCGATTACCATTAATATGGTACCACTTGATTCTAGCTGGTGATTAATAAAGGCATGTTGAACAAACGTGTTGACACTTCAAGAAATATCGATCGAAATATAATTAATTTTATGTAGGTGACTAGATATTTTCGAAATCCTTTCGGTGAAAGTAGTTTCAGTTCATTCATCTTATCTTTTTGCTATATTTTGACAGTGATAGTCTGATTCCTTAATTATATACATGTGTTTATAATTATATACAATGCGACACGAGTGTTCATTCCGCTTCTCTCGAGATATCTACTAATATAAACAAAATGTGGAGAGGTGTACAAGTTGAGGTTAACCACAGGACGCGATTTAAGAACGTGATATGCGACAGTAAAATTATAAGATGTGTATCACCGTAAGTCGATTATAAACATTTCACGAGTGAGATACGAAGTGAGCGACCGGTGCATGTTTCCGTGTCTTAAACGGAGGCGTTTGTGCTTTGAAAGCAGAACAAACAAACGTACTTTCACATTGATATAAGTATATTTGGTAGTACATTTTAATTTGTAGCTGTTTAGAAAAATCTTGATATAATTTGGTTATATCAATATATTCCTTATCCATATTGTAAGGCTACCCCACTAAAACATTCTTTCACATTTTGTTCTCTTTCACACGTAATTTGTTATATAATTTTTTTACCAAAAATTGTAATAGAATTTATTACAATTTTTGGAATTGGAATTGTATTGGAATTCCTGCCATCACCCTGACAACCATCGAACGAGTCAGTCTTTCCGTGTTTTACAAAATAATTATTAAAAATTTGTAAAACCTGACACTATTCATACTATAATCATAATAAGTTGTCACTATTAAGGGTTAGAAACCCTAATCACCTTAAGATTCAGAATAAAAACACTAGTAGTAATCGTTTCGGCCTTGCTTATAAATGTTGTTAAAGATAATGTTTAGAGGATAATTAACAATGTTGTTCTCTTCTTTCGAGTGTCAAATCAATGATGTAAGAAAGAGAGAAATCAGTGTTTAGCTAAAGCTTTTTATGTTTACTAATAAGATTATCAACAACAATATTATATTCATAACGAATATAATCAATAATAAATTTGGTTTTGTTTAATAAATGGTCTTCATTCTCGTCGTTTATGTACTACCAAATAGAAATTTATATTGCAATGTTTAGATCTAAAGAAGGTAGCAAGTATCTTGGATAGATAGACAGGTAGTATTTTTGTACACTGCACACGTAAAATTAATATATGTACTTATGATAAACACGGTATATAGGGCCATATAAGGCGGTCTTATTGTTTAGCGATCCAGGCAATTTTATGTATATTTTGTATAGAATGAGATGGGCAGGTGGGGCAATAAAAATATTATTACCATTATTATATAACAGACGCAAGAGACATAAAAACTTAGTTCTCGTAGTTTTTATCATTGACGGTGTATATAGTTATTATTTCTAAGTGTCAATGTACATGGTGACCTCGGGACATCAGGCCCATATTCTCTTATGCTTTTCTGTTATAAAATCTTCTGCCATGACTAAGTAAAACTAAAATTTGGAACTTTAATAGCTTTTTAAACTTTAAGAGGGCATTTTATCATATGAATTTACTCATACGAAGTCAGAACGAGCAGCTAGTTAACAATAAAAGTAATAAATATATTAGCTGTTATCGATAGGTTTGTGACTTAGTACACAGGTCCACTATTATTAACGTCATTAACAAAATAATAATTAAAATACCTTTAGTTATTGAAACACACAAACATATTGTAAATAAATACATTATATTTAACAATATTGTCTTCGCTAAGTTTTTTGTAATAAATTTTATTCTAAAGAAAATATATTAGTAAAAGGAGTATAGAAGATACATTTTGATAAATGTATCAGTCTCATTAATTATGATAATGAAAACAGTTTTAATTTAAAAATCTACCGTATCATAGAATATCTCGCTTAGAAAGTAAAACTATGATGTTCGTAGGATGCATCTCAGTCAGTACCGTCTCGCTGACTGGTCAGACTTTCAAAAACGGCGCGCGCGCAAAATCGACGTGTTTATATTTCGCGATGTTTGTGTTCGATATTCGAGTGTGCGCTTTCATAAAAACCGTTCAGTGATCGAATATCAAATTTCGAATTTTAAAAAAAGAACTGTCAATTACTTTTATTAATATCTCTAAGTGTAACGTTATTCGAATGAGTTCGAATTTTAAAAAATAACGGGTGTAAGTTTGTTATGAAGTTCCTAAGTGTATGAACAAGTTTTAATATTTAAAACGTTTCGTTATTATTTGTGCGCTGTGTTTGTAAAAAAATGGCGCGTTCGTTGAAAGAAGCTTTTCGGAGTTTTTGGAATATAGCGTGGCTGTTCACGACTAAAGTTTTTTTGGTAATTATTTAAAACATTTATGATTTATATCTTAATTTTATCTACTACTTTATTAAAAAAATACCACAGTTTATTCAGTAAAAATAATAATACATTTAGTTAAAATCATGCTTCCTCGATATTTTGAATTAGTCCGTTATTTAGTTTTGTAACGACGGACGCGATATTATTATGCGAACACAAGAAATGTGCCATATTTATAATTTCTTTTTTAAAATTGAGCCACGTCTCTTATTATTTAACTTTAACACATGTTTTTTACCACATACACAACAACAAAATTATATTATCTTATTTTTGCTAATAATTGTATATAACTCTAAAATCTATCTAAAATAGTAAATAAAGTTTCAATTACCCGAATTCGAACTAATTATCTTTCGCTAAAATCGTAAAGCAAAAGTAGATTATCAACCTGTCAATGTCCCACAGCTGGACAACAGGTCACCACTCCTCTTAAAAAAATTTTTGGAGTTTATCACACCATGCTCCTTTAATATATTATTTAATATAAATAATTAATATATTATTAATATTTATTAAATATAAATAATTAATATATTATTTAATAGTTACAATAAAAATTTTGACTCGTTTTAAACGTTTTTTATGTCGTGATTAGAAAGTTTTATGATTCATCCATACAAGTGCGTACTTAACTTGAATATATACACATCTGTCACGGTCCGTGTACTCGGAGGCTTGAGATAATTCAAGACATTACTTTCATCTCTAATTAATAACGATATGTTACAGCACAAGTTAATTATCTAAATGTAACGTGAAATACGAAAAGTATCAAATGCCTTAAATACAATCGTAAATATTTTTATTAGGGAAACATATAAAACATATTAGAAACATCAATTAACTTGTTTATAAACCGATCATGTTTAGACGTAAAACTAAATTATATATAGTAAAGTAAGTTATATATAGTAAATACAATTCAGAACATTATAAATAATAATAATAATAAATATTCAAAAAGTTAAGTAAACTGCAAATAATACAAAACAAATGATGATGAAATATGGCTTGTAATGTTTAGTATATATTTTGTTATATTATTTATTATCAATGGTAATCTTAAGTCATTTCGTGGAAGCGTTAAGGCTTTTTTCTAATGTAATAGTGCATACAAGCGATAAACGCATAACCATTCTTTGTTGTGTTGTGTTGTAAAACTATTGAGGTTAATATATACGTACATTTCCAAAAATCTAGGCAATAAACTAATCCGACCATCTCGGGTCTGACATAGATTGAATGTTGTATAATAAATAAAATAAATTTATCTAATTACTATCCCTAAAGGGCGAAAAGTGATAAGCATTATGTTATTGACGTTTAATCTAGATGAAGTATTTCTTATTTCATCATTACACAATTAAACTTGAAAAACCTATCAATTCCAGAACCTGAGGATTCGACGCGACTTTCAATTTTTCAATTTATCAATGAATATTTCAATGAATATATCATTTTACTAACTAGCTGAACCCGCGGTTTATCCATCGTGTAATTTTTTATTTTTTTCAGATATAATTACGCACAGTCCAAACTACACATTACTTTAGCACAAAGGAATGATTTTTGAAAATGTTACTCTTAAGTGATAAATGGGGGGAAAGTTTGTATGAAAATCCATCATTTTCTTCAATTCTGAATTATGAAGAGAGCTAAGTTTAATTCGTTCCTAGTTTAAACTTCCTTGTAAGTTACTTGGCCATGGCCTATGGCACACCATTGAGTTTGATCTTCACTCGATAACTTTGGTTCTTTGTCGAATTACCACATTTGGGATTCGATCCTTCAGAGAAACTCCGGGCATAGATTTTTCGATCCATTTAAATCCACGTGTTCTAGCCGCCGGTTTATCAAGACTACAAAAGAAAGTTTGTATTAAATTTTAATTGTTATCTAATTTTAATGTCACTGAGATAAAATGAAATCGTATCAAACACTTCACTTTTACTTAACATCAAATTATAATTGCACGTAATAAAGATGTTATTGTATGCGAACTGATATAATCTTTCAATAAATTTTATTTAATAGCAAGTGAAAATTATACAATCGTTTTTTTTTTTTTAATAAGGTGTAAGTCAAAGAAATCTGTATCGAACTCTTTTATTGGATCAGTGGATATATTATGGTGAGACGGCCGCTCGAAAAGGCAACCTGATGCTTAATAGTCATGGACATTGGCGCCTTCAGAAAGATAAATCATCTCTAATTTTGCCAATGCGCCACCAAAGCGAACTAAGATATCATGTCCCTTGTGCCTGTAGTTACTGACGTTCTCCCCCTTCCAATCGGAACACACTAATTATTGTTGTTTGGCGGTAGAATATCTGACCCAACCGGCTCTCCCTGGCAGCTATACAAAGCTCTACAACTAAGTATTGTGACAGTGATTACTGTTTGAAGCCAAGTATCCGACTCCTTAAAGTCAAAGACGTATTCGTTCATATTAAAAAAAACCATAGTTATTTTAAACTTTAGTACTTAATCAATTTAATACTTTGCAAATAAAAAAAAATTATATAAGAAGCATAGAGCGTATTTCTTGATTGTCGGTCATATATAAACATAAATTTATATATATATATATACATATATATATAAATTTAAATGTATTTAACTGACATAACTTTGTAATTGATATGGTCGTAAAAGAGCAGATACCTAATGAGCTTCCTGTCGGTTTTCCCGGTAAAATCAACATTCCGGTGCTGTGGTGGTACCTTTATATTTAATTCTAGTTTCCGCCCGCAACTTTGCACGCGTGAAGGGGGGGGGGGGTTAGGTACCTCATGTATTTTTCAGTAACCCTGATAACGTGTATGCAAAGTTTTACGATGATTGGTTTACGAGTTAAGACGTGACGTGAGTGAACGGGTAAACAAAACAAATCACTTCATTTATAACATTAGTATGATATAATTCTGCGAAATAACGAACCAAAGCCTACTTGAGTAAAGAATATTTTTATTTCGTAGAAACGTTCATATATTGGGTCTTATTTATAGATACTCTTTCATGTATCATATAACACAAATATAACGAAAAGATATACGATTATATAAGTAAGATAAATGCTGGCGTTGTAGCCTAATGGCCTTATTTTCTTTGAAAAATGTATACGTTTGCAAACTTGTTAGCCTCTGGTAGATCTCGAGGTCCTGGGATCTAACTCTAGGTCGGGCCAATAATAAGTTTATGGATTCTTCATTCGAAGATTCTCAGTAGCAGCAGCCCAGAGTCTGGAAGTTGGAAGTGTGTACACTCTCATGCTATGGAAAGCACCTGAAGCCGTTGGTCATGCGCCTGTACTCTTTCTGATTTTTCATCCAGGGTCCAGGGTTTGTCCATAGAATCTAATACCGTTTGAGTTTTCAACATATCAGCTGATAGCAAATATCTTAGACTTACGTGTTTTTCTTAAAAAAGCTGATATTAAATGAAAGTCATAAATGAAAAGAAAAACTAATAAAAATACAAATGAAAATGGCATTTTTATGAACAGATATTCCCAGTGTATATAATAATAATGCATTCCAGTCTCCACGGACTGCGATCTCGGAGCTGCGTAATATTAAAATTTCCGTGATAATATTTTCCAGACTCGGTGGCTCAGTGGATTCAGACAGACTGACTATCCATAAAGACATCCTTTTATCCAATAATATATTTTTATTTTCTCTCCATTCTCGCTGTTCAATGTTTATTCTATAACATTCATCATCCTTCTGCTGAGCGTGAGGCTTATTCCATCACGTTGTGATTAGTGGCTAGTGGATATGATAGAGTTACATCTGACACATGCAGGCTTCCTCACGATTCCTCAGCGTCAGACTTGTTAGTTTTGGAACCCGTGAACTTCGCTTAAGACCCACGTGTCGTATCTGGGCCATCGCAGCTCAGCAAACGTGTCACGCTGACATAGAAGCCGCGACGTGTCATTCTTGTATCTCATAAAGTGACACGGCATACAAAACAAACAAGAATTAATATCAAAGCGGTATCACGTTTACTTGTTAGGTTTTAAACGCTCCTTTCGGATGTGGGCGGCCAATATGGATATTGTGTAAGTAACCGGTTCGTAAACAAGATATAAATATGTCCCAGTGCGCATGCGTCAATACAAACCATAAGGACGACTATAAATAACATGGCGATACACGTAGAGTTTTACATAAGAATTATTTACATTAAAGCCTTATATATAGAGCTACTATATAAATTATGACCGCAAGAATGCTAACAGCATTTCCCCTTTGAGTCGCAATTCCGCGAAAAATGAATCCTGTCACCAATAGAGGCAATAAAAAGAGGTTTTATTTTCTTGAAACTTTTTCTCTATTACTCCAAAATCCAAGCGTTTCAATTGCAAACGGAACAAAAGACAATTTGGAATAAGAGACGAATATTTGCAACACAAATGTAACTCCTGGTTTTCGATAATTCATATTCATACCATTATTATATCACTTATAATTTCTAATATAACTCACGTACGTAATTTATTCCATCAGACAGTTACTTTCGCATTTATATATTATTATAAAAGTAGAAAACAACTATTAATTAACTTCTTCTTTAAATATATCCTTTCGCAGAAATTCAATTATATCTAAAAAAAAATATTAGGTTTACTTACAAACACTTATGCTTATACATTTATAGAATTAATATATACAAACTTATTATCTAAGTGTAAAGATCAATTAATAATAAACACAACATGCGAATAAAAAGTAGAAAATAGTTCATAAATACAAAGAAAAATGTATCTAAAGTAAAGTAGCAACGGCAGCGGAATACATACAAACTGTAAAATTAAATAAATATTTATGTTCAACCTGTAATGTTTATTTATACTTTGTAAATAAAGAAGTTATAAAATATAAAATCCCACTTACTACTAGATTGTAATAATATAATGTCCTCCAGACCGATTTCAGCCACGGCGGCGAATCTGTTATAGCCAACTACGCAGGAGATATTATAGTACACAAGTGTGTACGCAAAAACAGGTGCAATCTCTATTCCCTAACTCTCATAATCCGATGGGACGGAAATCCGACACGACCGGAAAGAGTTCAGGCGCAGGACCAACGGCTTTACGTGCTTTCCGAGGCACGGGAGTGAACAGTCTTCCAACTGAGAATTTTCTGACAGAAAAACCCAATAACTTTTTATTGGCCCGACCTGGGAATTGAACCCAGGACCTCCGAGTCTGTGGCCTTACATCAAGCCACTAGACCAACGAGGCAGTCAACTTTTAACAACTACTTTTATAAGTAATACTAGATTGTATTAGTTACAAGAACCCTTACAATGTATGTAGCCATACAGACAGTATACTTTTGCATACAGCCGAGTCGTTAATTAATGAGTCAGGATGTGTGAAACCAGTCACGATTTATTATTCCTTTCAATTAATATACGACAACAGTCCTTTGTTTTATTATTTATTATATAAGTTATACATACTGTACATAAATTGAATGTAATTAATTTAAGTTTATATATAAAAATAATTTCGAATACGGTTTTTCTTATTTATCTATTAAAGGATAAATATATAAGCACTAATAGTGTTTGGTGTTTAAAAAATATAAATCAATCTAAATCACGTTGACTTTCGCTCTTAATTATTATATGAATAATAAAATATGTTTATATATAAATATAAACCAATACAACAAAAGCGTTCTACGCATTTATATATACATATTAACCCAAAACATTCGGTTTCGCAAGACAAATCTGCCGCCTACATTTGATATTCAAATGAGTTTCGAAATAAGATTAAGTCACGATGTTACGAACGTATTTTAATTCCTTACATATCTATAATAATTAATCAGAATATTTTGTTTTTATAAGAACTAATTTAAGTACAGCTTAAACATCGTGATATATCACTACTTAATTACAGGCACAAGGGACATAAAATCTTAGGTCCCAAGGTTGGTGGCGCATTGGCGATGTAAGCGATGGCTAACATTTCGTACAGTGCCAATGTCTAAGGGCGGTTGGTGACCACTTACCATCAGGTGGCCCATATGCTCGTCCACCTTCCTATTCTATAAAAAAAAAAACATATTATAAAACAATGTCTCGTCGCGTCTCTCTGTGACCGTAAATATCAATAAATTTATCAACAACATTTGTATACAGTTTTAACTCAATCACGTGCTAAAATAATCCATCGATTTCAATAATGGAACAATTTTTTTAATACAAAATAAATACAAGATACGGCTCAAAAGAAAATTCTCAAATGGAAATCAAAACAATAGAAAAGATACGGACAACACATGTTTGGAGAATTGATTATTTAAGAGCAAAAAAGCAGTTGCCGTATATTTTTTATTCGTCAACACTATCCCGATATCGCCGTCAAAACCTGTCTTCAATAGTTCGTGATCATGACTGTTGCTACTCTGACGAAACGTTGAGACATATAGACACGATCGCGGTTTAAGCCTATAGAAAATATTAAATGGACAGAATAAAAATTACCATATAAATACATGCTTTTCATCCCCTGTATACCAATCAGATTGCTAGAGAGATCGCTAGCTTGGATTTCGATCGTGTGAAATACTCTTTATTGCTTTATTTTTTATCCGCTGGGTAAGTACCACCCACCCATCAAATATTCTACCGCCAAACAGCAATATTTAGTATTGCTAAGTTCCGATTTGAAGGGCGAGAAAGCCAGTGTAACTACATTTAGGTAATAAGCTCCAAAGATTGGAAGAGCATTGGCGATCTGAGGAATTGTTAATATTTTTTTCAGCACCAATATATATGGGCGATAGTAAACATCTTAATACTAAAACGCGATTTAAAAAATGCGATATTGATAGAATAATATTTTTTCTGAAAGCATGATAGAACCACTTTAAGGCGGATAAAACTAGTAAAAACTGGTCATTTATTAATTATGACAGTGTTGAATCGATTGACTTAATTTAGTCAAGTTTATGATAGGTTTTGAACAAGCAAGGCTGTGGTTAAGGTTATCATTTGATACTCACATTGTAAACAAGTTAATATTAAACGAGGAAAACTGTGTATATAACAGTTATGTGGTAACTAAAGCATACAAAACGTCTCGAAAAGTCAAATAACGTTTCGAATGTCGGCGAAGTTGTTGTCGGAACTCAAATTAAAGTGGAAATGAATAGTTGGGTGCAATTGTGCTGTATTATAATATATTATAAATACAGATATATTAATCACTAACTATTTATTGTGTATTATATATAACAGATATTAGAATCGCGTTGAATATCTGAATCTAAGATTTGTTCATATCACACCTTCTTCTATTGGAGTATTATTGGTTTTATTTTTACTGAACTAATTATGTTGTTGCATGTTGCAACTATGAAGACTTGTGTTATAGAAAACACTTATGTATTGAAATTCGAGTGATTTGGTACAGTTAGTGTTAGTACTTTATTTATTGTCTGACAATCATCAATAAAATTACAACTGGCCATTAACTTTCATAATGGGAGAGAAAAACTGTCATTATAGCAGTTTAAAAAAAAAGAGGAATTAACAATTTAATTTTTTTTTTCTGTATTTATATTATATCGGACAATAAATAACGTTACATTGACAAGTGTCTTATTTCTGACCAGCTTAAATTAGTTAAAACACACAAAAGATGTTCAACAAATTAGGTCTCCATGTACTAATTTAAAAACGCAAATAGCGCAATGGTTTCCAGGCCGTCTAGCTTGTTCCCACTTATAACACAAATTATTCGCTTAATTGGTTTAATTATAATATTAATAATTTCTCAAAAAATGACCATTGCTAGTATTGTTTCAAAAAGGCAACTTAATCACTGGAAATGAAAGCTGTCTAAAGTAACCCTAATATAACAACTATATGTACGTATGTGTATGTAAAGAGGTAGCACTTACCATCAAAAGGTTCACCTCATTAACCTTGATATTTTATGGACTTGAAAGTAGATTTGATCAGTATAGTTACATGTAGACAATAGAATTATATTTAAGCTTAAAAATTAAAATATTAATACATTGAAATTAGTTCCATTATTGTGTGGTTTGATTTGATTTTAAATAACTATTCCTTAGATCAATGCGTCACTTACCTTGGGAACTAATATATTTGCCGACTGGCTGGCTGGCTGAATAAGCTCCAAACCTTCTCCTCAAAAAGAGGAGAGGAGGCCTATAGCCCAGCAGTGGGACTTACACGGGCTGTTACATTACATTACATATGGCTGGCTGGCTGTAATACTGGCTCATTCATACTTCAACCCGGTACACAACAATATGCTGATGACTGGCAAAATAAGTTATAATTAATATAATTATATAAAAGGGTGGCACAAAGCTCTACTACCATAAAACTTTTGATATAAAGATCTTTGTGCTGGTCAGGTGCAGGGCAATCGAGGTAATTATATTTTCGTGTAAAAAGAACACATTGTAACGATATAAAAAAATTAAAAAGGTTTTTTATCATAATTTTAATATTAAATTTGTATTATTTTTAATTATATATAATACTAATAATTTACAAGCCTAGGTATCTAGGTCGCAAACAACGTCCATCTTTATCAAATTCATTCGGTCCATAGGTTCAATCAAGATGGGACAACAGACAGACAGAGTTCCACGTGTATATAATAATAGTACCGTACTGTAACAGCCTGTGAATGTCCCACTGCTGGGCAAAAGGCCTCCTCTCCCTTTTTGAGGAGAAGGTTTTGGAGCTTATTCCACCACGCTGCTCCAAATGCGGGTTGGTGGAATACACATGTGGCAGAATTTCAGTGAAATTAGACACATGCAGGTTTCCTCACGATGTTTTCCTTCACCGTAAAGCACGAGATGAATTATAATCACAAATTAAGCACATGAAAAAGGTGCTTGCCCGAGTTTGAACCCACGATCATCGGTTAAGATTCACGCGTTCTTACCACTTATCCATCTCGGCTCTTATGATAATAGTATGATTCATTCATTCATTTTTGATTTTCGAATTATTAATTAATTTGCCTGCCTAACTATATTCACGATGATTTGCTTAAATTTTATACATATATAATAAGAAATAAAATTTACGTGACATAAGTTTTCTGTTACATGAAAACGCGGGTGTTATTAATCTTTCACTGAACGCAATCTTAGTGTAAAATATACATCGTGTGAAGAGGCATTCGTCGAAACAATGGCGATGGCCCGATAATGTTCCCATTGTGTTGCAATATTGAAATTGTTATGATTTTCACGCGTATACATATTTCGTAATTGCTTAAACGGCTCAGTACTAACTTTTCACGAATCAGATACTTTTATGTAATTAAAAATTTCTTCTTAGTCTCGCACGTGATCACGATATGAACGATAAATATCATTACTACATACTATAGACTGTGGACGTCAAAAATCATGGATATTTGCGGCAAAATTTTGTTCTATGAAAAATAGGTGTAGGTATCATTTCCTTAAACTGAATCATTATACATCATATTTATAACTTATACTAAGAAATAGCGCTTGAAAACAAAATAATAATTAACAGTAACCATTATTCACTGTTTTACGTAAAATGTTAATAATGTATGCAGTCCATAGGATGCGAAGCGCAACGCCTGCGCAAAGGTCAATGAACTTGTTTTTCATTATTTGCGTTACGCGAGTTACCTTCACTTATCAGTAGTTGGCGCTTATTCATCTTTAGGAGGATCGCAAATTTTACTATCTCATACATTATATTTTATATAAAGATGATATATGTTCTTAATAACAAAACTCCTAATATTAAATAAGTAATTCTTGTTTATGTATATTTGAATTAATTTTGTGTATCTCAAGAACGGCTCTAACAATTTTGCTCTATTTATTATCTATATAGTTTTCCTTCCTTTAAAAAAAATAGAATCCAATATATATATATATATAACTAATGATTTGAGCCGAGCGAAAGCGAAGCTCAGTCGCCAGGGTACAAATGTTAATGGTAATTAATGATATATTTAACGACATAGATACTAGATGCTACCGATTTCTAAATCTAAATGCATATGATATTAATATATTTCACGAGCATCAACCATTCTCAATAACTTGACAGGGAAAATATCAACACGATATTATGTACGAATTCGTATCACATTAACTGGACGATCAGCCTAACCATTGACTCACAATTGACTCGTTCAGCGAGTGATCATTGTGTCACCAATTAAATTAGACGTCTTTAATTTAAAATCCTATGAAATTGTTTTAGCGGGTGTCCCGATAAACATTGACTTCTCTCTTTCTTTCATCATTGATTTGACATTCGGAAAAAGGAGACAGCATTGTTTATATACTCCTAAACAAAAATTAAGGAAACCGTCAAATTACACAATAAGAAAGTCGATTTTCGGACGATTATTCGAAAATCGAATTTCATTAATTTCTACAATATTAATCATTTTGCAGATGTGTATAAAGATTGATTGTCGTTTAAGATAAATATATGTTATTTTAATTGATACAAGAGTGAACTCAAGTTTAAACCCGGAGTGCGGTGAACTTCCAAGTAACATGGATGAGTGATTATCAAGTGATAGATAATGCAAGTGTTTCCATAGTGATAAGTTCAGAAGTGAAGTGGAGGGCATGAGTCAAACATGGCGGAGAAGGTTTAAATGGGTGTCACAGTCGAAGATCGGTCGGTTATGGGTAGGTTTTAAAGACATTTTCTCATCATCATTCTTATCATACACTATTTCATCTTATAACCAAAACTGCAGAAATTCGATTATATTGCTTGCTTCTTTGTACGTTAGCTCCTACAGACCAAAGCAAACTCCTAAAAAAATAGATTAAAAATAAAAACTAATAACCATTATTTTGGTAAATGTTTTCCAAAATGCTAATTGTGAATGACATTGTTATAAACACTTAAACAAACACCATAGTATTTTATAAGCATCGTCTGTCTGTTGCGAGCCGGCGGAAGTGAATATATAGAAATACATTCGTTAGTAGCGGAGCGAATTAAACGAAATAAACGTCCCACTGCTGGGCTAATGCTTTCTCCTCCTTTCAACAGCTGCTCCAATGCAACTTGGTGAATTGATACGAAAAAACAAAATAGTCGCGGGCTCGTAAATATATGAAGAAAAAATTATATTAATTTTAATAAAAATACTATTTAACTGCTCAGGATTATTAATATATATTACATAAAAAAACCACGTTAATATGCATAGGATATTTTATTCATACATTTTTTAAACGCTTTTACGTAAAGTCATAAAATTGTAAGGAGAAATCGCGCTTTTTTTTGTGATATTTGAATTTAAATATTAACATTATTTTATACTTTTAAGTCAACTATAGTTTTTTTTAGTTGTCGAAATTATATTTACTTATAATAGTTTTTTTAATATTTTACATTGTGATAAATTCTAAATACGTGTACAAAATAAAAAAAAAAATTGGAAAGTTAGGAATAAGAGGTAAATTGAGTTCTAAGATCCTGTTACATATTTCTTAGTGAAAAGGAATATAAAGAAAAAATAGATTGGAAATGTCTTACTCCTGGGCGAAAACGTCCTCTCCTTTTTGGGGAAGGAAAATAATAAGTCATATAATATACGTCATACATACAATAAGCTTGCAGTTAGCAAATTATTTAGCTGGAAACCAATTAAATGATTTGACAAAGTATTTGTCCTTATATACTTATTGTATGGGTATGTTACACACGGCTAAAATTAATTTCACTACACATTGATATTAATAATTGAATCAAATATGAAAAAGAGGGATTGTGTTGTATTATATATACTTGTGACAAGTTTTAAATATTGAGAAAAATGATGTTACGAAAGTAAATTATGACAATAATTAATATTCATAAGAATTATTTCCATTGTTAACTATATATAAGCGAAATGTCACTCGTCGACGAGATCTCCTAAACTATGCACCCGATTGTCTTGAAAATTGTCACAGTTACTCCTTCCCCGACGTTGACGCTCACTAAGAACGGATTTTACGCAAACCCTATCCTTTACTGGTGGTAGGGGTTTGTACAAGCTCGTCTGGGTAGGTACCATTGACTCATCAGATATTCTACAGCAAAACAGTAGTTCTTGGTATTGTTGTGTACCGTTTGAAGGGTGAGTGACCCAGTTAAATTACAGGCACAAGGGAAATAACATCTTAGTTCTCAAGGTTGGTGGCGCAATGGTGATGTAAGCGATGGTTAACATTTCTTACAATGCCAATGTCTATGGGCGTTGGTCACTGAACATCAAGTGGCCCATATGCTCGTCGCCTACCTAGTTATACTATATAAAAAAATTACATATCAAAAAGTTCATATTATACCAACGCCAAGTTATCCCACTGAGCATTTTGAATATTTTTAAATTCTACACGTCAGGAAGCATTGTGTTTGGTCCCGGCTCCAAAAGGTCGTAAATCGCAACAATAGGGCTCCTTGTCCTTCCTCCAATCTTCTTGATTGCATAGATGCAGTCAAAGTTTTACAAATGGTTGATTTTCGCTTAGTCGTGTGTATTCTCTTCACACATTCACATACAATTTAATATTTATTTAATACATACATGTATGTGTGACTGTATGTACATATATATTAATTCTAAGGCGGACGGAAACGTGTGCCTTGATAACCGTATCGTATCCTTTTATTGACATAATTTCGAGAATAATTAGTGTTTATTATTGCGATAATTTTTAATTATCAAATTGTATTGACCGTTGTATGTTTTAGTTGGTAAAAGGTTTTTGTTCGTATAGAAAGTTTAATAATTGGGTATGTAGCTCTGTTTTAAAACATTTAACTAATTAAAAACTGTCTGGATTAGTTCTCGATTTACATATATTATATCTTGTTAACAGAGTAAAATATTTCTGTTCTAAATTAATACTTGATAACAAAAGTTAATTTATATTATGTATGTAAATATAATTTAATCCTTTCCTCATTTAAAATTTGAACAAGCCCTATACCATCCCTCGCGGACGGGAATCCGACACGACAAAGAGCTCAGGCAGGACCAACGGTTTTACGTGCTTTACGAGCCACGGGCGGGTACTAACTACCAACTTCCAGACTCCTGCTGTTGAGAATTGAGAGTTTTCCTTGGTTAAAAGTTCGTCTCCAGTCAGTTCTACAATCTATTTAATCTAGTATAATGGTTATAATAACCAGGTTAAATAGTTTTTTTTTAATTGCTTAAAATACATTCAAACTAAAACAATAAAACACATTAAATAATAAATTAGTTATTTATATAAATTTAAATAGCGTTTTTAGTAAGAATTATGAAACGATTCCTCCCGTGGGCGAGGTATAGGTCCGGGTACGGGCATCGAGGTTTCCATATTTCCTCCCGACAATATTTAAGTGGAGTGAGTTATTTAGGTCTTAGGGGCCAGGGAATTGAGCTCGAAATTATGAAAATTTTATTATAAATACAAGTTTTTTTTTAAATAATTGTATTTGTTTTCTTCACCAGGCGGAGCTAGTAGCGGCGGTGCGGCGGCGCGGTCGAGGAGACAGCGATGATGATGAGGATCTCGGCTTACCCCGTAGTCCACCGGCTTCTCCCCCCACGGATAAAGCCGATAAGGTAACTAATTGTTTATATAATACAAGAAAAACCCGACGGACGTTGTCTTACATGTGTGTATAGACATATAAACAGTATAAATTTGTGTTGTCTAGCGCCATCTAGTGGTAAGTCACAACAAAATGGATAGTATTAAAACCTATTCAATATCAATATAAAAATGCTGTTATCAAATGTCAAATTTAACAGTAGTCAGTCAAACAGCTTCGGAGATCATTAATATTAAACAGATCATTTACCACAAAAGCCGGCTGTTTATTTTCATAACATTTGCATAAACAATTATATATTAATTGTAAAATATTAGTCCTTAATATAACGACATTATATTATAATTCTCTATGATTAAACAATCAAATTGGAATTTAAATTAAATCTTTTAGTTTATGTGCATCATACGACATCTAAACTTCGCTGTCGGTACTAAATAGATAATACTATTCGTTCTTCCAATTTATAATAGATGGCGTTACTAGTAGCATCATAAGAGAAAACTATCACATTAAGATACAATTTTCAACTATGTGCATTATTATTAAGATATCTATTTTTATATCGAAGCAAGAATTAGATTTACTATTTTGATACTAATAAATTATAGCAATAATGATTATCATATTATGATTATAATTATCGATTTTATCTCTAACGATATTAGATATTATTATGCAGATAAAATTTCCTGTTTTCTATTTATTTTTATGACTAAAACATAATATTGTTTTTATCTTTTGAGATAATGTATTTTTATTAAATATATAGTTTATTGGAAATATTCCGTAATCCGTAACAGCCTGTGAATGTCCCACTGCTGGGCTAAAGGCCTCCTCTCCCTTTTTGAGGAGAAGGTTTGGAGCTTATTCCACCACGCTGCTCCAATGCGGGTTGGTGGAATACACATGTGGCAGAATTTCAGTGAAACTAGACACATGCAGGTTTCCTCACGATGTTTTCCTTCACCGTAAAGCACGAGATGAATTATAATCACAAATTAAGCACATGAAAATTCAGTGGTGCTTGCCCGGGTTTGAACCCACGATCATCGGTTAAGATTCACGCGTTCTTACCACTGGTTCTTTTATCAAAATAAAATATCAAACTCTAATCTTTAATTTTTGTTTGGTTAAACTGAATACATAAAGCTACTGCCGTATAACAATGTTCTGTTTAAAGAGAAATAAATAATAGTTAAAATGTTTAAAAACAATGTAAAAATTTTAGTTACAATAATAAATAAAAAACAGGAAATTTGTATCTGCATACTACTTTTAAATTATTATTAGAGATAAAATCGTTTAATATCAATATGATAATCATAACGACGAACAGATCAATTTGGATGAATCTCTTTTGTCCTTTGCCTTGATTTAAAAAATATTTTAAGGCATTAATTTTTTCGATAATGGGGATAGTTTCTTTATGTTAAACTATAACAATATATTTCAGGATTAGGTTTTAATCTTGCTTCTAAATATTGTATTATTATTATTTTAATATTTATTGTATTATTTTTAAATATTTTATTATTTTTTCTTTATAATCGTTTTTCGTTATGTATCTCTTTTATTAACTTAATGGAACTGTTATTCAGTAATTTTATCTGTGGATTTTAGATTTTGTGTTTCCGATTTGACTATGAAATCAAAAATAATCCAATGATCGTTTAGTTAAAAAAAATTCTATCATTGTTAGCGTATGATATGCATTAAACGAATAGTTATTTGACCTCGACACTGCACTTTCACCGCTTCGCCTTGTATGCAAGTGAATTTCTTTTCGCTAGATATTTTTGTTAGATATTAATAATGTATACGTTAAAGAGCAAAGGTCAAAAAATAAAAATAAATATCTCGCTTACGTCATAGTCAATTTTATAATTTAAAAATTTCGAATGCTAATTACGGACTGTGCATTTCATAGGCCACCCCTTGTTTTATCATTATGGAATTATGTAATCATCTTTTCTGTGTCATTCTGAAGTTCAGGACTCTTCCACGAATGAGTAAAATTTTATAACTTATCTCCAAAATGTTAACCATAAATAAATTACCGATTAAAATACTGGCTGAATTCTATGTCTTTGGCTTCAATAGCAAAAATTAAAGCCGAGCTAAATTTATTTGTACGGTTTTATATGTGCACAAATTTATTCAAAATATAATTATTGTTTAGATTAGTTAAGTGTATTTTTATTATTGTTATATATTACTGTTTTATCTCACCTGACGTTTGTTAGAATTAGAAAGACCAGGTGCTAAAATCTTAATATAGGTTCATTCATGATTAAACATGTGTAACTCGCCATACAGACATACATATATAAAAAATAATTTACATAAAAACATAAATATAATGAGTAGGTGTTTATTTTGGTCTTCTAAGACTAAATACAGTCACAATATACGTAAACACTTTCGTTATTATGTAAATACTTTTTACATACAAGGTAAGGCTATGTAATATTATTGTAACGGCTCTGCATTGCCAATTAAGGTTTTAGTTATCTGTATATCTACAGCGCGATAGGCAGTCTACACGCGACCTTTGCTTGCAACGCACGCGCGGGGATAATACGTTTTTAAATTTAAATTTGACATTTGAAAAAATTGACATTTCGTTTTAATTATAGATTTAAGTGTTGATAAATAATAATAAAGTGTAGTTTTAGTAATTTATGTTTAAAGTGATGTGTTTTGAAGTTTGTGCTTAAAACAGTATATATAACAGTAACATATTTTTTTATGTAATTTTTTGAGTAGTTTAATTTTTTTATTCGATGTTAGGTATAAAATTAGATATTTTAAAATGTAGAAAAACATTTCTCACGCACGTTTCACGCCTGTTCAGAAACAAAACTATATAAAAAACGAAGTGACATAGAAAGTCTATCTTCGAGCGTTTACGCGGAATCGTAAATTTTTTTTTCGACTATAAATTATATCACGTGACTTAATAATAGTAGAATTTGTTTAAAAAGACTAAGCGTGATTTTTTTTAATGATTTTGCTTAGTGTTAGCAATTACTAACCATTTTTTAGAATTGGAAGAGAAAGAAATATTACTTGTTATTGAAATCTATTTATTTTTATTCACTTTTATTATCGTGGAATACTCGTATACAAGACTACGATTCATATCGTCTCGGCGAGGAAATGTCGAAATCACGCAACCCTCGACTTCAGTATGTAAAACATAGGCAGTCAGACGGACATATGCCAAGCTTACGTAGAAAGTAGTAATGATATTAACTTTATGATTATTGGGCATGTTTTTTATAACTAGACAAATTTAAAGGTTCTAATCTAAAATTCTTCTAAGCTTAGGGGCGTAATAATGTCCTCCAGCGCCAGTCTCAAGAGAGATTAGCCAACTACGCAGGAGATATTATAGTGCACAAGGGTGTGCGCAAACACAGGTGCAATCTCTATTCCCTAACTTTCATAATCCGATAGGACGGCAATCTAACACGACCAGAAAGAGTTCAGGCGCAGGACCAAGGCTTGACGTGCTTTCCGAGGCGCGGGAGTGTACACACATACAACTTTCGACTCCGGGCTGCTACTGAGAATTTTCTGAACGAAAAACCTGGAACCGAACCTAAAACCTCCGGGTCTGCGGCCTCCTATCAAGTTACTAGACCAAAGAAGCAGTTAAAAGGGACGTACATATTTACGTAACGCTTAACTCAATAATTTTCATCAAATATTATAAATACCACTTTATTTTACCAATCAATATACCAGAATGAAAACAAGAAGTTATATCTCCTTAGGTTAATCGAATAGCGGGTTCGAATTCGACCGAGCGTCACTTGAGTTTTCATGTAGATTTTTGTTTATAATATTTCATGTCTCGTCTTCGTGTGGTGAATGAAATTGTTCTGCAAGTATATCATTAACCCGCATTGAGTTTGATAGAGTTGTCTCCAACCCTTTTCAAGAGGAATAAGAGACCGGTAGTGGGATTCTACTACCGGTCTCTTATTCCAATCGGCTATTACATATTAAATCAATTTCAAATGGCAAATATTTCAAAAACAAAAAATACATATAAATATGTATATAACAGAATTTTACAGTTCAAGTCGAGCGGTATGTTGAAACGTGGGAATGGTTGTAATGATGGAGAGACGAGACCTAGATCGGGTTAAAATGACTAGAAATAAAAATATAATTGTTAATAATAAGATTATGTGCAGAGTTCTGCTCATTTGGGAACACATCAATTCTTTGTTGTTTTTCTTTTAAATTTATAACGTGCATTACCCAGTGTAATTAGAAAACTATGCTCATAAGCATTATAGAACGTAGACGAATCGATGTACAACTTTTTTTTTAACTCACTGAATAAAATCCATTTAGACCAGCCTTTTTTAAGGGCCCCAAACACGTGCTAGTCATGGTGTAACGGGCCGCAACCAAAAAATATTTAGGTAATGATTTCTTAGGTTTCGGGATTGTTACAAATTGAATTAAACACCCATGACGCAGATTATATACGTACGATTTATGACATATATTTTAACAATTTTTTTATCATTTACTGACGTTTCAAACAGGTTGCATTATCCGTGGTCACAAGGAGTTGTTCAATTTAAATTATTTAGGTATTCATAAAAAAAACCTTTGAAATTTAAAATAGTTGAAAATAAAGTAACATCCGGTGGGTCGTAGGTTGACTTTAGCTGATTTAGACCTTAGGATGCGGCGAGGGTACAAACAATATACATACCCAGATAGGCGTAAAAACAAAAACCTGAATTTGTCGTCGCGCAGTTAAATCCATTTTTTCCTTAATAAAGTAGGCTCTTACTAGAAAACCTATCATGTTACAGGATTAATTTCAAGTAAAGATACCACCGGTTAGGAATGTCTAACGAAGAGAACCGTTAAGAAACTCAGCAGTTGCTCGTTTCCTCAAATGGAATACATACTCAACTATATACAATTGAATGTATATATATATATATATCCTGTTTGTAAACACAAACACTCCACAAATAATCAACAGCATTATTTCCTTATGGAAAGATACGGAAAGATAACGTACACATTTTAAAAAAGAATAACAAATAACCATCGCTAAGACAAACCTAGTCAGGCATCAAATTGTTAAGAACTCTGGATATAGCAACACTGTTCATAAAAACAATTAATAACTTCCATCTCATTAACGGTCCGCATTATCCCAATGTAGGCAAAGGCCTCCTCATAAAAAGTTTTGCAGCTTACAGATCCACCTTGCTATGCTGTTAGTATTTTTTTTATTCGTATTAGGAACACAGACTAGCTAAAGTGTCGCCTGATACTAATTGGTCACCATATATAAGCATCAAGTGTGTCCCATTGCTGGGCTAAGGCCTTTTCTTTTGTTGAGAAGGTTTGCAGCTTTTTCCACCAGACTGCTTGGCGTAGGGTTGGTGGAATACACAGATGGCAGAATTTCAGTGAAATTAGACACATGTAGGCTTCCTCACAATGCGATGTGTTCCTTCACCGTCTATCACGAAATGGATTATAAACACAATGAAAATTCAATGGTGCTTTACCGGGGTTTGAGCCCACGATATTCGATTAAAATTCACGCATTCTTACCAACTCGGCTTCTATATGGCATACATTTAATAATTAGTTTCATTATTCGATTAATTGAAATCAACGTACCGACAGTCCCGCTTACCTATAAAGCTGTGACCAACGTAATAGGATATCACCTGAATTGAGGTTAAGGGTGTGATCTCACGGTGCTCACAAACTGTGAACAACTGTATATAGTGATGTATAGAATCTTTACATGTGTGCTTTTTGCTGTGTGAGTGAGCGCAACATATTATTAAAGGTTCCGGTATAATATTTTTATGAACATAGATAATCATTTCTGTTAGTTCTCGTGAACAAATTTATAATAATCACGTACATATTTTGGCTGATAAATATCTTTGCGTCATAAGGAATTCGAATATCCGGCTTATTACGAAGTTTATTAAAATAAATCAATTCTATATTTTAAAATTTTAATTTATGTTCAAATTTGCATGGATTTCGTCGTATTAAATTAACGTTAATATTAATTCGTCCGTTCTAATCTATAATTTAACTTTGATAAAGATATAAACATCAATAGAAAAGAAAAAAAAACTCCCCATAGGGGTGGAACTGGGTTATGTGAAA
Organism: Nymphalis urticae; assembly: GCA_905147175.2. NCBI lineage: Eukaryota > Metazoa > Arthropoda > Insecta > Lepidoptera > Nymphalidae > Nymphalis > Nymphalis urticae. Next base: position 9,364,284 of record LR990004.1, on the reverse strand, counting down.
TTCTTACCCACTAAAACCATTGCGATGGCCGCCCTCAGCATGTAACGGAGAGGCTGCGAGATCGCGTTGATATAACGCATCCGCGCCCTCTCCCGTGCTGTGTTCCGCTCGTGGCTCGGCGGAGCTCTCCTCAGGGGGTGAAGGTAATCTCTCCCCTCCGCACTCCTCGCTAGTGCGTACGGCAGCGCGAGGCCATCCCGGCTGCCGTCCTCTGGGTTGTATGCAATAGAACACGCGAGGCCTCCACCTCACGCATCCACAGGCCCCATGGTTACGCCCTAGAATTGCGGGTTCTAATCCAAGCGAGTTCTGCGTAAATTTTCATGTGCATATAGTCTCGTGCTCGGCGGCGGTAACATCGTAAACAATACATGTGTGGGGTGAAAATTTGCCAGGTACCTATTCACAAATCGAATAACCTCCAAACTTTTCCAAGGGATGGAGTCGCGTTTCTCCTACCTGAAGTGTTGCCTGGAACGCCTAGTGTACTCTAGTGCACCTGCATACCTATTAAAATCCAGCGGTACCCTTTATAGATTTACACACTTAAGATCAATAGCATACACATAAGTACTTTATCATTACATAGGATATGTTCTGGTTATATACTTATGACGTACATTATAAATAGCGATAATTGCGACTTATTTTCACTATCGTTATATACATCATAATATATAATATAAATTTGTTACAAGTATGGTCATAATCGTACCGCGATTATGTTTTATGAATCTGCATTTATTTAATAGTCGCATCTTAAAGTTTTGATATATTTTTATTGTTTACTAGTTTCTGTTTGATGAGGGTTGGGCTATGTAATATATAGCTTATGTCCTTTTTGTACCCCTGACAGCATATGTATATGATAAATTTGATGATAATCAGTTGTGTAGTTACAACAAACAAATAACGAAACGAACAAACTCACTTTCAAATTTATAATATCAGTAAGGATGTATACGTGTTGACAATTGTAATTAATTTAAATGACGGCTTGAAACTTAAGAAATGACGGGCCGGTTGGTGTGGTTTGTAGATATTTGCCTTTTACACCGAAGGTCGTGGGTTCGATTCCCACACAGGACAGCCATTTGTGTGCATGAACATGTCTGTTTATCCCGAATCTGGGTGTAATGATCTATATAAGTATGTATTTACAAAAGAAAAATAGTATATGTAGTATATCGATTGTCTGGTTTCCATAGTACAAGCTCTGCTTAGTTTGGGATCAGATGGCCATGTGTGCAGAATGTCCCAGAATAATATAATTATAATGGCCGCTATTACAAAGACATTTTCCTTTTTACTACGTTTACATGAACAATAATTGAATAATTGTCAGAACAGTCTTCAGTCCCAAATGGTACAAGATACACAATAGCTACAAGCGATATTTAACCGCAGACATACGATCGTTTGTGGTGTGTCGATGAAGCACCTGGACTGCCGTTATATTTTTAATGAAATCGCTTTAGCGACGTCCACATTTATAGTGTTTAATCCCTTTAGCGGTTTACGTCAGTACATAAATATAGGTTCTTTATAATGCTTGATATCGTGCAACTATAATAATCTAATCTACTGTAATCTACACATACACACACACACACACACACATACACACACACAAACACACTCACACACACACACACACACAAACACACAAGTAAAATTCATTTTGATATAATGTTAGTTTACCTACTGATTGTGAGTTTTAGTATATAGTAAGATATTGTTTATTCTTTTTAAGAACATGGACAGAATTGTATGTTATGGAAGAGCGGGTCCTTCTGTCACGAGTATTATATTATACTCACTAGAGGGTCCCAACCTTTATTTGCTATGTACAACTTGATAAAGAATAAACTATTTTCATTTTCATTTTCATTTTCAACTCAAATTGAGTTCTTTAAGTACTAGCTTACTTGGACTTATACATATATACTATACTTAAGGGTCGAGATAAGTTTCCACTGAAAGTAGGATTCGTATCGTAATCGTATGTCTATTACGATTATTTTCTGTTCAATTAAGAATTTTTTTGGCAATAGTTAAAAGCGATTAATTTCAATTATCAATGGTTTGGTTTCAATAAGTTGCTCAAGATTCAACTTCTGACCCCATTTTCTGAAATTTTTAAGGGCATATCAAATCGACTTCCAAGGATATCACGCGTGATTTTGAAGCGAGGTTTTGTGTTTAATTTCAATGTGCTGCATCGGAGGCTATATAACATTTATTAAATTATACACGAGTAATGGTAAAGGTTCATATTTTTTTATTAAATTAAAATCTAATCTAAACTCGATACGGTTTGTAATTGAGAAATCCTCAACATATGATCGGAAGACCGTCTTCCGTAACGTCAAATTAAAGATAAGGAGCTGTTGAATTTATGATACGATCTAAAATATATTAGAAACATTTCAAGATTTTAATGTTTACAATGTGTATTTTACGTTTTTATTATATTGTCGCTGTATTCGTTTTTTGCAATTGTTTTTTTTTCAAATAAACTTTTCTCATTCTTTTAAGTGCTACTGATCTCACGTTTGCAATTTTATTGATAATCTTGCCAATTATAACAGTTGGATTTATTATCGATCGAGATACAACATGATTGGTTTTCGAGCTTTAAATTTACTCGTATCGAGTAAATCTTGTAATCGCTTCTAACGGACCCGAACCGCCCGAACCGTGTTAGTGTTACACAGGTGAGCCTTGATCGTCCAATGCCATACATTCACGCCTGATTGTTGTGGGCGGCGTAGATAATCGACACGTTAGTACGAACATATAGTTTTACCACTGGTATAAAAGTTATTGTTAATTAAATTAAAATTTCATCTGATCTGATATTTCAATTCACTGTAAATTTTGAACTGTTGATTCGAAATATACATTTACAAAAATGATCTTCAAATGTTGAGCTAAGATAACTCAATGAAAAGATTACGTGATTCTTAAATGATGTTTATAATTCATCTCGTGTCGCATGAACCAATTCGCATTGAAGCATTGTGGTGAAATAAACTCATAATTTCATCAAAAAAAGAGGAGGCCTTAGCCCAACTGTGGGATATTTACGAGGCTTATTTCTTTCCCATTGTTATTTTTATAACTTGTCATATTTTTAAAACGTATTTATAAATTAGTTATGAATCTGCTATCCACCACCAGAAATATGGATTCTACAGTTAGAAAACAGTGTAACATTAATTAACATTAAAAATCTGAAGTAGAATTAAGTATATTTAGACACGATATAAAATATAACTTGTATATAATATAACAAAAACATTTTGGCTGACCTTAATTAAGCGATAAAAATCATGGATTGGCACATCGCTCGGAAGCGCGTCCGGTTGTTGTTTGGAATTATGCAACGTGGATGCTACGACCCAATGAATACGATCCGGACCAAAAAATTTGAAAATCATCTATTTGTATACAATAGTTTTTAGATGAAGGCTGTACTGGTTGCTAACTTAGAAATGGTCGGGTCTATAAGACCTGTTCTTTGTTCTGAAATTGGAATTTTCTGGAAGATTGTCACGAAGGTTATTCGAACATCTATTATAAAGTTTGATAACTCGCTTCACATAAAAATTTAAAAATGATTAAAAAAAAAAAAATTTTTAGTAGTAGTCTTAGTTAAAGGCCAAATATTGGGACTGTTTATAAGCGAATTTTTTTTGCGAATACGTTTTAGAACTTCTCATTTCTGTATTCGTGAATACAATCTATACTTTCGAAGCTCAAACCATTACTTCTATTGTACATATTACAACAAATAGCCATGAACTTGAAGGCGTAGTGTATAGCGTCTAATTTAATTAAATATTCCGTTACTAACAACGCTAAGGTTGAAGCTAAAGCAATATAAAGATCAAAAAGATCAAGTTAAATAGGGTTGCCAGCATTAACATACTTTAACGTAAGTTATTTTTATTTGTGAGTTGCCATAATTTCATTTATTTGATGGCCAAAGACAAGTAGCCTTTACTTATGTACAGTAATACGAATTGTTGCAATTTGACAATAGAATAAGTGATGATCTGGTGGTAGAGCTTCGTATGTGCCTGGTAGAAGTTATTCTTTATTCCACCATCAAATGTAAATATTCTCAATGCTGTTACCTTGTTTGAAGTAGATCGAGTAAATTTACCTGCAAAGGAAATATATGGATATAACTTTACCAATGAATAAATTAAACTATGTATAATATAATAAACAAATACAATAAATTGGGTTCTAGAAATTGGAAGTGTGTACACTCCCGTGCCTAGGAAAGCACGTAAAGCCGTTGGTCCTGTGCCTGAACTTTTTCCGGTCGTGTCGGATTGCCGTCCCATCGGATTATGAGAGCTAGGAAATAGAGAGTGCACCTGTGTTTGCGCACACATTTGTGCACTATAATATTTCCTGCGCAGTTGGCTAATCTCTTTTGAGATTGCCCCCGTGGCCGAAATCGGTCTGGAGGACCTTACTGCGCATCATTAAACAAATAAATATGTATTTATATCAATACTAGTTTATCGTTTATTAGTGTGTGGCTTCGCCCGCGTGCAATGAGACAAAGTGAGACATACATATGTTTTAACCCTGTCCTTTTCTCTACCACTGACAATATGTATACAAAATGTAATGATGATCGATTACATTGTTAAGATGTGAAAACATGACAAGCGAAAAAATAAACAAACTACATTCGAATTCATAATATTAGTTATGATAATGAATTATCATTTCAGTGCACTAGGTTGAATGGATTACAATATCCAAGAAAAAAAAAATTAACAAAACAACACATCCATACGTAACGCTATTCCGTATTTCAGAGAAATTTACATCTTGACACAACTTGTGTTTTGGAATCGTTCCAAGTGTTCCAAGTGAAGTCTTGCTCAACGACCACACTATTAACCACAAAATCTACTCCAGTATATTCAAGAGTACATACAAGGTAGTTACGACACAATATTATAAAACAGAATTATAACATTAGTAGATTATATTCAACCGTTTGTATGAATCAGATATTCTACCGCAAAACCGCAGTAAATGGTATGGTTGTGTTCCGGTTTGAAGGGTGAGTGAGCCAGTGTATTTACAGGTACAAGGGACAAAATCTTAGGTCCCAAGGTTGGTGGCGCATTGGCGATGTAAGCGATGGTTAACATTTCTTACAGTGCCAATGTCTAAGGGCGTTTGGTGACCACTTACCATCAGGTGGCCCATATGCTCGTCCGCCTTCCTATTCTATAAAAAAAAGAAATGAAATTGTAATGTATTAGCATTAACTGAAAAATATACATTTTAAGACATAAGGGAAGTGATCAGCTTTAAGTAGTTAGTTTTTTTATTTCTTTGAGTTGATTACTTATTATTGTATATAGTATACCATTCATCCATTAAGTTTATATAAAGTTTCAAAACGTGACAATTGAAGGTGTCATCATGTATGTAGCGACTTTAAATGTACGTTGTTTTGAATTCCAAAAAAATACGACATAACACAAACATTTATGTGTTTATTATAAGGCAATAATAATTTATATTTATTATGAATAATGCTTAAGAAATTTTCTTGCGGCATTGTACCCAGCCGCTGCCGATGTTACCTCGCTAGACTCGGTCTGACCTAGGTAGACGCTGGTCAAAATACAATCAACAATTGATTATTGAGTCATAATTTCAACTATTTTTAAAATAGGTAGGCGGACAAGCGAATATGCCACTTGATGGTGAGTGGTCACCACCGCCTATAGATAATATACCGGTATACCGATGTGGAAGTTATAGACTGCAAACTTATAAAATAAATAAAAAATTACGCTTAACAGAATTGTAAATAAAGTAGGTATGTATATTAGTACTTCACGAAAACATGTGTTACTATTATTTTTGTTCATATATTTGGTTTAGTGGATATTTTTGAAAGGTCGTCTCCCTAAATTCCTAGTGGGTTTTATGCCCAGGTCAGGCCGATAAATATAATCGGATTTTTCTGTCAAGGACTCAGCCCGGGCCTGGAATTAGGCCGTTTTCTTTCCGATAAAAGAACGCTAAACCAGATTATATATAATGAAAAATAACACATTTTTGTAATTTTTCATATAAACTGTCAAAGAACGTACAATGTTTTAAAGCGATTGGTTCCGATATTTAATTATCGGCGGTAACCCTATCGAGAGGTGGTGCGCCGGCGCAGTGGCGCGAGGTTACGCACGCTTTCTACCGGCTTTCCATGGTTCAATTGTTTTATGATTACGTTTTACTGCTAACAATAAACCATTTGTACTTTTGTTTGATGCACCGATATATTTATATTTCAATTTACAGTTTTACAGCTGTATATCATTTACAATTATATGTTTGATGACTATCGCGTTTCAAAAGTTTAGCCGGTTTCGTTGCTAGGTTATTTTATATGATATAACAAATAATGCCATATATAATATGCAGCGAAATCGAAATAGCGTAACGAAAATTTGAAAACAAAAGGTATGCGTTCAAATTTGACAGATACATATGTATTATTTTAGTTTTATTTTTTATTTATATTTTTTAAAAATTTCGTTTCTAGAAAACAAAACAAAAGGAACGATTTTTATCATTTATTTGTTCGATCAGATAAAAGATAACCTGTCATCTCCATGTCTCTAGATATCTTATGCTAAATTTCACAGCAATCGGTTAAGGCGTGAAAGCCAAATAAACAGACTTTCTCATTTGTAATATAACAGATTAAAGAGTAAAGATAATTGTTTTATTCTTTTTTTTTTTAATTTAAAATACGCAGACTGTTAAATGAACCTGATGATCACCACCGTCCATAGACATTGGCACTGTAAGAAATATTAACAATCACTTATATCGCCAATCAGCTGCCGAACTTGGGAAATAAGATGCTATGTCCCTTGTGTTCGTAGTAACACTGACTCTACCATCAAACCGGAACACCACAATACTGACGATAAGTATTGCTGTTTGGCGGTCAAATATGGGATGAGTGGGTACCTGATGAAACAGACTCCACAAATCCCTACCACCAAGTGAATCATATTAGTATACCAAGTATGCTAATTTAATAGAATATAAAAGCATAAAAACATAAAGCGATTATTAATAATCTTTACGTGGAGGAAAAATAAATTCGTTCATATGAAAAAAAAGACAATTTAAACAGTATTACTAAAAAAGTCCGTCTAAGATTGTATTATGCAAACTGAGGCCCACTTATATTATGATAATTTGATCAAAGTAATACTAAATATACATCCAACAATATTCTATACCATTTCTCCGATCGTGATGATTTTTCGTACACCACAACATTACAACATACATTATATAACGGTAGACCGTTTTTGACATCATACACTTAACTACATATGTATCGCGCGTATGGTTGCCAGGCCCTAATATAAATAAAAGACGGTTTAAAGATTATATTAGGCAGAAGGTTTTGCATTAAATGCGGTCATGTTTTATAAGCAAGACGTACATTTTCAAGTCTTTTAAAACGTTTAAAGATACTCATGCTTATAATTCAACATGTCCTCGCTTGCTCTTGAACAACTGTTTACACCTGCGTTGCACTCAATATATTGTTAAATAGTCTAACAACTGGCCAGGTGGAATAGTATATATATGTCCCGACATGACCGGCTAATGCAGGACACCTGGCAACCCTAACCGCTCGATTCTTATCGGGCCAATTTATACAAAAACAATAATAGAGGCATTACAACGCCGCTCATGGGGTATTAAATAAAACGCGTATTATATAAATGAATTTCACACTTACTCCAAAATATCAATTTTTTCTTATTATATCTAAGTATTTTAGAGAATGAATGATTTTTTTTTCCTTTTAAATTTATTTACTTTTCGTTTGCACACCACATACATTATCTGTACTTCCTAATGTTAGCCGATTGAGAACGCTTTAATCATTATGCCCGTCTTTTGTACAATATACATTTTGTGTTGTGCAATAAAGAAATGGCTCAGTGGTAAGAACGCGTGAATATTAACCGATGATCGTGGGTTCAAACCAAGCACCGCTGAATTTGTATGTGCTTAATTTGTGATTATAATTCATCTCGTGCTTGACGGTGAAGGAAAACATCGTGAGGAAATCTGCATGTGTCTAATTCACTGAAATTCTGCCATATGTGTATTCCATCAACCCGCGTTGAAGCAGGGTGGTGAAACAAGCTCCAAACCTTCTCCTCAAAAAGGGCGAGGAGGCCTTAACCCAGCAGTGGGACACTCACTGTTAACTATGCAATAAAGTGTTAAATAAATATAATGTAGGTAGCTGATGTAAAAGTCGCAGGTTTGGTTCTGGCCACTTGGGCAATGCTCGTCCGCATTTTTAAACTTTGCAATTAATTGGAGGCTAAATATGATGTAGTACTTCTTTACTGTTAGCTTAATCTTATGTATATTTTTGATTCTTCTCTTACATTATCTTGTTCATGTGTGTCTCTTAAAATGTGTGTGTTCTATGTAATAAAGCTATCTATCTATCTAAAAAACAAACAATATTATATAGATAATGATATTATTTAGTTAATAAAACAACGTAATATAACATAACGTTTTTATTAAATTACAATGGACGTTCTAAGTGTGTGATAGGATGCAATCGATTTTGCGTTAATCCACAATTGCCTTGTTATCATTGATAGCTTATCGATGACGTAACGGCCCGCTTACGACGGATTAAGCTGCTCATGTTGCGCTTGAAAACGACGGAGTTTATGTCACGTGTCTTCTTACTTTATAAATATGCTTCTTTTAATAAAAATAATTGAATTATTTTTTTTTTTATTAAAAAAAAGTCAAAACTTCTGGAGGCAATTCTCCTTCGTATTGCGGTATTCAGATGTTGATTCAAGTGTTACGGTCACAATATTAAAAAATCAAGTCACAAGAGTAAATAAAGGCATTACATAACGTCCCGTTAGTTCATCGCACAGTAGAAATGCAATACAAGATTGCATAATGGATTTAAGTTGGCGTGTGTATGCAAATTTTAACTTCCTTGAGTTGACCATATTTGGACATTTTCTATTCTTGTATTGATATTTGCGATAACACGCTGTCGGCGATTTCTTTGACGTGGAACGAAAATTTTATTGATCAGTACCATCTATAATAATTATATTATAAATCCGAAAGTCTATCGCTAAGTTACGCTTACACTGCTAAACCGCTGGACCGATTTTGATTAAATTTGGTATAAAGTAAGCTGGAACCCCACGGAAGAACGTAGAACTACTTTTTATATCAAACAGCTGTCAAACGACCCTCCTCCTCCCCCTGAAACGCGGGTGAATATTAAAATATCTTAAAATCTTTTTTCGCCGAGATTGCTAAGCGATGACAATATTAAACGAAGATTGCGGGTTCAAACTTGACAAGCACGACTGAATTTCTGTGTACTTAATGCGTTTTGAATAAAATTCTGCCACATGTCTGTCCAATCTGCATTGCATCAGCGTGGGGAAATAAGGTCCAAAACTTTTGATTTGGAGACAATGCTTTGTGCAAGCCGTCTGGATAGGTACCATCCATTCATCAGATATCCTACCGGCAAACAGCTATAGTCTTATTTTTTCCGGCTGGAAAGCTGAATGAGCCAGTAACTACAGGTTAAACAGGACATAACATTTAAGATGTTCCCAAGGTTAGTGTCGCATTGGTTATGTAAGGAATAGTTACCATTTCTTGTTCGCCAATATCTATGAGCGATGGCCAACAGATGGACTATCTGCCCGTCCACCTACCTAGCTCAGCATTGGGATGTTTACAGGCTATTTAAATTTTTGTCTTATCTGTGCACAAATAACGCGGTAATTCATATGCTAGCGTATAACTATTACCAACATAATGATAAAAGTACCGACAGTTTATTATACTCTCAAATAATATTTAAATCGGTTCAACAATAATGCACGTCCGTTTTCTCCCCTCCCTCCAGCCCCCTACATCCGCTTTCTAACAGATAACAGAATCGTGTCGCGGTTACTGTTTATAAATGTCTATACGTTGTTTGTTTATTCAATTGTTTATGTATGACAAAAACTCTTTTACCGTTTGTTCATAGCTATGAATTATATTTTTGATCGAGATTGAAAGAGAGATGGAACTATGTATTTTGTCTCATTTATATTACGACGATCGATTACGATTGTACGATTGAGTTTTTAATAATAATTAATTTTTAATGATCATTTTTAATTTTTATTATGAAAATAATATTAATTTTCAAAAACATTGATTTATATTTGTTTTTTTTTAATATCGGTTCATTACCGTTTAGTTCCGTATAAATTATCCGTAATGGATGCTATAATGTCTTTCGTAACGTCAATCAATTTTGTACTTTTAAAGATACTTTGGTATTATTTATTAAGGTATTATAGCACACTTCACTTGATCCGATGGAATGGCAAATCCGACACGATCAGAAGGGCTTACTGACAACTACGAAACTCCGGGGTGCTAAAAATCCAATAACGTTTCAATGTAACTCCGAACCTTGACCTTGGGACGTAGCTACTATAACCTAGCTACTAGACCAAGAGCCAGGCAATCTGTCCATACACACATATATATATATATATATATATATATATATATATATATATATATATATATATATATATATATATACTGTTTCCCTAGTTCTAGGTAGAATGTACTGTATACCATTAGGTAATTCTAGTTACTCAACTCTACAAATGTTCCGCATTACGCGCAAAGAAGACATATTACTTTAATCGAATATAGAGCAGCTGTTTTCAATTGTTTTCGATATATTGAAACTTTACATATAAATCTGATCAGCTGAGCTGTCTGTCAGAGAAATATTTCCACTAACCAGTGATAAAGATGATATTTACCCTTTTAATCTGTTGCTCTGATTGACGAGGTATTTACTCTCTTCTGACACTAATGTATGTATATAATTTTTTGAAAAAAGAATTATACGTTTTCATTGTTTTTACGTATCGTTTATTCGCGTGCGAGTTTAATAATTTTGACTTGAATAATATTATTGTTTTTATTGATATTTTTTATTTGTTCAAATATTAAAGGCAAAGATTCAACTTTAAAAGGTTTTGTTGATAGTTTTATTACAGGTATATCGATTGACAGCATGAAGTACTTGGATGTTAGCCAAAGAATGTGCAACGAACATTTTTATCCACCTAATATTTTATAGATCGGAGACAGATTCTTTGGAAGATTAAAATTACATAAATGTTGCAAAATTTTCTGTAAGGAATTTTCTTTAAAATTATAGCTTGCATGATCTTATGGTATCACCCTTACAACTATTATATATGCGATATTGAGTTTAATAGCAGTAAATAATAAGTAATGTTATAAAAATGTAGAAGGTACAACGAAACTGACGTGCCTGTACTGTACAAAAGTCCTTAAATTAAATAAGAAAAAAATCATGTAATTTTCCATACACGCTGTCAGGTAAGATATGTAGCAACCTCCCCTCTCCCACATGCGGACGAGGGGTAGTTATTACGTAATCAAGTTATTACGTATCTTTGTATGTATGTATGTATGTATGTATGTATGTATGTATGTATGTATGTATGTATGTATGATTATGAAAAAACAGTTCTTTACTGGAGGTAGAATTTTGTGCAAGCTCGTCTGGTAGGTAGGTAGGTAGGACTCATCAGATATTCTACCGTTAAACAGCAGTACTTGGTATTGTTGTGCTCATGTTTGAAGGGTGAGTGAACCAGTGTAGTTACAGGCACAAGCGACATAACATTAGTTCCCAAGTAACGCATTGGCGATCAAACAACTTCTTATTTTAAATGACTAAAATTTAGGAATAATATTTGTAATAAATTGTTTAGTAAACAAAGATTTGTAATCACATTTGTTAAAAGTACTAAACATACTATCGAAGCTCTTAACGTTGCTATATACAATTGTCTACTCACAGAGATAGAACAAAGGGTACTTTAGAATGAGTTGATAATATTGTCCGAACCCTGTTAGGTCGGTTAGTATTGTCAATTAGAAGATAAACATAACGCAGAGGAAATAAACTATAAATACATACATCAAATATAATAAACAAAGGCAAGACAAAGTAAAGCCTTGGTTGGTTATTAAATATTTTTATATTTCTCTTTTACATTCCAGAGTACAGTCAAGTACAATGCAGAATGCATTTTAGTTGGACTGTACTAAACCTGGTCAAGATTTAAATGTATCTACGAGTATTAACAAATTGAATAACACGAGATTGTCCAGCGCTTCGAACACGTGAATTTTAATCGAAAATTGCGTGTTCAAACCCGGGCAAGCTGTACTAAATTTTCTTTTAAAAGAATTATGAATTATTAATAATTCATCTTGTGAGATTTTGAACACTGTCACTTACTTTATGCAATATATGAAACTCAAATTCAAGTGTAAACACGGCGTTACGTGCACCAAATGCACCTTTTTTTAACATAATATGTCTTAGAATTTTACTTTAACCCGCATCACTGCACCCGTGATAATGTCATATATGTATATATATATATATATATATATATATATATACAATGTGATATATATAGACACAATCATGCTAATATTCTCGTATCGTATAAGGCGACAGATCCTGAATTCGAATCACGCGTTGGAAAACCATATTTTTAATAATTTTACTTAATAAAGAACTGGCAAATCAATATTGGCGTTGTAATAAAATTAACAATACCATACATGTGCAACCAACCCAGGGTCACTTACTTATGTCCCTTGTTCATGTCCACTGCCTTGTACGTGTCCACGGGCCCACTCATCCTTCAAACTGTAGCACAACAAAACCAAGTAACTAGTGCTGTTTAGTGGTGTAGTTAATTATGAGTAGCCGTATGATAACTACTCAGGCTTGTGCTTGCATCAAGCTCTACCATGTAATTGTACTCATCAGGCTATGAGCATATATATAGGCGAAAACGTCAAACTCGATTTGAAATTGTTTTCATCGTATTTGTATTCAATTCAAAAACTAAATCATCTTGCTAAAATTATCGTGATACAATATATCAATAATGTATTGCTCAAATCGATATTGTTCCTGTGTGACTTTGACTTGTTACGGTTTTAATATAGCCAATATTTATTGTTTCGTGCGTGCAAGTAACGCACGTAACGTTACTGAAACGTGTATCGATAAGTCAGATACGAATTCCACGTTTGACGTTTAATTTATCGCATTTAAAATTGTATGTTTTGCAATTTCGAATGATTGTGTTTCGTGTAATTGTTGATTGGTTTTATTCGAAAGTAGCTACCTCGTTGGTTAGGTAGTTAAGCTGATCCTGATGTCCTGGGTTCGAATCTCGAATTGAGACTTAAAAGATTACGTGTTTGGGTTTTTGGCCTCAAAATCCAACCCAATCTATATGTAGTATATATGACTATTGGTAACTGCTTTGTTGCTCTGTTTTTTCGTGAAAGAATTACAAATTAACACACTCGCCTTCATAATATTATAAAACTAGCTGGTGCCCGCGACTTCGTCCGTGTGAAAGTCGGCTTTATTACGATATTAAAAAAATGTAATTATCGGTTTCTTTTTTAATAAACCACACTCGGTTACACACATGGTTTCTACTGCATTTATATGTATACTAAATAGTATAGATGATAAAATTGTATTTGAAAATTAATCGGTGGAAATTTTAAGAAAGTGATAAAAAAATCGTGGTAAGAAAACTGTATGTATGTTATCGCCTGTAACATCTAAACGGACAAGTGCTGTCGTGCTCGATAACAGCTGATTAGAGGCGTGATAGATTGTTCGATTTTTAAATTTAAATATGATAAACATGATGCATAATTTGTATATGACATTGAATTTTAGTAATATTTTTATATCCTTACTTATAAATGTTATATATAACCGTTGTATATGTGCTTTGTCCTCTTTTTGCGAATTTCAAATTACTGATGACGGAAAAAGAGACAACACATAACATTTATTAGTATGGTACAATTTCCGTCCAAAACCACCAATCATATTACTAAGTTGAAATAAATGTGACTAACTGTTTTAATTCAATAACGACAAAGATAAAAAAATGGGTATTTTTAATGTATCCTATATAGGATTTTTATTAAATTGACAATATCCAAGGCTTCAAAAATCAGGTCGGGTCTGTAAAATGTAATAAGTTTTCCTAACTACAAACTCTGAATAGACTGATTAGTTATATGTATACAATTGAAACAAGAAAATAAATAATAACAATTGATAAATGATTCATATTCAATGCCCCAGGCGTCACAAATGAAAGTTTAATTAATTGCAATATTAATTAATTTCAACTAGTCAAGTGTTCTCTATGATTGATGGTTATCAGAGATTAGGTGGAGATTGTTGACACTGGATATATACCATACATACATATTAATATACGTAAATGTCATTGAATTCACTTAGCCTTGCATTTGTAGTGTGCAATTAGATACATACACGATAATTTGTTTTAAATTATAAGTATATGAATATTTCATATATTTTTTTGTTTACATAAAAGCCTATACGTATAAAAAAATAATTAAAATATACAGTACAAATCATGAATCGTCGGATCCTCTGGGCGAAAATTGAATCAGATCCTCTGTCACCAATTTGAACATAAGTTTAGTGTTTTATTTAAAAAGTTTAAATAACGCGTCAGTGTTCGAACTGTCTATGGTAAGAAATCCGAACAATTTGATATTTTAAGAACGGAATAGAATTTTGAATTCTAATTACGTTTAAATACATATTAAATTAAGATACAATTTTGTTTAATAGAACTCAAATATAATATAAATATAGAGCTGAAATGCGCACATTTTTGTGCTAAAGATAACAATAATTAGCATATTAAATTTAATTCGATTCAGTACACAGGTTGCCCGGAAGAAGTGATCGACTGTGACTAAAGTCTTGTGTTGCACATATTTTTAGCCTTTTTTATATATCTATGATACATGAATGAATAATTATTATAACAACTAACAACGTACCGCGTTTTACGAAATTAGTGTTCTGTAATTTTCGTTTAGTTAGATGATAAATAAATGAGCATCGACGTGAAATTCTTAATCTTCGTGTTCAGCTTTAACGTCAGTAAAACATCGTCGAAACTGAAATAGGATTATCATTATTATCGTTATTTGATGTCATGTACTTAGAATTCGTTCCGTATTACTTATCTTTTAATACGGTAATTTATTGAACGTGTGATGTCGAAACAGATGCAAATTATCATTCATCAAATTGTAAAATATACTAAACTTATATACTGAATACTCTAAATTGTACATGTATTAGAATATATATGTTGTATCTCAATCATCATACAATATTTTCTCGTAGTGAGATCAATTATATATAACAGATTTCTAAGTCGTTTTATTTTTTTATAAATATATAGGCTAGCGCTTGACTGTTATCACATCTGATGGAAAGTGATGATACAGTCTAAGGTGGAGCGCGCTTGTCTAGAAGATGCCTATTCACTCTTGACAATAAGGTACCCTATAATATATTGTAGTTGGTGGGAAAAACGGAGGTCGGGAGTGTAATCCAGACCCTACCGGTGCGTATCAGAAACGAAGAAGCAAATCGTTAGATTAATTATTTGCTTTAAAAAGTTTTATCAAAATTGGCTAATTAGTTTTTGTGGTGTTCAAAAAACGAAAACATATGACACCGCTTGTCATTTATTTTATAAAAACCTATTTTGATATTTACCACTAGCGAAACATCCCATCGAGCAATACCATTTCAGCCATAACGTTGACTTAATTGGATCCCTGACGCTCATGTAGCCAATTTTCATAGACGGAATGACATTTATCTAATAAATATGTCTACTCGAATTAAATTTT
Organism: Nymphalis urticae; assembly: GCA_905147175.2. Lineage (NCBI taxonomy): Eukaryota > Metazoa > Arthropoda > Insecta > Lepidoptera > Nymphalidae > Nymphalis > Nymphalis urticae. The sequence goes on along the minus strand of LR990004.1, from coordinate 9,348,339 downwards.
TCCGAGAGAACTTATTGTTGAATTTAAACAATACATTTAAAGATCTACTAAATTATAGTTTAAAAAAAAACATTGAATAACTTTATGAAGTTATTCGTCAATTCGTTACGTGAAATCGACTTAACAGACCGGTAACGCGACTATTCAAAAGATTTAACTAACGATTTGTCTATCCAGGCATATGTACGTGCTTAAATAAATAAGTATAAATAATAGCAAAAAAAATATCGAATAATTTACTTCCAAGTTTATAAAATGTTAATGAAAGTTACCTTAACTAATTTTAGTTTAATCTCAGTCCATTGGTCGACGTCAGATTATGACGTAACAAATGACCAATGAACGTCCAGCATTCCTATAGAGTAGTAAAGTATCCTGTAGAGTAGTAAATCTAACATTGATCGGTGTTTCAAAAATTTCAGTTAGTGAAATGATTTAGTGTGTTAGTGTAATTATATCACAATGATGTTGTACGTGACCAACACGACCGAAATGAGGCGTCCGCCGAGGAGAAGGCACATCAGTGCCAATATCAAGGTCCGTAGATAAAGTGGTATCAGATAAAATTATGACATTTTTTTTAATTAAGTCCTCTTTAAATCTGTGACGTGATAATTTAAATAAATATGATATGAATGTGAGTGAAACACAAAATAGTAACGACACAAAAATCTGTGAGTTCAGTACATCTGAGAACTTTTTTTAGACCTATTGTTTCTATGTGTGTGTGTCTTTCCACTACAGTTTAGGTAACCGTTTTTCGCATGAAAAATATGATTGCACGAATAATGAATACAATATTGAAATGTATAGTTTAAAGATATTAAAGGTTATATAGGAAATTAAGATATATTTTTTGTTGAAGTTCAGAATGGCAGACAATGATTGACGACGCCTGCTATAATAACTACGTACTCTGTATCTTTGTCTTTCATTGTGCATCAAACTTTGTGTACAGTAATACGAATCGTTTGTTAAGAACGTACTTTTATTTTAAATAAATGAATAAATGAGGGAGTGATCTATTGTAATCTGTGGAGTTATTTCAATGTTATTCTTTTTCAATTACAGCGTCACCATGCTGGTATATCCCAGTCCTCTTGCAGTGATGGCTCCCTCCTCAGCGTTGGTTCCTCTGAGATGGACGAGGACAGCAGTAGCGGTCATCAGCACGACCACTCCAGAAGCGATCACTCCGACCTTTACAGTAAGTTTAATTCAAAATAATTTCTACCTCTTCACTGATTTTGGTCACAGTGGTTAAGATTGGCATTATTGATTATTATTGTATGTAATGTATTGCGAAGATTATATGATAATGCACTAGTTTGCAGTCTCTCTTATAGTTCGATGATATCCCAATCGCGTTTGTGTTATCACGGCATTGGCACGGCATTGTAAAACAGACATCTTGGGAAGATAGATCTTGGTTGCTACTGAGAATTACTTAATAGAAAAATTCAATAATATTTATTTATCCGACCGACGAAGTTGTCATATAACATCATGATCTATAACATGATATGTCCTTAAAGCCAGTCATTAGAACAACGACGCGGACTTCTGAGGATGTATAGATTTGTTAGCTTTTAATTTAACAAGACTTGATGAATTTTTAATTAATATGTTTAGTATACAATATTTTAAACTGTTAAGACTTTACTATATTTAACACAATATTTAGAAAAATATTATGACACTTAATATGTATGATCAGTTTAAATATTTTTCTGACATAATTTCGTGAAAATTTCGACCTAAATAAATATTCCAAACACACGCAAGGTATCGCAAGCAATCAGCCCTCGTGTTGGCTTACTAAAAACAATAAAAAAGTTACAAAGAAAATTAAAAATATTGTTTCAATTTACAGATTCATCGGAGCCGCCGCCGGGCGTGGCGCCGCTGTCGCACTCGGCCGCGCGACACAAGATGGCGGTGCGGCCGCGACGCACGCACGGCGCTCCCAGACGGAAGAAAGCTAATTCCGTTAGTATATATATTTATATATATAGAAATAATATATATATATAGCCAAACTGATGCAGCCGGGACTTTTTTAAACCACAGATTAACCCTTAGGAATATTTGAGAAAAGTATCTTAGAACTTTATATAGATACAAACGATATCACAGTTTCGAGTTTAATTAAAAACTATCAACCACACTTGTATATGTCATGCGGTTTTTAAAATTGAATGATAGAATCCTCAAATAAGTAACAAAAAAAATACAAATATTAGCAGCTACCCGTTGATGCAATTGGAAAATGGTTGGATTTTTTTTTAAATATATTTGTTCACAACGCGAACGGATTATATATTCGCAACATTATTAAATATAACTAAAATTTCCATCCGTTTTCCGTTTCGGAATGTGATTATTCGTTCTACCACAAGAATTGTCAAAAAATCTAATTGTCACTATTTTTCTCAATAGCAATTAAATTATACATGTAAATCAACGAATTGAAACTGTATACTTTTTATCACAAACAAGTGCTTGAATTAATTATTAGTAATAATTCAGCAAATAAGTCTTTTATTTATAAATCTTTTAAACATAAAAATTTCAACTCAGTAATCGAAAATACCTGAAATTTTATTGTAAAAATAAATACCCTTTTCTGAAAATGGATAAGCATCGTTAATAAAAGTATAAACTAATGTAATTGTCTTACTTTCCAGATTGCCGCCTCAGCCTTGCCAATAACTCCCGAGCTGAACGAAGAAATGATACGAAGCACTACTCCTGAAGTCAGTCACAAGGTCTCAGAAGTCGTTACTGGTACGTCATATCATACTTGATCTAAATGATAACATATTATATACTTATTCTATATATGTTCTAATATCGCTATTATAATTACAGAATCATTCTCTTCATCGACCACTACGAAGCATCATATGATCGTTAAAGAGCAGCATCACCAACTGAATCGAGAGCTACAGAAGGTTCTCGAAACTCCAAGCGATACCAAATTAAAGTCATCCTCGTTACCACCAGGATTAGCGTTGAGTCAGCTCGTCGGACAATCTCCGACGAAATTGAGCATCGCTGAGTCTAACACGCCGAGGTCTTCTATAAAAAGGAGCAAATCGAGCACGCAAGACCAGCCGCTCAGGGAAACTTCGCCGAAGGTGCAGACGAGTGACGTTCACGCATATCAATCTAACGAGAGGATATCTAAGTATCGCTCAGAGAAAAAATACGCCGAAGAATCTTGCCTCGAAAAGAAATCTAAATCGGAGAAGAAAATCGAGAACGAAGTCATAAGATCTTCGAAGAAAGAAGAATCGTTTTTCAGTAGACTGCTTTTAAGAAAGAGTGGAAAGAAGTCGAAGAAGGATCAGACTGACGGGGAGAGCCAGCAAGAAGTTAAGAAAACGAAAACAGACAAATCTACGGCTCAATATAAAACTGTTGATTCGGAGCGAAGCAGTTACTATTACGCAGAACAAGGTCAGAGATATAAACCTACTCCCGCAGACCGCAACTACAAATCTGCAGGTCAAAAAGTCTTCTCTAATCAAATGCACAAAAGAATTGATAATAAAGGCGCTTACGTTCATGACGGAGCATACAAAGATGTTTACAGCGCAGCAAAAGTTGCAGGGGTCGAATACAGCATCACTGATCTCAAAGTCGCTGAAGAAACAGATAAGATGTTAAACCAAGAAATCAAAAGTCGTTTCAGTCGACGTGATGAATTCTGTGAAAGAGTAGAAAGAACCAAACGTTCATCTTCCAAGGAAGCAATTGATGAAAATAAGAGGGAATCATTTAGTTTGCACCATGATAAGGCTAAAAGGCCAGCATCCGTTCAAAGATTGATTGATCCATATTCGTCTAAAGCATTTATACTTAATGAGTTGGCAAGCAGAACAAAAGAGGAGAGTACATGTCCTATGTTTTTTGATAACGAACCTCCCGCACGAGGAATGAAATACAAAAACGTGAACGATTCCGTATTCCATAGTATGCCGAAAACCATACCATACTTTAACCCATCTGTGTCGTCTTCTCCTACAAAAAATATGGCTCATAGTTCTGAAAACGTAAAATATATGAGTCGATCTTCAGATGCATCTGACTTTCGAGAAAAAGAAATTATATCCAAACGTGAGACATTTCATCACGTTGGCAAGGCAGAGGAGTCTTATGTCACATCTGGTATGAGATCTCTTGGAGACGAATATGTGGAGACCAGAAGCAGTATCGGCAAATCTCACAGCTTTCGTTACGCTTCTGAATCGCCTTCTCTAAGCTCGCAAGAAAATCAAATGCCCAGTCTACCAGCCATCGTTGGTATTTCTGAACCTCTGCTTGAAAGCTGGGAAGTAAATTACAGAAGAAACGTCAGCGAGAGACATGATTATTCCAAGAGGGTATCAGCTAGAAACTACGACATACTCCAAGGTAATTCTGAAGTTAACTATGATAGTTTGCCTAGCACTGATAGCAGTTACCTTGACAGCTTAAAACCTGACATAAATGAAGACAGGCAACTTTTTACAAACAGTATTCACATTACAATGGATTCCCATAAACGCGACAGTGATATTTCACAGATTGAAGCTAAAATTGATGATATTATTAGTTCCCCTAAGCCTATCATATCTCCAATAACCAAGTCTAATTCTTTGGATAGCATAAAGAGTAGTCCAGAAAAACCTATGGATGATAGAAGAAAAACTATTTCTGTTGAAAGTGCTTTAGGTCAAACTGGTAAGAATAACAATCAAAAAGAACTCAAAGTCGATACTGAAGGATTTATATCGGTAACACATATTAACAAAGATCTCACACCAATTATGATAAAGACCCCAGACACAGCAAAACTCAGCAAGAGCGATGAAAAAGTTCAAAAGTCAGGAACAACAAAGTCTGGTGTACCAGAATTTCTTCATATACAATTAAACAAAGTTGATACTAAGCCTGTTACTAACGTGGTGTTAACCGCCAACGTTACACCAAAAAACAGCCCGCAAGCCGATAAAGATGAAAATATCGAGAGCTTTGTCAACGTGGAAACAAAACCTACGCAAGAGATTCAAGTCAGAAAAGACTCCTTCAAGAAAAGTGATAGTGTAGAAAAGACTCCACCAGACGAAAAAACACTGAGTGTTAGTTCCAAATCTTCTGGCACTAGTGCCGGCAATGTAACCCCACAGAGCCCTCAAACCCCTAAACATTTCTTCAAAAAGAAATCGACTAGCGTTGACGCTCAGGATCGGCTTGAGAAACCTCGAACTAGCTCAGTGAGCACAGAAGGAAGTACGGAAAAAATAGACGACAACATATCAATCGATCAAAAATCACATTCAAGTTTTGGAAGCAAAAGTTCAATCCAAAGTACTGACAGCAACGAAAACAAAATTCCCGATAGACAGGAAGAAGCTGTCATATATCGAAGGAGACATTTAAGCAAAGAGTCCCGCGGCGACAGGAAGAATGAAGATGAACCCGAGTTGATGAAAGTGTTCGCCCGACGATCTCTAAAACTGAAAGATTCCGAAGCCGACCACATAGCACAGGAAATAGCTGAATGTACCAAAACTGAAGATAACGCTGCTGCTCGGGCAAAGATACTCAAAAATGAATTTAACGCATCGATCAAATCAAGGGACAGTGACAAAGAGAACGAAGACAACAAAGAACAGACTGCTGAGAACAAGATAGTTGATATCGCAGCTCGCGTCAGTCAGTTCGGTGCTCACTATCAGAGAAGTGTCAGTATAAACAGCGTAAGCACCAAAAGGGACAGCGCTCCGGTATACAGAAGCGAAGTTAACAAATACAAGAAAGAAGTATCAGACTCGACTCCAGAAAAAAGATTAAGGAATAGAACGTTCCCGGATTCGTCCAACGATAGAGAAGACATTAAGAGTATCACCAAAAGCGAAGCGATGGCGTACAAAGCGGATACCTTAACGAAACGGCCTTGGCAACGGAAAGATTCGGAATTCAGGCAGTCGGTCGAGAAGGAAAAGCGAGAAAGTTTTGTGATAGAAAAAGATGGAGATAACGAAAAGCTTGAGAGTGAGAAGGAGAAGGCTGTTGAAGGAGAAGCGGATGCGTCTCCGCAATTCAAAGGAATTTTGCAAATGAGAGCGGAGTGGGAGAGACGAGCTAAACAGGGGATGACCAAATAAATAATGGTGCTAAGCTTAAAAATAACGTAGTTCTCATTGAGTTGAGTTTTATATATTAAAAACTATTTTAAATAATAAGACAAATTCTGTTTTAGCAGATTGACATCGTAAAGATATTGTATTTTAAATATTGCTAGATGCAAGTCGTACGATTGTTGGATTGTGATGAGATATTGGTTTTATAATTAAAAATTTATATTCCGATGTTTGTTAGGAAAAGAAATAATAGGTGAATATATTAGAATTAGAAAATAGCCAAAAATGTTTTTTCTAAAGATTGCATTTAAAGCAGTTTTTTAACGATATATTAACATAAGGAATCTACATGAAAAAGTGTATATTGAACAAGCAGGTTACATAATTGTTAAATAATAAAAATAAAATCATCATAAAATAAGAAAAGAGTTTTTACGCTCTTAATACTATTTTAAAAAAAATAAGATTTAGAGACATGAACTTTTATCTAAGATAAACTTAGAAACACTAAAGTATCTAGAAGATGCGAACACACTTCTGACATATAATTTCGACTTGACACATTGAATAGGTTAAAACTTCATTGATTACACAAATGTATAATGAATGTATTTGCATATATTTTCATATATAAGCAGGATGTCGCTGTATACATACGCGTTGATACATATTTAAGTAGACCTTCAAATTATTCTCATATTAACGTTATTATATAAATTTTTAGTACATTAGCTAACGTTCGTTGTTAAGTGTATTTTTGAGTGGTATTGCAATGGTGTAGCCCATAGTTATATTTTATTACAGACTACATTATGTATTTAACATTTCTGAACTGTGAAATACAAATTTTATTCCTATAGTTTTCCTGTTGTTTTAATTAACCTTATAACTGTTTTGTCATCGGTACAATGAAGATTTGTCGTTTAAAATTTATGTGTTCTGAATTGTTTATTTTTTTCATTGTGTTTTTCTGTCTGTGGAACACAATTATTTATTGTCGAATACTAAAAACTAACTTTAACAGTCAAAAGAAATGGTTCAATTATAACGCTTGTATTTAATAAAAAACACGTTACATGGCTACATGATGACCAGCGCTGGCCCTGGATCAGGTTAGATCGAGAGTATCAGTGACCTTTGGTCGTCTCTTTTACTTCACGTAAATTGCAATTCAGTTAATGTTATATCAATAATAATTAGCACGTTTACAATAATCAGCAACACTTTTGTACGCTTGAAAATAGTTTTACCATTTTGCCGTGCTACCTGGTGCCTTAAACAATTTCGGCGGCCATTTTCGAACGAGACTACCCAATTGCGCAGGATATTTTAGCGAATGTGCAAGACGAGTGCACTCTATATTGTCTTATGTTCACAATCCGATTAGACGACGAAATGACACAACAGAAAATGGTTCAGGAACCTCTCCGATGTACCAATGTGAAAATTTATAAGACCTGCTGCAACACATAATAGAATAATTTTTTATTGGTTTTACTAGGAATTTATCTAACGAGAGATTTAACCAACAAAATTGGCTATATACTAAACCATAAAATGTTTATACAGGCGATTTTGCCCACAGCCTACGGCCTCGCGGTTAAAGGCACAGAGTTCTAACTACTACGTGTGTGCGGTGTCGCGCATTTTTACACATAAAATGTTTCATTAATTACGAAATGGGTCACAGATGTATATGTCCTGTTAAGTGGAAATAAAAAGTTTAAAAGTTTTTTTACATTGTTTCTGTGTAAAACTGGTGATGTTGCTCAGATGACGTAACAAAATCTATCTTCCCAATTATAAATAGTTGGTCTTGCCCCTCCACTAAATGTATGTATGTAAGTAGAATAATTCATTAACAGCTATCAAATTGCAAGCTCGAGTGCAGATTCTAATAGTGAATGGTAAATAAACAATTATATAATAATCAATGTAAAATGATTTAAGAATAAATGTTGCTCAAAATAATAAATAACTCACCGGCACAAGCGCGCGCCGGAATACCCACTAAAAAACAACATACATACATCATATGTTATGATTAAGCCCCAGGTTATTAACAATTTTAAAAGCGATTCAAATTAAAAATCGATTAAATTTTCCGTCGTACTCAAAAAAAACGGTAAATTTTTAATCACAGAATTAGTTCAATATTTATCTATACTAATAATATAAATGTGAAAGTAACTCTTTCTGTGTTTAACGGTTAGAACAGAAGCTTTAATCCCTAGGAAGAACATAGGCTCCTTTTTTATAAAACCTCTCCCAACACCAACTTACCTCTTACCTTACATAAAGACGAAACTTGTACCTAACAATAACACCGTGAACATGTAAAAAAATATATGCCAGTATTGATTTATGAAATGGAATGATTTTTAAATTATTCATTTTTAAAAAACTGTTCTTACAGACAATAAATGACCGAAAAGGCGCTATATCTGCTATTGTAGGTCTGTATCTAGGGCGCACTGTAAGTTACATCCGCTCTATACACTGGTCTTTGTGTAGCTAAGTAGGTGCCGGCGTTCCTCCCACTCATTATCTAAATAACGACTATTTAACAGACTCAAAGGACTTTAAATCTTAAGCACCCTGTTTTAACGGATAGTTTTAAAAATATTTATATTTCTCACAATGATAATGTCAATGGGTAGCGATGGTCGAATTACAGAATGATTATCTGTTTCGGTCATCTGTTTTATTTTAATTGATTTTATGTGATATAATAATTATTGGATAATGCTCGGCATGCGTTGCTATTTCTTTATTGACAATTAACGAATCGCGCGTCTCCAAATATAAGTCTATGGTACTATGCCCGAAACTTTTATGCCATTTGCACCACACCAAGTTCTATCAATTGCTTTATTCGTATCTGTTGGTGCATTGGTGATGAAAGGAATGGTTAATATTTCTCACATGCCAATGTATATGGGCGGTGGTGACCACTTACCATCGCTCATCATTTAATATTGCGGCTAGCAAATTGCGCTTTGACTTTATGAGCTCAAACATTCTGGTGTTAAAGGGCTAAGTAAGGAGTAAAAATATTAATAGGAAAAAGTGACCACTGACCCTAAAAACCACTATTTAGTCATCTTCTTTTTAAGAATTAGAAAAAAGTGTATAAGGTTGATTACAAAAAAAAAAGATAAACAATCATTAACAAATATTTTGAATCTATATACATTTACATTTTGAAGTAATGTAATTTTCCTTTTTATTTCTGTACGATAATACTATAATATTATTTTAAAACCTAAATAAATATTATTCAGTCCGTACTAAAAAAATACTAGAGTTAGAGAAACATAATATAGCATATTTCGATAACCTCGGCTTATTCTGTGTGCTCAAATCGTAATTTCCGCTCTAGAGGATTAAAAGGCAAATAGTCCCTTCGATATTAAAAAAAGAAGTATGAAGAGATATCATGTCATACAAGCATCGTTTTATGATCATTTTGCAAGGTAAGTGCACGTATTAGATAGATGACGATCTTACGAGAGCTGATGCAAATACGAAAAACATTTTGCATTTTAAGCGAATGCATTAAGAATTCAAGGCTCTACTTAAACAAGCGCCTGGTTGTGAAATGGTGAAGTTATGGTGTAGTTCTTGTAATGCTTTAATTTTTTTATGGCACAAGGTCGCATTGTCAAGTTCGAGTTTATTATTATTTTTGTTTTTTTTTCCATTATGAAAATATTGTAATGCATCTGATAATACGATTAAAATTTTTGAAATATTTCGATAGTTTGTAGCCTTTTAAGTCACACACACATACACATTCTTAAATATGGTCTTAAATATGTATATATATTTTATTTTTTCTGTTTTTTTTTCTCGGTACGTCGGAATGCTTTCATTGTGCGGATCGTTCGATCGTTACTAATATCACAGAAAATGTATTTTCGAGTAAAATGTCTCACAGAAACTAACTAGTGACTAACAAAAAATGTTTACATGTAACTTAGTCGGATAACATAAGCTTAACTTAACGAAATTGAATTGTTTTAGCTTATGGTTTTCAGTTTATTTCTCAGAACAAATCCAGCTAAGCTATGTAAAGATTCAAATACGTATATTATACAACATAAACAAAAACATAATCATAGAACATAAAGAAATTAATTAAAAACTGCTATATTACTATTTTATATAGGTGCCTGAAATGGAAATATGTTAAGTCAACATACAAAAAGACAAAAATATAAAGTTTGAGAGGAACCATATTTAAACGTAGCAATTGGATTAATTTTCTCTCCCAGTCCTGTCTTTAATTGAGGAATGTTATAATAAGAGGGTGTTTCTGAACGACTTCGCAAAGGGAAGCGCCATTAACGCATGCGTGCTACCCTCGGCCAACTCAATGTAACCCCAAATCGCAATACGGAGCCGAGCGCCTCCATTTTATTTTTCATTTATTTCTCTTTTACAACGCAAAATATTACATTCGTTGGGAAGATTATATGAAAACTGAGACTCTTACATGAAAATTTGCACAGTGGTGTGTCGGACGATCATTTTGTGGACAAAAAAAACTATCATTCAAGAATTACGTAATATTTTTTTTATCCAGAAGATTGGAAAGTTTTTGCTGTAAGGTAAGAATAAATATTGTATTCATTATATAAGCTATCTATTATATCAAGTGCATATATGTGGTGTTACGTGATAGAGACGAATCAAATCATTGATTTTTAATTAATATTCTGTTGTGTATGTGGCAAGTACGTTGTTTTACTTTCAAGATAAATTTCTTTTCTGTTCCTTTAACATGCATTACAGACTTAAAACAATTTATAAATAGTAATACAGTATGTAGAAATGTTTGTTATTGTTACATTATACAGCTTATTTATTTAAAAAATATATAAATTGTGACCTATTTTTCTTATTATTATTATCGATAGCAAACATTCAAGTCAAAATTAGTATATTTCACAAAGTTATGTCGTAATCTTGTTATTCATATCTGTATATTTAAAATCCAGCTCTATATTTACGTTGGCTTTATATACCAACCTAAAAAACCAGAATTTAGTACGAACACGCTCATAAATAGCTTTTTTATATGACCTAATTATGTCCTAGTATATAGTTCATATATACTAGAATATAGTTGATACTAGTTATCGTTGTGGACGTGTTTGTGTAACCTTTAATCTGCGCTCATTTCACGAAACCACATTGAAAATACTTTTTTAACAAACCTCTAGCAGTCATTTGCAAACCTATTATGTCACCTATCTAGAATAACATACAAGGAACTCAATAGCTTATTTTATATCAAAATATCAGTACATTAGTATTATGTAAATACATATAATATGTTTATTCAACAAGAAAATCAATAAAATGTAATTGCACAATTTCCAAAGTACCTAATTGTACCTAGTAATAATAGTACCTAGTTGTGATATACCTAAAGCTACCTCAGCAGTGCTCTTCTGTAAGAACACGCATCGCATCCCACTAGTGAAATATTGAAAAGCGTCATACGGTGATACGCTTTTCTTGCGTGTATCCTTTGAATGACATAACTTTTTTTTTCAAACAATGAAACAAACTATACAGCCAATACATTAAAAGTTATAAAAAACACGCTGTCCAAAAGTCCTGTGGCATTGTACCCTGGACGCTGATACTACACCGTATACACGTACGAAACGATTTGCTTCCTCGTTTCTGATACGCACCGCCAAGGTCTGGAATACCCTCCCTACCTCCGTTTTCCCCACCACCTACAATATGGGTACCTTCAAGTCCAGAGTGAATAGGCACCTTCTAGGCAAGCGCGCTCCATCTTAGACTGTATCTCACTTTCCATCAGGTGTGATAACAGTCAAGCGCTAGCCTATACATTTGAAAAAAAAAAAACCATCTCTGAACCGCTCGACTCAGTCTTTACTAAATATGTCACAAGTGACGTGAAAAAGTTACAATTACAAAGGTACATAAAATTGGTAGGCGGACGTGACACCTCATGGTAAGAGGTCACAACCGCCTATAAACATTGGCACTGTAAGAAATATTATCCATTCCTTATATTGCTAATGCGCTACCAACCTTGGGAACTGATGTTACGTCCCTTGTGCCTGTAATAACACTGGCTCACTAACCCTTCAAAACGGAACATGGCATTACCAAGTATTGTTGTTTCTTTTCCACTTTTCCTCTCGATGCTTGGAGCGTATTCCACTACGCTGCTCCAATGCTTAATTGATGCAAATGTAACATGTTTAAACACAAATTCAGCGAATAAAAATTCAGTGGTACTGTCCGGTATTAAACAATCGTCGATTCAAGTGTCCTAACCACAACGATTTCTGTAGTAACACACATATAATTACTCACACAAACAACATTTGCATTTTACTTTAAAAATTATGTATTTTTTTAGATAATTATTAATATAAAAACAAAATGAAATAAATATTTTAAATTATATCAAACTACGCTAAAGTAGAAACCATTACAAAAGTAATTATTTGAACCTTGAATAACCCGACGAAGAATGTCTGATCTTAATGAAATTGCTTGTTCCGGGTATTAATCGATTGTCCTTCATTTGTATAAGCAGTACAGATGTATATTAACGTACAAAATGAAAGGGAGAAAACATAAACAAACATGAATATCTTGTTATTTACAAAATGGTGGGTACCGGTTGTTTTTTCGGCTTCGTTTGGGGGTAATTACCTTCGTTTCGCTTGAATTGGGTTACTTCGTTCGAAGATTGAATAACTAGTTCAAGCGATTGTGTTCAAACATTCTACACGAAGTTTTTATGAAAAAATTAAGCGTCACTAATAATCGAGTAGTTGCTTGCTCGCTTCGATAAACGTAAGTAAAAATTTTTCTTTCTTTTGGAATTGATACGCGGACGGTCAAATGGGTCACCTAATCGTAAGTGATCACCACCGCCCATAGACATTGGCGCTGTAAGAAATATTAACCATACCTTACATTACCAATGCGCCACCAACCTTGGGAACTAAGACGTTATGTACCTTGTACCTGTATACACACTGACTAGCTCACCCTTCAAACAGAAAAACAACAATACTAAGCATTGCTGTTTGCCAGTAGAATACAAAAGTAAATACTACTGAAGTAGATTGATAGATAGATAGTATTTAAAATACGATAGAGGCACTTTTTTCTTTCCAGTAGAATGCATATTCCGAATCAGTAGTATCCGTTGGTAATAAAATTTGACAGATCTTTTTCATTTTGCCTATTAATGCATTTCAATCTGGTTAAAACATTAAAATTTAAGGCGTACTCAAGTGAAAGCGTTGAGTTAGAGTTTGTTGATACATATACTTACAGACAGGATATAATATGGAAAAATTGAATTTGATTGATAGAATTTTGCCATAGAAATTGTGGATAAAAATAACTATTGACCTTCTTGTCGGTTCTTCCTCGGTCAAATCTACATTCCGGACCATTACATTACATTTTCTATAATTCTGTATAAAAAGACCAAGTTGAAGCCTACGTGATCAAAGCATATTTAGATATTCATTATTTATCAATTAATGCTTTTTAACATACGATTTTAATTTACCAACTAAAGCAAACTAAAATTACATTAGACAAGTGTCCTCACAAGATATTTCTTCATTTCTTTCAATAGTTATGAACATATAGACATATGATTATATTTTATTACGCGCAAATCAGTAACGGCAATAAAACATCAAGAAATAGCTGAACATTTCGTTAGTAGGTTTTGTTACGTAACAAAAAGCCACAGTTAACCGAACATCGCTTATGCATAATTTAATCGTACGATTGATTACCCAATTCGTAATGGTTGTGGTCTACTGGTGAATCTTGTAACCAGGTCTCTTCCTTCTGGACAAGCCTAACTGACGTATTAGACTTGCTGTTTGAATAATCGCGAGAAGAACGCATCCTTAGAAATAAATATTTCGGTATTTTTAACCTCATATGGTTAATAGCGACTTTCTGGGCTTAATGAAAAATATTTGATTTGCTTATATATAAAGGAAACCAACGTGTGTACAATATAATATTCCCTTATTCTATAACACATTATAATGATAATATTACGCGTCTCTTACAGGCAATTTGTTTTTGTTTTATATATTTGCAAAATAAAACATATTCATTTGTGTAATTTCAATTTGTGGTCAAATAAAATGGTTAACCAATTAATGAATAAATAACATTGCAATCGTAAAAGCTGATTGTATTTGAAATAGGACCAAATCAATTAATCAGAGTAACAAATGGAATTTGTTAATTTGTAATCTAATTTTGTTTTGATAAACTCCTCGCTTGTTTAGATTTTTTTTTTTTATATAAACGTAAATGACTGGCTAAGGCCTTTTCTTTGAGGAAAAGGGAGTTTAGTCCACCACGCTCCTCAAATGCGAGATGATTGATAAACATGTGGCATAATTTCATTCGACACACGCAGAAAGAAAATATCATAAAGAAATCTGTGATAGAATAAGAAAAAAATCTGTACCTCAACAAGAAAACAGTATCGAGACGCTAACAATGAGCTGATACATTATTAAGTTGGAAGGTAATATATCTATCGTCTATTTAATAATATATACCATATTTGACAGTTTACACTTATTTTTTACTTTAAGTTACTCGTGGATACTCTTTACTTCATCTTTCATCCTTATAAAAGAACATGAAGAGCTGCAAGAAGAATGTGTTTCTTATATAATTTGCATCTCTAATATTATATAAACAATTCCCTCACTCTGTCTTTCCAATGGGATAAACATTTGAAAGACGAGGTGAGGACGACGTTGGTAGATTTTTTATTAAATTGCGACTAGGTTTTTAGGTTTGAAGAATATTTATTCCCTTAAAGAGTAACGTCACTTACATGAGAACTTTTTTCAAGGTTTTTTTTAATAAAGATGCAAATATTGTTAATATGTAATTGTCGAATATTCATTATTTTGGTTTCGGTTTTAATAGTTGGAGTAAAATATACGTAATTAAAGACTCTCTCTGAGGATTATCGATGATGAACTTGTTAAATAATAAATAAAATATTTATCCAATATAACGATAGAATGTGGAATAAGGTGAAGCGCAAATTCATCATCATCTTAAAATTATGGTCAAGAAAGTATAACGCTTCGGTATTTTAAAAACCCAAGAGACAATTCATTTTTGAAACTTTGTGACAGACTTTAGAAGGCTTTTATGGGAAACCTCGTACGTTCGGGTCGTGAAGAGGTCACACGGTACTTCATACATACTTTACTCGTCAAGTGCTTTTACAAAGCCTTTTGATGGAAAAATAGGGGTAATACCTTCGTAGAAAGGGGTGTTTTAGGTTAATTTGATCTATGCGTATGTGTATATATATTTTGTCCATTAGCAAACTATTCCTATAAAAAAAATCTGTAAGGCTATCCAAAACGAGAAAGACACTAAATACTTTACCTTTAAATGTCTATCTTAAAATAGTATTATGGGAAGTTATTAATACAGAGGCCGAAACGAAAAGCTATTTATCCGCGGAAAACAAATAGCTGAATGTAATTTCAAAATAATTATACGAAGTTGCATGTGCAGCAGCTTACATTTGATAAAGAAGATTTACAAATTAAAAGCGCTTCAGACGAGTAAGGTCAGTAGTAATTTGCATAATAATCTGGGCACTTGCTCTCAAAACAGTTTACTTTAAAAATATATTTTGATATAGTTTTTAACATCACGCTAATAGCAACTAGCACCGCTATTATAAGAACTTACTCACTTCGTATCTGACTGTTATCATGTTATGTATCATGTTAAACATTAAATACTTGGTAGTAAGGATTTTTTAGAAGGCTAATCTGTCTGGCTGATCACATATTTTACCGCCAAACAGCACTACATTTTGTTGTTATCCGGCTCAAAGGATGAGTGAGCCAAAGTAATTACACGCACAAGTGACATAACTTCCAAGTTCCTAAGCTCGGTAACGCTTTGGTGATGTAAGGGATGGTCAATATTTCTTGAAGTACCACTATATATGGGCGGGGGTGACCACTTATTCAGTCCACCTACCTATTATAAAGTATACTCAGATTTTATATACACTGTTAAATATGATAATATTGTGTTTTGTACTTATTATGCCAAATAACATATCAAAAGATGAAAACAGTACAATTAACCCATAATATAAGCATTTAATTAATATTTATAAGATTTTAATAAAATTCGATGAATTATTTCTGTCTTAATGAAATACAACTAATATATATTATTACATAATTATATCTCACACAACAAATTACATTATATAAATACATAGTACTTAGGGGACCAGTGCTTTAATGATAAGTTTTTGTTAAAATTCTATATATAAATAAATGTAAAAGTGAAACGTTATCTAAACACAAAATTCGGGCCAAATCGGTAGCTCATGTTTGAGATGCACGAAATTTGTATACGAATATACAAGAATTGCTCATCTCATATTTATTTTCATCTTATATTTAAGAGTGACGTCATGTGTATGACGTCAATTACAGTCATGTATCGGATGAAATAGGTTTAGTCGGGTATTATCATTTGTGCTGAAGATATGTGATAACATACTGTGACAGTATGCATCACTGGTAAGTAACAGACAGAAATTGTTCCACTGCTGGATAAAAGAGAAGGCAGCATAGAGATGGGTGATTGAGATGATTCCACTAAATTACTGCGGATTTATAGATGATAAAGACAACTTAATTACAAACTTGATCAATAAACAGTATTTACTGGTGGTAGAGCTTTGTACTGGTGGTAGAGCTTTGTACTGGTGGTAGAGCTTTCACTGGTGGTAGAGCTTTGTGGAAGCTCGTCTGGGTAGGTACCACCCACTCATCAGACATTCTGCCGCAAAACAGCAGTACTTGGTATTGTTGTGTTCCGGTTTGAAGGATGAGTGAGCCAGTGTAATTACAGGCACAAGGGACATAAGATCGTAGTTCCCAAGGTTGGTGGCGCATTGGTGATTTAAGCGATTGGCAACATTTCTTACAATGCCAATGTCTAAGAGCGTTGGTGACCACTTACCATCAGGTGGCCCATATGCTCGTCCATCTTCCTTTTCTATAAAAAAAAAAAAAAAACATTTTTTTTTCATATATAGGCTTTACATTTACATATTCTAAACAAGAAATAGCTTATGAAATAATTAATATTAACAAATACATTTTAGCGCCAATATAATTATTAATATAGATAATAATATGAAACACAGAAATTAACTTAAGTAACCTTAAATTTTAAGAATAATATCCGACATTCACACACGGCCATCTAATCCCAAACTAAGCAGAGCTACTTTTCTTTTGTAAATACTTTCTTATATAGATAATTATACCCAGACTCAGGACAAATATATATTCGCTCTACGTTACATTATTTTGTTTTGAGATATTTAAAAAGACGATCCTTAATTATAAGTAGTTTTGTCTTCGTAGGTGATTTTCTCAAGAGGATCACGCGTCTGCCTCTCGCTACGTTCCTAATTATACATTTCAATACAGTAACGTTACACATATAACAGTCCTGTATTAATAATTAATCCGAGCATTCAGAGTGACCCATAAACCTTCTGTAACGGATAAATGTTCACAAAGTAACGATAGCACAGCAATTACTGCGTCCCACTTCCGTTCATGGAAATATTTTTCTGCATAGCGTCTTTTTCATTCGAAACATCCTTTTAAAAAACAGACCTTATTTTTTTTTCATTGCTCTTTTAAATTATGAATTTTTGGTTATTTTAAATATCTAATGATATTAATAATGGTGTACTTGATAATAAATTTATTAAAGCTCAAAATTCTCCACAACGATCTAAATTATCGATCAAGTGTCGGTAGGTAACTCATTACTGATACTGCCACCAAATACCAACATTATTCTAATCCAATTTATCGCTGTTCTCCAGAATAGGTTGGAATATCTCTATGTCACCTGAAATTAGAAGAATTGCCTACTATTGGGCAAATGCCTCTTCTCATATTAAAGAGAAGCTTTGGAGTTTATTCTATCACTCGTAGTGACTCACTCGAGTGGAGTATATGTTTCAGAAAAAATTCTTCCGACACATAAAGGTTTCCTCGCGATTTGATTACTTATACTAATGAAGCAAATGTAAAGTCATGAATGTTTGTTTGCTTGTAAATATTTTTCTATACACTTGAAATATCACAAGAAAACCATAATAATATCGAAATATATTTCCATATAGTTTATTATTTTACAATTCAACGAATTATGCTCAAATTAGTTTTATTTTATTTTAATTTACGATGATTCAGGGAGAACGTAATTAATCTCCTAACCTCCTAGACCTCGTTACTCAGGAACTAATACAGACCTTACGTCTGTAGTACCTGTATTTATATACTAAGATGTAGAGTGTAAAGAGGTCGCTCTAAATACTTGGTCCCGTTCATAAACTGCGCACTATTTATGTTACCTTTGTATTTGTTCACTCCTAATTGCTGTTTTAATGTAATAGGAATTTCAGACAATGCATTAAGGGTTTTTTTATTTCCCTAAGTGTGATTTTAATCGCAATAAAACTCTATTATAGTTTTGGTGCATGTTTAGTTGAAGTAACTTATAACATAATAAATTTCTAAGATTATAGATAAACAGTGCATGCACAGTTAGGGTACGGTTTCCTGTGTTAGGGATTTAATAGTTAACCATAGTTCATCTTATCGCTAGTTGTTCAAACGCTAAAGCTTATTTTCTGTTACGATCTCGATGGTGAGTATGCCGGCTTAATAAAAGATATAGGGACATTTTAGATCTTAGTTAATAATATCCTGTGGTTGGCAGCGATTGTTAGAAGTAGTTACGAAATATATCGCACTGTGTGCTATTTTATAAAATAGGTAGGCGCACTGACAAATGGGAAAAGTGATGGTAAGTGGTAACCACAGTCCATAGACATTGATGCTGTAAGAAATATTAAACATTCCTTTCATCACTAATGCGCCACCAACTTTGGGAACTAAGATGTTATGTGCCAATTCCCAATAACGTAACAAAAATTCTTTGATTATTTTTTACAAATTGTTATCTGTTAATAAAACTATGCACAAGTTTTTTTAACTTCTACCTTAATTTAAATTACAGGTTTTTTAGACGACTCTTACGTGAATTATAGTGAGAGTGAATGAGATGAGATTACAGGGAAAACAGCCTAATGATTCCATAAAACATGGCAATTTACGTAATTGCTAATGCCCCATGTACCTGTAATTACACTGGCTCACTCCCCTTTTATTACCTATTAATGTCTGTGGGTAGTTGTGTCAACTTGTTATTAGGTCGCCTCCATGCTGTTCCGCTTACATTTCTTTATGAAAGCGTCGATTAATAACTGGGTTACGTACAATATGCGTGTGCTAGAAATTTTCATGAAAGATTTCAATGACAGTAAAACATAGTTTACACCACACACGTGTATATCGACTATTATTGTGAGCCAAATTCAGTTTCAGCCCAAATATTATTAGTTATATCATAAATTGGATCATACAACGCTTGCAAGACCTGCTGAATGCCCGCTTAGCCTTGCACATATTATAACACCACAGCTGTCACCCTTCGTCCGTTGTAAGCGGAGGAAATAAAAATAATTATGTATACGAGTGAATGCTAGGTTATAGAAAAATGAATCTTCTTTAACTTTTGACCAATAGACTGTAGATAGGTTAACGAAATAATTGAATTTATTTATTCAATAACATAATCGACTATGTGGGGGGATCTGATGACGTACCATCCACTATATTCTAACACTAAACGCAATACTTAGTATTGTTTCTTGTAGCTACAGGCACAATCATAACATCTTAGTTCCCAAGGTTAGTGGCGCATTGTCGATGTCAGGAATGGTTAATATGGCCATTTACCATAATATAAAATATATTTACATATGTAAAACAATAATAATAATCATATTAAACATTGATTGTATATATTTTATCAGCAAAAGATTTTGTTTTAAATGTCTTTTTTAATTTATAACCCGAGAGGAACTAATTGAAATAATAATCAAGCGCCATGAAGTTATTATGTAATTTCCAACGCCCATCGGACCATAACTAAAGTTACAAGTTTCTTCCAAGGAATTTATGTGACTAACGCAATGAATGTTGAAATGCCATCAATTTTCTCCGCGTGCCACAATTAATACTTGTTACCTTGAACTTTTGACGTGGAAGAACTAATAATATCAGGAACAGACGTGCTACTCGGTAAGAACTCCCTTCATTACTCATCTGTGAAATGTTGACAAGAGACTTATGGTGATATACTATTTTGATGCGTGTGTCCTTGAATTATAATTGTTATGGTCAATGTCGCATATTAACGATATCTCACGACCCTTTTTTATGAGATTCGGGTTCGATCTTACAGAATAGCCAAGGCAGGAGACTAATTTTATAAATATTTGCCAGATTTAAAGTAATGATTCCCTAATGTATAGTCATATAACTAGTACATCCGATGAGGGTTCAAAAAATTAGTTTTTATACGCTTAAGAGGCTATCGCTTGCTAAACCTTTGGAGATTCATCGTACTAAATATTTTGTAATGTACTAATCGTATTTATTATTTTGTCTTGACGGGCCGGCTTTTTGGTAGATACTTGACTTTCCCACCGAAGGTTGTGGGTTCGATTCCTACCCAGGACAGACATTTGTGTGCATGAACATGTCTGTTTGTCCCGAGTCTGGGTGTAATTATATATATAAGTATGTATTTAAAAAAAGAAAAGTAGTATATGTAGTATAACAGTTGTCTGGTTTCCATAGTATAAACTCTGCTTAATTTGGGATCAGATGGCCGTGTGTTAATAATGTCCCAGGATATTATATTATTATTATTGTCTATCAGTAACTGCACTCGTGCGATGCCGAGGCTAGTCGCTGGTGCCTTATATAGTTATGTGTTATTGTATATATTCATTGTGATGTATGTGTAGAGCGGCGCGTGGAGCAGCAATGCTCGTATCGGAGCGCTAGGGCATGCTCTGCGGCGCCATCTGGTCCGCCGCGCCGGTGAGCCTGCGCGGACTGGCGCCGCCGCTGCCGCCGCGCCCAGCCATCCTCGCCGCGCTCGTCATGCACGCACTGCATGCCAGCGACGAATCCAGCTTCATAGGTAAGCGTCAATTACAAATTCATTTTTCATTCATACATCTACAGAAGGGCTATGAAACTATTTTCATATTAATTTTTATTTCTTCACTATCTTAAATTACTATCCTATCTAAAACCATAACACGGTATTATTCATCTCATTCGATTCATTTATTCGCCTACAGAGAAAGTAGATGAAAGAAAGATACATTTATACAATTATTTAAACCTTTTTTTTAACACACTCGAGATGTAAATTTAAATTTTAAAATAGTAAGGAAATTAAGGAGGTTCGGTTATTGCTTGTTAAATAAATAATGACAGCTTGAACAAGTCGATCAACTTTGAATTGAATATCATGTATATATCGAAGAAAAATAATAGAAATGACATGAATGGCCAATTTCAGAATGTTCTGTTAAGTATTTAAGAAATGAAAGCGTAACAAGCAAACGAACTCACAAAAAATTATTAGCAGTAAGCAAAACCCGCAGCTTCGCCCGCGTGGTAATCAATCTGTAACGAAAATCCTTCACAATACGACATATAAACGTACATAATACCTATTTCAATTATACATAAAATCAAATAAAAAAATATTTTTTATTCAAATAGACTTAGACAAGTACTTTTGAATCATATACAATATTAATAGGCAGCCGTCGATGTCTAAAGTATAATAAATGGTGGTTTCGTTTTATCATATTACCTTATAAAGAGAGGTATTATGAAATAAGAGACATACACTTCAGTTTTATTTATTTTTATAGATAAGCCCAAAATAGTGGACAACAAAGATATGATACGTTACATTAATTTTAAGTTCTGATAAATTTAATAGACTAAACCGCTTTTGATGAAATAAAGACTAAACGGTACCTTAGAATACTCCTTATAATAATTAAGTTATTTACATTTGCAATTTTAAGCCGTTTGCAAAATTACCCCGGACAAACAGACAGACAAAAAATGATTGTTTTGGTTTTGGTAACCCACAAATAGCCATATTACCTTTAAAAGAGGCAGTTTTTTTTAAAGTACAGGTACACACACCTGATGGTAAGTGGTCACCAACGCCCATAGACATTGGCATTATAAGAAATGTTAACCATCGCTTACATCGCCAATGCGCCACCAACCTTGAGAACTAAGACGTTAAGTCCCTTGTGCCTGTTATTACACTGGCTCACTCACCCTTCGAACCAATACCAAGTACTACTATTTTGCGGTAGAATATCTGATGAGAGGGTGGTACTTACCCAGACGAGCTTACACGAAGCCCTACCACTAGTAAAGTTAGTTATTTCGAAATCACAGACAGACAATTCAACTTTATTTATTTGTAACTTTTGTATAGCTAATATAGACGACATTTTAATAAACTTATGTAAAACAGTACTTAAGTCATCGTTTCTCTTGCGCTTATAAGGTATGTGCTACGTGAAAGCGATGCTTAAGCTAAGCGTAACCATATCGGATTTACCCGACAAAGCCATACTTATAATCGCGCATGATATACATTCTAATTGTTACAGTTTATTTAATAAAACTATATTAATGGGAAATATAAAACAATATACCGCAAGCATATATAATGCACCAGACACATTCCAGTTATGTCATTCATTATTAATCGATGAGAGTTATCAAGCACAGATTATTCATGTGCTTAATTTGTGTTGAGAATTCTTCTCGTGCTCGGCGTTGAAGAAGAACGTTGTGCCGAAATCATGTGTCTAGTTTTACTATCCGACACTTATGTACCCACATACCCGCATTGGAGCAGCGTTGTGGAATAAAGTCCAAGCATTTTCAAAGGAAGATAAGCCTTACCCCAGCTGTGGGACACTTAGGTGCTGTTACTTTACTTTTTTTATATTTCATTCGCGAGCAAATGAATAAGCGTGAATTCGGAGGCTTTTGAGGTATCTGTTTATTAAGTCATTGAATTGCCCCCATATTTTAATTTTGAGAAAACTATTCATGATAACCTACACGTTACCAGATTAATCCTTTATATATATAACTTTGAACATGTTCGTCTAAAATCTAATAATAATATCCCATGAAAACTAACATTTAAGTACATTATATACAACTTAACATGTTAAAAAGGTTTGGACCCTTATAACACTGGGACCAGTCGTGTCCATATGTCACCAATACAAGTTTTTCAACCAACGATACCATTTAATCGATACGATAAACATGTTTTCATACAAACTATGTATTTAACTACATATTTATGGTTACTATGTATTTAACTATATATTTACGGTGAAGGAAAACATCGTGAGGAAACCTGCATGTGTCTAATTTCACTGAAATTCTGCCAAATGTGTAATACACCAACCCGCACTGGAGCAGCGTGGTGGAATAAGCTCCAAACCTTCTCCTCAAAAAAGGGAGAGGAGGCCTTTAGCCCAGCAGTGGGACATTCACAGGCTGTTACGGTTACGGTTTAATAAATAATTTACCAAAACATGTACCAACTTGGAATATACATATAATGCACACACAGTACAGAGCTTACTTCTAGCGCACAAGCAAGCTCTAGGCAGAAGCATCAATGTAATTTCCCTACTAGATACCACAAACTAATTTTTTATTATTTAAATTATGCTGTACAATACGTTCTTATAATTAAGATTTTGTCCCCAGCCGTTAGGTTTTCTGGAAAAGATAGCTACGTTGAGATAAGATTATTACAGATAAATTATTTTACGTTATTTAAGTGTATTATAAAGTTTCTTACTTTGTAATTACAAATCTGTGGTTTATAAGAATATTTATTATTAAAAACTTAGTTCAACTTGTCCGAGAGGAGACTGAGCTACAAGAGAGAAATGGTAATGATTGTAGTTTATATGTAATTATTATTATAAATTGACGTTATTATAACTTTGAGACGAGTTTTAAAGCGGCGTTTTTACCGTAATGTATGTCGATTACAACATTTTACCGAATCGTATCGGATAGTGGAAAACGCATATTGATGACGTCGTAAAGTAGATTGAACCGGTCGATGCTTACATAAAATAAAATGCTAATTTATATTAATTATTTACTTGGATTCGAAAAATATAACACCCTCGTATTTTTTCGCTCAAAGGATTGGAATTACGATTCAAAGGGAAAATGCTGCATTCTTGTCACCATTCCACGCGGTCTTTATTTGTACATTAGCTAGTTTTAATTTTTGTTTGTATATATTTATACAAATAAATAGTTTTTACGTTACTAGTTCTTACGTGTTTAATAATAATAATATAAAATATTTCATTTAATATATAATCTAATCTTTATACAATCATAAATGTAAATATATATAAACATATTAAACAGTGTTTGTAAATATTCATGTAACAAGAAGTGTGCGTAGTGTGATGGTGTTTATGTTAAGAAAAAAATTGAAAAGATGGGGGACTGTATGAGATTAAAAATTAGGTAATCGATTCGATCGGTGTCATTCGTTTTTAAACACCAAGACCTACTGGTGGTAGAGCTTTGTGCAAGCTCGTCTGGGTAGGTACCACCCACTCATCAGACATTCTGCCGCAAAACAGCAGTACTTGGTACTGTTGTGTTCCGGTTTGAAGGGTGAGTGAGCCAGTGTAATTACAGGCACAAGGGACATAAGATTGTAGTTCCCAAGGCTGGTGGCGCATTGGCGATTTAAGCGATGGGCAACATTTCTTACAGTGCCAATGTCTAAGAGCGTTTGGTGACCACTTACCATCAGGTGGTCCATATGCTCGTCCACCTTCCTTTTCTATAAAAAAAAAAAACCAAGACAAACTAATATTGTCTACGTTACATTACAAAGACAGTTTTTCGTATTACATAAATGTGTCGCGCTGAAAGCTCTATGTATAATACAGATAATTAAAATCTAAAAATCATTAAATATCTTTAAAAATTCTGTCTTTGTCCATCTAAAGATAACGTCACTAACTTTTATCTTCGAAGTTTCCTTTTACTTAACATAATCTTTTATACTGGTCGTAATGTACACGGAATGTCTCGATCAGGATTTCGGTCACGATTTCATTGGCCAAAAACATTTTATTATTCCATCGTAAAACTAGACCAACTGAACTTTTACCATTTTAAAATGTACATTAAAATATCAAGGTGAATAATACCTATATATATTTTTAATGGTCTACGACATAAGTTGAACTGTGGTATTTATACGTTCAGCCCATTTCGAATATGTTCTAAACAATAAAACTAAAAAGGTTTTAAGACTAATTATTATTATTGTTTATCAAAAGATCTGATAGAACCATTTTCAAAATACTTTTTTACGAAATATTTAGGCCTAACTAATAAAAATCCGAGATGGCCCAGTGGTAAGAACACGTGAATCTTAACCGATGATCGTGGGTTCAAATCCGGGCAAGGACCACTGAATTTTCATGTGCTTAATTTGGGATAATAATTCATCTCGTGCTTTACGGCGAAGGAAAACATCGTGAGGAAACCTGCATGTATCTAATTTCACTGAAATTCTGCCACATGTGTATTCCACCAACCCGCACTGGAGCAGCGTGGTGGAATAAGCTCCAAAATCTTCTCCTCAAAAAGGGAGAAGAGGCATTTAGCCCGGTAGTGGGACATTCACAGGCTGTTACGGATTTACGGAACTAATTTTATACATAAAAAACTTATTGATCATTAAATAAAAATTAACTTTTCACAAAACATTCTTGTTTCACTTCAAATTTAAATATCACACCGGCTTGCTACAGGCCAAGATATGAAATATATAAACAATATATAAATATATACATATATTCCAGTGACAAGTCGAGAGGGGTAGGTTAAAATGATAATAATAAATATCACGATTTTTTCACAATATACATTATTTCATATTTAAACATGTCATTTTTCGAACTTTTATATAAGACGCTACGTAAGGAAGGTCATGTAACTATAGCTTAATATATTCGTTTCTGTCCGTGATTCTATTATATATTCAGGGACACTTACTTTGATGTTTATCTTAAAACATCTATTGTTATTGTATTTTGGAAATTTCGCACGAAAACATTATGTAATTGCTTAAGAACAAAATCGAAGAAACTTGCTGTGGTTGACTTATTCTCCAAGTAAAGTAAGAGGGAGTAGGGCTTTGTGCAAGCCCGTCTGTGTAGGTACCGCCCACTCATCAGATATTCTACCGCCAAATAGCAATACTTAGCATTTTTGTGTTCTGATTGGAAGAGTTAGTGAGACAGTGTAACTACTGTTGTAATGTAAATTAAAAGTAAAGTAACATCCTGTAATAATCCAATTGTTGGGCTAAGGCCTCCCTTTGAGGTTTGTTTATTATTTCACAATGCTGCTTCAATGTGGCAGAATTATAGAGAAATTAGGTCTTTGTTCTTTACGATGTTTTCCTACACCGTCAAGCACGAGATGAATTACAAACACGAATTCAGCATAAAAATTGAGTGGTACTTGTTTAGGATTGAATTCAGGATCATCGGTTAAGGTTTACGCTTTCTAACCTTTGGCCCATCTCGGCTCCCATTGTAGATTACGATAGTGATTATTTTTTTCTTCGTCACAGATAACGAAATAAATACAAGTCCTTTATTGAATTTGTGACTATTTTTTAAAAAGTCGGCTCTTCCTTCACGCAGCGGTGACAAATAACAATCGGATATTAATATTCTGAAACCCTGTTACTTACATATGTAAAAAAAATATGAAACTGGACATTAATGAGTCTTTAGCCAGAACGTAATGCCAGTCCACACTTGGTCTAGATAGTAAGAGCATTATAAAGATATCATATATCTTAGAAAATCCGCACTAAACATGCAGTAGAGGGGGTAAGGGGGTACGGCGCCAAGATGTCTGTAGATAGCGCTCGCGTGAGCCGGCAGCCATTTTGACGAAATGAACTGGTTATTCGTATTACTGATATAAAATCGATTTGTCGAGGTTATTTTATTTGGTTAAAAAGTTAAATATAGTTAATACTACTTGTATTGTTATAGAGATATAATCTATACATAAAAAGACAAAGAAAAACAAAATATATTCTTTTGCTTTTCTTTTTTTCATTTGGTAACTATTGCTGAGCTTTATTGTTATTAAATATACAAATGGGAGTATAAACAACAATCTTCGAATCATTCCAATTCATATATCCAATTCATATACCTCAAATGTTTATGATTGATGATGATGATTAGTCAACTACGCAGGACATGTTATAGTGCACAAGTGTGTGCACCAACACAGACGCACTCTATTTTCTTACTCTCCTAATCCGGTGGGACGGCTATGCGACACGACTGTGGAGAGTTCAGGAGTACGACCAA
Organism: Nymphalis urticae; assembly: GCA_905147175.2. Classification (NCBI taxonomy): domain Eukaryota; kingdom Metazoa; phylum Arthropoda; class Insecta; order Lepidoptera; family Nymphalidae; genus Nymphalis; species Nymphalis urticae. Next base: position 9,320,694 of record LR990004.1, on the reverse strand, counting down.
CGGCTTTACGTGCTTTCCGAGGCTTGGGAGTGTACACATTTCCAGAACACACTCGGGACTGATACTAAGATTTTTTTTTTTTGCTGATTACTCGGGATCAGCGGCCTTATTATTTTATTATAATAAAAAGGTACACGTATACATGATTTTTGAAAAAATAATATCAAGAATCAGAATTCTACAAAATCGATACCCGATTATCGATTCAATGTCCCTTTTGACTCGTTGCGTAATTCAACCTCTAGATTCTAATTTGTAAAGGCTACATAAATTCTCCCAATTCACAAAACGTTGCCAAAAACTTTACTGTCGACGAGAAACACTTTATATACAAACTGTTTGGAGCATGTTATATTTTGTTAATGACATGCTTCAAATGGTTTGTGTATAAAGTGTTTTTGTTAAGAGAGAGAGAATTCAAGATATATATATATGTGTGTGTGTGTATTGCTGTAAGACATGTTTCAGGCTGTAACAATTCATATTTTAGCAGTTTATTTAACTTAAGATTAAAAGAAGTAAATGAGGAGTTACACTATATTTTTTTTTATTCATACTTGGAAGGCTACTGAGGCAGCCAGACATACACTCAATTTTTCTTTTTTTTTTTTAATCGATAATACATTCAGTTATGAGACTTTTAATTCACTCGTTATGTAAATACTCTTTGTAATATAAATAAAATAATTGGGGTTGAAAGGTTAAATACACGTTTAACGGATTAATTCACACTGCTTATATTTCAATAAAAACCGAGTGAAAATTCATTTTACATTTTACAGAAAATTTTCAACGCTTTACAGCTGTTTTATAAATTGTTCAAAATGTAAGCGCTTCAATGTTGCATATAATAAAATTTGCAACGGACACTGGATATAGAATACAACGAGGTGCCATTAAGCATACTTAACGTCACGTTGAAAAAAGAAAAACTTTTGCACACCACAATAAAGCGGTGAGTGTGCTTTACGGATGTTTGATGGCTCTCGACTAGCTCACTGTCTATACTTTTTTCTGATGTTGTTAGCCATTATGGCCCTTATAGCGTCACTGGACAAAGGTGGCGAGTACACCACCTTGAAATTTGGTCTATTTTGGGCCACAAATTATGTTCATGAAGCCTCCTATAAAAATCCACTATCCCATCAACACAGAACGTGGTCAGTGGGATCTGCCTTTGAAAGCACAACCGTTGTAATGTCTTCTCTTTAAGGCGATTTTTTGTCTCTCTCTCTCTTGTTTTTACTAAAACATGAGTAAATGAAATAAGTAATATTACACTTAAACCTATGTCAAGAGTATGATTACTTTTAATAACTCTTTTGTTACTATTTCTTTATAGCCTATTTCACGTAGAATCCGATACAGTGTATAATATACACTGTAGAAATAGAAAATAATATAAAATAATGAACTTTATTATTAATTCAGTAAATATCATTTTGTCATGTCACTCAGAGAGGATTTTATATTTGGAACCAATATGCAAATAGCCGCTTCATCCATAATTCCATAGTACGTTTGTTACAACGTTTCCATCCAAATGAATATGATTTGAGCGAAGTCGAATTCCAAATTCAAATCCATTGGATAAACAAAAAATTGGAATAAAATGCTAGATCCGTTAGTATTCCTAAGTGCTCTAGGGAATACGGTTCGAAACGTGTTCGTGAGGACTTAAGGAGTATTCGAACAATCGGAGTACAGTCCATTGAACTCAGAACTCTTAGTTTCCTCTTGTTGATTAAGAAAGATTCACAGTGGAAAATTTCCAAGAAACGTTTATACTTTTTCTTTTATTGATTCTTTTGTGACCTAATTCACAGTGTATGCACAGTGTTCAATATAAAATAGAAGCTACACATTGTATATTTCAAACTGGTTTAAAAATAACAATATTTCATATTACCGTTTTGGTATTCTTTTTGTTGGGCTCGTTGGTCTAGTGGCTAGATATAAAGACACTGATCCCGAGGTCCTGGGTTCATACAATAGGACCAATAAAAAATTTTGGATTTTTGATTTCCGTCTCATCGGATTATGAGTGTGTGAGAATAGAGAATGCATCTGTGTTTGTGCACATATTTATAATATGTCAAACGGACATGATCACTATTTGTTTTTAGTATTATTATATCTAAACTCTTTGCTATTTGCGACTATTAGAGCTACATAGCCTTACTACAGGATACTAATAAAATATTTTTATTCTCCTTCTTCGAGTGCCACTCCGACTAGCGAAGGTTGGCAGTCAGCTTTGAATACTCCTTCTTGTTCTTCGCGAGGCGAAAGAGTTCAGCAGCACTCGCAGTTCCCGTCCATTCTCGGATGTTGCACAGCCAAGACTTTTTTCTGCGACCAACTGCTCTCCTTCCGGCAACTTTTCCCATCATAATGAGTTGCATGCGTTCATAGCTTTCATGCCTAAGCACGTGTCCGAGATATGCAACTTTTCTCTTTATGACAGTTTCCAAAAATTACCGTATTATAATATTTTTACTAAAACCAGTCAAATAGTTACAAAGAAAGGCGTGATTGGTATACAAATAGATCCTATACTTTATCCACTTTTTCATAACAAATAAATCAACATATATGTATATACATATGTATATGAGTAATATTCACTATTCAAGCGAACAGCTATTATACTGAATGCATACTAATTTTCTATGAACCAGAAATTGTGTTACTGTTCCACTACAATTTGTTAACTAAGAACAACGAAAATAGAAGTGGCACATTGGCAGAGGCTATTTAAAAAAAAAGTTTTTTATATATAATAGTAACTGCCTGTGAATGTAAGGCCTCCTTTGAAGAGGTATGGAATTTATTTCAGCAAGCTTTTCTTTTACTTTTTGGTAGGAAATAGGTATTTACTTGGTTGATCTCTGTGTGTGTATTTTTGTGGTGAAGGGTGTGTGAACCAGTGTAACAAGAGACAATTTCTTAGTACTGGGCCATCTCAGCTATTTTATATATAACTTAATAAAATTTATATTTTTTTATATGCATATCTCAAGCGTACTTGTTTAAATTGCATTTATTATGAATATAAGCGAATGAAACTCGTTAGGTACACTAATAGAATTGAAAATCATTTTTGGAACGCTTGCAATGTTTTTAATTCACACTTGACATAAAATTTCGTCGCACTCCATAATATTTTACTTGAAATATATTTTATGCCATTTCTATATATTTGTTTACCGTAGTCACGATGAATTTTTCAGTTTCAGCGATGACTCACCCGGTTTTCCCTCTACCCTGTAAATAAAACTGCGTTCCATTTATATTAGCAAAGGAGTTTAAACCTTATACCATTTTAATATGGTTCATTTTTCATCCATATCCCTAGTAATGTCTCTAAGGCTTTCATAAAGCGCGTGTTAGTCAGAGATTGGTTCGTTTTCGATATTCAAAGACCCTGTTATGTGTCGATGGTTGATTATTCCATTGTTTGTGTGTGACATTTCAAAGAAACTGAGTAAGTTAGTCATTTTAATGCCATTAATTATAGTTGCGACCTTAAAAAAGTTTTCGGCGTAATTAGTAATAGTCTTATTTTTACACAACGTTTCTATATGTAACGTATTGGTGAAACGTTTGACCTTTGAATTGCATGTGTTTTTTATATATAAGATACATGTACATACATGTTTCTACTGTCTTCCAGTATCTTGTACAGTTTCTATAATATCAGATAAGACACATATTTTCTTTAGATTTAATCTATTTGCATGTCAAACTTCATTTTAATTAATTTAAAGGTTTTATTGTTATCATTGACCAGTCAATAATATTGTTCTTATGGTGGATTCTATATGTATGTTAAGAAAATGGTTATGGTATTGACTCGACGTGGCATATATCTCTACGAGATCTTGACGGTCATAACCCACTAGTGTTTTTAGACGCCGCCTGCCGCGGGCGGTGTCGCTTTACTTCCCGCAGCGCCGGAGGCAGATGCGATTCGGAACTACTCGACGGTGCATCGAAATTGAACATTAACGAAATTCGTGTTCACGTTACATCATAAGATATACACGTGCATTAAAACATTATGAATTTTTTTTGTATCGAAAGAAAACAGTATTCGTCCCAGAACTGGGCAAATGTCCATCTCTTCTTTAAGTGCTGGTTTGAAACTAACGGCGAATGTTGAAGAGAGTTTGAATCTAATAGAGAATTTTATCAAATACAACCAATGACACATGAAAACTTAGTGCTGTTTTCTCGGTTTTGAACCTGTAATCTTCGGTTAAGATGGCTATAATATGGAAATGTGCCAGATGGTCCAGTGGCCATCTTGATTCAACCCTCTATGTGTTATGTAACTGTTTTAGGTGGATATTCTGCAATCCGTATTGGAACAGCATTAAATCCTCTAAGCCTCGCATCCTTTACCTGAGGAGATACGCTTTCGCTCAGCATTGAGCCATCTATATACATATATAATGTGTATTATATCATAATTATTATTAATAAGGACGTAATAATATACAAATTAAAATTAATTACTGTATCAATCATCACCGCGACGAACGGTGTCAGAAATGTTAGAATTATTTTCCTGTTGTATGAAAAATTCAATCGTTACTTAATACTGTTATAAATGTGAAAGTGAGTTTGTTTACTTGTTTGTTTATACATACGGAACCTCCCAACTCGCCCCTACTCAGATAAGCGTAGCGTTATATATAATTAAATAATCTTTCTCACATTTATGCTCGTTGATTATATTTCTCATAAAATAAATCTTCCAAATAAATACGATAACATTATTAGAATTGTCAGTGATCGTAGAAAAAACTTTTTCCATATTATATTTCTTTTGAAATTAATTTCAAACTTATATTTCTTTCTCACAAAACATTTTATTCAAGAAAACAAAGAATCGTTATTAGGAGTGTTTGGCGCAAATACTTTACACATTGTTTGTGTCACTTTTAACATTATTTTATTTATTTATTCTATAGAAAGCCAACACAATGTACATTGTATATATGTGTCCTAAAAATTAAAAATTTTGAATAATGACACTGAGACAACCCGCATTGGAGCAGCGTGGTGGAAAAAGCTCCAAACCTTCTCCTCAAAAAGAGGAGAGGAGGCCTTTAGCCCAGCAGTGGGACATTCACAGGCTGTTACGGACACTGAGTAAAACCATACATCCCAATTATGCAAGTATAGTTTTGCTCACTCCAATTTAACATTTTTTAATCACATATATAATTATATTAAGTAAAATTATTTGACTTATGACCTTATTGTGAAATTCCTTTTGTCAATTCATTTATTTGTCATGACGCTGTTGAACCAATGAACAAATGCCGGTCAGTTTTGTCGCACTGCAATGAAATATTGTTGTGCATTTTAAGGAAACATTTGTATAGACTAGAAATGTGTGAAATGTGAATTGAGCACTGGTTGACCCACGACCCACGAGTTTTTTTAAGATCAGTAAATCACTGAAAAGTACTTGTTGTTAGGGAAGCCCTAACAACAAGTAACACAGCCTTGTGCCCTTTATTAGACTGGCCTGTTTAAAGAACGTAAGTAAATACGTAGATAAAATTTCGCCATTTACAAAATGTATAAAAGACTATTTAGTTCAAAGCCACACTTTCGACGAAGCCTTACAGTGTCAGACGTGAGGCACGATATTCGCGAATCTTTGCACACGCATAACTTTTCTCATTTATGTCATCGTATAAAAAACTTAAGTCGTAGGATGTAAAGGATCCGTTTACATGAATATCCACACGAATTTAAATTTGTTTTTTATTATAGAATAGTGATGCGGACGGGCCTATGGGCGGATATGGACCACCTTATAGTAAATGGTCACCAACGCCATAGACATTGACATTGTAAGAAATATTACTCATCCTTTACATCGCCAATACGCCACCAACTTTGGGAACTAAGATGTTATTTCCCTCGTGCTTGTAATGACTAAAACTCACTCACCCTTCAAACCGCAACACAACAATACTAATGATGAGTACTGCTGGTTTGCGGTTGAATATGCTGATGAGTGGGTGATATCTGACATGCTTGCATAAAGCCTTACCAAGTAAATTATCATTATTTAGCAATCTCATAGCAATCATTATTACAACTTTCGTGAATATTCAAATATGAAGAATGAGACCAGTGTGTTCCCCTTATTTCATAATTAATTTATCAATAAGCCAGTTGACCATATCGGCAGCTGAAGTAAAAAGTTTAAATCATTTACTATATTACCCCTTCGTCATCATTGTCCCTAAGATAGAATGTCACTTACTTAGAGCACAGAAAGACTTTTTGTTTATAAATTGGCAAAAAGTCCCATTGACGTCACTAATACTCCCCATAATTGAAATTGCTGACACATCCTTCGAATTTAATATACATATGTAAATAGAGATTATCTCCAACTGGATTATTTTATATCTGATACACCTTCAAATAACAAAAAGACGACTATAATTTGCGTGGGTGAAATTCCAGAACATAAGTAGTATGTTTAATTTACTCCTTAATGAACTGTCTACACGAAATCGTTAATTAAAAAGCTAGTGAAAAAAGGCTTTTTTCGTTTTCTTAAACTGTTACGACTACTAATGAAATATATCTTGTAACTTTTTTTCTAAGTCCTGTTTGTGCATTCGTTCGTTTACACTTTGGTATTGAGAATAAATTTCAAGGTCAAATAATACTATCGATAGTGTCTTTTAAAAGTTTTATATGTCACTTTACCAGTCTGTCGTGACATTTTCGAAAAACCGAAATAGTCTTTAATTTTCTTAGAAAACATAAGTATTCGATCTCTATTCTATGTTGATAATTTTTACATGTGTCAATTTTTTCGCGATCAAACCGATGGTTTTCAGTAATTTAAGCAAATAACAAAATAATCTCCAACACGTCAAACACATATGTCATTTTTCACATAAATAGATTTTACTAACGTGATACAAGTACATCAACAGATTTGATGACTATAAAATATACGTTTAATTTGAATAAAATGAATGTGACATTTTGGAGCGACGGATAATAACTGTCATTTTTATTCTGTGCTGTAGTATTTAAGCGGGAAATTTCAGCTGTCAAAAGGTCATCGTACTGTAGTACTCTTGATTCACAGGCAGTGCTGCCAAATCGAGACGTTTTTTTTATGTTTTCACGCAATTTAAGGCTCTTGCATGTCTGGCTGACTTAAATATCAACGTTAAGTTACACTTCACCCCTTTTTTCATATTAGTGAATAAACAAAAATATTATATAATACAATAATTGAATAATAAATTTCTCTAACGTTTAGAGTATTGAAAAAAAACTAATATTAATATATATGTGGAAACATTAGTCTTGTTTTACCATCAATTATAAGAATGTTTCTTTTTTGTCACAAAATCAACATGTCAAAAGGTCATCGCACTTAAAAACACTTCATACGAAGCTGCTATAAAAAAAAAAGTTTTCTCATTAAAATGTCGCTACAGCTCTCGTTAATTATGCATGCGTTTTAATTTGTTAAACGAAATCATTTTGCTATGGGATAATTTGAAGTTTATTTTAAAAAGAATAATTTTACTTTTATTTATTTTAGCTGACAAATTACAAACAAGAATGAGAATGCATACTAAATTTAAATTTTGAATTATTAAGTGAAAATTTAAAAATCGTTTGTTAGCTTGCTTGCTTGCTTTTATGCCATAATAACTAAGCAACAAAACTTCTATTGTTTTCTATTTAGTAATGATAAGTTAAATCACTTTTTTTTTAAAATGACGAATAAATTATTGACAATATAAAAAATTAAGCGCATTAATAACTAAACAGCTTCATTCATCCGGATCTTTTTAAGTCGTCAAACTTGAATTCGTAATCTGTCTTTATCTTATAAAGCGATATTTGCTGTATGGCAAGAATATATTTTTAATACATATATATTAATAGGCAAAGCGTGTACGCCCCGGAATAACCGTCAAAAAAACTGGAATACACGATTTTAATCCAGGACTTCAAGATATGTAGCCACTAAATAAATGTGGCAGCTGATGTATGTATAATGTATATAATAATAAAATGCGATGTATAATATATTTAATATATTCCTTTTGATCGAGTAACTATGTATTTATTTAACGTAATAGTTAAACACTGTAATAATGGAAGTTATTATATGATTTCGTACTCAATACTATAATTATAGTAAGTAGTTAGAAGTATCGATACGATGCAATATGTTGAGTAAACATGCGTGGTCAATCAGTTGCGCACGCGCATCACACTGCCCCAAATACATAGCCACATATGTGTTTGTTTTTACGTTTCACTGAAAACGATGAAAAACTATAATTCATATTGCATGCAATTTTGTGTTCTTTCTGTTAATTTATTACACATTTTGGCAATAAAATAAATCATTCGATAACCAAACTTATATATATATATATATATCTATATACTTGTGTTTTATAAATCTCGAAAAAAACGTTTCTATACATTCGTTTATTTTACAATCTTTTCAAATCAAACAAACTGAATTTTGAACTATTTCCACCCAACAACCCTTTGAGTTGAACTCTTTGGTACTGATGACAAAATAATCGATTAAATTAAATATTATTCATATTCGTCCATAGACTTAATAAGGACTTGCTTATTAAAAAGGTTTTTTTTAATAACAAAATTGAAACACGGCAGTACACAATCGTAGAATATTAAAAAGTTATATACGATATTGACTATAATTATAACATTTAGACGAAAAATAAATCAAGCGGACCCTGCCATTTCTAGGCCGGGAAAACGCTAGGAAGAAGAAGAGAAGAGGATAAATATATCGAATAATCGCATCAACGTAAATTGGCTTTTAAATTTCACATGTCAAGAAAGTTCTTACAGAATAGCTAGTGCAGAATGCAGAATACTATTATTTAAACTAGATAATTTTTAGCTTACTATGCAAATAAGTAATTATACACATATTAAAGATCTTCAAAGGATTGCACTTTGTAAAATATGGCGCTGAATAATAAGTGTTTCTGTATAATTAGGTGCATATTGAAACAAGATTATTATACAAGAAAATTAAAAGGTTTATTATAAAATAGGCAAACAGACAAATGAGCAACCTGATGGTGCCAGCATAGACATTGGCGCTGTAAGAAACATTAACCATACCTCGCCAATGCACCACCAACCTTGGGAACTAAGATGTTATGTCCCTTGTGCCTTTAGTTAAGCTAAGGTTATATATTATAAGCTCCAAAGCTTCTCAAAAAATGAGAGGAGGCGTTACCCCAGCTGTGGGACATTCACAGGCTGTTAATATTATTATTTTTTTTATTTATTATTTTTTTATTTAGGTTTATCAACAGTTGTTAAAATATAAAACTTACTATAGATACAATTAAAATAAACAAAATATCAAACGCAATTGTACAACTAATTATAGATAAACACTGCATGCTTATTTAAAAACTTATAGACTATGTGCTTAAAATACTTAAAATCAGTTAGACTATGTAAAATATAAATATAATATAAAACAATAAAGAGAAAAAAATATAGATAATATTAGAAAATATATTAGACAAATGTCATATATTATTATCGTAATAAAGAAACTCGAGAACTTTTTACAAATTACTGACATATAATTATACATCTTTTATTTAATATTTATTCATAAACATTTGTGCGTAAGTTTTTTTTTTAAATATTAGAATATCTTATATGCAACGTGCGTAAATGAAGTCTCGGTAATGAACAGAGAGTGGATGTTTGTTTTCCTTTTGACGCTATCGTATCTCGTGTGAAGACTCGCTAATGGTTAATCAATAGTTTCCGGCAGTTAGCATTAATTATTCACATTGATTGTAACATCTGATCGGTATAACGTGAAAACTTAGTATGTTCTACAATACAACTTGCGTAATGGTAAACAATTATGAAATGAATTGAATTATGAAATTAGATTAACTGTTCCAAAAATATATTATTCTGTATGCTTTCTGACCGTTTTCGAATTAAGCTCAAATATTTGACAAAAATAAAAATAATATCAAGCAGTCAATCAAGCAATATCTTGGCTTTTAGAATCTGGCTAGATTCTATTCTATTTAAGCAACTCAAAAAATGAAGCTTCTGTCTCCCTACGTTTGTACAAGATTATAACTATTAGTGGTAAAATCTACCCTTGTAGCGTTGCAGTGTCAAGAAACAGCGGTGTGAATTTCTTAAAAATAGTGAAATTATTAGCAAGCAGCCTTATAGTGCCACTATAACTGAAAAAGAGGTTAGTCGGTATAATTTCATCTCATTTGAATGAAGAAAATAATTATTTTATGCTAATTTTACGAAAATACACGTCACCTCAACATCTTGTATAACATTCTTTTGATTTTGAGGCTTAACGTAATTCTTTTGAACTGTGACACTCAAGTATAGAATAGATGATAGTGAGTATATTTTTATGATTTAATAAAATATTTATGAAAAGCACACATGACAGATCTAGACCGCTTTAGGGAATACCATAAAAAAATATCGGGCCATACGTTACCTTTGCGTTTCTATCCGATGGCGCTTTAAATATCTACAAAAAAATGTATATTATTCATCTATTTATATGCCTTTTGGTCTAATGTTCAGATTTCTTATTAAAATGAATAAAATCTATCAGACATCCAGGATTTCTATAATTTTTGGTATATTAGAAATGATTATTTTAAGCATCAATTTTAAAATTGTACATCTTCAAAATTATAACATCGATCATTAACATAAGTGAAATAAATCGCTAAAAACCACAGTTAGTATGTAAAATGTCTGCATTTTTTTTAATATTGAGTCGAAATGAATTAAACGTATGCAAATAGAACAATGACCACGTGACTTAGATGGGCTTTATTATTTCTTCATTTTCCCCATCTACATCCAGTGATAAATGCAGAATGTCTGCTTCATGGAATTTCTTCTTTTTATGAATGATTTCGACAATTTGCCTCAACAAATTAACAAGGACACTTGTTTGTCTAAAAAGGATGGTTATGTTTTTAAATATATGTATCAGTATGTATGTAAATTTTTTTGGCACGCTCTGCAGCCTAGTTAGCTCTTTAGATTTTGACATATGAGATGTTGTCGAAATAAATGATGAAATAAAATAAAACCCGACTGCGAAAAAAAAAACTGAAAAGAGACAGACGAGACTTAGTGTCTTTAGTTACGAATGTAAAATGAAGTTAGAAGCATGAAAGCCTTGCATGCATAATTGTTTTCATAATATGAAAAATATTTTTACAAAAACACGCTCTAACGAATACTTACTTAACTAGACAAATCGCTTTATTTAATCTGACCTTTAATACGTATCAATATGAAACCTGAGCAAATAATATCGAAATCCTCGCCAGAACTATGCGTAGCTGACGCAATTTCTTTTTTTTAATATTTCATAACTGACGTAAATCTGTTATAATTTAACTGTAATGTATATAGGTATTAGTAACCTATTAATAAAGATGTCAATCACTAGATGATGTTATATAAACGAAGCGAGACCAAGGGTCACATATAACTACAATGTTATTGATTCCTGAGTTTTGCATACATGATCGGACTACGTGCTTTAAAAAATTTCATCACCATTTAAAATAAAACAACTTTTTTTTCTAAATTACAGAATAGAGGTAGCTCCATTCCGTTTCAACGATAATAGCCAGTGAGACAGTAAAAGAACCAAAAAAGTTTTTATATGTATAATCAGCTGTGTGAGCCGTATAGTCTGTACAGGGAGGGCGCACCCCTCCCTCCTCGCACCCTCTCGCTCTAACAGCCAGTCCGCAGCCGACCGCGCGTGGATGCACTTGTGTCCAAAAAGCAAACACTTTTTCAACGTCAAATTTTAAAGTGAATCCATTTTAAAACAGTGCCGACTGTGTCAAATTAGTGACATTAATTTTTTTTTATCTGTGATTATTCATTCGTTTTTAATACATATTAAATTCAACGTGAATACACCAACGTACGAGGTTCTAAATTGCTATTGTTAATTTGTAGTTATAATTTTCGTGTTTGTGTCAGTAGCGTGATTGAATAGTATTATTCGGGTCTAGGTCATTATAAAAATGTTTTACTAAACCATTCATTACAAACGATTTTTTAAAATTAATTATAAGTATTTTGTGTAATAAAAATTGACCCATATGATTGTGTAATAACTTACAATAAGCGTTTACAATATTCTCGTTTTTTTTTTTCGTTTAGTAACTCAATACGATTTGTTATGTAAATTATGCATCGATATGCATATTGATTCTAAACGATCCTTATTTCCTATGCAAATTATATTGTTCTTTTTATCTTTGATTTACGAATAATAATTTTGTAATCAATATTTTGTTTCATTTTGATATTTGATTTACTAACCGTTGATTATAAATATGCAAAGGCTAATTTATAAAGAAGGCAACAAATTATATTATAATATGTATTTATATACAAAAGACCGAGATGCCCGTGGTCTTAACACGTGAATCTTAATCGATTAACAAGCACTTTTTTCAATTTATACAATTACTTAATTTGTGTAATAAAATTAATTTCGTGCTCGATAATGAGCGAAGTAAATATCGTGAGGAAACCTGCATGTTTCGGATTAAAATCTGTCACATTTTTATCCACCAATCCGCATTGGAGTAGCGTTGTGGAAACTTCCCCAAAAAGGAGAGGGCCTTAGTCAGCATCAGGACATTAAAATTCTGTTACTTTTATACCTATATGTATCTTTGGTCTGATAATAATAGCAAATCAATATTATCAAGGGAATCTTGTTCTTGTGTGTTGAATATTCAAATATTTTAATTATTTCTAGTTATTATTATTTAACCAACTAACTCAAATAGTTCGAAGAAAATATAGATTTGAGTTTTTTTTTTTAAATGTTATTATAATTGTTGTTAGTTTTGAATTTAAACAAAGCGATGGTTATTTATTATCTGTATTGGATTTCGAATCAAGTATTCATTGTTTTAATTAATTAAGGATTAAACCCGAATGGAGCGGTTACGCCGGGGTCGACTGAAACTTTTAACTGTAATTTATTTGTTATATATCTATATACAAATAACGAGAAATCGTTGCACAGATAACATATATACACACAATAGACGGACGCAATACTTAATTAGAGTAAAACGTACTTTTATATAAACGATCAAAACCTGTATTATTAATTATCTGTATATTACTTAGCATGAAGCCTTCTAGATATATAATATTTTGTTAATTTTAAATAATATCCGAAATTACTATATGTATTAAAAATAAGGAATGAAGATACTTTACTATTTAATAAATTAGGCGTTCTGTTAAATAGTTAAGACAAAATAGGCATAAAAAGGTATTAAGGCATGAGCGATTCTCATATTAAACTTTATCTTATTTTTAAATCTTCGTCATCGTATTTTAGATAGTGTGAACGTGATTAAGAAAAGTGAAAGATCAAAGCTATTATTAGTATAAATCGAACGTTTTTGTTTTGAATATCTTTACTTGCGATCGAGATTGAATAGACTTTAGTTCTAAAGATGTCGTGATTAATCAGTGAGCGAATTTTGACATTGTAATTAGACTGGCTTTATTTTAAAAACATTAATCAATTTATTTTCTTCACGATGCTCTTTATTTCACGTATCTATAATGAAAAGTTTTTACTGTCATTTATCTTATATATCGAGGGATGTCTCATTGGCTCGTCTCGTGTAGTGGCTAGTTTATAAGTACTACCCTCGGCCCTCGGTTCATATTTTGGGTTGGGTACATGAAGAGTTATTGGGATTTTCTGTCAAGCAAAAATATATAGTCTGGGTCGTAGAAGTTGTGTTTGAAAGAATAGTGACTTGTGTAACCGCACACACTTGTGCATTCTAATATGATAATCCTGTGCAGTTGGCTAGTTTCAGTTGAGAATGACCTGATGAGAATCAGTCAGTCACATCATAATCTTCATAAAAGATTCTTACTTAAATGTTAACATGACAAAAAAATATATACGTCATTTTAACACTGTATTTAAATTTCATAGGAAACCCTTGTTAACAAATCAATATACTAAAGTCAATATCATTACGATTAATCACGTGACCGTCCGCGTACTCACGTACATTTCTGACCTAAAAACGACGGAACACATGTAATATGATGGATTACGCCTAAAATAAAATAGGGTACCGCAAGGGCTCGTTATGATTGATCAGAATGTTATATTCGACCTTAGATCAAAGATTTCAGGAACGGCATACGCCATATTACAGTGCGTTTAGTGTTTAGTAGATAATGCGATAGCAAGGGGGTGGAGGGGGGGGGTGAACTCAATGGAATTGTGTAACATTGTTTTCAATATACATGCAAGTATATAATGAATATTTTAACGTTAAAATAATATCAATCGCTTTATCGGGAAAATTTCACTAACAAATTGTCACTATCGCAATTGAATCGAAGCGTGATCGTTGCCGTTTTCCCGTTTTCCTATTCTTTAATTTAATTATCGACTATTGTCATAAAGTTGGTTGGTTGGTTGTTTAACATAACGGTATATGTTAAAATCATATCGGTTCGGTCCCGATCTGAATAGATATAGAATAGTCGAAGTTTAATAATAAATCGGGAACGTGTCGTTATCGTTACAGATTAGTAGAATTTGGCTCCAGGTGTTAAGTGAAAATAGCCTATGTGCTTCGTTTGGTTTCAAGATCTTTCTTGCTTGCTTAGTTTTAACCAGACCATAATTGTAAATATGACTTCATAATAACGTAATTAAATTTTCATTATTATTATTTAAATGAAAATTTGAAAATCGAAGTTATTAGTTTATATATGTATTCTTTTGTGATTGATTACAGTAATCAAGTTTTTACATCGATATGACTCAATTGTAAATATTATAATATGTATCTAAATTTTAAAGGTTGGTTTATACAACTAAAAAGTTTTGAGGACTAAATTATGTATTATATAAAGCTCAATGACGTCATGTTTTGTTTTTGTAGATATAGTAGGATGGTAACAGAGATTAGTTGGTTTACTAACTGCAGCTTTTTGGTTTATGAATCGTAAATCAAAAATATCGATAAATTTCCACAATATTGGCATCGAACTTGGATATGTAACATTTTGTCTGGTTGCCTTATTTATATTTTAAGGCATATATCTTTCCTTTTACATTCTTCTAACATACCATACTTCTTTCGTGTTATTATTCAACAAGGGGTTGTTTAAATATGTTTAAATTTTTTAAGTTTTCTAGCAAGTCGACTTTTCTTATAATATGAATCTATTGATAGATTTGAGGCCGCTGATCCCGAAAACCTGTTCTCAAACTCCAATTAAATAAAAGGTTTTTGAGTTATCTATTGAAGATTCTTAGTGGCAGCCCAGAGTTTGGAAGTTGAAAGTGTGTACACTCCCGTGCCTCGGATAGCACGTAAAGCTATTGGTCCTGCGCTTGAACTTTTTCATCATTATGTCAGATTTCATTAAATATGCTTTTGTTACTAGTTCCACTCACGTTCTTGCTCTGAGGTTTCTTAGAACTAAAAGTACCTAAAATTGTTGCGTGCGTACAAGTGCTCATTAAACGGTGCGTTTTTGTAACTGATTTTCTCGTGACATAGTGTGCTTATAAGATATATATAGCAAATAAGATTGTAGTATTATACAAATAACTGTTAATCATCCAGAGCTCCAATAAAAATATTTTTTATTGAAACTAACGTAAAAAACAATTATATACCTACGATTATCACCATATAATACACAGGCAAACATAAATGTATGTACCTATATTGGGAAAACACTATCGAACAGACCTAAATGGATTTTCGCTTGGGTAATCATGCCCCAAATTAAAAAAATAGGCTTGCCGTTTCAAGTGGGTTTTCCCTTTGGATGCTTTAGCAATATATATTACATACATATAAAAAATATCCAATTCGAATATGGAATACCGGAAATAGGCTTTTTTATAATAAAAATTGTAATATTTTTACGGAAGCAGCAGCGGAATCAAACTTATATAACATATTTTGTTAAAATATGATGTCTTTTGACCGATTTCCTATCTCGAGATTAGCCAACTGCGCATGACATGTTATAGTGCACAAGTATGTGCTCAAACACAGGCGCACTCTCTATTCCCTGAGTACCGAAAATCTTCGATAGAAAAACTTTTTATCGGCCCGACTTGGAGTATAAGCCCAGACCGGAAATCGGAATCTGTGGCCTCGTGTCTAGCCGCTAGAATAACGAGTCTGTAAAAGCTATAATCCTTTAGTGGTAACACATTCAGAATATTTTCATTATATATTTATAATCTGGTGGTAAGGCTTTGTGCAAGCCCGTCCGGGTGGGCACCACCCACTCATCAGTTATTCTGTCGCTAAGCAGCAATACTTTAGTATTGTTGCGTTCCGGTTTGAAGGGTGAGTGAGCTAGTGTAACTACAGGCACAAGGGACATAACATCTCAATTCCCAAGGTTGGTGGCGCATTGTCTGATGTCTATGGGCGGTGGTGACCACTTACCATCAGGTGTCCCATTTGCTCCGCCTGCCTATAACATAAAAAAGATGCTTAGATGCTGCATGACTAATTCTTATAATACTTACAACAGCTGTCAGCACTCGCAATCACCGTATTAAGTCTGTCAGTTAAAGCTGAGAGTTATTTTGAACATTAAACTAGTGGTTTAAAATAAAAATTTTCAAACTAAAACATTGGCAAAATAAGCTTTTGTTTTATTATACTAAAATGACTATCTAAATTAAATTCGGTATACCAGATTTTATCGTCAACTGCAACAACAATGGGTAGAAAATTTTATTTCAATCGCATGGGGAGATCTGATTTAAAATTCATCTAAGATTTCACTCCAACATTAACATTTGCGGGTAAATAGAACGTTATAAGAAAGGAAATGAATAATGTAAATACAGTTAAACTCCAGCAGTATAAGATCGAAGCTTTTTCATAAAAACTATCGTTAGTAACGGTCATGCGGAAATTGTGCAACAGTAGAGTTCGCTTTGTTCATAAAACATATATAAATATACCGAAACCATTCACGTTTTATATAAAATTCTTTTACAAGTTGTTAAGCTGGAATGAAATTTACAAAATTGCCAGCACGATATTGATTTCGTGTCAACCCTGGTAACATACATAACGCACGGACTTCCGTGCTATTGACGCACTAATTCTACAATTTCCCCTTCACCCTCGATTATAAGGAAGTCACGAAATGTATTTATCTTGTTTGTGTTTATTTACGAGTCGGTGCAAGAGGGTTAAGTATTTTGACACATTCGTACATATATCTGTGGTTCGCTCATTCACACTACATTTATACAATATTCGATGAAACGACTTGACAGTTGACGGTCAGCCAATCGAGAGAGCCATTGTGTTAGAAAGGACGTGTGCTAAATGGAACTTAAAAGTTATTTATATTATATTATATAAATTATATTATTTTGCTAGTGTTATTGCTAAATTCCTTCTGAGCGTATCAGTTAGGTTCAAAGTTAATTTTAAAATACTTTTGAAGCATTGACCGCTGATTAGTGAACGATAACTGAATGGGTTCAGTAGAATTAATAACTTCGACTCTTCTCTCTTCACTCTGTAGTCCATCTTTGTCTATTTAATGAAAATTGTATAAGGGAAAAAATCATTAATTTAATTAATGTAATTAGAGGCACAAGGGACATAACATCTTAGTTCCCAAGGTTGGCGCATTGGCGATGTAAGCGATAGTTAACATTTCTTACAATGCCAATGTCTATGGGCGTTGGTGACTGACACTTACCATCAGGTGGCCCATATGCTCGTCCGCCTACCGAGACTATAAAAAAAATACGGTCACATACTCAGTTAGTCACCAAAATGTTTACCCGTTTTTATCATCTTTATAATGACTAGATTTTCCTGTATTACCTAACTGATCCAACCAAAATATATAAAATTATAAATAGTTTAACGACATTTATTGATCCAGACGTTTTGCTTTTTATCTTCAATAAAATTCTATTACGTCATTAATTAAATTTTAGTTTGATGTTATGTCGTGATCTAAATGAATCGTTCCTTTAGACATATATCTTGCTTATATAGTTAAATGTGTCAATAAATATATGTGTATTGCTTTCGAGAAAGTTGGGACCTTTATTTGATAAAAGATATAAACAGATAGTGATACCATAACATAAATATTTCAATTTTTTTTATTCAGTTTTAATAGAATAAAATAAAATAACTTAGTATATGAGAAAACCAAAATACTCTGTATGCAAGTACTCTTAAAAGCAGTTTAGCAAATCATCTTTTGAGAAGATTAGAATAAAAGTTGCTACAAGAATGAAAGAAGCTATATATAAATAACCTTTTGTCGAATTATATACATTATTTATCAATGTATTATTAAAATTAGATTTATAAATTGGCAAAGCGAACAGTCCTATATGAATAATATCAGGGTACTTGCTTGCTTGCATTTGGTTATTTAAATTCAACACGTTATCCTTCAATTAAAATTATCTTAAAACAACAGCAAAATATACTGATTACTCAGTCATGAAACTGTTTAAATATGTCTAAAGGTGTTAACAGTGCGAGTTATTGAGATACCAAAGGTTTGTTTAAACGAACTTAAACTTTCGATAAAAGAAACACCGCACGTTGCGAGGTGTTGAAACCCAATGTGTTAAAGAATAATATTACAAAAAATACTAAGAGGTTTTACAGATAATATAGGGTTCAATGAACCTGCGAAAAATATTCATTGACGTAGCAACTCGACATGGAAGTCATATAGACTCGGGTAGATAAACCAGAACTATATCAGAATATATACTAATATTCTAAATGTAACTTTGCTTAAACGAGTAAACCTCTGAACTTTTTTTTTATGAAATTTCCTATGAAGCAAGCTTGAATACCAAGGAAGGAATGCTTTATTTCTTATAACTAATACCAGAGAGCCCCCTTCCGATAACACGAGGGCGAAGCCGCGAGCAAAAACTAGTTAACTAGAATAATGTAAGTTTATTCAAACTGGTACATGTTTTAGACAAGATAGCGTTTCAAAACCCCAAGCATTTTAAGCAAAACTATTAGACAAAAAAGAACCAGGATTTCAAACTTACCATGACGAAGTCGTTTTGATACTTGACTAAAACCCTAACACCCCCAATCAAGAATCCATTATGCTCTTGTTATAAGCCGGCGTATACAAATGAATAAGATATTCGTCTAACCAACATAGGAAAAGGCCTACCAAATGTATAGAAATCTGAACTCCATGATCAATTCAGCTTGTATTTATGGTGTACTAACTCCAGTCTGTCTGAAAACGCTGACACAAATAGAACTGAATTGGTTATTTTTTGGATATGTATTCTTTGAAAGTACTAAGGTTCATTCCTGATGAATTGTTTTGTACATTGCTACAATAGGTTCCTGGTTTATAAATTAAAAAAAAATTACGTTTTAAATAAACTAAATATAATATAATAACCTGAAATAGTCGCCACTGCTTATTGGCACCGTAAGAATTTTTAACCATTCCTTACATAATTAACGCGCCTGTAGATACACTGGCTCACTCACCCTTTCAACCGTAACACAACAATACTAAGTATTGCAGTTTGGCGGTAGAATTATGATGGGTATCTACTTGTGTAATACCTACCCATACGGATTTGTACGAAGCCCTACTACCAAATAAAAGTTAGTTTAAATACCACGGTTATATTTAAGAATATCGAACAAAAAAATATGTTTATTTTTATACAAATAGTATTTGTTGAAGCATTTGTATAAAATGATTTAGAAATATTAATTTATAAGCTGCTTAGCCGTTAAGTTAAACACTGATTTATCCCTTTCTGTCATTATTGATTTGACATTCGAAAGAAGAAGACACAGCATTGTTTATCTAATAATATTTTATATAACTCTATTAACTATGCAGAATTTATTATTTATTTCTGCATCAAAGTTAATACAAACTTTTTAATTTTTCTTCATTTTTTATTAGAGATACCTTAATGTTCATATAAAACATAAGAAAAATTCGTCGCAAAAATGAAATCCGGGTTCGTTTAATTAAAAGGCAGGTGTCGCCAGACGGGTCTTAGGCCATAGAGGACAATCGTTTTGAAAGTCTTGATATAATTTGAATTGAATTAACCTTCTACACGGAAAGTTGTTTTAATGTCTTTGCATAGTAACAAACAAGTTTTTTAAATACAATTGAAGGCGAATTATAATATAGTTTTTAGTGAGCTTATATTTTTGTAAAATTTTCTGAGCGTATGTAGCAATTTTTTTGGGATATTACCAAAATACTCTAATATGTTGGAATTATTATCGATGACGAAGAGCTTAAAATTTCAAATTACCGGAGTTCTTTGTAATATAATTTGTTGATTTTAGCATGTAGACTCTTTTAAATGTTTGTGTTTTAGAAATTTTAGGAGATGGTATTCACCCATTCATTTAGAAAGCTATGCCCCTAAAATATTACCATCGTAGTTATGAAACAATTATCAGAGAAATACAAATGATGGATTTTACAACTTTTTTATCCATAATTCTAGAACATACAAATAGTTAATTATGTTTAATCAACAATAATACGCTTAAGAAATGTAATGAAACGATAAAACCGCAGTTCCATATCTAAGTATTCAGCTTTCTAGGTCAATACATGCTTAGTTTGAAAGCACTAAAGCGCTGGATTAAATACCTTTTATGGCTAATGCTGAGGGAGTTCACTCGGGCGGTTCTTTAGATCAAAGGAAAGTTAGAAATGAGGGATTGTCTGGATTTATATCATTGCTGTATACATTTCAATCAGATCCTAGCATTTGTCACAATATATTATCGGATACTTCTTATTTAATATACTTGATAGGGCTTTGTGCAAATTAGTCTGGTTAGGTAATGATAGGATGTTCTATCGCCAAATAGCACTGCTTAGTATTGCTGTATTCCGGTTTGAAGGGTCAGTTACCAAGGGACATAACATCTTAGTTCCCAAGGTTGGTGGCGCATTGGCAATGTAAGGATTGGTTAATATTTATTAGTGTCAACGTCTATAGGCTTAGATGATCATTTACAATCAGGAGGCCCATTTGCGTGATAACTATTAAAAAAAAAAACTATCCCTTTCACTAAGGTGATATGACAACTATGAACAGTGAATTAAGAACATCGTTGTTTTAATTATAGATTAATGTTATTTTATTTATTATAACAGCACCACCTACCTCATATCCTATCAGTTATTACTGTAGCGATGTAGCGATAAGGTCGCCATAATTGTATGGTATTTTTATTTAAGCTGTATCCATGTTTTGTTGTTTCTCTTTGTGGTGTACAATAAAGTAATATCGGTATCATATCAATGATAATAATCTATAAAATTATTTACATATTAATGTATCGATAGCAGAATTTCAATAAAACTTTTAAACGATGATGTACGAACGAATAAAAATTACATTTAGAGTAATTCTTCGTTGAAAATAATTAAATGAAGTAGCACGTTATATGATAGAAAGGGAGCGTTTCTGGTTCATTGATCCAGTACGAATTACTTAGACATATGTACAGTTAGTTTTCATTTTATCTCCAGGTTAGAATACATTTATGTGTTAATAAGACTGATTCGGTCAGAATTTGTCTTTGAGATTCTTTCTGTCCACAATTGAAGACATGAGTGGATGAAGGTGATATGTAACATATTATGCTAAGTCTCAATGTCATGAAAAATTATTAAGTTACATATTACATTCACTCATTTACTATCTGTGTTGAATTTTAAAATGTAATGAAACATGAAGAATAACAAAGTAATTATTGCGAAACTAATAAAATATAAGAAAAAAAAAACAACTTCGAAGTTGCAAATATCGTTATAAATATGAATTGTTTTGAGATGAGTCTTAATTTTTTGCTCGTTTTGCATTGAATAATGTTATATTATAAATTTAGGAATACTTTATTTAAAAATTTTGACGTTTAAAAATTGTGACGAATTATATTTGTATTTTCGAGTGATATTAATACAATTTTTGCTCAAATTTCTCTAGTAATTAGTACAAAAAATAAATTTAATATTAAGTTATAAGTTCGCTACGTCACGTGAAGCAAACGTCAAAACGAAGCGAACGTAAACGCGCCGCGCCTAAGTCTGGGGCAAGACATTTGCGCTCAAGTTGGCTTATAGCAAAATAACATTGATGCAATTGATTCTAGATTTCTTATTTCAATTTTTAAGGGGTGTTTATGTTATAGGATCCAGTGGCTAGAACAAGTGAATTATTGAACAAGTGAACTATTGAGTTTTAATATGCTTAATTTATGTTTATAATTCATCTCTCGATCGATCCTGAAGGACAACGACTGCATGTGTCGGATGATATCTGCCACATATGTATACATACATATTTAGGATTAGCGTGGCGGAATAAGCTCTAAGCCTTATCTTGATGAAAACTCAACATCATACTTTTTTATTACCGTCAAAATTAAGAGAAAAAGGAAAGTAAAGGCCACATTAATGAATAAAAAAATACTTTTAATGAATTTCTCATGGTTGATTGTTCTAAAAAAGTAATGTTGCCAAATTAATTGTAATTGTTTCACACGAGCTATTGTCAAAACTATAATTAATTATAATGGTGTTACGAAAATTCGTTAACCTTAAAATACCTAAAACAATATAAAACTTAATTGTTCAAGATCAAATGACATTATATCGAATGCTGTTTTATTTTTTATTTTCGTTACTAGATGGCGCTAGTTGTCTTTTAGATCGCGCTATAGTTGTTCATTTCTGTAACTACTTAATAAGGCTTGGCCTTTTAAAAAAATGTAATTCACGCCTTACACAGGCTCACTCGCCCTTCAAACCGGAGCACAACCAATACCAAGTATTGCTGCTTTGCGGTAGAATATCTGATGAGTGGGTTGGTACTTACCTAGCTTGCATAAAGCCCTACCACCAGTAAACTACCGTATTAATTTGCTATAAATAACATTTAACATATACATACATCCAGGTAAAACATATTATGTATAGGCTTAGATGATCATTTACAATCAGGAGGCCCATTTGCGTGATACCTATTAAAAAAAAAGATCCCTTTCACTAAGGTGATAGGTAAGGTTTGAGATAGAAGTGTCAATTTTTTTTTAAAGCTAATTGTCGTTTTTTACATTGAGCTTTCGTATATGTAGATATGTTCTGTAAGAACAAACTTTGAACTCGCCGCTGAGCGCAATAGTGAAATATCAGAAAGTCATATGCGACATTGACTATAATAATAGTTATAAAAATTTAAATGGATACACGGACGAAAATTGCGTATCACGGTAAGTTATACGAAGCGTGTTCTTAATCGACATGACAAATAGGAATCTAATTATGTCTCAATTACAGTCATTGCTGGTTTCGCATAAGATAAAGTCATTATCGAGATGAATCATGATAACATTACGCATCGCATAACACCGTGAGAAGGCGCTTCGCTAAGTCAGTCAACTTATATTTTTCCTGTGATAATAGTAATAACCTTTACAAAGAGAAAGTATTAAGAAATATCATTTCTCATTTTATTATTAAGACTATATTAATTTAATTTGACCTTAATATATATAAAAAGCTAACAAGCCCAATTTCAAAAATTCTTTCATAGCAGATCATTTAAAATAAACATATATACTAAATTTCAATAGAGCTGTCTGTGCGTATAGATATTCGACCATTGTATTTGTAGCTGTTTGTTTTTAAATAAATAACTTATGATTGAACCGTATATACCTACATTATATTTAAATAATAAGGTTAATTTTATAATTAATTAATTAATTTACCCACTAGTGTTATAGTATAGATACAAATTTTTTGCACGCGGCTTACTCGCGCAATAGGGGGCGCTATTAGAAAAACTGAAAAGGAAGTAGACTATGTACTTCCTTGGGGTTCAAGCTTGCTCCGTACCAAAATTCATCACAATCGGTTCAGTCGTTTAGCCAATCGTAACAGACAGAGTTATTTTCTCATTTATATTATTAGTATTGATATAAAATTGCGGTCAATAATAAAATTTTAAGCAATTTGTCTCCTGCTTGATGATGAATGGAAATGTCCCGAGGAAATGCAAATCGGATGTGATTCTGCGAATGACATCCGCCAATGCGTAAACCGTGGTAAATTAAACTATGTATTCTTCAACTACAAAGAGAAAAACACTACTATTCTGTACGAACCCACTTCGTAAAACCTACGTCGTCGTCCTAAGGTGAGGTTTGGCCTCTCAGGAGGCCTTAAGGATACTCATATTCTGGCTTCCATCATCCGGCTAAGTATTTTTAAGCCCGGTGTCGCTGTCGAAACCATTTGGGCCAAAATAAAAAAAAACAATTGGAAAGTGTTGATATGTAAAATAACCTGTAAGTGTCCCATTGCTGCGCTAAAGCCCTACTCTCTTGTTGAGAAGTTTACTCCAGATCCACATGAGGTAGTTTCCTTCTACCGAAACATGCAAGTTTCCTTACGATATTTTATTAATACTGGTTAACCAAATAAAAACAGCCTGCCTGGGTTTGAACCCGCAGTTACAGTTAAGATTCACGTGTTCTAACCATTGGGCCTTACTTATTTTATTATAATAATACTGCGACATAACACATAGCACTTTAGACATATGTACATTATATTTACATATATATTAAGCGAGTGTTAAACGCGATCATACCTTTTTAGGGGTTTACTCCTAAGGGTGGAACCCCATGCCTATGCCGTATCACCCTCTGATATGCAATGCATCCTTAACCTTGTGAAAAATAAACGATAATTAACTAACCTTTTTAAATATATTTTGTACCTTACGGATTAGGAATTAATATTATTTATTTATTTCATAAGGACATTAACAATAGATATATTACACAATAACACACGCAACATATAAACAATATAATCAACATGTATATCAATTATAATTGTACATAACATTCATAGAATCATCGCGTAAATATGATAAAAAAAATACAATTAAAAAATAAAGACTTATACTTTTAGCATATAACCTAAAAACAGGAATTATAATATTGAATATATAATATAATATGAAGTGATAGACTCAGAATCCAAATATTATTTATTACATAAACTGTGTACATACATTTTAAAATCATATAAGTAAATCAGTTCTAACAATTTGCTACATAAGGCGTGCAATATATTAAAATGATTATATTTTAAATTTAACATTAATAACTTAATTAATTCTAAAACACAAAAAATAATAAACAGAATTAAATAAATATAGGTCATTATAATTCATTCATTTAAATATTCATTTACTTTGTTATTTAAATAAAATATGTTGCTTTTAAAACATTGAAATCATTTAAGCTGGTGATCTCTTTTGTCAATTTATTGGAGAATTTTGTCATAACAAGACTATTACCTCGCATATCCCACACATCTCGTAATAATTATTATTATTTCGAGACATAATTAAACTGTTTAAGATTGCCGTCGTGATGCACGGCACGCCAGTACTTTAAAATGGGGTTTTCAGGGCACTCAGAGCTTCAGAATCTCGTCCTTATTACTCGCAGACTCGCATTTGGTCGATTTTTTATATTACCGGTCTTTATTACTAGTTGCACTTATCACGGTCACAGGCGAAATAAAAAAAGTTATAATTGCGGTTAAAACCAGAATTATATGTAAGCAAAAACCGTATATGTGTCAGGTTTTAAGCGAATATTATATATTTTTCACACAAACGAAACAAAAACTTTTGTAGATTAATTTATAATTTCAAGGTTTACGAGCAATTAAAGTTAACTTAGTTCGCAACGAATAATTAATTATTATTAATACTTATTTATTTTTATTAAAAATTCGAATGTAAAGTACAGGTGATACAAATTTAACGAGTTATTTTCAAAGTGACAAAATTATTTCGTACGCTGGTGTGACTTCAGCTTTCGAATTACACTTTGAATAGTGATGTGCATGAGATGTGAAAGTGTACAGAACACTATGTGCTAGTGTACCAAACAAACATGGGTCTACACAAGCGAGAAAGTGAGTTATTTAACCAATATTTATTACGAATATATTTTGTGTAAACATTTTTTTATTTTCATTGCGTGTTAATTTTTCACACATTAACACTTATATATTTGACATACAGTGTATATAAAGTAAACATCATTATACTTATGTGTGTGTTCATTTTTATTATTTTATATTAATAGTCATATAAATTTTAATTTTTTTTCAGTGTCAACGTGTTTTAATTAATGTAATGTATTTTTAACTATATGTGTAATATTAATAATGTAATATGTAAAACATTAATAATGTTTATATTTATGGGTTATGTGTGAGATAAAATGGGTCCGTTCACTAAATAACATTGACTGGTGTATGAAAGTTGGCAATGCTTACACTCTGAAAGCACGTAAACTCTTTCCAATCGAGTACAATGATTTAGAGATTTGTTTTTTTTTTAATTCGTATAACTAGCGAATATTTTTTAATTACCTTAACACCCCATTGCCTCGTCCGGTGACAGGAGGGGTTGGTTCGTTTCTCGTTCAGTGAAATGAAGCGCGATTTAATGGGGAAATGCTAGCATTCCTGCCAATGACACGGGCTCACGGTTCGTGCGTAAATATCTTTAATATCCGTCTATACATATTGAATGCAGTAAATACTTTATACTATTATGTGTTCTATAATATTCAATTAAATTAAACTGTATTGAGGGAAGCTTCTATATATATTTTAATTAAAAAGAGAATTAGAAAGAAATTTTACAGCTACCATTCATTCAGAAAAAAGATTATATCGTAAATAACTTACTGTTTTTGAACTATCGAGTTACATATTACTGAAGTAGTTTTTGCTCCTTTGTTTAGGGGACGGCAGATATTCGGTACATAAAACTTTTGTCAGTCCTGAGCTTCAAGCCGACATCATACAAAATTTCATCAAAATCGGTTCATTGATTCAGCCGTAATAAAATAACAGACAGAGAGACAGACTTACTTTCACATTTATAATTACTATAGATATGTGTGTGTTTGTTTATTCCAGTTATTGTTATTTGATTTTTTTTGTATTAAATCAAATCAAAGTATACTGTATTAAAGTAGACTCTTGCCTTTTGAATCAGTCTTTTTACAACATAAAAATTAAATTTAAAGCTAGCATATATGTCCGTAATGAAAAATCAACGAATAACAAGTAACTTGAGTAGAACAACGAGATGGCCCAGTGGTAAGAACGCGTGAATCTTAACCGATGATCGTGGGTTCAAACCCGGGCAAGCACTACTGTGTGTACTGTGTGTAATTTTCATGTGCTTAATTTGTGATTGTAATTCATCTCGTGCTATAGCACGTTATTTTCCTTCACCGTATACGGTGAGGAAACCTGCATTTGTCTAATTTCACTGAAATTCAGCCACATGTGTATTCCACCAACCCGCATTGGAGCAGCGTGGTGGAATAGGCTCCATACCTTCTCCTTAAGGGAGAAGGCCTTAGCTCAGCAGTGGGACATTCACAGGCTGTTACTGAAACAAGCTTTTCATTATATATTTAGCCTGTTATAACAAATTTAACAGTAATTATAGTAGTGTTGGCTTAACAAGAACTCAGCTGTGACGTGTGTTGTTATACATAATACAACATTCGCTAATGACACGTCAGACGATCTTTTACTAAAACGTGTTATGTTTGTAAACGTTTGTGTTCTTGAAACGTTAATTAATCAGTCATTAAATATAGTTTAAAGATTTCCCGTTTCTAAAGACTAGATAGCAAAGTATTACATGAGATTCAGTTTTCATTTGTCTATCTCAACGCCGAGCACGAGAATCCTTACTAATATTAAAAATTTGTTTGTCTGTTTGTTACGCTTTTACTTCTTAACAACTCAATCGATTATCATGAAATTTTTCATACACAAGAGGTACAGAAGAGAACATAAGGTCCCTAACATCTGCCCTCTCGTTTGCGGGCGAAGCTGCGGGTAACTAGATATAATATAAATCAAATCAATAATGACAGTAAGTGCGAAATGAGTTTTTTACTAAACATACCCTAAGCAACGTTTACTTAGGGCATATATTTGCAAGTAAGCATCTTAGTTTAAGTCTGCTATGATATTTGATTGTGATATTATTAACTTAACAAGTAAGCTTTATTCAAGCTATATATAATGAAATGGTATGTATTTATCTCAGTGGAGAATATATGTTTTGATCGAAGGTAGCTTGTTCAACGCGTAAATAAAGCACTAAGTGCTTGATTTTGGTGGATTTTTTTTTAAAAAGGAGTCTGCATATATTCGAAGCAAAAGCGCTAGAATTGAAATACACATTTAAGAAAGACTCAACTGCAATTCCTCACTAAACGTTTTTAATCGTAACGAAGCGGACACGACACCTTAAAAGGAAAATTAGTTCATAAGTAAAGCCGCATCACATAAGTATATTACACAATATATAGAAGCGTCTGTTTTATTATGAGACGCGACGTGCGGAGAATGCCCGGTCGCGAGGAAGGTCGCGCGATCGATACCCAGACTCGGCAGACTTAAGACTTTTATTAAGTTAAGGACGTGAAAACTAAGATGTCTCGTGTTACACTTAGTTTGTTAATGACTAGTAAGCTCAAATTTATCGATTTCAACCCCAGGCAAGCACTTAGCAATCACGTGCTTAATTAGTGTTTATAATTCATTTCGTGATTTTACATGGTGGAGGGCTTTGTGCAAGCCCCTCTGGGTAAGTACCATCCACTCATCACATAATCTACTGTGAAACAGCCATAATTATTATTGTCGTGTTCCGTTTTGAAGCATGAGGGAGTATAACAGGCACAAGGGACATCTTAGTTCCCAAGATTGGAGGATGGTCAATATTTCTTACAGAGTCAATGTCTATGGGATGTGGTGACTAATTATCATAACCCATTTGCCGGTCTGCCTACTTACTTTAAATAAAAAAAATAAAAGAAACATATTCGCTCTCATGTGTATCTATCATCCTGCATTGGAGTAGTGTGGTGGGATATTAAGAGCTCGTCTCTACATCAATGGT
The DNA here is from genome assembly GCA_905147175.2 of Nymphalis urticae. NCBI lineage: Eukaryota > Metazoa > Arthropoda > Insecta > Lepidoptera > Nymphalidae > Nymphalis > Nymphalis urticae. Next base: position 9,291,488 of record LR990004.1, on the reverse strand, counting down.
GTGTATAAATGTAACTATTGCCGTAGCATGGGGCCCCTGACACATTGGGGGCCTAGTGAGACACAAACAATTCTTTTATTCAGTCGGCACACGCGATAAACGATATATTTTTATGAAGAACAACGAGGAATATGAGTATGAGCTCAATTTTTTTACCACTTTCATCCCCTCCATATTGGGATTATTTCGTGCATTAATTATTAAAACACAACATAATTTGAGATTAAAAATTTCAATTTCAGTTTTGCTTCACTTATAATAAAACCCAGCTTTCAGGAGAAAAGCCCCTTCTAGTTTTTACATTGGGGCCCCAATATGCTACTAACGTCACTATTCGACACATATAACTGTATATTACTTTCATTCGTGCACATTTTAAACCTTGACAAAGCACAAAAGCAATCAATAAAACTTTTGATGGCATTTCCATTGTATGAACAATAAAATCATTCCACAGGGTTATCAACTACAAAATAATATAAATATATTTTTTGTACGTATATATTCACATACCGCAACAACTATAAATATATACAAACCAAAAATTAAAGGAAAAATCTGTATTGAAATTTGGCCCAAAGACTTCAATGAAGTATTTAATATGATAAAGATTTAAATACATTTAAAATGTTAAACATCGCTTACATCGCCAATACGCCGCCAACTATGGGAACTAAGATGTTATGTCCCTTATGCCTGTTATTACACTGGTTCACTCACCCTTCAAACCGAAACACAACAATACTAAGTACTGCTGTTTTGAGATAGAATATCTAGTGGGTGGTCCTTACCCAGACGAGCTTGCACAAAACCCTACCACCAGTAAAGGTATTATATGACATGTAACTAAAACCAAAATAGGATTACACAATTAGTTTTAACATATTTATAAATATATTTGTATGAGCTTCTGCTAACAAGAAAGTCATTAAAAAGAAAGCTCATGAGAATAATTGACAACCCTCCAACCCACGTTAAGTTCAAAGCTCATGTTTATAAATGCATTCTGCAATCCAAGCGGTATTGCTCAGAATAGCTGAACCGTTAATTACATTCTACACGAACGTTTTCCATTTTAATTATTATAAATAGTAAATAATCACACGCCTACAGAGTAAATGTCGTTATGACAAACATTTAACACTTTTCATAAACTGTAACATATTAGGATTGAATTAAAACATAATCATCATATTCAGCCCTTAATAATCCACTGCTGGACACAGGTCTTCTCACCGGCGCGCCAATTCTCCTGGTCCTGTGTTATTCGCATCTATTGAGCATTCGCTTTTCTAATGTCCTCTCACCATCAGGCCGGTCTGGCATTTTCGACTCTAGGCTTAAAAACAAACTACTGTTTTTGTAATTCTCATCTTTTTCACAGCGGTGAACAAAATGTCGTAAGAAAACATGAGTCAAATGAAGTTCCTTCACATATCTTTCCACTAAGTCGTATTAGTGCAGCATGATGAAATAAGCTGCACATCTCCACAGTCGAAGAGGATGCATTTTCCCCAATTACTGACTGTCACTATATTTATATCTATTAAAACTTTGTATACAAATAATAATATTGTTCGTCAAACAGGAACTGAATCTCAGACCTATACATACCTCTTTCACGCAACTTTTAAATGGCAACGTTTATATAAAAAAAGATCATTTTACAAGGACACATTGTCAAACTATATGGACTTAAAACATATCTACATTTATATATGACAATCTCCTCTAGCATGACCATAATATTATATAATGGTTATGTCTTCAGAACCCTGTAATGGTGTAAGGAACACGTGTTAAGTGCTTGTAATACGTTTTGTCATTTGTAGATAGTGAGGTTGGCGTGTGATTTCGGCTCCTTGTTAAGGCCGTGATATTTTATGGTACTACAGTCGGTACTCACGTAGTGTCTGTTTTCAATAGCATTTTATCGGTTGTTTGTCTCGTTGGCTTTGTTGTCAGAGGACTTGGGCCAAACCCCGCATTGGAGATATAAATCGGTCAACGGCTTTTGTCATTTCATCTGCATCTCGCTGCTGCGGATGCCATTCACTACTATTTACTCCGTGTCCTGCCTTAGTTCATTTTTAGGTCCATTATACGATTTACAATGTCTTTCATTTCTGTTCGACGTTTGATCTCAACATTGGGATCCTAAACAATTCAGATAAATAAGACAATAACAAAAAACTAATTAATAAGCACGCATTAAGATTATTTACATACAAATGTCTTGTCTGTTTTGTATCATTTTTGAAGTTAGATAATTCCATATGAAACTAAAAATTGTTATATAAAAACTACACCATGATATGCAGAAACCTACAATATTCAAATAGGCTTTTTGACAATGCGACATGTAGGCAGTCTGCCCGTAGGCTTATCGCCTTATTGCTTTATAGCCGGTTGTATAACGTCGCTATGAAATCGTTTATTTGGCTTCGGCGTCACATTACATGAAACCAAACAAGCGCTGCCAAGTCGCGACTGAATAACTAATCAGACGCAAGGACAGACAGGAAATGTACATTGTTACAGTTTAATAAAGATTAATCTAAAAAACTAAATTAAAAAAAATGTGTTCCAAATGAAACTAGAAAGAGAAAGCGTCGTTCTATTAGTGATTTAATGCTTTTGTATAAAAGAATCTATACTCAAATTGATTCACTAAAACTACTATTTCAAATCTGCCTTGGAGTTATATATAATACAAATACAAGTAAATTCTGAGCTTTTGTATGAGAGCCCTCTGAGGTCGAAATTTAGAGCCAAAGCCTCAATGGTTTTAATAAACTTTTATTAAATGATATAAATGATATAAATGAGCAGCAGTATGAGTTTTTTAATTTTTATATTTTCCCTTTTTTTTCTTTACCTTCAATTATTCAAATTGAGTGTAATTTTAGCATTATTATATTGTTTATTTAATAAGTAATTTAGTCGTAATTGATTGTGTGTTTATTATATAAATAAAATATATATTTTACCTATGATATACTTGTATTGTTTTTGGGGTTCCGAATTTACTACTGATATGTCAGAAACCATCATGCGAGTACCTTCAACAGCACTGGATCGAAGTATATTAATCTCACACAGACATACCAACATTCGTTTTTAAATTAATTCTCTTTAGTGCTATATATATTTAAAGAACCAGATGACCCTTCTTTGACATTATTGTAATTATCGAATCTCTGAAACCGCTTCACGCGATAAGCTTATGTAATAAATGTATTCAACAATGTAACGTCACATTAGTTTTCATTTATAAAAAATATATTTTGTCAACAGAGAATGGTCTACTCTCGTACGAGAATCCAAACTATCACTTGGACCCGGCGCGCCTCGAGTCCGCGATCTACAGCGACCTCTACGACATGCACGACGACAAAGACATGCCTCTAGATTACGACAATTATCTCGACAACAGGAGGTGAGCGAATTGTATTACTAACATTTACACAGCAACTGAATTCATCGGCAACCATCGAATGTGAATCTAAATTTTTCAGTAATCACATAACATTTTATACTTTACTTCTTTAGATAACAACATGTGTCTTTGAATTCATAGACGAGTTAACAATTTATTTAATAATTAAGCCGAGATGACCCAGTGGTAAGAACGCGTGAATCTTAACCGATGATCGTTGGTTCGGACAAGCAACATTGAATTTTCATGTGCTTAATTTGTGATTATAATTCATTTCGTGCTTGACGGTAAAGGGAAACATCGTGAGGAAACCTGCATGTGTCTAATTTCATTGAAATTCTGCCACATGTGTATTCCACCAACCCGCATTTGAGCAGCGTGGTGGAATAAGCTCCAAAACCTTCTCCTCAAAAAGGGAGAGGAGGCCTCAGCCCAGCTGTGGGACATTCACAGGCTGTTAATGGTACTGGTTAACAATTTATAAATTAAGTATGGTTTAAAAAGTAGTTTTTGTACATAAATTCACAGCACGATTACTATGTTCAAAAAGTCTAGTTATAAATAGAACACCTAAAAGTGTCACAATAGCGCAATGGTTTAAGGGCCGCGTAGTTATATAAAAGTCGCAGGTTCAATCAAGGCTAACCTTGCTTGCAACGCTTAATTGGAGGGGTAACGACAAATATTATTAATTCCTTAAAAACTGCCATTGTTAGTTTTTTCTTTTTTTTTGATCAAATCATCATTAAAATAGTCCTTAATATGTATACCAATAAGGACTATTTAAATTATTTCTTATTTATCACATCGATTGTGACGCAATCAAAACGAAATGAGCAATTAGTTTTAATTATTATATAATTAATTAATATATATTTTTTAATATAATATATAAGAAAAAAAAATCGGTTTCATATGAGCATAAGATATAAAAAACATATGTTACGATAACTGAAATAACGTTGTTTTTATATATCCGTCATATATAATTTAACGTTCAAGGAAGTCAAACAACAATATAACTAAGTGAAGTATTGTTTTATTCTCAAGTTATAAGCACGAGTGTGCCATTTTAAAAACGCAAATAATAAACAATGATCTTTATGATTTAATCTCAACACAAAAAAACCCGGACATATTATTTATTTTTAACTGCACATGCAATTGAAGTATATGAATTTGTTAGTGATTCTCTCAAACTGAATTAGTCTTAGTTTTAGTTTTAGAGCCTTTTTTCGTTTTAATCTAGCGTGTAACGATGGGGCCGACATATAGGCTGGCTATAAAGGCCCCTTAAAAAAAATATAAAAAAAACTGCACATCAATTGTTTGTGTTATTCAGCTAGAATTTTTGTTTCACTTAAAATTCTTACTGCTTTAGCAATGGTGTCTATGTTTCAGGGCAACGAGTAATCCCTTAAAAGTTACTACCAAAAACCGTCGCAGTTCCGACCTTTAAAAAAAATTATATATGTTCTTTTCAGTGTCTTTGTTTAATCCCAAAGACGCGTTACTAAGTTAATTTGTTTTGGTATGGATAAATAAAAAAAAATCGAATGGATTGGATGAAAATTGAGAGAGTTGGAGCACCTCTTAGAAATTCAGCAAAAACTTTGGCTTTTGTGTTTTTCTAAATGGCGAAGGTCTCCCGATTTTAAGTTTCTATGTTTTATAGTTTGAGCTGTGCTTTGATAGCCAGTCAAGACATCCGAATAGAGATGACATTGACGTCGACTTGAGAACTGTCTATTGATACCAACAGTCTACAAGGAAAACTATTTAAATCAACTCAAAATATACTTTATTCAAATAGGCTCTTGGGGAACTTTTAATGTTATTTTACAAGATTAAATAAGTTTAAATCTACCACTTTTGTAAGAAAATAACTGTTAAAATGATTTTGTAATTTGGTCTTACGTAAAACGTAAGACCGTACAATTACATTATGGCAACAGTTTTTCAAAATACAAAGACACGAAACGTAGGCGACATATCGTCAATTTGAGTTTGTTTTATTGATTTATTGATTGTGGTTAGCAATAGTTGTCATATCTTATTGTTGTGTGCATTGTACCACACAGCAGTGCTCTGACATATACTTAACTTTTTTTCACTTCAATCGGTATATACACTATTTTTAGATTTCTTATTTATCTATCCTTCTTAATCTGCTATCAAAGACGTCAGAATAAAAAGAAAGGTGATGGCTATTCTTATTTTAATCGCATTATACGCCCAATGACGTTCTATATATACGTCATACACGCAAAGGTTTTTTACTTTTCATTTGCAATGGTATATTGAGAAAAGTATACATGTCTCTTTTTATCATAGGCTCTTTTATACCTTGAAATAAATTTACAATTCTAAATATTAAAAAAATCTTAACTGTAGAAGAATATAATTAACTTATTTAATAAGTAAAAAAAGCATTGCAAGAGTCTCCTCTTTATCGTTAAAACAACGCGTTACGCGTTTCCCCACGAGAACAGTGGGGGCTTGTGGGACTCGCTGGTGTCCAAGACGCCTGGTGCGCCCTGAACATTGTTATATATGTATATACCCACTAAAAAAACCAAGCAGTACCCTCCGTCTTACGAGTAGCGCTATGGAATCGCTTGCGCATGCTACCGTGACGCTCTGACAAGAATATCAAACCCTGCTCAAATCTATTGCTATGATTTTTTTGGACGTGACATTATTGCATATAAATAAATCTATTTAATATATCTCGGTTATAGCTCTAACGAAATTTTGTATTATTTTGTCGGTCGCCCAGGTATTTTGTTATAATACGTTATATTATTGGCGGTTTAAATAGCAGTAAATGCTACATAAGCAAATAAAATGACTGACCATTTATGCAAATTTAAATAAGTTGTATGTTTGTTCTTTATGTATCATATTTATAGTTTTCCTCACTGTGTGTAGTGCACGTAATATATAATGCATTTGAAAACGTTATTAATTTGTTGTCAGCACAAATTATTGAATATAGAGAGTTTATTGTCTTATTATTCGTTTATTGTCCTTCTAACCAGTAAAGTATATCAGGTACCACCTAGTCTTATGTTGACTTACCTGGGTATTGCCCACTCGAGTTACTTTATCTCGAAGCAAAAAACAGTTGTTTCAGTATGAAGACCACGTAAGCGAGTGCAATTATAGATGATATAGAAGTTCCTACGCTCAACAGCGCATTAGGAATGTTAGTATTAGTTAATACCGCTAACAATATTTTTAATGGACGTGAGATCTGTTGAAGTTAAATGATTATTTTTAGTATCAAATAGAATATGTGCTTCATTTACAATGAAAATTAAGAAAGTTGGTAGTTTGTTAATTTTAAATTTCCAAACGTTTACGTTCCTTTCAAACACATCACTGTCAAGTCTCATCTCACTCGTTGCATCTCACTCGTTGCATATATTTTATGTAATTCGACTGCAATCAGACTGTATTTACACAAACGGACCGGTTGGAGTGATTGGTAGATACTTGCCTTTCACGCCTAAGGTTGTGGGTTCGATGTCTGTTTGTCCTGAGTCTGGGTGTAATTATCTATATAAGTATGTATTTACTAAAGGAAAGTAGTATATCAGTTGTCCGGTTTCCATAGTACAAGCTCTGCTTAGTTTGGGATTAGATGGTTGTGTGAAAAAAAAAGTAAAAAAGTAAAGTGAAGTAATATATATTTTTAACCAACCTACCTAAAGCATATGTTTTATAACTAACACAACTCATACAAACAAACAACACAAAATATTTTTTATTTATATCTTAAAACTGTTGAATCGTTATTTTAGAAAACAAAGCTATCAATACTTTTTCTTCGTTAAAATGTAGAAAAACCGACGAAAAACTTAGTAGATACTCATTTCTATGATTCCAAGAATTTAAACAACCCATCATGACCATGTAGACTTGAATTACACGAAGACTCTTCCCAACGCCGTTACACGATACTTCCCAACGCGGTTACTAAAAGGGATTATATGTTTTTTTTTCTATATTTTCAACTTGTACGCAAACTTAAGTACAGCAGCTCATTAGCCATGTAATTACAGAGTATATAAAAGGCCTATAAACAAAAAAATCCTATACGTATTGTTGACGAGACTCTTCGTAATATGTTCTTGGCACTGTGCCAGGGTCATTTCTTTTGTATACCTCGCTTTATATGTGTGCCTGTTAAAAAAACAAATAGGTAAGTAAAAAGAGACGAAGAATTTAAAAGCTTGCTTAAGTTATAAAATTGAAATGAAATTATAAATCTTAAACGGCGTTATTTTTGCATAGTAATTTTGGATAGAGATTTTCTTAGGAAAAAATATCCGAATTTTACTTATCTTTATGCTAAGTTCTAGAATATTTAGATTCGTGTTTTCGACAAACGTGCTAAGAATAAATGTTTTAAAGATTATTTTTTAGGTTTGCCAAAAAATATTCATATACTTTTCCCTCTTCTATTGTGTTTGAAGCTATAAACGTTACCTTCGTATACCCATATCTTCAAGGCACTAATTTGCATGTTACTTTTGTAACACATACATATATGTATGTACATAGAAAAAGCAAAGGTGATATAAGTACTGACCTAAATTATGCCGTCCGAAAACTGCTTGGAAATGCAAAATTCCCGGACTAAGCTGGACTCTAGCCAATGTTGCCTGACTTCCTGACGGCGAGCCGACTTAATCCTGGATAAAACGTGAAATCACAAACGTGAATCCTAACAATTCCTCATGCAAGGGGCTTGAAAATGGATTCTTTATAATTTTGGAAAAAGTATTTCTTTGTAAAATATACCGAATAAGGAGAAGTATATCTCATGAATTGATTTTGCAATCCGCATATATGTATGTAATCATTATTCAAGATCAAATTACACTACATCAAATATTTTATTAATTTTTCTTTTGATTAATAGTTGGGGCTAGTTGTAATTTGCTATAACAATTTTTTTCTGAGTATTTAATAAGGCTTATTTAAAATGAGAGAACAATTAAACTATCTAACAAGCAGTATTATATACTATTCGACGGTTATTATTCTAAAGTTATTATAGTACTACCGGGTAACCTCAATCATATACATATTACCTAACTGGTTCATTTTCCTAACTGGTTTTGGTTTTGGCATTGCTTACAAATATAGAATATGGTAAAGTTAGTTGATCGTCCTGCTTTTATACCGCACCCCTCAATCGATCGTCTTGACGCAAATAGCTCGAGATATTTAGCCGCATATGAGCACTTATATCTATTGAAAGATATTATATTTGACCTTCTAAAACGTGCCGTAATTCTTTCTAATTACTTCAAACAGTTCCTTTAATAATTACTAACCTCATTTAACATCATAAAAAACGTATACATTAATATATTATCTCTATGTAAACATCAAGTCAGACGGAACCATTTGCCGTTTGGTGGTGTATGTGACCACCAATGGCAAATGGTCACAGTTTATAAACATTATTGTTGTATAAGTAATATTAATCATTTCTCACATCGCCGATGCGGAATCAATTTTGGGACCTAAGATGTTATGTCCCTTGTGTCTCTAGTTATATTGGCTCACACACCCTTCAAACCGGAGCACAGCGATACTAAGTATTGGTAGTCTGAAGGAATATGTGATGAGTCGGTGGTAACTTCACAGAAGGCCTTGATATAAGAGGCGTTTTGCGTCTTGACAGATTATACAGTTTTGCAGACTGCAGTCGCGAATTAATACTATACATTTTTTAAATCACATCTGCAAACATTGCATAATTATTAGCCAGTTAGACAGAAATGTTGGAAATAAAAATTTTCACACATTAGTCCTGGGTTCCAATACAATTTACTATGCTTTATTAATTTTTGCACTTGGATAAAGAACCAAAATATCATAGATATCATAATATAGTATACATAAAACGTTTATATTAAAGGACAAACGTGTTGTTGAAAATGTAAAACATAGATGACGAATATACATAAATTAATTTTCATTTATATACAATAACACTTAATTGCACTTTAAAATATTTAAGTTATGATTCATGAATGACCTAGAAAAGCGTTCCAAGATCTCAGTTTTGGCAGCAATTTCGTAATTTATATTTTTATTCACGATTTTTTTATGATAACATACTTTGTGAACTTGACCTTTTCAAATTTTTTCACATTTGGATCGCGTTCCAAATCATCTGAACACTAACGGCCTTATTTATGAATGTCGCTTAGCGGGATTGGTTACATGTGTCGTCTTCTTTCGAATGTCAAATCAAAAATGACAAAAAGCACGGAATTTGTTTGAACTAAACAGTCGCTAAGCAACTTTTATACGTAAGGCCATTAAAGTTTACTTCGATTATAAATAATCATGAATAGATGTTTTGTCAATGTCAAATGTCAATGCCTTTAATTGAGAGAAATATACGAAAAATTAATAATTTATTTTTAGTAATGACGGTTGGGTACATATGTCTATTTTAGTGTAAGAGTTATTCAATAAATAAATATATAATATATATAATGATAAGACATACATTATTTTGAATACGTCTATTTTAATTTATGATTTTAATTCTATGTTGATCGATATGGAAGATCAACTGAACAACAACAAAATAAAGTAACTGACATAGATAGTTTACTTATCGTATACTTCTTTACCGAAAAGGTGACATGACAGACGTTAAAAACGACTGTTAATTTAATAATCAAACTTCTTCTAATGAGGCAAAGGAAATGGTAAAGTTCATTAACCTTTTTGTTAAAATAAAAATAAGCGTTAAAGCAGTAATTCAATTATCAAATTCTTTTAAATGGGTAATGTATGTATACACATGATTTATAAGGTCGTCAAAGGTTAACGACATTAGTCATTGGTACTTTACACCCCCGGCTTTTAGGAGGGTTGGTTTAAAAATTCATTTTTTATGTTTTAATGTTGATAACGATCTGATTTAATTGATATGTGTTGATATAAGGTCATACAAACATGTTTTGGGGTTCAGTCAAACTTATTGTGATTATCATAGTTATCAATTCACTTTCACATTCACAATGAAGTTGATTTTTCAAAATTATCAGTTATCGATTAATAAATTACCCAATAAAATTCTTTATTGGGAAACATTACAGAAATATTATTTTTGAATAATAATTTTAAAAGTCGGTTACGTGTTACTCGCTAATGGTGACGGCTATTAATTTATTTATTTATTTATTTATTTATTTATTTATTTGACAACACCAACAAGTAGTACAACAAAAATACACATTAAACAAAAGTCATAATACGTAAATGGGCAATTGCCTACTTTTTTACAGGTGTTCTAAGATTACTTGGAAATTATAATATAAGTCAACATTGTAAAACAGTTAAGTGATAAAATAAAACATTATAGAATTAATAAAAATAAAGAGACAATCAGATACAGTCTTAATACAGTTTCATGTCAAAATTTTAAAAATAAATTAAATTAATTAAATTAAGCAAAATTACACTTGTGAGTTTAAATACATTGTAAGAGATTGTAAGATGTCATAATCAAAATAGAAAGTTTGAATTATACATAGGAATATTAATTTTCAGTTAGTATGTAACGTCTTAAAACTAGAATAACCGATTGGAGTTACTGAATTATTATAGTCTATAAATTACAATTTATGTACACTATTGTTTTTTTCTTAAAGCAAATGATATTATCATTAAAAATGTCAATGTCTGGATAAACCGTTGGATTATTTTCGTTCTTTTTATTATTATGTAAGGAAGTTGCTATTTTATATATGCTATTGTAGTTAATAATTAATCTGTTTATTGGGGACAGACGACCATAACGTGAATGAGCAAAACTTTCGACAAAAGGTGTGTAAGTAGATGCTCTGAAGGATCTAGAAGGAGCGCGAAACATTATTTTCGACAACAGAAAAGGTGATTCAATTGAACCATTAACCAATTTGAACATAAATGAGTTGTCTAAAACGCGTCTACGGTTTTGAAGCGAAAGGAGTTTGAAAAATGATAACCTCTCTTCATAGCTTTGTAGTTTTTTAGCTAAATTTAGACTATAGGTTAAATGCCCGAGAAATCTTTTTTGTACCTTTTCTAATCTATTTTTATATATATCAAAGTAAGGGTTCCAAACTATACTCCCATACTCCAAAACGCTACGAACCAATGCAGTAAAGAGCGATATTTTCGTCTCAGCGTTTTTGAAACACTTACAGTTGCGCAATACAAATCCCAAGATCTTAAAAGACCTACTTACTATGTCATCAATATGTAAATTAAATCTCAATCCAGTATCCAATATGACACCTAGATCTCGAATCTGTTCCACTTCCGTTAGCTTATTTCCATCGATTGAGTAATTTCTTTCAAAAGATGTTCTCTTCCTACTAAACTTTATTACATAGCACTTCGAAGTATTGAGACTCATGCAATTTTCCCTACACCATTGTACTAAGTTGTTAAGATCATTCTGGAGACAGATGGCATCCAATTCAGTGCGAACCGTTCTGTAAAGCTTAAGATCATCGGCGTATAAAAGGCATTTAGAGTTGCAGAAGCAGGAGCAGATGTCATTAATGAAGATATTGAAGAATAGAGGCCCCAAGTGGGATCCCTGAGGTACTCCAGAAGAAGAAATAAATGATTTTGAAGAGTAACCATTAATTACAACTACAGATTTTCTAGATTGAAGATATGATTCACACCAGGTTAGCATATTGCCAGTCACGCCAATTATCTCAAGCTTCTGTATCAATAAGGTGTGACTAACTGTGTCGAAGGCCTTACTGAAATCAGTGTAGATAGCGTCAACAGAGTTTCCTGCATCCATCACCTCAACAAGATCCTCGACAAAAGATGTCAGATTGGTTGTAGTAGATCTCGCTTTCAAAAATCCGTGCTGTTCCGGGGCAATGTTTGCCTTAAATTGTGAGAAGAAAATTGGATAGACAGCTAGTTCGAATATTTTGGCGAACACAGATATGATTGATATTGGTCTATAATTACTAATGAGACTACGATCTCCATTTTTATAGACAGGAATAACCAGAGCGTCTTTCCATTGCGATGGATAGATGCCTGTCCCCAGAGAACAGTTTATAATATACGTAAGCGGCTTTGCTAACTCTTCAGGACAACTTGTAACAAATATAGCTGGAATACCATCCATACCTGCGCCTTTTGAACTGTCAAGTCTTTTCAAGACCCTAAGTATTTGTTCTGGTGTAAAGGTTATAAAGCTCAGACAGCTATTTGGGTATGATGTCAAAGGAAATGGCTGTGATGATGATAGTGAAGAGACATTAGTGTAAACAGATGAAAAATAGTCAGCAAAAAGATTAGATATATCTGTGCCTTTAGTTGCTTCAGATGTATTAAATTTCATTTTCGTTGGATAGAAGTTGCATTTTTTCTGTTTTTTTAGGTAGGTCCAAAACAACTTAGGATTCGAACGCAACGACTTTTCTATATTCTCCAAATACTTGGCGTGTGATTCCTTTAATAATCTATCACAACGTTTTTTTAAAAGTTCAAAGGCCATAATATCGCGAGGGTTACAGTATTTACGTATTTTCATTCTGCATTTATATTTTTCCTTAATGCAATTAATTAGACTTCTACTGAACCAGAATGGGTATTTGCGATTTTTTGGTTTGGATAAGGGTACATATTTGCGAATAAGAATATGCAACTGATCATAAAATATAGCCACCATAGCATCAACAGAGCCACACTTGCCGAGAAGGTCATCCCAGGGAGTGGTTTTTAACTCTTGTTGAATTTTTACGTAATCTGCTTTACGAAAACAGTATTTATTAGTGGATATTTCAGGAAGCAGATCCGGCCTTTGTCCAGTTTCAAGAATAAATGTCAGAGGTGGATGTGATACGTCTACAGAAATTAAAGGGTCCATGCACTCACATACATCAATTTGAGGTTTATTTGAAAGCACTAAGTCGAGAATTTTATTTTTATTATTGACAATGAAGTTATATTGTTTTAAATCATGAAGGGATGAAAAGTCCGACAGCATGTTATGCAGTGCGCTATTGGAATTTCCTACATAGGTATGAGACGTCCTAGACCATAACATGTTGCCCAAATTGAAATCCCCAACTACTAACGAAGTGCCATCAAAAGATTCTAGTACTCTATTAGTATTGTCAATAAAGTGTTTGAGAATGTGTTTTTGAACGGGAGGAGGAATGTAAACTCCGCATATATATATAGTCTCACTGTTAACGCCCTTTTTGCTATTGATATTTAAGCTAACCCAAATATCCTCACAATCAGATTCATATCCTTGAATTCGACAAGATTCAATATGATTCGAAACGGCTATAAGGACCCCTCCACCTTCCTTTTTAGAATGAAACCCACTGCTCATGCGATCACGTCTATAAACTGTGTACCTATTACAGTCAAATAACTCAGAGTCAAAGATGCTATTATTCAGCCATGTCTCAGTCAATATAATGATGTCATACGAATTACATACAATATTATTAAATAATTCAACGGTTTTCGTCCTCAGACCTCTTACATTTTGATAGAATACAGATAAACCATTTAAAGTGCCTTTAAGTAATAAAAAAATATACGTTAGTCAACTTTAGCTATTTATGATAAATTATTAATACAATCGTGATTACGTATCTGAATGTATTTTGCGTTTTCAGATTTTCTCATAAAATAATTAAATAAATTAAAATTAGCACAAAAATCCGGTGAAAGAGGACCAACTTTTCTTAAAATAGTGCCGCGATACATGATTACGATTGTATAGATTTTGGGAACTCAGCGTACAATAACAGCTAAAATATAGGATATATTTTACTTAGGGGAATATTATATTCCCAGGAGCCCGAAAACCAAATCTCCATATTTGATTATTCGAGTACCATTAACAAATGTATTAATTGAATTAAATATTTCCCCTTAACATCGTATGATTCATTCATGACCTAAAAGAAATGCAAGTTTTAATCGTTGTGACGCACGAACATAGTGAACCGTTCCGTTCTCCGAATGCCGATTGTTTGAATAACTTAAAACGTTAAGTTCAGGGTTAGACCAATTAGTGACTAACTGAATAGTTTACATGAAACACTGAGTATTTTTAAATGTAAAGATTTAAGTGTAATAACACATATTTTTTTAATGTTTTAGGTGATGTAATCGCGGAGGTTAAATAAATTTTATGTCTCTTATACATAGAATTTGGACATTACTAAATGGATTATTATAAGTAATACATTATTTCTGAATTTATATAGAATAAATTTTAAATATTATTTTCACTTTTAATAGCAAAAGCCTTTTTTTTAGCCTTACTTAATTTCACGGAATTCACATGCTATTTAGCTTTTATGGCTGCAAGTCAAGATACCTCGAGTCTAAAAGTGTCGGACAAGGCCAGTAAAAAGTTGTTGGACTTTCTTTCTTCTGGTAAATAAAAGTCATTGATCCTGCGCCTGATCGCTGCAGTTGTGCCTGATTGCTATCCCTATGATATATAAAACAATGTGGCTTATAAAATGCGCAGAAATATGTGCACTATAATACCTCTTGTGTGGGCTTGTCTTTAAAATTATCCAGGATGGCCGAAATTGGATCAAGGACAATATTATTTAAATATTACTTCATTAATTCCACTGCCTACACAAAAAATAAATGGACATATCTACGATTTATTTTATGAAAAACTAGAGCCACACTAGTGCGATTTACTTTGTTGTTATATCGCTTGGTTACATAGATGAGGCCAAAGTCTTATAGATGACACTACACCGCTTCGCTTGAAGTGTGCTTAGTTCACCTGAAGGGCGGTCGGTATCACGAACCTTACCTCTTACCACGGCCCTCTTATCGCGATAACATTGTTCAATGATTTGACACTTTTTTTTAGTCCTTTTTACGGCAAGACGCAAATTGATTTTAAATAGCCTTTGTCAGTTTTTTTATATAGAATAGTATATGTATGATATTATATAGAATATAATATATGATATTAATGATAATAGTATATGATATTATATAGAATAGTGATGTTATGTGATCACCAACGCCTATAGATATTGGCATTGTAAGAAATGTTAACCATCGCTTAAATAGCCAATGCGCGACCAACATTGAGAACCAGATGTTTTATCCCTTGTGCCTGTAAATACACTGGCCACTCACCCTTCAAACCGGAACACAACAATACCAAGTACTGCTGTTTTGCGGTAAAATATCTGATGAGTGTGTGGTACTTACGCGAGCTTGCACAAAGTCCTACCACCATTATCATTTATAAAAGTAGTTTTTTTATAGATCTCTGCAACATACTTAATAAATGCTGTTATAAGTAATCAAAAATAGGCTATAACCTTTTTTGGCTTTTACACATCCCCTACAATAAGAATGTGGGAATTCTAGACTGGTAACAAACAAGCCATTGAATCCCAACGATACACTCTGTGGCTGTTGTGGGATGCCACGGTATCGCCTACGCATGCTACCGTGACGCCCCGACGGCTGGCCTGTCTAAGTGACCCTTGACTTCCGTACTTGCATCCTATTAAGGCCATGACAACATTAACTGCTGAAATTTCCCTATATGGTGTCTTAAAAAAATAAAAATAATTTATCTCAGTACATATCCATACTACTGGGGCTAGCACCATGAAAATTTATATACGAGTTCCTTTTACACAGTAGGCTATGACTAAGGAAGGATTTTAGAAAATTTAACCACTGAGGTTATATATAAGGGGACGAAAGTTTGTTTGAAAATACTTCATTTTTTGAAAAAAGAGCAATGGAAATTGGTATTTAGCCACTCTGAATTATGACGCGAAAAAAGCCGCGAGTAAAACGCTTGCATTTTTAAAATGTTAATCAGTAAATATTTATAATAATAAATGTGGATATTTTCTTTGTATTATCTTACTGAAAAATTGAATATACATAAAACTTATACCAAAAGATGCAGTGTGTTTCGGGGATGATATATAATAAATGGCATACAATGTCTGCCAACAGTCTTTCTTGTTTATTTACATAAAGTACACTTGCGATATCCATTTATTTCTCACAAAGGATCGTAATTGCGATTCAAAGGGGAAATGCTGCTAGCATTCTTGTCACCATTCCACGCGGTCACGATTTGTACAGTAACAAGTTTTAATTTTTGTTTATGTTTCTTTAAGGCTGTTATGTATATAATACTTTTGTGAATAAATTACATGTAAGCTTGACAATAACATACTCCTTTTATTACTCATATCATGTGTTCTTAAGATACTATCGAATAAAATAAAAAACCAAACAAAACATAGGAACCTCCCAAAATTAAAAGTTGTATTATAATTTTGTTATTTATATCAATAGTTAGACTTTGACATATGGGTAACTAGTATTCGCCCCCGTGTTATGGGGAGAGGGGTGGGTTTTATGTAAAAAAGCCTATATCCATCTTTGGTGTGCTAGCTTGCTTTATACCAAATTTTATCAAAATCGGTTCAATAATAATCTTGAAAGCGTAACAGATACAGACCTTCGCATTGATAATATTAGTATAGATGTTAAACCAAAAATACCCGGCAATACCGTTACCTGTCATACAATTCATAAAGGCCCTGAAGCGTAAATCGCGCTGATAACATTATGTAGCAGGATACATATAAATAAGACTGTCATTTTTATTATGCATATTGACGTCATCATTGGCTGTTTTTATGTAAATTGTGATATCAAACTTTGGAAAGATTTTTTTTATAGTTTAGGTAGGTGGACGATCCTTTGCGCTACCTGATGGTAAGTGGTCACCAACGCTAATAGATATTGGCATTATAAGAAATGTTAACCATCGCTTACATCGCCAAGCGCCACCAACCTTGGGAACTAAGATGTTATGTCCCTTGTGCCTGTAATTACACTGGCTCACTCACCCTTCAAACCTGAACGCAACAACGCCAAGTACTGCTGTTTTGCGGTATAATATGTGATGAGTGGGTGGTACCAACCCAGACGAGCTTGCACAAAGCCCTACCACTAAGATTCCCAGATTCAAATCTCGTGTCGGGACCTTTAAGACCTTTAGAACTTTTATTAATTCCTCTATAACAACGCAGAGTACATTTACCTGCTTCTGAAAACACGGAATTCTCGGTGACTCCTAAGCCTGAAAAAAAACTAAAACGATTCTCAACCGATTGAACTATCGAGGAACAAATACACAAAAAAATAACGCTGGATATTTATAAACTCCGTCGTATTGAAGTCGGAAAAAAATCTAAAACAACGCGTCCATTTTATTCAAAGTCATGGACAATAACTGAGAGATCGCATATCATTTTATGCGCATATTTATTAAGCAATACGGTGCAAAAAGCGATTCTTGTGCATAATCTTACAGATTTATCTCCCAATCCACTAATAAAAACAATATAGGTATATAAATAATTTATTAAAACACAACAATAATGATGATAGTAATTATTCATATTATATAACATATCGCATCAATATTCACATAATACTCTTGATTACAAATATAAATGTGAAAGTGATCAGATATTCTACCGCAAAACAGCAGTACTTGGTATTGTTGTGTTCCGGTTTGAAGGGTGAGTGAGCCAGAGTAATTACAGGCACAAGGGACATAGCATCTTAGTTCCGAAGGCTGGTGGCGCTTTGGTGATGTAAGCGATGATTAAAATTTCTTACAATGCCAATGTCTTTTACCATCAGCTTGTCCATATGCTCGTTCGCCTAACTATATTATAGAAAAAAAAATTTATAAATTCAGTAATCGTTTATATATCAACGTATTTTCACAACTGGTTGGTTTCCAATATGGGATCGGAACAATAAAGTTTTTGAGTATTTCTATCGTGGAATTGTCATTAGCAGCTCGGAGTTAATAATAATAAAAATGATACACGATGGCCCGTAGATTGTCATTAGCTTTCGGTCAGGAAGACTGTCATCGTAATATTGTCATGAACAGCGCCGGCCCTAACCTTTGATCAGGGTAATGTGGGATTTCTTTCAACGCTCTTTGGTGACTCTTTCACTTCACGTAAATTGTTCTTGGATTTTATGTTAAATAAATAATAACTCCAAAAGTTTTGGAAATCAATTTACATTCAAAACATAAATACTTATTGAATTTTAAGTAAATGAAGTAGCTCTAATTATATTGCTGATTCTTTAACAAAAGAATGATTCTACAGCTACGTAATGAAAATAGTATTTGGAATTAATTTCAATGATAAAACTAAATAACAAAACCTGTGACGTAACAACACCCCCCACAATTCTCAAAAGCACCATCAAAATTTTATTTTGCGCTAAAATAATTTTTCATCATTAGACTTTTTGGCGCGCCTTATCACCTGGCACCTATAGCAACCGATCCTCTCGCTCTACCGCAGAGCTGGCGCTGACAGTGAAGGCAGAAAATACATATGTATGATTAGTGTATATCGATGTGAATACAAGAGCTTAGCAATTACAGACACAATTACAGTTGGTATATAACTTAGTTTGGAAATGTGACATTATAAACTTTGGATTATATTGTAGCCAACTTCTTCAACATATTATGTCAATTATAAAACCAGTGTTATTACAAGCAATTACTTGTGTGAAGTGCCAAGTCGTTTGAGCTTTTAACAGTGTTACTGTCAGTGGCAGTGGCCAACAATTGGCCAATGTTGGCCATAAAATAACCTTTATGACATTATTTTTTAGTAACCTTAAGAATCAATCAAAAATAATTTTCGTATAGCTGATATTGATATTAATAGAGTTCACTGTTTGTCCGATAACTATGAAATTTGGCGAAGGTTTAAACATTCAAACTAAATAAAGTTTATAAGCAATTACTTCTCTCTTTCTGTCCTTATTGAATTTATATTCGAATGAAGAAGACACAGCATTGCTTAACTAATCATGTGCTAAACAACGCTTATAAATAAGGCCGTAAAACTTCGATAATTTGCTGTATTAATTGTCCTATTCAAGAAACATATCTTATCATGTATTTTGCAAAACATGCACATAAAAACATACATGGAAACATAATACATTACTATGTAAAGTCTGTAACGAAGGCAGATCTAATACCTTTATTAATATTACACGATCAAACGATTCATTGATCCCTTCGAGCGTAAAGTGCTTACAACGAACCGTTGCGAGCAGCTGTTACGGCACACGTTAGGTGTAAATTGGTATAGTAGCACATCAAAGATTTTAAACTAATATTCGGTATAACATATAAGTTAGTTTGGAGACGTTTTTGCGTTTGTAGTGTACCGTCAGCAGAAGAAATGCTTTTTATATCTATTTATTTTTATAGGTACTTAGTACATATTAATTATGATTTTTCGTAATTATCCTCATCCTCGCTTTCATCCCATAAATCAATTATCTTATTGAACATTCGTACTAATATTGTTTCTAAGGCATTAAATTACTTAACCTTTTCAATAGGATAAATTCATTCTTCATTCAAAACATTTCTTCATTTGTCTACAGTACATTAAATTATATGACAGAGCATTAATATTAATTGTGACATTTTTTGTAAAATTTTCACCTTTACCTATATTACGAACACTTAACACTTCTATCGCTACTTATGCGAGAATTCGAGGCACGGGGTAGCTAGTTTAAACTGGTTTATTTCGATTTTAGTCACTATATATTACACTACTACATACGCAAAAACGTCTCTAAGCTGAATTATCTATACAATGATCTTCTTGTACTATTTATTTAGTTGATGTTTGTTTGTTTATTTGGCAATCACAATTAATTACAATATTAATTAGTTTCTAATCTTAATGCATTAAGTGGCAAGCTCCTCTAAACAGAACTAATTAGAATTGTGTACTGGGAGAAAGGGTGAGTGAGCCAGTGTTATTACAAGGGACATAATGTTTGTGGTGCATCGACGATATAGCGAATTGTTAAAATTTCTTACAGCGCCAATGTCTTAGATGTTGGTGATCATAACGTGGCCCGTTTACCAGACCTATAGGAAATAAAAAAACATGACACGAGTTCACACAACGTTAATTATATAAATCATATATGTAATAAACCGTATTTGTATAAAAAATCTTGATATAAATTATTTTTGTTGATACGGTTAGTGAAAATTCCATTAATCCCACTGAGATTTGATTGATTTTTTTTAGGTCAGACGCGACATTCTATATAAAAATTTGATTATGTACTATGTAAAATGATTTAATTTGTAATGAAATATAATATTTCAATGTTGAATAAAATAATTTTGGTTTTACAAATATTTATTGTAAAAAACTATTAAAGCTTCATTAAAAAAAAACGTACAATATTTGATTAATAATCAAAACGTGTGTTAAATTATTGAATCGAAATGCGATAAAAATAATACGATCGAGTGATCGTAGAAAGTTCGAACTTCAACATAACCTAAAAAACGGCAACCAAAAATATTGTATGCAATTTTTACACCCGTACTCCAACAATGGCGCCCGTTACGTCACGGGTGCGGCGACCTGCGCACTGCGCAGTCGCAGTGCATCGATCGCCAGTGCACCGCCTCCAGACCGATGTGTTTGACGCAATACTATGGACTACCGGTGTTACGGAGATATGTATTCGTCTACTTAGTTAGGTTATTGAGGTAATGCATTTGGTATTTTATTGCTTTAATTTAAAAATGGAATGTTTTGCATTTGATTTAATTGATTAATATTTGTTTTTTTTTTTTAATTTTGAATATTTGAAATTCAATTATTTAATATTCGAACAATGTTGACGAATATATGAATACTAGTACTCAACCGCGTTTTAGGGAGAGGGAGGCGGATATTAGGTAGAAAAAGTAGCCTATGTATATCCTTGGTATTCAAGCGTACTTCATACCATATTTTATCAAAATCGGTTCAGTGGTTTACCATTGAAAGCGTAACAGATAGTTACTTTCGCATACATAATATCAGTATAGATTTCAAAGCAAAAAGACGATAAAAATGTGCAACGTAAAACGTTGTTTGATAGCGTTTAAGTTGGCGGCCGATAAAACTGACGCTAAGCCCGTTTAATGGCCCCGAGCATCCGGCCCGATGTGTGCCCGCTGGTGCAGAATACAATGTTGAGACGATATAAGTTCAAAGCTTATAGCGTGTAAAGAAATATGAATCCGTAAATTAATATAGAGGTTATAATTATTTGTTTTTATTATAATTAATATTATTGATGATAATTATATATAGCATTGAGTATTATTATTGTCGTAGTATAAATAATGTTGATTAAGTATAAATCGCTCGCCGCTTTTAACTAGTACCAGGCTTATCTCAGTTTATTGCGTTACGTGACGATGCGCTGCAAACTAGATTCTTAAGCTTTTCAGCAAACTACAGGAAACTACTTCAATGCAGCTACATTCTATCTTAGTATTATTTAGCGAAATACTGGTGGTGATTTACTGGTGGTAGGGCTTTGTGCAAGCTCGTTTGGGTAGGTACCACCCACTCATCAGATATTCTACCGCAAAACAGCAGTACTTGGTATTGTTGTGTTCCGGTTTGAAGGGTGAGTGAGCCAGTGTAATTACAGGCACAAGGGATATCAAATTTTAGTTCCGTTTCCGTTTTAGTTAGGTTTGCGCATTGGCGATGTAAGCGATGTTTAACATTTCTTGCAGTGCCAATGTCTAAGGGCGTTGGTGACCACTTACCATCAGGTGGCCCATATGCTCCCTATTAAAAAAACCACTGAATGGCTCATCAAGTTTCTAGAAACTATAAGTCAGATTGAATTGAAATTAAGCACAGTAACTCTTTTCGCGTCGTAACTCACTTAGAACGGATTTTACGCCGTTCTGTAGGGTTGAGCTTTTACGCTCGTAGGATCGTACTGATTAGTTTCATTTGATTATAATGCAATCAATTATATTTTATCAGATAATTAACCAAATATGATATATTAGATTTGTTTTAATTTTGACATTCGAAAATCGCCTTTAAAATTAGCATATATGTGTTTCGAAAATTTATTACATCATATCATTTACATAGAGATAACATTAGTAAAGCATCGGGATGAGACGCGAGAGAAATTCTAGACCAGCTGCGTCTTTGAAGTCGATTACGTATAATTCAAGTTCTCGATTTAAGACACAGCCTTCATATATGTTCGTCTATTGCTTTTCTTAAATGTATTTTATCATATATTAGTAGAAAAAACTATATCGGTGATATAAATGATGTGATAAATGATAGAAACACAAACAATTTTATTAACAATTGTCGTTATTGATAAAAGTTTTATTTTGAAATAAAATAGGCAGTCCGACTGGCAAATGGGCCACTTGGTAAGTGATCGTCACCATCAATAGACATTGGTGCTGTAAATAGAAATATTATATAAGAAACTCACATTTCCAATGCGCCAACAAGCTTGGGAACTAAGATTGTTATGTTCCTTGCTGTAGTTACACTGCTGACTTACTTAAAACCGAATTACAACAATACTAAGTATTGCTGTGTACTGGTAGAATATCTAATGGGTGAGTAAGCCAGAGGAGCTTGAACGAACCCCTATCAAAGAGTATTTATTAATATTCGTTTATTTACTTAACAATTGTCTTTTAAATGTATCAAATTATCTGAATCTGAATTATCTGGTTTTTCAGTTGTTTTTACTTTTATTTGATTGAATGATTGATTGACTTGATGATATCATTCAATATCATTCATTTTTCATATGTTTAGTGTTTTACTAAAAGCAAATTCTCTAATAATTTATGACCAATATTTAGTATTTTTTCTTATACCGTTTTATCGCGAATAATTACTAATTAAATGTAAAAGTATAAAATTTTAAATCACTCGTCGCCTATAACTTGAAGTGCCCTATTTACGATCCGCGGTCTATAGTAAGCGCTGAATCTCCCTTCAGAGTACGTGGACGTTCTTCAGAATATTCTAACTATAGAGATTTTTTCTCTGCATTGAAACGGCACTCATATTTTAAAATATGAACTCATATTCATTTATGAATAGACTTATTATAACTGCCGGAGTTTATTGAATTCGAATTGTAAATAAAAAAGCTTGTTAGCAATTACGTACTTGTTTATTCAATACTATCTTATTAATAAAACTGAATGTTTGTTTGTATGTTTGTTCCCTTTCGTTTCTAAACCATTCATCTGATTGTGATGGAACTTTAGTGAGTTATAAAAACACTTTATACAAGTAGGTTATAACAAGTACTTTTGAATCGTCATTTTACAATTCGGAATGTAGATACCGAGAAGAACCGGTAAGAAACTTAGAAGTTTTTTTTTTTTTTTTTATATTTGCCGGGTGGGCAAATGACTCTACTCCACCTGATGTTAAGTGGTAGTAGAGTCCAAACGCGAGGACGGCCAGTACAGTCTGGAAGAAGATTCTGCACTAGCCGCCCTCGCCTTGCCGGCCCGCAAGATGCCTCTTCACGCCTCATAAAGAGACGTGAAGCGAGCGACGTATTGCCACGATAGGGATGGGCAAAGTGTGGAGGCGTGTTTCCCCCGGCATTGGTTCAGCCGCCGTCTCCACTGGACCAACACCCATCGCGGCAATGCTCGCTCGGGCACTGGCTGTACGCTGGCTGACCTCGAAACGCGGCTGCAAGCCACTTCACGAGATTTTCACCATGCGTACGGTGGTAACAAGCCAGGCGGATGTTTATCATCCTACCACCAGATAAAGAACTTTAAAGAACGTTAGAAGTACTCTTTTTAACTGTCAGATTTTACAATTATGTTTATATATCCTGTATGAACATCAAAGAATACTAACATCAAGCTCTAATATCATTTATATAATCCTTCACAGTTTAATAAGACGTATTTATAAAAAAAATGAATTCTGCATACTTAAAAACTCCTCGGCTAAAAAAATTATGAAAATATATAGACTATTATTCTACCCGTGCTTTGAGTTTTCAAAACAAAAAAAAGGAAAAGTATCATCCTTGACATGTCCCATTGCTGGGTTAAGGCTCTTTCTTGAGGAGAATTTGGAATTTGTGGAAGATTCTCATAATGAAAGCACATTGATTATTACGTCAAATCACTACAAATCACAACGTAACCCGTCGAAATAAGTAGACATCACTTGTGGTATATTTTATTAATATTTACAGTACATATTATAGAATAGGAAGGCGGACGAGCATATGGGCCACCTGATGGTAAGTGGTCACCAACGCCCATAGACATTGGCATTGAAAGAAATGTTAACCATCGCTTACATCACGAATGCGCCACCAACCTTCCCAAGGTTGTTACTAAGATGTTATGTCCCTTGTGCCTGTAATTACACTGGCTCACTCACCCTTCAAACCGGAACCACTATTACGGTAACATATAAATTGATTAACTTTCAAACCGTACTCCATATAAATCCAATATAAAAACACCTACAACGTGTTAAAACTAACGCAATCAAAACGAGAATTTACCGACTCGCCGCATTTTTAAACAAACTACGAACTACCCTTAACTAGTGTAACACCAAGAGTTACGAGCACTCGTAAATTTTTATTAAAACTTGCACCGATATTAAAAAAAAAACGCCTCCGTTTGACATGCTAACTTAATTGAGAGTATGACTTTTAACGAGGTTATATTACTTTTGAAATGTTACATTTAATTGGGTAAATAAATAACATGTTAACAGTGAACGCGATCTATGTATTTTAATCTTTTCCCGCATATTCTAAACTTATATAATCTTATATAAGACGAGATGGGTCAGTGGTAAGAACGCGTGAATCTTAACCGCTGATCGTGAATTCAAACCAGGCAAGCACCACTGAATTTTCATGAGCTTAATTTGTCATTAGAATTCATCTCGTGCTTAACGGTGAAGGAAAACATCGTGAGGAAACCTGCATGTGTCTAATTTCACTGAAATTCTGCCACATGTGTATTCCAACAATCCGCATTGGAGCATCGTGGTGGAATAAGCTTCAAATCTTCCCCTCAAAAAGGGAGAGGAGGCTTTAGTCCAGAAATGGGACATTCACAGGCTGTTACGACGACGACTTCTAAATTGCTTATCATAATTTGAAATGAGGTATTGTAAGAAGCGACTTGATCTACGTCACATTAAATATGGCACACATTAAAAGACAAGGCTTATTAAAAATATTATTATTACATTTATATATTATAATATATGCCCCGATTTAACACGGGTAAAATAAGAATTTTTATCTCGCTCTAATTTTGGGTAGTGCGATTGCTTGTTTAATTTGCAAAACTGCTTATAGCAAAATAGAAAGTATAAATAAGAAGAAAACAATTAATTATATCCTACTATATGCAAACACAGCGTGTAAATTTATAAAATAAACTTTAACTCACTAGCAGAATCGAATAACATAGGAATAAAAAAAGTAATAAAACAAAAACAAAGAAGGGCATGATAAATTTACAAAATGAAATCATTATTACTCATTCAATAATACAGAATACGGTATATATATTTATACAAGTATATGTGTTTATAATATATTATAATTATAATTTGATCGAGAGCCACTACCCTAGAAAAATCCTATGTTATAAAAGTTTAACTACAAATTATAAAACTTTATAATTTAATTTATTAAAGTGATAAAATTTTAAATAAAGAAGAAGAACCTTTTCACTTCGAATGCGCTATTAATGGTGGTTCTGTTATTTTCAGAGAAGTTTAAATTGGGTTGCAAATTTATGTGACTGTTTACTTAACCCGAACTTACTGGCACTGCCGTTGCCACCGATAACTGTTCAAGTTATTTTACTGCGTCACGGAGTATATTTGTTGTGTAACTATATAAGGTAGACGGATGAACATGTTTGTTTTTCATTTTCAATGTGTTAACATTTGTATTACGTAACATACAGAATTGTACAGAAGCTTTCAATTATTCTGACGTTTCTAATACATTTATATTGTATCTATTTGGAAAGGGAATAAAGGAAGAATATATATTTAGATACGACAAATAATTAGTCAAAATGAATTAAATATAACCACGTCTTATTATTGCTCGCTACAATATAAGACTTGCAAATATTAGCTTTGTCGTACCTCCATATTAACCTACTGTTAGCACGACTTGACTAACAAATGTACCAACGTTTATATGCATAAAGATATTTGAAAACGTACCAGGCTCGACCTAAAAATCAGTACTTTTCTTTTAAATAATCAGATCTCCACTACGGTTAGCATCACAATCAAAATTACTTATGACTAAAAAGCAGTATTTAAAACAGGAAGTGAATAAACTCATTATTTAAAATATATATACCCGAACACTACTATATATGTATACCAATCACAAAGTAGTTATTCAACGCCAATTATTGATACTTAGTATTTCTGTTTTGCGATTTAAAATGTGAGAGAACCATTTTTATTAAAATGGGAAATTACATCTTAAAACTAAAAAAAACTAATTACCGTACTCGTTCGGTATAGTTTGATAACTATAAATACTAATGAAATACAAAACCAAAGAGGGAATTATTTCGAAACTCAAGCCATAAATTAGAGAGATCCCGACAGCCAATGGCAAAGTTTAATATCTATATTACGAAATGCAACCACGAGTGCCCTCTGAAATGAAATCGGAACGTGAACGCAATCAGAAGCCAGTAGAAAATTGCCTGGAAATGAACATTGTAGAATATTATTGCAAGATATCTTCGGATGCACTTTGGTATTCTATCTTTGAAGATGAAATAATGTCATTATTGATATCTTGATACTTGTAACGCACGTAATTTATCATAAAGCAGATCGATAAAACGTGGATTTGGTTATTGCTTTAAATTCGTACTGAATTTTCGCATATGAAGTTACAAAAAAATTGAACTTGAAACAAATCGTTATTAACTTAAATAGCCATTGATATAAATAAGAAATTTA
This sequence comes from Nymphalis urticae, assembly GCA_905147175.2. Classification (NCBI taxonomy): domain Eukaryota; kingdom Metazoa; phylum Arthropoda; class Insecta; order Lepidoptera; family Nymphalidae; genus Nymphalis; species Nymphalis urticae. The sequence continues at coordinate 9,264,074 of LR990004.1, read as the reverse complement.
TATAGTGCTAAAAATGCTCCTTGAGGCACTCCGTATTTTTATTGGCCTTAAAGATAATAGAATGTATTAGTATAAAGTTTTATAAGATTACATAATAAATTTAATCATTTTTAGAAACAATTTAGATTATTCTCAAAATACATTTAACATTTTAGATTTCTTATCCGATTAAACTAATCCTTTAACTTTGAATATTGATGAAAAATAATTTCACATACAGACGCGTTTATATCTAAGGCAATAGTATCTATTTACTGCGCGGTGAGCCTTAATTCTAGCCTGTTTTTACATATTTGTTGGAAACAGTCCATTTGTTTCCTCGACAGCTCAAACAATTTATATCTAGGATCGAAAGCAATTCACCCGTTTTTAATATGTTATCCTCTTAAAGTGAAATATTTACTCGTATTAGAAAAGGATTTATCTTCTCCGATAGTATTTTCTTATTATTGTCTTTATCTTTAGTTGTATTTATTAACATTGTTTAAAAGATTCTCATCGGAGAAATACACCGTGATCTATTAATCATTTTCGTATTCACTATAAGACAAAACACTTGGTAAAATAATACTAATAACGATAATTGTTCTATACCAATAAATGAGATATTTATTTTGTAAAGAGTAATTTGTAAAATGTATACAACAATATACAGCGCGTTTCGGAGGTTTACGGCCTTAAACATTGCTTAGCGACTGATTAGTCGAACATTTATTTCTCCCTTTCTCTCATTATTGATTTGACATTCAAAAGAAGAAGACACAACATTGTTTAATTCATCACACGCTTACCAACGTTCATGAGTAAGGCCGTTAGTATTTAATATTATTGAGTGCGCATGACGAGCGTGAATTTCCTTTTCTTTTCAATAAATAAACGCAATGTATACAAGTTTTTAGATAAGAAATTATATATGTATATTATATAAGTAATAATAACAGAAACAAATTTGACATAAAAATAAAAAATAAATACCTAAGATAGGTATGCTTGTATGTAAATAAATTTGACGTGACAAATCGATGTACGACGAATTAATGTAGTCAGCTGGACGTTGAGCCTCTTTCGTCTCTTGTCTTATAAGACTACAGTCTACAAAAGTGGGGCTTACCATTCCCACTTGTCGGGTTAGTAAAAAGTATTCTAATGAGAGCTTCTCAGTATCTACTTCTGGTAATCGGTAAGGAAATCTTTAAACATTAATTCAGTTATATTTTTTTTTTAAACCAATATTGTTATACAAACGTAACAGTTTTCACCTGTTCACTCCTTCTTAATACTGTTTCGTTGAAGTTGCAAACGTCGGTCACGTATTACAAAATAAATCGTGTAAATGATCTTTAAATAAACTTTCATATGATATAAATTGCAAGCGTGCGTTTACACAAGGGAGATCGGATAACGCTTTGTGCATACGACATGACTGTGCTTTCTTCCTTACATAACAATCCGTAACGGAAATGGTGAATCGAATTGAAAGTATAAATATCGAAAACATTTTTTACATTTAAATAACTGAGACAGATTTTCCTTAGTATGTCTATGTCGGTCTGCTTATTTTGTATCTTAAATAAATAAAATTATATTTCTAACAGGCTGTTACTATAATATTAAATATACAACAATACTAATCCATACAAATGAATACTTTTTGTCGGGAGTAATCTTCAAAACGTATAAATATTTAGTTACGGATAAATATATTTCATATTTATTTACTTAAATCACCCGGATTTAAGTGTATAAGTTTTCGACATTTCGTGCATAATAACTGCTTCCGTCAGTACTGTTAGGTGTAGTTTTTTAGTATTCCATTTTCATTACACGTTGTGAAATGTCACGCTGCGTCTGTCTGATTGTCAAAACGCGACGAGCTCAAGATTTACCGAACGGATTTTCATACGGTTTTCACTGATAATATAATTCATTAATGTTTAGTTTAAATTGACTGAAATATAACAATGATTGTTGAAGATGTCGGAAAAAACATGTGAACGAAATATGTGAAACGTGAGAAGCCGGGACGAGTAGCTAGTATAGATATTATAATATAACGCGACGCGAGTGTAACCATGGGGCACAGCTAGTAAATAACATAAAGTAGATTGAAGTAAATCCAAGAATTTATTTAATAATCTGTACATTATGTGTACGATGATGAATTATCTAATAACTCACAAGAGTAAGAGCAATGTCATCAAGTGACAGCTACCACTGTCGCCGCGCTTTCAAATATCGAAGTCATTATGACCGTCATATCAACAGTTATTACTGTTTCCAATCTCTCGGAATATTCTCTAAGATCATTTCGAAATTAAGTCCAATGTCATGTTTAGTAACTCATTATAGTTATGTATGAAAAGGTTAATTTTATGAGAAAGTTTATAAGAATATAATATGTGATAAAAATGCATCAAATCCTACATTATACAGTCCAATTAAATTTGGTATAATTTTTAATAATATTATAAATGCAAAAGTGGATTTGTTTGTGCGCTTTCCCGTTTTAATAACTTAACCGATCGTCATGCAATTTTTCATGCACGTTGTTAAGAGTACAGAAAGACATAAGGTACCTAAGTCCCCCCATTTGCAGGCAGAGCTGAAGGCGGAAACTTCTGTCATGCTTTCTCAAAATAAAACCGGCCAACACATAAACAATTATGTAACTAATAGAAAATATACCCCAGAAGCAATGTTCCGTTTGTGTCAGTCTGTTTATTTGAGATATATATATAAGACGTATGTAATTAAAATTGGGAAGGTAATTTGCTAGAGGTAAAGTTGAACGACTTGATTTGGTGAAATTGTCTTTAGTACTACTCAAATTAGGCGCTTAATTATAAGCAACCACTAACAACAAATTCATTTCTAAATAACAATTAGCTAGAAGCAATACTTAGTTCAGTTATTTTCCGGTTGCAAATGTGAGTTAGCCAGTGTAACTACAGGCACAAGGTACGTAACATGTTTTCCCAATGTTGGTGGCACATTGGTTATGTTTGGAATGGTCAATATTTCTTAGGCTGCGGTGTCCACTTACCATCAAATGAACCATCTGCCCGGCTACCTATCTATATTATAAAAAAACCGAATTGAATATAACTCCTAAAATAAAATGTACCTATGGACAAATTATTATATACGTCATATAACATTAGTCTAACGGGTGCTATTATGTTAAAGCTCAGCGGACGTCATATGTACATAATATATGTACTAGGAAGCAGACGAAATGACATCCCCCCTGATAAACTATGCATTGGAATCAAAAATTCTAACTGGCGTTTTCAAAACAAACGTGCATTCTGTTTTAAATTCAAGCGGAATGCACCTCGACTGCGTCCGTTTACGACCTGTTTCTATGCAAACTGCGGACATAAAAACGGACCACGTTTACACTTTGCCGTAACGAGATTTCCTTGATAATCCAAATGTCGAATCGAAATCAAAAATCTTATCAAAGAGACACGTGTGCAGAATGTACGTAATGTGATAGTGTTATATTTTGCGCGAGTACTTGATAAGGATAGCAAGTTTTTAGAACTTATTATAATTAAGCTTATTAATTTATCTTACAATATTTTGAAACTAATTATGCAACTACACAACTAGTAAAACAGCTTAAATGAAGCCGATATATCTCACGGGGATGCCCCGTGCAGAGTTAAAGTCTCAGTATACTTTATTCATATAACATAAGTTATATAGATTTAATAAAATTATAAACAAAAATTCAGTTAAAAAAATTAATGACATTATAGATATAAATTATTGTAAATATATATTTTAATTATATTTAATTGTATATGTAATAATAATATTATAATAATGTCCTCCGGTCGATTTCGACTACGGCGGCCAATCTCAAGAGAGATTAACCAGTCAATCTTTATATAATTATCAAATAAAGCCTCTCGACACATAACACTCATACTAAAGTAATTTAAATTAAGCAGTAACAGTAACTTCCACAACATTCTCTATTAAAAAGTAAAATAAACATTTAAGCGCTTGTCCCGTCCCATCCCGTGTCCCGTTAATTGCTGGACATGTTCGCTGGCGTTTTTGTTAACTGCACACTCATAAAATGTTCAAATTGGACCCATTAACACCGAGATTGGTCATAAAGCCGGTACGCGGCTAATTTGGCGGTCTGTTCGGTTGGGAATGGCCTAAGTTTGACCAGCTCGCGTATTACCTGACCAGATAATGTTTGAACCAACCTTTTCCGTTAATTTTTATGAATGGAAATATAAGTTTTACTTTTTGTGAATTAACATTGGCCGTCCGTAATTGTCCAAATGCTGGACAAATGTCTGATTTACTTTTAAGAAGAAGATTTGTTGGCTAGTTGGACAAAATTAAATCTGACGTTTGTAAGTTTTCTTTATAATGTATATTTCTCGCGACGTTTTTAATTTAAAAAATGAATTAAAAACAATATTATATTTTATTCTTAGTGGAGTAGAAATCAATGGAATTTATAAACAGCAATTCGTAAGATTAACGTACTGAACAATCTTCGAAAGCTAGATTTTATTATTAAGGTTTAATCTACTTGTATCTGTTATAAGACTCAAGGGACATCTTAGTTCCCAAGTTTGATGGCGCATTAACGATGTAGGGAATGGTCAACATTTTTTTTTTATAGAAAAGGAAGGCGGACGAGCATATGGGCCACCTGATGGTAAGTGGTCACCAACGCCCTTAGACATTGGCATTGTAAGAAATGTTGCCCATCGCTTAAATCGCCAATGCGCCACCAACCTTGGGAACTACGATCTTATGTCCCTTGTGCCTGTAATTACATTGGCTCACTCACCCTTCAAACCGGAACACAACAATACCAAGTACTGCTGTTTTGCGGCAGAATGTCTGATGAGTGGGTGGTACCTACCCAGACGAGCTTGCACAAAGCTCTACCACCAGTAAAATTTTCATTAACATTTCTTACAGTGCCAATTCCTATTGTTGATGGTGACCATTTGCCATTAAGCGTCCTAGTTGTTTGTCCGCCTTCCTATTTTATATAAAAATATAAATATTAAGTCACTTATTATAATATAATAAGTAATACAATAGCGCGGTTACGAACCGCCTAGCAATATAAAAGTTATAGGTTTTCGATCTTGCTTTCTTGGCCCCCACTCCTAGTACGGAGTACCAGTTTTACGCTTAAATAGGGAAATTAATAATTCCTTTAAAATAATAATTCCCATTATTAATTTGAAAAAAAAAAACGTATCTATATTTATAGATTGTTTTCTTTACTTTCAGAGTCGAAGACGAAGCGTCTTCACCCGTAAACAAAGTAAAGTGAGTAATCTATTTATATGATTCTATTCATAATTATTATATCATTATTGTTATACGTAGCAATCGTTTTATCCGTGTTTCGGTATAGAAAAATGTTTTAATAAAGTTAATTGTCGAATTCATTCCAAAATTTCCATTCCTTGATATCTAATCGTTTGAGTCTAGTTAGGATACATGAATAGGTGCACTTAATAAACCTTGCCTTATGATGAATTAAAAAAAAATACTTAAGCCCCATGTAATATAGTTATTGATAGTACTAAACATTGTTCCGAATGAAATTATTGAAATTACTTAATTTATTACAGCGATAAAAGCGGCCTCATCACGCCGCCCCAACAGAATGGCGGCGGGGATTCCCCCCCTCCGGAGAAAGAGAGGGCTGACCAGGAGGACAATGAAAAGAGTCACTCCGGTCCAGTCCCTCACTGTGCGGAGGGACCAAACGACGACCTGTACGCCATACCTGTCAAATTGCGTCCCAAGAAAGAAACATTGCCACCAGGATGGGAGAAACATGAAGGTATTACAGAAGTATACAGTCTTACGGATCAGTCTCATATTTCGTTACGTTTTTAATCGGGATGGCCCAGTGGCTAGACCACGTGAATATTAACCTAAAGTCGTGGATTGTAATCTGGTAAAGCACGGCTTAGCATTTATGTTGATATTTATTTCAATTTTTGTTTATAATTAATCTTATGCTTAGAGGCTAATGAAACATCGAAAATGCGCATGTATAGCGTGAAATAATACTATATACATGCAACATATAGTCACACCAAACAAGTCACAGATACTATATACTATATAATATTTACATAAGAAATGACACTCAAATACAATTAAAATATTTTGTTTATTTATGATGTCGTTTTAACAGAATTCCTCCACGGCGATTATGCTCAAGGGAGACTAGGGAACTTGTAGGATCAAAATCGTGCAAACAACGATCCACTACTCCCTTTCTAATAATCCGTTGAGACGGCAATCCGACACGATCGGAGAGCATTTACTCTTTAGTACTTTCCGAGGCACGGGAGATAATGAGAATAGCTTGACAGAAAAAACATATTAATGTATATCTTAAATTAAATTGCAAATATATGATTATTGCATTAATTTTTCTTTCCATCATAATTACAGACAATGATGGTCCTTATTATTGGCACATAAAAAGCGGGACCATTCAAAGGGAAATACCGAAAATGCCGCCCATCGAAGCGAGAGAGTCTCGCATATCAATGGTCCGAGACTGTTCGAACTTGTCAGATATCAAGTATGAAGGTGCTATGACGTCATCCGTCACCAGGAGTACCACGAGCGGTGCTTTGGATCATGTCGATCAAGACTTTGAAAGGAAACGAAGAGAGGAAGTAGCTTACAAGTGAGTTTGATAAAATGCATGTATCCTTAAATATACCAAGTATTTTCACAAAATCATTTTGGGTGGATACCACCCACTATATAGTTATTCTACCGCCAAATAATAATATTTCGTATTTTGTATTTCGGCGTATGAGTTAGTCAGTTTAATTAAGAACGGGCATAAAGGACATAACATGTTAGGAATAATTGGCAGCGCATTGATGGTGTAATTTTAATTTCTTAGTTGTGCCAGTGTATCATATGTCATCAGGTAGTCCATTTTGTCATTATTCTTCCGTCCGAAAACATATTATAATAAATACCAATTTAATTTTAATCAAAATAATGAATTATAGCTATACATAAATAATGTTTTCTTTATTTTGCTTTAATATGTTTATAATAATTATATATTTTTTTAATTTAAATCGACAATTAATAAGATGTACGACATATAATATTTTAAGTATTAACTTATAAAATAAACAAAAGTTACGTTGTTTACTTATAAAATGAATAACGTTAAAATATCAAATAAATACATAACAGCATTTGATCATATGTTACGTAAGAACTGAAACACAATTTCTGATCGGTTGCCTTTGGGTAAATAATTTAGTAATCGGTCTTATATCCATAGACGCCGCAGTTATCCCGTCCGTCCCGAGCAAGACGGGCGCGCTGTACGTTTCTTCGTCCGATCTCTCGGCTGGGTTGAGATCTCCGAGGCTGACCTCACACCGGAGCGCTCAAGTCGTGCAGTTAATAAGTGTATCGTGGACTTGAGCCTCGGTCGCAATGACTTGCTAGACCAAGTCGGCCGCTGGGGTGATGTGAGTTACATTTTTGCTACATTTCTCAATTTTTTTTTAGTTATTTACATCGATATATATAAAATGTTATATAATGTGTATTATTGATAACATATTTCATTTTTGTTAGACTTCTATATGCATCTATATATTTAACAAAGCAAAATACAATAAAAGCTAAGAACTTGATTTATTAGAACATTTTGATATTTTAGTCAAATTATATAAGCCTAGCCTATAATTAAAAGTAAATTAATTATTTAAAATATGACAAGAATTTTTGAGGTGTGCACTTTTAGAATTTTTAATACGTTTTTTTATAGTCGTTGCCAACGTTTGTTGAATTGCCAACTTATTATCAACAATTATTGGATATGTTTAGGAGTTTTATTTTCATTCCAGGGTAAGGATCTCTTCATGGACCTAGACGATGGAGCCCTTAAGTTGATCGACCCAGAGAGCCTGAATACGTTGCACACACAGCCGATACACACGATCCGTGTGTGGGGAGTCGGCAGGGACAATGGACGGTGAGTGACCCAGGAATTGTATAATGTGTTTCGAGTGTCAGCTAAGTAGAAATAATATTGTGACGTCTTTCCATAAAACAGCTATTGTAACTTAGTTTGTCATGAAATAAACTTACAACTATTTGACTAATAATAATCTTTTTCATTATGCATTCCGGGATTAGTGAAAGGTATGAAATAAAATGCATAAAATTTGTAGAGATCATCAATTACATGCAGTAGATGAAGATTTTTTTGTGATACGTAGTAGACAAAAATCGTTCAATCTTATGATTTGCAGATACTTAAAAGAATAATCGCGTAGAGTTTTCTTGTATTAACTGGTAGTTACTCGAAGATCTTAATTAAAATTACTTTCCAATATAATCTGATAGAACTCGATCTAAAATTTGTAGGTCTTGTCAAGTCCTATCCGACTAAAATGATAAGTTTGCATTCAATCATAAGGATCAATGCAGTATAACATTTGACAGAAAACCAAACGACAAAATTGGAGTTATTTGACAGTTTATTCATCGAATGCTACAAAAAACCTACTATCTATTTACTATGAGTGATATTTTTCGAATTCGGCTACTTACCAAATCATTTTTCAATCAAATATCAGTTTCGATTTAGTCGTTGATTTCATGTACATTCAATAAAACAGTACAATTAAGTTTGTAGTGATACAAATAGGATAAAGGAAATTAGAAATCAATATAACTAGGGTATAGGAAATTAGAAGATTTTAAGTTCTCCAAAAGATACCTTATTACTTATTTTTGGACTTTATTGATGCAGAGACTTCGCATACGTGGCCCGCGACCGCGTGACGCGCAAACACATGTGCCACGTGTTCCGCTGCGAGGCGCCCGCGCGCTCCATCGCTAACGCGTTACGGGACATCTGTAAGCGCATCATGATCGAGCGCTCGCTGCAGCCGCCGCCGCGCCCTACTGACCTGCCGGCTGCCAGGCGACCGCGACCACTGTCTGGTGAGTGCAGTCTTACTCTTCAGCTCAGTAGTACACAGAAAGTTCAGCGATGTTATAGCTCCAAAGATTCCATTAAGTGGAAGATACAAATATTTCTATCTTGACCAAAAATTTAGAGAGAGCCAAAAAAAGAAATATTATTGATGTATTAAGTTTTACCTTATACGGATAATTTTGAAATCATAACAAAGGTAATGGACATGATATGATATCACGTTATGAAATTTAATAAATGTTTAACTGTATACTTTCAAAATTACTAAATACTTGCCACATTTATTTCATAAAGTGGTATTGTATTTATTAATATTAAAATAGTAATTATTGATTATTATTGGAAACTGTTATTTAGGAGCGTCATTCCCGACTCCGATGGAAGAGCCTCGGAAGACAGTAAGAGCGAGATATCTGGGCAGTGCAGAAGTCCCGCGAGCAACAGGGATGGACGTACTGAATGACGCCATCGACCGACTGGCAGCGGCTCGAGCGCCCTCCGCCTGGAGACCGGTCGCTGTTGCTGTCGCGCCCTCCATGATCACTATCACAGAAGAAGGGGTAAGCCTCATAAATGGTTTTTAATCAAAATATTGTATGTATGGAAGAAGAATGTCTTCAATTCCATGGCTTCATTGACGGTGTAGAGAATGCATAAAGAACGTTTAAAAACGGTGTATTTAACGGTGTCAATGTTTTGGGCAGTAACGACCTGCCATCACATGGTCTATAAGTTCGTCGGCCTTCCTATTGTAAATACCCCGGCCATCCCGCCCGCAGGAGTGCAGTCCGCTAGTGGAGTGCCGCGTGCGCTACCTGTCGTTCCTGGGCATCGGGCGCGACGTGCGGCGCTGCGCGTTCATCGTGCACACGCCGCAGGACCAGTTCGTGGCGCACGCCTTCCACGCCGAGCCCTCCTCCGGCGCGCTCTGCAAGACCATCGAGGCCGCTTGCAAGGTTTGACACTCGTAGAGTTATCCCACTCCAAAATGCGTCGTAAGGGCTGACTAAAAGAAAAAAAGAAGAAGGCTTTTACCAAATAGTGGTGTTTACGTTAACGTTGGCGTTAACTTTAACTGGCTTGATGATAAAAAAAAAAGTAGCAGTCATTTAAAAATGCTGTGTGTCCGCAGTTGCGCTACCAGAAATGTCTGGACGCGCACGGCGGCTGCGGCGCTGTGGGCAGCACAGTGGGCGTGGGCGCAGGGGGGGACGCGACGCGCGCGTCGCTCGGACAGGCGCTCAAGTCGCTCGTGGGCTCGCTCACTGGCCGACGCGCCTCCTGAGCGGCGACTGACGGGTGAGTGGGACTTTACTTATTTAATAATATAAACGAAACTGTATCCCTTTATACTAAATAAACAAGCGATGTGGTAACTGTCTGTAAAATGTAAATTTTTGACATGTGCTAATATGGAAGTTTTAGTTCCTTAACAACTTTAAAATATTAAAGGTGATGAAGTATTTGTTTCCAGTCAACTCCCAGCGATCCACGACGAGGAGCGCACCGCGTAGCCGCCGCCCGCGCCGCACTCGCGCCACTCTCGCGCCACTCCCGCGCCACTCTCGCGCCGCACCGCTGATACGCTTCCCGCGAAAGTATCGCTCCGTTATTATTTCACGATGTACCATCAATGCGGTTAAGATATTAGTATTATAAGTTAATAATAAAAAACCGATATAATAATTTTACGTTCTCGTTTCAAATATTTACACGGTATTCCGTATAATATAATATAATGTATTAATTAAATAATGAATAATCTATCAATGCTTTATACTGTTCATTTTAAATATAACTTGAATATTTGATGACATAATATATAATTAATAAAATATCACGGTAACGATCGTATTTCAAATGTATTTCAAACTTGTTTAATTGTTTTGTTTTTAACATAAACAACCTTATGCACGTTGTAAAGTTGGATTAGTTAAACAATGCTATCTTCTTCTTTCGAAAGTCAAATTAATAATGATAGAAAGAGAGAGAGAGATCAGTGTTTAACTAAACAGTCGCTAAGCAACGTGTATAAGTAAGGTTTAAATAGTTTCGGGTTACGTTATGATTTCCTTAGCAGCGCGTTCCTGTCACGAAACTGAAGTGTGGAAAAGTTTTTATAGCACAAATAAAAAGTTGACAATCATATGTTTTCTGTTCTTCTAATTTCAAATTATGTAACTAGTACTTGAATGAGTTGTTAAAATGCATACAAAATTGATAATTATCCAAAATAATTTACAAATGTATTCATATGAAAAGTTTTGATTAAATACATTTTATATACATATCTAAATATACGATAAATTAATTTTGTTAGTAATCGAATAAGCAATTATATAAACATATGTCACATTCACAAGATTCACGATTTCACACAAAGTTAGGATTTGTTCACACTGATATCGACCACGCGTTCTTTTAGCCTATTTGTAAAAAGCCTGTATTTTCACTTCTTGTTATAATAATCTGCCGTATGCATTGGTGTTTAGAAATAATATTGCATTCATATTAAGTTGGTCTCATAATAGTTACCTTATAATAAACTAGTCGTAGAGCGTTATGGTTTTGTAAATTTTAAGGCGATATAAATAATTTTAAACGATATTTCTATTCGAATTGGTCCAGTCGAATAGTTACAGAATAAATTTAAAGCCATAAAAATAGTCATGTAAAATAATGATTCGACATTTAAATAGATTTTACGTTGTCTGTATGGTGTAATATCATTGCCTTTGTCTAAAGGGAAATAAACAAAAATAAATTGACACTTGTCAAAACAGACATTTAAATGTTTTAAATGTTGTCTATTATTAAACTGACTATTTCTGTCACAATTTCTCAGCCACTTAAATGCACATATATAAAAGTTGCAGTATGTAATACATGTTTTAATAATTATAATTAAGATGGACGTTAGTCAGTAAATATGGATAGATAATAAATGGAGGCGATGGGAAAATGTAAATACAGTTGTAAGCTTGGATGGAATTCGATTAAATTTAGTGTAGCTAATGGATTGATATTTGGTAATTTTCGACTGGAAATATAAAAACAACAAGCGTTTTTTTGATTCCAGTCGAAAATGTTTAACGCGAGCACGGTATGAAGAAATTTTGTCACTTAGGGTGATCGCGAATTTTGCTACTGATTGCGTTCATTTACAATATTATTTAATAATAGATTTTTTTGACATTTAACTAAATGTATTAATTGTTTGAACACCATTCAGTGTTTATTAGTTAAATTAAAAAATATATGCTTTAAATTTTCATCAGTAGCTCTATAAGCGTTCACTCTTTCTTGATTTCTGAAATCTGATTGGTATTTCACGTTGGATGTAGAATAGTTTATCCAAATAGGACCCTACGTGTATAGGTAAAGAGTTTATTTTTGCTTAGGCTTGTATAAAAATGTATTGAATTGCAAAAGATAAATATTTTTGGTAAAACATCGCGATGGATATCGTTATATTCATATATTTACGACGCGTAGCTTATCTAAATTAGTTTTTGACATTCAAATGTCATTATACAGACGATGTAATATTTAATAACTGTTCACAGATCTATTTATTTGCCAATTAGGCTAGTGATGTGCCGACACAGTCATTTTTGGTATTCGAATATTTTTAGCGTTAATAAAATAAAAATAATCGATCCAGAAGTCGAGTCACAGACTCGAGTATTAGGTTCGAGTTCCTTAATGTTTCTCACTTCGCAAAACACGAGCAGTAACAAAATAAATAATTAGTCTTCGAATTTAAATCTACATTATTCAGTCGAAACTAAAATAAAAACATTAAATAAGAAATATAATACTTTATATACAATAACAGAAATTCAATTCAGTATTCGAATACTATTAATACATACTTTAAATCCTTACTCCAGATTGTACATCCAAATAGTTTAATTCGAGAACTCTAGTACACGATTACATACTCTAATGTCTCGGCACAACACTAAATTTGGCTAGAATCAGAAAGATATTTTATAACGCAAGCCTCATATTAACAAGGGTGTCTGAAATCGTTGAGCTTTCAATAACTATATATTTGTATTAAAAATTTTAAATTATTCGCGATATGTAGATACAAGCTAAAATGTTCTAAACACCATTTTGTGAATATTTCAAACAAAATGGCAATCTTAAATAACAGCTGTTGCTAGTTAAACAACTTAAATAGTTTTTTCTAAAATCAAGCGAATAATTATTTCTGTATATAAAGCAATGTGGGACCCACAAAAGCCGAAAGCGAATAAATTTGAAAGCACTGAATCTGAAAAAAGTATAATAATATTATCCTCTGTGTCTATATCACTAAAATAGTTCTAAATGTATGTAGGGAGGCACGTCAATGACCTTTTGCCGCCATCTTGAATGTGTTCCGTCGAGTTATTTAATTCAGCCATTTTGTAAAGTATAACTAGCTGTTCTATTTGTTCGCTAAAAGGTCATTTTCGTGGCTCGTAATAGACTAAGGCGTTCGTTAGATATCACAAATTAGCTTCAAAATATACATATTTCAAAATACCTTTATTAGTGATCAATGTTGCTTGTCGTATAAATACGTCATAATATAAATGATTACACGGAGCTGTTCTTATTATACGTAAATATAGTTTTATTCACATGTTAACAGTAAGTAATTTAATGCCATTGTTTTTACAAAATGATATCCGTATGTAACTGGTCGTCAACGCGAGCTGGCCTAACATTTACATAATAACAAAACAATTTATTATTAATCACAAAGTTTGTAGTGATAACTTGGATTAATAAGATAATTCTAAATAACTAATAACCGTTATACAAAGTTAAATAATGTACAAGTTTTATGAATCGGCGTTTGAACGCCGCGCTTCAGCCGCTCGTGTGGACGCCCTTAAGCAATAGGTGGATTGCAAGCTTGACTGCCCCTTATCGGACAAAGTATATGTCAATATTTTCTATAAAATATAAAACATTTATAAAGTAGTTTATAGATAGCTTTACAATTTAAATTTCTAGCTCACCGATGGATTGGTATTGATGGGAGTTAAAATTCGAACCGTCATCGCTTTGACAGCTTAAAAGCCTTAAAGATTGTGGCTTTTAATAAATAATTTTGTGAAATTAATAAAAAAATAATTATAAACACATACTGTTGTTTCATTATATTCCGTATTTTTTTTATAAAAAGGTGTATTTTGCTAATGAAAATATATTAAAACTTAATTTAAAGAAAAAAAGGTACTTTATGGGAACCAAGAGCGTGCCAAATTTCCAAGCATCTAGCTTCCAGCATCTTCCAAGATTCTTCTTATATCTTTTACGCGAAAAACGCTTTTACGATATTTTTCTGCCACAGTATGCATTATGTTACTAATTTATAGTCTATGGTCACTTAACGTATATATGACTACTGGCACACGAGTCCCTTGTACACGTAGACAGAGAAACAAATAGACCAAGGGGCCGTGAAGCCGCGATTGAGACAGAGATAGTTTGTCAATGTGTGCGTATAATGTTGTCATAGTAACTGCATTCCCTGTTGTGGGAGATAAATAATTTTCAGGATTTAATTAAAACAAAATGAGGTTATCCAATGTTACTTTTTAATACTTATTATATATTTTTTTAAATAAATATTTTTTTGTTTTCCAACTACACCCAAAAACCGTTGCGTTGTTTGTTTTTGTTTACGTTATCAATAGTTCTTCAGTATCTTTATATGGTACTGGATTAGCATTCTCCTCCGATGTTGAAATCTAAAACACTCAATTAAATTATTAATAAAGAATGGTTGCCACATATATTTCATTATTCAATGTTAACCTCTTGACTCGGAATCTAATAATATTATAAAGTCATGTTAAATAATGTTGTCGTTAGGAAATTATAAATAGAACGATTAAATTAAAATAATATATATACATATAACGAAGCACTTTAGGTTATTATTGGAATCCGTAATTATTTATTTACATTTTCGACAAGTCGATATTTTTTATCGAAAATCGGGACACTTTTCTAGCTGACGCTGGCAGCACTTACATGATAAATAATTATAGGTTATGAATGATAAAACCTGGAAAATCCTATTATCTTCAGGATTTTAATGCAATATAAGGTTCCGTCATGCTATGGCATAAATAAACATCACCGAGAAACTATATTTAGAGACAAAATAGTCGTACTTACGCGTGAAAATACACGCCGCCAATTTCCTTCTTGCTATCACTTTAACATGAAATAATACGACAATGCACCATTGTATAACCTTCGATATGATATAAGGATTGTTTCTCGGCCTTTACACTGGATTTGAATCGTTATCTAACATAAAAATAAGCGAAAATTGAACAAACAAAACAATTAATGCACCAACTGTCAAGTTTGTTTCGCAACTGAGTAGCGAAACAAACACCAAAACAGGTTACGCGATAAGGGACAAAAGATTTGATAATTCTATCTCTGTCTAAACCATAGGTAACGTAATTTTCGTACTCTTTCTTGTGTAAGTGAAAAGGAAAACGTCATTGCGTCTATTTGTTTCTCTGTCTACGCTTGTACACGAGTATATCCGGGGTCAACGAACTATATTTTGTTATTTTTATGCATTAGTCGATAAGTGGACATCGAATAATTGAAAAAAAATATTTTATTAAAGAGGAAGCCAACGAACGTTATTTATTAAGATTAAATCAGTCTTATTGCTTATTTAAGAAAATTGTACCAAAATACATATAAATTATAGGCTAACTTAACATTCAAATAAAAAAACTCCAATTTTAGATATAAATAAAAACTAGTGAATAGCATAATCACTTTTTTTATCGTATAGGTAGGGGAACGAGCATTCGCTATTGGCCACCTGATGGTTAGTGGTCACCAACGTCCAGACATTGGCATTGTAAGAAAGGTTAACCATCGCTTATATCGCCAATGCGCCACCAACCTTGGGAACTAAGATGTTATGTCCCTTGTGCCTGTAATTACAGTCACTCACCCTTCAAACCGGAACACAACAATACCAAATACTGCTGTTTTACGGTAGAATATCTGATGAGTCGGTGGTAGTCGGTCCTACCCAGACGAGTTTGCATAAAGCCCTACTACCGGTGGGCATATAGGGTGTTTCAGAACGCTTGTATGGGGACTGTTAACGTGTTAAGAGAGAAAAAAAAAACAAAGAAATTCTATTCATTATAAATATTTATTCATCATTACATTACATTGGACATAATTTGGGATTTCAGGTTAAAAAACTTTACATCATAATTACAAACTGAACCTAAATATTTCGTCCATAAATAAACCTTTATAACATCTCGCATTAGTATTAAAATAAACTGCTCCACGTTGCTTTGGACGAGGGAGAATACTGGCAGTGACAATTAGAAAAGACGAAACAAAACACAATATGTCAATATAATGCTACATACACACTGAGGCAATACAGAGACCAACAAAAACATAAGTAAAAGCTACATATATATTATATTTATATCACACATATTATAGAACATAAAAAAAGTTCTTATATAAAGCCAAGAAAAGTACTTTCTTTCGTTTTTTAAATAATAAAAAAAAAACATTTATACTTTCAAGCTTATTTACAACAGTTTTATGTACGAGAGTTTACTGTTAAGCAATTCAATTTTTAATATAATATAAGGCTTTATTTAGACATTTATATTTACATTTATTTATAACAAAATCCATTTCAGGCCAAATCCGATTAAGTAAAAAAAAAATTGATTCACTGAAACAAAATCCAAACAACAGAAATATAAATACATTATTACACATATAAAAAATATTTAGATTGCATTTAGAATCTAAAACACATAAGGAATAAAGAATGTTATTAAATATGTTTGATTTTTCATTAATTATGATAAACAAAACAAAAACATATAAAGCAAAACCTGTGAATTTAAACGTGGAGCAGCGAACATCTATTATACAGTGTGTTTCAAAAGAAATATGTAAAACTATATAATCTAACCTTTTATACAAAATACAGTAGTCTATACATGCCTATTATTTATAAAATCAATTGATTGTGTACAGAAATTTGGTTCAAAAAATCATTCATCATATTCCGATATTATCAAGACGCGATAGGAACATATCGTGCTATCTCACCTTATTACTGTATTTTCCTTGTTCTAAGCGTCTTAGTTTTTTTTTGCCCTGGCCACATTTAAAACCGACCACATCCGGCACACATTCGCTTTAACATTTTACGTTAAACTGAAAATAAGGCATTGTTTATTGCTATGAAAATTAGTACAGACAGAGACGAGAGATCGAATGTTGCCAGCCACACATACAACTGCACCATATTAATACATTAATATGTTAATTACACGAATTGCTATTTATCGACTAATTATCAAACAGCTTTGAAATTAAGGCAATCAAATCGAATGGAATATGTAAATCTAGGCTTTCTTTATATCTACTATTTCAATTGGAATAGGCTTTAGATAAATATTAATACATTGATTTCAATATTATTGTAGTACTTAGTACTAGTAGATGTAGTACTACTTTTTATTACTTTTAAGTTACAGGTAATAGGCAGTAATTTCCTTGATATTGGTGGCCAATCTGCATATGTATGATTATAAACAAGGTACCCACATGGTATGGGAAACTATTTCAATTTTTATTATTGAATGTACTTTGTAATATTTAAAAAGAATTGTCTTTTTGGTTAAAATTATCTAAATTGAATAATTTATTCATGTGTAACATATTCATTATAGATTTATGAACAGTTTTAACACTTGTAAAATGGGTTACGACAAGTTCTTATATATGTTCTTGTATATGGCACAGTCAGATATATAGGCCGCGGTCGGTTTTAAACAGGCCTTATATTATCTTAAAACTAAAAGATTTATAGTTACGTACTACCTTATAGGCCGAGCTCGTAGCGAAAGCACTATTTATTACATTTTAATTATATAATATCCACATAAATTTCATCAAGGTCATTTAATGCCTAAGTGACATTCTGATTTGATTTAATGTGGAGCATTTTTGATTTAACAAAAAAAAATATAGATTTCATTTGAAGACAATAATATATTATAAAATGTACATTATTAATGATATATAATTACAACAAATTTTGGTAAATTTCAATACGCACTTAAAATTAAGAATATCTCGATATTCTTCATATGTCCCTTTAAATTATGGTTACGTGACTATGTCTCTAAAATAAATAAATATAAAAAAAAATAATAAACTTCAATATTTCAAAACTAGTTACGGATGAGTGGGTAATTTTTAATTATTCATAGCAACACTATTCGTCGATCGATTGGTCGACTCGTTTGTAGCTAAAATGACATTAGAAGCGGACCAATCAGTGATTAGATTACACAATTGAATCAATTGACAAAATCCCGTGCAATTATAATAGTGTAAAACGTACATTGTGTGAGTTATGCCAGACGATTGTATTAACATATACATTTGCTTGTATTTATTCTTCAAACTATAAAAATAAACTGATATTATTTTATCTTTGTTAATATTTTACACACAATTATGTAAATAACTTTCATAATTCTGTTTATTACAGTTTCTAATGAAACTAGAGTATTGGTAAAATTGAAAAATTAAACTCTTCACAAGCTGGCAACATTTTCTTATAGTAACTACATTGTAACTGAAGTTCTTGATGTATGTGGTGTTTCATATGAGTTAATAGATTCAGAGCAGTCGATTATCATATTAATACATAATACTTTTGCTAACGAGAGCTCGGCTAACCACTTGTTTATATAATTCATCTCTTTATAGATCTTGTAGTGATAAGCGGCCATTTCTTTTATAAATATACTATCATTGTTAACAATTATATCATTTCATGATCTCCTCACCACGCAGCAATGTTTAAACGTCAGCCTGCAACCGAAAAATAAAAATTTTTAATCGAATTTGCTTATCATTTTAGAAACTGGTGGTTAGTATTTTGGTAGTTGTATTGTCTAATTTGTTTTTTAAAATGAATTCAGTGGTGAAGCGGTCAATATACTCCAAAGCATATATTTTGCGAACATTTACCGACTGCTATTGCATTTAATGAGCTCAATTGTGAGCTATTGATGTCTGCAATCTGCATTCATTGCAAGTTTAAATAAATTGGTTCCGTTTGACAAATGACTATTCCACCTTCTATATCTTAAAAATGGTTAAATGTTCGGCTAATGACAAATAGATTTGTTTAATACTTTACGCCAGAGATCGTTAATCGTTTTAACTAATATAAATATACGAACCTTTGGCTGCATCCATCCATTTTGTTCAAAGAAGTTTATTCTGCGCTGAAACAATTGACTATCTATAGAAAACCATATTTTAGACGTACAATCTAATTAAACTATTTATCAAGGAGCTAAACAAAGGAACATCACAATGAAATACAAAAAAAGCGCGATTGAAATCGTATGGTTCATATTTTTTTTTAATGGCCATCTATTAAATACGTTACGCCAAATTTGACTCGCCTCAACATGTGCGTCACGCTGTGAAACATTCCATCTCATTCTAGATATGGTGATTATTATGACGACGATTATTATTATTATTATTTGATAGAAGACCAAAAAATATTAGCTTATGAATTCACAATGATAACAAACACACATGTAATAATTGTCTTATTAATTAAATAGACAAAAAATATTAAAATTAACAACATATTTCACTAATTTCACTTTTTTTTTTGTAAAGCAGCGTTTCTCTTATTTTATCTGATAGTTCTTAAATATTGACTTCTAATAAATTTCGAACGATTTGGCGTGATAAAATAATTTAGTCTCGGTGTTTATCAATCGCAGGTTGTGCAGAGCGCACTCCTCCAATGCAACGATATTTTAAATTAAATCACATTAAATTAATTCAAACAAATATAATACTTGTATCGTTCGTCATAAATAACATCAAATAATAAAACCTTTGTAATAAAAAAGAATGATTATTGATTTGTTTGTCTCATATACATCCGATTAAGTTGAAACGTTGAACAGTTATTGACAGGCCCGGACTTACATATCCAAGGTCATTCCAAATATATTATTTTTGGCTGCGTAGTATACCTGTCGGCTGGCGGTGCCCTAGGCCGGTGCCTTGTATTGTATGTATATTACCTAGATGACGCAAATTGTATCGAATAATAGTTTACAAAAAAAAAATGAGGCTTTCATAATATTAGGTAGTTCTGCTATATAGAATAACTAAATCTGCGTTAATTTTATGACTTATATTATATTGTAGATATAATTAACGATTTCGATTATATGAGGAACGGAGAGTTAAGAATAAATAATATAATAAATGTTAGACATTAGACAAATATTAAATAAGCGATGGGATATAACAAAGTAAGGATTTTAAAGCACATATTATTGAAGCGGAATGATATTAAATTTACACACAATAAATGAAATTAAATAAAGAAAAAACTCCGTAACGAAACTCAGTCGTTATTTTAGAGTTATCGTTATATAAAAATTTACGAGTTACGTTATGTGAGTTTCATTGGAGTTATACAGGATGTTTTTATAAATTAAAGCCATGATAGAGGGTTCGTATTAAGAAAGCTATGATTAGAAGAATGAAGTAAACGATGTTTATCGAGAAGGAATAAAGCTTGCTGTGCTATGCATGGCTGATTGGACAGTGCATGGGAAGCTTTGGATGTTGAGGTAGAGACATATTAATATGCGTCGACATATTGCCGCTTATCTTTTTTTCTGAATCATTTCTTATTATCATTATAAAGTTTCAGGCTTGAAACGATTTTTAAAATCAATAGCGCTCCTATTATTTGTAAAACGGAAGTGACTGACTATACTAATCATATTGTGAGATCGATACGAGCTACAGGCGTAAACTAGTTTCATTATTACTATCCCATTATGTAAATATTCAACGTCCACCACTGGTAGTATTGTGTTATATCGTAGTAAATGGAATATTAATAGATTTTGTTCTAACCTTAGCAGACTATTGTTAAACTATTTTGTACATAATATATGACTCACGTAATATGTTTTTTTTAGGTTTCTCAGACATGTAAGATATTATCATAATACGCAACGGTTCCCCAAGGCCGTGACGTGTGAATCTGTCTCTACCTCAACGCATGGTTTAAGAAATCCAGCCAGACTTACAACTTGTCTCTATCGCTACGCGTTTCGCCGAATATGGCGGGCCGGCTGAACTTTTGTTTGGAAGACATCTCACGCTTAGCTGCTCGACAGAAACAACTAATTTATCTTTGCATAATAAAATAATCGATTTTATTTAACATTTTTTACGAAAATATTTTTTTTCTTAAATATATTCATCACCAGCGGCCCGCCCCGACTTCGTCCGGGTTTTATATCTTAATAGATATTTTGTAGGAACATTTGTATACCTTGATACCTTGGGTTACATTATTTACAATTTTCATAGGTATCTCTAATTTTTTTTGAAAATAAAATGCCTATGTAATATTCTAATAATAAAGCTCTCTCGCTCTCTCTCTCTTCGTATGTAGATGAATTTTTAAAATCCGTTTAGTAGGTTTTGAGTTTATCCATTATAAGCAAATACAAAAACAATCAAAACTTGTCTCTTTATAATATTAGTATATTAGACATTATCCTAGTATGTCAAAATAATTATACCCTTCAGTTTGTAATATTATCATTATTGTATAACAAAACTCACCACTAGTAATAACACCTCCATATGAATTGCAGTTCAACTTTGTTGGTTCTTGTGAATGCTGAAATGGTAAAAAATAATATTAATTATATCATTGATTCATATTAACAAGGCAGAGTCAAAAAGTTTATTTGGTTTTATTTGTAACATTTGTAATTGTTTTGTTGACTATACATCAAAAATATTTAGTATAGGGAATGTAATTTTAAAAGTTTCAGAAAATATTCTACAAATATTGATGTTTTACGGTAGAATATGTGATGAATCATGCTTGCAGAAAACCTTATCACCAAGGATATCCATGCTCTATAAAATTGAATGGAACTTTTGATGAATAAGTCAAGTAAATCGAAATTATGGACAATTATTCGTCTATGGCCAAGGTAACAGGGTAATATGATTTTAGCAAATAATATTTATGCCACATAAATAAATGTATGTAAAACGATTATACATACATAGCTATATATATATATATATATATATATATATATATTTCGATTTCCACTTACTATCTATTTACTAAAATAATAAATACAGTAATATAAGTAATATAATTTAACCATATTTATTCATAATTAATACAAACAGAGAGATACATATATAAATAACATACCTCCATCTCTCTTCTAGATAGAAACAGAGGGATATATATATATAAATAACATACCTCCATCTCTCTAAGGTTCCTCATAACGGCATCAAAATCTTCTTTAGTAGCTTCATCCAGCTGCTCCTTTCTACATTCCCTAAAAGAATTAAGACTTTTTTCACTTTTCTGTTTCAAACTATTCACTTTCCTATGATTTTCACTCACTTTGTCCTTCAAAGGCACTGTAACATTCTTATTCTCACTAGCTTTAAGTTCAATCTTGTCCGACTTATCTTCAACCACTTCAACATCACTGCTGCTATCGTCAACAGCCAGCGGCTCCTGGGGGACATCGGCTAATGGATCCATATCGGAAATTATTACAATGTCCTTTTTCTTCTTTACTTCAGGTGGCCTTTTGTCCGGTTTAGCGAATGTCGGTGAATGGTTAACTGAAACTAACCCAGGTCTCGGTATATTATTTTCCGCTATCCTCATACTTTCAATTTGCTTCTGACTTATTTCATCTTTAGTTTTTGGGCTGGGTGAACTCTTCTTTGATTGATAGTTTGTATCTATGTGCAGGGGAGATTGGACACTCTTCTCACGGGCAGGAGGAGCGGGTTTCTCTGGCTTTTTATGTTTCTCCTTTTCTTTTTTATGTATCATTTCATTAAGAGCTGCCGGTGATTTGACTCGTAAGAGGGGTTCCTTTGCTAGATCATTCACAGTACTGTTGACTTTTTTGTCTTTCTGATTGTTCACAACGGGAGTTATTGTTATACTGCCAATGTTATTTGGAATGTACGAGTCCTCTTTACTTCTATCCGAATCCTTCTTTCGATCCTCGGGCGTCTCAATCACCAGGTCCTTGTTGAGCGTGTAGGAGTTTATTAACGATCCAAAAACGGCCGCAGGGTTCACTTTATACTTTGAGTCCTTCTCCTCCTCGGGTTTTTCGTAGGATTTAACCGACGTCGTAACCGTGAGGGAGCTGGGGAACTGGATCGGCTCCGTGAACTGAGTGCTCGCTATAACGGACTGGGCGGCAGGCACGACCCTCTGCCGCTTGAGATCCGACGCCTTGACGTCCTTGCTCAAACTGCAAAGAACAATGCCAATTAGTAAGTAACGAATAACGAGTGAAACGATATGAGTGGTGTGCGGGCGGGCGGGCGTACTTGGCCTGGCGCAGCAGCGTGGGCACGCGCACGAAGCCGGCGGGGAAGAGCGGCAGCGCGCGCGCGCACAGCAGCGCGGCGCCGGCGTCGGGCGCGCCCGCCAGCGCGGCGAGGCGCGCCAGCAGCGCGCGCGCGCGCCCGCACCACGGGAAGCGCCGCTTGGGCAGGCGCCGCTCCGCGCTCGGCACCGCCTGCTTCTTCTTCTCCTCCTGCACGCGCGAGCACTCCGCGTTGTACGACGCCATCATCCCCGGCTTGCGCTCCTCTATTAATACTTTTAATCTGAAAAAGTACCGATTTGGACTTAAAGTAACACTCTAAACTAAACCATTGAGCACTTCATCAAATTACTATTATTAGTAACTTTGTAATACGATAAAAAAATAGATAATTAATAAAATGATGTCATGAAAATGGAAAATAACTTTAATTCCAGTCATGTTGTAGTCATAGCTGATCACAAAATATTTGTCAAAAATTCGAAACTAATTCACATGCCCAGCAATCTAATTCTAATTACTCACTTGGCAAAACCCGAACCAATAATATTAATTTAATTGTACACAATCTCTAAATAATCTAATAAGACTCTTTTTACTCTTAGACAAATATTACTCTTTTTTTCATTTGTGTTATTTTAATACTATCAAATAAATAAAGATTCTACTTTTTGCAGACTTTTTTCTTAAGAAAATAGATATTCCTTTCACGCTGCTTCAGTTAGATAATACTATGTGTCAAAGTTTATTTCTTATGCGAAGTTTTCCTTAACCACTGAGCATGTGATGAATTATAGACACAAAAGAAACAAACGAAAACTGATAACTGATTTGCTGTGTTTTAGCTCGCGAACTTCCATCCACTTAATCTGTATGCCGACTACAAGTTTTCTTTTACCAATTCAATAACTTTGACGTCAACTACGATTTGTATCGAAAGCAAAGGGTAAAAAAATCTTTCACCCATTTTGATGTATCATCACATAAAATACAAAAACATCTATTCCAGCTTTACTCACAAAAATTGTTTAGAGGTGACTCATAAAACATACCTGTGTCTTCTTTCGAATGTCAAATCAATAATGACAAAAAGGGTGATATCAATCAAGTGTTTCTAATCAGTCACTAAGCAAGGTTTATAACTAAGGATAATTATATTTAAAAAAAATATATATATGACATTAATTTAAAGTCATACCTCTGTAAAGTTTCCACAATTTTTGCCTCTCTCTCTTCTGGTGTTAATTTATCAATATCTATGCTATCCAGCAATTCCTCCGCTTTCCGCTTGTTGTTCGTTACTCTAGTTGTAGTAGTAACATTTGTAGTTGTTGTTGTAGTTGTATTATTAGTTGTAGAGCTTGTAGTTGTAGTGGTAGAGGTGATGGTAGTGGTTGTATTGGCAGTAGTTGATTGAGCAATTTCGGAGGTAGTTGGTGTCGGTAGGACTGTAAGAGATTAGATTTTTCGATGTTTTTAATTATTTTCTTTATGGTAAATTAGTGGAGATGCAAATTTGGCTACTCTTATTGCTAATAATAATTTACGTTTTTACAAGGTGGAAAATTACATTACAATTGATCTCAAAAATGTAATTTCTAAATACTTGTTTACAATTAATTCATTATAATTAAGAATAAAAAAGGAATCAGATATTCTAAATCATAGGTATTGTAAATAATGAAATATTTATAAAGTAAGAATTCTAAAATATACAGCTACTTCGATGAGCTGGTAGCCGTAAAGTGCACTCACCGGGCAGGCGCAGCGCGCGCGCGGCGCGGGCGCGGGCTTGCGCCGCCGCTGCACTCGACGCGCCGCTCGCCCGCAGCGAGCGCTCCAGCCTGGAGTCATTTATGTAAGTACATTAGTACGAGGGCGACTTTGGTAGTGTCTAGACATTTCTATGGAAATTATGTCATGTAGCTTCTACATGTATAATTAATTTAAAAGGAGTAACAATCAATTTAAATCATGTTACTTACATTATAAATACTTATTTACTATATTTTTAAAAAATAATTCTCTTACATATTAATAAACTGATCAGTCTTGTTATCATCCTTGGGCTTGTCTCTTGATTGCTGACTAAATGCTTCCATCTCTTCTAGAAGCTTAGACACATTTTCTGGCAGTTTCGTATCGATCTTTGCTTCTGCATCTCTGTTTGAAAAAAAATATAATAAACATATATTACTTATAATATAAACATGTCATGTTTATGTCAATAATCTACACACTTTAAGCTCTAAGGTGTCATATCCCTTGTGCCCATACACTAGCTAAATCACCCTACAAAACAGAACACTTCAATACTATTTTTGCAGTAGTATATATAATTGCAAAATAAATAAAAGAAAGGCAAATCTAAGAATAAGATTTCCACTATCAAGTCTTTTGCTATTTTTTTTTTCACGAATCCATAATGAATATTTGCGCTCGATTAGAATAGAATGCGACCTTTTGGATTTGAGACAGGCGATCTGCCACCAGCGGCAAACTCGCGTCGATGCTCGCGAGAGGACGTGTTTATTAGTGTGGATTTTGTTCATAACTTCTTACTGTATTATTTTTAACTAGTTTTCACCCGCGGTTTCGTACGCGTGTTAGGACGTAGTTGAAGGTTTTGATATATATGGCAGTTGAACATACATACATACAAACACCTTAAAATACCATAAATACATTTCCATGTAATTATCTGCTGCGGTCAAAATCACTTTTGGCTCTGTGAAGAGTCTCTCTATACAGCCACGAGTGAATGACAATATTTATTTCTTTGCTATACTCCTAACTTAAGTAATACTTACTTATCCTAACTTATCCAAGGAGTATCCTTGGCTCAAGAAAAGTCATTTTTTATATATTTAAACAGGGTTCTTCAGCTTGATATAGAAATAAAAAATTCAAGCTTATTATATAAACCAGAAGCCCGAGTCTGTTTAGTGATGATGAATATAAAATTACCTTGAACTGTCAGATGTGATAGCATTCTCGGAGCTCGGAGCAGGCTTCGAAGTCAAGGAGTCTGACTGGGAGGTCCGCGAGTCTGCACTCTCCGCATCACCTTGAGCATTATCTGTAACATAAATAACAGAACAATATAAATTAAACTCATTCTATTTATAAAGTTAATTATATTATACTAATAACAAAAAGGTTTATTCTTAACCTAAAATTAATGAGAAAAACGATCAACAAATCAACAGTAAAGATATAATAAATACAACTGAACAATAAATCTTTTTTTTTAATATATAAAATAGACGGACGGGCAAAAGGCCCAACTGATGAAAAGTAATCAGCATATCTTTGGGCAGAAATAGGCATCGTAAGAAATATTAACCATTCCTTACGCCAATGCACCACTAAATTTTAGAACATAACGTCCGTCATGCATGTAGTTTTACTGGTTTACCTCGACCCTTCAAGCCGGAGCACAACAAAGCTTAACTGGTGAAGCTACAGGCGGAAATTAGTCAATTATAATTAAAAAAAACTTGTTAATTACCATCTGAGGTATGTTTACAGGAAGTGGCTGCCGAAGAATCAGTTCTGCGTTTCTTTTTGGCTTTCTTCTTATCAATCTTTTTATTTTTCTAAAAAAGTTATGTACATAAATTAAAATTAAATATGAATAGATTAATAATTAAAATTCCTTTAATATATTACTTATAAAATACCTTCTTTCGATGCTCAGTCTCATGCGAGTCCACAATTCCATTAGCGATGGCCTTCGGATCTTTCGCTTCCTGACTGTCTGAATCTGATAAGCTATCAGAGTCCACTTCACTACTACTTGAGGATATATGGGCCCTCTGTTGAAGGATTACAGATTAATTTAGTTTTAAAATTTTACTATTGTTTTATATCTATAAAGTATGTGAAATTATCATTGCATAACATTTACATGTTGCCCATTCAATTCTCACTTTTTAGGTACCTATTAATTTAATAAAGAGAATAAATCATCATAATCATATCACAAGAACATCTAGAATTCTTCTATATTAAAGATATACCTCATTTTTAAAAGTTTTTATAATGATTTATTCATATAATTAGTGACTGCAATTTGATGAATTTTAAAATATAAAACATTGGCAGCCAAAAAAAAAATGAGTAATCTTATTTCGCAAATGTGACTATATTATTACTATAAAATATTTATACTATCCTTATTCGCTCAAAAATCTTATAATTAAAGATTGGTAGAAGTTATGAAATGGAAAAGTATGCTTTATCTAAAGCTTCATTTTCAAATATATCACATATTTAGATACAATTGGGCAAAATAAAGCCACTCTATTTTATATATGTAGAACAACCTTATTCCGTCTGTTGGAATCTCTTTCATTAGCAGCTGACTGGTTTTCTGATACAGCCTTGAATTCTAGCGAGCCACAATTGATGTAAAATCCGCCGTACAAGGTGTCGCTCCCCGGCGGTATCATCTCGTCGTACTGGTGGAAATAATTTAATTATGGTTAGCAATAATATATCTAGGCAAAAATAGTTGAGTTGAAACTTGAGCTTGTTTCAGTGGGTAACTTAGTACCATGCTTATACATACATACTTAGTATATGACAAATAATAGATGGCGTGTGATTTTATATATTTTTTTTTACAATTACAATTTATGAAAATTTTTAAAACAATCCCGAAATTAACACTATTACAATGTATAACACCTCAGATATTTTAATCATGATGGAAAAACGAAACCTCTTTAATGCTATTGTTGAATATTACCAAAACATCTAAGTTCTACAAATTTAAATTGAAAATGCTTATTAGTAGCAATTACAGTAATATAAATATTTTTATTAGTTTGAAAACATTTAGTTATTATTACTATTACTATATGTTAGCTTAGATATATACAATCAATATAACTTACTCCATCAGTGTTATCAATAAACGAATCATTTTCATCATAACCAGCGCCAATGTCTGCATATTCATCATATTCAGTTCTACCCTTCCTGCCATAAGTGCTTTTTCCTCCCTGGAAAAAAATAAATGTTGTATGATTACAATCTTTAATAATAATTTATTTAAATCTTAAAACATTTCTATGATTTATATATATACTTAACAATATTAATTTTGGTACAAGGTTTTATAAATCCACCAACTCTAATTGAAGCATTGTGGTGGAATATGCTTTAGAGCTTTTCCTCAAAAGCAGAGGCAAAGCACCATAAGGACATTTAGAGGTTGTTACTTATTTAATTTTACTTTATGGTTTAAATAATAGCTTATATTAATTAATGGCATAAACTTTAGTTTTATAGTAATTTTTGTGAAGTAATAAAATATAATTCACTCACATATTTCTGTTCAAATTTCCTTGCAACTCTCTCGACATCATCATCATTATCTGAATGCGGGTCCAACCCTCTTGTCTTGCTATTTGGCAAGTTACTGAATAAAGAAAGACGATTATCTAGTTGCTTCTCTCTATTCTGTAAAAAAAAACAACAATTTATTGATTTTAGTCATTATTTATAACAATTTTAGCAAACCATATACCATATGAAACATATAATACATATCCCATGCGATTTGCTAATAGCTCTCCTATATTACGCGCTACAAATAGTTCTTCATTAAAATATATTTGTTTATAATACAACATTATTACTCTTAACTACATATTTCCACATTAAGTTTATTCCAAAGGTCCGACATCTTCTTTGATATTCAAAAGGCCATTCATTTGCGAATGCAAATATACAATAATAAATACTTTAGATTATTTAAGATGTTATTGTCTCAATTTAATGATTAAGTTTTTTAATCATCTCTACTCCTGTGGTCAGAATAGATTATAGATAGATTGTTGTTCAAGGGCAGCAGCTTTTATCCTATCTGTTCTAGATCTGTACAAAGTATTAGCAAACAAGAAAATTATCTGGATAAATAAGAAAATATTTTTATAAAATAATATATTGCATTATTACAGTTAATTAAATTGTTAAAAGAGAATTCTTTAGAGAGAATTCTAACCTAACCAACAAATAAGTATTATTTATTTCAATTTTTAAAGATATAAAAACATAAGTAAATATATAAATATTGTAAGCATTTTTATTTATTAAAGCATACATCTTGGCTTTGAGCCAAATAGAACCGTTTACACAATCATGCAAAAATTATATTGTACAGTGAAAAGCCAGCTTCAAGTTAATTAGTTACTCATTTATTTAAAAAAAAAATGGATAATGATCTTATTTATTGAAGAATATACTGATAAAATGTAAAAACAAAATACTATTTAATTTTTTATTGAAACAAAAAACATTTAATTATACAGAATTCCACAGATATAAAAATAACCTAATTAAAACAGTAACACATTCATATTTCAATATAAAATATATGTAAAACACTATTATTATTCTAATCATCGATCGATAAATAAAAAAAGCTTTATATAAAACAAAGTAAAGAATAAAATACACCTTTTTAATTTACATAAATATCAATCTAATCAAATGAAAAGACAAGATATAACTAAATACATAAAACTCTTATCTAGATAAATATCAAAACAATAAACATTTCTTATTTATTGATAGAATAAAATGAAACACAAATAATAAAATATGAAAATTTAATCAATAATCGTAAAATCCGTCCGATGAACAATAACATTGAAATTGATACATCATATGTTATATATTTTATCAATAATACAAACTAAAAAACAATAACAATAACGAAATGTTTTTATAATTACGCATTCAACAAATTTTAGTAAACGTCATTACAAGAAAAATGCTAATTAGAATTCTTTATCTTAAAAAAAAAAACAATGCACTCCGAACAAATTGCAAAAGTTCCTAAGAACGCGCGACGCTACTTAACTATAAATAAATGTAACACAAATGTTGAAAAAAAACCAACCTATAACTTCTTTTCATGCAGTAAAACTCACACTAATGTACATTAGAACAATCATTTATCAAACACCCAACACTCGAAAATATAGAATACATAAAACGCACACACACATACATTGCACACGTAATATAATATAACATAACCTATACGGTTATTTACATAAAAGATCTATCGATTAAAGTTAAATGGCTCACAAAAAGCTTCATCTACACACAAAGATCGCTAAACATTCGGCCCGAGCTAAGCAGTAGGTACTTTTTGCAATGATTGCATTTGGCAACATTGCAAATCGAGTTTCCAACAAATGCATAATCGTAATACCTACAAAGTGCTAATACAATTACCATAAATCAAGCCTCGAATTATTGCAAAAATAATCCCTTATTCCAACCTCAGAGTAGCGCCAGTTCTGCCACACGTAAATAAATATATTTACGCACACATCCGCACGCTATCTCTTTTAATGAATTCCATTTACGTAGGTATATAAAAAAAGTGCTTACATATGTTTCATAAAATCCGCATAAATATTATAAACTTAATCATAATTAGAATGTAACCTAAAAATAAGTTCTTTGCCGGAAGCAACAATGTTTGAGGCGGGTTAA
Source organism: Nymphalis urticae (assembly GCA_905147175.2). Lineage (NCBI taxonomy): Eukaryota > Metazoa > Arthropoda > Insecta > Lepidoptera > Nymphalidae > Nymphalis > Nymphalis urticae. The sequence goes on along the minus strand of LR990004.1, from coordinate 9,233,057 downwards.
CCTAGGTCATCCAAGTCTTCTACTTTCGCTTGGCTAGCTATCATAATAATCTACCGGTGTCGTCAGCAATTAATCAGCATAATATTTTTAGGGCATTCATTTTAATAAGTTATCCGTTTTAGCATAAAAATGAGATAGTCACTCACGTCACCGATCAAAACATTGCCTACGTTAAAAGATGTCCTAGGTTGACAACGTTCTTCTTAGATTGTTGCAAACATGGCGACCGATATCTGGGCTTCTCGCACAGTTCGTGGACGCAAAATCATGTAACAAACCTAATGCAAATGCTGTGTAACGTAAGCAAAAAATATCCTAAACGATATCATCAGGGCTCGTTTACATCTGTGTCTAGCCGCCAAATGGAACATGATATCAGTGTTAGATTTTTTCACATGATTCCCTACAACACAAAGAGCTGAAAAACCAGTATGGTTGCGTAAATTACTATGATTTTCTGTTATAACTTACCACTGCTGCTATGAGTAGTTCCTTGTAATTCAGCTCTGGATATTTACTTTCGTTGCTTTCGTCTAAATTTATAACTAATCTCATTGATTTGTTCACATTTTTCTTTGCACTTTTTGGAGCATCCACTGTTATAAGAGTAGCACGTTTAGGGTCCGACATTTTCCACCAAATTCAAGTATAAAATGATTTTTTTCAAAGCATGACACGGCCTGCATTTTCAAACTGTGTACCACATTGCCACCATGTTGGAATTTATTGTTTGGGTTCTGAGCGCTACGGAGAGAATACGAACTTTGCATTATTTTACGCGTATCGCCGTTAGATGGCATTAAAAAATTTCGTTTCTTACGATAGATGTCACTACATTATTTTAGTTTATATTAATAATCTTATAAAATACACTTACATAAATAACTATTGTTATTATTCTACAGCTCACAAAAATCTAGCAGACGGTTTGATGTCAATTTTATTATGTTTCTAATAATAATGCCTTTTTTTCAAAATTACCTTAAATTTGCGCTACACTTGTCAAACGGTATTGCTTGGGCAAACGTTTTAGTTCAAAGACATAGAAGTAGATGACACTTTAAGCATATGTGTCATGTGTTATCAGACTGTTTTACCGATTATTATGTTACTTTTTTAATATAAAAATTCTGAATAAAACACGATGTAAAAAATATATTTCATTTAAACATTTTGATTTTATTCTCAAATTAATGAACTTACTTTAGTACAACAAATTATACCAATAAATTAAATAGTTTATCAATTGACTTAATATTTATAAAACTTGAGATACGAGTAAATATTTATCTGTAGTCTTATTTTCCCTACCAGATATAATATACAATTATATATACAACATACCAACCATTGACATTTAGACGTAATGTTTAGTATATTATAGGATTCGGAATGAAATTTATACTGGGGATATGACAGAAGATAGTTGTTCCGGGTCTTACTTGGCGCAAAATTTGTCCATTGCCGTACAGCGTGGAAACGCGGCCTGTGTTATGGGGGGCAGCTTTGCGTCGGGTAGGGATCGTGGGGTTGACTTCTTTCTATATTTTGTTCTAAATTATTGAATAGTTGAAAAAAAACTATACTTCACTGCTTTTGGGTGTTAACATTTTTGTAGCTAGCTAATACAGCCTTTATAATGAAATGAAATGAAATAAAATAAAACTATAGGCACCACATAAAATGGTATAGATTACATATAATTAATAAATTTTTATTACATTATTGTGACACATTTTTAATACTTGTGTATTATAAAAATAGAGAATACTTATATAAAAAAATATAAAGATCTGTAATCTCTAGAAATTAGCTATGTTTGACTTTTCGTGTTAAACACAATTTTATACGATTTTTATAATGCGACTATATCAAATTATTACTACACGAACAACATTGTACATTATACGTAGGTACTAATAAAGTAGTTATAATTTTGTTCTCAGAAATTTACCTAAATATTACACATGCATAATTGAAATAAAATAATATAAACAGAAGTTGAAAGGCTTTTCGCCACAAGCTGAATGCCACGCTGGCGAAGCCTCGGATTTTGCTAGTTTCTAATATAATCTATAGTGCGACAATAGGCATGATGACTGATTTTGAAATAACCTTCTATAATGTAGGTACACGTCTACTATTACTGAAAATAATTTTATTTCAGTAATAAACTAAATGCTTACGCAAATAATTGCATTTTTATTTACCTATTTTGAATTTCGCTCGAAAACACCCGCAGGTGTCATGGCGCCTGAGTGACGTCACGTCTTTGAAAACGACAGTACACGTTGTATTGTTTCTGTCCCCAACGAAAAAAGGCAGAAAGTATTAAGTATTTCCTAAGGTTAAAAATTAATTTCAAATTTTAACAACATGCAGTACGATGCAAAATTAATTTTGAAACGCGTAAACACAACAACTGTTTAAGAGAGATGGTTATAAATAAAATGGCGTGACGTCATTCGCTCTAATTAGCGTTTCAAATAAAATGGCCGATTGCAGAATTTTATACTTTTATTTTATTAAAAATCTTATTAATCCCAATGTGTATATTAAAATGGGATCATGTTTTAGAATCCTTTTAAAGTAGATTCTTCTCTAAAATCATTTATTTTTTAATTTTTTAATACTGTCATCATGCCTATTGCTTAGGTAAGCTGCGCATAGACAACTAAAAACAGTCAAAACCGTACAGACTCTATGTATAGTAACAACTTATGAAATAACAAAAATAAAATTACATACAACTATCAACTACTCGTGAAACGTTATCGGAGAGTTGTGACATAAATCAATATTACTAAAACAATAAAAAATGGTTTTTCAAAATCTGAACGAATGAGAATTAGCACATAATAATAACTACTCGGAGATAGTTTGAACTATTTAAGGACGAATCTAGCAAAATGCATTTAATTACAGCCGAACCGACCTGCAGTGCTATTCTGTAAGTATTTACCCTTGAATTGAGTACTTCATTCACCCGTGAAACGTTGACAACCGACTTATGGTGATATACTATTTTGATGCTTGTCTTCTTAAAATTTATAATTATTAGGGTAAATATCGCATATCATTTTTTGATATTTCACGATCGTTTTCTACTATGAGTTTCGAGTTTGTTCTTACAAAGTAAGATAAGTGAAGCAACAGCGTAATGTAGTTTTATTATTATAAAATTATAGTATATATAATAAACTCGTTAAGCACCGTTGGATAAATGTTGCCACAAATAAAATTCAATTCGATCCAACAATTTGTCTGCGACTCAGTTCTTAATGAAAAAAAAAAAACTAAGCTCTCGAGTAATTACAAACTCCATTCAGATTTAACGGACTGTGGTTATTAAAAAAAAAGGGACACTATCAGCAAAATGGGGTGTCTTAAGGGGGGTTTCGAAAACGTTGATGAGTTGGACATTATGAAGCCGAGATTCCTATTAAGATAAAGGACATTAGTCTCACTTGGGGCTCGTTTAGATTGTTCCAGTGCCTGGATGTTAGTAGATGCGATAGTTAGATGCGAGTAACCTATTTTGTGAAAAGTACTCATGAGCCAAAATGGGCCCAGTGGACACATATGTCATGCTTAACCGAAAATTGTGGGTGCTAATTTGTGTTTATTCGCTTAGAGTTCGTAAGAGAATTATAATATAACAAATAAACTCACTTTCGTTATTTATTATATCAGTAAGGATCATCGAGTTTTAAAAATAAATCGATATTTCTTCTATTTTTTAATAAGTTAATTGCTTTGAAATTATTTTTTAGTATTAAAAATAGCTTAGAAATGAAAAATGTTACTTAAATGCATTTAGGTACATTATTAATACGATGGTAACACTGGTACGGCTTTCTACACAGCTGTGTGGGTACTTTGTACTACTGTGTTCCGATTCAAAAAGTATAAGAGAGTGACCCAGTGTAATTACAAGAACAAGTGGCGTCACATTAACGGCTTATATTCCTTAAATTAAAATGCATACGATTACTTTTTTATATAGTTACTTCATTTCAAAAACAACTTCAATTGATATAAGTTTATTCGTCTGTATTCGGTGGTGATTGAAATCATCCTAAGGATACCTGTATGTGTCGGATGAAAATCTGCGACATTTGTGGGTATAGGTACATAACTCTCTAAACCTTCTTGTTAACAGGTAAGGAGGCCTTAGTCCAACAGATAATAAATATATACACAATATTATAATTAATTCAACACAATCATTTAACCATTTTACCGAATTATTGGTGTTCAGTTGGAATTCAGTTTGTGAATATGAGTCTTATTATTACTGCAATAAATATAGATTTCTAATGATTAAAATTGACTCAGTATTTTCAGTTTATTGATTACACACAAACAAAGGTTTGCTTTTATAATATTAAGTAGGAGCAAACGTCCACGTTTAGTAATGACTCGTGATAAATTTTCTACTGTCTTCAAGTTAATACATATAACTCAAACAAAGCACAAAGGAGACGTTATTTTAGGGATTCTAAGATATACGGTGGCATTTCCAGATATTATTCATTAGGAAAAATGAAATTTAGCCTCAACTCGGAGTTATTATGCCGCCATTTTACCGTTCGGAAACAGTCATTGGGTATATAAAATCTAAAGGTAAGTTTGATAAAATCTAACTTCTTGTTATGATAAATTAATGTAACAATTCTGACAAAAAACTTCATTTAAGTTATCAAATTTTTTTTTAAAATCTTTATTAAAGTCTCTTACAAGTTCTTACTTACATTTGAATTGTAATTTTAGATTTAATTTTATTTAAAGTTACCACGGGCCACTGGTTCGGAATGTAATATCTATTAATAACGACCGCCGAGAAATACAGCAATTATTAGTTTTGCATCAAAGAAATTTAATAATCATATACAATTAAATTTATATATTATATGGGAACTAACGGAAAAAAAATCGCTTTTATTGTTTATATTCATTTATATCTTTTTATCACTTTAAGCAAGCGCTTTAAAGCTATTCAATGGTAAATGAAATCGCTTTAAGTCTCAACCTTGCAGTAACATTTAGAAGTTTCGTGAATGGAATTTTTAACAGTGAATTGATTAAAATCCTTAAAATTTTATCATCACGGAAATAACCTCGATTTAATTTGTGAATCATCGTTAAGGTTCGATTTATGGACAATCGTTTGTTCAACGGATTCGCTTTTATTTTAGGTTTTCGTCGGCCAGCAGCCGAAAGCAATTTAATTTGGGTCATTTTCATGGAATTACTAAGATTATTTCATGATGAATGTAACTGTCTTCAGAAACCCTAACCCTATTCAGAATAACTTTTTTTAAATGTTTTATTTAATTCTCTTAAATTTCTAATAAAATCATATAAAACAATAGGTCACGTGATGAGTGGTGCTAATAGAAATTAACATTGAAAGAATATATATATATATATATATATATATATATATATATATATAATGATACATGAAATATAATGTAAGATATATCAACCATTCCTTATAGCGCCAATGCGCCACTAACCCTCCAAAATAAGATGTTAAACCGGAAACAAAAACCAGAAAGCAACAATACTAAGTGTTTCTGTTTAGCTGGGGTTTGAACCAAGTTCGGCTACTAGGCCAAAGAGTTCATTCATGCAAAATATATAATTAATGGTAAATATTAACGGTGTTCAGAAAACTTTTGTAAAGGTTACGTATCATAAATTTTCGTAGAAAACTTGAAGAGATATCTACTTTGCTATCATGCACTTCTATCGATGGAGATAGAGACCAAGAGAATTTTGCTCATGTTCGTGATTTCCGTGTTATGTAGACGTATTTATGTACCTTGCCTATAATACAATTAAGTAGCAACACTGGTTGGTAGATCTTACTCAAATTCATCATTCAAGTCATTAACAAAGTCCATTATTCAATGAACAGTTCTAATGTAAACTGTTATTCTAATTTTCTAATTGTTATTTTAACTTATCGAATCTTTGGTATATACGTCATTTCAATAATTAACGCCTGCCAAGTAAAGAGTAACGTTTAAAAACTTAAGACTCAAGATTTATAGCTACGATTAAAAAGTGCATTCGGAATGGTTCGCTTAAAATAACTTTGAGAACTTTGTCAATATGTAAGAAATGATTTTTTTAAGGCTATCTATATTACGTTATTATATGTTTCTTAAATATTTAAAGAAGACATATAATGTTGCACTGCTGGGCTAAAGTCTTAGTATATTAAAAGTTTTAATGTAAATAATTATTAGGCAATTTATAATTTAAATATTCATACAATACAGAAAAAGCAAACGTAAAACGCAAGTACGCAAGTCTGTAAAAACAAACATGTTAAGAAAAAAAAAAACACGCGGTTTCTAGTATAATTGGAAGAGATCCCTTAATTGGGATAAAGCCGCTTTTGTATACTTATTAAGTCTACTGTTTGCAAGATTATTTGTGTACAATTAAGAGATAAACAACTACAATTGAACGTGTCATCCATACCGATGTGTATTACAGCTGTCCTTCAACAATAATTATTTATTAACATATAATAAATACACCAGTACAAGTAATAAAATTTATTATTTGTAAATTTTATTATTCTTAAACATCTGAGATCGGATTTTTTTATATAATTTTTTTTATTAAATTATTAATATTTTATTTTCCTGCATAAGTCATTATTGTAAGTCATTTAACCATAACTCAACCTTCTTTAATACAATATTTATATCAATATGTCAACATAGATGAAAAATAATACGCATAACTGCTATATTAAAACTTCGTTCAAATTTTCTGTGTTTATATTACACATACAGAAATACTTTACGTTACAAAGTACAGAACGAAAGAGTTCTATCTAAACTTTTCACGAAATTTTTCCCTTTATCGCCTCAACCATAAATCCCGTTGAGGAATATTAATAACTCATTTATGCATCGAATTCAATATAAGCAGTCATTTAAATAAATTTCATCATGAACGAAATACACTTGCGCCCGATTACAATATTTATGAGAGCTTCCCTGCTTGGATCGTGACTGAAATTCCACCCTTTCTTCCAAACGCCACTTCGCAATTATTTAAGATGTGAGAAAAAAAAATCAACGTGGCATTCATTTACTAAGCTTAACCACTTAATAATAAATTAAATATTTCCTGAATGTCAACAGTGTGCGCACATATTACGAAACCCCTCGTATTTCTAGCTCACTACTAGAACTCGCTACTTGATGTTAAGGCTTTATGCAAGCTAGTCTGGGTTATTACCTACTACCACATTTTCTACTGACATTCTACCAATAGTGATACATATTATTATTGTATGCCGATGAGCGTTTCTAGCTACCTAGGTAGGTAGTCTCATCTTATCTCTCATCATTAGTCTCGCTCATCGGCGTATCCGTACCTGTATCTGTACCTGTAAGGAATCTTTAATAATTCTTAAAGTGCTAATATCTATAGGTGGTGAGACCACTTACGATTAGTTTATCAATTTGCACTCTGCCTGCCTATTTTAAATAAATGAAATGAATATCCTGAGATGAAATATAATATCTCAAAGAGACTTGCATATAAACGTTGCTTCATGACAGTTTAGTTAAATAATGATTTCACTCTTTCACTCATTAATGATTTGAGATTGGAAAGAAGAAGACATAGCATTGTTCAACTAATTATCCTCTAAAAAAACGTTTATAAGTAAGATTGTGGTCAATAATTGAAATCAAATTTGATTATCTGTATTTAAATTACTAATTATGCAACTAGAATAATGTAAAAAAAACCATTATACCCTATAATCTTTACGAGTTATAAAGTGCTGTATCCAAAATTTTAATTATATTCACGCGATTGTTTTGTAATATTTATACTTATCACTTTTGTCCCCTGAGATGCCGCATCCTAACTTTCTGTCGTCCAACACCTGAATGGTATATTTGCATTGGATATTTTGCAGTTCAATTGAGCCCTGAGATAGAGGAGTATTCGATACCTTTGGTATAGGAACCTTGGGCTAGGGTCGCAATATTTTATTTATTTTACCTGCCATATCTACAGTGTCAATGTTTCCCTTGAGATAAATTTCGTTAGAAATATTTTGGTTGATCGAAACTTTCTTTTTTTATAAAATAGACATACAGGCAAATGGGCCACCTGATGATAGGTGGTCACTGCCATCTAAATAAATATTAACCGTTCATCGCCATTAATTCATCGCCAATAACCTTGGGAACTAAGTTGTTGTGTCCATTATGCCCGTAGTTACGCTGGCTCACTCATTTATTTTTGGCGGTAGAATATCTGATGATAGAGTGATACTAACACAGATGGGTTAGCACAAAGCCCTACCACAAAATTAACTTGAGTTCGAATTTTGAACTTAAAATGAATTAATTCAAATAATTTATTACGTAAAATTTCATTTTATATTACTTAAAGCAACAATAAACTCTTGTATCAATATCATTAATATTATATGCTTAAGTCAATTATTGAGGAACATTCCTCTTAGAGTTGGTCCAGTTATAAATTCGAGTACTCACACAACTCACATTGAGGTGTTAAAGATATTAAAAAATTATGTCCGTCGTGTATCTGACACATAGATCTTCGATTTACCGGTCTTATATTTTTATCACAACGGTATCATTAAATGGAGTTAATTTGGTACGTAAATTTATGGCTACAGGTTTCCTTTAACGGATACAATCATCAATACAATTGAAAGATGAATAATAAAATGTTTTAAGTAATAAATATTACTATTTTTTATTCAAATACTTTCAGTTCAAACTATTCGCCCGCTAGGTGTTAGTATTGAAACAAAGGGAAAACATTTATAACAAACCGAATAAATTATTTCAAGACGTTCGCGTTGAAAGTAAATAATGTTAAATAATTCGTAGATATAATTTCCGAGTTAATTACATACCACAATAATTTGCAATTACGCTAAAATTATATTTGGACAATACAACATTTCTGGAATTTAGTAACAAGCTGGATTATTTATACAGCTATGTCGGCTGTTTACTAGAGTCGAGATATTGTAGACACGCAGACATCATTTAAATTAATTAGTATTATTTAAGATCGTATTAATTTATATTATAAGTAATTTTAGTCCTAATTATAGGATATAATAGAACAAGAGACAAAATACATAATAATTGATTTATATATGTACCAGTTATCGCCCGCGCGTTGATACCAAATTTGATCAAAATCGGTTCCGTTTAGCCGTGAAAGCGTAACCGATAGACAGAGTTACTTTGTGATAATATTAGTATAGATAAAGCTGAGCCTCTATTTTTTTGGATTTTGACAGATTAGGTCTCGCTTTCGAGCCCCATGTGTAGTCTTTAAGTTCCTTTATTGTTATGATAAAAATTGTATCAACGATGTAAATAAATTATTTCTAGATGAAGAAAAACCAAAAGATAAAGCGTGCATCAGAATGACTGTACAAAGTGACAGATCACCTTTTTTTTATTAAAATTGTATGTTTGTACCAAATAGGTACTAAATGATTGTGTAAAAACAATTGCACAAAACGAAGCCTTTTTTTAAATTATAAATATCAAGTATCTTGACGTCAGAATGAACGGATTTTTTATTTTGTTTATGATATCGTTACCAAATATTTAAACAAAGGCACTAAATAGGTAGTAAATGCTGGTAGTATATTAAAGGTGATCTGTCACTTTGTACAGTCATTCTGATGCACGCAAAATTAAAAGGTTTTAAAGGGTGTAAGTAATTGATCACTCGCTTGGGTCAGAAACTAAAAGGATGAAACCATCGCTCGAATCTTGCGCTTGGATGCTTGAATCAATTCACCGGATAGAAAACGATTACAACCCACGACGGCCACAACCATTATATTTAGGCAAGCAGCGTGCATGTGATAATACTGTTTAGCTATACACATAATCAAAATAGTATTAATAATGATTTTAATATTTTTGATACTCTAGATAATCTTAATGATAAGTTAAAGAATCGTGATAAAATTTTCTATCAACAATTAATTTTAACGAATTATCGTGACGTTATTGTACATCAATAACCGACCGTTTATGAGTGGCATTTAAATAATAGTAAAATTTGTCTACATTAATAAATAAATGTCGGATTATAAAAATCGATTTTGATGAAATTAAGTATGGAGTATGCTTGAACCAAGGCTGAACATATTTATTACACATTTTTATCTAATATCTCTCTTCCTCTATCGAGCGAAGTCGCGGGCGAGAACTAGTATAACAATATATTTCATTGTAATATATTGCTGCTACATCTACAATGTTTATCCCAAACACGTAGAAACATTTGAAAATAGAATTGCAAAGGAAGTTTTCTATAAGCAGACTATAATCGGCTACATGAGCTTCATGTGTCACGTGATATTTTTATTAAGAGTTTCCGAAGAAAATCAGACGCTCATAGCCTGAAGAAATGTTCCTAATACAGAGTAGCTAACTACAGAGATATTAAATATACATATATTTTATTTAATAATATTAAAATATACTTTTTTTGAGCTGTGTAACATTGCTTGATGACTCGTGTTTAACTATAGTTGACTATTTCCGTAAAATTATTTTAAGTAGACGTGTTAATGGATCCTTAGTGTCAATGTTTTAAAGTCACCTAAAATTATGCCTATATGCATAGCACTAATGTTGATGGAATTTGGTTACCACGGCCATTGTCAAGGGACACTAGCCAATTGCGTGAGGCATATAGGCACATACACACGCAATTACACAGTACATCTGTGTTCTCCTTTCTATTACTCTTTATATTCCATCGGAACGGCTAAATCTTAAATTATTATTCATCTGCAAAACAGTAAAACTTAGTATTGTTGCGTTCCGGTTTGAAGGGCGAGTGAGTCAGTGTAATTACGTGAACAAGGTAACATCTTCGTTCCTAAGGATATAGAATAATTCTTGCATCGCGAATGCCTATGAGCGGTGATAACCACTTACCATCGTGTGGCCCATTTGCCCGTTCGCCTACCTATATCTTAAAAAAAACGGAAAGGGTTCCCCTGTAAGCCGCTGACCAATGAAGCAGTCAAGACAAATCCTTTAACAGAAATATATTATGCTAAAAATTTTAACCTAAGTAAACATGTATATTTCGTATGTAAAAGAAGGTTTTTTTTTTAAATTACTACATATTATAAAACAAAGTCCCCTAGCCACGTCTGCCTGTCTGTGTGTCTGCATTTGCTATTCGTGGGAAAGGTTTTTGTATATAATTCATTGAAGTTTTGTGTAAATTGGCTGAAATATGACGATAATTGTTGAAGATGTTGGAAAAAATCATAATGTTTTAATAGTAATATCATGGGACATTATAAGAATAGAATCATGGATCAGATGGCCGTGTGTGAATAATGTCCCAGGATATTATTATTATTATTCACACACGGCCATCTGATCCCAAACTAAGCAGAGCTTGTACTATGGAAACCAAACAACTGATATACTACATAATTATACTACTATTCTTTTGTAAATACATACTTATATATATAGATAATTACACATTACACATAGACACAAGACAAACAGACACGTTCCAGCACACAAATGTCTGTCCTGGGTGGGAATCGAACCCATAAAATTCCGCGTGAAAGGCAAGTATCTACCAACCACACATACCCTTTTGGCTTTAATTAAGTGTGCCGCGTAAACCAATAGTTATATAATATATTGCAATATAACCATCTTATTTGACACACGCGAAGCCGGAGCGGGTTTTTGAATATGTACGAGTAGAACACAAAATTCGAAATTCAAACGAAATTTTATATTGAAAAAGTACTATAAAAACATGAATTCTCTGTTTTGATTTGCCTCTGCGCCAGATGCAGGTGCATATTGGTTCGTGCGTGACCCGGATTTCAACCCACGGAGGATTTACATAGCATTACGTGCCTCCGCACTCAATTGTTTATAGGAAAATCCTATACAGGGAAAAAATATCTCTATCGTTCCATACAAAATGCTCTGTTCGATGCCATTGTAAGATAGCATTAAGGATCTAGTATGAACTTTTCAAACAATTTTTTCAACTGGTCAGATTACTAGAAAATATACTTATTTTGATAACTATTTAACTTATTATGTCGCCTTCTTTAGCACGCTCGAAGTTTCATAAATTGGTATTACGCAATTTAAAAGTTCTATTCTAAAAGTTCATAAATAACATTCTATTATATTAAAAAAATATCGACTCAAAAGTGTTTTTAAGGATATTTTCGAATATTGCTGTATTCATGTTAAATTACATATAAGAAGGTTTTGTTTGTAGATTCGTATGCTTGAAATTTGGAAAGAATAAGAATTGTTTAATTAATGTATACGTTTGTTATATTTAACGGTGACCTTGTGATAAATTGGAAACAAAATCAGCAAAGCATAAGTGAATGATCTTTTTGATATTATTTATTTAATACGGTCCTGCTAAAAACCGAACTGTTAAGTTAAGATAAAACCCCAAAAATGTAAGTACACGGTTTTGTATCATCTATATATTAATTATTAGAGAGGTATCCTGCATAAACCTGATATATATATTAATGTATATTTGTAAATACACATATGGCAGATTGTTATTTAACACATGAAGGTTTCCTCACGACGTATTCATATCATATATACATATCATTACCAAATTAAATTATAAAAACAAATTACACATGGAAGTTTAAGATTCACGTATTGTCTTTGGCTATCTCGAATCTTGAGATGAATGAATTAAAAACCAATTAGTGCTAGAGTAATTAATTATCTAAGGATACAGCGAACTTTTTTAAAGTGTAACAGAAAACCAAATAATCTCACAATTAAAATTATAATTTCAAAAATAAACGTTTGCGGCTTCGCATGTGAATGGTATATATTACGTAGTCTGTATTTTATCAAAATCTGCCTAGTCGTTTTTGCATGATGTAAACTTTCACATTTATAATATTACTAGGATTAAATTTAAAAGGTAAAAATAAGAAAAAATATATCATGAATCTCTTCATCAATTCCTAAAGGTTTTCTTCAAAACAATTTGATAATGTGCCAATACATCTTGGATTCGAAGTTTCTCGTAGAATTCCCATTTCTTTGTTTATCTCTATTTTGTACTGAGGGGCAGTTTCGTGTTATTACTTGAGTCAATGTACCCGAAACAATATTGGTTTTATCGTGTATTGCAGTGTCTAATGACCGATGAATGCCAACACAAATATGAATCAATATTATTGTCGGTTGAGTAACATAATGTTCTTGTAACATTTGTAATGTATATTTTATACCTTTATTTATTAGAAAAATAGAGTTTAGATTATTTGTAATTTATATCAGATTTCAAAACAGCGTCACATTCTAAGTTTAAGAATTAAAGAAATTATAGGGATATGACTTCTTCATTGACACGAAATGTGTGATAATTGACTTTCTTGGGTGTTAGTTGTTGTTACTAGGCTAATGATAGACATTCGAAAGTTATGTCTGTTTCATAATTTATCACGATTATGAATTTATTTAAATGTTTGGCTTGAAGGAACTACTTGATATGATAAAATGAAAAAAAAATTGAAACGGATAACAGAAAAGTTTTCATGATATTGTTCCAAGAACTAACAGATTTTCGATGTAGAATTGCTCAAATCGAGAGGTCATACTTAGACCAAAAGCTAATCAGTCTAATGTACGGTCTAGGTCGTAAATTTTTAGTGCATATAATTTATTAATCGTCATTTTTCTCGCTTGCCCGAGTGATTAGTTAAGTACGCTTTCTCTGGGTCACTAATTTCATAATTTTCTAGCCTCTCTACAAATCGACGTCTTGAACGTTGTTATTTCCTTTTTATCTATTTACTTAATGAACACATTACACAATAAGACACACAAAATACACAAATGAAAAAATCTGATATGTATATAAATTAACGTGTACACAATATTCATAGAATATCGCGTAAACAGGTTTTATATAATAAAATATATAATGCAAAAAAAAAATCAAATTGTAAATCTACCATTTAACGTTTAACGTAATTAAGAACAAAGGAGAACTGAACTTTCATTAGATGAATAAAGAGATTTTAAAAGGAATGCCAAATCGCACAGCATTAATTATCGAAACAAACTTTTCATTTCGAGATTCTGGAAATAAAGGGTCTGAAAGAATAGGGATAAGGGCACAAATGTTTGAGATAAACGGAATTAAAAATTAACCCTATTGAACTTTTTATTCCTGAGATTTTTAATTGCCCAATATCGATAATGGCTAAAATATTATAATTGTAAAATTTCGAAAATATGCCGTAAATATTAATTTAAGACATTTTTAGCGTGATATCATGCAATGTGGTTTCTTGGTCAGAAACAAAACAATTCTTTATACTAGAAAAAAAAAACTTTTAGTGGTAGATTAGTATATTTTAATACAGGGTCAGGCTCATTACGACCGCTGCATCTCCTTTGTGCTGCGTTCATTAACAACAGTACTTGGCAAAGGGAAAGACTTGTATTCTCAAGATGGTTTTGTTTTCCTATGGATAAGGCATTCTATAAAGATATCAAAGCTACAAAGGTCTTTATCTCGTTGTTTAAATGTTGCTTTAAAGATATTGATGATTTTTTTTCCTGTGTGAGTGAAAACAGCCAACTACATAGATATTTCAGTGCTTGTGTGCGTGCGCGAATACTACACACTTCAGTGGCGTAGCATATGTAGGTAGGTGGTTTTTACAATAGATTATAAAAAAATGGTGTACTGCATGAAGAGTAATCTTATTGAATAACACTAAATTGAAATGCCATTTGTTGACATATGAACAGCAAATATGTAAAAAATAGAATAAAAAATTAATTGACAATATTGCCTGTGTATTGCCGCACCTGCCAAAGTGCCGCCCGGTGCAGCCCCTCCATCCCCTCCATACTTGTCAATTGCTTGGCTTTACGGAAATGTTAACACTGACAGCTTCTTCAAACTTCAAACAAATATAACTGAAATAAAATGTCTTTAGTGATTATCTCTCTTGTAAGTGGAAGATCTGTATGATGTTAGCCTTAATACAGCTTTCATTAGCCCTGCCCTCCTACTGGATTACATCCTTATCGAGAGTTTCGTTGCCAAACCGGTTGTTCGACGCGGCCTATTTCTCATTAATCTGTGTCGCGTAATATGAACGTAAAATAACTTAGCCGTTAAATTGCGCTTGCAAATAAGCTGCGCTTAGACAGAACAAGACTTAACCCTATGTTATATGTGGAACTATGTAAGTATATATATTATTATTTTTGAATTTCGAACTCTATAAATTTATCAGTAAGGAGTGTAATTATTCGATTATATCGTAATACTGGACATTCTTATGGTAATACTAATCGTTCTGAATGGAATACGAGGAATTAGGATTTCATATTGTTATATGTGCTTCTGATTATTTTTTTTATGGAAATAAATATGTTTAAACCTGTGTAAATAGTGCAAACGTCATTGATTTACATTCAGTCTCATAAATCAAGAACAAGATCGTTGATAGGTACTATCCACTTATGACATATTCCACAGTAAAACAGCAATACTTAGTATAGCTGTGTTTCGTTTTGAAGGGTGAGTGAGCCAGTTTAACCTATATTTATGGCATATTGACGGTGTAAAGAACGGTCAGTATTTCTTACAGCGCTAATGCCTATGAGCGGCGGTGCCACCTACCGTCAGGTAGTCCATTTGCACCTACAATAGTGAAACACCTATTATATAAACAAGGAAACCTTATTTTTTGTAATATTACTTTTAATATTTTATGTATATAAATATTTTAGTTACCTATATATAATAGCCCTTTTGTTGCAGAATTATACAATATACTGCACCGACCCTGAAAAATGGGACTACAAATGTGATAGTCTTGAAGATTAAAAAATGGAGATCGCTCTCTTAGCGATATAAGCCTTATGTATTCATAAATATTATAACCATGTTTTGTCGTCCTGCGTTTAAGTGTATTGTAATACAAAACTCATTGATCTATATAATTGTAAATGTATATAATGTTTACGATTTCATCATAAATATTTATGGATAATATAATGGCTGTGGAGTGTCCACACGTAGAGTGAGCGTCCGGGACAGTAGTTGTGCGTGTCACCACTTTATTGAATTAAATTAGGATAAGTCTTCATTTATATAAAAGAGAAATAATAATTATTTTTCATCCTCATTTTCTGATCCGAAATAATGGTGGCTTTGTTTTTATTTATTAATGAAATGGCAAGTTTTTAATGTGCTTATAAGAGCGTACTTATCTTATTATTATAGCTTCTCATGAAATATACAAAAATTCTTCGAATTTTTCGTGTACACAGATAATGAAATACATTATTTAAAGCATTACTACTATAAAATACCTATAATGTTGCAGTACAAAAACAACTTTATATGAAATTATTGTACCCTGGGTTATTTTTATTGCTATTTTATATTAACTTAATTAGCCATTAACGATAGTTTTAGAATTTGTTCATCGTTCAGTAGACTATAGTATCGATTTAGAATTTGGCACTTTCAAATATTACCGCCCTAGGCCTGTGGCTTACGGGCATCACCCGAAATCCTCTACGAACATAGTACTTAGTTGTTACAAAATACGAATGAATAGAAACGACAAGCATAGCATTAGATAATACTTATTTAAAAATTCAAAGAATATTTTTTATTCCACTTTACATGAATGTCATGTAATGTCCATGAATAAGTCGTGAACAATACATGATACTTATTCATGGACCCAATTCTACAGAATCACCACGAAATCAGCGCAATGCTCGTAAAAAGCATTTAAAGTCTATAAGTTTCCCGCCATACAAAGTATCTGTCAATGTTCTTGTTGGCAGATTAAAAATATAGATTATCGTTGATTAATATAAAAAATGACAGATGGAGAGTATCTGTCATTTTTTATATTAATCAAGTAGTAAGTTAGTAATATTTAATAGATTAGATTAGAAGAATTAAATATATAAAGGAGAAGTGTAAACTACGACCTGCAACGGTCTTTATACTCTATAGATAAATAATATTGTGATATAATATTTATGGTCGGAGAAAAAGATTTTTTTTGTATTTTATAAGTAAAAAGTTGCACTGAAATCTCATTGGTTGTATTGGTTGTTTCTGTCTGGCTGGTTTTGTTACTATTAAATAGATGAAAAAAAATAATTAAAAAAATGCGACACAAGCCGCGTATTTTTTTTGTGACGTTTATGGACTTAACGCAGTGTCAGTAAGAGAAGCACATAATTGGTTCAAGCGTTTTCAGGCCGGGAATTTTAATGTCAAAAATGAAGCTCACTCTGGCCGACCTGTTATGGATAAAGTCAACGTCATTTTTGAAAAAGTGGAGCGAGGTCGTCATGTTAGTAGTTCCTAGCTGACGAGCTAGGGGTTTGTTCTAAGGCACCCATAAATTAAGTAAAATTTGTTTTTATATACCTTTATGTTAAGGGGAGAGGGGCGGGTATTAAGCAAAAAAAGTCTACGTCCTTCCCTAGGGTTCAAGGTTGGTTCATACCAAATTTTATTAAAAATCGTTTCAGTGGTTCCTTTAAGCTTAACATACATACAGAGTTACTTTCGCGTTTATAATATTAGTACAGATAACTTAAAGACAATTCCTGGATAATTCGAGTACGTATCCACCTCATCGCTACAGCAATTTTACGAGACAAAAGGTCCTGACGCAATGCGGATCATTAGTGGTAAATCGCCACCTGTTATTTGGTTCCGCGTCCCTATAAATACGTAATCGTGTGAGTAAATTGATGTTTGGTAAGTAATAATGGTTTTCATTTAATTACACGAAAAGAGAGTCGCCTTTTTGTAGGTTATTTTTGTTTGTGTGTAGTATGTATGTGTGTATTACAAACGTTTGTATGGCTTTTGTTTTTGGACAACAACAATTTTACGCAAAGAAATTTAAATAAACTAATTATTCAAATGCAGGTGTTCGTCGCGACTCAGTTTGGGTCAAAAAATGTTTTAGGCTACTCTTATATAAAATTTTATCATGATGTTGGTAGTTAGTCAGGAGGTAAAGAGAAACATATTATTTTATAATGTACGAAATCTATCTAAATATTATAATAATTTAATATAAAACTTGTATTATTTATAAGCGTAGAGACAAAAGTTTGATCACAATCATATTTTTTTCTTTTTGAAAAAGCTTACAACGATATCTACAAAACGTATAAATATTATTCAACCAGTAACAACACAGCTAAAAACTCACCTGTAGTAGGAAAACACGTCCCTAGATAAAACACACACACTTAACATACTCAGCGGGATCGTCACGAAGTTGAACACAAAAGAACACAGTGCTATTCGTGTCGCAACCATTAATCGTCGCGCGAAACAATCACACCGTGATTGGGAAACTTTGCCTTTTGATGAAAGTTTTCATATTAATTTCGCTAGTCGTTTGCGTACTCCATTATTGTAACATGATTAATTTTTTTACAATTTCATTTAACATTTTTACATTTGTTATTTTATTTACATACAAGCTTTGTGCTGTGTTTTTCCTGCTTTAAAATTATTTGATATTTAAATAACGGATCCAAAACGGTTTTAGGAGTTTATACTGAATTTAAAATTACTTTCTTATATTACTAAAATACTGATAAACAAACATGTACCCATACATACACTTTAACGGCCTTACTGATACGTTGATTGAGAGGGTGATTACTGAAACAATACTTTGTCTTCTTCTTTCGAATGTCAAATCAATAATGACAAAAAGAGCAAAATCGGCGTTTGACTAAACAGCTGCTAAGCAATGTAGCTGCAAGTAGTTATAACTTTTGATAGAGTCGATTTGAAAATCGGATATTTTGATAAAATAAAGATTGAACGTTACCTACTCGAATTCCTATATTAATATTATTATTAATATTTGTAATTCTTATCCGATTTGAAGAATAAAGTAAAAAAAATGGTCATTTTTTTTTCCAAAGCTTGTAAAAAGTGATATTTGCTCAAAAAAGGCAGTTTTTAAATAAAATATACACTATGCGGTTTCATCAGCATTCATTATACTATGACTATAATATGACTATATATATTATACTCATATATTACACATATATTATACAATTCGATATGATAAGTCGAACACAGCTTATCGGATCCAGATTTCGTGATTTTCTTTTTTGGTAAACAAAATATAATGTGAATATCACTTTCTTTTGTTATTAGAATTATTAATTTCATTAAAACTTATTGTGTGGGATCTCATAGATTATTTCGACTGCATTACTACAAAGTAAAATGCCATACGACATATATAAAAGTCGTAGGTTCGATCCTGTCCCCTTGGGCTATTGTCATCTCCACTCATAACACAAGCTGTGCCTACGATTAATTAGAGTAAACAGGAACATTAGTAATTCCTTTAAAACGGGCATTTATAATAAATATATATAAGATAGTAACTTAAATACACAAGGGCTGTATTCACCTCAGTTAACATTTCCATTTTGCTTAACATAATTCTAATAATTGATTATATTTTGGGCTATCAATGAATAGTCCAGAATAATCTTATTTATATCGTTATACAATTTCATATTTTATACATAATATGCAATAAAATATATGTAAACCACTTCTTGTAATAGTTACTTACACTTGCAAGTAAAGTGGATTTGTTTGTGAGCGTATAAGCCCGGAATCACTTTTGCACATAATATTATCTTAATAGAGCACTTCATAGAGGATTATTAAACCGCTTAATGGAAAACTACAATATGAAAATATAATGTATTGTATGTAGGAAGATAATATGAATAACGGTACCTCTTATCCTCAAATCAAATAATTATTTTTTTAAGTTGTTTAATTTTGTAATTAAAAAGATGAAATAGAGTAACTAATGATTTACTTCTTCTAGGAAGAATCTGAATTCCGAAGAGGTGGTTTTTAGATTGAAGGTGAGGTCCGGGAACGTGGAGTAGTTACTTAGAAAATTGAATTTGATTATTACATTGCTTATTTTAATAGACAACATATGTTGATTATTTAATGATATGTAAATATGTTTATTTGGAGCGGTTTTACGCTTGTATACACTTTATAAACGTTTTCGAGCGCTCGATGTGTTATTTACGTAAGAAGTTTTGAAACTCGTACTAGGGTTACTGAACAATCTAAAATCAAACAGTAGAAGTTAACGCTATTATAATTTTCATAATTTAGGGTATTTACGTGTTTACTAAGTTACTGATTAATATATTCTGTTACTTTAGATTCTATCTACAGTACTTAGTGTTGAAGTTTGATATCATTTTTGATAATATTATGTAAAATTTAGTTTATTTTTATAATTATAGCTTGTAGTTAGTTACAAATTTCTGTTTTTTTTGTCTGTCCCATTGGTCCGTTATCTGTTTGTTTAGTTGGATCGTAATTTGACGAAAATATGGCAAATATTTACCCGACGCATCAATTACGAAATTATTTTTATAATTCATTGTTTTCTTATAAAATAGGTAAGTGGAGGGCCAAGTGGACCACCTGATGTTTATCAGCACCGTCTATAGATACAGACGCTGTCAGAAATAGTAACCATTCCTTATATCACCAATATTCTGGTGGCACTTTGGGTATTCAGGTGTTATGTCCCTTGTGACTGTAGTTACACTGACTTTCTCATTTTTAAATTGAAACACAACGATACTATTTCTTGCTGTTGGAAGCAGATATATGTGATAAGTTGATTGTACATACCCAGATGGGCACAGATTGCACAATATTCTAATACCGAGTTCATACAAAACAAGCAAAAAACTGAGTGCTACTTGCCCTAGTCTGACCATCTCGACTCATTTTATTATAAATATTCATATCTATACATTTTTAAGTGAAATTTTTATTTCACACATTTTCGAAGGCGTCTAGCTCACTAACTTAGTAGCGCTGATATCGTAAAGGCTACCAGTCGAGCTGCCAACTCGATATTAAAGTCACTCGAGTGCATCCGACAATACATATTGAGTCGATATACCGATAACACGACTGAATTGATATAAATGATTTTATTAAATAAATGTAAAACGCGTAACGTCTTTTTAACATAGTAACAGTAAGTAATATTAACAGCCTGTGATTGTCCCACTGCTGGGCTAAGCCCTCTTCTCCTTTTTTTGAGGAGAAGGTTTGGAGGTTATTCCACCAAGTTCCACCAATGCGGGTTGGTTGAATACACATGTAGTAGAATTTCGGTGAAATTAGACACATGCAGGTTTCCTCACGATGTTTTTCTTCACAGTCGAGCATGAGATTCATTATAAACACAAATTAAGCACATGACAATTCAGTGGTGCTTGCCCGGGTTTTAACCCACGATCATCAGTTAAGAGTCACGCGTTCTAACCACTAGGCAATCTCGGCTCTTTTGATTTTATCTAAAGGAGCGTTATGCCGTTTGCCGTATGATTGCAATAATGTTAACTAAGTATATGAACTGCATTTTCAAAATTCTGGGCGATATATATAGGTGGGCTTAAAACACCTGGATCAATGGAGGCAATATGAGCGGTTGTGAATTCTTAACTTTAATAAAATGAAAAAAAAAACATAAATACTCTAAGGTTAACGTGTTAAAGCCCAATTTCAAAATATAAAAATAATTAATTTAAAATTAGAGACAAAAAATTTATAGTGAATCAGCCATATATGCTAAACAGACAATGTTCTTTTAGTTTTAAAACCAAGCGCTCCGTCAAAAACACCGAATCGAACTCTTATGTCGTATGCTTTGCACGAATCCATTAATTTACCGTAAAATATAGTTAAGTAAGAATTAGGATCTTTATATAAAATGGCGGACATTGAAAAATAGCGACCAATTAGTTTCAGCCGATATCGCAAGTAAGTTGAGTTGTGACGTTATAATAAAGCGGAGAAAAAAAAACCGCGAATATAAATTGTTGCTTGAGCGTAAAAAATGGTCCCTTAAAGGCAGGAAAGTTCAACTTTTGCTCCTATGGTTTGATTAATGATCATAGAACATTAGGAGGCTTTCTAGGAAAATAATTCTATACGTGGTACAAATTATGAGTCGTTTTTTTAGATTGCAGTGTTTGTGATTTGCTCGTCCGCCATACAACAACTATTATATATATACAACTAAGTATATATATATATATATATATATATATATATTATATATATATATATATATATACTTAGTTGTATATATATAATAGTTGTTGTATGGCGGACGAGCATATGGGCCACCTGATGGTAAGTCGTCACCGAATGTCCTTAGACATTGGCACTGTAAGAAATAAGAAATGTTAACCATAGCCATAGCTTACATCGCCAATGCGCCACCAACCTTGGGACCTAAGATTTTATGTCCCTTGTGCCTGTAATTAGACTGGCTCACTCACCCTTCAAACCAGAACACAACAATACCAAGTACTGCTGTTTTGCGGTAGAATATCTGATGAGTGGGTGGTACCTACCCAGACGAGCTTGCACAAAGCCCTACAACCAGTAGGAGTTGAGTGGCTTTAAATCGTTCTCTTTACACGGGGAGGACACTTATATAGCAGTAGGACATTTTCTACTCATGGTACTCACATACCTACCATGCCTAACTATTTTCAATAAAAAATTGATTGAAAGATTGCTGGATCTTGGGTAGAAGTTAAGTAGTTTTATAGTATTTATTAGAAAAAATGTATTTATTTAGAAAAAAATCTTTCTCTCTCTCTCTCGCCGGTTCTTTTCATTGGAATACACTGT
This sequence comes from Nymphalis urticae, assembly GCA_905147175.2. Classification (NCBI taxonomy): domain Eukaryota; kingdom Metazoa; phylum Arthropoda; class Insecta; order Lepidoptera; family Nymphalidae; genus Nymphalis; species Nymphalis urticae. The sequence continues at coordinate 9,210,212 of LR990004.1, read as the reverse complement.
GAACTACTGGTGAGGTCTGACGATTCAATAATTGTATAAGGTTACTTAAATGAAAATGTTTTGTTTTCGATTTATTTTGTAATAAAAATAAATTATTGTAGGCGTCTCTAGTTTTGGGACAGTGATATTTAACAGAGGTTTCAAATATAAAAATTAATCGCTTATATATAACTAGCTGGTGCCCTCGACTTGGTCCGCGGTCAAGTCTTTTTATTATGATTTATTAAAAAATCATTTGCGTATTCAGCTACTCTTTTTTATCGTCCACACTAGTTTTTTATTTAATGTACAAACAAACGTTTTATTGAATGTATTATTGCTTTATCATATGTATAGAAGGCGAATTTAAAATTATCTTTAAATGACGATATCTTTTTTCACTGCCGTCCGATTTCAATGATAAAAAATCTAAATGTTCCTCCAAGCTGAGTTTAATATGAGCCGAGATGGCCCAGTGGTAAGAACGCGTGAATCTTAACCGATGATCGTGGGTTCAAACCCGGGCAAGCACCACTGAATTTTCATGTGCTTAATTTGTGATTATAATTCATCTCGTGCTTTACGGTGAAGGAAAACATCGTGAGGAAACCTGCATGTGTCTAATTTCACTGAAATTCTGCCACGTGTGTATTCCACCAACCCGCATTGGAGCAGCGTGGTGGAATAAGCTTCAAATATTCTCCTCCAAAAGAGGAGAGGAGGCCTTTAGCCCAGCAGTGGGGACATTCACAGGCTGTTACGGAGTTTAATATACCTGTAAAAAAAACAGGAAAATCCATTTAGTAATATCGGAGATTGGCGTGTACATAGAGACAGACAAAAATTAAAAAAAGTGCCTTTTCGAGTTCTATTTCTTAATTTTCAATGTACAGACACACGGTTTCTACATTTATAGATTTAACTATCATAAAATGTTATTTTTCGAAGACAATGAATTATTTGGGTTATTAATTACAACCCAGTGAAGAACAGACCAGGACTAATGAAAAGCTTTAGATTTATATTAAGTAGATAAAATAAAATTAAGCACTTTAAAAGTTTTCATAAGACTCTTTCCTTTTGAGTTACGCTTGTTGGGTTTAATTCAATAAAAATTATTTATTTCTGAATTCAAATGATTAAGATCTTGATACTTGACATTGTGATATGATATAATTATTATATTATAAACATTTATATACTGTAAGTGGTTGCGACCACCCGTAGACATTGGTATTGTAAGAAATATTAACAATTCCTTACATCAACAATGCGCCACCACCTTAGGAACTAAGTTATCATGTCCATTGTGCCTGTAACACTAGCTCACTAACCCTTCAAACCGGAACACAACAATACAAAATATTGTTTGGTTGAATATATGACGAGTGGGTGGTACCTACCCAGACCATTTGCACATGCTCTACCACCGAGTAAATATATATATAATTTGAGGAATACCCTATTATTTGTTTTGTATCAATATCCGGAATCCATCTGGAGTCAAGAACTGGTCTTACTGCCTTAGACCGGCGTTTCCTGTTTCTGGAAAGTAGTCTTTTTAAGGAAAATAATAATCAAGTTATTGTTATATTTAATTGAAAATCCTGGATTTATTTATTTTTTAGTAACAGTGTAAAAACTTTCATTAGAATTATAAAACCTCGTCTTATTGCCTCCACTGATGATAGGAGGGTTCATTTTTTGCGCAGAAAATCAGAATTGCAAAAGGGGAAATGCTGCTATCACTTTAGTCTTGATAGCACTAGTCATGATTTGTAACTATATATTTTTTGTGTATATATTTAAGGATTTAAGTTTATATGTAACTATCATGTTATGATTGGTTATAGTTTAAGAATGAATATAGGCTATATGATATGTTTATATGATGCGTCAATGTAGTTGGAGAGTGAAATCGTTGATCTGGGTGCGTTCCAAGTGATGCTGCCAAGGCTATAACAGATACAAGAAAATTTGATAGGCAATATTCGTTGATCTTCAAAATACTCTACGTAAAATTCCACAACATTCAATAAAGCATTATTAAGTACAAAAGTCATCATAGCAAAAATATCCTGCAAATCATTTGTCATTTGTCCTTTATTATCATTAGTAATAAACAACATGATAATTTTAAACTTTCTTGTAAACAAATCTTATATATCTCTACTTAATCTGGACCATTATATATTAATTAAGATATTTGTATAAGTTCATGAAAATATGTGCGGTAAAAAAAAGCTTGGCTCAATACTGATTGTGTGTAATATTTCGCTAGATGGCGCCACGTGTATATAAATCGTGCTATTTTTTATATATTTTTTAATATATAAGAATATAAAATTAATGTGTATATATCTATATATATATATATATATATATATATATATATCATATATATATATATATATATATATATATATATATATAATATTGTTTTTTAATATAGGATCTTACAATCTAAGATTGAATATTGTTGGTCTCCCAAATTGGTTGTTTTATTAACAAAATAATATAGCGCCGATTTGCATTGAAGTATTTGAACGAAGCATCGATTCTATCCCATTAAACCGGGTTACCGGCCCAAAAAAAGAACCCGCTTTTTGGGAGTATATATTAAAAATATATCCGACAACTTTTAAACATTTTCCGTTATATATATAAATTTATCGTTAAGGAATGTTTAAGCGCTAAAGGATATTAAGAACCCCGGCTATTTTATAAATAAGCCTAGTATATGGAGATTTTATTATATTAAAGATAATTAGAAGGCCCAAATTGACGGTTGCAAGATGCCAAAATTATTAATGAGAGAACCTATTAGTAAGGCATCAATCCTAATGCCTTTTAATCCTAATAATTTCTCCTCAGAATGTTATCCAGGCTAATTGTACACTATATATAAGCGAAATTTCTATTTTCATAGCAAATGCTTTATAAACAATAAACCTTTGTTTCCAATTTAAGCTTTCTAGGTCCAATAGTTTTGGCAGTTCGTTGATAACTTTATACTGAAAATCAACAATGTAGAATTTTCACGTGACTAAGTGATATAGGCAAAATAATTTTATTATCGGACAAAAATATCAGAATCTCTTTTGACTCCGAATTATTTTTCATTATTAAAAACATGATTGAGCAGAAGATATGTTATTATAATGTGGAATAGAAAAATATATTTTCATATGCATATGATTGCGCTCTAAACGACTCGGCGTTTTTATAACAAGCGATGGTGTTACTCCATATTTATATGATGGTTGAATCCGTGTTCGGAGTGGATGAGGATGTTTGACCGTGCGCTTTTGAAAAGGCACTTGATTTTCTTTTAGGACAAGACGTTTTTAATAATGAGACTGTAAAGATTATTAAAGTAATTGAATCATCAGCCTGTAAATGGGCATCCATTGCTTGACAAATCTGTCTGTCGTCTTGAAGAATACGCTCCAAGCCTTACCCTCAAGAGGCAGTACTCCTGCTTTTGCCTAGCAGTACGACATTTACAGACGTTACTTTTAGTTATTACTACATGATAGCATATTATAAAACTATAGAGGTTTAACTATAATTATAACGTTTATAAAATCCTCAATAATTACAAATTATTTGTTCAAAATACCAATACGAATAAAACTGACGCTGAAATCCATTTACATTCAGCCAATAAGCCACATGTGTTTTACCGGTTAAAACTGGTCACAGCAACAATATGGCTAAGCGCGTTAATGGCGTTGTAATCAGTTATTGAGTATTTATCGGACAATTTTGCATGTTTCGTGAAATTACACGCCCGTGATTGGCTGAAATAAATATACGGTTGTGCACCTGAGTCGAGCTGTAATGTTTTGTGGGATAGTTCGTGGAATTAAATTCGGTAATTGTTTTAAAATACTTGAAATTACTGCATAGTTTACAAGCTCAAGATACTTGAATATCTACTTACCTGTTAAATTTTGCAAGCTCACCTAGGTAGGTACCATCCGCCTATCAGATATTCTACCGCAAAACAGTAGTACTTAGTATTGTTGTGTTCCGGTTTGAAGGGTAAGTGAGCCAGTTTAATTATAGGCACGAAATACATAGCATCTTAATTCCCAAGGTTGGTGGTGCAGTGACGGTGTAAGAAATGGTTAATATTCTTTACAATGCCAATGTATATGGGGGTTGGTGACCACTTACTATTAGATTGCCTATCAATTCTATAAAAAAACTATGAACAAATGTGATGAAATAGAATTCAGTTCGTATAAAAATCTAGAGGCAATGCACATCTCATCGTTATATCTCAGAAAAAGTACGCTATCTGAGGACCGCGTTCCAATTTATTCGTCGGTGACACCACGGGTGTATCGCAAAGACCCAGGAGTACGAAATATTTTGAAAGAGTTATTATGTAACAATATACAACCTTATTTATCAACAAATATTATTCGAGAAACTTTTTTAATACCATAAAACATTTAAGATAAAAATGTGTAAGTGGTTAAAAAAAAATTTTTTTTTTGATTAATCAGGCAAATGAGCTATCAGATGTAAGATCACTTCTACCCATAGACAGTGTATTTAGGTTTAAATAAATTTATTCTCAATAAGACATATTAAAGTTACTTACTTGAGATCAGAATTTACATATTGTGTACATTCCATCTTCAGTACTATGTTTTAGGTAATTAGGAAGTACTAATAATTTTAATAAGTATTTTTAAGTTAATTTTAAACATATACGAAATTTACACAGTTAAAAATTTAATTACAAATATTACGAAAAATAAATGAATAAAAATAAAACAAAACCAAAACATGAAAATACAATAAAAAACTGTACACTGTATTTCCAGATGTAAAGATCACACCTTAAATCGTTAACGCGCTAATTCAATGCGTCACTCCAGGTGGATTTAAGGTGTCGTCTCTAGTGTTTATAATACTCTAGCTTACTTAATTCAAGGAGAGGAGAAACCTTTTACGTCAGAAGTATTTCAATCAAACCATACACGTTACACGTGGATTAAACCAAAATATATTTTATGAAAGTTATAGTTTAAAAAAAAGTATTAAGCTTACTTTTTTAATGAAGAGGACATCAGTGAGGCTTAGACAAGCTATTACTTTTAAAATAAATAGTATGTATAAAAATTAATAAATCAGTCAGGTATCAGACAGTCAATGTTACCTTTTTAACTTACCCTGGAGTTATTGGTTACGGATTTAAAAAATAAAATTACAATATTTTATTAAAAGAACATCCATTGAATAAAAATGTATTGTGCATCCACGGCCATCGTTAAAACGATTTGTCGGTCTGTGCGTGAACTGTATATCATGTCGCTTCATGTCTGTCCTTTTGTTTGAGATACCGTGTGTCATTCCTATAACTACTTTATCTAGTATTCACAATTAAAGTCGGAAAAATTTAACCCACGAATTTTTGACGATAAGGCTTTTTGACATTTCCTTGGGGACGTATAATAAAAGTATCCTATTCGTTTGTTCTGGTACAATTTATAATTAAGTTAGTTAATAAAAATTCAAAATGTGATTAGTTGATATTTGTTTTATTAGCCCGATTTTACAAAAATATTTAGCATTATTTAGTTTTATTATAGAAAGTGGCTTATACATTATACATTTTTAGGCTGGTCAGAAATAAGACACCGTTGTCAATATAACGTTATTTATTCTCCGATATAATCTTCATACAAGAAATAATTAATTTGTTAGTTCATCCATTTCTTAAAAACCGCTACCATGACAGTTGTCATCTTCCATAATGATTGTTAATGGCCAGATGTAATTTTATTATAAGTTATATCCAACCGACCGATACAGACAATCAATAAAGTGCTAACATTTAATTAAAATTTAATTAGGAGTAGATTTTATGGTTGTGTGCATTAAGATAGAAGAGGTTAATAATTTTAGCGATCCCGTGGTGTTCCCCAAACTGACGGAGTAGGTACTATTGTTTTTTAAGCGATGCATACTCGGTACCAGCGATTCCCACATATCCCACTTCATTAGAGAGAAACGAATGAAGAATAGCATTTTATCAGAAAAAAAAGTATCGTTCACAAACATTTGTATATTCACTCACACGACAAGCACAAATGCTCACACATACATACATCAATACTTCTATCACAGAATCGCACTTTGGAAAACTAAAAACGATGACGGTTGTGTACATTGAGTTTCCAATCGACGATGCAATATTCGGTCTCACTCAATAATTTATGATAAATGTTTATTAATGAAAAATAAATGCATGTAAAAAGGATTCTTTGCTAATAAATTGTTAGTAATACTTCAATATAAATATCAGATGCGTTACTTTTTACGCAAGCTGTAAGTTTTTATAAATTGTATTTTAAATTATATATATATTTATATAATATGATTTTTCATCGAAATGAAATACAAAAAGGCAATTAATTATTATAAATAAGAATAAGAACATTTTTATGGAAATACTTATGTTATGAATGAATTTGTTTTCTTATAGCTACAAGCATCACTCAATTTTCATGTACTTAAGTTATATTTGTAAATAACCTCGTGCTAAACGGTGAACGGAAAATATCGTGATATAACCTACATAATTATGTCGGATAAAAATCTTCCATAAACATATCCACCAATTGCATTGGAGGAGTCTGGTGAAATAGGCTACAAACCTTCTCCTCAAAGGGAAAGTTAGCTTAACACTATGGTATTTATATTTCATCATGAATTGCTGGATACATGTTACAAGGTCACTTCATCAAATGTCAGCCGAGATAATTCTAAACTACAAGAGGTGTCTAAAACATAACTCCATATATTATACACTAATAGGCAATTTAGTTTTCAATCTCAGGACCGGACGGAGGAATTTACGCTTTACCAGATCCCTTGAGATATACACGGTCTAATGAAAGATCATGTCACAAGTTTACGGTCGAAAACTTAACCAACTACATAGGCTTAAAGAATTAGAGCGCGATTCATTACACGAGAGATAGCGTGAAAGAGAAAGACGTAATTTAATTTATGTAAGCGTGTGAAGAATATTTTTTACATGGATATCTTACCTTGCCGATAGGACATCCTTTGCTTTTTACTATATTGGAACCAAGTCTATAAGCTGACAGATTATAATCAGAATTTCACAGAACACGAAGATTGAACATCTTGCAAAGCAAATGTTTCTTCTGTCTTGAAATATCGACAGATTAAGCACCAAAGATGGCATTGGTGATTTTTATGGTGTTCCCAATGACATTCCTAGACAAGTCGTAGAAAGAATATGACTTGGAAATAAGGAACGTGGTCAGCGTCAGCGATCAGGTACAGAACGTAGTTCAAGAGAGAACGTCAGCTATGCTGTAGGTGCCTTCAGTACAACTAAAGAGACGATAAACATTGCCTTCAGATTTAATTTTTACCATTTGTGAAAGAAATGTCACAAATTTTTGCCAAAATTAATAAATGTAAAATTGCTTTTTCTTTTAACATGGTCACACCCCAAAGAATCCGCGCACACATCACGCAGGTCAATTAAATCAAAATGTAAGTTTGTTGTTTCGTTGTTATTTCGCATTTCATGAGATTTTGCGTGCGGTTGTTTCAACTTTAAAATTGCTTCGTAACAATTTTGATAAATAAAGCAAACCTATTTCAAATAGAAGAAAGATAATTGAATTCGATTTCAAATTCGTGGTTTATTTCATTTAAAACTTTAAGGTTTTATTCTGTCTATAAAATAACTAGAAAATAATTTTACTATCAGTTTTTTTTGACATGTAACTGTTCTAATCACGGTGATTGATTTATAAATTTATCTCGAAAGCTCTGTTTTATAAAAAAATATGATAATTGATTCAAATAGTTGCATAATGATGATATTTTTTTATATGGTGGTATTTTTTTATAGTGGAAGTATAATTGAAGTACATCATCAACTTTTTAAAAATTTTATACAAAAAAAACTCCATTTATCATGTGTTTTGTTGATTTTATTTGTTATATTTTTCGTCGTAACGTCATGTATGTTACTCGAATCTAATGAAAATATATGCTAGAACTGTTCGTGTTCCATTACTGGACAATGTCCTTCCCTATTATGAAGATGGATTTGATGCTTATGGTGATGCTGCACATGGTATGCAAGATCATGGTAGCATGCGAAAGCGATCCCGTGGCGCTCCTCGTTAAGACAGAAAGGGTACCGCTGGTGTTTTAGTGGGTATTCCGAAATTTGGTGCGCACTTGGCGCCTTAGATGCCGGTGAGCCCCACATACACCCCCGCTGTGCCCGTAGGGGAACGCGTTATTCCAGCAAAAAAAAAATAAAACAAAAATGGTACGCAAGATTCCGTTAGACGTTTTTACAAACTCAATACATAAAATTAGTACATGCAATTTAAATCCACTTTCCCTGGGTAAGAAATATGTTCAGTGGATCATCGTTAATTACTTTGTTACTATTAAACAATAAAACTCCTTAGTATAATTCTATAAAATAAAACTAAAACATTTAAAATATTATATATAAAATTCAGCGCTAATTATCGTTCATCTCGTTTCGGGATTAGTTTCTGAACGTGGATAAAGAGATTCTGTTTTAAGTTTAACGGTTTTCGGACTTGGTAACTTAAGCTCAGAATGAAATGTAAATTTCTTTACTTTGCACCCTAAGTAAAACATAGCACGGTACGGGAATATTAGAGTTGGCCCAGAAAGTAAATTGTTTTGCTAAACTGTATAATCCTGATAAGAAAGTTACTTTTTATTTTGATATAACCATTTTATATTATACGAGTGTATTATGGGAATAATTATAGTGGTGGTTTGTATTTTGGTTGGGGAGTTTTTTTAACCTACGTTTATAATACTATATTATAGTGTTTAAATAATACTAACTAAATTAAACAAAATATCATGCAAAAAAAGTTTTTATATTGTTTTATACAATGGTTCTTGTTACATTACATAGAACAATGACTGTTAAAATAAAATAAAATGTTAGGATTAAAAAAGAGCATGCTACACGATTTATATTCGAGTATATATCGAAAAAGTTTATATATTTCTTTTAGCGATAACATCATATAACTTCAATGAAATAAAACGATAACAAGAAATTCACGAAATTAACTACAGAATAATTTGGGAAAATTTGATTCCTATGACATACAATATGAACATTTATTACAGGGTGACTGGTGAATTAGGATCAATATTTTAGGAGCATAATCGGTACATGATTCTCATTCGAATTATGTAAAAAAATAGGTACTTAATTTTTGACCAAATTTACAAAAATTTTACTTTAAATAAATAAAGTGTGGACATATTTCCGCGGCGCGTGCGGCGTTGTGTTTGCCACCCGCAACCCCTGCCCCGCGGCTTATTAGTATTAGTAGGTTAGTAGGTTAGTCGGGCGAGCGCCGCCGTAAGGTTCGTCCATCTTCCCGCGCGCGCGCCCCTAGCGATCGATCTTACGCGTATACCTAATGTTTCGTGTGTGAGTGTGACCCGTAATTAGTAATTAGGTATGGCTTATCAATACACAAATGCAGAATAATGTGAGTACTGTGAGTAGTAAAGTGACCCATTCGTGTTAAAGCGTGTGAAAGACAATATGCGTAAACGTGCCGAACTGTGTATCACACGAGCAGGAGCTCACTTTGAACATTTGTTAAGGTTAGTGTAGTTATGTAGGTAAATAGGTAGTTAAATGATTGACAATCGTTGTAAATAAGTATGATTCAATTTTTAAATACGCCGGAAATACCAAGATAGGTAAACAGTTAATTTTTGTCCCAAGTTCATATCATTTACCTAGTCAACAAATTTGTTGCTTAAACGAGTAAAATATTTTGGTATTTTTGCCTGTTCTAAGCCAGGTTTAAAGTATGAAGGGGGATTGGATCATGCTTGTTTATCAAAGGTAGCCTGCTACCCTGTTAACACGCGGCGGCGTTTGGACGTAGGGAAAGTACCGCGCGATAACTAAATGTACCTAACGGTGTTGTGTCGTCAGCGCAGCTAGGGCGTCCACATGACGCGTAATTAATTACATAACTTTTGGTTAACTTTACTTAGAAGTTTATTAATATTTATGTTATATGTATTTTTTTTTGGTCGTATATGGTCGTCAAATATCACGTCCTTAAGTATTGATACTAATTCACCAGTCACCCTGTATAGTTAGATTTAAAAAAGCAGTCGAAACATAACTCCAAGCCTTATTATTGCGTCTGAATTTACAGAAGAAAGAAATATTTTCTCAATTTCCTGTTCGCGCCACATTTAATTCCACAACTTTGTGGTTTTAACTTTTTATCAAAAACAAACGGGTAACTGATTACTTTATTTTTTCCCTCGTCCACCACCGTCTTGTTTCTGTAAACATAAGTTTCATGTAACTCGGTTAAAACTAAATTCGTCACGGGATGTCGAGAATTTTTATTTGTCATTGTAGTTGTTTCGTTTGCTTTCGTTTTAATTGGAGTCTTAATTCAGTTATTAATTATTTGTAATTTATTTGTTTTAGGGTCAAATGATGAAAAATATTTGCTTTTTTTTAATTTGTTGGTGGTAAAAATGAAATGACGTTTAGCCTGGTTTGTTCATACTTTTATTTGAATAGTGCGAAAATTGGATTCAAATAAATAAAATATCGGAATCACTTGCTATTTTGTTGGTTTAAATAAACATGTAATTCGAATGTTTATTGCTTTGAATATATTCAACTATTCTTTAGTATTACACGCGTCAATGGAAATACAAGGTCAATTATATTACATATTTATTTATAATATACATTTCGAAATTTAATTAATATACTTTATTCGAGTAGGTGATGAAATAAATGCAAGTGAAACTGAATTAAAAAAATATTGAATTGGAATTTGGAATTAGAACAAAATCAAATTATATACATTGATGTAAATTACTCGCTCAATTACACTTAAAAATCCAAATCATACAATTATTGAAAAAGCCGAGATGGCCTTGTAGTAAGAACGCGTGAATCTTATGCGATAATCGTGGGTTTTCATGTGCTTAATATGTGGCTATAATTCATCTTGTGCTTGACGTTGAGGGACATCGTGAGAAAACCTGCATGTGTCTAATTTCACTGAAATTCTCTCACATGTGTATTCCACCAACCCGCATTGGAGCAGCATGTTGGAATAAGCTCTAAGCCTCTTCCTCAAAAAGGGGGGTTAGGCCTTAGCCCAGCAGTGAAACATTGACAGGCTGTTACTGTACTGTACAATTATTGAACACTTTCAACAATATTTACAAGGCATGCGCATAACGATCACATTTTGTACTAACATGTGTTTCCTGTTGATATTTATTTTCCTCTTTTATAATATAGGTAGGAGGACGAGCATATGGGCCACCTAATGGTAAGTGGTCACCAACGCCGATAGATATTGGCATTGTAAAAAATGTTAACCATCGCTGAAATCGCCAATGCGCCACCAATCTTGGGAACTAAGATGTTATGTCCCTTGTGCCTGTAATTACACTGGCTTATTCACCCTTCAAACCGGAACACAACAATACCAAGTACTGCTGTTTTGCGGTAGAATATCTGATGAGTGATTGGTAGCTACCGAGACGAGCTTGCACAAAGCCCTACCACCATTAGAACAGTTCTTACAAGCACTAAAATTAAAAATAATAATTAATTAATGAAATGTAGATTCTATAAGTAACTGGCAGGCAAAATATAGTTATCATATATAATAAAATGAAAACTGTCCTGTATGAAAATCAAATAATAACTCCAAATTCTCTATATCTAATAATCTTGTACAATTATGTCTTATTTATTATAATTAACCTTTTTCTAAATATATTATTATTATTATTTGTCTTTAGTCTTTGTTTATACACCTATATACTATTAACGTATTAATTGTTACCGAGTTAACTGACATAGATCTTGCTCACACGCAGCCTTGAGGCGAACTCTCAATACTATCTTAACATATGAAAGATATAATGATGCGATCATAGACAATTTTTAGTTCTTTTTATACTTTTGACGTATTCCTAACAATTATGAGCTTTCGAAAATCGAACACTATGATGGTTGTATTAACTTAACGAAGTCGTAAACTCGAAAGATTTTATGTATGTTGTATATAAATACAACACATACATTTATAACACAGGAAATAAAAGCTTTCCCGGAGGTAAGTCGTAAAACCTTCACTCAAAGCGTAGTGAGCCCAGTTTATGTAAATTTTATACAAATATCAGATAATTGAATTTGTTTATCATTGAAACAAAGGAACATCTCATATCAATTATACAGTGTGTTTCATTACATCACATTCGTTATATAGGCTGATATATTGCCTCCAGCGTGACACGCGCTTACCTAGAGGTGAATATACACTGCCTTGCGTCGACAATTTGCAGCTGCGGCGCGGAGTTTATTTGCATCTCCCTAAAGTTGTAAACATCGCCTTACATGTTACGTGCATGTAAATCTTCTAGATAGGGCAGGTTAGGACAGTTATATCATCTTTATTCTGATATTGTTAATTTGTGATTTTGAACATATGTTATCAGAATTTTTGGCTTTCTTAGAACATGAAAAATCAATTGTACTTTTCTGGGTTCGAACGTCATATCTTCGGTTAAAATTTTCGTATTCCAATCATTGACAATAAGTAATTACGCATTTAAAATAATATTTGCAATGCGGTCATGAAAAAAAAAAACAATCGTTATTTTTAAAAATGTCATTTAAATATTTTATTTGTAATTATAATTGTGTGTGTGTAATTTAAAAGTACTCGAATTTAAAATAATTTATTTAATTTTAAACTAGATGTATTAGGTTTTATTAAAATATATTTAGAAGAATCTGTTTTGAATACTTTAACTAAATACATTTTAACTGACAGGCAGTAAATTCAAGAAAACGTAAGGTAACATAATATTTTAAATAATTTTTAATTATATTATTATCAAAATGAATATATACATAATATGAAATATATTAATATAAATGAATAGATCTGTTTTTTAATTTATTTGTTGTTGTTATATTTGTATGGCTGCCTCGTTGGTCTAGTGGCTTGATGTAAGGCCGCAGACCCGTAGGTCTGGGTTCAATTCCCAGGTCGGGCCAATAAAATTATATTGGGTTTTTCTGTTAGTAAATTCTCAGTAGCAGCCCGGAGTCTGGAAGTTGGAAGTGTGTTCACTCCCGTGCCTCGGAAAGCACGTAAAGCCGTTGGTCCTGCGCCTGAACTCTTTCCGGTTGTGTCGGATTGCCGTCCCATCGGATTATAAGAGTTAGGGAATAGAGAGTGCACCTGTGTTTGCGCACACACTTGTTTACTATAATATCTCCTGCGTAGTTGGCTAATCTCTCTTGAGATTGGCCGCCGTGACCGAAATCGGTCTGGAGGACATTAATTAAAAAAAAAATTAAAAAAATTATATTTGTATATATGTATATTATTTATTACTAATTACCGCCTTGACGAATTTCTGCTTAGCCTAAAGGTTGACTGGTAGAAAATGCCTTTAGGCATGAAGTCCGCATTTTGTCCTACTACAAAAAAAGTATTTAAATATATTTTTTTTATTTTTTAAACAAAGTTTTATTCTAAACATTTATTTTCTATGTTATTGACCTTTGAGCAGTGCCTTCGCTGTAGAATCTGATCGTGCTCACAATAAAAATGCATCGTCATCAGAACTAAACCTTTATGTAAAATTTCAACTCTATAGTATACGGATAAGAGGAAGCCCTTCTAATTGGGCGTAGTAAAGCAAATAGGCAATTCCATTTTTTTAATTAAAACAAAAATCTCAATAAAATTAATATATCAAAATAACAATACCGTTGATTTACTTGAAAATATTTACTTATCAATGATACCAGCGTCTGGGCACAACTTTTAGACGGCGTTTTTTTTCTATAAATACTTAATGCGTATTTTGTTTTTATTTTAGTTGCAGTCATAGAATATATGAATTTATACCGTTGTTAGTTATTATTATACAAATAAAAATTAATTTCTTATGAGCTTGGATATTTGATGCAGAGATTTAAAGTTGATGTATAAATACATTTTATGAAAATATCATTTTATGAAAAGCTCATAAATAGGTTTTTGAAGACTGGAATTATTTTGCATAACTTAGGCCAATTAATTAACTATTAGCATGTCATAATTTAAAACTTGGCGATGCCATTTCATTTGAGACGTAATCTTTGTTTCCGAAACAAGAATCTTCAATTTAAACGCACCCCCTTGTTTATAGAAGTGTTCTGTATTTGATCACCTGGGTTTATTCTGAGACGAGTGAAAATTTTACACGGAGGCTCCTGTACATTTACTATTGACGTTGCAGAAAATTGTTGTGACGTCACGAAATAATATAAAAAGTTGGAAAGAGAAAAGATAATAAATAATAATGCCTAGGATTCTAGTGGGTATTAATGTATACTAATTATATAGGAAGCTTTAGGATTCAATTTATATTTATGTGATTACCATTTACAACCAGATTATCCATCTGCCCATCCGATTCCTAATTTATATATAAAAAAACATTGAATTCACATTTTAGCATTGTTCAAGATCTTGAATAACTTATGTAGAATAGTTAATTGGAATAGTGTTCTATGTAAAATAAAATTCTATGTAAAATAAACATATTAAGCAGGAACTGTTTATTATCCATCCAGTAGAGCTATCAGCAATTCGCTTGGAATATGTTAAACTTAGATTTTTTTATCCCTTCCCTTTCTACCATCAGTAGGCTATTTAATTGATGTCTATAAGGCAACTATATAAGGGATGACATATTAGAAGAGAAACTACGAAAAACACTTAGAGCCCAAATGAACGGGACGAGGAATAATGATCATTGAAGCGTGAATTATTTCCGGACATTTAGGCTATTTCAAGGTAATTGGTAAATTCTCTGAATCTAATGTCGCAGTAATTGCTATTGCTAATATAATTACGGTTAGTGTTAATTAGGTATCATGCACTAATACATTATCTACTATGGAATTCTCGCTACTTTATCCGCGTGACTAAGCGTGATGATGACAATATACCACGAATACAATGTTTGTGGTATTAAATTGTAACAAGATATATCTAAGAATTGAACCGAACTACCGACAGATATAAGACGTGAATTAATATACATTTTAAACGATTTTGACGCGTACAGTGATAGCCAGTAAATTTCCAACTGCTGGGCTACGGTCTTATCTCCTTTTTTGAGGAGAAGGTCTTATTCCACCACATCGCTCTAACGGTTGGTGGAATACACATGTGGCAGAATTAGACACATGCAGGTTTTCTCAATACGATTTCTAAACGAATTTAAACGATTTTGCATCAATCTATATGCATCAAGCATATATCCTTTAAATGTTAAAAATATTATAATCAGTTTCCAATTTCTAATGATTTGTGTCTATATTGTCGGTTAATCATTGCACAGAATTCACCAAATTCATTGAAAAATCGGTCATTAAATTCAAATGACTGAAAGTTCGTAGTTGCGAGGCCGTCTCAGTCGTGTTTCCGACTTCAGATCCGGGTGAGCACAATAATCAAAATAATTTTTGTCGTGAAGAAAAACTTCGTGAGGAAACCTGCACGAGGCATTGGAGCAGCATAGTGGAGTAACCTCAAAAACCAGAAGATGCCAAGCAATGGGACATTTACAGGCTTTCATTTTATTTTCTTTTAAACTTCCTATTTGTATGTTTAGTTATCTCAAATATTTTCCTGCTACGTTTCTTTGGCTTGACTATAAGTCAAAAATACATAGAATCAAAGTAAACTAAAAATGAAAAAGTTGAATGTAAGCTTGTATCCGCCATTTTGAGTGACGTAAAAGTATTTCAAATGTCGAGCACCCTCACGGTGAAGATTTGGAGCACCTGAAAAATGGGTCAAGTGTTTTTTTTACGTCCTATACCTTTTGGTGGTTCTGTCGTAATAAAATATTGTGTGTGACGTCGGAATTCGGGATTTACGCTGATGAGATTTTTATTTATAGCTTTATGCGTAATTAGTTTTGTCTTAAATATGTATATTTTTAATATGTATTTAAGTAAGTAAAATAAAATTGTTTTTTAATATTAAGATAAATAAATCTTAGTTTTATTGTAATTATAATGTGGTTCAAGTTTGTTTATATAACAATAATAATAAAATTATCTCTATGCAACCAGCTTTAACCGGTGATTTTTCCGAACTGATATAATTTAGAAACCTTCAAGAATAGAGCCTTATTATCCTTAAGGGCCGGCACGGCACCTACCAGCTCTCCGGTGTTGTATAGCTCCATAGGCATAGTTGGTATTCACTTTTTACTTTCCATCAGGTGAGCCTCCTTTCGTACTCTTTTACATATATATTCATAACAATGTAAATATTTCTGTAGAATCCTTTATAATCACTTATCACATTTTCTTTGTACAAAGGGCAGAATTGTATTTATAAAGCTTTTTATCGATATGCTTAATAAAATGCTAAATAATAAAAGTATTGAAAATTTTAAGAGACCTTCGTTTTAAAATGTCGGGGTCAGATTTTCAGTGTCAACCATCAACTTCATTCAATCGAAAGTATAACTCGCTGAGTTTCTACTTCTCTCACTGATTCTTCTAAGTTATTTATTTCAGAACCGGGGATAGTTTTCACTTTAGCAATCAATAAACAAGTGTAATCCTTATATTGAAGAAAGATATTTGCAAACCAAGAAAAATGCAACATATGGTTACGCATTTCACAAACATATTAATACATACTATATATATATATATACTCAGCTGTTTGAGAAAATGACAGTCAAAAATCTGAGATCTCGATATCTCGAAAAATATTCTAACGCCAAAAATCCTTTAAAAGGGAAGTCTTCATATCAAAGTTCAGTGTCAGATCGATTGAAATTCGATGATCAACTTTTAGAAGTTTATCAAAAACCATATTTTAACATTCAGTAAGAGGTGTCGAAGTTGAGGTCGAAGTAAAAAATCTTTATTCAATATAGAAGCGTTACACTTATTGACTGCCATAAATCTAACACCGGTTCGGAAATAAACACGTCAGACCTGAGAAGAATAGAAATCAACGAGATTTAGGTTACAGTTTATAAAACAGATACATATATAAAAGAAGATATTAATTTGTAACTAATTTAGTTGCTAACCCTATATATAGTACTGAACCCTAAAAGGGACTACGCCGCATCCGAGTGTTGAGGTAGTTAGAGGACTTCGACACTTACATGGCCCTTAACAGGTCTCAAGTGCTTCTGTAAGACAAGATTCCCGAATTTAAGAGTACACGACTATGTTGTTATACGAATATAGCCCTTAGAGTCTCAAATATTAGGGTGATAATAACGAATATTGAACTTGTGTAACTTGTAAATGCATGTTGGGATAAATATGGTGACAAGAGGGGAAAATAAAAATGCTGATATTACTGTCATCCAAGACATCGACGGATAAGTGTCCTCAATATATATTTTTATGTAAAAATAAATATTATTCTTTTCATTAAAATTTGGGATATGGCGCATGCTACATGTTATTTTATATTTCAATATATGAACAAAATATTATTAAATATATAAGAATTCTTTTGAAGTATACTTGGTGATAGGTGGTGTCGTCAAAAATGACGGTATAATATATGATAAGCACCATATATATATTGCCGTTAGTATTGTCGTGTTTTGGTTTGAAGGGTCAGTAAGACATCGTAGCTACACGTACAAGGGACGTTACGTCTACTGTCTTAATTATATTTTTTTTTAAAATACTGTGTCTTTTTCTTTCGAATGTCAAATCAATAATGTCAGAAAGAGAGAAATCAATGTTTAATTAAACAGCCGCTGAGCAACGTAATAAGTAAGGCCATTAGTTCCCAAGTTTGGTGGGCATTGGCGATGTAAACGGTGCTTAATAATTCCTTCAGAAAGAATATCTATGGGTAGTGGTGACCACTTTCCATCCGTATAAACGATGCATGATAAACACGATGGCTTATGCGTATAATTTACATATGTATAAGTTAAGTACATTTGTCCAATATTTCAGTGTGGGAATGGCATATGCAATCACAAAGAGGTCGGATACCATTATGCCTTTTCTGATAATGTATTCAAAATTTAAATTTACAAATAAAATGAAAAACAAAACAAAATAAAAAACTGAAAGCCAGTTTAATTACCGAATTTTATTAAAGGAATGGTATTTCGTTTTTCTGATATTGCAGCGGCAAGTATTTGTTGTAAAATCATTTATAAAATCTATAATTTAATCCCATTTTATAACCGTATCTGTTTTACTATTGAAAATTACTTATTCGATTTTTAAGCTGTGAAATAAAAAAAAACGATTTTAAATACCATCGAGAAGCGTCACTGGCTGCGAATGAAAAAAATATACGAATCAGCGAGTGAATAAATCATTGAGCAGACGTAATATATCACAGCTGGTACTCATGTTTCGGCTTACGTAATGCGAGCTACATTTCATTTTTGTGTCCTGGTATTTTAATATGCAGGTTCCAGGGGTAAGGGCGTGTACACAGGTGACGTTACCATTTCTAAAACGAGCTGTTTATGTCCCTTTAATTTATTAACTTTTTATATTTGTTGGTGACTATGTACTTTAAGCCAAAGATTTATATGGATTCCGATGGCGGATTCAAATGGATTGCCATTTTAATGGCCGCCATTGTCGTCCAATATGTTGATTTTATTAAATAAGTCAGTGCGCACGTCCGGCGCTGGCGCTGTCCTGAGAGCAAGAGACCAAGAGACCAAGGGGGTCGCTAGACTAACGATCACACGCGCTACTAACAAATACAACATTATATTTTAAATTTCCATTATTCGGCTGTACAATAAAATAGGCACCCGTCTTATATTTTTCATAACTTGACGTCTGACAACCGACCAGTAAGCCATAAGATGTCAATCACCTTGTGTGGTGTTGCTATTCTAATAAAATAACTCACGTCGTATACCCGCTTAAATTTATTATCTCTGACACATAGTATATATTTAATATATTTTAAAAAAATATTTTTATCATTTATTAAAAAAAAAATTGATAGTCCATTTGTATGTTGCGCAATCACCAGTGTCGGCTTATAGATATTACAATAGATTTGTTATTTAATATTATTCGTGGCTAAGAACAAAGGCAAGAGACATATCAAGTATTCTCACTCTAAAATGGACGTGGGCCGGACGTATACAAAGACTAACAAGCAAACAGTAACAAATTGTCCCCTATATATGAAAATAAATCCAGGCAGACTAAATGGTATCACTGAACGAGGTGTAACACTAATGGTATGGCAGAGAAAATTAAAAGAGGTTTTTACCGCAAAGGCGACTTTTACAATTAACAAAATACTATATGTTTATATATATAAGCAAATTTTTTATTTCAAGGTAGGTTTACAAATAAGTAAACTTAAGGTTACTCTGTACACAAACAAACGACATTTAAAGTTTATTATTCCACATTTCCTTCACAATTCCTTATTATTATTTTTTACTAAATCATTCGTTTTGAAAACATCAAATCTTTTTTAAACGTCATTTTTAATTTTTTTTTTAATTATCACAAATAAACTATTACCGAAACTTAAATGCCAGTATCGAGGCGAACTTAGCAAACATTAAAGAAATATTACAATTATTTCTTTATATATTTATTAGAATATCTTTTAGTCCATTTGGACGTGTCGTCCGTGTCTTTGTTGTAGCTTCCTTTCAGTTTATAGATTGGTATTTTATGTGTCTGCATATTTTCATTTCCAGGCATATCTTCTCATCATAATCTTTGGATAGCATTTTTTAATTTCTGATTCTGGATTCCGAGGTTAGTCTGAATGATGTTCGGCTGGCCTGTCCATGATGGAGCATTGATTGATTTAGTAATTGTCTCATATCAAACAGATGACATTTTCCAAAAAAAAAAAACAATTTATAAATAAACGTTCGATGTGAAGGAGCCTTTAGCATAACTTCTGCTGCGTAAGACTGTGGCTATTTTTGCCTTTCTAACAATTTACGTGAAAGGTAAAAAAAAAATACAGGAGTTCATTTCGTGTTATTTTAAAAATTTTACCCGCTTAAAAATGGCTGGCCAATACTCGTGTCCTATGCTATGTCATTTGCACCCTATAATAATATCTTCTTACAATATTTCGTGGCCGAAATCCACTCATGAAGTATATTTTATTCATACGTCTATCCAGGTTATATATTTTTATTATCTTTATATGTATACGTGAATTGTATTACAAACATGCATGACGTATTATGTGTATCACGTTTGAAGGGGATGAAACGGTTCAACGGAACCGGTTCTTATTTTATGGGCTCATAATAGTTCACTTTGATTATATCAATAAAATAATACACGTTCGGACCAAATAATCACTCAAAACGACTTTTTTATAATAAAACTTTTTTGTATAACAAAAACACTAAAAATTCTTAATTCGCATTAACTTTAAAGGATGACGTTGCAACGATAGATTTCTTTAATTTAAAGAATTTATTATCTGTTTATATATTCTATTTTTTATATTTAATTGGTGGTAGGGCTTTGAGCAAGTGTGTATGGGTATCATCCACTTATAACATATTGTACCGCCAAATAGCTATACTTTGTATTGTTAAACGGTATGAAAGGTGAGTGAGCCAGTGTAACTACAGACACAGATGGTAATTAAGCGCCCCTTTCTTAACCAAAAGGTCTTTGCCTAGCTGTGGGAGATGAACGGGTTGCTTCTTTGTTAACTATTCTTGTTAGAATATTAACATATCATAGAACGTTCGTAATATACGGTTTGTTTTTATCTGTATATAGTTTGTATGCAAGCAAGTGTAAATGATATTTAGTTCATCTGTATGCATCGTAACTCGTTTAATATCCTGAATATATTTAAATACCGTTCACGCAAGATAGTTCCTTTAGTTTCTGTGTTATTATGGAACACAAGTAAACAAATAAAGTTAACAGGAAGAGGAATTTAAAACATTTTAGAATAATATATTATATCAAGGATTAGCAGAGATGGTCCAGTGGTTAGAATACGAAAATCGTAACTGAAGTTAGCGGGTTCAAACCTAAGGAAGCTATTGAATTTTCATGTGTTTTTTTTTTCAATCATCTCTTGATCATGAGAACATCATGAGGAAACCTACGGGTACGGGTTGGATGAAATTCTGTCACTTGTGTATCCATCAACCCACATTGGAGCAGCGATAAGCTCTAAGCCATAAAAGGAGTTAAAAAATAATAATATACAAACCAAAAATAATTAAACAATCTAAGCACAAAATATATCAAAGACTGTCGTTTGAATAAATACCTAAATAAAGTTGAAAACTTTATCCGAACATTATTTCCGTACAATAATAATTTTCTTTTTAATGAAAATTTTAATAAGGTTTATAAAAAATCATACTCAGAAGATATTCAAGGCTGATTTATTTTTCACTTAACTCACTAACAAGAATACTTTTTAGAATTCAGTCAAAGCTTTGACAATTTATGAAAAATGTAAAATGATAAACCTAATTTAATAAATTATCGATGTCCGGACGAAGCCTTACTCGTATTTCCAGGAGTAATTCAGAAAATTCACAACGCAGTAACAGTTACTTGATATTACCGTTAAATTCGCACACATAGATTCGCTCTGATATTCCATTTTTAAATAAAGCAAGAGAATTCTACGTATCTTTTTCTTCTGGCTATCACCGTTGAATATTGCCGGACGAAAGCTTCCTAAAGAACAACGAACGAGGCTCTGACGACCAAAATCGTGGCGGTATAACCACACAAATGCCGGAATCCGAAAATTCTGATAACAGACAGCAGCGCTATCAGCGTAAGATTTCCAGCTACTGTGGTCATCTATTCGTCTGCCAAGCGTGGTAACTAAGGCAAATACCCCTAAATGAGCGTCGATACAAATTTTCAATAAAGCATTAATTAATTGTTTAAAGCATTTTAGTTTTTTTTTAAACTATTAAATACATATAAATATACGAACACACGGATAAAAGAGAGACCTTTTTCGAATTCAGTAAAAATATTAGAATATTTAAAATAAGTCAATAATGCATGACGTCGTTGAAGTTGTGAGTACAAAACAGAATATGAGAATTTTATAAAAATGTAAATTATCAACATTAAAAAAATTATGTCTCCATTGAGTCAACACTTATATAAATCGGTAAATAAACGAAATACCACTGCATTCCAGTATTTTACTTAGTCTATTACGCTGTTTCTATACAGGGGTTCAAGAGACGCGGCGATAAAGCATTATACACACAGGCGGCAAACAGTCTCAATTCCGCTGAGCAAACAACCGCTGCGCTGAGTCTTTATTTTAATAACTTGCAATTTATTGACTGAACGCTTTGCCGCTTTACCATTTGGAATTGAAACTAGATAAATATTGAAGTAAAAACATTGAATTTGAATACAATATTTCTGTTTTCAATCTTGAGTTTGAATGCTTAGGAAAACTTCGAGCAAATATAACAATTCATGATGTTAGCAACACTTTTTTCGCGTTCATATTTCTGATATTTCAATTTGCTTACTTACCACTAGATGGCGTTGACGATTTGAATTGAAGAATATTGCCATGACTTTATTTAAAAATAAAAAATTATAACCGACTTTTAAAATTTACCTTCCAGTTAGGATGTACACCGAAATAAATCTTAGATTAAAAACTTGATAATACCATTCTTATTACTTTGCAAATATAGTTTATTATTTAAGGACAAAAATAGTTATTACCTTTTATTCAAAGTAATGATAACTAATGTCCAATGTTATATTCTGACCCGGTTGGGTAGCTAGCACGCACTCATCGAATACTCTAATAACAAACAGTAATAGTACACTTTGCATTTTTACTGCTGTGTTCCAGGGGAGGTTACAATTCTACTAGGTTTATCCGTTTTCCTATTCTCTAATTTAATTATCGACTATTGCTATAAAAATTAACAATCAAGTTTGGTTTTGATATAACGGTATATCTTAACATCATGTCGGTTTGGTTCCGAACCGAATAAATATAGAATAATCAAAGTTGGATTGAAATTGATTCGGGAACGTATTTTAATCGTTATAGATAAGTAGAAATAGCCCCCGGTTTGAATGAGCCTAACCGCCATATTGTTTTAAATTAAAAAAAAATATTTTACTATCCTACAAAGACCCAGGTATTTTCTATATATAAGTAATTAAAGTCGCTTAAATTGTACCTATGATGTAATTAAAAATAATTATACTGCAAATACGCTATACTAATAGAAATACATACAATATATTATATTTATATACTATATAAAGTAGCACCTCCAACTCCACAAGTGTAACTGATAAGGTACGGTTCAGGACGTAATTAATATCCTGATATCACTTCATTGTCCAAAGTTCAACGGGGAAGTTTCCGCCATCTAGAGAATACGACGACCGGAAAATCTTGGTATTTAAGGAGACTAACCTGTCACGGTATACTGCGACGGGTGTCTAAGTTTTAATTGAAAAGTATTAGACGTTCGTTTACGTTTCACTTACGTTAGTAGTTTTTCCTTACAATAATGTATGAATATATATTTTTAATTCGTTGATGTAGTGGTTTGCCTTTTTTTTATAGAATAGGTTGGTGGACGAGTATATGGGCCATCTGATGGGAAGTGGTCACCGACGCCCATAGAAATGGCATTATAAGAAATGTTAACCATCGCTTACATCGCCAATGCGCCACCAACCTTGGAAACTATGTTATGTCTCTTGTGCCTGCTGTGTGCAAATTCTTTAAATCAAATTTTTTAAATCAAAATGTGGTGAGATTTAATTCTTGTCTTGATTTCTAGCTTGGAGAAGCAAACCCTATTGCTATAGGCAAAACAATTGGCCACCGTAAACAATATTAGACTATCAGTTGTTGTGGAATTTGTTCGTTTGTTCCGCAATTAATATCATACTCGTATCGGTCTATTGTCTTCAACGAGGCTGGGACAACTTAACACGTTCCGTGAATATGGAGCTTGTTGTAGGGCTATCATTTATAGAACAATTAATTATTATTTGTTTTTGAATATTAATAAATACTCAGAAATAGAATCCTTGTTTATGTATAAAAGTAAGTTGTTTTTGTAATCGTAAGGCATCGTTCGCACGGGTGTTAAAATATACGCTTCAAAGTTTTTTCTACCGCTGTCAAACGAGCACTTTGGCAATCACTTAGTGCTTTTACAATGCTTGATATGATAAAGTGTTCAATGAGCATATTGCATTCTTTGTTTATTTATTTTTTATTAGGGCTCTATCCTAATAAAACAAAATCCGGCAAAAAAAGTATCCAAGTAAGTGTAGACATAAGATGTTTTAAGCGTTAAAAATAACGCGCTTTGAAAGATTAAGACGACGTTAAGACGCTTCGTGCGAACGGTGCTTTAGTGTATTCATAAAGTGAAACTGTTCATTGAATGATTTGTCTTCATTCGTTTCAGATTATGTGGAAAATAAAATAGTTTTACATATATATAATAAATTTTGATTGATTTATTGAACTACGCACTTCACTCCTATTAGTATTGGAAACGTGATGATACTATAAAATATATTTTTATAAAGGTTGCCTGGAAGAGATCCTTGTAAGTGATAAGGCCGTCTTTGTATACTGTATGTAGTACTTGCTATTTTATATAATGTTAATAAATAAATAAAAATCTCCATTTTATATTCAATCTTGTACTGGTGGTAGTGCTTTTTGCAAGCTCGTCTGGGTAGGTACCACCCACTCATCAGATATTCTACCGCAAAATAACAGTACTTGGTATTGTTGTCTTCCGGTTTGAAGGGTGAGCCAGTGTAATTACAGGCACAAGGGACATAACATCTTAGCTCCCAAGGTTGGATTGCATTGGCGATGTAAGCGATCGTTAACATTTCTTACAATGCCAATGTCTATGGGCATTGTTGACCACTTACCATCAGGTGGCCCACAGGCTCGTCCATCTACCTATAGTATAAAAAAAAATCTGCTCGTATTCATTCTGACATGTAACATATCAATAGATAAATTAAATTTACAATAAACTATTTTAGACGTCCCTATTTTTGGATACCTTGCTCGGTTTTGCTATATATTAACCCTCGCTACTAACACCCGCGCTGTCTTTACGACCGCAGCAATTTATTTAAATATTAATACGAAATTAACCCGTTCAATGATATTAATAATCTTATTTTAAATTCACGTGAAATTTGTTCGTAGAAATACCTGAAATTACAGATTACAACAAAATAATAACGACGTTATACAACTTGCTACAAATGCGTTAATTAAAATTTATTTACTTTTTTATAAATATAGAAGAAAATAAAACAAATATTCCGAATATTTTAAGCAACTGTACGCGAATATCTAAACAATTACGGCATTACTTTTAAGCGTTGCTTAGCGGCTGCTTAGATAAACACTTATTTCGCTCTTTCTTTCATCATTCGTTTGCCATTCGAAAGAAGAAACTACAGCATTGTTTAATTTTAATTATGTGCGTCATACTCTTGCATACTCTCAATTCTCTCATTCCAAAGGTTGGCAATCCGTCAATTCCATGTCTGGAAAAAGTTTAAGGTTGATAACTTTACTTGTTTCCCACGGCAAGGTAGTGAAAGCATAGCATGCATTGCCAAACACGTAAACCGAGCTTCTACATACAGACATTACTCCAATAGTTTTTTTTTAAATATGCTATGCTATGTATGTGTTGTGCTATAATAATAAGCTGGAAAATATACTATAGGGGCCTTAATGTTACCTTATTTGAAAATTCAAAGAAAAAAAATGTTAATTTATATATAGTAAAATAATAATCGCTCTAATAGGTCCTATCTATGGGCTTTTATTTTTCCATATTTAGCACAACGCTTTTAATTAAAATAACTAACTTTAAACTGATTTGGAACGAAAGCAAAAATGCTAGTATGTTCTTTATAACTAATTGTTATAAAGAATTTATTTATTCTATATATTATTTAAATTATTGATATATTTCGATTTACTGTAAACCTTAATAGTGTAAGCTATGTAAGCTATGTAGAAATTTAACAATAGCATTTTCTTTGTTCGTTAACATGAAAAATTTGTAAGTTTTGACAGCCCTAGTTTAGACCCCACTTCTCCACACCTTGCTGAACTTAGTGGAATACATTATGATTATTGAATATGTTTACATCGATATAATTTCAAGGAGTTTATGTGTATTCAAAACTGTTGCTAAATTCACTCATTTACAACATTTTTGTTAATAACTTAATTGAAAATATTTATAATAGTGCATTTGTGTAAGAACTCATTTACTCACCCGAGAAATATTGACAACGATACGACTTTCAGCGATATACTATTTTGATGCGTGGATAATTCTTGTAATAATGTTATCATGATCAATGTCGCAAATTTCTGACGTGTACATTTCTTATTATTTATAAAAGAAAGTAAATGCACAGAAATAAAGCTATTAAACCATATAATTTTTGTAACAGTTAATCTTCAAATTGTTATCAATGTAAGTTACAGGAAATGAAATATTAGCTACTAGTATTCGCCTGTGTATGATGGGCCCTCCCGTTCGGTGTTAGGTATAAAAAAGTAGCCTATGTCCTTCCTTGGGGTTCAGGATTTAATTAAAATCGGTTTAATAGTTTAGCCGTTAAAGCGTAACAGACAGACCGAGTTACTTTCGGATTTATAATATTCGTTTAGATTGGACGCCGCGCCGTCTCCCGGCAGTTACACGTCTGCCGTTAAGCGATGGCCGGTGACGCATCGTAGAGATGGGTCCACTTATTTATTAAAATTTATACTACAAATCGATTACCATTTTATAATATAACCTTATATGTAATTAACAAGTACATAAATAAATCTAGGATGTAAATTTTAATAAAGTTCTCATTGCCATATCGATTTGAGTCTGAATGCTTATGTAATTTAGTATCATCAAGTCGATTTTATAATGAAGACTATTCTATATTAACCACGTTTATGTGCATTTACGAAAATGTCCCAATGCTGGGAATAGATCTCCTCTTCTGAAGGAGATGGTTTGAATTTTATTCCATCACGCTCCTCCAATAATGGTTAATGGTTGTATGTAAAATATATATATTTCTTGATGATATTTTCTCCATCCTCTGCGGTGAATTTATTAAAACAAATGAACACATGAAAACTCGATGGTGCTTGCCCGTATGTGTTTGTAATCAATGGTCATTGTCAAGATTCGTTCGTTCTAACCACTGGGCCACTAGACCTTTTCCCCTATGGTATTTATTAAAGACCTTAAACTACGGTCCCGACCTGTAATGGTAAGTGGTTCTCAGTTCTGAATTATTTTTTTTAATGTAGCGAAAACGACCTTGTGCGAAGGTTTGAGGGTTATATTTGAAAATATCTTCATGTAAATTTTATCAATTCATTAAAGAAAACGTTAATGACACGATTACGGAACCCTAAAAATATATAATGATAATAAAAAGGTGCTGAAGCGAATTTTATAGATGGACCCTCACCGAAATAGACGCTCGATATTTCTGTTTATGGAAAAGGCATCAATCACTTTAATGACGTGGTCTTCAATCTTTATTTATGTATTTGACCTATTGCAGATGTGATAAATGTTTATGAAACTATATATATATATATATACAGCATGGCTTTACTTATATGAAACGTCTATTTGCGCACTTTGGGGTAAGACCAACTCGTACGCCGTGACGGTTTACGGTATGACGCTCCCTTATACAGTAAAGCGAGGGAGCTCTTTTGCTCTTTACTCCCTTGCGTACAATTTTTGCACGCGCATACGTGACGCGTATACTGTACTGTGTCGCTTTTGTGTGAGCCCTATTTGAATGTTTAACTCTACCACGCGTCCCGTCATGTAAACGTTTTTTTTTATCTTGTCAGGAAATAGCAGGTCTTGGATAGTAATAAAATCATTTATTTCGACCAAACAGGTAATAAATACAAAACATATAATAAATATTAAAAAGACAAAAACTACAATAATAATATATTATAAATTAGATTAATTTGAATTAAAATATAATACCAAATTAAACTAAAATTATTTAAATCAAATCTAAATTAATTAAATCAAAATAAAATTTGAATTAAATTAAATCAATTCAAATTCACACTAATCAAAAGAAATCAATCACATTAAATTATATTAAATTAGACTAAATCAAATAAGGAAAGACTGTAACTCAATTACAGGGAAACAGTTATAGATTATAATTAATATTTATCGATACATAGATTTAAAGGTCACGTTAATAAAATATTATTATTATTGTGGCTGATCATACCATTAAAAGTTATTAAGTTTTTCTATAGAAATTCTTGGTAGCGGCCTGGAGTTTGAAAGTTGAGTGCAAACTCTTCTGTCGCAAAAAACAAGCAAAGATGTTAGTCCTGAGAATAAATTCGGCTCCGTAATGTCAGTTTTTCCGTCCTATCGGATATTGAGAGTAAGAGAATGGAGAGTGCACTTGTGCGTGCGCACATACTTGTGCACTATGTCCTAGAGAGTTGTCGAGTTTAAGTTGCGAATACACCCACCTTAGTCAAATCCAGTCAGAAGTATATAATCAATCATCAAGTTCAAATGCTCTTTAGATTGCGAATTACATTGAAATCCGTACTAATGATAAAAATGCGGAAATGAGTTCAAAACAAGGGAAAGCAAGTTCGCGGGCAAAAATTTCGTTTAAAAAACACTTAGCGCAATATCTTAGTTGAAGGGCCGGTTGGCGTGGTTGGTAGACTTGCCTTTCACGCCGAAGTATATATATATTAGTATGTATTTACAAAAGAAAAATAGTATATGTAGTATATCAGTTGTTTGGTTTCCATGGTAGAAGCTCTGCTTAGTTTGGGATCAGATGGGCGTGTGTGAATCTAATTTCTAATGTCCCAGGATATAAATATATATTGTTGTGGTTGCGAATAGTGTGTTCTCCTACAATTGGTACATATTTAGTTTAAGTGGATGTATGATGGATATAATGCCCAAGTTGGAGATCCAAATAAATTAATATAATTAACAATCTAAAAAAGTATTATAATATGAGTCGCAAGCATAATTTCAAATTAAGTTTAAGCGAAATTTAAGCTTAAATTAAGCTAATGATATTGCGATGGAGATGAATTGTTAACTTACGGTCACATGTGTGCGACTAAGTGAAATTATTTCAAAGAAATATACAAGGCAATGGTTCTAAGTTACCAGAATTGTTGTATTTGCTAATAGCAACCACTATGCACATAGCTTTAGTTTATTATTCAGTAATGGCTTTCTAATGCGTCTTAAAGTTGTTGAACATTAGTGTTCAAATAATAATATATAATGTCCTCCAGACTGATTTTGGCCACGGCGGCCAATCTCAAGAGAGATTAGCCAACTACGCTGGAGATATTATAGTTCACAAGTGTGTGCGCAAACACAAGTGCACTCTTTATTCCCTAACTCTTATAATCCGATGGGACGGCAATCCGACACGACCGGAAAGAGTTCAGGCGCAGGACCAACGGCTTTACGTGCTTTCCGAGGCACGGGAGTAAACACACTTCCAATTTCCAAGCTACGGGCCGCTACTGAGAATTTTCTGATAGAAAAACCCAATAACTTTTTATTGGCCCGATCTCGGAATTGAACCCAGGACCTCCGGATCTACAGCGTTATATCAAGTCACTAGACTAACGAGGTAGTTCATATAATATTATTCTATATTAGTCTAAAAAGTCTTAATGGTGTACTGACTACACATGGTTCCAGGTTCGATTCGGAAAAATGTTTGGACTTAGAAAATTAGTAACGACGGGTAAACCCGTTGCCTAAAAGCAACAGATTCTAAGTAAGCTGCGACACACAGACGGATAGAATTTGTCTACGTTCCATTTATCTCAACCGTACCCCCAAAGGCGCGCCATTAGATGTTTCACGTCAAAGATCAGCCTTTGAAAATTTCAAAGGCCAGTATTTCAAATACGCAATCTGTGTCGTGTTCGTTTTAGTAACTAATGTTTTTCTGAACTCCAACCGTAAATCAAATATATACAGTTTACGAATTCAAATAAAAATAGAAGTGGCTATAACTTAAAAGTAAGTTAGCAAGTGAAACCGTGTGCATTTCTTAGTTCGCATTACGTAATAGCCTGTTTCCATTTTCAAATTTAGAATTGAATAATTTTGATTGTAATAACAATGTACTTGATCACATAATTCTACCGCTACAGCGGTACTTTAATGTTTTAAAGAGTGAGAGAGACAATGTTGTTGTGCTTGAGACGTTTCTTGGTTTCCAGAGTTTCTGGATTATTTCTTGCACTAAGAAAGTTTACGTACGACTGAGAAACACACTATGGCGTAGTTGCCAGTTGGAATAACTGTTAAAAAAACATTAATGTTATGGCAAAAATTAAATACGTTAATCAGTTGAGAAAGAGCACAAATGCTTCTTTTTTAATTGAGCTTTAACTTAAGCGATTTCGATATAAACGAACTCGTATGCATATTTTCGTGTCTGTGCTACACAATAAAACATAAACTGCCGCATAAACAAATATAGAGCCAAATATGTAATTATTTAAAAAAAAAAATATATTTAACGAATATTATTCAGCTAACAATGTTACAAAAACAATTTGTCCTGTTTAACGCTTATGTTATTACGAAAAACATATTTCTTTAATTATAATAATATTATATTATTTCTGTTATGTTACCACGTTAAAATAACCGTGTTACAATGGAATCAGTGTCAAAGTAGACCGCTCGGCGCCTTTCGAGCCCTAGTTTCAAAATAGTGTCGTTAAATGTATTCGCTTGCAGGTTGGGATGAAAAAAGTTTTAATTTATTCTATTGGATAATATTTCGTTGTATTTGATATTACATTTGTACACATACACACATACCAGGCATTTTTTCTGGGTAAATACCTCCTATGCCGCATTGTATGCTATAACATACACAAACATATAATAACATTGCTAAAAGTGATATCTGATATAAAGAATAAAAAAAAAAAAAGTTATTTCAGTTTTTTTATAGAATAGGTAGGCGGACGATCAAATGGGCCACTTGATAGTATTGGCATTGAAAGAAATGTTAACCATCGCTTACATCACCAATGTACTACCAACCTAGGGAACTAAGATGTTATGTCCCTTGTGCCTGTTATTACACTGACTTACTCACTTTTCGAACCAGAACACAACAGTACCAAGTAATGAAAAAACTGCTGTTTTTCGGTAGAATATCTGATAAGTGGGTGGTACCTACCCAGACGAGTTGCACATACCCCGACCACCGGATTGCTTGCAACAATGTCCTACCCGTGCCAAAGGCCTCCTCTCCTCTTGAAATATTAAAAATCCCCTCTTATCATACGTCTGCTATAAAAAATAATCAAGGTCAAAGTAAAATATGTATGTCGGTTTTTTAAGGTTTTTCTGTAAATTGTAATTTTTTCATAGAAATAGGTCATTCAAATCTTGTAGGTCATGCAATACACATTTCCATTTGAATTGATATCGGCATTATTGCATATTTATATAAACCTACTAGCTAAATAACAAAATATTCATCTTCGATATTCTTATAGAGATTTCTAAGAAATATATATAATTCTTTTGAAAGCGTGTCACTCAACTGTACCTAAATGCCTGAACCGATTTTAATGTTTTTATTTGTGTGTGTGTTTGAGTTGAATGTCGTAAATTCGATTTGTTTGGTTTCGATTCGATTATATAACTTAAAACTTATTTCACACGTACAGCAGCCAGTTCAATACAGAATTGAAGTATTATACTTTGAACTTGTATATAGATTTATCGGTAGACCTCACTCATTCTTATAGATGCAATAACATTCGGTCGTTCAAATGAAAATACAATACAGCTGCCATTGTTTGTAGTTGTACGGTCAGTGACTGGTGTTTGCCATTTAGTTCAGCTCAAGCACATTTTATCAAACACAACAATTTCAAATTTATATAATAACGTTTCTAGAAAGGTATATATATAATATATAAACGCCATTTCAATACAGTCAAAGTAAAAAATCTTTATTCAATATAGAAGCGTTACACTTGCTTATTGATTGTCTTAAATCTACCATCGGTTCGGAAATAAACAACTCAGACCTGAGAAGAACCGGCGAAAGAAACTAAGCAGGTTTTTTTTTATATCTCATCCTTTACAATAAGTAATATATAACACTAGCCACATTACATATACCTTATATTTTAATTTGAAATAACCTGGAGGCGATCGTTTCATACCTAGGGTGTGCAATCATTTAAAAAGTCATCGGATGTGTAATATCCTTTAGCACACAAGCGTTCCTTAACGATTCTTTTAAATTTCACAATTGAATATTTTTGAACGTTTTCTGGGATCCTGTTGTAAAAGCGTATACATTGTTCCATAAAAGACTTACTAACTCTGTGTAATCTGGTAATAATGGTTGTAAGTTTACACTTGTAAATAGCTATCATGTCTAATATATCCGAAAGTGTTAACATATGTTGGCATTGACCTTGATTTCTATACCTTTCTTTGTCAAAGTAAATTTTGGCCCAATTTAAAACTAGGTTGAAATGTTAAAAAGCCTCATTAAAAGATAATGTTTCGCACTGCGGGATAGAAGCTTATTATATTATACTCTTCTCACTTAAAAATCAGAGCTGAAAAACTAAATTGTGCACTTTCTTTTTAAAACACGAGTTCTAATTAGGAAAACTACTCGCGTAACTGGTTGAGGTTACCTTTCATGTAAAAAAACCGCGAATGTGTTTTTTTAAATTATTGTACTAGTAGGAAGAAGTGAAATCAGGTCACATGATCGTAAGTAAAATTTCCTGGTGGGATTGTTGAATTTATAAAATATTAAAACTTTTTAACTTTGCCTCAACATTTTTAAGTGAGCTAGTGCAACTAAATGCACGAGGAACGTAATTTATTAGCTGACAAGTGACGCTTTGGTGATGTATGGTATGGTTAATATTTCTTGTAGCCCCAAGCTAAAGTCTATTGGCAGTGAGCATTTACCATCAGGCAGCCAATTTGCCAGATACCTATCTATACATATAAATAAAATTGAAGTGTCTGTCTGTGATTTCAAAATAACTGCCAACTGTCTCTTTTAAAGGCGGCTTTTGCCAGCGTAGCTATCTTGGCGGCCGGATCTAGTCTAGACCAACAAGGTAGTCAAAAGGTGGTAGGCCCATAGACATTGGCACTCCTTACGTCGCTAATCACCAATCTTGGGAACTAAGATTTTATGTCCCTTGTGCCTGGAGTTCAACTGGCTCGTTCTACTTTAAAAACGGAACAATACAATACTAAGTATTGCTATAAAGCGGTACAATATTTGATAAGTGGGATACAAACCTAGGCGGTCTTTCACAAAACCCTACCACCAAGTAAACAAAAATGACAAGAAGTTAATAAAAAAAAAAACAAATATTGTCCTTAATACCAGGATCAAAATAGACTTATATAATAATAACTATCAACTTTTTTTTCCGCTCGATAGCTTTTACCTATCGTTACGCAGAGCGTTACATTGAGTAACTAGACGTTAACAATCATTGACCGAAAAGTGATTTGAATAAATGTAAAAGACGAGCAAATATTTTGGACATATAATATTTATAAAAGTTTTTTGTTAACAAAAATAAAAACAATCGTTCAATCCTGTTGATGTTAAAAAGTTCAACTACAATATGTAAACAATATAACAAACCATTTTATTCGTATGAAAAAAAAAAAACAATGATTTCATTCGGCGAGTTTCACAGAACGTCCCGCAGGAGCCGCAGACATTGCTAAAAATACTTTGTACTATTGTGGACAACCACTGCTGCATATCGAAATGAAATAACTTTTATTTATTAAATAAATATAAAAGCTGATATTGATATGGTTGCACTCTCAGATTGATTTTGAATACATAAAAAAACAAAAGTGATTTTTGTTATATTTATAACTGACTGCCCAACTACGAGTACTCCGTGCGAAACCGGTTTGGGGGCGGCGGACTCCATAGCTCTAAAATTCTACAACTCCACACCTGAACATTTCTCTTCAATCACCGATCACCGTTAGTGAAAACTTGGTCACCATATGAAAATCTGTTGGTTAGTTTTTGAGTTTATAGCGTACTATAATATTTTCAAGACTTTTCAAGACTCCGTAGTAAGTGGTCACATATTTTTAAAGAACTTCTTAAATATGTAGTAGGAATTATCAACTAGTTTTAATGTATTATTTGAGCCAACAATTTAATTTGATTTATCGGTATTTTTGATGTCACAGTTCTGTATTGATTTTATGAGGTTGTATTTAATTAAACTGGTGTTTGGATCAAATCTTGCAAGTGTAAGTCCAATGTGGACAGTTTACACCGTTCTATGCGTGATCTCATCGCTGTCGATCGATTCACTTACTCATTTGATTGGTGGGAATTTGTACACATGTGCACTCTTATAAGATTTTGCTAGTTCTTGCGTATTTCGCTATCAAAATTTAAATATAAAATAGGAAATCATAGGGACTGCTGATAGAAGTATATTTATCCAATTTCCACATGTACTCAAAGTAATAATTTTATCCCATTTAGTATTTTTTTTTATAGAAAAGGAAAGTGGACGAGCATATGGGCCACCTGATGGTAAGTGGTCACCAACGCTCTTAGACATTGGCATTGTAAGAAATGTTGCCAATCGCTTAAATCGCCAATGCGCCACCAACCTTGGGAACTACGATCTTATGTCCCTTGTGCCGGTAATTACACTGGCTCACTCATCCTTCAAACCGGAACACAACAATACCAAGTACTGCTGCTGTCTGTTGAGTGGGTGGTACCTACCCAGACGAGCTTGTACAAAGCTCTACCACCAGTAAATATAGCTTTTTATTCATCAAAATACACAGTATGTTGTAAACTTGGCACAAAATATTAATACAGCTTAAAATAAACTTATATTATTTATATATACTGTTAGTATTTACAGAAATATCAATCATTATTATCCTCATTCATTTCCACAACACTTAAATTATTTGTACTTTCAACGAGTTAATTATATTAATATTAGCGTGTCGGTGACGCGAAGCCACGAGTCTATTTACGATAAACCAGCGCAACGCGCCTAAAGAAGTTTTTACTTCAATAATTTATTTTGTACGGACGACGCTCGCTTAGGTTTTTATTATATACATATGTTTTTTTACTCGAGCTCAATCTATGGCTTTCAAAACTATTGAATTACAAATTCGATACTTTTCAGATGACATTGGTTTCATTCAATATTGATGAACATTAAAAAAATATTCATTTCTTGTGTAGCAGAATATTTTTTTTATTGTAAGCCTTGATACACCGAATATACTTTTAAATTAACTAATTAATAAATCTAATATGCTTGTTAAAATATAATTAGTAGATAAATAACATAACCGGAGCCAAGATGGCCTTGTGGTAAGAACGCATGAATCTTGACCGAAGATGATGGGTTTAAGCTCGGGTAAGCAATATTAAAATTTCATGTGTTTAATTTATTATTTATAATTCATCTTTGCTCACCTGTGAAGAACAACTTCGTGAACGTATACGTGTCACTAGAATCACAAATCCGTATTAGAATAGCGTGGTGGGATAAGCTCCAAAACTTCTCCTCAAGAGGAGAAAACTTAGCCCAAGCCCGACGTTTATAGCTGTTACTTAAAAATATAAACAATAATTACCGTCCATCTGACATTGTATAGACTGGAGCCGTAGCAATTTGTTATATGTATATACAAAACCGCGCTTCAAGCGCTGTTTCCGCTGCGGATAGCCACATTTCACGGTGCCTCACATTTGAGGGTTGACTGTCAATAGTTTTGCTATTTCATGCTTATTATGTGCTGATAATCCATGGATTCATTTGTGTGGAAATAACAAAATTATATTTCAGTGGTTAAAATTATTCCATCAATTCCTACTTTATCTTCTGTTTTATACGTGTATTATTATTGTACTTTAGTGGGTTATTTTAATTGTGTAGAATTGTGGGTTTATTGTGCGTCGAAATATAAAAGTGTTATTTTATAACGAAGTTAATTATAGTGACAATATAATTGGCGAATTAGAGCTAGGCTACACATTTGCTAGAGCTGGTATTGTGTCTATCTAACAGAAGCCGTCTGAAAATAATAATCTTATTATTTTAATCTATTTTATTGTCAATATGTACTATTAATATAATTTATTACCTTTTTAAGATGGTGCAGCGGTTAGAACTCGTGAATCTTAATCGATGATCGCGGGTTCAAGCTCAGGCAAGTACAGAATTTTCATGTGTTTTAATTTGTGTTTATTAATCTCGTTCTCCGCGGTGAAGAAAAAGAACGTGAGGAAAAACATCGTGATTGAACCTGCATGAGCATAATTACACTGATATTCTACAATATGTGTATCTACCAATTTGCATTGGACAAGTGTCCCAACTAAAGTAGGTCTTAGCTCAGCAATGGGAAATTTACAGTCTTTTAATTTGTTTTTTATTACTTCATTTATTTATTTTATTTTTCATTTAATTACTTTCAAACGTTGTTGATTATTTTTTGTGCCTGTTATTTAATACATAATAAATAGCAAAAAGACTGTCCCTCCGTCCTGCAACTGAACTCTTTCCGATAGTGTGGGGTATCTATAATTATTATTGCATTATGGACAAAAAAAAAGAAATTGCATTAGTTTTTGCACATGTGTACTCTTTGTGCTCAATATGCTTTGTATCAAATGTCCTCCACAGTTGGCTAGAATCCCTTAAGAACAGTTGTAGACGAATTTAGTCAGGCGGACATCACCATATTCATTCACCAACTATGCAGCGCTTATAAGTTTGGCCAATGAGCTTCACCAATAGCAGAAAATTAGTAACCAACAAAAGAAATTCTCCAGAAATATATAATCATGCAGTTTGACATTAGTGCTAGTTAGTAGACAGAATTCTAATAACATTTGTTCCAATAGTAGCACTTACCTCTGTTCTATAGTTATAAATTCATATATATACACACATACACACTCTTGACTTCAAGTAATCGCAAGCAAAGTCATTCAAAGAGAATGCAATATTGTTGTGAGACGCATAAACTTGCTTCAACCATTGAACTGTGAACAACATTCATTCTGGTAAGTGTGTGGATTATATCACACCGTAATGTAACATTGTGTTACATGATGGCATTTTTTTTACATAGACGGACGTACACATAATGACTCATCACTTCCCATATTCGCTGTAGGAAATATTAATCATTCCTTACATTGCGAATGCGTCACTAACTCTGGGAACTAAGATATTACGTCCCTTGTGCTTGTAGTTGTATGGGTCACTCACCCTTCAAACCGGAACGCAACAAAACTTACTATTGTTGTTTGGCGAAAAAGCGAAACTCTACCATTTAGTGTAAAGCGAAGCAAGATCTTGTGACGTCACATTTTTTTTTCATTAATTATCTGCTTCGTATTGTAAGAAAATCTAATTCATTAATTTTAATTCTATCGTGTATTTTTTTTGTTTTTATTTTTGTGTAACTCAAATGTTTTACAAACTAGAGAATTTTCGCTTAAACTGCATCACAGTTGTAGACTAAACCAGTTATTGTCGTTCACATTTTGTTTCGGATCTAATTTGATGGTTTTTAAATAAAATTATTATTATTATTATATCGTACGGCTAAAATAACATCTTTTTCCGATATTTTTATAGCCAACAAGAAATAAGCATCGGGCTGATTGTGATGACGTGTCGTATTACATTTCTTTAAGCATTTATATAAACACGTTGTAAAACTTCTATAACTACTAAACAGAATATAACGACTAAATATTACTTTATATATAAATAGGCTAAGATCAGTTTACGTAATCTTTCTTCTCTGTTTGTCAACTGATATTATTGTCTTAGGTTGATATACATTGCTATATTAGATTTTTATCTACTGACATATGAGCTACGTTATCAAGAAAAAGAGAAATTGGAGTTGAAAAAATATATTCGAAAAATACAATCACATACGTGTTCCTCGAATTTTTAATATGTCTTCTAAACAAACACTGGTATACGAAACACGTTACAACGTTTAAAATTAATATTGTATATATTTTGATAAGGTAAATAAGGAAATAATATTTGGACATTAAAATGCTCAAATGTCGTTATTTTTCTATTTTCTTTGAGCATAAATTTGTTACTGTTCGTTATTTGTAAAAGATCAATATAATAATGTACAGTCGCTCACTTTTCATCATAAATATTAATGTATGTAGACTATGAATAATGACGCACTGGCCCTCCAGTGTTGCCCAAGGTGGTAGTCACTTACCATCAGGTGAGCCTACAGAACACTCCTCTTATAAAAAAAAATAACGTATGTACTTTGTTTAAAATAATATTTAAACAAGTATAACGGTGTGAGTACCGCTCAAAATCATTGTATGTTACACAGAGCTAAGTTGTAAGTTAGAAGTATGTAATTAGATAGTAAAATAGCCGTTTCTGTATCGAGTCATGGACGTCGAGTGAACAGCAGTCCTGTAGAAACTCGGTTCTCTGAATTTAACCAATGAAGACTAAATTGGCTAAGTGTAGTTCACTTCGAAGTTCGCCTTCAGCTTCAACCATTTAATCATTGAGTTGGTATTCGTCAATATAAGGAATGTAAGCTGAATTTTACACATTTATTAATGTTCTGGTCTCATAGCATTATATGGCATGATTATTATGACAATGAAATAACTAAAATAACTAAAATTTCCACCAACCCGCATTGGAGCAGCGTGGTGGAATAAGCTCTAAAAAGCTTCTCCACAAAAAGGGAGAGGAGGCCTCAGCCCAGCAGTGGGTCATTCACAGGCTGTTACTGTTTTGAAATAACTAAAATGCTTTTGCTTATATTCGTTTGACCCGCTTTCATTTATTTATTTATATATCATTATACAACACATTATATAATTTAATAAATGAAATTATCACAACAGGCGGGTTACAATTTCTTTCTGACAATACTTGGGTTAGAACATTTGAAACTATGATTACATACATGCTAGTAAATAACAATACTTAAACTATATTTATATATTATAATAAACCGTTGAATAATTAATATATACTATATATTAATTATTATACTTATAAACATGACATAAATATAGTATAAAGTTA
Source organism: Nymphalis urticae (assembly GCA_905147175.2). Classification (NCBI taxonomy): domain Eukaryota; kingdom Metazoa; phylum Arthropoda; class Insecta; order Lepidoptera; family Nymphalidae; genus Nymphalis; species Nymphalis urticae. The sequence continues at coordinate 9,170,868 of LR990004.1, read as the reverse complement.
TTTAAAACAAATACTAAGGTCTTCTCAGGTTGAAGATTTGATTCTAAACAATGATTTCTTTTCAATCGTTTGAATGTAGAAAGTGATTTCGATTATTTAATATATAGGGGCAGAGTATTCCACAGTTTGATCGCTTGTACTTGGAAGAGTTATTCAAATAATTATATCGCAAAATCGTAATAATAAATAATCTTATCGTATGGACAGGTAAAGATTTCATTTTACATAGACATTTCTTGCAGTCGAATACTCTTTTTTTTTAGCAGTGTGGTGGAATAAAATCTTCGTGGAATAAAAACGTTCTCCTCAAAATGGGAAAGAAGGCCTTAGCCCAGCAATGGGACATTCACAGGCTGTTACTGCTGCTGCTACTGCAGACATTTTTGCTTGTGTTTTCTTAAGTCACCAATAAAAATATACGACCTTACTTAGATACGTTGTTTAGCTAGTGATTAGTTACACTGATTTCTCTTTTTCTCATCATCGATTTGACATTCGAAAGAAAAGGACACAATATTCGACAAATCACCCGCAAACTACGATGATAAAAAAAAGTGAAGTCGTGAAGTAAGCTTTCTTTATTAGACATGTAAATCATTTAGCATCAATATCAACGTATCTGCAGCAAGTCAGCAACGAAGTTACGTGAACTAGCTGACCGGAGTTCTGGAGGGACTTCGCTCCATTTCGAATGAGTTTAGCCGATCTAGGCTAAAACGGTTATCTGTTACACTCGTAACTTAGCTGGTGATCTTTAGTGAATCCTGGTTATTGATGTGGCCATTTTTTATATTGATTTTCTTATGTTATTTTCTTAGTTAAAATATTCATTAATATTCAATGTTTTTCTAAATGTTTTTTCTAATCTAATCCGATTGATATGTACTTATTGATTGATTTCAGATGTAGTTGATATAAGGCCGTTGATCCCGGGGTCCTAGGTTCAAACCTCAGGTCGGGCCTCGGAAAGCACGTAAAAACGTTGGATTTGCGTCTGCACTCCTTCCAGTCGTGTTGGATTAGCATTCTATCGGACCGTCATAGTTCAAATAAATAAATATTCTTCATTATAAATTGGTAGTTACTTGCCTTTCATGCCGAAGGTTGTGGGTTCGGTTCCCACCCAGGACAGACATTTGTTTGTATGAACATGTCTGTTTGTCCTGAGCCTGGGTGTAATTATTTATGTAAGTATGTATTTACAAAAAAAAATAGTATATGTAGTATATCAGTTGTCTGGTTTCCATAGTACAAGTTCTGCTTAGTTTGGGATCAGATGGCCTCGTGGGAATAATGTCCTAGGATATTATTATTATTACTAATATTTTACATGCGAAACTTCTTAACCGGTCATCATTAAATTTAACAAATACGTTGTGAAGGGGTACAAAAAAGCACAGCGGAAACTTTTAATTAAATATAACCAGCGAGTTCTTGTTTCTCAGTAAGTGTACAATATATAATATAAATTGCTATTTAATTTCCGTATATAGCGGGAACAATTTTGTATATCAAATTAATTGCGACGGTAAATTATATTGTGTCGTGTCAAGTGTGAGGGAGATGTAATTACAGGTATAGGACAGGTACATTTTAGCTCTAACGTTTAACAGAGATTGCACGAGACGTTTTCTAGAAATTGTAGAAGCTAAGTAGTGTCTTTGATAAACACGGAAATGTAGTGAAATATAATGAAATATTATAATAAGGATAAATATTAAATTAAAACGAGTGACAGGAGTGAAATTTTAATTCGTCGTAGTTTAAATAGAAATGACCTTGAGAAATATTCCACCTTATATGACAGATTGAAATATTTGACAATTTATAGAAATATACAATAATACGTATTCGATATATATTGCTGATTATATGTTTCATTATAAGCCACTAGACATGTGGACTAGACCAATGTGGTCACAATCTGTGACCACACTTCGCCAACGGACTGTTTAACAGGCAAGACGCATTTCGTCAAATTTTAGTAGACATTATATATCGGCTTCAAACTGTATTAAATCGTATCTATGTATTGGTTTTTAATATCAGATATCGTATCTCTATTTCAATATCTATATATTCTTCCTGTCCTTATCCCACTACGTGGGCTCGGCACAACATGTAACTTCCTTCCTCTTCTTTCTCTTACTTGCCATCTCAGTACTTACCCCTTTCATACATATATCCTTACGCAATCCAAGCATACTTTCTAGTAGCATGCTTTTCATTCCTCCTCATCATATACCACACTAATCTATTACTTTTCAACTTTTCATCTATTGCTGCTACTTTCAGACGTCCTCTGAAATACTCGTTTCTTATCTTGTCTATTCTTATTGGATTAAATTTATCGAATAAAATAGATGATATCAGATTTTACTGTATTTAACGTTCGGTTGTATACAATATAAGAAAGTACTTTAATGTGTTGAGAAATATATACTTTTATTGATTTATGAGTATGGTCAAATGATGTGATATTAAGTTTATTACCAATATATACATATTCTACCTATATAAATAAAATTAAAAATTAAAAAAATATATCAACAACTGATTTATACCAACTGACGATTACGATCAGACGTTAATGCCTCATTTGTGTCGCCCATGCTTGCATTTTAGTATTTTAACATTGTGAACTAACTATGGAGATGATAAGCATATTCACTCTATGTGTGTTGTGTGTATGTGTGTACCTATGTTTATGGTTGTAGTATGTGTGAGTGTGTGCGAAGTATGTTTGAATAATATTTATTTAATTATTTTTAAGAGTTTTTAGTGTTAATGTTATCAAGCAGTTGTAAGCTCGTCTTGTTTTGTTCGTTAAGATTCATGGGTACAAGTCGAAATATATGAGAAGTGTGATGAATAACATTTTTAGTAAAATAAAAAAAATGAGCCGTCGCGACACTCCTGAAACATCGATTTTTTTTGTACAGATAATAAATATAAAAGAAAAGTTTGATAATAAATATAAAAGAATGTTGGCCATACGTATTGCATACGCATGGCCAACATTCCGTCTGACCCTCCGCAAGACGATTTACGTCAAACACGTACGTAGAAAGAATTAAATTTCCTATTTTTAAGTAATTGCATTAAAAACGGGTCTTGAAACTATTTCGAAAGATGTATCCATAAAAAAGGCGCAAAGCACGAAATTGAGCTAAAGTTTCTGTTCCTCCGCGACGATCGCGAAGAATGCTAAAACAGCTCCACAGACAACTTTTAACTTTTGTAAGTGACTTGGAATTAGATATTATAGAAGAGATCATTCCCGTCACACGAAGATAAAATTCCATTTTGATGTGAAACTTCTATAAGCATGGAATGAGGGTAAGACCGGCTTGTATGCAGTGACGGCGAATGAAATGGCCTTCTCTACTCTCTTATATGTGTGTAGCGTGCATACTACATATACTACTATATAGCAACGTATATATGAACTATTATTATTGATATAATTTAAATATATTGCCAACAATATATTTAAATTTAGAAGGTCCATAATGCCATTAATAAGTAATACTTAATGATCCATATTAGTTTTCATTTTTATTTTTATTTTAGTTTATTAATTTTTTATTCATTGTTTTGTTTTTTTTTTTATTTTGTAACTTGAAATTTTGATTAGTTTTTATTTGTTTTTTTTTGTGCTTTAATGTATATGTTGCCTTCCTGTTCATGCAGTTATCACCTGTAATTGAGGTACCACTTCTTTTATTTTTTATTTTATGAACTGTGTGCTGTCATGTATCAGTGTGTACTTTGTTGGTGATCAAATAAATAAATAAATAAATAAAAATAAATATAAGTGAATATACTTATTTCATTAACGAAACTCATCTTTTTATTTAATTTATTCCTTATTTATTTACTGTTTAATTAAAACTTAATTGTTTCAAAACAATTAAGTTCGATTTTATATAATCGATTGAGACATTAAATCTTTCGAACAGAAAAACACATTCCAATTTTAAATATCAGGTAAAAAAGTTAATATCATAATTTGCCTATACATATAACAATGCAGTAGATACCGTGTATTCGTACATTGAATACATTAAACATAAAACGTTATCATGAACGCTTAAAACGTAATACGATAACGCATTTTTTAATATATTGTAATAAAATCGGTGTTCTATGGGGGAACTTTCGTCCAGCAGTGGACGACAAAAGGCTGAAAAAAATAAATAAATAAAACCGACTTCCACACGAACGAAGACGCAGTCACCAGCGAGTATGAAATAAATATATTTTTTTTAAATATAGGACTTTTGTTTTTTTATAGCCGCATTAATATCCCTTCTAGTATCCCCTTATTTAATCTTTGTCGCTTCGCTGTAAGGTAATTGTAGTTTTTTGTCTCTGTGTCACACTGTCTAGCATTTTAAGCAAGACCTAATTATTAACTTCAATATTTTAAAAGAAGCTTTTTTTATTTTAATACTGGATTATAATATTTTACTACTATGTACTTACCTTGTTATTAAATGTCTACCTTAGTATAGTAACAGCTTGTGAATGTCCCACAGATGGGCAAAGGCATCCTCTCCTTTTTTTTTGAAGTTAGAGCTTATGCGGGAATAATAAGTCATCTTGTGCTTTATGGTGAAGAAACAATCATAAGCAAATCAGCATGTGTATAATTTCACTTAAATTCTGCCACATGTGTATTCCACCAACCCGTATTGGTACAGCGTGGTGGAATAAGCTCCAAACTCTTCTGGAGAAGAGGCCTTAGCCCAGCAATGGAACATTCACAGGCTGTTACATGAATTACACGATAATTAAAGTTAAAAGAGCATTTATCTTGTCAATGTACAAAATTAATTTAATTTAAAAATTGCCACAATGAAGATCCTATCTAAGGATTCTCCGGTGAGTAACTCAGTATTTAATATTGCGTACAATCATTTCATATGTATTTTTATTAATAAGTAAATAACTAATACATACCTAAGTATACACACAATATAAACAATATTCATTTTAGAATTAGCCAACAATTATGTTTACCAGAAAGACCAGAAGTATTATAAGTATCTAGGTTATAAATATTCATAGTAACTAAGATGAAAAATATAACACTCCATCAGGCACTTATAAAGCGAAGCTATCTTCCAAATTCAAAAGAAATTCCTTCTCTTTTTGAATTGCAATTTGATAATACATAAAATTAATTTCTCCTGCAATCAATTTCGGAGGCGATTTCCATTGAATTGCACAAATACCACCATTAGCCCCATAATTTGTCACACAAAAGAGCAAAATGCAATAGCTGTCGTATTTTGATGTCCATTGTCATCAAAGTTAAGAATTAAAATGATTTGTGACGACGGAATATTTCCGCAAAAATACCTCGATTCAGCTTTTTTCAGTTTGACTTTGTTTCAGAGTTTTAGTCAAGCTATTATTGGTGGAGTTATGTGACGCAATCTGCTAGTGTAATTGCAGCCATAAATGACGTAATACCATAATTTCAATTATTAATTTACGCGCTTTGGAGGTAAGTCTGACTGATATGTCGTCACGGCAAACGTGACGCTATTATACCGCCTAACTCCCTCTACATACTTGTGTGTGGTGTGGTGTGCGTGGCGCCAATATTATATTGCATCTCCGCGTGGGTGTGAGTGCTGCTTCCATTTTTTTAAATTAAAATTAGTCTCGAGTGTATACAGTAAGATTGAGATTTTTTAGTAAGCATTTTTAAAATTACATTTTATTTTCAATTTTACATATACATAAAACATAGTCAAGTTAATCAAATAAACAATATGCTATTTATTTAGACAAACATTAATAGTCCAGTCAGTAGGGACAAAAATGGTCCAAAAGGTGGTGTAGTTACAATTTTGAAATATGTCGTTTGAAATATGAAATATGTCGTTACTCTAATGAAAAATCCAAGTTTGTGACCTTGAGATGTTGCCGCTCGCGCCGGTATCTTGGATTTAAGGTGTTGCAATCTATTATAATATTTTTCACTTAAAAAAGTTCAATACAAACTTGAAGAGAATAAAATTTCACACATTTTTTGTTTTCAACATTATATTTTGTGTCATATGTATAGAGTTATAGCAGCGTAAAGATGAAATTTTTTAGCAAAATCGTTATTTGAAAAATCCCTACCGACTGGACTATAAGTGATAATACCGATAACGTTTAACTAAAATATTACAAACTTGACTTTTGATAATGATACTTTTTTTTTAATCCAAAGTAATTTTACAACTAAACAAACACAAGCAATTTGTATTGTTTTGTTAAGTTACTTAGAAAGGTTATCATTTCGTCGAGCTTCCCTCCCTTACCTACTAAGTACGATGAATATTGAGTTTAAATCTTCTTCTTCTGCCTAGCGTTTTTCCGGCCTAGTTATGCCAGGGACTGCTTGAATCAGGGTGACCGTGTACACCTGGATTGTCACACCTGGATATTCACACTGCGCCGCCAACGAAGGAACGTAATATTAAATAACTAGCGGCTGGTGGTGCTTTGATATCGTTATCAGTGGTTTATAGTCACAGTGTCAGTGTCTATAGGTAAAGATGTTATCTTACCTTTGGTTACCATTCACTCATCTGTCCGTCAAAATAAATAAGATATAACCTTTTTGAATGACATTTCAAAAGTGACCGTGACAGCCTAGGAATATAGTATACATTGATTTGGTACTCAAGATCCAATCAAATTATTTTGAATGTTATTTTATTTTTTCTTTTCGTTACTAGATGGCGCTAGTTGTATTTTAAATCGCGATATATTTATTTATTTCTGACCAGCTGTATATATTTGGTGGTTTTATTCTAAAGATATTACAGTACAATACCAATACTACCGGATAACCCCAAATATTTGTATTTAAATTATGTAAATAGTTATTTTATTCTATAAATACATACCTTATATAATATAATATATTCAAAGACTAATAGTTTTAAGATTGCATATTCACATCATGCATCTTACAAGAGCCGAAATTGTTCAACAAGTTATGCTTAACTTGGCTCAGAAATCTCGTGTAAATTGTCTGAAAGAATTCATAACTATTGTTAGAGCTGTTCAGAACTATGCCAATAATTTCTTCCGCGTTAAACCTATGAATATACATATCTGCCTATTGTAGATATGTGTAGTAATGGTAATAGTCATTTTTATTAATTAAAATTTTATTAATTAGATAATTGTTTTCTTTTCTTTTTTGTCTGTATACAATTTAAACATTGAACAAACACAAAATAAACGGCAACATTACGTCACGTAGAATATTCAAATAAAATTTCTAACATTGCCAACGTAAGGGCGTAAGTGAGTGCAGACATATTAAGAAAGAGTCTTGTAAGAAAGTTCAAAATACATATGTATTTTCAATTCTGAATTCAGTAACAATCACATCAATACGGTGAGGGAAACTGGATGTGTCCAAAGAAGATATCCCAAAGGAAATCAACAAATAGAAACTTGAGGTATATCATAGGCTCCTATTACGTACTAAAATTGGGACAAAATTGAATAAAATTTGTACGAGATACTGTAAGGCTTATTTAGTGGTTGTATCGAATATTGGGGATGGAACGTTATATTTTGGATGGACTATGTCCTTGTTAGCGTTCAAGTGCGAAAGTGGAGACTGATTAATTATGTATTTATTTACAAAGAGTATTACGTAAATAATAAATTAAATAGAAAGATAAATAATTCAATAAAATCATGCGACAATAGCGCAATGGTTTTCGGGTTAGCGATATAAACGGCGCAGGATCCTGACCACTACGGCTGTCGTTGTCCTGTCATAACACAAGCTTTATACTTAATTGGAAGAGTAATTATAAAATTATTATATATTATTATTGTATTATAAAAAAGTAGTAGATTGAAAGGAAAAAAAATGGCAGAAACGGTTGCACATGATATGTACGTTTTTCTTTATTTACACAGAACTAATTCGAAAAAAAACTCTTACAATACAAAATTTCACTAGGTTATAGATAGGGCTTTGTACAAGTCTGGGTATGTACCTTACTACCTACCTACTCATCAGATATTCTACCATTAAACAGGAATACTTAGTACTGTTGCGTTCCGATTTGAAGGACGAGTGAACTAGTGTAACTACAGGCACAAGGGATTCCTAAGGTTGGTAGATGTAAGGAAGGGTTTTTATTTCTTACATCACCAAAGTCTATTGGCGGTGGTGACCACTTACCATCAGATTGCTCATAAAATACAATGATAGTTACTATATATACTAAGGTTTTTGATATAATATCTTCATATAAAAATTCTTATGAAATTTAATTCTAAAGACATAATTTATGTTCCTCGATACTCGAATGTAGGTCGCGATATCTTATTATTTAATATACATCGAGTATGTAATAAATATTACATGCAAACAGATTATACGTCGCCTTAAAGTATGCTATCGGCTCCGGCATTTCGTGTAGAAATGGGATGTCTTTAATCGCTGAGTGGGATGTTTTTGGGGCCATGAAGGTAGTGAGACTACCGTTTTTATTATATAAGAAATTAGAATGAAATTCGAATGTAATTACACAGTAAATTGAGCGGAACGACAAATAAAATAAAATGTAGAAAATGCCCCGATGTAAGCTGAAGAAGGAATTTCATTAAAAGCTTTGATTTGTGCAAAAACTAGCTCTTAATACGAGTTCAAATCTTTTGGTTTATTTATACTAAACCATGTTTTAAAATTGTTTTGACGTGAAATGTATTTTCGTTCGTTAAGTTACTTTCTTTTGTTACGAAATTTAGAATCATTACGAGACTAATATTGCGTTATTTTTTCATAATTTAGATGGACGGTTAGATGGGCCACATGTCTGTCCGGTCACTGGTCTCCACCGCTCATAGACAATGGTGCTTTAAGGAATACTAACCGTTCCTTATATCACCTTTACGCCATCAATCTATTAACAAGGATTGAGCTCGCGACGGGTAGAGCATGTCTGAACAGATTCGTCATGATTTTGTTTTACTTATGACGTCATCAGAGTCAGATAAGTGGTTGATTTAATCATTTTCAATTTGTATTTTGTCAAGTTATAAATATAATACTTGTAGTAGGTATATATAGTATAGCATATACAGTATCGTACGCATAGACTTTCATTAGCTCTATCAATCAACAGCCAATCATTGTCCACTGCTGAACATAGGCCTCTCCCAAGGTGCGCCAAAGCTCCCTGTCCTCCGCCTTCCGCATCCAGTCGGTGCCCGTCACCTTCTTAAGGTCATCGGTCTACCTGGCTGGAGGGCGCCCTACGCTGCGTTTGCCATTCCGCGGTCTCTACTCTAGGACTCGTCTGCTCCAACGTCTGGCCATCGGTCCTACGACATACGTGTCCAGCCCACTGCCACTGCCTGCTAATTTTGCAAGCTATGTCGATGACTCCAGGTCTTTTCCGGATAATCTAATTTCTGATCTTATCCTTCAAAGATACTCCAAGCATAGCTCGCTCCATAGCACGCTGAGCGATTTTGAATTTGTGGACTAGTCCCGCAGTTAGTGTCCACGTTTCGGCACCGTATGTCATGGCAGGTAAGACGCATTGGTTGAAGACTTTCATCTTCAAACATTGCGGTATAGACGACTTGAGGACGTGACGAAGGTTGCCAAATGCCTAAGCGAATTCTTCGATCGGCTTCCTTCTCGAAGTTGTTCCTACCGACTTGTATGATCTGTCCTAAGTAGGTATATTCACTAACAACTTCAAGAGGTTTCCCTTCGACGTATATCGGTCCCGGCACGACATGTCTATTGAACATGACTTTGGTCTTGCCCAAGTTCATACCGAGACCGACACGCCGGGAAGACTCGCTTAGGCTACGCAGCATTTCGATGAGTTGTTCCAGCGACTCTGCTATGATAACGATATCATCGGCAAATCAAAGGTGTGAGATGTACTCGCCGTTTACATTGACCCCATACCCAGTCCAATCCAACGTCTTGAAAACGTCTTCCAACGCGTTGGTAAACAGTTTCGGGGATATTACATCCCCCTGTCTCACCCCTCTGCGCAGTTGGATCGCCTTCGCCTTACAGTCCTAGATGTGGATAGTCATTGTAGAGACGTTGTACAGACATCTCAGTACCTCGATATATCTCCAATCGATATGACATCTCTGCAATGATTCGAGCACTGCCCAAGTTTCAATGGACTCAAAGGCTTTCTCGTAGTCCAAAAATGCCATACACAGCGGCTGATTGTACTCTTCGGTCTTCTGCACAATCTGAAGAACAGTATGGATGTGGTCCACGGTGCTGTAGCCTGATCGAAAGTCGACTTGCTTTGCGGGCTGGAACTCGGCAAGTCGTCTGGCGAGACGGTTCGTGACGACTCTTGAGAACAGCTTATACACGTGACTCAGGAGGGAGATTGGTCTGTAGTTTTTCAAGAGGGTTTTAACACCTTTCTTGAAAAACAGTAACACCTCTCTCCCGCTTCATGTTTCCGGGGTCTTGCCATGTTGGATGACGGAATTAAAGAGGCTTGCTAGCTCTTTCAGGACCGAAGTCCCGCCTGCCTTGAGCAACTCTGTTGTGATTCCGTCATCTCCCGGAGCTTTGTTGTTTTTAAGCTGTTCTAGAGCCACCCTAATCTCACCTTGGTCAACGACCGGGAGCTCCTCGGAGTAATGGCTCGTAAGAGGGCCGCGCTGGTCATTAATACTGATTCCCACAAGTTTATCCGATCTTGAAGAGAAGAACAACTGCCCAAAAAACCTCTCTACTTCTCCGAAAATCTCAGGCCAAGAGCTAACGACCCCACCATTTTCAGTTTTAAGTTTTATCAGACGCGGCCTCCCAAACTTGCGAGCGAACACTTTCGATCCCCGATTTTGCTCAATCGCAGCCTTGATGGCACGGGTATTGGAGCATCGGAGATCGCGTCGCGTCAGCGTTTTTATTCTTCGGTTTAAAGCCTTATCTGACAAAAACTATGGTAGTTCTCGTCGTTTCCTCATGAGCTCGAGTGTCTCAGCAGAGAGTTTTGGTACGTTGTCTCTTTTCTGTGGTGGAAAACACTTGCGGGATATGTTTTGCAGTATTTTGACTAGCATGTCGGTTTTCTCATCAATACTGCTTCCAACAACAACGGTTTCCAACACGGTAAATTGATTTTGAAGTTCCATTTGGAACTTTTCGGCGCCTAGAGCAGCTTGGAGCATGGTAGTTCGGAGAGTTGACCTCATCATTCGCGATCTTTCGGCTTTGAAGTTGATATCTAAAGTGTCTCGAACCAAGCGGTGATAACTTCCGGTATAAACATGTTGATGACTGAGACATCTCTAAATATGTGCCTTTTATTCGAAATGATAAAGTCTATCTTGTTCCTTGTCACGTTATTGGGGCTTCGCCAGGTCCACCTCCTCTGGGGCTTCTTTTGAAAGAAAGAATTCATCAAAAAGAGCGCAGGGGCGCTTCGAGAAAGTTTACCAGCATTTGCTACATGTGATTTCTGCAGCCCAAGCCGTAAGGTCCGACTTTCGATTCACCGCTATCTTTTAATCTCACTAGCATTAAAGTCTCCCATAATAACATTGTAGTGGGCCTTCGAGGTGTTGTTGAGGGCCTTTGCGATGTTCTCGCACATCGCTTCGACCACATCATCAGAGTATGCCGAAGTTGGCGCAATGGCGCAGAGAGTACCCGTCGGAGAGTTTTAGGACAAGGTACGCTACCCGGTTCGACACACTACTGATTTCTAAAATGCTGCTAATGAGATCGTTTTTGACCAGAAAACCGATACCACCCTGGGAGAGGTTATCACCTTCGCGGAAGAAGAGGATGTTACCGGAGTCTAGAATTATCGTGTCCTCCCCCTGTCTTCGGACTTCAGATAACCCCAGTATATGCCAGTTTATATGACTTAACTCTACTTCTAATTCGGCGAGGTGATGGTCCAGCCTTATCGAGCGTCCATTATACGTTGCCATATTTAGTCGTTTTTTATGGTAGACTGCCATGAATTGCACCCCCTGCCCTGCCGATACCGCGACCGCTACCTTGGTCGGGCCTAGCGGGCTTGCTGGTAAGATGTTTATGGGGGGGGACGCTGCTGCCCATCCCCCCTTTTCCCCGTCCCTCAGTCGCCTCTTACGACACTCACAGGATGAGATTAGGGGAGTACTATTCTAAGCCGGTACTCCACGACTTTAGCTCTATAGAGCAAAATAAATGTCGAGCACATTCAAACATACAAGAATAATTATAACATAAAATTCAGCAAGTAAATTTAAAATTTTAAAATCGTCAACAAAAATCCTTATAACATTGTTGTTTTTCAATTTCGCGGCCGCACATTGAAAAATGAATGTTAATATTTGCTTATTTCTTTCAAAACGCTACGTAAAACTGACATGAGACGTGCATATCACAGGATGTGATATTAAAAACGTCGAGAAAATGCCTTGACCGCGGCTTTTCATAATATTTATATATAGCACGATAAGGGCAATGAAATCACAATAAAAGCAAACAATACAGGCTCGTTTATCAACGTTATTTGACAGGCCGTCAACAGTTTTTGGTGTTAAATGCTTTTAATTTTAACCTAAAGCAAAGTTTTAAGTTTGAACGGCTTTTAATACTCTTTGTGGTAGTTGCTAAAATGCTAATATATTTTTCAATTAATTTTATTAATGGACTAGCGATTCGTTCGCGTCATAATTGAAAATCTGTAATGATAAAGCTTGAAGAAGTAACAAATATTCACAAATGAGTGTGATTATTATTATTCTAGTAATTAAAGAAAAATGGATTGTATATGTAATGTAATGTATGTATGTAATGAATCCTTATATACTATATTAGATGTAGTATTTCCATTTGATCCTTGGCATGTATTATACGTGAACATGCTATATATAGTTGCCCATGGGTTAAGCAGCTGAAGGTAATAAAAAAAATCAAAATCCTTCTAATCTAATTAAAATATAAAATAGAATATAGCTAAACAATTCAAAAGTAAACATTAATGATGTAAAATATAAAAATAAAACAAATTTACAAACGAGTTAATATAATAATAATTAATTGCAATGTAAAGTCACAAAGTATTTAATATTATCAATGCAATAATGAAATTAATGAACGAAAAATGAAATGAAATACATGCATAGTGGCAGCAGGTCACTCTACTCCGGAAAATCTGGACGCCGCGATTCAAAAAGTAATGTATTTAGCACACCGCCATCTTTGGGCTAATGGCCGCAACATATGTTATAAACAATAAAAATACTTGGGTACGAGGTTTAAATTTTTTGTATTTTATATAAAAAAAATTGTAATCTTTTTTAAAACTTTTTGTGACTGTTAGTGTGCTATTTTTTTGTAATTAAAAATGGGTAGACTTCCTGACAAATGGGCCACCTGATAGTACGTGGTAACTTCAATAGACAAATCAACACTTACACCTTCAAAGCGCCTTCCCTTGGGATGTAGTATCATATCTCTTGTATCAATTGTGCCTGTAGATACACTGGTTCACTTAGCAGGTGTAGCGCTTATATATTGAATAAAGACGGCTCTGATATTGACCATTATCAACAAGGCTACGAATAATGGATTCATAGCTTACTTCGCCTTACATCAATCCCACTTTTCTGATTAAGCATTACATTATTTAATAGCAAACGAAAATTAAATGAGATTATTAAAGAGTTTTTTTATTATAAATATAATATAACAACGGCTCGAAATGGCGAGTAGGTTATTCCACAAAGTTTACTCCAGGGGCCAAGATAATGAAGGCTTAAATTAAAAACGGCGTGAATATTTCGTGAGCTGCCCCTTCGCCCCTTGCCCCTTAATTTTTCTCCACGTACACTATTTATTATGTTGTTTAATTTTAAAGCAGGAATTCCCTACTTTACCTACCGAAGTAAGTGACAGCACTAAGGGTTATGACGTGAATATATTTTATATAAAGCCAATAAATATCGTGTTAGAAGAACTTTTATAAATAAGTCTTAACAAAAGATTACCGTAACTCTAACAGCCTGCAAATGTCCCACTGCTGGGCTAAAGGCCTTCTCTCCCTTTTTGAAAAGAAGGTTGGATCTTATTCCACCACGCTGCTCCAATGCGGATTGGTGGCACATACACATGTAGCAGAATTTCAGTGAAATTAGACACATGCAGGTTTCCTTACGATGTTTCCTTCAATGTAAAGCACGAGATGAATTATAATCACAAATTAAGCACATGAAAATTCAGAGTGCTTTGCCCGGGTTTGAACCCACGATTATCGGTTAAGTTTGACGCGTTCTTACCACTGGGTCATCTCGGCTTTCCTAACAAAAAAAAGAAGAAGAAGCTAACAAAAGATTACATATAAATAATAATAATAATAATAAATCATCGATGTATTATAGGATAGGAGCTGATAAAGAGGATCAATCTGGTCAAGACATGAGAAAAATATACATAAAGGGAAGCAGCTGGAAGAGGCGTACGCGTGACCCACTGATCACTAAGAACGGAAATATAATATGTTAAGATTGAGATGAAAAAAAAACTTGCTATCACTTATTTTTTATAATAATAAAAACGTCTATTTGAAGTTTGGCGGGGATGCAGCGATGTCCTTTTAGCAATATAAAGTTACATTGCCCAAAAGTTTTGTCGTTGTTAAAATTATTTCACGGAAACGTAGCTAGCTGTCAATTCATAACAATAGTTATAGCGTAAGGAGAGTGAAACACAAATTATTATAATATAATAGAGAATACTTTTAGGTGGTAGAGCTTTGTGCAAGCCCGTTTGGATAAGTACCACCCACTCATTTGACATTCGTCCGCTAAACAGCAATACTTATTAGTGTTATGTTCCGGTTTTAAGGTTAAGTAAGCTAGTGTAACTACATACTCAAGAGACATAACATCTCCGTTCCCAAGGTTGGTGGCGCATTGGCGACTATTAGGTTGTACAGTAAAGCAATTATTTAGTGATTGTTTAGATGTAAGCCAACGAACTTTGTCGGAGATTCGACCGATACATCCCGATTGCAATTAAATGTCATCAAAAATAATTTGACCATTCATAACACACCACAATCAACTGCTTAATGAGAGTTCAAACAAAATTTTGTTATTTATAAAATGAAACAATGAATGTAACAATTTTATCAAAGGTTTTATTGAAGCGTTGAAATTAATAATAATTTGCAATAACGTCAGAACACAGAACATAAATTATAAAAGCTCGATTAAATTACTTAAATTTATAAAACATTATTTCAAAGTATTAATTGTCCTTTCCATTTCAAATTGACAATAATATATTTTTATAATAATAAAAGCGGGCTCGGCAGACGTTTTCCTGCTATACAGACATTTTTTCATTTGGTGACATACCGACATCAGGGCCACCTAACGGGTCAAATTGTATTTTCAAACCAACTAGGAATCCATTGAAATATACGCACAAAATTATAAATAAATATGTAGTTTTAATGAAATAATGAAATACCTTTTAATAAAAAATATAACTCCTACCTACTTAACTAAACTTTAATTGTTATATATTTTTAAACTTATAGGTTTTCTGGCGCTATTTGTCTTCCCGTCGAGCACGAGATGAATTGTTAACAAAAAATTAAACACATGACGTAATCGATAACTAAATTACATTAAAGCTATAGAGCAGTATTTATATTTTTTATATTATTCTTACAGGGAAAGCAAAGGCCTCCAGTCCACCTGATGGTAAGTGGTAGTGGAGTCCAAACGTAACGTAGTACAGTCGGGTGTATTTATTTATTAATTCTTTATTGCACACAATTTAAAAACATATAATAACAGGTAGTACATTTAGTATGCAAAGGCGGCCTTATCACTTACAGTGATCTCTTCCAGGCAACCTCTGTAAAGAGAAATATTTATGTTATTTTTGCAGTATCATTAATCGGGCATAGTGTACGAACAACTTATACTAAAAGGTATACTGTATAGACGTCAACGAATATGATAATTACATTAATTCTATCTAAGCGTTTTAAACATATAAAACTCGTATGACGTCACGTTGTTACATCTAACAATTATGTTTAAATAAAGAACGTACCCTACGTATTATGTGCCCGTGTATTTCCCTCGTGTTGCTAATTTAATTAGAACTTGCGGTTCGTAACTCGAATCATGCCTGATTGGACTTTCACATTTTGAATACTTATTCTCTTGAGAGTCGGAAAATTTTAATTTGAATTAGAGTTGATGAAACGGCTCTTTGGATTTATGTTTTCTAACTTCACAAAGGTAAAGTTTTGTTCGTTTGTTTATATTTGCGCGATTTGTTCATAAACTATACTGTATTTTATGTTTTGATAAATAGAGAAATATTTTTAACGTTTAGATTCTAGAAAATACAAGGCGACTTGCTTTCAGTAACCATTATAATCATCATCATCCACAATTTTCCTTATCCCATTGCTGAGTATCTAGTTGCTCAACAAACCATCTGTTCTGGTTTTTTGTAAATCTCCAGATATGACCCACGTATTTAATAAAATCGTCGGCCCATTTTTGCCGGAACAACACTAAGATTCTCTTGTCTCGGCTTAAACTATCAAATAATAACATACAAATACAACATAAAACGAAATCATATATAATATATACATAAGTCCATAAGAAAACTCAATAATGTAACTCAAAGTTCATTTTACCTATAAAAGTCATTATTTGGTGTGCGCTTCAAAAACAATTGATGATGCCTAAAATAATGTATTTAATATTTATAGTACTCAACAGTACCTACAAAAAAGTCCACGAGGCTATACATCTAACTATTATCGTTAAATCACAATAACTGTTCTCTGTAATGTCAGATATCACCGACATATTAATAGTCTAAGTTATAGTCATCATCATCGATATAGTAACAGCCATAGTCATCCTAGTCCTAGTCAAGTCATAGTTATTGGCCAGACCTGGGATTTGAACCCATGACCTCGGGGGTCCTTGTGCGACTGCAGCCTCATATCTAGCAACTAGACCAGCGAGGCAGTCACTTAGCACTTTATTGTAAGGGCGAATAGATCGATTGACGATTATTTATCCCTGATTAAAAAATGCACGGGACTACAAAAGCTACAAATTTCTATCAGGCGTTCAAACTTATATATAAAAAAATGTTCAGTTTTTTATTATATAGTTCTTTTAAATATATTTACTTTGTTTTTTAATCACACCGACATGATTTTTATTCGTAATAAATAGTAACTATTCCTTTTATCGTCAATACGTCACTAGCATTTGGAATTCAGATCAGATCAGATCAAGTCCCGTCTGCTTGTAGTTACACACTATCCTTCTAACTGGAACAGAACAATACTGAGAAGTGCTATTTAGTGGTAGAATAAGTAATAAGAGTGATACCTACCCAGACGAGCTTGCACAAAGCCCTACCGACAACAATAATAGATACTTTACTATTCAAAAAATAAAATCCTTACCACTGCTTATTAACTTTTAACATACAAATTAATATTTTTATATAGTATAATCTGTTTGGCCCTACTTAATAATTATTCTTTTACGTAAATAAATGAATTATAACATTGTTAGTTGAGAAATAAGTAAATGATTATGATGATGTACGTGCTTTCCGAGGCACGGGAGTGCACACATTTCTAACTTCCTTTAGAAAATTTTACAAGCCCGTTTAAAATTCGAGCACAGGACCTCGGGATCTGTATCCTTACATCTCGTGACAAGGCCAGGCAGACAGTTGGTATTTGAAGGATGAAATACAAATGTTATGTAAAATGATTGAACATTTATATGTGATCCAAGGACGAATAGGCATTTAGCATTTAATTAGAATGAAATTGTATTCATACGGCTAACCCATTTGAAGGTGTCATATCACGTTATCACGCGTGATAAATGATGATAGCTGATTTGATTAATGTGAAACGATCATGGGGCTGTTATTAACGTTATGATATGACTTACACACATTTTGATTACAACGTTTAAACAATAGATTTTGGTAATGACTAATTACCCTATATATTCTAGTTAGTTTGTGCACTTGTGTTGTATATATATGTGGATTGATCTAAAGTTCTCTCCATAGCATCGAATTTATTTAATTATTGTAGAAATATATAGTTTTAGATTAGTTATAACTGACCACATTGGCACTGTAAGAAATATTACCGTGGGAACTAAGATGTTATGTCCTTTGTGTTAGTTACACTAGCTCACTTCAAACCGGAACACAATAATACTAAGTATTTACGATACTCTTTGACGATATTATATGAGTGGGTGGTACCTACACAGACGGGCTTCCACAAACCCCTACCACCAAATATGCTTCGAACCTGAGGAGAAGACGAGGCCTTTTATGTCGCACATAGGCACATTTCTTTACTACTCTTTTAAAAAAATATCTCATAGAAATAAAACCACCTTAAACCGGATTAAACAACGTTTATTTAATATTTAAGCAAACTTAAATCTCACACTTTAAAGCAGCATTTAATAAATAAGCCTAATATTTAAACACGCTTAGCGTAAATAATGTATGCAATTAGTTGCAGAGCTTTACAGCTAAGGCAAACCAGCTAACTGTGAACGGAATATCTGAACAAACTAATGAGGATCCTAATTAATGAATTCCTGACAGCAATTTGGCTATCAATGATTACATTTTAATTTATTTGGTCCATAACGGCCTTATCTATAAACGTTGCTCAGCGGCTGATTAGTAAACAGTGTTTTATCTCTTCCTATCATGATTGATTTGACATTTGAAAGAAGAAGACAGGGCATTGTTTAACTAATTACTAACGGCTAATAATAATAATGGTAATATGGAAGGTTTTCTGAAAAGATTTATCGTTCTGACTGTTATATTATGTGGATACAAAGGGATATACAATGTGAGTCTTGCCAGTGTTCACATGACGTCACGTCCTCATATTATTAGGCAGATAAAAATCATTTGACAATCGTAATTATAAAAGGACTAGCTGACCCGGTGAACTTTGTTCCACCTTAAAGGCAATATCACATTTTTTTAATTTTTAACTTAAGGTAATTGTAAATAAAAAAGATATAATTATTCAATTATTCTTTATTTGCCATTTATTGTAGCACCTTGTGATAAACGATATTTTTTGTTTTTTCATTAGACGCGAAAACAAATAACGCGGAAGGTCTTCCCACACGTGAACATGCCACATATAATTGGCCATGGGAAAAACATGGTTGTTCGAGATTAAGACCACAAACTTTCAACGATTGGCCTTGTGACTTATTTACAGTCATGGCGAATGCTAGACGGATCGGAAATTGAAGCCGTTTAAACTGAAATGGCATGTCGGTTGGGATCATCGGGATCCTCGGAATGAGAACTTCCTCACCTTTGAATTTTCCTTTGAGAATTGTGGCGTAAATCAAATTGTTCATCAATTTACTTACCACCAAACGTGTTCCGTTGCACAATTTTGGTTGGTTTAAGTTTCGAAGCATGATTACTATAGAACCAATCTTTAGTCGTAAATTGTGCGGTGGTAAGCCAGGTACATCCAAGGAGTTTAAAAATTCAATGGGATAGTTGGTGGCATCATCTTCATTTGTTAGACAGTCAATAGATTTGAAAGAATGCAGTGTACCAATGATGTCATCCTGAATTATGTAATTTAAGTCATCTACATCTTTATTCTTAGCTGCCAAAATTGCTCGCTCACTCAACCATTCATTATTTTTGAGGTTAGTCATGATGTTTGGGAATACTTTGTTGATGAGTTCGTATTTTGATGAGACAAAGTTACAAAAATTCGGAGGAAATGAAATCAATCCGCTCGATTCGTCGACGGGTACTCGACCATTGCCGATAGTTAGCAATTGCTCAGAGAAATCTTCAGCAGATGTATCGTTCAGCAATGCAACTCTCATGTTTGTTGTTAGCTGAAGTTTCTTAACATAGCGCCATAGATTCGATGATTTAAGGCAAGCGTTTATTTCGTCAGCAGCAGTCGATCTGGGAATTACTGGCAATGTTTGGCGGAAATCACCAGACAGTAAAATCATTGCTCCTCCCATCTTCTCCATTCCAAAACATCAGCGGGTATTGTAATGTGTCATATGAACGATGTGTTTCAGATATTTGTTGCAGTTGTCCAGTATCGCGACGTTTAAGCACAATATCTCGTGATTACAAATTTTCACCAACAATCAGAATGGCAACTTCATCTATTGTTGGAGCGTTAAATGTGCGCTCGTGTGTTCCAGATGGTCGTTTATCCGCTCTGATCACAACTTTGTAGTCATCATTTGGCATGCGCTCCAATGCACTCTTGACCAACGCATGATGTTCTTGAAGCAGTTGTTGCAGATCTTGAAGAATTGCTCTTTTCGTTGCTGTATTGATCTCTTGACGTCGATCAAGTTGTTCCTCTGTGTTGCCCATGAAGTATATTTGTAAAAATTTATGCTGTCCATCATCGAGAGGTTGCAATGATCCAGATGGTGAATCTGTCCTTGTATCTACAAAAAAAAAACAGTCATTATTACTTTACAAACACTACAGGAATAAATACAATATGTTATTATTCTACTGTATTGTGTATAAGTACAAAAACAAATAAATACCTTGAATATTAATTTTAGCTTAAATAACACACGCGATTAAGTCCCGTAATACTAAAATCAATATGAGTGATAATCATGAAGGTTTAAATAAATATAAATACCTTGAATGTCGGATTAAATCCTCGTTCTTCAATAATGTCTGCCCTAAATGAGGTCATTTGGAAACAACTATTGTATTTTTGGGTGTTTCCAAGAAAATGACGGGATTCGGGTGTTTCGCCACGAAGCAATGAATTTAATGGCTCAGGTGGCGGTGTCAATAATGGCAATTTCACTTTGCCATTAAGGCAGCACAATCCTGGCCGTTCTCCGGAAAACTTTAATGCACCACAATACTCGCAAACAACGTCCATTGGCCCAATGCGAACGCTAGTATGCAAGCAGTAATCAGTCGTGCAATCGTATTGATACGGTGCCCGATTCAAATCAGTATTTGATGAATTTCTTCTTGTGCTTCGTAAATTATCTAGCTGTTGATCTCTGAGGTTTGCTCGACGATTTCGCATTGCCAACCGAGCCGTTTTACGGGCTGCCTCCCATTGCTCTTGTGAGTGAGAAGCACGTAGTCGAGCCATACTAAGGCGGCGCTCTTCACGTGCATTTTCTTGCTCTTCTTCAGTGCTTTCATTCGCAATGTTTCGAATTACTCTTGCATTACAGCTTTGTCGAGAAAGATTTGATCGTCTTGGTCTCGGCATGGTATTTTTATTGATGATAAATGGCACAGCAAGACGATATTAAAAAAAAAATTAAATTAGAAGTTGAAGTTCGCTTTTCTTTCTTTTTATTAGAAACTTTAAACAGGCACAGAGTATTTATATTCCTTGTTTTATACGAATTAATCAACCGGCAAGACTTTTTTTTTAAATATTCTCAACTGTCAATGGCTTTTTGTTATATACTACCGGACTTTTTTAAAAATATGCTCAGCTGTCAGTTGCGTTTTGTTATTACATTTTTAACAAATGAACCGCTGACTTTTATTTTGACTGAGTTGTTTTGTTATTACATGTCAGTTGCGTTTTGTTATACCACATTTTATGTCACATCACACGGGAACGACGGGAACGGGATAAAAAGTATCCTATGTCCTTCTCCCAGTTCTTAGCTACCTCCCTACCAATTTTCAGCCAAATTGGTTCCGCCGTTCTTGAGTTATAAATAGTGTAACTAACACGACTTTCTTTTATATATATAGATTATTAGTATTCCAAATTAGATTTTTTTTTAATCCTGCTTGTGCTTACATTAAATGACGTGCTTATATATATAATTTAAATAATAATATACAAGTTAAAAAGATTAATATTAAATTTCATTAATTGTATTTCCAATAACATGTACTCGAAATGACGACTAGCTTTCGTCACAATTAGTAAAATTTAAAAACGAACAGCTTTACTTAAAAACCTTGTTAAGCTAATTGGTAAAACAAATTGTGCTGTTGTCTTCTTTTTTCGAATGTTAAATTAACAATGTTAGAAAGAGATAAATCAGTGTTTTAAACAGTCACCTAGCAACGTTTATAAATAAGGCGGACACAACATAGGACGGTTCTGTTTATACCCTCTATTCCCCATACCATTATCAAAGATTTTGATAAGAATAGGATCAATCTGGAAGTGCATTTCCTCAACTATCCTCAAATATTATGAGTCTTGGAAATATTGCAATATAAAAGAGATAAATAAAGGCGCAAATGAATTTTAAATTAAGATGGGCTGAACACGAACGGTTAATTTATTAAAAGCTTGCCACCGAGTCTGACCGAGGGCTTATTAGTATTAACCGCAATTTTGGTTAGGATTTTATCATTTATGACCTTATTTGTAAAACTAAACGCCACGTTAAAGATATTTTGTGTTACTTTTGAAGATTATTTTTACTTTTCGATGGTCTTCTTTAACGATATTTTTTTATTTTTTTTTATTTTATGTCATCTGATGTTATGTGGTCACAACTTTCTAGACATTGGGCATGTAAGAAATAAAAACCAATTCTATCATCGCCAATGCATCACCCATCCTGGGAACGAAGATGTTTTTTTTTCAAGTGCAAGTGTTACATGTTGTTGTTACCCTTTAAACCGGAACGCATTTTATGTTTGTATAAATTGATGATGATATGAATTTTGTATAGATTAGTAGTGTAGACTAATGATAGCACACGTATGAACCTTAGTGGTTTTTTAGCTGCTATCATTATTTTAAGTTTTGTATTGGTATTTAAATGGATAAATAAATAATAATAATTAAAAAAATATGTAAGTATTTCTGTTTACCTATCCAGATGGGCTTTCACAAAGCCCTACCACATAGTAAATAAAATAGTTAATAGAAGCATACTGTACATACTGTACTGGTGGTAGGGCTTTGTGCAAGCTCGTCTGGGTACCACCCACTCATCAGATATTCTACCGCAAAACGCAATACTTGGTATTGTTGTATTCCGGTTTGAAGGGTGAAGGGTTTAATTACAGGCACAAGGGACATAAAATCTTGGGTTCCAAGGTTGGTGGCGCATTGGCGATGTAAGCGATGGTTAACATTTCTTACAGTGCCAATATCTGTGGGCGTTAGTAACCACTTACCATCAGGTGGCCCATATACTCGTATGCTTTCCTATTCTATAAAAAAAAAACATCATGTTATACACATTGTAGAAAATCAAGCCGTCCAATATATTACGGTGTAGTATTTAGAAGCCCGTACCGTTAAACACGTATTAGTGCAAATGTAGCAAATAAATAAATTACGTCTGGGGATCTTATAATTGTATTTGCTCCAATCCACCACGCTGCTCCGATGCGGGTCGGTGGATATACAATTATAGCTAATCGTCCCTACTTCGCATAAGTAGATAATATATATTTCATATTATTATACTAAAGCAATGTATATGTTATACGCGTTGGTGATCACTCAACACCAGGTGGTGCATTTGACCGTCCGTCTACCTATACTTAAAAAAAACGCTCCAATCTAATCTGCCGGAATAATATCTGCACATAGCTATTAGCATAGTTACAGTATATGAATGGCCCTCTGCTGGGCTAAGATCTCCTCTCCCTTTTTGAGGAGAAGGTTTGGACTTTATCCCACCACGTTGCTCTAATGCGGATTGATGGAATACACATGTGGAAGAATTTCAGTGAAATTTGACACGCAGGTTTCCTCACGATGTTTTCCTTCACCGTTAAACACGAGATGAATCATAATCACAAATTAAGCACACGAAAATTCAGTGGTGCTTACCTGGGTTTGAATCCACGAGTTAACGGGTTTTTACCACTAGGCCATCTAAAAATCATTAATTATTCTAACGATACACGAACTAAATTAGCTCACTGACAAATTATATATTAATATAGACTACCGGTGTTTGTTGCGGCAAACATTTTAGTATTTTATGGTGTTTGATCAATGGTTTTAATAACTATTGATCAGATATTAAAGGCTCTACCGAAGGTTGCTTGATTATTTATTTAGGATTCATAAAGTTAAGTTTGATTTGAATATTGAAATCGTTTTAACGTTTTGTGTTTAATTATTGCCAGTATAAATGAATATGAATAAATATTCATATATGGCAAATGTGCCACTTCATGGTAAGTAGTCATCACTATACATAGACATTGGTAAAGTAAGAAGTATTAAACATCCCTTATATCACCAATGCGCCAACTGCTTGGTGAACAACCTTGGGAACTAAGATGTTATGTCTCTTGTGCCTGTAGTTACACCAGCTTACTTAACCTTCAAATCGGAACATAGCAATACTAATTATTGCTGTTTGGCGGTAAAAATAAACAACGAAGTTAAACTCTTTTAGAAAAATGTTGAAAACTGACGCATGGTGGCTATTTTGAAGCGTATGAACTTTAAATGTAGTAATTATAGTCAATATTGCTTATCACATTCTAACATATCATGATCGTAACCTATGACTTGATACTGATAATGACTTTGGACTTTGTAAAAACGGTATAAAATATTGAGAATTGTGCTTGTGTTGAAAAAAGTCATTGAACAAATAGAAATCTACATATAATATCACATTACACATTTATTTTACAACAGTTAAAAATTAAATTTGCGAGAGATATGAAGTGAACGCAAAAGTAATTTACCTCTGAGAACCCTATAATGGCAACTGGTGTACAATACTTTGTACTCCCATGGATATGACATGTAATAATGGATATGATTTTTACCCTCAATTGCCCGTCCGTCTACCGATTTTACATAAAAAAATAGAAACTATGTACATAAAAAAAAAATGAAAACTCTGTATTGTTTGCATAGAATTGATTCCGCGTTAGTAGATCGGATAGCTGGTTATCTCTTTGCAAGCTCGTCTGGGTAGGTACCACCCATTCATTAGATATTAAAAACAGCAGTGCCTGGTATTTTTGTGTTCCGGTTTGAAGTGTGAGTGAGCTAGTGCAACAAGAAGACTGTCGCTGCTTGGTAATTTCACACAGGATATCTACAGGAGGAGTACAATCAGCTTCATTAGTAAGCTATTAAGTTGCAAACATTGTTATGGAGCAATTCGAGAAAATCGATCAATGTCGATTTAAGGAAGAAAATAGATTGAAGAATAATATTTTATTAAATGATTATTTATTAAACGAATAAATTCTTTTAGGTTTTCTAAAGTGTATTTTAAATAAATGTATATTTTATTATACATTTTTTGTACTAAATATACCATATCCGTGTAATGTATCGTCGTAGTTCTGTGTTCTGCGGTCTGTACACAGTGGGATTCGTGCAGAAAATTGCGCATACTTTTCTTCCTGTTCTTGTTTTAATTTTAAACTTGATTTTGTAACTTATTATTAAGCATAATCTTATTCAGCTCTTCGTTAGTGAAATATTTAAACTAGATATTATGTTATAATTAGTTGCGTTGCAGCTGCATCGTGATCTGCAGTGGAATGCTTACAAAATTAACTAATCATATTTATTTGTGTAGGTAGGCAAACTGACAAGTAGGCCACATATACATTGGCATTGTAAGAAATGTTAACCATCCCTTATATCCACTATGCCACCAACCTTGTTAACTACGATGTTTTGTCTCTTGTGCCTGTTGTTACATTAGCTAAGTCACACTTCAATCTAGAATACAACAATACTAACTACTGCAATACTGAGGTGAAATATCTGATGTTTAGGTGGTACCTTCGACCAGACAAGCTTCCATAAACCCCGACCACCAAGTAAATGAATGCAAATTAATTAAATATTAAATTAATGATTCTTTAGTTTCGTTTTCAAATTAAAACTATTAGTTTTTATGTTATAGGTAGGCGGACGGGCAAATGGGCCATCTGATTTTATCAGATGAAAATTTATTTTAACTTTTTTATCATATATTTAGCTATTATATTAAAAAACAAAACGAGAAATTCTAACAATTTAAAAGAAAATTCTCATATTAAACTATAAATGCATTTAAAAGTCGAATTTCGTTTGTTATTTCTAAGATTATAGAACTCGAAACTGTTGTAACTCACTTATTGCATCAAAGAAAACTCGGAGAAGGTTATTAAGACTTGTTCTCAATTGAAACAATAAATAAAATAATAACCAAGTAATATATCTGGAAACCAGCTTTGAAATCGTTATTCTTCTATTTTAAAATACAAAGTTTTCAATTTATTTCTTTGGTATTACCTAATCGAAACAGACAAAATATACAATAAATATATTTTTTTGCTCAAAAAGAGTAAAATTACAATTTTAATTTTAATTATTGTGAAACCTCAAAGTAGGATAATTGGTGTCCGTAACAGCCTGTGAATGTCCCATTGCTGGGCTAAAGGCCTCCTCTCCCTTTTTGAGGAGAAGGTTTGGAGCTTATTCCACCACGCTGCTCCAATGCGGCTTGGTAGAATACACATGTGGCAGAATTTCAGTGAAATTAGACACATGCAGGTTTCCTCACGATGTTTTCCTTCACCGTAAAGGACGAGATGAATTATAATCACAAATTAAGCGCATGAAAATTCAGTGGTGGTTCGAACCCACGATCTTCGGTTAAGATTCACGCGTTCTTACCACTGGGCCATCTCGGCTATTTTAATTGGTGACGTGGGGTCAAAACTCAAATAACTTTTGGGCTGCATATAGCATATATACATTGACAAACTACAAAACAATTCTTTATATAGCTAAGTTCTCGTTTGAAAGGTATTTAATGGGGTTCTGTGTTTAGTGGTTTTGTTTGGTAGATTTTTGTGCTCGTCTGGGTACCATTCGCTCAACACATAATTATGATTTACCTATTCATTTAAAAAAAATGGTTTACCTAATCATACAGTTTATTATGTGTTAACACATTCATATTTGGTAGTAGTAGTGGTATTTCATTTCTTTATAATTCGGTTTATTCCTTGCTGTTGAAGGAAAATATCATAAGGAACTGTCATGTCATGGATAGTTCTACCATGATATGCATCCACCCATAAGCGCGTGAGCATCGTGATAAAATAAGCTCCACACTTTCTTGTCCACCTGTGGGCCATTTACGTAACCTACTTTAATTAACCCGTTAAAGTATTTGACATATTAAGACATTTATTTTGCACGATGTTACATTTCGTCACTTAGTGGTTTTAGTTAGACAAACATATCCTGGGATTAGTAAATAAAGCCAGGTTGCAACAAGTCGCTAAGCCTGGATCTAACTTGGTTGGCACATGGGTCCAGAGGTCAACATGATCCAACGTGCTTTTCCTAGAACCGCAGACATTTATAACGTCATCTATACTGTCGTTTATACAATGCTCTCGATTATAATTAATATGTTTTAAATTTCTATGAAGAACAATGTTATTTAAAATGAAATAAGCATATACCAAACGACATTGTTCTATGTCATTTTTTTATATCACTTGTAGGTGGACGGGCAAACGGGCTACCTGATGGTAAGTGGGCACCAACCTCGGGATCAAAGATGTTATGTCTTTTGGCTCATTAACAATAATAGTAGTAATATAAAATCAAGTAAAACCATACTAGTTATATTTCACCATGAGGTATGAGGTAACATGCTCCTCAATAACTTTTTATTTGGCTTACCAAGTGCGAACAATTATTAAAGTTTCTACCGTTAAACTATGTTACGGGTGATTCGCTAAACAATGCCGTCTTTTTCTTTCGCATTTCAAATTTATAATGACAGAAAGGGACAAATCTGTGTTTAACTAATCAGCCGCTAAGCGTTTATAAGTAGGGTCGTTAGTATTTATGTTAGTTAAGTAATTGACCAAAGGGTGTGTTGTGAGGTGTTAGCAAGTTTATGTTCACGTTGGAGATATAGTGTTAAGTAAATTTTAACATATAAATTAAGTATATAAACAAAGATTGGTTTGATGTCGTAATATAATACTTTTAGATAAGATTACATATCATTGCATTGAATTCGCGTATATCTTTATTCTAATAACCAATATTACAAATAAGTAAGTCTACTGAGGTAGATAAACAAATTATTTTAAATCCACTTTGGTATATGGATATATTTGATGCAATATTCATTTGATTGAATATTATTCCTTACAGCGCTTCACATTTATGTATGTAAGTAGGAAAGCGCTTTGATTATTAGTCATAGCGGTGAGCTTAAATTGGAAACCAGTAAGTAAACTCTATTACTCTATATCTATACTATTCTAGCTATCTATGTTCTATATAAATTTGTACGACTTATGCTATTCAGAGACGTTAAATAGGACCAGTATCTTATTTGAAAACATTATATTATATATTGAAATACATATATTGAAAACATTATCTCCTCTGAATGCATGTTTTTCATTGACTTCTAGTTCTCTATACAAAAATATGTAAAAATGTACTGACTTAATACGCCACCAGACACCATTAAATACAACCGTAGAATGTACAATCTATGCCATACGAACAAACAAATAATACTAAATGTCTTATGGTGGTTGGTAGATACTTGCCTTTCACGCCGAAGGTTGTGGGTTCGCTTCCCATTCAGGACAGACATTTGTGTGCATGAACATGTTTGCTTGCCCTGAGTCTGGGTGTAATTATCTATATTAGTATGTATTTACAAAAAGAAAAGTAGTATATGTAGTATATCAGGTGTCTGGTTTCCATAGTACAAGCTCTGATTAGTTTAGGATCAGATTGCCATTTGTGAATAATGTCCCAGGATATTATTATTATTATCTGTTAGATAATATATAAAAACAAATATTAGAGAAACAAATAGTATATTACATTAAATAAACCAATTAATTGACCATGACATAAGCCCTCAATGTTTACACATAAAAATAGTACAAAAATAAAACATGATATCTTAACATAGCAGATTTTTTTAAATAACATAAAATCAGTATTAAAATTGGCATACTAAAGATATAAAGAAGATAGTAATTTAAGAGTTCCTTAAGTATGAAGTTGATGATTGTTCAATCTTGTTGGAATATCTTTAAAAACATGAAATAATGTCAATATTTAGACAAGTATTTGTTCCAGATACATCGACGATGGAAGAGGAAAAAGAGAAAGACATATCGGTTTAACGTATCCAAAAGGAAGCTGTTAATATGACTAAACTCAGAGATATATAGAAAGAGAAATATATAAACACACACTCAGACACACACATATTTACACACAGAATTTCATCTCTTAATAGTTTTAATTCACTTACTGTCTTCTTAGTAATTTAATATACGCTTAAACTAATTGTGTAATCCTATATTGGTTTTAGTTACGTGTTATATAATACCTAATATAATAAGGTATGTATGTTAACTGTTGGAATAGCAATTAAATAAATGAATGTTGCACTATTCGCTTTAATTAGCGAATCAAATCAAGTAAAGGAGTCTGTTATTGATCTTAGATTCGTGATAACCTTATTCATGGCCTACTCTTAGTTATTCTACCCAATGAGGTTTTGGCGTGTAGGCTATCTTGAGATACTGAGGCATATAATATTCAGAGACGGATCCAGGTATGAGGCTAGCCAATACTCAAAGACCGAAGGAATAATATATTTTTATTTACGACACGTCACATTTCTTTGAGTACCCTGTACTGACTGATTGATTAATGTATTATAATAATCTAATAATAAATTGTTATGATTTCTTCATGCCAAATATGGAGTACAACTAAAAAGGCGATGTGCTGACGGCACAAGGTTCTTTAAAATTGCTGTAAAATACATATTCGAAAAAAGAAACATATTGCTCTCCTTGTCTATCGTAAGTAAACAAAATCGCTACTTTAACTCCCAAATGCATAACGGATCGAATAAGGAAACAGGAAACAGAAAACAACTATATTTAGCTGCACCAAGATTAGGGTTGTCCATTTAGTAAACATAGCGCCCATATTTTAAAATTTTTTATCTCTATAACATGTCATGGAATTGTACGATCTTTATTTAAAATTCGAATTTCAAAATCTTATCACGAGTTTAATAATCCGCTGATGTTCTAAATAGGGTTCAAGATTTACCTACCTCCTGTTAGCTGGAATCCTATCAGTCACACATAATACGACTAAAAGTGTCTCTATTTATACTTATTCTTATTTGGTAGTATATTTTACAATTAGCTATAATATAATAACGGTGGTAGGTTTTCGATAAACATTAAGCTGTAATTCTTGTATATTCTATGAAAAACTTAAAATAAATGAATATAATAGTAATATCGACATCCCTGTAACGGAAGAGATAAAATTAAACGCATAGAAAATATTTGTTTCACCGGCCGAGGCTCCGGGCTTTTGGCAAAGAATAACAATAGGTATGAAAGCCTTTTTATAGAAAATTGATTCTTATTACTACTGTAATAAGGACTAAGGGTGTTTATATGACTGTATAATATTTTGAAAACGGTACACACAATACCAATCTTAATTGACATTGTTGGCGTTTTACCAAAATTCGAAAAACTTAAAAATACTGGATGACTTCTCTGGGGAAATGCATAAATAATAAATTACTTATTGTCTTACGTATTATTGAAATATAGGTCTTTGGAAAACTAGACGACTCTTTTGAATA
This sequence comes from Nymphalis urticae, assembly GCA_905147175.2. Taxonomy (NCBI): domain Eukaryota; kingdom Metazoa; phylum Arthropoda; class Insecta; order Lepidoptera; family Nymphalidae; genus Nymphalis; species Nymphalis urticae. Next base: position 9,140,154 of record LR990004.1, on the reverse strand, counting down.
TCTTTTTGTTTTAAGTGCAATGGGAGAATTGAAGGTACTTCCTTTTTTATAAGCTAAACTTGGCAATGTGTTGCTATGATAACAATGCATGGCTATGTTGTTAAAGCTAACGCAACGTCGTCGGAGATTCAATTAAAATTTATATCAAGACTCAATAAGATGAAATAATAAAGGTTTTTATTTAGAGCCTGAAGAAGTAGGACTTTTATAGTATCAGCATAAAAATGTTGAAATTATAAAGGCGCGGTCACAGTAAAAAGTTAATCTTCCAAATTATTATTACTCTGTTAAATTTACATTAGCCCCCGGACTCATTACAGAGACGTCTATCCTTAAGTGGTCTTTTAATAGACCATCCAACTTTACGACATCTGGAACGGTTAAAAGGCGACGAATATTCGCGTAATCAGACAAAATGTAAAATTTGCTATTAAGCCTTACTTAAAAATATCATCCGTTTTGTTAATGAATATTAAAAATCTTAGCGGTCTGTTTTTGCCATCTCGTGAACAAATTTCGTTGATTAGAATAATTGAACTTGAGTGATGTAAACGCGATGGTGTCAAAATCATCTCTTAATTTTTTTTAAATAAAATATTTAAAAAAAAAATGATATCCAAGATGAATAGATTTAGAATTTAGAAGATTTTAGAAGTATTACCGCCTTATTGACTCACTGTCTTCCCAAATTTCGAACAAGTAATAAAATAATCAACTAAAACAAATTAAAGGAATGTACTCGCCATTATATAAATAGATACAGATAACAAATTTATACAAATTATCATATCATTTAGAGAATTTAAGTTAAGTTCAGATGTGCGCGCTTTAAGTCCACAAAATTTACGGTCGCATTAATTTTCCGCAGCGAAATTTAGATTAATGTGTAAAGGGCTTTATACAGACGCTTTCAGTAAAGTAATTTCTATTCGAGCTACCCCTTGACTCTGAGAACAGCTAGTGGAATAAAAAAATAATATATAATATAAAAATAACACACCAAGAAGCTAATATTAATATTTAATTAAAATTTAAATGAAATTTATTGACATAATTTTCTGAGACATAATATTTAAATTTTAATTAAATATTAATATTATAAGTCTCAGAAAATTATGTCAATAAATTTCATTTCATTAAAAGATAATTAAATAATAATAATAATAAGAAAGCTATGAAATATTAAATAAAAACTAGAGTTTATGTATTTTTAGAAGTAAATTTTGACGTCAATTTGAAATTTTAAGTCTAATGAATACGAATTAAAATGAAACGAACAAAAGAAATTCACAGTCGTAAGATTCATTATATCGTTCATATTCCAATTTGCACACGTCCCTTCCAACCAACGGATGACTTTCGACTGGCTGACGGTCAACTGTCAGATGGGTTCATTATACAATGAATGAATAAAATAGGCGAATGAATGAATGATATATACATATATGAATGATTGTGACAAATGTTTAAATGTCCATACGCACATTTATATCTGAGGATAAGTATTAATGAATTATAAGATGGAGCACGGTTGTCTGAAAGATGCCTATTTACTCTTGATTTAAAGAGGGTCGCAAAGGTAATAAAGACACTGGTAATTTCATACTTTTTCCGTGCATATGAGAAATAAGGAAGCAAGACCATTAGTGCGAAAAGGGAAGACGTCGATGATAACACGAGGAGGAAAGGAGGTATTATGTTATATAACTCCTGTGTGCTCTCTACAAAGATATACATGAAAATTGCAGTCGTTGCATAATGTTTTGTTATAATTATACGCAAAAAAATAAAAAATAAAGACATAGCACTAATCTAGATGTATTTTTTAGGAAATACAATATTCAGTAAACTCGAGGGTATTGCCACTAGTACTTGCGTGCTACAGTAACGCCAGTAAAATAAAAAACATAACTTATTATCTTTATATAGTTTAATCTCCGTTCCCTATAAATATCATATCACTGACTAAACTATGAGCACAATAAATACATGTAAAATTTATTTATTCCGTCACTTTTCAAATATACATAAATACAGGCATGAAAAGAAGAATAACAACAAACAAAGAAAAAAAATCATTGATCTATTTTCAGAATTGGCGCCCAAGGTGGGTCTATTTTATAAGTGAATACGCAAAGTGCATTGTTGCTTTCACTGTGTTGTAACGAGAAGAAAGCATGGAATCGGGACAAGGATCCTTTAGAGCTCTTTTATCTCCTTTTCTTTATTGTATCAAAAATACCAGTATACTTAAATTCTTTCTCAGTATTACCAACTTCTAAGATATTCTATTCATTCAAACGTAGATTTTAAAAAGAGAGGAAATATTGCCTCATAATATTTCCTTTTTAGAACGTGTACTTTACATAACATTTTTTATTTAGATAACAATATTTTGATTTATTTTTTTACAATTAAACTTAACAGTTAAAAAGGCATTTGCGTGTAAAGGGATTAAATAACTGTTTTAGAGCTCATAGAATGCCCTAATGTAATATAAAATATACGCCCTTATAATCATAAAATGTCTTTCTAAGAAACTGGTCTACATTTCTGGTGACTCAAGAGCTGGCGCTTATTTATCCCAATTTTTTGCTATAAATTTGTAATGTGTATTTTGTTTTTTATTTTTATTTTATTTTATATATAATAACAATGACTGTATATAGTGAACGTATTTGACTGTAGGTATAATATATTCAAAATACCTATGTGTGCCTTTACATTATATATTTTTTTATCTAATTTGATTTTGCGGCTTTTAGTCTTAAATTACATGTGTAGGAAAAAAGCGTCCAATTTTCTGTATTACCTTTTACAATATTATTTTTTTATTGCAATTATAATATAATATATTTATTGCTATAATGCTTCAAAATTGGATGATGCGTTTGAATTTAAATTTCTCAAAGATAGTTGATAAAGAAAAATGATAAATGTAACACAGGAGAGTTACCTCTCTCTATGCGTACGTTTAGGTTTTTGAGAGAAATTTAGCACAAATTAGCTAGTTTCATGAGGGTAGCACTAATATTTATATTTATTTACTTCAACAAAAATAATATTAAGCTTGTTTTAGAGAACGCTCAACCTAACAGAATCCAACTTGTACGAACCATGGCGGCCAAATATTATTTATCGACTGAGTCAATGACCAAAAAATTGAAGTAATATAAAACAATCATTGGACCTTAATAAAACAGGTTCAACAGTTTATTATGAACAAACATAGGGAATATTCCTAAATGTCATAACTAGTCAACAATGTGGAAGCATTATTATTTGATTGCCATCAGTAAATGTGGGACGATATAAAATCTGAGTGTTTCTTCAAAGTAGCGTGTTCATAGTGGACACTTGGAAACATACGAACCTTAATTGTATCAAGCTTGCTGATGTCTTCTCACAACAATTTCTATCTCTAAATCGGTAATTCCATTTTGAAATTTATATGTTTATTAATAGGAGTCGTAATAGTAGTTGAATATATGATAAGTGGGGGGATACCTACCCAGACGCTCTTGCTCAAACTCCTTCCATCAATATTTATTCAATATTCCATAATTTGCCTTCTTATTTTTCTTATGTACAAAATGATATATCAACTGATGGTTGGAAATTTTACACAATTTTAGTTACTAATAATTATTCGCTCGTATTACTTGCTGTTAAATAAATGACTTTGTCATATTAAAATTTAACGTTCGATGAAATCTAGATTCGTGTAATTCATTTTTTACGTGTGACATAAAACACGTTCTTAAAGCGATAAAGTGTAGTGCCGTGAAGTGGTTTCTACGTGAGTTCCAACACAAATAATAACGAATGTACATAGTCCATTATAGTTGAAAAGCTTATGTCAAGAAAAACTCACTTACATGAAGATGATAAAGAGTGCGGGAAGTAGTAAATCTGGTTTAAATAGTTTATTACACATAAATTCTGAAATCTTTTTCCAGTATTTTCATTACAAAGTTAACGGCTTGACAGAATACCAGAAATAGTGATGACAAATAATTATTATTGTTCATATATTAAAAAAAATATAATATTAAAAAAAAATTGGCGTTGGCCGAGATTGCCTCTTAGATAGAATTTTCAAATCAATTCATTGTGCTCATTTGTAAAGAGGTCAATCGACAATCAATCAACAGCCAATTATTGTCCACTGCTGAACATAGGCCTCTCCCAAGGTGCGCCAAAGCTCCCTGTCCTCCGCCTTCCGCATCCAGTCGGTGCCCACCGCCTTCTTAAGGTCATTGGTCCACCTGGCTGGAGGGCGCCCTACGCTGCGTTTGCCGATCCGCGGTCTCCACTCTAAGACTAAAGTAAAAAGGTAAAAATGTTAAATAATAGTATTTGTCTGCCTAGTAACAGGTATGTTGCTGAGCAGACATATACATGCTCTTGTAGAAGGAAAGATCTGATCTTATTCTACCACTCTACCTCAATTCAGATTGGTGGATAATGTCACTGATAAGCTCGAGATGTATCATAAACACAAATTATACACGTGAAAACCGATTGATGATTACCCGGGTTAGCTAACTACTTATTAGGCTACTTTAGCTCTTTGTTAAAGTGTATCAAACTTAAATTATAAGAAAAGTAATCGACAAAATAAAAAACAACATTTATAAAATAACCGCTGTGTCGCAATACGGCCTTTATTGGGATTATGGGGATCAGAATGCCTAACACGCGTACAACCTTTGATATTGGTATAATGAAATTTATCAGAATTTATTTCTGGCCGTGTCTCTGAGTTAAATATATGCACCAAAAGAAATATGTAAATATAAATGCCGAGATGGCCCAGTGGAACGCGTGAATCTTAACCGATAATCGTAGGTCAAACCCGGGCAAGCACCACTTCATTTTCATGTGCATAATTTGTGATTACAATTCATCTCGTGCTTTACTGTGAAGGAAAACATCGTGAGGAAACTGCATGTGTCTAATTTCACTGAAATTCTGCCACATGTTTATTCCACCAATCCGCATTGGAGCAGCGTGGTGGAATAGGGAGAGAAGGCCTTAGCCCAGCAGTGGGACATTCACAGGCTGTTACGAAAAAAATAAAATACGAAAATACAATCAATCAAAAATATATAATAGATAATTTCTATCAAGTATTATGCCATAACTTGAAACAAGAATTAAATTTAAGACTATACTGAATTTACTCAAGTTAGTGGGATCGCTAAACTAGAATCAAAATGCAAATTGTCTCAAAACAAAACGTCAGAAGCGCATTCTGACCACATCGTCCTCTACAGTCTTATCTGACTCTTGTCTTTTCGCAGAAAACAACGAAGCTTCTACTAAAATGAATATAACACTGAACAAGCGAATATCAACCTTAAATATAAAACAATAGAATATATTAAAAAATCAAATCACAGTTTTAGAGCAGCATGATACAGTTGGTAATACTTGACATCTTTACCAATTTATTTATGCATCTCTGTAAATATATTTTTCGGATAATGAGCCATGTTATAATAGTGATAAGAATGACATTGGAATAAAAAAGATATTCTGTAAGCTAATCGTAAGTTTGTTAATACGGTTAGACTGCAGGTGAATAGAAATTAAATGCCTATTCAAGACTTGGGCTTACTCGCCTGATGTTTATGTTAATCGTCGTAGTTGACCGTTGCATCCAAAATTTAAATACAAATTTTAGCTAAAAGATATCTTATTCTATACAAGACAATGCAGACACCACAATTTTTGTTTCGTTCGAATGATATTTACTGGTGCTGTATTCTTTTATTATTGTTATCTAGGTACTTACTTTCAATTCTGCAATGAGTTTCATGTTTTCTTAAAGCATTTTTCAATTATTCTGAAATGTATTTATTTAAGTACTCTATTTAAATGATTATAAGTAAATGAATGAATTATGGTAAGATAGAAGTAGGTTTGCTTGCTGCTTGTTTTAAAACCAAATTCGATATAACCGTTTTAAAAAGTGGTGCGCAACTGAGGATAAGAATAGAGAGAGAGATATATAAAAGAGAACAGCCCTGACTCCAAACAATAGGTCAATAATAATGTATATTATTTCATATCTATATTGTCGTTATATTATTATTTCGCTGCTATAATATAAATATTTTATCAAATAAAGTGATTCTTTGTATCTTATTTTTAATATTAATTTTAATATATCGTAAGAAATACCATAGGGAAAAGTTTAAGAAAAATAAATGTTCGAATAATTATGTAAATGATACAACCGTTAAAGAACTCCTACTTTGCAATTCATATAGAAGTGTATCATGAGCAATGGCGCGACTTCTTTCGTGTGTATGTTTGAGATACCGTCTTCTGACGGAACCCTTGGGAATTTCTTCTTTTCCTTGATAAAAAGTGTACGTACGTGATACAATACTGAAGCAAGTGAAGTCAAAAGCTTATTTGATACATTTTACTACTATTATTTTTTGGTTTTCATATATGTGAATCTCCGAGTTATTAAAATTTTTGATATGAAGCCTTGATGATCAACTGCTTTCGTGTGCGTGGCGCGTATATTATATATTTGGTACTTTTGGTAGCTCCTAAGTATGAGTGTGCACATGTGACAAATATATATTTATTCTTTAAATATATTTTTTTTCAATAATTATAAATTTCGATATTTCACATGTGCTTTGAAGGCACATCATTAAATAATAAACACAGTAAAAACGGCATTTTATGAAAAACACCATGTTTATGTATAATGCTCACAATAATATCGCTATTTGTAAAAACTATTCTTTGTACAGACATTCGATTACAATTTTTTTATATGTACATAGAGATGATAATCCTTTATCCTCAAGTGAGCAAGATATTACAAAGCATCCGAGCGTTGCTCGTTATGCTAAGTAAATTTAAAAACTGCGAGAAACTTGGAAACAAGCCTTGAGGCTCAAGCTTAGTTATTTAAGTTTATTTACTGTGAGGATATATTTATGCTGCAAGTTATACTTTTAAAATTTATGGGCTGCTTGAAAGCCTTTTGTTAATATGAAAATATATTTTGTTTATTGTGTATCGAGTAAAGGAGCTCTGCCTCATAAGGCTAAATAAAGCATGTCTAATTATATTTCAATGGCAAATGCTTTTATTTGAAAGTTGCTGATGTTCTCATGACTTTTGCACGGCGAGTGCACAATTATATGCGCAAACAATGATGCTTTTTTATTTCCTCAATCTCAGAATCTGTTGGGTGGCAAAACCGACACCACCGGAAATATTTCGGTGGTGACCATTAACCATCAGGGGGCCTACTTGCTAGTCTGCCTATCTAAATAAAAATACTCTTATCATGCATTATTAGTAAGTGAAAAATGGGTCACATGTTGTTTTGGTATATTATAATTACTTTTCTTTCCAACGAAACTCTTTGAAAGATGATGGATGGTGATGGACAGTGTGTGAAATTGGTTACATAAAGCTAATATATATACTTAATATGCCAAACGATATTATTATTAAAAATATATTTTGACTGAAGACAGAGAGATTTTAATTTTTATCTGACTGTCTTTTCAGATGACTGTGAAAACAGTTATCGTCATTTAAAGTGAATTCTAAATTCGTCTTTTGTACATATTTTTTTAATATATCGTATTTTAATAAAACCGACTTTCACTATAGTTCGTTATGACTATGGTATTATAGTAAAGTAAAGTAATGTAAAATACTTTACGCTGCTGGGGAAGGGAATCTTCTTCTCTAGCAATTGGAGCTTATTCCATCACGCAATTACACTTACTTTTCTTACTATTACTCCGAATTAAACATGCGTCAGAATTATAGTTCATGTAAACTTCGGGCTTTGTTTGAATCCGCAATTTTTGGATTCAAACCCGGGAATCTGCCAGAAAAACCCCAAGCACTGCGTATTCTATATCTCGCTGAGCGACCTTAAATTTATGGACGAGTGCTACGGTGAGTGTCTACGTTTCGGCACCAAGAAATATGTATTCTTTCAGAGAATCAATGTATTAAGTGGGCCCTTAAATTAATCAGTACTAATTAAGACATCTATTCAGATAAAACGATCTCCAGAATAAATTACCAAGGAGGACTTTTTGTGAGACTTATTATTTTAATCTTATTTTTATAATTGATTTATTGAAAGGTCAATTAACAAGAATTATTTATTTAATCGATGTTTTTATATATTATTTATCTAAAACAAACATTATATTAGTAATCGCTTTGGTTAATAAAGCAAAAATCCTGCTTTGAGATGAATTATGAAGTTCATTATAATATTACATGCGATATGGATGTTAAAATTACTTCCTCAGTGTACATAGTAAGAGTATACTTTGTACTCAAATCAAATAAAAATAAAAGTATTCAAGCAGACTTTAATAAGCTTATAATATTATATTTTATTAATCAATAAAAGGAGACATTACAATTCAAATTCTCTATTCAACAAAGAAACATTGCATTTTTTTTATTGAGTATTAAGAAAATTTTGCGGATTCATTTTTGGCTTCAAAATGCGTGTTTCCATTATTTATTTATATATTTACAACGGCTTGGTGACGATCGTTTTATTTCCAAGATATCCCATGATATATTATCAGTTCATTAGTTTCCAAAGGCTTTACTTAACATAACTTTACTATGTGAAACTATTAAAATGTAAATTATAGTACGACAAGTTGCCCGCCATGACTTCCTACTTATTTCTTAATCAATAAAGTATAACAACCCACCAATATATATATTCATATATAATAATATATATCCATAAAGCACCACCCTGCGTATTCTTTCATGCGTTTATTATTATTTTTTCTTAGGTTCTGCCTACGGTTTCTATGTGTGAGTGGTGGCTCATCGTAAATTCGTCCCATAAAATATGTATAAGATTTTATGCTATAGGGCCATACCAAAAAATCTAGTTCGAATTTTAGGTACTTTTAGGGTTGAAGAATTTTGGAAGATGAAATTTGAGCAACGTATTTATGAGACACAAACAACGGTCGATAACTAAATCCAGACTAGCTATTGTACAATTACATGCTTCTGCACACGTGACTCAGCTGCATCGAATTGGACATCTAATGCGATGCTCAAATACCTATAACATATTTGACGAGCCGGTTGGCGTGGTTGGTAGGTACTTGCCTTTCACGCTGACGGTTGTGGGTTCGATTCCCACCCACGACAGATATTTGTGGGCATGAATATATCTGTTTGTCCTGAGTCTGGCTGTAATTATATCTATATTAGTATGTATTTACAAAATAATAGTAGTATATCAGTTGTCTGGTTTCCATAGTACAAGCTCTGCTTAGTCTGGGATCAGATAGCTGTGTGTGAATAATGTCCAAGTGTATTGTACAGAATAAGGCACACCAAATAAATCAGTTCGTAACGTGAGTATAAAAAGAACTTAATTTTCAGATCAGAATTCTTCTGGTAAATATTATAATAAAGCATTAGAAACCTTGTGTCTGTCCCTTGATCCCTTGATAAAATCAACAAATGAGTGTGGCCGATACAAAAATGAGGAGCAGTACTTGTAAATATATATTTTTTATAAAAAAGTTCACTAACTTTAAATATGCTCCAATGTTATATGTTATGTTACCAGTGGAATATGTACACGTTACGTTTTAAACCGAGATGGCCCAGTAGTAAGAACGCGTGAACCGATTATTGTGAGGTTAAATTCCGGCATGCATCACTGAATTTTTATATAGTTAATTTGTGTTTATAATTCATCTCGTGCTTGACGGTGAAGAAAAACGTAGCGAGGAAACCTGCATGTGTCTAATTTCTCTGAAATTCTGCCACATGTGTATTCCACCAACCTGTATTAGAGCACCTTGGTGGAATAAGCTTAAAAATCCTTCTCCTCAAAAAGGGAGATGAGGCCTTAGCCCAGCAGTGGGGCATTCACAGGATGTTACTGGTACGTTTTATATTTATGTTTCATAAGAATGAACGATAAATATATATATATTGTAAATTATCATTATAGGTTACTTAGTCTGGGGGCCCCAAAATACAATACTAATAAACAACATACATTATTTACAGAAATCGATACCAATCGAAATCCCAAAAATGTATTAATTTCAATGCTTTGTATAAATGATATTATCGATAAACGTTATCAGACATCAAAACAATCCACGAAATCTATTCTAAACGATTCACAAGGTCGGCCTGAAACTTAAGAGAACTCAGAATTTTAGGACAAAGGGCTAATTATTGCCCTTTGAAGGCACTTCGATTAAGTTTCGAGAGTAATTTAAATCAGCCCCATTATTTCAGCTTCCGTTGACCTTATTCCGTTTGAATGTATTTTTATTTTAGCAAAATTTTAATAATTGGATTAAAGCAAAATTGACGAAACAAAACATTGTAGAACGATTGAAAAATTAATTATAAAGTAAAAGAATATAAAATAAGGGCTTTCACGTTAATCGTCTAAATTTAAAGCGGGTGAAACGTGAACATGTATAAGCAAAATAAAAAAATCGTACATGTGTGATCGAGCTTCGATCTACTTAGTTTTAAAGAATGTTGTTTTTTTTTAAAATTGCATTTTTTTCCAAGAAATAAGGATGAACTTAAAAAGCAAAAACTATTCTAAATATAAAATTGAGCCAAATCGTTACAGCCGTTTCGTGATACACGAAATAAGAATTAATATATATATATATATGACAAGAATTGCTTATTTAATATCATATAATATTTATAATACTTTGATATCATATAAAGTCTAACCACGTAAAGGTAGCTTTGATATCGTATATTCTTTGTGTATTGGTTTATATTTTTTTAGTTACACATTACAAAAAAAAACATTTGTACTAACTAACTTTTAAGAACTTTATTAATTATCATATAATAGAATTAAATTGAATTAATAACACACACTACCGTCAATAAACTCAATGTAACTCGTAACTCAAAAACTCAAGATCACTTACTGATGTACAAGATTCGCTAAATATAGGACCTATCGACCCCTACGGATGAATGTAGGTTCCATTACATTCTCTAGGAACGATACGAGTTCAATTAATAATATAATCCGCTCAAATTAAAAAGCTTTATCACTTTATCTTTTTGGGTAAAACGAAAAGGCTTTACAATTAAGGTTAGTTATATGTGTTCACTTTACCCAAGTAGTTAATAAATAGAATATGAATGTAGTTGTTTTTCTTGTGTACGCGTACTTGGTTCTGCTGAGGGCAATGAACCCGCATTAGTGTTTGTTTGCATTCTATCGTTATTAATGCGAAGTTCAAGCTGAATAAGAATAAACAGCTACGATTTTTTTTAATCTATTTGTAGGAATTGAAATTAATGTTTTATTTGTGTTTTGTGTCGAATGGTAAGTGTTAAAGACAGGTATTGAACTTATTAGATCCCGTTTTGCGAAACATTATCATAGATTTGCCAGTGTATATGAGTGATGGCCACTTACGACTTGATTGTCATATTATCATCGTAAAAGAATGTTTATACGAAATTATTTCTCTCTTACCATCGTACATAAAATATTGTTGACCTTTTTAGTATCCTAAATTTCTTGGTGATTTTTTTAAATTTAACGACTGTCCGTTGCCATTATGTTATTATTTATAAAATAAGATATCTATATACATATGTATTTATATATTTATATAATACGTGTAATACTATTTCATAATTATTTTATTAAACAATCATTTGCAATGTGCTGAATATTTAACATCCATGGAAAGCGTTACCCAAAATAACCAATTAAGTATATAGATCCTGGAGATAAATCAATGATTATAAATCATTACTTTAAAAAAATGGTATGAGAGCCAAGGTACTATCGAGAATTGATGTGTAAATAACAATCTGACGCTCGAAATCGTGCGCTGACGTCACCTGACGCTCGAAATCTTACACTTACGCTGGACATCTCAGTTATATCCGTGTACTGAGTGCTAAGATGTACACATCAATAAGTATTATAAATATAAAAATAAAACGTCAAACAGCTACGCCTTAACACAATATGCACGCTGAGCGCAATTAAGCATACAAATGTTAGCGACGACAAGTATTAATACCTGCTCGTGTAAAATAAGTGCTTCTTAGATAATAATTACTCCACATTCAAGTAAAGCAATATCAGTATATCTGTGTAAGTAAGAAAATACACTTAGTATTGAACTTTTATTTAATTTATTTACAATTATTGGAAAGATTAGTTCTATTACGCGTAGGAAATGTCGAATAACGAAATTGCGTTATGCCTACCTCTAAAATTCGAAAAGTTAAATATAAGCAAACTTAATCAAAAGAATTAATTTTATTTGAAATGCTTACCTAAAGTTCTTAAAAACACAAAAAAATATATAAATTTAATACAAAGGGCTAATACGCGCTACGGCTTAGGTTCGAACTTTGGGCTATTGTCACAATTTCTATCAAAAACTTTTTTTTAATTGGAGGGGTAAATTACTAAAATTCCTAATATTAGTAAACACCTTACAATAGGGCTTGCTTGCTATTATTATAAAAAAAATGTTAATCGAATTTCAATATTTAAATCAATTAAAATCTACATTTTAAAATACGTTTTGAGTCGAAAAAAATCACAAAGAACTTCGTTTCTTTCCTGACGGAGATCCCCCACCGACCGCACAATTATATCTTTGCAGTTTTGTTTCGCGCCTGTTTGGTTTTTATTTTATTTTTTTCCCCATATTTATTTGATCTTTGCTTTTGATGAATATGAAAAAGTATTTAATATCGGTATGAAATAAAATATGTAATTTCGAAAAAATAACTTCAAATAAAAAGCCGTTTAAAACCCTTTTCTGCGTTCTTTCGAAGTGAAATTGCATTAACCAGTAAAAGCTGTTTTCGACAAAACGAAACGAAATACGAATTTAACGATTCACCGACAGAATTACCCCGACCTGCAATATGGAATAGCAACTATTTTAAGTTCATATATAATTTGAAACGGTTGATTTTTTCTTGGTGGTAGAGTTTTGTGCAAGCCCGTCTGGGTAGGTACCATCAACGTATCACATACCCAAACTGCAATACTTACTATTGTTTCGTTCCAGTTAGAAGGGTGAGTGAGACAGTGTTACAACAGGTTCTTACGGCGCCAATGTTTATGGGTGGTGGTGTTCACTTACCATCATCGCCTATCTTACCTATAGTTTAAATATACGAAATATATGATATGTTTGGAAATATGTCCTGGAAGAGCAACATAACATAACAGGGATTTTATAGCGCTTACATACCGATGTTCGTGTTAATCAATCAAACAGTACCTATAATTCTATTAATTGTAAATAGATGGTATATCTACGAGGTGTGACATCCATTTTAATTATAATAATACGCGCGTATTATATAATAATACGCGCCTACCACCATTAAAACTGATTTAAAGAAACGTATAATGAAACATTTTCCGTTATTACCCACTTACTTCGTTCCAGTGTATTCTATTCAGTGTACAATGTACCTTACCTACCTACATTTGAGCTACAATCTGATGGCGTATTCATAACAGTACGTGCCTGCAATATTGGTCGGGTGATTTAGGGAAGGATGCGTCATATATAACTAAGTTGGCTTGTGGTTTTTGTTTGTAAACGTTTGATTTACGTTAGCACGATGTTAATTTATACTTGATTTGATTATTAATAGTGATTAATGTTTTGGTAACATGCTGTATATATTTGATGGTTGAAACTGTATGTTTGCATTATTATGCTGCAATATCTCATTATGGTTTGTATAATAAGCTTATAAGGTTTTCAAATGTGTTAAGACCCAGGTCGAGCCAATTAAAATATTGAAAATTCTCTGGTGAGTAATTCTAAGTAGCACCCGTGTTTGATAGTTAACAGTGTTTGCGCAGTTTTGCTAGTCTCCCCCTTAGAATGGCCACGGCCACTAAAATTGATCAGACGGAAAACTTCAGTTGCTTTATTTATTTAAAGACTTTTTTGACCACCACATTGTGTAGTACGACAAAAGGTGGACTTGATGCCTAAAGGCATTCTCTACAGTCAACCTTTAGGCTAAGCAGAATACGTGAAGGCTTTAGAAGCATTTGATAAGATTAAATTAAATAAGTATATATTTCGAACTGGTTCGAAGAAGCATCGGCGACAACTATCAATAATCGAAATTTGAACATAATTGATTGCTTGTAGAAATGAGATTTAATATTCAATATTTATTTTTCAAACCAAAAAGTAAACCAAATGAAATGTTTAAAAATACCGTTTGACAACGAACAAGACTAAGTTTGTAACAGGCGGTTTGTACGTAAACCATGAATGTTTTATTTTATTATAAGTAAATTATTGATAACACAAATATACATAAATGTTAGCTTCTGCACTTTTTCTCCATATAAACTTTAAACATACCAAATCTCACAACCGTTCACACAATGTGCTTAAAAACTGGTACATATTTCCCTTTTACGTATTAATATATATAAGACTGTTAGTATATTGTGAAAACAATTATATAATATTCCAATAGAGTAACATAACATTTATAATAAAACATTTTCCATTCCACCCAAATTTCGAAAAACATTATGAAATATATAATTATTTGACAAACAATTGAAAACGAATTTAAAACCTCTTTTGTTTTCACTCAAACATTTTCACGACCTCTAATAAAAACATTAAATACCAATTACGAAATACAACTGTCAACACAAAATGGACCTTTCCTAATTTACATACAAACTATTTTATGTTTGACTTAAAATTTAAACTTGCAAATTAAAAATAAACTATAATACAACCGGATATGGTTGATTTTAGATTAATTTGTATTAATTCGAATTCAGGGTTAACAGGACTGGAAATCGGACATGTCAAAGGGGCTGGATTTCAAGTGACAAGTGACATGACGAGGGTGGATGCACCTGGGTCGCTTGAGGATCAAATATATTACAGATTAGCTGGCGCCCGCTACTTCGTCCGAATGAAAGAAGGTTTTTTACGATATATAAAAAAATGTCTACAATAGAAACAAAGCGCAAATATTGCTTCGAGTTTAGCGTAATCCAGCTGTGAAAACCACAAGAAAATCCATTCAGTAATTTCAGACTAGCGTGTACATAACATACATACAAAAATTGAAAAGTGCATTTTCGTGTTCCATTATTCTTTTTTTACCCACACTCGTTTTTTGATAAATGTATTCAATGTACAGGCACACAAGGTTTTTGCTGCCTTATTATATTATGTATAGGTAATAAATATATACTCGTATTTACAAGTCGTAGCTTACACTTTGTACGAGTAAATAAAGTGAAGTAAGGGTTAATTGATTATTTGTATTGCCAGCAAGTTTTTTTTTTTAAATTAGAAATAAGAAAAAGATTAGATAAGATAAGGCTTTGCTAGTAATGGAAAAAAAGAAGTTTTGTAGCTTAGTACACTCACTTGCAAATATGTCAGAAAGGTATAATAATTAAACGTTAACGAGAATTGAAATTTCATGAAAAAAGTTTTACTGCATAAAGTTTTTATATATTTCAATAATTCAATTGTTATTCACACGAAAATATTCACATTTTACGTGTATCACAAGGCAATGAGACGTAGTCTATTGTATCTATCAAATTTATAACTTGAGGGTCATATCTTGACCCTGTGCTCCATTACGCTTCGCTCTGAACAACATTGATTCAGCTTTGTTGATTCTAATAATGTAGGTTCAAATCCTATCAATTGGTGTGTAGCGACTTCTATTCATCTATAAATATTTATGTTAATATTGTCTGCTATATAGAAGAATTGGAGCTTATTCCATTACGTTGTTCCACTGTGTTTTGGTAGATAATCCTAATAAAAAATATAAAAATAGGTCCTGAGACATTATTCAGACACTTGTACTATGGAAACCAGACAAGTGATATACCACATATGTTACTTTTCTTTTATAAATACATACTTATATAGATAATTACACCCAGACTCAGGACAAACAGACATGTTCATGCACACCAATGTCCGTCCTGGGTGGGAATCGAACCCACAACCTTCGAAGTGAAAGGCAAGTATCTACCAACCACGCCAATCGGCCCGTCGTTTATATCTTAAATAAACGATTTTAACAGTTTCGATATCAATAATTCACCTTCATTTTATATAAATGGCATTTAATGTAGTGACGCGTCGCAGACCATAACAAGAATACTGATGAGCGCCAAGCCGCGGGTAGCAGCTGCAATTATTGTATAAAGGAAAGTTTGCCTGGCTGTTTTCACGTCAAAACTGTTTATCCAATTAACGTATAACTTTCACATTAAGCTCATAGTCATGTGTGTATGGAATATTATGGTTAATTATATCATCATAGTTGGTAATATCATTTCTGAGTTTTAGTAATAATTCGCCGATGAGTACGTAGGTGTTTGTTTTTATAAATTTTCTGAGCAAAAATGCTAGTTTTTAAGAAACATAACTCGTGCTCTGTTTATGGAGACAATATTAATGGTAAACAAAGTAATCACATCGATGTATAACAAAATGAGGAAAAACTGTTTAATGAGTCGTTTGGGTACAATGTGCGATTGAAAACAGGTGGAATATGTAAATAACTGGTTACCTTTGTACAAGTAAATATTGGTACCAAATATCCTTTTAACTCGGATATTCCACTGCTTAACAGCAAAACTTAGTATTGTTGCGTTCCGGTTCGAAGAGTAAGTGATGATAAAGTATATATGTTTAGTTAACTATTTTATTGATCATTTGTCAAATTATTTTTAACTACCTAATAATATGAGGTCGTGACGTAATGTGAGCACTGGCAAGACTTACATTGTATATCCGTTTGTATCCAAATAATATAATAATCAGAATGATAAATCTTTTCAGAAAACCTTTCATATTACATTAACCGTTAGTGATTAGTTAAACAATCTTGTTTCTTCTTCTTATGGAGAAGGTTTGGAGCTTATTCCACCACGCTGCTCCAATGCGAGCACGCAGCTCCAAACCTTCTCCTCAAAAAGAGGAGAGGAGGCCTTTAGCCCAGCAGTGGGACATTCACAGGCTGTTACGGTTACGGTTACGGTTTCTTCTTCTTTCGAATTTCAAATCAATAATATTAGAAAGAGATAAATCGTTGCTTAAAAGAGTCACTGAGCAACGTTTATAAATAAGAAGGATAAAATAAAAATCGAAAACCAATAGCAACGTATATTACATTATAATTATTGCTATATTTAAAATACAGTTATCCGTATATATTAATAGTACATTTAATATTGAGTCGTAGAAATACTTTTACTGTTTTTAGTTTAATATTGCTTATATTGGATAAATAAAATCAGTTAACAAATTTACTTTGGTTATTATTTACTCAGACGGGCTTGCATAAATCTCGTCTGAATAGGTACTACCCACTATATCATCAGATATTCTACCGCTAAACAGAAATCCAATTTGAAGAGTGAGGGAGCCAGTGTAACTACAGGCACAAGAGACATGACATCTTGGTTCTAAAGGTTGTTGGCGCATTGGCAATGTAAAGAATGGTTAATATCTTAAATCACCAGTGTCTATGGGTAGAGGAGACCATTTACCATCCGGTGCCCCATTTTCCCCATTTACCTATAACTTAAAAAAATTAACTCATCTACAACTGTAAGTATTAAATTTTTATGTGTGAAGTCTATAAATATCGTGTTCCAAAAACATTTAAATACATAAGAGTACAATAGCATATGTTTGGACACTGTCCGCAGTATACAAATTTTTCAGTATAAAATTTTTCAATTTCAATCCTTTCAATTTTCGATATCCCATCAATCTTTGTCGTTTGTTCTGGATAAAAATGGAATATGAGAACGTATAACCAGTTACACTGTTCAAACTATGTCTTTGTTTGTACATACGAATATGAAATTAAAAAGTTTTGTATTTTTAACACCATGTATATATTTTATAGAAGCGAAATGGCTCATACTAAACAACACACAAAACTGGTAAACAAATCGCAGCCTTAATTTCGCTAAGTTAACTCGTACGTGGCTGTTTTTGTTCAATCGTATGCTGATGTTGAGTTTATAATTCGTTAAGTAATTTAAGTGTACACTTACATCAGGTCAAATTTTTCCTCTCCCGTTAAAAACAATTGAAGTACTTTTATTGAATTATGATACTGCGAATAGTAGTAATCTACTTCTGTAGTTGTGTGTATTTCTTCTCACGGCCTAGTATGTCTTCGGCCCCGTTTTCTTTTAGTAGTATGGATGTATTGTCAAGGTTTTTTGAAACTAAACTAGTTCAAACTAGTTCATTAGGACGCATATTTACCAGCCTCCTTCTCCCTGATATATATCATCTGTGTGATATATCCTTTACAGTAGACGATCATGACTCATTTTTCATATTTAACATTCCAAATCTGATTTTTTTATTGTTAGGTAGGCAGACTGGCAATGGGAGCAAAATTGATAAACGTCTCCTATAATATCACCGAAATAAGTTACCTTTTTAAAATTAAAAAAGTGAAATATCAAAACGAATAAACACACCATTTATGAAATTTATTACAAAACCAGGTAATTTCACGTGACAAAAATATCACTTTTACAGGAATTAAACTCGACTGCAATGATAAATAACAGGCCACGCTTGAAACTGGGGATAAATAATAAGTACGCTTTACAAGCCCACATCGATCAGGCGGATCACGCTTGTCCGTTTCGATTCGTTCACGTTACATGGTTTACGCTTGAAGGGGACAAACCACACGTATACGCAAGTAAATTTATTAAAATGTTTAAATTAAGTTAGTTTTTTTTAAGTCTCGATGTACATATTCATTTCAAAATATGATTCAAATGAAATATATAATACTAACTTAGTAAAAATACAGTACATAAGCAACCTGTCTTTCCAATGAGCTTAGACCTTTTCTGATTATGGGAAGGAGCTTAATCCAAATACAAAACTGATTTGCTGCGACTAAATGTAATACACATGTGGCAGATTACCATCCGGCATATGCAGGTTTTCTCACGATGATTCCTCATTGCCAAACACGAGATGAATTATAAGGACAACAGAACCTGAATTCACTGATTCATTGACATATTGATTGTCAAATAACGGCTTAATATATCTATTATCATTCGCTTGCCCTGATTTTAATTATTAGAGATACGAGTAGTGTGTTGTATAACATTGCATGAAGGCTTTGGTAGGTTACCTGACGCTAATGTTTCTGCGAATCCTTTTGCTACTGATAGATTGGCTAGCAATCATCACATGAGTTTCTGTAACGAAACTAATATGATGATTGCTAGAGTTCTGTATATAATATATATATATATATATATATATATATATATATATATATATATATATATATATATATATATATGAATTTAGCATAAGAAAGGTATGTGATATTATTATATTAAGGAGTATGTGATAAAATTATGTATGTATGTTTGGTTAACTATTTTATTGACCAAGCGTCAAATGATTTTGAACTGCCTAATAATATGAGATCGTGACGTAATGTGAGCACTGGCAAGACTCACATTGTATATCCGTTTGTATCCACATAATATAACAGTCAGAATGATAAATCCTTTCAGAAAAACTTTCATATTACATAAGCCGTTAGTGATTTGTTAAGCGATCTTGTTTCTTCTTCTTTCGAATTTAAAATCAATAATGACAAAAAGAGATAAATCAGTTTTTAAAACAGTCAGTAAGCAACGTTTATAAATAAGGCTGAAAAAAATCGAAAATCAAAAACAACGAATATATCAATAAGTTTTTTTAACTAATTATTTGATATAAGAACTGTTACTCCATTTCTCAATTTCGTACACTAATAAAACAACCTAAATAATGTTGGAGTACCTCTGTTTTGACCCATGAAATAGGAATTTGCTAATTGCCCTTTCTAAAATTAACAATTTACAAGTCACATTTTGATTGATGGTAGTGAATAATTCACTGATTCATTCAGTCATTTCTCTTTAAATAATTAAGCGATAAAAGCAAGACCAATGTCACGGCTACGTCAAGAATAAATGTCTAATGCTGATGGTAGACAGAGAGCCAAGATGGCCCAGAGGTAAGAAAGCGTGAATTTTAACCGATGATCGTGGGTTCAAACCAGGCAAGCGCCACTGAATTTTCTTGTGCTTAATTTGTGATTATAATTCATTACGTGCTTTACGGTAAAGGAAATCATCGTGAGGAAACCTGCATGTTTCTAATTTCACGGAAATTTTGCCACACGTGTATTCCACCAATCCGCATTGGAGCAGTGTTGTGGAATAAGCTCCAAAACCTTCTCGTCAAAAAGAGAGAGGAGGACTCAGTCCAGCAGTGGGACATTCACAGGCTGTTACGGATGATAGACAAGCAAGAGATTTTTTCAATTCATTGCTAATTTATGCTGTCACCTAAGCCATGTCGTTCCTTATTCTACATAGTTAAATGTAAAAAAAAACTGCTGCAAGTACAGTCATATGAACGTTGCCGAATATTAACGATTGAGTGTGGCAGCTACTTCACAGAGGATTTTTCCAAAGTTTTATTTCTCGGCACATTGCCAAAACGCGAGTGTATAGGAATTTATAACAAACTCAGCGTAGTGGTACGTGATGGCGTTTCAGAGCTCCTGTGTCTTTTGCAGTTTTTTGTATAAATTAAACAAAATTAAATGCAAAGATAAATAGAATAAAGTGGTATATAAACGTTCAGAAATTTTCAACAGCAAATTTAAAAAACTGTTTATAAAGGTTTGGTTATTTTAAAACTAACGACGTTATAAATTATAGCATTAGGAATGAAAGGATCTCTTCCAGGTAATTACAAATAATAAATAAAACATTGTAAACATTTTTTCTTTATAAAAAGTAAAAAATATATAATTACACTGGCTTCCGGGAAATAAGCAAAGCTTCTATATTGAGTAAAGGTTTTATTTCATCCTCAGAGATATAAAACATAATTTTATAATACCGATTGGATTGATGAGCTGTAAAGTTCTATTTAGGTAAAATTCTTGACATTTATTACGATGTGAAAAACATTGTTTCTTATAATTATTTAAGATTTCTGATATCTTAAGACTACAATCCAAGCGAATTCTTTTACATGTTGAAACACAATCGATATATGATAGCATCATTCACTTTCTTTAGATGTGAATTAACTAAACGAAAAAATCGAGAAATCAAGCGTTCTTTATTCAATTTGATGGCTTATGAATTTTAAGTCGATAAAATATGTCGAAATTCTACGAAAATTTCGCTAGTAACTAACAACTACTGCCAAACAAGTTCCACGTGAGCAGTAATCTGAAAATTTAAAAAATAACGTTGCTTAGCGTACAAATATACATAAACAAATAAACAAATTTCTAAACAACAACAAGTTATCTATAGTTATTTACTTTCATAATATAAAGGTACTTACATATATGATTAAAAAAATGTAATGTCATACAGATTTAGTCATACAACGAAATAAGGTGCTCATCTCCCAACATGGAAGCAGATTATTTTTTCCCACTGGATCACTATTGATTTTGTACCAACTCTGTGCATGATTAATTTTATTAATGCTCCATATGCGCTGAATATTCCTTACTATCCCAACGGAAAGAGCGACTGAAGCGGCTTAAAATACAAAAGCCTTCCTAGTGAAACGGCTTACTATCTTATAATGACCAGATGGAATCCTTTTAGTGTAGATTCATGTATACATGCCAAAGACGTCCCTTTATATAGTTACCATGGTCAGATGGCTATTTATGTATTCAAAATTGTGTAAATGAAGCATTGATATATATATTTCCTAAAACTCGACGTTAACTAAGGAATACCAAAACCTGTACTTTTGTGAAACAAAACACGAGTAACGACAGCGAATGCCTCGAAGGACCGATTTCGAATTACTCATCTGATTCTGCCTGTATGGGAAAAGTTATGAGCGGAAAGTATACACGATCTCAAAGATATGCATATTAAGGTTCTGAATTAACAATTTACATATATAAATATATTTTCCTTGTATTTTTGTCTAGTTAAACCATTTTGAATTCAAGGTCATTGTACAGGAGTCTATTTGTCTTATTGCTATAAATATTTTATAAATGAATCGGTATTATGTACTAAAACAAAGAGAATGTAACAATTCTTAGTATACTTAGTATTGTTGCGTTCCAGTTCGCAGGATCTCTTATCTTCTATAAGAGATATAACATTTTCGTTCCCAAGGTTGGTGGCGCATAGGCGATGTAAGAAATTGTAAATATTATTTAAATCGCCATTTGCCCGTCCACCTAACCTAACAGAAATTTAAAAAAATATATGTTTGTATGTATTGTAGTGGTACGCGAACTTTGGCTACATTAAGGTAATATTTTCTATATTCGAATATATTTGAAAAATTCACCTTAGTAGAGTAAAGAAGTCGAATATGTAGTTTATTGTGAGAGTATATTTGTGTTTTGGACTATGTGCAGACTGCCAGAAAATGGTAAAAAGGCTTGGATGAAATCGCTTTTGCCTCTGACAAAAACCACGCCACTAAGCACTGAAATTTCTGAATGGAATATGACGTTACATTAGCCGGATTTGTTCCTTTGAGAAGTTTGTTTTCTGTTTCATAGTCAAAGCTCTTCCATTTAAACCGATGTTATTTAGAATCGTCTACTTCCTAGTTTATGACTAAATGTTTACACGAAGACGTTGCAAAGGGATACGTTGTATTCTGTTCGTATGTATCTTGCTTTTAATTTACGAAAAAAGCCTTTGTTTTATAATAATTTTTTACCCGATTTCGCTTTATGTGCTCTTATAAAATCAAAGTCGTTCAATCTTCTTTCGCTGCTTGGCCAATGCTAGCGAAACTATAATAGATTATAATACACATTCATACACATTCATACGCAGGAATAATTTGTAGATTTCCATAAATCTATATAAACGTACAAAAAATTGTAGATTTGGCTAAATAATTTTAATAAGCAAAATTCGTTATTTTTCAACAGAAGTTAAATTAAAATTGTTTATTTATAATAATTTGCTTATATAGAAAAGTCAAAATACGTAACCAAAAATATTACTCGCCTAACTACTGATGTAGTTTATTTATTCGTTATTTCGGGTATTCGTTTGTTAATTAGAGTGTTATGCTTCGGCATGTTGAACAAAGATTTTGCATGCATGCATGCATGCAAAATCAGCATGTGTTTCACCAGGATAATCTCATCCTTATTTTACATTTAATTTTGTTTTTATCATCTCATAAGGTTATATTATAAAGTATTGCTATATTACATAAAGTGGATTTTTGGTATAATTTATAATTGGTGCTGTGATAAATCGTTTGGTATTAAGTTCATGACTTCTACCCTCATCTGCCCTTTAATTTGGCGTACAATGTTTGTTTAGGCTTTGAGCACATAATTGTCAATATTTGCTTGTGAAAAATATGAACTACAGTTTTGTACAGAAAGGAACCTGTTGCTTAGAAAGGTCAAGTATAGCAGCCTATCTGGTTATCTCCAAGTCATCATTTATTCTATTACCAAAAATAAATAAATATCCTGATGCGATCACGGACCAATAGTAGACGCGTCTTGCATTATTTTGATTAGATAAAATTATTATTAACATACGATAATAATAATAAATACTTATAAAACATAAGTTCGCAAGGTTGGTGATGTTTTGACGCTTTTTATGGAATTGTGAGGCTATTTTGATTATATTTATAGTGTGTTTACTTGTTATTACTAACAAATAATTCTCCCATTGAAATAGAAAAAAGACATAGAATACAATTTATCACGATTAACAACTACAAAATCTGTCATGAAATATCGTTTTTCGTTTTCTCTAGTGCTTGAAAAAGTCAAAGGAGTTTAAGGGTATTCAGAAATAGGAATCTAGGTTTAGATACATATAGACATTGTATAAACTGAAGCAAGTCGGCTTTTTATTTTCCTTGGGCAACAAAGATTGCATAGAATTTTAAGCATTGTTTATATTAATCGAGCCATTGTAACCGAGATATTATTTACTTTATCGTTGCAGAAATTCTCTTTAATATGTTTTCCAAGTTTGTGAGTAATAAACAAATAAATTCCACAATAAGGTAAACATATATTGAAACCAAGTTACGAGGAATTTCCAATCAATAATAACCGTTATGTACATATATTTGGACAGTTCACACTAGAAAGTTGTTTGAAAATTCTTTATTGGTAATACATATTTTTTTTCGATCGGGCAAAGTGGAGGCAAAGATGTAGGAAAGCGGACCCTGGCATTTGTAGGCCGGGAAAACGCTAGGAAGAAGAAGAAGAGACATTTTTTTTTACAGGCACAAGGTAGCGTCTTAGTTTCCTAGGTTAGTGGCGCATTGGCGATGGTTAAAATTTCTTTCAATGCCAATATCTATAGGCGTTGGTGACCACTTAGCATCAGGTGACCCATTTCATTTTTCACTACCTATTCTATAAAAAAAGACTGTATTATGTGTGTTGTTACAACGTCATCGTGTTTTAAATATAGTTAAGTACAAATGCTCTATGTATAAAACAAACATTCATTCAATTCCCATTGGAGCGTGAAACTGCGCCGACATTCCTTTGCATACGGCTTGCATATTACATGAGCTAGAATTTCGTGGACTAGACTGTCGTCAAATCGTCCGTAAGACGTCTTGTTACATTTGTATTGTGTTGCCGTATATGTTATCATTCAAATCATGTATATACATTTATATGCTTAAAGCTTCATACCATAAGTACCAATGTAACATTTTGTTTATATAAGGAACAAGGAATAGGTGATTAGCGATTTGATATTAAAAATTATAACCGTAGTATAAACAGGTAAATTTGTCTCGTTCTATATCATCATCAGTAATTTGACATTTGATAGAAGAAGATTTAACATTGTGTAACAATTATACAACGGAAATGCCAGTAACTAGCTCCAGCCGCGACTTCACCCGCGCGTAAGCCCTAGGTCAGATATTAGCTGCCATCTGTTTTTCTCTGTAACCTTGAGGACGAGTATGTAAAATTTCATGATCGGTTGAGTATATGAGACGTGAAAGTGTGCCAAACAAAATAATGAATATGATGGAGGGATGACGCAAATTAAAGTATAAACCATGCATGCATGTTGTCCGAAGGATGTCGTTACACAATATAAATACCTAGTGCATTTTTACTTGATTTATACCAGTATTCAAGATCAAGACCTCCCAATCAGCGGCCTAATAGCTAGCTACTACACCAACAAAGCTATCAGAGGATGTGGAATAATTGATGACTATAAATGGTAACTAACAAACACTCAGCATCAGGCTCGTTAATTTGTTTAATTGACTAAATCATTTGCCTACATATTATGTGAATCAATTCAAATAACATGTTCTGCATATTTGTAATTGGTAAATATATATAAAAAAAAATATTAGTACCTTCGAGCAATATAGTTATTATTCTTTGTCTATAATTTTTAATAATCTTGTATTCAACTGTGGTGTTAAATAAGAGATAATTTTGTAAATAATATTGCAATAAAATATTATACTTGCAATAAAATATTTGGTATGTCCTATTGACCGATTTCGGCCACGACGACCAATCTCAAGAGAGATTAGCCAACAGCGCAGGACAGTGATAAAGTCCCGTACCTTGACAGGTACATAGAATTCTTGGACTTCCGTTTATATCACCGGTCTTGTCGGATTGCCATCCTTCTAAAATGTCCTTATTATAATTTTGGGGGAACACAGCAGATGGAAGTTGTTTCCATAGTTTACTGATATGTGGCTGAAAATACCTAGAATAACGACAGGTTGAAGGATCCAGGCATCCATGGGGTGACAATGAAATTTATTTCTGCGACGGGTAGGTATTTATTCGAATAACTCACAAGACTCAAGACACTCCATTATGGAGACGATTAAGTCACCAATTAATTAAGTGTCAAAAATGAAAAAGATGACCTTAAAATGTACAATAAATTTAATTCGGCTTATGTATATCGTCATTATATCACATAACACAATGCCTTAATTTATATTTCACCAAGTCTCAAAATTCACCGAAACAATGGTACTGTTTTCAGTTAACCCTACACGTACCCAATAAACTTAATGGCTCAACTGTAATGACAAAGGCGCCGTGAGCCGAATTCCAGTTGTGATTACATACCGTAATGACGGAATCACCGCAGTGGTCCGGCCTAATGTTGCGGTTCGGAAATTTTTATGCAATTAGTGTTACGACGCGGGCAAGGAAGCTTTGTCCCCAACTGCCTGTAGAACTATTCATAAATCAGCATTGGGTGTTCCGTTTTCAGTAACTTTCGAGTTATTTTGCTTGTTTATTTGTTACGTTTTATATGATTCTTTTATGGATTAGGAGACAAATGGGATGGTGGCTCATCTGATTGATAGTGACACGGGCGGTCCAGGGACTTACAGATGCCTCACCAGCCATTAATTGTTAATCGTAGCAATATTTTCCGTGTAAGTATTTACTTTTGTTTAAGATCCAATTATGATTTAAATAGCCGCCAGGATTTTGCCAAGGATTCATTTTTTAAATTTATTTTAGAGAAGCTGATGACTAAATAGCTGCAAATACTATGCACTTCACTGTCGTCTAAATTATTCAAATCAATACGTCACTATTGAATACGTCATAAATTGAATATATATGTCATTTCCGCACATTTTGGTCTTATCTACAAATGAAATGGAATTTCAGTAGGCTTCTTAAAGGCATGCTTATGCTTTGAAGAGGCTTTAGCTTCACCACACCTAAGTTATACAGTTAGACACGTACAACTATTTATTTATTTAATTAAAACGGTCATTTTCCAATTAAACCAATTATTATAACAATAACAAAACTGATATCAATTACAACAATTTTAATTAATTAGAAAAAAATTAAACCTACAATATGCACTGAAAATCAGACGATATAATATGCTCAGGTCCATAAATTAAAAAAAAATAAAGTTTAAAATTGGAACATATTGCTTACATATGACATTTTTTATTTGCAAAAGCATTATTCCGCTCTGGGCTCGCTCTATTCGATTATCGTAAACAGGAAATGTGCCAAATGAATATGCTCCTTAATTATGATAAACGCAGCGTAACGGAATCACCGCAGTGGACCAGATTAATGTTGCTTTAAAACCGTAATCGTGATGTCGCTGTCATCATAATTCAAGTTGAACAAATATGATCCCGACCGAGTGTTTTAAAACTCTATATTTATAATGCATCTACTGACTTAACGTAAGTTAAATAACATCCTGTTAATAACAAACTGCTAGGCTAAGGCCTCTTCTTCTTTTTTGAGGAGGTTTGGAGCTTATTCCACCACGCTACTAAAATGCGGTTTGGTGGAATACACATGTGGAAGAATTTCAGAGAAATTTTCTTCACCGTCAAGCAAGAGATGAATTATAAACACAAATTCAGTGGTGCTTCCCCAGGTTTGAACCCACGATCATTGGTTAAAATTCACGCGTTCTAGCCATTAGGCCATCTCGGCTCTTAAGTAAGTAGCAATTGCGATAGTTCGTAATTAATTCTCAAAGCGAATAGCCGAGATGGCACAGTGGATCCTCTAATCGCGGGTTTAAACCTGGGTAAGCATCTCTGAATTTGCATGTGTCATTTAAATCCCATTTATATATTTTTATTACACATGTTTATTCAATATATTTGATACTCTCTTATATTATGTTATTTGATTAATAATTTTACTTGAGTCTAATTAATTAGAATTTTCCAATATTTTTAATTATAATATTAGATTGAAAATTTGTCGTCTTGATTGAAGGAAGAAAATAATGTAATAAAAAAATATACGAAGTCAAATGAAATTCTCTTTCGGATTTTTTAATTTGATTATTGAGTATAAACGAAAATATATTTAGTTTATATTTCAACTAATTCATACAAAGTAATTTAATATTTTACATTAAACTATATAATAAAATTAAAAAAATCAAAAGATCCTGGAACAATCTAGATCATTTAGGACCCATTTAAGCACATAAAATAATTCAGCAAAATTCCATCACGACGCACGCTACTATTAAGCTTTCACATCTTATCTACTTAACTGATCATCATGAAATTTTCCATACACGTTGTCAGGGGTACGAAAAAGAACTACTTACTTACTTACGTACTTTACTGGTGGTAGGGCTTTGTGCAAGCTCGTCTGGGTAGGTACCACCCACTCATCAGATATGCTTCCGCAAAACAGCAGTACTTGGTATTGTTGTGTTCCGGTTTGAAGGGTGAGTGAGCCAGTGTAATTACAGGCACAAGGCACAGTGTAATTACATAAAATCTTAGGTGCCAAGGTTGGTGGCGCATTGGCGATGTAAGCGATGGTTAACATTTCTTACAGTGCCAATGTCTACGGGCGTTTGGTGACCACTTACCATCAGGTGGCTCATATGCTCCTCCTTCTTCCGATTCTATAAAAAAAAACATAGGGTATCTAACAAACACACGCGGGTGAATCCATGGCTAGTAACTAGTGTACTATATTGGTTCTTTTTTTAAATATGTAAGCGAAGTCGCAAAATTTAAGCGATTCAATTGTAGTGTAATGACGTGTAAAACGTGACAAATCAATATACCTAGTAATTAGAACTATGGACGGAATGATGTCCCGTTGTGGCGCAACGTACATATGAACAGCTTGGTGTCCTGAGGAATAGAGGTCATTGTGGTAAGCGAAACTATTTTTGAATTTTTAATTTAGAATGTTCTTTTTATAAATTTAAAATGTATATGTTAACAAGTTGGGTGAATATGGTGGCAGGGCTTTTTGCAAGTCCGTCTAAGTACCACTCACTACTCATTAGACATTCTATGGCCAAACAATACTCAGTAATATTGTATTCTAGTTTGAAAGGTGAGTGAGCCAGTATTATTACAGGAACAACGGACATATTATTTTAGTGCTCGAGGTTAGAGACACATAGGCCATGTAAGGATTGGTAAATATTTTTTACAAAGCCAATGCTTAAGAGAAGTGGTGACCACTTACCGTCAGGTGGTCTATTTGCCCATCCGCCTACCTATATGATAAAAAATGTCAGTGTACATTTTTTATCCAGTGTCATCTTTGTTTAATAGTTAATAATATAACTTAATAAATAATACAAATACCATCTTGTTGTTAATCACTGGCATGCCTTGAGAGCAAAGTTCTCTAAAAAATTGGTACGCCAGATAAAAAACTTTACAAACATGAAAAAGACAAATGTACCTTAATGTAACTTTTCCGATCTGACTTAATTCCAATAATTTATTATTTACCGAAACATAAAATGTAGATAAAGTGAACAATAATCAGTAAAGAAATGAATAAATAAAACAATTATTACAGTCAATACAACATATTACTTTCTGATATTTCACAATCGTATCTGCGGTGAGCCAACGCAAAGCTCATTCTTTGTTTAAAATACTTTGTATCTACATTTTACCTGTCATAATTGAGATATTTAATTTTAATTTATAAAATTGAATTAAAAAAATTAACCGCTTCCGCTCCCGCTTACACCAACACTGTGATCAAATCTAATCTCAATTACGTGGCGGTTTCTAATTACGTGTCGGCTCGACATTATTAGCGGGTAGTTCGACGTCATTGGTGTTTATTATCTAATTTATGTTTATATATCGAATTAATTATTTACCATTAATGAGCTTCGATCATTATTTTATACTGAAATATGTTAGTGGTTCAAATACATCTGTATTTTATATTCTGTTGTTTAATTAATCCGTATTTTGTTACGACGGAAATGTGTATGTGGTACCCACTAATTGGTAGCCATTAACTGGATAACTATTAATTAGATTTACATGTATAATTGAGCCTAGTTGATCTCTTTCGGACGTCTATATCGAGTACCTGAGTAATTTTACTTTACTTTATACTTTATTGTACATCACAAAGAGAAAATACAAAACATGGATACAGCCTAAATAAAAGTAGCACACATCTTCGGCGACCTTATCGCTTCATAGCTATCTCTTCCAGGCAACCAACGGTGTGAGGAATAACTCATGGGATAAGAAGTAGATTACAATAATTGTACCCGATTATTGTGGTCAATATTAGTCATGTAACCAAATCGACGGCGTCCAATGAAGTAGTTCGGCTGCACAGGAGCCAGCCTAGGATGTGCGTATTATGAGCCCTTCGGTGGGATCCCAACATCCGGCTACTCGCCTCAAGCCCGTTTTTTTAGATATTGGCTGTCCATTGTGCCTGTTGTTATACTTGCTTACTCAACCTTCAAACCTAATTACAACCATTCCAGGTATTGCTGTTTAGCGGTAGAATATGTGAAGCGCAAAGCCCTACCTTGGGGTAGCCGCTGGTATCAATCTAATATGGAGATTCGACTTTTCGAACAATCTATTAAGCTAGATTGGGTATTGTGAAAGTCTGTGTCGTAGTAGTAGTATTTGATAAGTGTTGACAGTGTAATTACAAGGAATTTAACATCTTAGTTCCTATTGATGGTTGCGCCACTAGGAGCCAGTTTAAAACAAAAAACTACGTCGATACCACATCCAGTCGTGTATATCCGTGTCGGGTTGACGGTATGTAATGTGGAAAATTCCAGGCGAAGCAAATATGAATGTTTCAGCGAAGGTTTTATGTTTGTGGCGTTTTGAGGAAAACATTCGAAGTATGAAAAAATGCTTTATGCAATATACGAGCAGATCCCACGGGGCTCATCGAGCCAACCAATGAAAATAATATCGCAACTCAAGGCTCAATATGGCGGTACGACAAAGTTATTAAAAGCATTTCTTGATAATGTCAGCAGAAACGTTGATAAGGATCTTTTATTATTTATTGAACTGAGATGGGCCAACGGAACACGTGAATAGTCACCAGAGATTACGGGTTCAATCGGGTAAGCACAAATTATCACGTGCTTAATTCGTGTCGTGATCGGCGGGGAAGGTAATTTGAGGTAGCCTGCATATGTCCGATGAAATTCTGCCAAATGTTTATCCAGTGGAACCTTTAACTAATCAACCAACCTTGGAGAATTTCTCTTCAAGAACATTAGAACAGCGTGGTGAAATCTTCACCTTAAAAGAAGCGTAGACCTTATTGGCA
This sequence comes from Nymphalis urticae, assembly GCA_905147175.2. Classification (NCBI taxonomy): domain Eukaryota; kingdom Metazoa; phylum Arthropoda; class Insecta; order Lepidoptera; family Nymphalidae; genus Nymphalis; species Nymphalis urticae. The sequence continues at coordinate 9,108,933 of LR990004.1, read as the reverse complement.
CATCTTGGTAATATTTAAATAATAATTTATAACATGCTTGATTTTGATTGCAAAAAAAACTTGAATAGGGAGAGGTATAGACGCGCATACGTTCTAAATTCAAACTAGTTACCTTCGTGGTAGTGGATATATAAATACGGCAAACTTTTTGAATAATAAACTTTTAAAGCGAACTAAGCTTATAAGTAGTACTTGCAGGACTTTTAGAGCAAACAACGTTTTGAAGGTATATTTTTAAAATGCAACAAATTTTATATAACATTAAGTCTTTGAGACGATAAAACGTAAATAGTGGTAAAGTTCAATAATATTTTATCACTATTTCATAAGAGATACCAGTTTAGTGAAATAAAAATTAAATTATTGATTGCAATGAAACTTGTTATTTAAAAAAATATATCAGAAAACATTTTAGTGTATTTAGTACTAAAGCTGGTACAAAAAATTACAGTTGTGCAAAGAGAAGAAAAAAACAATTAATTAGTACAGAAAATCCACACTACGAATGTCGTCATATGTTTTTGTTTTTCGAGCTTATTATAATTATTTGATGTAGGTATTTTTTATCATATAATTTAGTCGTCACTTAAATACGCTACCAATGAAAGATCATATTTCTGAGCACGTGCTGATTTTATTGAAGTCATCCTTGGGCAGATACTATTGTATATGTGTATAGCTATAATGAATATGTATATATTGTATATGTATATGCTATATTCTATATGTGTATAGCTATTTATTTCTGCTAGTCACTGTGTAACAAAATGATCTATTCTTAATACTATAAAATATAATAAGCAATTAGATGATGATAAGAAAAATAATAATTCAAAAATGTTCATATTTAAGCAGTAATCTGTATGTCTATATATGGATATATAAGAAGGCCGAATGCCATCTTATGGTAAGTGATAACCGCCGCCAGTAGTAATTGGCGATGTAAGAAATATTTACCTCTCCTTACATCAAATGGACCACCATCTTGGGAGCTAAGATGTCGTGTCGCTTGAGCCTGTAGTGACACTGGTTCAATAACCCTTCAAGCCGGAACATAACGATGCTTTTAGGAGTATGGCTGTAGAATATCTGATAAATGGGTGGTATCTACCCAGAACGGCCACCAGGCCATACTACTTATGATATATGATATTTACTAATAATAAAATATTATATAAATTGGTTAAGAATTTATATAACTTCAGATTGTACTGTCAAAATCTCATTACCTCTCAAAACGATCCAAATTACCGAATGCTTAAGGTTCATAGAGCAATAAGATCAGAAGAGAGAATAATTAAAATACAGTATAGAAGTTATAGTAAAGAAGTTATAGTTTATACTACAGTATAGGTGAATGTTTTGTTTTGTCTTATTACTAAATCGCGGCTAGTAATGAAAATTATTAAGCTTAAGAGACATTTTGTGTAATCTGACTTCCCCAATGCGTTGTCTACTTTATTTTTTGAGTTATTAAGGTATTTTTTATCTAACAAAGTTTTACATAAATACTTTTTAGAATCGTCACCAACTTCAAAAAAGTATTTAACGTTTGAATAAACATAAACAACACTTACATAAGATAAATGAAAGAAATAGTCTTAATTCAATTTCTGCACTTTCGAAAATTGTTTTTGCGGCCTAACATATAAATGACCTCTATAAAAGAGCTCATATTTTGTTCAACTGCGAGCTCAAATTAATTAGAGCGAGCGTCGGAACAAACGGTTGTAAAGGTTTACAGAAAAATTTATTGTCTAACTATTGCGGAACTTCAATGCAGCGAGTGTAACTGTTGGGATAAAATCTTTCCACTGGTATTTATTCAATGAGATTACAGAAATTAGTGGGTATTTGATAACGTTCAAGTTGATTCAATTGTTTGATATGTTAACTATTCGAATTATGAATGGATGAGTTGGATCTTTTTTGCTCTTCGTGAGCTTTGACGCAAAATCAAACAAAACGAAAATACCCTGATCATTTTATTGTGGTGGTGGTGTACGGTGGTGGTTTTTAATAATAATCAATAAGTTGATGTAATGCTTCTATTTTATATTATATTCGTAATAGCAATGTCTTTAAGTGCTCTTTGAATGCACGGGAGTGATAACTAGCAACTTCCAGTCTTAGAGATATTCCATTTTTAGAAACAACACAATAAAATAACCTGGCCCAGAACGTGCACCAAGAACATCGGGATCTGCCGCCTTATGAGCTTACCACTATTTCGCATCGCATTTTAGGATAGAAATTTAATAATATATAATATAATTCTAAAGTATTGCATAAGACTATGCATACATTAAATGGGCTGGATTCGAAGGAGTCTGAATTACTCGCTCGAAAAACGTACATGCAATTCGTTTAGACGAAGTATATTAAAGTATACATAAGCTTATATAATAAATATATATATTCATACACCTCGTTATAATAGTCTTCGAACGGGAATCAATATTGACCCTTATTTAAGCTCTCGTCCGGCTAGCTGCCAAGATAAACTGAAAATGATCTTGGGAGGTTTGTGTGTGATTAGTGTCATGTATGGTCAACATATTATATACTAGCTGCATATCCCGACTTAGTCGTAAAATCCTTTTTTAGTAAATGCTTATATAAAACAAACCGTGTACAAAATTTCAGCTTTCTACACTCAGTAGGCTTTATGTGCTCAATAGACAGTCAGAGACAACGATTTTATAAATATATATTACACACATATAATTTCCCTACTTTGAGAAATATTAACTAAGTGCTCTATTGGTATATGTTTATAGCTTATGTATATACATATATACAGTATTGCCCTATTCTTTATCTTTATTTAAATAAAATAACGTAAATCCTTAATAATATTATAAATGCGAAAATGAGTTTATTTCTTAGGTTATTTCTTTGTTAAAAAAGAAAATACACATGATTATTATTATATTATTTCAAGAACATACGTTCAACCTCTTTCCAAAGTCCTTACCAATATAACGTGACACGCAGATTATTGTTTCTGACAGATTGATCTCTGTATATTACACGGATTTACGTCACGGCGCGTTTTTATCGTTGTCACTCGCGCTTGACATATTACTTTATGTGTCAGTGTTATTGAAACAGCTGTTGTTTTAGGGCGCTTTATACACTATCGAAATTTTAATTGTTTCTAAGATGTTTGTGGATAATAAGAGAAACACGTCCGTTTGCTAGTTTATTTAAGCAAGACAGTTTTCCATGACAACCCGAATAACATGAATAACAAAGAGTCTTATCCATAGCAACACACTAATGACATACATCAGTTTTTTTTTTAATTTGTATATACAGTTTCAACAATTTCAGCTTATGTAGACCGAAGACACCAACTGGGCCCAGTTGGTGTCTTCGGTCCTTCTATTTATACGTCTTCCATAGGTTACCAGTTGCTGAAGGAACCAGAGAATATCGTCCACACTAATATATATGATGAAAGAATTAACAGAGAACACATATTACAGTTTTTATGAGGAGATATATGTATTTATTTTTATTTATTTATTATAATAACAACACCAACAAGAAGTATACTAATAAATACTTTAAGCATGACGTTATACAAATCCATTGTCTCCTAAATTATAGGTGTTGCAAAATATATCAAAATTACAATTAAACAAAAATAAATATTTTTAAAATTAAAATATTTATAACAAATAGATAAGATATTAACGATATATAATTTTTTACGAAACTGGTTCAAATTGTCATTAAAAATATCAATTATAAGAGCTTCGGTTGACACTTTTAATCTTAATCATATTGAGCATTTTGTAGATATTATTATAATCGATGATTAGCCTGTTAATTGGAGAGTAGCGCCGCTGACGGGAGTGAGTTTTTTCAAGGAAGGGATACACAGATGGTCTAATGGTCTTTTTGGGAACACGAATAATAATTTTAGAAAAGAGGTAACTACAGTCGATTTTTCCGTTTAATAACTTATATAGGAAAATGTTATCGAGGACGCGTCTACGATCGTAAAGAGAAAGAAGCTTAAAATGTGAGTCTATCTTCGTAGCTTGGCAGCTTTTTATCTAAATTTTGACTATAAGATAAATGCCATAAGAACCTTCAAGAAGTTAGGATTCCATACAATGTTACCATATTCTAAAATACTGCGAACTAAAGTTAATGATAACTCAAGACGCTCCAAGTACTTTGAGTAGCAATCCTTTAAAAGTTTATTGCATCTTTTTCTTACCAGATTGAACGTTAGAATATCACGTGGATTATTATATTTACGAATTTAGACTGCATTTATATTTTTCTTTAATGCAGTTAATTAGCCCGTAACTAAACCAGAATGGATATTTATTACTAAGATGACTTGATTTAGATACATGTTTCCGAATTAGAACTTGTAATTATTCATAAAATACTGCAACCATGTCGTCGACTGACTTGCATATGCATAAAATATTATACCAATGGATATTTTTTAAATCCTCTTGAATTTTATAGCAAACGTCTCTGTGAAAATAGTACTTATTGATATTTTCATAGGGAGATAGGTTTGATGATGGTGTGTTTTCTAGGAAAAATGTCAAAGGGGGATGAAGCAAGTCAACTTTTATAAGTAAGTTTGTATATAGATTATGAATTAATTTGTTGCTAAAAATGAAATCCAGTATTTTATTTTTGTTATTTAATATATTATTAAATTGAGTTAAGTTGCTTAAAGAAAGACAATCTGACAACATATTATTTAACAAGCTGTTGGAATTACCCACCATTAGAGAGTTCTGAGGGCCCATGGTCCAAGGAATGTTACTCAAATTAAAATGCCCCAACACGAGCGAGGTGCCAATTATAATATTATTAATTATTATTAATCAGGTTTAACAATTTTATTTGGTTATTAGTGTTAAATAAAATATTTTGTAGTTCTGTACCAACTATTTTCTTGAAAGAGGTCATAATTTTGAAAATAATAAATGTATATTGTGTGTACTTATATGTTTTAAGTGTTAAAATCTGAAATATCGCTTCTGATGTTCTCTCCATTGTCACATTAAAATTTATAGGTTGTTGAAGTAGATATGAAGACTGAAAAAAACCATAACACAAAGATACTGCCAAAAATGTCTTAGACCCATTCAAATCATTTTCTTTTAAATTCAATTCATGATTTATAATCTCTAATACTTTGTTTAAGTAGACTTCATTTCTATTTGTTTTATACAGTACTGTATAGAAACAAGTTGAACAAAGCAACTGATCTTCAAATTCTTGGAGATCTGTTAATCAGGTTTAACAATTTTATTTGGTCATTAGTGTTAAATAAAACATTTTGTAGTTCTGTACCAACTATTCTTGAAAGAGGTCATAATTTTGAAAACAATAAATGTATCTCGGTTAGTGTTGTTTATAAAATGCTATATGGCTTTGTACTGGAGGCGGGGTGTATACACCGTAGATGTACAAAAAATCCTTTCTACCATTACAGTTTAGTCTCAATACTGACCCACAAGTCCTTGCAAGCCGATTCCAAACTAGAAAAGCGAGAAGAATGGATGTCATTAGAGACAGCTTTCAGTACTCCTCCACCGTCTTTTTTGTTATGGAATCCACTACTTTCACGATCTCGCCTGTAAACTGTATACTGATTACTATCGAACAACTCCGAGTCAAAGACGATACTGTTCAACCACGTTTCGGTCAATATGATAACATCATATGAGTTACATAAAACATGATTAAACAGTTTTAGTTCTCAAACCTCTCACATTTTGATAATAAACAGATAATTATTTAAAAGTGCCTATAAGTAAAAATAAATAAATTAGAATAAAATAAGTCAACCTTAGCGTAATTATGACAAATTTAAATGTAAGTCGTGATTACGAATATGAATATACTTAGCATTTTTATTTTTCCTCATAAAAAAATATTGTCACGAACCCAAATAAATCTGTAACTTAATTCTTTAGACTGACGGCGATCATACACATTGGAGTAGCGTAGTGGAGTATAATCCAAACTTTCTCCTCAAAAAACGAGAGTCGTTCTTAGCCCAGAACTCCTAGCAGTGCGACATTTACAGGCTGCTGTTGTTACTGTCATGTTAGACAAAAAAATTTTTTTATTAATCTTTATAATACTGGATTTATAACAAATCGTTAGTTTGTAGAAGGCCTTTTGGAATTGAGACATGATGTGTTGCTTTCGTGATTATAGTGTACATGTTGAAGTGTGTCTATTTTAATGGTTTTGGAATGGGATCATTCGTCATTATTCCTTTAATATTATAGTCTGTTTCATATAATACATTGTTGCTATTTGTCTAAAGTTTTCCAAATTAGTTGACGTTTACAGCCCCACTTTTAAGATGCTTAGAGTAATTTATAATCTATAGATTAAAAAAAAAAAGATCTAATTATCCCAAAAATATGTTCAAATTAGGTAAATCTTTGCTTTAATTTTTAATATTATGATATTAGGTATATATATTATATAAATATATCAGCTTATCACCGTCCAATGCTGGACGAAAGCCTCCCCCATAGAACGCCAACCAATAATGCTGCATAAGAATGCAATGGTAAATATATATTAGTCAAAATATGAATAGTATTAATGTTAACTTCTTTGTTGGTCTAGTTTGTAGGTTACACCTTGAACCTTGGAGGTCTTTGGCTTGGAACAGGCTTTTTAAATTTTTGTGCCTTCTCAAGAAGAAAAGAGTTCTTTGCCTACCTGTGGAACATGTACAAGCTGTTACTCTCAGTGCTGTAATTTTATTTTCGTAATTTATGACCTCTAAAGCATATAAATAAACCATAGGTCAATTATTTAATTTTGGATTTAAAGAAAAAATAAAACTCTCAAAGTTAGTTAAATTAATTATAAATAATAAATTCTGTTGTTCATTGCAGTATTATTCTAAGGTCACGCGTGGTAAGGGTCAGTCACATCCGAAACGGACCAGGTATGTAAATTTAGACACATAAATTATATGTACGCCGGGCGGCCCTTTAACAAGATGTCAAGTGAATGTTCGCTTTGAATTACGCGTGTATATAAATCTTTCAGTAGAAATGTTCTGACGTAATGGTATGCGGTGATGTTTGTTTTATTTTTATTTGACGGAACATCCGGGCAAGCAACGAGTTTTTAGTGCTTAATTTGTATTTCTAGCTCACCTCGTGTTTTGCGGTGAATGAATATGTCACTGGAAAAGCTGTAGTGGAATTTGATATCTACTAATCTGAAATATTGGTTTGAAGTCTTTTCTTAAAGATTTTTACCAGCAGTGAGACATGTATAATTATATAACTATTCAGTAAGTTCAACTCGAGATTGTTCTCGAAATACACCGCAGAACATCAAATTTTTGTAAATTGAAAATGACCATTTTTTCGTATCACGAGTCAGAAGTTGAGTAATAAGTCCATTACAAGTTTTCATGACAAATACAAAATAAACGAAATATTACCAACACTCTAAATCTTTGCCAGAAGAAGCATGTGTAATGCTTTAATAAGCTTTATGTTTTGGCCAGCAAAAATAGAATCAAAATATTCTTTATTCAAACAAGTGCTTACGAGTAGCACTAAGCATAAGCACTTGTGAATCGTCATGTAGCTATAAAGCATATTAGCCCATCGGCTTCAAATTATAATTTTTACGCGAAGAACCGACAAAAAAATTAGTAGTTACTTATAAAGACCGAGTTTTTTGTAGGTCTGCCGCAAGCTACAGTTTTATAGGCAATAGGTAACACACAAAATTTTACTGACTTCCACGATAAAACGTGTCATAGCACTTTAAGGCAGTACCTTAGATGTGCAGAACCTATTTAACTGAAAACAAAAGAAATCTCCATTTTTCGAACGGCATTCAGCTAAGGGGATCCTTAAAATATATAGCATTAAATTTGAAAAGGTTCCATTGTGATCGTTAATTGTACATCAGATGACACCTCATTAGCGTTTAAGCGTTCTCGAAAATAATTATTGTCTTTCAGAGATTTCACACGTGACAATACTTGTACGAATGAAGAAAATTTTCGAATGCAATTAATGTGTAATGAGCCTTAAACTCATTGGTTGGTCTAATGGGTAGTGTTCACGGCTACGGATCCCGAAAGTCAAAATTATTTGGTTTTCCTGTGACGAAATTCTCTGTAATAACTTGGATTAAGGATGTTGGCTTTAGTGTATTGGAAAGCGTTCTGATTTGTATCCGGTCTTGTCGGACAATTGGGAGGGCGCTGCACGCAAGCATAATAAAACGTAAACGCTCCAGATAGAATATAATTTTAAAAATATATAAGTGCGTATTGGTAATTACTGTTATGTAGTGACCAGATGACCAGATGTACTGTACTGACCAGAACACAATACAGTTTTCAATTCATGACTAATTGACATTTTAATAATTTCTTATATATATATTTTTATTTTTATTTTATTTATTTATTTTTATTTATGTTTTTAAATTTTATATATTTATTGACATTTTAAAACTATTATAGTAGTATATAAGTCACTATTTATATTTACTGACATTCAGAATTGCATTAGATAAATGATTTATATAAAATGGCTTAAAGTTTCATAACTTCTTGATTGACATTACGAAAAATCCATTAAATTTCTTATTACTTTTCTTATTAAATTTATTATATTTATTTATTGACATATTAAAACCCCTAAACCCTTGGCTAAAATGGATGAAATTTTAACAACATTAAAACTAATTCAAGAAGAAATGACAAGCCAAAAGGTGGAAATCAAAGATATGAAGGAAAGTATAATCAAAACTATTAATAACAGCATGAATGAAAGGTTTTTTAAAATTGAATCAAAATATCACGAGCTAACTCAAAAAATCGAAAAACAAGAAATAAAAATACACAACTTCGAAAAAGAAGCAAGAAAAAGAAATATCATATTTTTTGGAATAGAAGAAACTGAAAAAAGTTATAATAACCTAGAATCAATTATATTAGACATTATAAACAATAAAATGAAAATAAACTGCGAAAATAGGGACATAGAATATTGTAGGAGATTAGGCAGAAAAGGTACAAAAATACGACCCGTAGCAGTAACTTTATCAACAATGGGGAAAAAAATCGAACTTTTAAAACAAAAAACATCTATCTAATTCGAAATTTTATATTAAAGAAGACTATCCACCCGAAGTGCTGATAAAACGTAAAGAACTGCAAGAACAATTACAAGAAGAAATAAGTAAAGGAAATAAGGCGTTTATAAAATATGATAAAATAATAATACTATCAGAAAATAACAAAGATAACAGAAAGAGTCATATACCGAACCGGAAAAGAAGCCTATCAAAATCTCCACAGAATTCATCAATAGAAGATAAGGCAGAAGAACAAACAAACACTTCAAAACAGCCCCAAAAACGAAATAGATATGACATTAAACGCTTTTTAAACAATTCGACACAGTCAAATATAAATGAATAGCAAGTAATGGCCCCTCCATCTCTCCCAATACGGGTTGCCGCGGGAGATAAAGACCAAAACCCTCCATGTCAACAATGTACAAGCAAAAGCAAAAACATAAGTGAAATTGCTCAAAATTATAATAATACGGCCACACCATTTAAATCTAAGCTAAACGTTTGTACATATTTCGTTAGGTCGCTGAAATCAACCTCCCGTCTAGCAGAACTTGATCTCTCTTTAGAAAAACTAAACTTGGACAAAAACGGGATCTCAGAGGTGAAATTAGAGGAAAAACATATCATACGAAACGACATTAAGAATACGACATTTCCCAAGCCGTCTGGTCCACGTGGGAAATTAGACCACCACCCTCTTTCCAATAATAACAAATCTACTAAACCGAAGAAACACAAAGAGAATATTTTAAAGATTTGTACATACAATGTAAGGTCACTGTCATCTACAGAAAAATATCTAGAACTATCATATGCATTGGAAAATATACATTACGATGTAATAGGACTCTCAGAAGTAAGAAGAATGGGATGCAACATCGAAGAATATAACGATTGCATTTTATGCTACATTGGACAAACAAAAGGATTATATGGAGTAGGTTTCCTGATAAAAAAGGCACTAAAAAACAACATAACTAATTTCACTGGCATCTCAGAAAGGGTGGCATTACTACAATTAAAATTTGAAAACCTTAACTTATCGATTATACAAGTGTATGCACCTACAAAATGCTCAAGTGACGAAGAAATTAAAAAACTGTACAATGATCTTGCAATAGCACATGATTTAGCCGATGAGAAAGTTTTAGTAATTGGCGACTTCAATGCCAAAATAGGACAACCTAAAACTAGAGAACACCCTGTAATGGGCAAATACGGTTATGGAGTAAGGAACGTAAGAGGCACGAAACTAGTAGAATATGCCTTTGAGTACAAACTGTCTATAATGAATACATACTTTAAAAAAAAGCCAAATAAAAAATGGACTTGGGAATCCCCAGATCATAAACACAGAAGCGAAATCGACTTCATAATGACAAATACTCCTAAATTGGTGACCAACTTCGAAATACTAAATAACAAATTTCTCTTCTGATCATAGATTTCTAAGAGCTACAGTTAGGTTACGTGTCCCGAAAAAGAGCAGAATGAACTTCAAATCATACCCAAATACCCTACTTACAGAAAACGATATTAACTCATTTACAAAAAACCTAAAATCTTACAAATTCGAAAAAAAGTCAGAAGAGCTAATAGATGTCCAAGATTATTATGACACTATAGAACAAGCACTAACTTCAAGCTCGACTCTGAATTACACAGGAAGGAAACTGAAAAAGCAAAACATATTTAGCGTCAGTACAGTATCATTAATAAAAAGACGCACCGAACTTATATCTACAAAAAACAAAACAAAGGAGATGAAAAAAGAACTTGGGCAAATATTTAAACAAACCAACAAAGAGATAAAGAAAGACTATAAAATGCATAGACAAGCTATTATAACTCAAAACATAGCCAAGTTAAGAAGCACTAAAAGAGCATTTAAGGAATTAACCTTACATAAAAAGTGGATACAAAAACTAGAAACTAAGACAAATGAGACAAAATCTAGAAAGGACATAATAGACCAGGCAACTAACTTCTACAAAGAACTTTACAAAAAATGACACCAAGAGAAAAACATTGTAGATACAGCAAACTATATTCCTAACACAGAAAGTATTCCTCCAATAGAAGCACGCGAAGTATACGAACATATCAAACTATTAAAAAGTGGAAAAAGCCCAGGACCTGATAGGATAAGCAATGAAATGCTTAAACATGCTACACCTATTCTCCTTAACCACTTCACACAACTGTTTAACCTCATATTGGAAACAGAAACTGTGCCAAAACAATGGTGTTCATCTGACATTATACTCTTGTATAAAAAAGGCAATCCTCTGGATGTTGGCAACTACAGACCGATAAGTCTAATGACTTCTTTATACAAGCTTTTTGCATCGATAATCTTAAAAAGAATATCATCAGATATTAACGAAGCGCAACCAATAGAACAGGCAGGATTTCGACCAGGTTATAGTACGACAGACCATCTGCAATCGCTGGAACAAGTGATAGAAAAATACAAGGAGTTTAGAAGACCTCTATATATAGCGTTTATAGATTACAGTAAGGCCTTCGATAGTATAAGCCATAATTCTATCTGGAACGCATTATCATCATTGAACACCAACATAAAGTATATAAATATCCTAAAATATATCTATACCAACGCTACAAGTAGAGTGAAACTCGAAACCAGAGGAGAAAAAAATAAGAATTGAAAGGGGAGTAAGGCAGGGCGACCCCCTGTCACCAAAACTATTTATCGCGGTTCTAGAGAGTGTATTTAAAAAACTAGATTGGAAAAACAAGGGATTAAATATAGGTGGCGTTTATCTCAGCCATTTGAGATTTGCAGATGATATCGTTGTACTTGCCGAAACACCTAGGGAACTCGAAATAATGATACATTCGCTTGACGAAGAAAGTGCTAGGGTTGGACTAGAAATGAATGCCTCCAAAACAAAAATAATCACGAATAGCCAACGTCTTCCTATCAGTTCAAATGGTAACTTCATAGAATATGTGGACAAATACATATACTTGGGAAAACAGGTATCCTTCAATAAATCTAATAATGAAGAGGAAGTAGAAAGGAGATGTAAAATAACTTGGAACAAATTCTGGTCCCTAAGGGAAATTCTAAAAGGAGATTATACATCAACCATTAAAAAAACTGTAATTGATACCTGTCTTCTGCCTAGCTTATTGTATGGCTGTCAAACATGGGTTTACACACGTAAAGTAAAAGAAAAAATAAGATCAACACAGAGATCAATGGAGAGAAGTACACTAAACATTAGAAAAATACATAAAATAAGGTCAGAAATCATCAGGCAAAAAACTAAAGTAACGGATGCTTTAACACAAGCTTTAAGATTAAAATGGCAATGGGCTGGTCATATCTCAAGGCTTAAAGACAATAGATGGACAACAAAAGTGACATGCTGGAAGGGGCCATTAGGGAAAAGAAGCATCGGCAAACCAACAAAACGTTGGGCTGATGATATCGTTAAGAAAGCAGGGCAAGACTGGATGATTTTGGCCAGAGATAGAGGATTCTGGAAGGAGAAAGAGGAGGCCTTCACCCAATCGGGATCCACATTACAAGATAATAACTAACCACACTAATACTAGATTAATAAGTTAAAATATATACTAACACGACTAAGAAACATTCGAATTATAAACATTTTAATGTGGAATAAAAAGGCTTACTATACTATACTATACTATACTATACTTGTCGGATTGCTGACCAACAGCGTTTGAGAGTGTAACTGAGTTTTTCAACAGTAATCAATCTGCGTAGTTGAAACGTTGGAATTAGCATCTTAACAATAACGATAACATCACCAAGTATATATATGATATAGGGTGACTGAGACATGTGAGCGTAATCATGGGAGTCAGACATAGTCAGACATAGCGGTTCGATAGATGTGAAACTAATTCACACAGTTACAATTGTATTGTCTTTTATAATCACCAAATATTATTCTTATAGCAGTCTCAACAAGACAATCACTATTATTCAACTCAATTAAAACGTATGACAGTTATTAACGTTGTCGTTCGTATATCCTTTTTGTTTTTTTTTTTCGAGCTTGATGACAGTGCGATGCTGCCAGTACTTCGGTTTCGCGCTTCATTTTGCGACTATATCAATGAGCGTCTCCGATATATATATCAGATAATGCATGTATAATATTAACAGTTGAATATTTTTATGAAATAATAAGTTTTAGAAAGTATAACTTTATTTTTGTATATATTTTACTATTTTTATACTTGTCCTTCCTTTGTTGTGTTGTGTTTACAAATAAAAATATTCTATTCTGGCTTCGACTCGTCTTGTCTATGATGATAGAAACTGTAGTATTCATTAGGGAAATCGGTGTAAACAATGATTATAAGGGATCAGAGGAGCTTAGAATTTAACTCTTCTCACAGTGAAGGCTGTTCACGAGATATTTATCCAATCCTTACACAGTTTATATATTATATATAATAAACAAAAGTTAAAATTTTAATATTACTGTAGTTGTAATTATACAGACACTATTGAAAAAACTACATATTTAGTCCTTAAATCCGTCATCATACAGCCTAAAAATAATTAATCAATTAAATTATAACAAAAGCAGCGTTTTCGAACATGACTTTGATCTAGGACAATATAAAACTCAGTGTACATTGTTAAAGACGGATTAAAAGTTCCTCCAAGCAGCTTTTTGTGTACTAAGCCTTAAAGTCGCGTACATTTTTCGATGATTAACAAAGGGTCCGTAAATTTTGTTAGCTATATTAAATGATATTTCAATAGCGAAGTGTAAGCCATTAAAAATACATTAGGTTCGCAAATCGGGGTTCATAGGTCATTAACTTAACTTGTGTATTGTGTGTGAAGTCAGGGTACAAATAAAAGGGGAAAGGGGTGACACGAAATGCTTGAAAGATTTGTGTCGAAAGGAACTGTTGTATACCACTTGGGACGTTGCTAATTATACGTAATGTTGGTAATTCCAATGTATGTTAATAAGGTGAATTATTTATTTACTAGTTACTATCACATATAAATATTGACAGGTCGCTGTTACTGGTCTGGTTAGCTTATCCCCTGAGAACAGCTCCATTGAGCCACGAGCGGAGCACAGCTTTGGAGGGGGGGTGGATGCGTTATATCGGCACGATTCCGCAGTCACTTCTGTCCCTGCCGAAGACGGCCATATGTGGATGTGGTAGGTAACGTTTTGAAGGCTCATGCGTAAAAAATCCTAGCATCGAACAGTGATATGCTATTTCGATATTTGCATCAATTGAATGTTATAATTATCTTAATCAATGTCGCATATCACTATCATTTATGAACGTGTTCTGGCATGAAGTTCGAGTTTGTTCGTAGATAATCTAAATTGCGTGTTATTTACAAATATATTATATACGTGTATATGTAGACTTATGTTTCCATCAAAATGATATTACATGATGTCGTATAAAAATAGCGTTCAATAAGTCAGTATGAAATAGCCTTGTGTCTCTACCAGAAGTGCAAAGGTGTTTTATCGCACTGTAGAATTATTATAACGTTAAAAATAAAATACTAATTTCTGTTCTAAGGCAGAAATAGTATAATAATAATGTATGTGTTTATGTGTGTGTATGAGAGAGAGAGAAAGAGAGAGAGAGATAAGGAAGATCTGTAGGTATACATTTGTGGTTTGATATAAATTAAAATTTTATATCTCCGATGTCATCTGTATTTAATTCGATATTTTGAATAGTTTAGAAGAATCAGAACATTTTTTTTATAGAATAGGAAGGCGGACGAGCATATAGGCCCATATAAGCCGTCAGGGCTATGGGCTATCAGGTGGCCCATACGGGCCACTTACCATCAGGTAAGTGGTCACCAACGCTCATAGACATTGGCATTGTAAGAAATGTTAACCATCGCTTACATAGCCAATGCGCCACCAACCTTCGGAACTAAGATTTTATGTCCCCTGTGCCTGTAATTACACTGGCTCACTCACCCTTCAAACCGGAACACAACAATATCAAGTACTGCTATTTTGCGGTAGAATATCTGATGAGTGGGTGGTACATACCCAAATGAGCTTGCACAAAGCCCTACCACCAGTAGCAAATGATAACTATTAAATAATAAATTATATTCAGACAGTACTATTATGAAATAGATACACAAACGTATGAATATGATAAATATATACTGTGAGCATCTGTGAAATATTCATTTTTACGTTAGTGTAAAATTTAAACCTTTTATTTTATATCGTGCTCATAAAACTTTTACGATTGTAATACAAAGAAGCAATAAGTTTTCTCCTTCTAAGCCTGCACACATCATAGAAAACTACTTGATTGTTTGAAAACAAACAACGGACCAACTTTGAGGACTCTCAGCTTTACATATAGTCATGCATATTGGTCATATGTATATATTGGTTACCGGACTATAACACATATGGTATAAACTTGACAAGCCGGTTGGCGTGGTTGGTAGATACTTTCCTTTCATGCCGAAGGTTGTGGGTTCGATTCCCACCAAGGACAGACATTTGTGTTCATGAACACGTCTGTTTGTTCTGAGTCTAGGTGTAATTATTTATATAAGTATATATTTACAAAAGAAATGTAGTACATGTATTATACCAGTTTTCATGTTTCCATCGTGAGGAAACCTGCATGTGTCTAGTTTCACTGAAATTCTGCCACATGTGTATTCCACCAACCCGCATTGGAGTAAGCTCCAAACCTTCCCCTCAAAAAGGGAGAGGAGGCCTTTAGCCCAGCAGTGGGACATTCACAGGCTGTTAAATTATTGAAAACACTAATCATACGTAATAAAAAAGTAGAAAGTAATTTCATGAACTTTCATACATTATATTATTGTTCATATACTTGTATATGTTATGTATAATAATAAATACTGCGTTTTTGCTGGTTCTGGTTGGTTGAATCTTTATTCTGAACTCGAAACAAGCTTGAAAAGCCTATTTCATATTATCATGTTTTGATTATTAACTTTTTTTTAAATATCCATTTACAACATTCATAAGCTATCGCTTTACAAGCCCACGATATCTCGCGGGCTCATAAAGGGATGAAAATTAAAAAAGAAACATATTGGCACTTTATTTTTTCGTTAGCCTGAAAATATGAATAAATCAAAATTATCATCACAATTTGTGGGAAGTTTTAGAAAAACATTCAATCAAGTGTTTCATCTCGCGGCTCGTACGTCGTGACGGAAAACAGCAAGACGTTCTCTTATACTTCATACCGGTCTCTTCCCTTGTGCGTTGTACTCCCACATATTAAAATATATTTATTTTAACAACGAAACTTTATGTTTTTATTTATTTTCATATTTATGGATTAATTTTCTTTAAATACAACTTCCTCCTATACAAACATTTAAATTGATAAAAAATAATACTTTTTATAAGCAATTAACACCGTTGTTGGACATATATTTTCGCTACTATTACGTCTAATGAGAATCAAGGGCATGATTACGTTACGTACATACGACAATACATAACATATTGTTTCATATGCTTTTGATGTATGTAATTATAATATACAATGATTGACTTAATATAATTATTACGACTCCTATATTGTGTAACATTGTATGTAAATTCAGAATAGTGACAAAGTAATTGTTCGCGTCAAGGATTAATTATGATACTACTCATTTGTTATAACGATAATGAGAATTCACGTCATTTAATTGTAAAATTTAATTAGTTAATCCCTTGTTGTAAGGTTATTGATATTTAAAAAATATCAAAGCTAATCGACATAAAAAAAACCTGATGGAACTGGATTATGGAACTGGACTGTCCCTTGGAACAGGTATTGGCCTAGTATTGGACGCTACATTGGCCTCGTTTCATATCATGAAAACAATGTTAAAAGCCTCAGTCGCAGAGGAAATTGCTGGAACAAACAGGGCTTGGCCAAATTTTGTGGGGGTTGAAATACTTGGGTCCTCGGATAATTGAGCGTTACGTCACCACTTTTCTAAAACATTTTATAACAACTCTCCGTCTCATAATAGTTTTTTATAAAAAACATCTGGTAATGATTTAACGGAGAAATGCTCTGAGCATTCTTACCACCATTCCATGCAGTCGTGAACCTTTTTTAAATTTAGATTTATTTATTGATGTGTAAGAATTTTAGGGCTCGGTACACGGGAGGGGCTAACTGAGACTTCGAGCGTTAGACGAATAATCGCAAGACATCAACCGTCAGATGTTTTTTTTCTAAATTATTATCATTAAGCTATATAAATATTAAAGGTGTAACCATAAATAGTAGTATTAATGATATTTTTGTTTGTAAGAGTGGCAATACTATTTTTTTTGTTTTCTGACTTTATCTGTATTCCTAATTTAAACTGCTGTAATCTCATGTATACGTTCAATAAAAACTAGAATTCTTACTCAATGGATTTGTTATTTAGCCCTATACGTCAGTCTCGAATTCAAATTCAGTTAAAAGAAACGTTGCTTCAGTGGGAATGACCCGACAGCTAGTGCCGCTGCTGTTGCTGATGAGATCATGTAGGGACTTGAATACTACATTCCTAGCTCAGATCTCATCAGTAAGAGTAAGCATGACCGTTGGTTCAGGCGGCATATGGCGCGTGGATCAACTGCTGCATTAGCGGGGCATCTAACATTGACTCACTGAATGCAAACTTAACAAAAACTCCAAGTCTTGTAGGATGGTATACACGAGAGCAGATGCACAGCGCATTATACATATTGGTCATGATCTTGTTTCCCATCTTAGGGGCTCCCGTAGCTTCTGGCGTCTGATCAAATCTGCTAAAAACAATTTCTGCCAACCTTCACTGCCACCGCTCAAAAATCCGCACGGATCGCTAGCTCACAGTTCGCAAGAAAAAGCTGATCTCCTGGCTAAACTCTTTGCCGATAACTCCGTCATCGATGATTGTAGTGCGCTGCCACCAACAATACTTTCATGTGGCCACACGATGCCTGACATCAAAATCAGGCAACGTGATGTGCTTGCGGAGCTGCAATCACTTGATGTACGGAAAGCTAGCGGTCCCGATGGAATACCAGCCATAGTGCTGAAGAAGTGCGCAGCGGAGCTGTCTCCAGTGTTAACGCGCGTGTTCCAACTTTCTCTCTCTTCGGAATGTGTGCCGGAGGCTTGGAGAAGAGCTAATGTGCAAGCGGTTCCTAAAAAAGAGGATCGGTCTGACCCGGCAAATTATCACCTCACTGCTTTGTAAGGTATCTGGAACGGATACTAACCAACCAACAGAGCCATTACCTAGAAGATCATTGTCTAATTAATGATCGTTAGTACGGGTTTCAACCAAAACGGTCCACAGGTGATCTTTTAACGTACGTATCACACCTCTGGGGTGAAGCTATCGACAAGCATGGGGAATCGTTGGCTGTCAGCCTCGATACCTCCAAGGCTTTCGACAGGGTCTGGCACAGAAGTCTTCTTTCCAAGCTGTCGGCATTTGGTCTGCCTGCTCAGCTTTGCACCTGGATTGCCAGCTTTCTACACAAGCGCAGCCTTCGTGTTTTAGTTTATGGTTCCACTTCACAATTCTATGTAGTGAATGCTGAATAGTTAATGTCCCCCAGGGATCTGTGCTATCTCCCACACTTTTTCTTTTACGTATCAATGATATGCTCTCTCTTGGGAACATACATTGCTATGCAGATGATAGTACAGTACATGGTGGATACCACGGACGCGCACTGGCTGAGCAAGCGGACCGTCGCCGCGTTTGGACTCTATTACCACTTACCATCAGGTGGAGTAGTCATTTTCCCTCCCGGCAAATATAAAAAAAAAGTCTGACATATAAAATTAGCGAAATAAAAATAAATAAATACCATATTGCAATAAATATAAAAAATAGTTATAAAAATTAAAATATTATTATTTTCTGCGCCATTTAATAAGTAAATAAAATTAAATAATGAGTGATAAACAATAAAAATAAGTACCTATTATGAATATATATGATGCATAAAAGTATGCATAAAAGATGCGTTACATTAATAGTACTCGTTCGCACACTAATACAAATGCACACAAACGAGATGTTGAATCATTGTTCCTATTCGCTCCTCCCCCGTTCCCGCTCAGTTGCAAAAAGACGTATAATCGATTCGCGCCTGCTACTGTTACCCCCCAAATTAGTTATACAAATCACTACAATTAGTAAAGAGACAATTACTATTACTGATTATAAAAGTAACTACAGTGCGTGTGTGCTGTGTAACTGTAAAAATAAAATCCAATTAGTACCATTGTTTTGCCCACAATAATAAATAGTTCAGTTCTTTATGTAATTTGTTTTATAGAATAAAAATAATATTGAACATACATTGCGAATAGACCCTACACCACGTATATCACCCCGGTGTTAGATAGAATTTCAAATATGTAATCCGATAGAACTGTACATTATTCAATATGGTACCACCATCTGTATTGAATTTACAATTCTGTAAGTTTTCATTTTGATTGTTTATCGCTTTTGACATGCGCTGCAGCATAAACATTATGCAATATTTTACGCAATCCGATTGGCTGTTATTATAATATTAGTAAATTGATTATTTGGAATGTTATAGAGTATTATTTAGACAGCTGTATATTTTATTATTATTTGACTGCCTCGTTGGTCTAGTGACTTGATGTAAGGTCGCAGACCTGGAGGTCCTGGGTTCAAATCCCAGGTCGGGCCGATAAAAAGTTTTTGGGTTTTTCTGTCAGAAAATTCTCAGTAGCAGCCCGGAGTCTGGAATTTGGAATTGGGTTCATCAGCCGTTGGTCCTGCGCCTAAACTCTTTCAGGTCGTGTCGGATTGCCGTCCCATCGGATTATGAGAGTTAGGGAATAGAGAGTGCACCTGTGTTTGCGCACACACTTGACTGCTATAACATCTCCTGCGTAGTTGGCTAGTCTCTTTTGAGATTGCCCTCCGTGGCCGGAATCGGTCTGAAGGACATTATTATTTTATTATTAATTTGTTTGAATTCAATTAATTTTATCACATAACATAGTGTTTAAGTTCTAGTTCCCGTATTGGGAACGTATGTAATAAGTGTATTTAGTATGTAAGCTTATAATAAAATGAAATATTTTATTCAATATACTCGTAGACACCAAGCTATAAATATGTGTTTTAATGAACCCTCTCAAAATTACTAAATCTTAGGTACAAGACAAATCGCATTATATAACATAGGCATTTTTGAAACGGTTACTTTTTTTAAGTCTAGTAAGGCTAGCGCGTGACTTTTATTACACTTGATGGAAAGTGAAGATACGGTCTAAGGAGGAGCGCGCTTGCCTAGAAAATGCCTATTCACTCTTGAAAACGGAGGTCGGGAAAGTATTGCAGACCTTAGCGGTGCGTCAGAATCGAGGACGTCTTTAAATACGTCAACTACGTACGGGTGCCTTGTATTTGCGCTGTTGATCTTCAAAGAATAAATAATATAATGGTTTTATCGTCGTCGCTAAAATATAATTAGTATGCGTGTCCTAACAAATCTATATTAGTCTGAATGTTTTGCTCCGCTTCGCAAGCTTGGTATATGACATTTGTTATATTCATTTATTTTTATTAAGTTACGTATTATACATTAATATGTTTTATATTTTTTTAAGCTTGTTGTGTACAGTTATATAAAGGCGAGGACCTTTCCAGCTTACTCAACCACTCTCGATCAAACCCTTGGGATTTGATGCTATCAAATCCGTTCCTAGTAAATGTATTTGTAGTATAATCCAGTCAAAAAAAAAGCATTTAAATCGAAATTTCAAACCGAGCGGCTGCAGTTTCGTGAAACAAAGTTTAAAGCATCGTTAAAGTTTTTGTCAAAAAATAAAAACCGTTCAAATCCGAAAGGTCGAAAAATGAATAAAATATCGATATTGAAATGTGTAATCTAATGTGGAGCACTTACATAAAAATGGTCACCGTTCAACTTTGTGGCTTCAGTTATTAAATATTATGCCTTAAAATTAAAATGTCGTAAAATGTAAAAAAAAAACTTTCTTTATATCCCAAAAATATAGAACGTACGCTAGGAAAGCTAGCACTTGATGTTACATACAGTTTTACTGCGGAGGAGCAAATAAGATATGAAATTTAAATACATTGGTGTATCATGGATTCTATTTATTACATGCTGTTAACACTCAAGAAATGGAATTTCTTTAGTAAAATTCTTTATTTATAATTTAGTATAAGTTTTATTTCGTACAACATACAGGTAAAAATTTAAACTATAACGGATGAGACTCGAGAGAAATGTGACAGAAAAAATGTAAAATGTCGCCATACGTAATTAATGATAATAATTTAAATTTTTTGTACTGGCAATAACTATAAGTTAATATAATGTAAATTTTATTGATAAATAATTTTTTCGTTGTCTGGACATGATGCGCGAACACATGTATTGAGATGAGATAGCCCAGTGGTTACAATACGTAAAGAACATTGTCAGATCAAACCCGGGCAAGCACCATTCAATTTTCACGTACTTAATTTGTGCATACATATTACGCTCGGCGAAGAAAAACATCGTGAGGTAATCTGCATGTATTGGTTGATAATCTTCCACTAACCCACTGTATAACCCACATTAGGGTAACATAGTCCTTAGCCCAGCAGTTGGTTATTCACGGGCTTTCACTTTACTAATACAATACACTCAAATATAAAAACTCAATATCTGGAACAACCAAACTAAAAACATCCAATTTACTTTCACAAGATATAAAAGATGTCAAACGACGTTACTAATATAAAATATTGCGGGAATAAAAACATAGCGACCATTATAGCAAGTTACAACCAATGACATCGTCCTTTAAGAGATTAACGCGAAAACAAGCACAGTTGACGGCAAACGTGTTTTTACGACAGTTGAAAACAATTTCCATTTGTCTTCGCTCTTAAATTGTCTGAATAAAGAAATATGTTTTATTGACTACTAGTTTTGATCCACGACTTTGCTTTTCGTGCATGTCTCGCTATGACTAAGCTTAACTCTGTTTACTTGTGTATTCGATTTGTAGCGTAAATCAATCGCTTTGCAGTTGCTTGCTAAATTTGTGTTAAACTTATTTTAACAAGCAATATTACGTACTGGTACTGGTATTGATTGATTCCAGTGTACATAAAAAAGTTATTTATTCAATTATTTTTGGTACCAATTCCACAGTTATAATTTTTTACTTCATCTATTAGTATCTATGTGTGGGTTAAAAATTACATTTGATTGTACAACTAATTCCAGCCAATCGAAGGATTTCCTGCAGCAACATTATCTTGACCGATAACAAACCTATTCCAGCTTGTAAAAGTACTTACCTATTTCGAGTTACGGTATCAAAAAAATTATTCAAATAATGCTTCAGGAATCAATATACAGGCTTACAGTTGAAAAAGTGATTCTTGAAAACTGTTACCCCTTGAGATCTTATACGGTTACTTTGGATCATAACAAACCGGATTTTTACCTACGATATTGTCATTGGGTTTTTAGAACACCGTTACATTTATACAGATATAGTCATGAGTAAAATTCTTCTATAAACATAACATTACGACTCCGTAGAAAACTTTTTCGATCTTTACATTTCACCGTAAAGTTTCCTTTGTCAGCAAAAAAGTCGCAAAATCTCCCCGAAGCCAAAACAAGTTTGACAACATTCGAGTAATTGTTGTTTTGTTTCAGTGAAATATTAACTAAGAGTTTTCACAAAGGACATTTAGTTTGAACAACGATAACAATATTAAACGTAGTTTAGAATTGTAAAGATTACAATGTAAATACGAAACGAAGTTATATCAATTAGGAATGAATTTGTCTCCGTTTGTATTTTTCACGGTCTAAAAACATCAGACATTTAGACTAAAATTTAGTTAAAGTTTAGTTAAGTCTTTTTAGAATAGAAGAGTGATTGCTCTCGTCTACAATTTGGTATGTCAAGATGTATTCGATGATGCAATAAGCAAACTTATTAAATATGGATTCATTCCAAATATAAAGGCGTTTAGGTGCCTAGTAAAACAGACATCGAATTCCAGAACTTAGCTGTTAGTATGAAACTTTTTGCAAATCCGTAAGTCGGGTCTGAGGTGTTTATTTCCGAACCGGTGGTAGATATATGATACTCAATAAATAAGTAATACTTCTATATTGAATAAAGATTTTTGCCTTTGACTTTGACTGTGTGGATTTTCACCAAATGCTAATGGCGAAGCTTATGGAGTTCTTGTACAGATAACTGTGATTCTATGTGCTAAGCTTTGTAGTTAGTTATATTATATATCGTTATTTTAATTCAAAGCAAGGACAAAGTCCTTACGTATCAGCAAAAAAAGTTTTGTGATTACTAATATTATAAGTATTTTTTTAAGAGAGAAGTAAATGCTTACTTTCTGAAGATGTCAAGTTGTTTTATTTGCTTCTGTTCAACTTCAAACGTTAAATTCAAAGACGTTTCACCCTAACCTTAAAATGTCACCCTTCCTAAAGAAAAGAAGACCCTAAAGAAGTTTAATTTTATAAATATAACACCGAAACTTCTCGTTAATGTTATGAAGTTAAACTGTATTATCGTGTATATTTAGTCTTGTAAAGGTAAATTTAAATTACCAATTGTTCGAACTAAATTCAACTGAAATGCCGCTAAAAACAGAATTATGTGCAAATATTGACCGGAAAATACTGATAATTTATAATTAGTTATAATATTAATTTATAATATTAACCGTATCGCTTTCACATTTCGGTGACATATTAATTAAAATTTCAATTTCAAGTTTCTGACCCTTCCTGACGGATCTAATTTAGACGGATCAAATTCGTTCGTCTATAAAAAATCCACCTGATCGATTTCGGCCACGGCAACCATTCTTCGGAGACTAGCAAAATACTGCAGTGCTAAAAATAATAGTGCATAAGTGTGTACGTAAACGCAAGAACACTATCTATTAAAACATCCTCGTGATGCGTTGTGAATTTTAAGATATAATTGTGAAAGTAATTGGTGGTGGTGGACACAATTGGCGATTCAAAAGTTTTTTTTAATAGGCAACTTGGAAAAGATTTTGTTTTTTTTTATGATTACTAACCACATAGCTATCGACCTAATTCTAGCGTAATTTCGTCCATATATTATATAAAAAAATGCCCTATAGCAGCAACAATTGGCATTAAGGTTGCGGTCAGATTGGTAGTAGCGAGCTAATAAACGTAGTGCTAATTGAAAACTGCGGTCGCGATAAAGAGCGTTGCAGCTGCGTTATTATGACCTGTTACTTTAAAATATTACAATTGCCACGGTAGTTTCAACAAGTGTTCATTTTGTGTGGGATTTTTGCTATCTGAGTGTGACGGCTTCATTTTATTTGAAAATTTGTTTTTTTTTTGTAGTATAAAAGTTTTTTTTTTATGTTAATAGTAGGTGGACGGCAAATGGACCACCTGATGTTAAGTGGTCATCATGCCAATGCGCCACCAACCTGGGGAACTAAGATGTTATGTCCCTTGTGCCTGTAGTTACACTGGCTCTCTCTCCTTTTAAGCCGTAACGCAACAATAGTAAGTATTGCTGTTTATCGATAGAATATCTGATGAATGGGTGGTACCTACCCAGACGGGTTTGTACAAAGCCCTACCGCCTAGCTTAAGATAAATTAAATAAAACGTTAGCCAATAAATAAATCTGTTTTAATATGTTTGAATTAAAAACACAATTGTTTTATTTCCCTAACCGTATTTGCATTTATAAGTAACTAGGTAGATATAATTATGTGAATATAATTTAATATATTTGACTACCCCGTCGTTTAATTAGCTTATTAGGCTGTATGATTCCAGATATAATTCCAGAGGCCTGGGTTCAAACTCAAGGTCAAGTCGAGCAATGAAGCAAAATTATGCCTTTTTATAATATAATTTTAAGGTTGGCGTAGATAAGAGAATGTCTAGACAGCATTAAATCATTTTTTTTAAATAATTGCAATATTAATTGACTTAATACCTCATGACATTATTTTAACAACTATTAATACTGCGATGGACTTTAAAATATTAATTAAAATAATAGACATCTTTTAAATAGTAAGACCTATTACCAAAATAAAATTCAGAATTTTCATTTAATTATATTTAAAAATGTAACTAAAAATTATATTTCATAATAAGCGAATGCTCAATTTGTCTACGCTATAATCTTATCAATTCCGAGCTTAGGAAAATCACACTACCGTCCATGTTACGTATAAAGGCTTGGCGCAAGTATCCATACTTAAGCGTTTCAATATGCCTCATACAAATGTTCCTCATTACGTGTTCTACGGGAAAGAGTTTAAAAAAAAATTGACACATGTTTATGGGACAGACCACAGCATGGTGGAATAAACTCTAAGCGTTCTCCTCAAATCGAGATCAGTCTTCAGCATTGGATATTAATTGTTCTAAATAAAAACTGTTATTTTTCAAAAATAATTCTTTACTGTTCAAAAGTAAGTAGACTATAGCTCACAGTTAAGTACAAAAACTATCAATATATAAAAATATATGAACATGAATAATATGAACATTTTGACAGTTATAAATAGTACTTAACAGATATATATTTAACGGAAAACCTGCCAACTCCGACACATTAAGCAGTAACTGAAGCTGCTTATTATAGATTTTACACGTAAATTCTATACTAAATAATATATGGAAGTATTACTACTTTTAAGCACTTGCAATATACAATTAGATCGCTAATCGCTTACACCATTCAAGAATCCCGTTTCACCGGCACGAAGTAGAAATTAATTAGAAGAGGTTGGCAAACTTGGCCGTAGCGTCGCTTATTGGGCTTTAAGCGAAAATATATGACAAGCGAAATGCCGCGGGCGCCACATAGCTCGCTGTCTCCAAACATATGTGTGAACATTAAGTAAATAATATGCGCTGTTTGTTATTATGACATCGAATACATTTGGATTGCAAGTAACTTGTTGTGATTATGTGGATTTTGGTGCTTACGTCAGTGTCGTATCTTGTATATAAGAGACGGGACTTGTCGTAACTCGTTATTGTTGTGATCGTATCTTAGTCGTGTCGTTTGCATGGTTATTTAAAATAAAATCACTTCAATTAATTCAGAATATTCAGGAACAAATATCAATGATGTTTTTTTATGTTATACACAGGCGGAAGGGCAAATGTGCCACCTGAAAAATAATGGTAAGTGGTCACCACCGCCTATATACATTGGTGATGTAAGAAATAATAACTATTACTTACAATGCACCACCAACCTTGGGAACTAAGATGTTATGTCCCTTGTGCCTGCAGTTACACTGGCTTACAAACCCTTCGAACTGGACCGCTTACATAAATTTGTTTACTAGATACGTCATACAGTTTCTCATATTACATGACGTTTATGGTCACGCCTCCACTCTTCAGGGATATAGTGTGAAGATATATAGCCTATAACGTATAACAATCATGGTTTGTCTCACGCATAAACTATTAAAACCAAACTTTTGGTAGTTCCTGTGCTTAGAGGTTTCAGGATTACATACTCGTTATATTTAAAACTCATAAAGATTATAAATAAAGATTAATCATTTCTATTTAAGTGGTAGACTTCAATTTCATTACTTAAATAACTTAATTTATATCAGAATAATTCATGTTTGTATTATGTGTAATTTTCCGTCTTTAGGTTTTTGACGATCAATAAGCAATTGTAATAAAGCTTCTATCAAAACTAATATTTGATAATTCTGAAGAGATAATTTGTTTGTTTGAACGCTTATCCCAAGAACTAACGTATTAAAAAAAAGTGTTAGGCGGAGTATTTTTAAATGTTCCATAGTGCGTGATATTACGGACGAACGCAGACGAGCCCGCACCGGCGCACTATTGGAAGAATATCTTCTATGGTTGTGCAGGTAAGTCCGTAACTGTGTGTCGGTACGTTTTATTTAATTGCATTTCACAATAACAAAATGGCTTCGAATCTCAAGACCGATAGACTGACACCGCTAGAAGAGCACCAGTGCGGTATATGGTTGTCCGTAGTCGTCGGCCGCGTGTGAATAATCTGCAGAACCATGCGCCGTAGGACGCCATGACGCCACCTTTACGCTGAAACAACCGCTCGGTGTACATGGTATTTAATAAATATTTTGATTTATTTGGTTACTAACAATCACATACGCTATAAAATAAATATTAAAAAAAAATAAACTTATCTGAATATTAAAATAACTAAATGTAAAGTAAACACATAATGCTAAAACATAAATTACAAAATTAATAACAATAATAAAATAGAAAAAAAAACAGAGAAACTTATAACATTAACACAAAAATCAAAATTATATTGATAAAATAAAACAAATTTTCATTTACCCTCTGACTATAAATGAACAATGTTTATATTACTAATGTTAGCAAGAATTTCACGACTTACATAACTTTTTTCAAAACATATTTAATGATCATCATCACCCAATGAAACCTGAGGTAATCGTTCTTGGTAAACACCACACAACCTCTTTTAAAGCCTTTTAAATAAAGCCTTAAAGTATCATTAAATAACCGAACAGGATGTTCTAGTTACAAATAAATCAAGTGGTAGTTGATTGTGAGCGTGGAAAATAGTGGATCAGTCAGAATGAGAGGGTGTTTTGTGCGCTCCTGGACCGGCGCGTATCTCAAGCGAACAGGCACCATTAACTTTTTAGGACGAAACTATTGTGATAGCTGATAGCGGTTTTTTTATTTTTTTTTAAATTAAGTCGGGAAGACAACAGTGGAATGAGACAATATATTTTTATTTGCATTATGAGGGAGACGTATATGTATTGGATGAATATCTTCTGTTAGATTTAAAAGAAGCCTATGTCCTTTTATTAATTATAATTTCATCAAAATCGGTTCAGTAGTTTAGCCATGAAAGAGTGACAAACAGACAGCTACTTTCGTATTTATAACATATGTATCGATAAACATTAAACTACAATAAAAGTGCAGATAACAATTTTAATAGTATTATATTAAATCATATAAATTAGGTCGATCACCGCTTCTCTCGTCAATAAGCTTTCACTCTCGCCAGTGTCGTAGGGCGTAACTGTGAACGTAATGAACTAATGATGCTGACGCGCTTCTCGTTACCCCGTAGTTCCTGACAGACAGACATATCATGATATATAAATATATGTGTATATCTAACGTCTATTCAGTTATTCTTTATAGAGTATAAAAAACATGCTAATTTATATTCATATTATAAATAACCAGATCATAATTATATTTACTCATAATTAAGTATTTGTTATCATTATTATATACATAAAGAATATTACCTAGCACATAAGAATATAACTTATAATCACTTCTTCTTCTTCTTCGAGTGCCACTCCGACTAGCGAAGGTTGGCAGTCAGCTTCTAATCACTAATACATTATAAATAAATTTGATGTTGGTTTAACAGTTTCTGCTTAGGCATAAAAAGTCGCTTCATTCAGTACAGATAATTGCAAAAAAAAAACAACAACAAAGAAACTGAAAAATTACAAAAGAACAAAAAATCCCAGACTCCTGGCCGCTGCTGAGAATTTATCAACAGAGAAATCCAATAACTTTTTCAGGCCAGGACAGGCAAATCCAATAAATTTTCACAGGCCCGATCCGGGAATATCATCCGGGACCACGAAGCGGCCTTCAAGCTAGCCACTAAACGAAGGACTCATAATAATTTTCTCTTTACAAAATTTTATCTTAATTTCATACAACGGTAGTATTGATAAAACTTCGCATGCGGGCGCTTTGAGTTCAATAGAAACTTAATATAACTACATATTGCTTCGAGGGAAGGCTTTATACCCTTGCTTGGAGATAACAAAGGAATATTATTTGTGATTTTAAAGTTATCATCCTTTATTATAAAATTTTCTATACTATTATAAAAGGTTACATTACTATCTCGTATATGGATTTGTAACTGGTTGAGTTCGAATATTGTGTAAGCGATAAAAAAATTCGCTTACGTCTTAATTATTCAATTCTAGAATAATTTAAGTTGTTAATTACTTTTACTTTTAAAAAAGGGGGTATATTGTAACATGATGTAGAACAGATTATGTTGCAATCATGTAAATGGTATATTGATTGTTTCTAATATGTACAACAGTCTCCCACTTGGTCTCGCAAGCGCACTGTACACTTAAATAAATGCTTTATTAAAACCTTATTATTTTATAGTATTTTTTATAGTATAGGTAAGCGGGTGAGTTTATGGGCCAACTGATAGTAAGTGGTCACCAACGCCCATAGACATAGCATTGTAAGAAATTTTAACAATCGCTTACATTGCCAATGCGCCACCAACCTTGGAAATTAAGATGTTATGCCCATTGGGCCTGTAATTACTCTGGCTCATTAACCCTTCAAACCGGAACACAACAATACCAAGTACTGCTGTTTTTCGGTAGAATATGAATTGGTGCCTGCCTAGTTTATCTTGCACAAAGCCTAAATATATATATTCGATTACTATATATAGTTCAGTAGAATTCAAATTTCGAATAAGATTCAAATGTTTTATTTGAATAAATGACTTGAATTACGTAATATAATTTTTAATAGACGAAATTCGTTCATTTTACGGTATTTTGTCGGAGTTAACGGTATCCCATTTTCATAATAAGAATACACTTACATTCCTCATCTCAAGTACCATTCAGCTAAAAGTAGTCTTTAATGTTTAAGACATAAGATCGTTATAATACGAACTGATGTTTTACTACACAAATATTCAGGATTGCAATTCATTAAATAATGAACGTCATGAAATATTTTCATGATAAATTGTAAGTAATATATTTTATAAAAAAAAAACTAGTGTCACTCTATAAGAACACACTTTATATGTCAATCGTGAAATGAAAATTTAACTTGGTAGTGTTTTGTGCAAGTCCGTCTGGGTAGGTACCATCCGCTCATTATATATTCTACCATACAACAATATTTATTGTTGTTATGTTACGGTTTGAACGAGCCAGTTGGCGTGGTTGGTAGATACTTGCCTTCCACGCCGAAGGTTGTCGGTTCGATTCCCAACTAGGCAGACATTTGTGTGCATAAACATGTCTGTGCGTCCTGAGTCTGGGTGTTATTATCTATATAAGCATGTATTTACAAAAGAAAAGTAATAAATGTTGTATATAAGTTGTCTGGTTTCCATAGTACAAGCTCTGCTTAATTTGGGATCAGATGACCGTGTGTGAATAATGTCAGAGGAAAAAATAAAATAAATGTGTAAATTATTGATAACTTATATTGGTTTTATAGTTAACTCATTTTACATAATTAATATGGAAATATTCTTGCAAGATAGCTCTTTATATTGCTCTCCCTTACAAACACTATATCCTACTTTATCCTAAAATTATAGTTTAAATAAGTATAAGTATTCTTCGGAATATTTTTTTTAAAATATCTGCAACATGAAAAAATATATAAATCCGGTCGTTGTGTATAGAAAAGCTTAGAAATGAGATCGCGCACTGAGAGGGACGTGTAAGGGACGAGCAGGTGAAATCTTAAATTTTGCTGGCTTTAGGCGCTCTTAAGATAAAATTATGCATATAATGTGGCGCTAACTTTTTATTAAAATATTTATCTTTATTACGTAAGAAAAATGTTCAGTACCACAGGTAATCTCCAACATTAAATTCCGCGGGTCGTCTGTCGCTTTATACGTAGAATTTCGACTACGAGCTCGCTGCTATGAGAAAAATTATAGCATTGCGGAATGCGAAGCCTTTGGCTGTATACGTGGCCATTGAACATTGGAGATGTTATTCAGATAATCGACGAAAATTCACCGTCTTTATTGAAATAATTTTACAAACTTTGTAATTTTATCGGTTTTCTAGAAAAATCACGCGTCTGCGAAGAATATTTATTTATGTGTTTCGTATTATTTAATAGGTTTTATTACGAAATATTTAAAATAAATTAATTTTCATTTTCTGACATTTTTTTATCCTTCGCGCTAGTTTTTTTACTGCTTTATTTTACGTATTATATTATGTATATATAGGTAGAAGATTGTAAAATTATCTTTAAATTACAGTAACTTCGCTGTCATTCGATTTAAATGAAACAACCTTAATATTTCTCTAAGCTGCTTATTTTGGCTTTGGAAACAGCAGGACAATCAGTTCCATAGTTTCGGAGACTAGCGTGTACATACAGACATAAAATCAGACAAAATAAAAAAATGCATTTTCGTTACTATTTTTATCGCTATTGACAAATTTATTCGATGTTAGTAAGATGAGACTGGGCTGTAAGACTGAAGGAATACAGTGCAGATGCACTACATATTTTGTACACACTCTTGTCACTAAAATATCTCCTTCGCAACGCAACCGCGCCCTAAACTCTTTCAAAAATTATTATTTATTTAAGTCCTTAAATTAATATTTATTTTACATTTCTTAATAATAGTTCAAATTAAACGTGAAATTGGAAATGTAGAAACTAAAATAAGAAGTTTTATTAAATATTCAACTTAATCTCTTAAGTTTTCATTTCTTCATTTAAACTTGAGGATTTTCATGTTATCTGAAGATTCACTTCAAGTTTAAAACTCCTCATTTAACTAGACCTCATTGATTGGATTTCCGTTCCTACATTTTATCCATTTAGTTGAATATATACTTGATAGCCTTATTAAGGAAATTGTCCACTTGTCATCCATGTTTGATCTAATTTAATATTTACTTCACGTAAATATTTTTCATGAGATTTATTTTAAAAATCATTAATTGGCCCTTGGACTACTTGCATATATTTTGCTGTCCCCTTTAAATATAAAATTTCATTTATATTTTATTTGCATTTAATATAGAAGAACTATTGGTATTGAATTAAATGTCAGTGGTAGGAAACTTATTAGAATATTTTTTTGCAAATAACACGATTATATTGAGGATACACGATACAGGATTTGGGCACTATTTTAAATATTAATTTAGGAAACATAACTATCCCCCT
Organism: Nymphalis urticae; assembly: GCA_905147175.2. Lineage (NCBI taxonomy): Eukaryota > Metazoa > Arthropoda > Insecta > Lepidoptera > Nymphalidae > Nymphalis > Nymphalis urticae. The sequence goes on along the minus strand of LR990004.1, from coordinate 9,076,705 downwards.
AACATGTTGGGGTCTCGTGGCAAAGTATGCGCGTACATTCTCCTCCAGTTGGAGTACTTGGTGTTTCCCCAGAATCCGTGGTCCAGGTATCAAATATCCCAGGGAACGGATATGGTGTTGTAGCCCATTTAGGAAAATAACACCTTAAAGTTATAGCATTAATCAAAATAACACCAGCACCACATTATAAGAGCTACATAAGTTTGTCAATAGTAGTTTTGGGAAGGAAATAGTTGACTTTAACGAACACATTATAAAATGGTATTTTTTTTTTAAATGTATAGGCTAGCGCTTGACTGTATCACACCTGATGGAAAGTGAGATACAGTCTAAGATGGAGCGCGCTTGCCTAGAAGGTGCCTATTCACTCGGAACTTGAAGGTACCCATATCGTAGGTGGTGGGGAAAACGGAGGTCGGGAGGGTATTCCAGACCTTGGCGGTGCGTATCAGAAACGAGGAAGCAAAACGTTTCGTACGTGTCTTAAATACGTCAACGTCAACCACGTACGGGTGCAGATCCTTTCGATGCCTCGCAGTTCTTTGGTAAAAAGGTATATGGATATTTATTAAACTCAATTGGTCACGCTCTAAATAATAAAACAACAGTTAACAACTACAATTTCACTGACTTTTATCTTTATTTTATAAGTTTGTTTTTGTGTAAAAAAAAAATTAGGTTTGTTTGTAGGTATAATTTTGTTTTTGTTACAAAACGTAAAATTTAAAACACTGTCTTGTCGTCATTGTTGAATTATTTATAGTTAAATGTTATGTTGTTATATTTTAATTTGGTATATAGTGTTTGACTACTGTGGCATTTGCAAAGTGAATTTATTCAAAACATACAATTTATTTCAGTACCATTATGTATGGTTATTATTATAAGAGCAACACATTAGCAGAGCAAGTCAAAGTCAAAATGTTCCTTCTAAGACATTGTATGTGTATTTTCGCGGTTTCAATTCGCATATTACTATATCAAATATCGCGAGTATATATATACATAAAATTACAAATTTTAATTAAAGCAATTCGAAAATAAACCTACGAGTTTTTATGAAGACGATCATATGATTCCCAACGTGTTTTCATAAAAAAACTCGTCAGTTCTATCATTTTTGTTAGCATACAAGTGAAACTTAACAGTCCTAATCATCCAAAATTAAATCCACAGAGTAAGCAAAAAGTGAAATATTTTAATCTTTAAATTATAAGAGTCACTGGGATAGATTATTTAACATCATCCCCAGGCCACTCGCTGTTAGACGTCATTATGGTAATTTTATAGGAACTTTACCTGGAGTGTTCAGGTTTGAGAAACACATTGCCTCGAGGCTCGGCCGATTTAATAAGCTTGGAAGTATAGGTTATGTTATAAATCCTAATATTTATCACCTGTTTATAAAATAGCCGAAGACTGCGGGTTATATTCTGGAACAGCATGTTTTTCATTCAAATCGACAATTCTGCTTGCGTGTGTGTATTAATAAATCAGCGTAGTGGATAAAACTCTATTTAATTTTCTCCATAAGAAAATATCTTACCCAGCAGTGGGACACTAATGTTTTACTTTGTTAATAAAACGATGATATCAAAAACAGTTAATAATAATCCTGTAACTTGTTCTATTTTAAAGTTTTACTAGCACTTAGTCAACTACCTTTTAATTCAGCTTTAGAATACCATAGGGGTCTAGCAGTGGACTGCTGTGGACTGCTGGACATAAGTCTTCAAGCCTGTGATAATTCAATAATAAATGATACTCTTACAATAAAACTAAGTTTAACATATAAACATTTTATATCTACTTTAAGCTGTCAAAGGATGTTTAAATCAAGTTTAAAAAAGCTTTTAGTATTGTCTTCACAAGGAAATCCTTCTATAACAATATGTGTTTCATTCTGTTTCATTCAACGCTCAATCTTTTTTTTAATCTGATCTAAGATTTTTTGTTCATTGACTTTGTTAGCTGTAAGTACATTCCCTGAGGGAGGTTAACGTGCCTGATCGCCCTCTTAAGGTATATTCAACCGCTCATTAATCGGGGCATCCTCAAGAACGCTGACTGAGGTGAGCTATAGTGCTGGTCGGGCCATTAAGGCAGCTTTAGCAATTTTTATGTTATTTTAGACGATAACAGAAATCTATTGAATTTATTTTATTACAATAGATTTTGTGATATCAATTAAATTCTAACTTTATCATTAATACTAAAAAACTACAAACAGGCCCTTTATTTTATTAACATAATTTTTAAAGCATATACAGGTGGACCGACGATTTGAAAAAGGTGGCAGGTACGGGATGGATGCGGGCTGCCCAAGATCGGGATGGATGGCGTTCTATGGGGGAGGCTTTCGTCCAGCAGTGGACGGCGGTAAGCTGATATATACAAATATAAATTGAAAATTGCTATTGCACTAATCATGACGCGTAATATTGTACTTTTATTAAATTGTAATTTTATTCTTAGCAAATAATATAAAGCACTTTACGCGCGTACTTTTGGTTTTTTCGCGGCACTCAATATAGTTATTTAATTGAAATCAATAACGTACGATAAAGAACAGAACAAGATCTCAGTTTAAAATAAAAGAGCCACTTAGGAATTAGGTTAAGTAAAAGCGCTTATAAATATACACCCTTTTTGGTGGTAAAGTAATAAAAAAAACCCGGTAAATTGTGTATCGGATGACCGCACGTTATTTATATCCACTCTAACCGCGTCACATTTACAAGTGTATACTTGGTGGTAGGGCTTTTTTGCAAGCCTGTTTGGATTCACCAACTCATCGATATCCTACTACCAAATAGAAATAATTAGCATTGTTGTGTTTCGGTTTCACGGGTGAATGAATTAGTTTAACTAGAGACAAAACATCTTAGGAACCAAGATTGGTTGGTTGGTTACCAATGTCTATGGGTGGTGGTGACCATTTACCATCAGATGGCCGATTTGTCTGTCTGCTTAATTATAATAAATAAATGAAAACTTTAAGGCGATTAACTTAATGTCATGATTATAGCTCCCTGGCTCCATATCAAAGTCATCGATTGTAAGGCTGACAACGCAGTTTTGACGTTCAAGAATAGCTTTTTGTCTTAAGTGGCTCACGACGACGTTATTATGAATCCTGATCAAGATTATCAATACCCAAAGACTGTGTTAGTATGTCAATATTTCGTTCGAGAAGACAAGCTTGTATAAATGACTTTGGTGGCGTTTTAATTAATTTTTATTAGTGTTTACTTAGGTGAAATTGACATTACTTAAACTAATATATAAATAATTAGTAAAAAAAAATATTACAAAAATATTGAAGGAAAATACGACAGTTCAATTATCTTCAAGTATCGTAATAATAAGTAACTTTCGTTTCTATTTTCAAATTTATTTTCTTATCCACAATCCTAGGAGAACTGTCTCCATCTATCTGCCTCTGTCATTTTGTTTGTTCTTCTTAGTCCAAGGCTTTACTCAATTCAACACCATTCATACAGATATACGAATATTCATTTTATTTATTGTATAAGTTATTCTTTATGTGATTATGCTGAAAATAAACACAATATGCAGAACAAAAATAAAGTAAATAATAATAATAATAATATAATAATGTTTTTCCGACCGAACCGACCGAACCAGACCGATTTCGGCCACGGCGGCCAGTCTCAAGAGAGATTAGCCAACTACGCAGGAGATATTATAGTGCACAAGTGTATGCGCAAACACAGGTGCACTCTCTATTCCCTAACTCTCATAATCCGATGGGACGGCAATCCGACACGACCGGAAAGAGTTCAGGCGCAGGACCAACGGCTTTACGTGCTTTCCGAGGCACGGGAGTGAACACACTTCCAACTTCCAGACTCCGGGCTGCTACTGAGAATTTTCTAACAGAAAAACCCAATAACATTTTATTGGCCCGACCTGGGAATTGAACCCAGGACCTCCGGGTCTGCGGCCTTATATCAAGCCACTAGACCAACGAGGCAGTCAAAGTAAATAATAACAATAAATCAAACGTACAAACAACACGCCTGTGGAATTTTATTTATTAGAAGAAATAAAAACTCTTACAGATCGTCTCGATAAGTTTTTAAGATCTTGTTGTTAAATACTGCAGTGTACTAGCTTGTTGTTTTTTATAATATAGGCAGATAGACTGGCAAATGGGCAACTCGATGGTGAGTCATATATGGTAAGTCACTATCGCCCATAGACATTAACGCCGTAAGATATATTAACCATTCTCAACATCACCAATGTAACACTAACCTTAGGGATTAAGATGTTATGACCCTTGTGCCTTTAACTAAACTGGCTCACTTACCTTTCTAACTGGAATTTATTAATACTAAGTATTGCAGTTTATCGGTTAAATAAAATTAGTATTATTAAATGTTGTTTAATAATTATACTACTGTAGATTTAATTTATTTGTTTTCAAAACTGGATACAATAATATAGGTGGTAAATACAAGAACGCAATAAGTAACAATAAAAGAATTAATTGTATCTTACCAGTTGCAAACACAGAATGCAAACATTTAAAAGCAACTACCTCATATACTACTAAAAACCACTATATCTTAAACTATTGATATCTAGTTTTTTTTTTTTGTGTTAATGTCTATAAAAAGAACCGAGATGGTCCAGAGGTAAGAACGCGTGAATCTTAACTGATGATCGTGGGTTCAAACCCGGGCAAGCACCACTGAATTTTCATGTGCTTAATTTGTGATTATAATTCATCTCGTGCTTTACGTGTCTAATTTCACTGAAATTCTGCCATATGTGTATTCCACCAACCAGCATTGGAGCAGCGTGGTGGAATAAGCTCCAAACCTTCTTCTCAAAAAGAGGAGAGGAGGCCTTTAGCCCAGCAGTGGGACATTCACAGGCTGTTACAGTCTATAACTGTACTGTCACGTCACCGTCTTACGTCACCAGGCAAGGCGGTGAAGTGAGTATTGCTCCTAGGCGTTAGCATCGCGGCTCTGGGCGTGGTCAGTAGCAAGGAAAGTGCTTCTGCTCGTAGCACTACGTCACTTTCGTTTATTAACGCCACTCGTTTTTGGTCAGCGGAAACAGTGTAGGAGTATTCCCGAGAAAATGTGAGCGATTAGAACTTATTAGACTGGAAAACTTAATTATATATACGTTTAACATGATGAAAACACTAGCGCGATTTAAAAATGACATAAAAGAACATATATTGTTAAATAGAAAAAAAACAGTTTATATTATAACGTGAGTTGGATATAATTGACAATCAATCAGGAACACAATCTTAAATTAAATGCCCTAATAATCTAAAAAATGAAATTAAGATTTATTTCGTTTTCTCTAAATTGGAAAAATTAAGAAATATTTTTATTTCAATTGTCAAAAATAATGAAACGAGATAAAAGATTTCTTCCTCGCTTTATATCCATCTCATTAGCTATAATTTACTACGAGTAGGCATTTCACTGTTGAAATTTCTTCCATATTTCAGCTTCCGTGAGGTCGTTCAGATTACTTAACGGATTATTTCACAAGCTTAAGCGATAGCGATTTTGCACTTTTACGTAACGAACATTTTAAATGAATCGGTAAATTGGACACGTCAATCTTATCATTTCGGGCAAAGCGGTAAAGCAAACACCGAATAATGTCATGCTTAGTAATCTGTAAAGATGCACAAAGGCGGTATTTTGAATACTTTTACTCGTAGAAAAAAAAACTGCCGCTGCGATGCGTCCTTGGCCAGACACTTTATTGTGTCAGAAATAAATCTGTCACAACTGTGTCCACCTACCCGCATTCTAGCAACGGATCAAACAAGCTTAAAACCTTCTTAAGAATAAGAGGATGCATCTCCACTCATTTCTTTTACGTGTAGATAAAGAAAAGAATAATTTTTGTTGATAATATAATACAAGTATACAAATAAGATTTATTTAATATTGTGTTTAAACAAAGAAAAATTTGCAAAGTAATCCGATAACTGCCATATATTTTGAAATTCGTAACGTAAATGGAACATTAATTAATTTTTTTTCACTTATCTCCTTAAAATTAGAACACAGCCTGCCTGTGTTTGAGAAGATAATTTTCTTCTTAATTAACCCGCTGTTGAATGCCGTATTTAATTGGGCGTTTGGAACGTGTGTGAAGTGTGATGGCTCCTGCAAGGAACGTATTGTTTGAGTTTTTCTAATTAGGCGGATTAATTAAAAACTATGTTCATGAGGAAAAACTAACTATAGAGTTCCTTACTGATATAATCTGTATAAACTGGTCATAGATTTACATTTGATGTAACTTTACAAAATGGCGATTAAATTGTGCCTTTAGAGTTTATTTGAATATTGTATATTTTAATTCACTTTAATTTAATTTCTTGCTTTTGTTAAAGCTTGTATATTATATACTAGGTCCTTATATATGAAATTGGCGTTTTGTACGGGAGGAATATAAAGTCAATTTTTTTTTGAAAATTATATTTAATTAATCAAAGTATGCACCGTTGTTATCTATGCACTTTTGCCATCTCATAGGTAGATAATTGATCCCTTTATTAAAAAAAACATGGGGGCGAGAATCAATAAACTCTTTGAAAGCGGTTTAGACTACCACATCGGAGTTGAATTTTTTTCCATGTAATAAGTACGGTGGATGTCGCAGACATGCCAATTGTAGCTCATCTAACTTAGTGGTTGTTTGTTGTGCAGTGTGAGGTCTTGCGTTGTCGTGAAGCAGCAATGGCCTAGAGCGATTGACCAATCTCGGTTGCTTAGCAGCTAGTTCTTCCTTCGTGGTTTGCAATTACTGACAAAAGATATCTGCCGTAATCGTTTGGCCAGATTTTAGAAAGCTGTAGTGAACGATACCGGCGCTAGTCCACCAAAAACTGACAATTAACTTTTTCTGAGTAAATTTAGTGCAGGATTTGGCTGGGTCTCCAGAGTTCAGCCGTTGTGACGAGCGCTTTCGATTATCGTACAGTACCCACTTTTCATCACAAGTAATGATTCGATTTAAAATCCCTTCATTATTGTGTCGGTTGAGCAAAGTAACACAGCAGTCGACGCGTTCATTCACTCAATTCATGAGGTACCCATCGTTCAAGTTTTTTTACTTTCCCGATTTGCTTCAAGAAGATTAATACAGTTTTATCACTTACCCCGAAGCCTGCAGCTATCTCTGAAGTGCTTTGTAATAGATCCGCTTCCACAATAGCCTATTGGGAAGCGGATATATACGGATATATCAATTAATTCTTCATTTTCCACTTTGGTCTCCGGCCGTACATGGGGTTGGTTCTGAAGGTCGAACGAAGGTTTCCAGAACGAACGTTGAAACCAAAAACGTACCGTGCTTTCTTTTGCGACACCAGCGCCGTACACATCATTAATCCTTCAAGCTATTTCTGCAGCACTGGTGCCACGGTAAAACTCGTACACGTAAATATACCGATATTTCATGTTTTTCATTATGCGGTAATAAGCGACGCCAAAGAAAAAAATAATGAGGAAAAAACAAATGAATGACTGTTTTATAATTATATATTTTTTTATTTTATTGAAATGAAAATTTATAAATTTGAATTTGGAATTCTTAACCAAAGAGGATCTATTTCAGATCAAAGTGGCCAGTACGACAAAACGCTAATTTCATATGTAAGGACCTAATAAATAAAGATATATATAATCAGTTCTCAACCGGTTTCAAATCTGCACTGTTAAATTTTATTACATAGTTGACGATACAAAATAATACGTTTTTTTTTATATTTGCCGGGAGGGCAAATGCCTCTACTCTACCTGATGTTAAGTGGTAGTAGAGTCCAAACGCGAGGAAGGCCAGTACAGTCGGGAAGAAGGTTCTGCACTAGCCGCCCTCGCCTTGCCGGCCCGCAAGATGCCTCTTCATGCCTCGTTGGAAGGAACCCGGGTCGTAAGAGGAGGGTAATAAGTGAGCTGGGAAGGAGTTCCATTTTTTGGAAGTGCGACAAAGAAAGGAGTTGCCAAATTTCTTTGTGGGCGATGGAATTGATGTCACAGTTAGGCGGTGACATCGAGAGTCAGTTTTTGAAGGAAGGGGGAAGCAGAAATTAGAGAGAATAATTCCTCAGAGCACTTGCCGTGATACAGTCGATAGAAAGCGCTCAGCGCTGCTATCTCTCGACGCAATTGTAAAGGCTCGAGGGTGTTAGTGACCTTTACGTCGCCAATAATGCGGCCCGCACGTCGCTGCAACCGATCCAAGGCCTCAAGTAGATAGTTAGCGAAGCCATCCCAAAGGTGCGAGCAATATTCAACGCAAGACCGTACCTGTGTTTTGTACAGCAGGCACAGTTGTTGTGGCGTGAAAAAACGTCGCACCTTGTTCAGAACTCCGAGTTTCCGTGAAGCTGTTTTTATCACAGCCTCGATGTAATCCCTTGGACTAAGGTCGCAGCGAACGTCCATCCCCAGCATGGCGATTTTGCTTTGTATCACAAAAAAAAAGACTCCTACAAAACGCATCATATCGACGAAAGCAGAAATTAAAATAAAACATATTAGTAAGAAGTATATTTTAATTGATATATTGGCCATACCAACGATTCTTATTTTAAAATTATTTATTTTAATTATACTATGATTTGAATTTTAGAGTTTAATTTTGTTTTATTATTGAATAGGTGGGTGGGCAAATGGGCCATCTGATGGTTGTGGTCACCATTGTTTATAAACATTGGCGCTTTAAGAAATATTAACCATACTTTACATGCCAAGTAAGATGTTATGTCCCTTGTGAGTCCTCCTTTCGCCGACTCTATTGATATAATTTAAGTTTTATATGGCCATTTATTAAAAAAATAAAGTAAATAATAAATATGAACTTGATTACTATTTAAGTTTATTTATAAAATTTGTATTATATTGACTGATGTTTCGTGCTCATGTCATGGTCACGAGCTGGGAGCTCCACCTGCCTTCCAACATCTCCTGCACGTTTATCGTCTACTTCAGTTACACTTTTTATCTTATTTATTTCTACTATAAAGCTGCGAACACACTGCACTAACACAAGTGGCGCGCGCAAACTTTACAATATAATGTATGAAATTGATAGCATACAACGCGAAAGTTTAAAATTGGAACTATGTTGTGAACTATAATTTCAAAATCATAATTCTAAAAGTCCATTAATTCAAAGAGTTTTTACACAATTGTTTCACTCGTATTTAGTTAACACAGTTTGTAAACAAATCTAGGAAGTTGTATTTAATCTGCTCCTCATTTTTACATTTGATTGGAAAATATTATTATGTTACAAATATAATATTTTGTTTTGACCTCATTTGACAATAAGGAAGTGTTTACTCTTTAAGAGGAGGTATTTGCTAATCTTTTACTTGATTTTGCAGAAGTAAAACAAGTTTTAAAACAAAATATTGCATTTAAACTACATTATGTTTTTAAAGGCTGTGTCTGATCGAAAACGTATAAGCGTAAAGAGTAAAGTTTTCTCGATAGTTGTCACTTCTGAAATTCTTTCGTTTTATTTTTATAACGATAAAAAGCTTTTGGCCTCTACTACATTTTCTCACTCATACAACAAGCATGGTAACATCGGGGAGGTTGAGACAAACTACGGAAAAAAAATTTGACGACACTGTGTATAACATATATAATACATTTAATTGTGTATCCTGTGTTCATTTGTTTCTTTTTTTTTCAAGTAGCTATTGCCTGAATTTGGATAGTTAAAAATACCATACCTCTTAATTATATATAATTATTATTACGGTATTATAAACAATGAATTATTATTTTCTTGTACGATAACAATTTAAATCTAAACGCCTTAAAGTTTAACAAGGAAGGTGTTAATAAAGAACAAATAAAGTTTTACGAAATTGTATCGGGAGTACATATTACCATTACATAGTTCAGTAGACTGCAATTAAATGATTATAAAAAGAGAACGTTGCCGAGCTTTAACACATGAAGACAATATTTATCGTGGGACTCCCACGGTGATCACGCTCTTGAAGAACATGAGCCAAGGGATCGGCTATCACCTATTTATACGTGAGATAGAAGAAAGATAATTGCTTACTACACTATGTGACTTCAAAATACTGTACAGACGATCAACGCGTCAACGCGGAGCATACGAGAAATCAAATGTCAAAATCAAATTATGACGTATGAGAAAACGTTCCAATTTACGAATCGACCCTAAATATACAACAGAAATTATTTTAATATCGCGGACTGTGACTAATTTTTTTATGTTTTTAATTTTGAATGAATGAGATAATTTGTGCCAAAGTCGTTTTCGAATATTAAACTGTGTTATACAGCCATAAACCACTTCATCGGACAGTATAAATTAGGCACTAGTGTATCCACACAGTAAATTTAAATTACGACTCACTAATTGTTCGAACTAAATTTAACGCTGTAAAATACCACTATGTTAAAGAGGTCTCTGATATTAGCTTGTCCTTTATCAAACGGACTATTAGTGCGTTACATAAATAGTTTTAATTATTACGTATATTATATTCTAAATTAAAACTAAAACAAACTTTATTCAACATAACATTTACATATTGTAAAAAATCTACCGCAGTTTTGGAAAGAAACATTTCACACGTAAAAAATTCAGCATATATACATTGAGAAACGCCATTCAATTTACTTTTATTTACTTCATAATATAAATCAATTCATGGATTTGAAAGTAACAATTATGAACCTTAATTCAAGTGTAAGACTACCGAGTCGGAATATAAATATATTATATTTACATTCTAACTGAGTAGGGATATTATCGGACAGACGTATTGACAACATTTACTGTATATAAATACATATGTTTAAAATAATAACACTTATATTTATTTAATTATTTATTTATTTTATAGGAAGCCAACACAATGTACAATGTTTTTAGATGTCTGTCCCATAAAATAACAAATCAAAATAATGACACTTATTAACACTATACATCGCAATTATAGGCTAACTCATCATGCAATTTCACATTTTTAGCTTCATTCACTCCAACGTAATATTTTTAAAGATATCGCGTAAACAACACTTATACAAATAAATTAAGGAAGAATAAGGATATATATATATATATACATACATATACCCACACATACACATACATACATATATATAAATACGAAAGATGTAAAAAATTTATACACAAAAAACGCAAAAAAAAGAGTTAATTAATAAACCATTCGTGGCAGTACTTTGACATTAAAATTTAAATATGAAATCCGTCATAATATTCTTTTATTTTAAATTTGTATGTCCCCATGCCATCACCAAACAAATCTAAATCCGCCTCTTTATAAACATTATTATACGTTTTAAGGGCCCTGTTTAAAGGCGCTGTTTGCCTATATTTGTTCGTGAAAACCGACATTTAAAAGTCGGTATGTTCACAAATCTTGAACTCTGTCTCGGTACAACTAATTTTATTTCACTGAGAAGATCGGGGCAGTCTATTCTGCCTGATATGATTTTATGTAGAAAACACAAATCCATCACATCTCTGCGACTTGCAAGTTTACTCATGTTCTAATGTTTTAACATATCAGAGTATTTATTAAAATAATTTTTATTCTTGTCTTTATAAGACAAAAATTTTAAACACTTTTTCTGTACTCTTATAGATATACTTATAGGCATTAAATTTACTTTATACTGTCGATTTGGAATGTGTATTCTACCGGAAATAGCCGGCAGGTACTCAGTAGTAACTCTTAAAAATCAAATAAAATACATTATTCAACGATATAAAATTTAATCTATACTCCATACTATTTATGACCTATATATTCGTGTATTGTTAATAAGGGTTATTAATTAGTGTAATTTTAATAATATATATATTTTAAATATTTGACTCTAAACGGTTACAAAGAGGCCTCAATATAATATATACATAATAAGAAATACTTTTCATGAAACTGGATATATTTTTTATAACCGTATCAATTCCTCTCGAAAAATATCTCTCGAATTCTGAGCTTCTTGATTATGATATAGCTATTTAAACGCAACAAACCGTTACATTTCCAGTACTGGACTAAGCGTTCTGCTAGAGACGAATTCAATCCACCATACACTTCCTCTAGAAATTGAGTGATATAGATTTTCTCTCGACGCGTGGAAGTTTTCTCAGGATATTTCCTTTTATTTAAGACAAGCAACCTGCCCCGACTTCGCAGGAGTAAATTAATTGTATCGCGTGATATTTGTTCAACCCATGAGAGTATATTATCTTCAATCATCAACCGATCACCTAACAATTCATTTCGCGTACATATGTTTTTAATTCATTAAAACTCTCAAGCATTTTATGTACATAATTATAACAAATTATAATTACCGTTACATTACCAGCCTATGAACGTCCCACTGCTGGGCTAAGGCCTCTCCTCTCCTTGAGGCGAAGGTATGGAGCTTATTCCACCACGCTGCCTCAATGCGGGTTGGTGGATTACACATGTATCCACCTGAATTTCAGTGAAATTAGACACATGCAGGTTTCCTCACGATGTTTTCCTTCACCGTCAAGCATGAGATCAATTATAAACACAAATTAAGTACATGAAAACTCAGTGGCACTTGCCCGGTATTGAACCCACGATCATCGATTAAGATTCCACTGGGCCATCTCGGCTTACATATAATTACCGTTCTGAACTTAAAAACTAAAATAATATAAAAGTTATTACGTAAAATTTTCTGATTGTTGAAAAGAGTGACTACGGAATCTACATTAAGAAATGGTAGATTTATGATAAAATTAAAATCAAGTAAATAGCCTACTCGAATAAAGAATATTTAAAAAACATATACACATATATAAAACTAACCTTTTCTATAACATTAATACGATCCACACATACTACAAATTCATCCGAGAATAAGTTGATTCATTCAAAATTGGAATTACATTACTACTGTTCTTTTTACTGTGACAAATTCTATCCTTTCAATTACGTCAGTAAAAAGATTTGAAAATTCAATTATAAACGGTCCTTCAAATTGAAAATCAGCCTTCATTTGACTGTCAATGAATATTCAAATTGATTAATTCATTACATAATATAGTATGAAGTTTTGTAAAGTTTCATGACGTAATGGGATATGTATGTAGCGGAGTTAAGACTGTTTTAATTAAATAACGCATTAACGCACTTTTGGACTTGCCCTTGTTAAGTCGCGTCACACACTTTGAACATATTATTATAAGACTAGCTATCCTTCTCGACTTCGCACGGAATAAGGGTCTGCATAGAAAGTTTATATCATAATACATATAATTTTAATGGTTTACGCGGAACAGTTTTTATATACTTATAATTTATAGATGAATAGAACTTGCTACACACAAATTGAGTGAATTTGTACCTACATTATTGGAAACAATGTGGAATTCAATGTTGTTCGGAGGGAAGCGTAAAATTTTTTAAAATATTATAGGTAGATGGACGGGCAAGTGGCCCTTCTGATGGTAAGTGGACACTGATTTTACAAAATCAAAATCATTATTTCAAGTACAACACAAAAATGGTGGAATAAGAATAATAAGCAATGAAACGTTTCAAGCTGTTATATAAATATATTTTTTATTTTATAATTCTTTATGTATGACTATAAGAATCAATGTTAGTAGTAATTATGACGGTGGTACTTGTAGTTTTTTGACATTTGACATTTGACTATCAATCATCATTCATCATCATCATTTCAGCCGAAAGACGTCCACTGCTGGACAAAGGCCTCCCCCAAGGATTCCCATTTTGGCCGGTCTTGCGCTGCCCGCATCCAACGGCTTCCCCCGACTCTTTTGATATCGTCGGTCCACCTTGTAGTGGGCCTGCCCACGCTGCGTCTTCCGGTTCGTGGTCGCCACTCGAGAACCTTTCTGCCCCAGCGGCACTATCTATCTATCACCATCCAACTAGGTAGGTCCAACTTCGAGAAAGAGGTCAATCGTCGAATCCAACTCGGCTGGGCAGCGTTCGGGAAGCTACACGATATCTTCTCATCCAAAATACCGCAGTGTCTCACGTCGAAAGTCTTCGACCAATGTGTGTTGCCAGTGATGACTTACGGATCAGAGACGTGGTCGCTCACTATGGGCCTAATAAGAAGGCTCAAGGTCACCCAAAGAGCAATGGAGAGGGCTATGCTCGGAGTTTCTCTGCGTGATCGAATCAGAAATGATGAAATCCGCAGGCGAACCAAAGTAACCGACATAGCCCAAAGAATTGCTAAATTGAAGTGGCAGTGGGCGGGGCACATCGCTCGTAGAACTGACTATCAATAAGTAAGTATAATGTCAAAGAAAAAACGTTAACATGAAATTTAAGTATCCTTGTATCAGGATATAGACTTGTATAGGGAGAGGTATAGACGTGAATACGTTCTAAATTCAAATTTGCAACCTTGGTTCTGGATATATAAATAAGGTGAACTTTTAAACAATAAACTTTTAAGGCGAACTAAACTTATAAGTAGTACTTGCGAGAGTTTTACAATATACAGGAAGTGAGCAACATTTAGTTTTCGAAATATCTTTTTCCAAATTCAAATAGGTCATGTTTTAAAAAAATTTATTAAATCTCAGCATGATGAAAGTTTGATTAAAGTTAGTTAATTGGTACATTTTTATCAGTACACCTTATTTAATTTAAAAAAAAAAATTGTGTTGTATTACCAAAATTCTATTTAAAGCAAATAAATAAAAAGCAAATATCTGTGAACAATAGCACTGGCAGCATACACATCGTAACTGTCACGGACTTGTTTTGTTTTTTATTATTCTTTTAGGCGGGAATTGTTATCTATTAGTGTAAGATGTCGATATGATCTCTAAATGATTTTTATCGCATAATAAGCTTATTTGAATTGTTCCTTTCGTGTATTGATAATATGTCGTTATATTCGTTATTTCGTAAATAATTTCTTCTTTTTAATTGATATTATATTTATAAGAACATTCGCGTCTATCGAATGACTAATGAAACCTTATTAGTTATATATATTTTACTTTTTAAGAGCAGTATAAACCATTCATAGTAGTCGATAGTGTTGTGTTCAAGATTATTCTTGGCAATCTATCTGTTAGCTTAATTCACAAATTACTAATGCCTTAAGGATATTTACTTGGTTAGTATAGTTTAAATACATCACAACACAGCTGAGGTAATTATCCTGAGGGCACACAAGAGGCTAATCTGGGAAATTAATTTTAATACCCTCTGGCGTATCTTTTTCTGGTAACATGGTTTCTGGAATGTTCAATCATTCATACGAATTTTCCAATTTTATAATACATACTAATATAATATAGCATCACCTATTAAAAGTGCTGAGCGATAAAAAATAATACAAGAAAAATAAATTATTTAGCTCCATTCAGGCAAAAATTATTTTAAGCACCTCGGTAATTAGCACCTTTTCATTTTGAATCCACCATAATTTATATTTCACTCAGACGAGCCAAAGAAATCTTGTTATAACATTAATTAATGGAAACGAAAAGTAATTTTGATGAATCACGTACCTTGATTTATAATTAATTTGATATTATTGGATATTAAATTCATTACTAGTATTTTTTTTTTTAAATCGTAATCAAAGGGTTTAAAGAACTTCATTCGTATTGCGGCAGAGTGACATAAGACAATGACATTATAATATAATTGCTCAGAAAAACATTTAGTATTTTTAAAGAAATCGGAAAACAAAAGTTATTTTCACAGTGAGTAATCAAGAAGAAATATGCTTATATAAACTAGATGTTAAAGTATTATTTTATATTTTCAAATTGTTTTAGTAAAGACTGGCCCGTTGGCGCTATCGGCTGAGAACCTTCGAACCGGGGTTGCGGGTTACATTTTGTATTAACGTATATTAAAATTATGTATGTGAATATGTATATCAGTTGGCTGTCACCTGACATAGGAACTATGTTGCCTACCTAAAGAAACAGAGGACCGTTTCTAAAAATAATAGAATTAATTATACTATTAAATTAAATCGAAATACACTTTACACATGTTTTATATAATATTTTGATTATTTATATTTGATTTAGACTTTATCTAAAACAGTTCAGTGAACAGGTGATCAGCACCGCCTATAGATATCGGCGTTGTACGAAATATTAACAGTTCCTTGCATCAAATGCGCCGACAACCTTAGGAATTGGTAAGTTATGTGCCTTGTGCCTGTAGTTAAACTGACTCAATATACCTTCAAATTGAAACCCAGCAATATACCAATACTAAATATTGCTATTTATCTAATGAGTGGAACCTACCCGAACGGATTTTCACAAAGCCCTATTTAAGTAATTCAATACCAAAACAATCTAATGAGAGAAGTTGCTTTTGGCCAGCAATGGAACTTTATAAACAATAGCGTTCATCCTACTAATATTATAAACGTGAAAGTTTGTATGTGTGGATGGATGTTTGTTACTCTTTCACGCAAAAACTACTGAATGGATTTCATTTAAACTTTCCAATAATATAGCTTATACATCAGAATAACACATAGGTTACAATTTATAAAGATATTGTGTTACCTGTCCAAAATATGACTTTAAATGTAAAGTAACTAGGAAAAAACCTACCTTTCTGCGAGCTATTCTGGCGTGCGCTGCCATAAACGTTAGTTACACATAATTATGTAATGTATGATAGACATCATTTAGTTTAAATGCGCGATACTACGGGTGCGGTGTAGCGAGCCGTACGGCGCGGTTCGCCTCCGGCGGCGGTGGCGGGCGGTGCGACGCACTTGTGTGGGGGAAGAAGGCGCTCATCGCTGAGTGCGCGACCCGAACGCGGGCAGACGCGTGAAGGCAGACATCGTTGACTGTTGTCTCCGTTTTGCGAATTTTCATGGTTATAGCGATTTTTTAAAAACGGATTGTACTTCAAGTAATATAGGCCCAAGATTAGGTATTGGCAGTTTTTTTTTGGTTAGGAGTTACACTTAAATAAGATACTTCATTTTTATTTAAATTAATAGATATAGGTTACTTACCTGTTCATTATACCGAATTCCTTCTTTTTTTTGTAAATTACAAAGGTTGTAGGTAGGTTAGTAATTGGTCCTTTTTTGGTTGATTTATAATATTGTAAATAACGTGTGATTTTGTTTTCTAATTAGCAAATTTGAATTGTTTTTTGCCTAATAGGCATTACTATACTATTTAGCTATAATTTTGTTTGAATATGCAAGTATTGTACTTTTTTAAGTATTAATTTATATTTAACATAATAATTACGTACTGTATTGTTTGATGTGTACAAAAAGCATTTAATAAGAATTATGCCGCGAAATCGTTAGTCTAATCTTTCCCAAAGTTCTAATAAAGCTCGAACTATGAAAGTAGCTAGACTTAACGAGACGTTTCCACAAGCCGAACAGCGAAGACTTGAACAGGCAGAGCGTCAGGCAGCTCTCAGAGCTGCCGAGACACCAGAGCAGTCCCAAGCTCGGTGTCGACAGCATGCTGATTATTTGACATCTAAACGGACTAATGAGACACCAGAACAGTCCCATGATCGACGTCAACAGCATGCCGAGCATCTAGCATCTCAACGGGCTTCTGAGACACCCGAACAGTCTCAAGCCCGACGTCAACATAACGCGGAATCTATGGCATCTCAACGGGCTTCTGAGACACCCGAACAGTCTCAAGCTCGGCGTCTTCAACAGGCGACATACTTAGCATCCCAAAGAGCTACAGAAACCGCTGAAGCTGCTGAAGCTCGCAGACGCGCTCTTGCTGAAAGGGCACAACAGCGACGACTAATATTTACAAGAAACGCCTGGGGGGTATTCGATAAAGCTGCATTTGACTACGACGAGACACTTGATTACGAAAGCCACAAGCTTATAAAAATAGAAGCGATGAATAAAGAATGCAGATTTTGCGGTGCACTTAAATGGAAAGAGGAAGCTGCAGGCATGTGTTGTTTGGGAGGAAAAGTAGCTCTTCCTTTAATAGACGAACCAGTTGAACCCCTTAAAGAACTTTTTTCAAATGAAACAGACGAGTCTCGCCGTTTTCTAAAACACATAAGGAAATACAATACATGTTTCCATATGACATCTTTTGGAGCTGATAACATTGTGTCGATGCCAGGATTTTACCCAACTTTTACAATCCAATGGCAAATATACCACACGATTGGCTCTTTGCTTCCTGCTACTAATACGCAACCAAAATTCTTGCAAGTTTATTTCATGGGTGATGAGGAAGCACAAGTTGATAGGCGTTCTGAGTACGTACCAGGTGTGGAGAGAAACACAGTCCAAAAAATACAAAAGTTTTACATGATCACAACGTTTTAGTGCATGAATTTAAAA
This sequence comes from Nymphalis urticae, assembly GCA_905147175.2. NCBI lineage: Eukaryota > Metazoa > Arthropoda > Insecta > Lepidoptera > Nymphalidae > Nymphalis > Nymphalis urticae. Next base: position 9,058,295 of record LR990004.1, on the reverse strand, counting down.
TGGCTAAAGATAGAGTGACTTGCGATGATTACAAGGTTGTGATACACCCATATCGTGTTCCACGTGGTGAACACGAAAGACGATTCAATGGCCCGACCACAACTCGACAACAACGACTCGGGACATTGTTATTCAGGCGCACGATGGCCGGCTCACTAGAGTTCCGGACACTCATAGATTTTATGATGCTCTCGAGTACCCGTTAATTTTTTGGAAAGGACAAGAAGGGTACAGTTTTGATATTCCTCAGACAAACCCAGTTACAAAACAACCCATACCGAACAAAAAAGTGTCGTGCAAAGACTTTTATGCATATCATATGATGGTACGTCGAAATAATTTTAATTTATTGCTTCGATGTAGACTTCTCCTTCTTCAGTTTTTGGTAGACATGTATGTCAAAGTGGAGAGTGAGCGCTTAAGATTTATTGCCTTAAACCAAACAAAACTACGAGCAGAAAACTACATACATTTACAAGACGCGATCAGGAATGATGCGAATTTAGATCCAAACAATTTGGGTCAAATGGTAATACTCCCATCGTCATTTGTAAATAGCCCTAGATATCTTCATGAGTACACGCAGGATGCGTTCACATACGTGCGTAACTACGGGAGGCCTGATTTGTTTATTACAATGACATGTAATCCCGCTTGGCCAGAAATTACTGAAGAGCTCATTCCAGGTCAAAATTCAACGGACAGACATGACTTAACAGCCAGATTATTTAAAATAAGAGTTCAAAAATTGGTTGTTTTACTTACAAAAGGTAAAATATTTGGAGACATGAAATGTTTCATGTACTCGATTGAGTGGCAAAAAAGAGGTCTGCCTCACGTACACTTACTGCTGTGGTTAACGGAAAAATTACGCCCTAACCAAATTGACGAAGTCATAAGTGCGGAGATACCAAACCCCGAAAGTGATCAAAAACTCCACGTTACTGTTACGAAAAATATGATGTTAAAATATTGTCAAGCAGTTATATTTTTCAAATGCGACTCAAAAAATATTTATGTCATAATGTTAGTTCTTTTTTACGCCACGCTAATATAAACTACTCCAAATACTAATCCTGCGTAGACGAAGTCGCGGGCACCAGCTAGTTTTTAATAAATCATTAACGGGAATTCAATCAATATTAAAATTTGATGCTAAAATGTTTTAAATTATCTTTAAAAGCAAGGCCTTTGTCCGTGAAAATAAACTGTTTTACTAAGAAAACATTTTCTAGGAATACTTCCTTTGAAGCTCTAGTTAAAACAAGAACACAAATTGTTTTTCTTGCATATTGTTTTCATTAAATATTATTAAACTAAGATAATTAAATTGTACAAAAGTAGGTTTATTTGGTAATCTAAAACAATCTAAAATCTATTGATATTTTTTTTGGAGCTCAGATAAACTCGTAGATTTGTGCGTTATCAATCGAACGACCAGTTATGTTTGACCTTGTTAATTTCCTTGGTGTTTTTATACACTAATATATTTTTTTTAATAAACAATTTTTCACAGGCAACAGACCTTCTGTTATTGCCTATTGATTATTATATATCTATTGGTATATAGTGTATAATGGTATTTTACAGTTGGCATGGTTCATCTTTCTATTATTTTGATTAAGTACATATTTTGTGATGTTCCTTCAAATTTTTATAATATTTTAAACTGCAAAATTTGTTACAAGTAAAACACAAACTTGTTAAGGTTAATATAAATATGACATTTAAATTTTTTAACGTTCTCGGTTTTATTTCTCAATTTCTCCATATTATGCCAAATGACATAATATAATCAAACAATTAAAATTTTTGAATACCCACTTTCACATGCGTAGCATTTTAATCCATCCTCTCATAAGGAAGTGTATAAGATAAGACACATCAATGCAACATTAACAATGAATCCCTTAGCAACTAGTAAAACGGATCTGACCTTAATGTCCGACAAAAATGTTAGTAGCATGGCCTTTAACGCTTACAATTTGACACCGCCACCCCTAGTTAATTAAATGGGATGAGATTTATCTCTGGAATACACCCCGGCAAATGCGGGGTACTATAATCCGTATTGAGGTCCGTAATCGCAGATTGTGACCTCTCCCCGCTTGCGCAAAACTTCAAGCTTTCGTTGCTTATATCCATTTATTTACGTCGGAGATTTAGCAACTTCGCTAAATGATAGCGTTAAAGGGAAAATAACAACCTGTTATTGTTCCAATGTTGGCCAAATGTTAAGTTCCTATTAAGAAAAGGTCGCAGGACTTATTTTAACTGTAGTGTTGATTAGGGGATATATATGTTTCACCATTTTTTCAAGTATGCAGGTATTGTTCCTGTCGTGAATATAATAAGCTATTAATTTAAATAAAATATTGGATTTCAACACATGAACTGTTTGAAATAAAAAATAGAACTGTTCTATTAGGTCAATATCTATAACTGTAAAATTATTTTTGGCAGGCAGGTGTTTAAATACACCACCTGATAGTAAGATTTTACCTTCTACACTGGTGTTATAAGAACCACTTCAAACACCTTTTTTCCGCCGTCCGTATAATTACACTGGCTCACTCATCATTTAAATCTGAAAATACTAAGATGATGGGACAACTTAAAACCCACCGTTATGCTAGGCCACATGACATAAACAGGTGCTACTGGACATATTGAATACCAAATCATGTAATTTTAAAAGAGTAAAACTCTTTATTAGAATTTAGTACATCTTATTTATTAAACAAATGATCTGCACTTAGTTCATAGTCGTGTCGGATTGATGGCCTCTCGCTTTCTACTTGCGAAAACATTGTCTTCGAAAGAGTTTTTCTTTACTGTTTCCATTTCCACACGTTAAATGTTAGTTCTAGTTTTCATAGCATTTATTAATATAAAGTGTATTTTTTTATAAACACTTTTGGATCCTTATGTTCTAATGAAAAATATCGCTTATGATGTAAATTATTTAAAAATAACCGACAAGAAACTTAGTAAAACCACTTAAATGTGCTTAGTCCCTTTTTTTTGTCGAGGTGGAAAGACCTTTACGCCTACCGCCCGGTCCACGACTGGGACGGTTATGTGGGACTCACAGGGCAGAAGACCACCGGTCCTACCCACTAAAACCTCCCCGTTTCCGTCTCACCGCAGGCGGCGGGGTTACGGGAACGCGTTAGCTCACCACCGCGACCCCGCCAGCGGCCGTCGCTATGGGTTAGCGATCCACCGAAGGGAAACGAGTTTGAGAGGCGGTGACTTTTTACGGTCGTTGCTGGGTGGACGCAACGACACCAAAACTGGGCGAACCCGCCTCTCCCTCCTCCTTCTACCTCTTCTCCTGTCTCCGGCAGCCCAAAGGACCCCGGAGTCCACCTACTTGCCACGAAGCCGCTCGCTAGTCCACTCTGCTGAACAGACCCGTGACAGTTTCGCCGCGTTAGTCTCAGCCGCGGTCGACAAGCATTCCGGGAAAAACATCGGATTGCTTGTCGACCCCGTTGCCCAGGGTGCACCACGTGGAAGTGACTGACATGCACCCCATTTGTACGTAGTCCCCCTTCAATATGACTGAACTTATCTGGTCTCTTACTATACTTTTATCACCAAAGTTTGTCTGAACGACTGCTTACCATTATTATTTTAAATATTTTAAAAAAATAATGGTAAGTTGTTCTCTCATTCTTTATCTGTTCATTAGATAAAATGTAATGAAGTATGAAAAATACGCAATATACAAACATAAAAACAAATAAATATTATTTTTATATTTCGATCAAAATTTCTTGAATTGTACTTTTATAAAAATGAAATATTTCAATATGACTTATAACATACGTTCCTCTCAATTTAGGCTCTATCAGTACTATCAGTCGTGGCAATCTTCCACAACACACGCTGAGTCAAAGCCTATTCGGATACACGACAAATCTTCGCGTCTTATAAATCTTTCAGACCACGACTTTATTTTACAATTTATTATATGTTTTGTTAAAAGACGAAAATATATTATATCAAAGAGAATATTTACACGAATATTTTTTTGGCAACAAAATTAAAATAAGAAAAGCCGGTACTTAAAGATTAATTAACTTTTCTGTTACAGCCAATTATGTCGACGTATTTGTAGTCGTCGCCTGCTGATTCTGTATTTAACGCTGATATATGAGCAGGTACTTAAAATGACTGTTATTAAATTTACAATTTTGTGTGTTTACATTGAATTGAATTTAGGAACCATCTTTTTCATATCAATACGAAGTGAGGTTAGATCGACAAATTAAACCTACATTGCACTTGATTGTCGTCATTACAAGAAATAAAAATCGTGTCTAAATGGAGACGAATCGTTACCAGCTCGAGGTTTATTTCTTCACTAAAGAGAGGAAAGGCGTGAAAACTTCCCGAGTTGGCTTAAGTTAAGCGGGTAGACATTCACAGCATCTTGTTCTAAGATACCAGAAGTTTGTTCACTTTCATGCCTGCAGACTGATTCACGACGACTTTAGAGACACAGTTTAAACTTGTCTCATTGGTGAAGTTTTTGAGAGTTTGTTGAATTTTTAAAAGTCTACCTAAGAAGTGTCGAAAAGAGACTTTAGTGTTGGATGTTTCAGACTAAAAGATAAATCATATAATTTATTTAGAAACGCTTTATTATTTTTGGAATATTTGAAATTGGAATAACAATGAAAATAGAAAAAAAATATTGATTGTACTTCATTTTTTAGAAGCTTATGAAATTATATTATAAAAATTTAACATAAATATTGTTTATTGTGATACAAGTGGATTGCATAATCATTTTCGTCAAATTAAAATGATCGTGATTACGTGAAAGTTTATACTAGGTTTAATAATATATTTTTTATAATATACAAAATCGTATGCTTTATAATAAAGAGAGAAGACTAATAGACTAATTATAATTTAATATACTATTCAATATAAGTGTGTCACTGGTGAGTAAGTCTTTGCTACTTTATATAAGTAGGTTGCTTCAAAGCGTGTTGGTGGATTTACATATGGTACATATGCGACTGCAATCGCCTAGCACGAGATGAATTATAAATACACAGTGAGCACATGAAAACACAGCGTTCCTTGTTCAGGTTTGAACCTGCGATCGCCGGTTAAGATTCCACCGTATGTGAACTACTGAGCCACCTCAGCATCGCATCTCGAAGTAACATTATATCCAATTTTATTAATAAATACTTTTTCTTCGTATTTTTATAATCAAACGATAATATTACACGATATTCTGTTACATATTCATTAAAATTTCCATGAAATAATGTTATAATGTACTTACGACATTCTGAATCTGACGTAAAGCAAAACATAGTAACAAATTATTTATAATTGTAAAATGGTAAACAATATCAAATACATTAGCGGTGGTTAATATTTCCAACGGTGTCAATCTCGATGGGTGGTTTATACGATTTACCAGTAGACCGATTGGAAGAAAATACCTGACCGTCTTCGACAGACTAAATATTAACAGCAGATAGCAGGAGATTATATTAAAGGACAATAATGTAAGGTAATAAAAAAAAAAAAAAAAATTAATATTGTCATAATTCAACGTAGAGTTTTATATTGCTGCCACTTATAAGCTACATTTAATGTCCTCAGGGAATAAGTCAGAAAAACTGTAAATAACGTGGCACTGGTTCTTTATCTTCAAATATTCAAGAGCGGTTTTAGTTACGAATGCTGTGATCTCGTCTCTGTGAATATTGAATGAACAAACCACTTTCCGATTATAAATATAGACAATACATAACAGGCTTTTACATTTATTTTTATTTAATTTGATTTTTTGTTGTTTTTTTTTTGAAAGTTGATTTTTTTTAGACTCGTGAAGTATGGATATTATTTTGACACATACATTTTTTCTATTTATATCTGTGACATATTTAAATATCGAAATTCGAGTGTTTCAAATGTAACCAAGTTTAGATTTTACTTACCGCGTTCTAGTTAATCATTCAATATATATTTAAATTAATTGTGTAACGCTTTTTAAGTTTTAGATACATGTCATATAATTCTTAATATAATAGAGTATGTATGTTAATTGTTGGATTACCAATTAAATAAATACGTAGTAAGGGTGTAAAAGGGTTTAATATTAAAATACTATTTAAACGATTGCTACACATTTGTTGCCTTAATAATAAGAAACTTTGTTTTGCTTATAACTTTATGTTAATGCATTATAAGTTTGATCGTGTATTACAAAAAGTATGATCAACTTAAGCAACTGAAACACAGGAGTTATAATAGTTTAAGAGCAACTGAACGAGTTTCTTACCGTTTTTTCTCACTATTGGCTGCTTTTTTATGAAGTATTCAGACGAACGGGATAATGGGTATGTGATAAGTGGTTCCTACCGCTCATAGACATTTGCGATGGCAGAAATAATAACCATTCCTTAAACTTCCAATGCGCCACAAACATCAGGAACTAAGAGGTTTTGTCCCTTGTGCCGGTAGTAACATTGGTTCATTCACACTTCAAACCGCAACACAACAATAATAAGTATTGATATTTGAAGATAGAATATCTGATAGGAAACCTACCCACAATATGTGTACCTACCCACGGTGGTACCGACACAATGACTATATACTTTCCGAGGCACTAGTAGAGACAATTAGTCTAGTGGCTAGTTTGTACGGCTGCAATTCATTCAGTTCTATCAGAGTTTCTCAGGCTCAAATTCCGAGTCGAGCTGATATTATTATGATTTTCCATAGAGAAAACTTCAGAAGCAAAATAAAGTTGGCAATGATAGTGCCGTGTAATTTATGTAACGTATTAAAAAAATCCAAATTATTTTACGGGTATTTTAATGCGTATATATAATCAAATAAAAACCGAATTACTTCAATATATGTGTAGTCACGGCGTTTAAATACCTGTAAAACTTTAATTAAAATTTAAATAAATTTAACTGACTTTAATTCTTCCAAAGGACTTTACTACTAGTAATATCAAGGATAGTTTGATATAGCAAGCAAATTGGAAACTTCGTGTCAGGTTCATTCACCTTACAGAGTAATTTTATGCGGCACCAGATATTAAGTTGGCACAAAATTAAATCAGCAGTCTGATATCCCTCGGGCTGAGTAGAATAAATGTGCCTTATTTGCATTAAACTGAAATTGTGGTTTGCCTTATACTTATTTATTTATAAAGCGCAACTATACTCGCGTTTGTATTTGATAATACAATTTTGATTGTTTCATTTCATCAAAGCATAACTGTTTTCATTTAGAAAAGAATATCATGAAAATTGAAAGCTATATAAAAAGGGGTTTAGCAATAAATTATTCTGATACGACATTGCGAAGTGGATTTGCCTCAAATACTTTCTCTAACCCTTGTCTGCCATGTGATCGTTTTAGTCCTACTTATAGAAATCACGAAACTTCAATTAGCCATATTATTGCGTATAATATCATATATAGTTGAATACGCTCGCGTGTTAGGGGAGAGAGGCAGGTGTTACGTAGTTAGTATATTTTTGTTTTTTTATTAGAACCTACGTGATTTAAACACACTTCGAACTGAATTCATTTCAGTTCAAACAAAAATCTCTGTCCAATATAAAGCCTTGAAAATGCTCTACTATTTTTCAGGGGATGTTGAATGAAAACCGCAAACATTTTTTTAGCTGAAGCGTCATTCGGATTGGCGCAGAAAGTTTGCACTTTTAACAATGGTTAAGTAATCACCCCGTCCCTCAGTTAAGTTCTTTGACAATAAAAGCGTATTTTTAAAACGAAATAGACCTTTTTTAAATGATATTCTTAAATTTGAATATTTTGAATTTGGAATACGTTACGACTTACACACACAAGAATGATTTATGAGTGCGGAAGGTGTTTAGTACCCTATGTTCTTTTCTGTACCTGTGACGATATTTATGTAAAATTACATAATTCATATATTTATTTATAATTACAGTGAAAGTATAACAAACATACACTATCTTTCGTTTTTATAACATTAGTAAGGATGGACAAATTTTGCAAAAGCAGGTCATTTGATGGTGTCTGGGGTGACCTTGAAATATGGATTTGAAGAATTATAAAATCGTGCTGGGCGGTGAAGGGTCCTGTTAACCTGCATTTGTTGGCCACATTTATCCACTGTGCATTGCATTGCGGGTAATATTTCTTACAGTGCTAATATTAATGATAAGTGGTATATAAAAGTAGGCACCTTTATATAAAAGTAGGTACCTTTATATATATAAAATCTAACTAACCTCTGAACTTTCCTCGAACAGACATTTACAGGCTGTTACTTAATAAATCACCAAAATATACGAAGTAAACAAAATACCCGAACTACCCTTGGTGGAGCGTTAGCCCGTCGTTAAACAATAGAACGATGAATTACTGACAGAAATACCAAGTAGAATGGAGTTGGCCTGGTTAATACACCATTGTTATAAATCCGACCGGACAATGACGGACATTTGCTTAGATTCATCACGTGCAAAGCCACAAACGCCACGGCCAGTTTACGCCCAACATACAGAATGATAACTTCGTGAACATACCGTGTTCCATCCGACCTCAATTACGAAACGCCGGCAATTGCAATAAAAAAAATGTATTGTGAAAATCTGAATCTTTTTCCTCAGAATTGGAAGTATTGGCAAGTGTTTTTGTTATTATGGACAAAATGAAATTTTGCTCTATATAATGCAGTCTAATTGTATTTTTTTTCTTTTTAACAATAATTAATTATCACTATTTTATATAGTATGTGCAATAATATAATACTTACTAATATTATAAACGCGAAAGTAACTTTGTGACAACGCTTGTGAAGCTTTCACGTTCTAACTACTTAAGAGATCATCATGCATAACACGTCAGGTACAGAAAAGAACATAAGGAAATAGTAGTAAATATGTATTGTATATACTGTAACAGCCTGTGTCCCACTGCTGAGCTAAGGCCCCCCTCCCCCTTTTTGAGGAGTTTGGAGGTTATTAGGTTAGGTTTGTGTATCCATAATAATATTCATTGTTTTAATTTAAATAGTAACGGACATTACATTTAATCTGATTAACATATATGTTGTACAAAATTATATATTAACGAAATTATAATGTCTATTAAGCAGTCATAAATAATTTATTTAAAGATTAGTAAGTTCACATATTTTTTAATTACGCATTTTAAAGCGAGCTTTTACGAGTTGATGTACGAATAATATATTTAGCTCTCTTTCGCGACTCGTAATTATCATAAAATTTTACTCATAACTGTATAATATTAGTTCAATAATATAACGCTAATATTGTTTATGTTAATATCAGTTTTTATGCCCATAATCATGAAATCGGAGAACCTACTCACCCGTATGTCATTCGACATGTCCCCTCCGATCTCTGGGTTTGACTTTGATTGATGCCCATAGACTTACGCTTCTCGCGCTCTCGTGGGATTCCCCGACTTGAATGATGTACACACGATTCAGATTCTTAAGTTATAAGATTTGGTGCACGATAGAAAATTTAGAAACGGAAATGATTGACAGACGTAGTGATCGTTGAAATTGCTTTCAACGTCAATAGTCACAGGATCAATATCCGTTTGTGACAAATATTTATACAGTCCGAATGAGTTTTTATTTTATATAACGGAGGACATTTGATTTACATTTTTGGCTATTGTAGGTTGTGCAGTATTTTTTGAGGTTTTGATTTCATTTTTCTCATCGTTACCATACAATCAGTAAGATCCAAAACCTTCTCAAACCCGAAACGAGGCCTTAGCTAAGCAATGGAATATTTATTACTCTTACTATTATGTAGGCTATTACTCTTAACATAATTATATGTATTACATATGTTAAATATTATAAAGAAGAAGACCAAAAAGAATATATTTTGAAAAAAAAATGAAAAAAAAAAACAATTTAATTTCATACATCAAAACCTTTAACGAAAGCGCTTTAATAATCCAATATTATTCAAATATTACTATCTATGTACCTCTAGTATATACAAAGTGATGCTAAAGATAACAGTAAATACTGCAAATGATAGGATACTTTATGTCTGTGATATTGATATGTTCTTCTCAACTTCATCTAAAAATAACCGTTTTCTATTAGTATATATTGCACCATCACCATCAGTAATATATTGTACCAATGCTAACTAATCAATATATAATATGTATATAATAAAGCTGTATGTATACGCTAATCGTAACTACTGAACGGATCTTGTGATATTTACAGGCAGATTAAGCTCATGGGCCAACATTTAGGATTCGTTTCATTGAAATCGAATGACAGTGAAAAAAGTTATTAAAAGATAATTGTCTTGTATAAATAAATAATTGTCTTGAGTTGATAATTCGTCATGTATACACATAATAAAGTAATAGAAACCGTATTTAGAACCGTAACCGTTCAATTGAATAAGTTTATAAAAAAACGAGTCTGGGCGATTAATATAATAAAAATAAGAGAAGATTGTTTTTTTTTAAGATATATAATAAAATCGACTTTCAGGCGCACGAAGTCGCGGGCACCAGCTTGTAATTAATGGGTCTTAACTTCATTTGGTTTGCAAAGTCAAAAACTATCATTATCGCGATTACCCTTGTCACAGGGCAGTTAATATTTAAAGCCAACACTGATGCTGAAGTAAATCTTCCTTACAAGACCCTCGTCTGTCTGATTACTACGTTATTGTTACAGAGTAAATATAACAGTTCCATAATTACTGTGTCATCTAATTTAAACTGGTTTAAACTACAATATTTATTTTTAAGTAGCTTTTTCCTGCTAATATATAATTAATATTCTTTCTGTTAATATAAAGTTTTAATGTTATGTATATGTAATATTGAATATATAATGTGATAGCTGGATATGTATGGGGTAATGTAAATCTTATTGAAGAAATTGAGAAGTCGAGTGAAATTAAATTAAAAAACAAATCGATTTAAAAAGGAAATAGATAAAATATATACGTTTTTTGTTTGACGATGATAATGCCCTGATCTACTCCGGTCATCACTAGCAAACTGCGTTGAAGGCGTAGTCTCTATTCCCTCACGCTTATAATCTTATAAGACAAAAATCAAACGAGACCGAAAGAGTTCAATAAAATCCGAACTGCTATTTGGAGTTTTTAGACTGACACACATAAAAACTTTTTGTTGAACCTACCCAGGATTTGAACAACATCGAGGTATGCAGCAATAAAAGTTAGTCAGTAGTATTTTTATTAATTACTTTATAAATATAGAATGCACGAATGAAACAATAATTTTAAATATTCATTCTGTGATTACCTTTAGGCCGTCCTGTAAATTACCCGTTTTTCCATTAATAATGAAGTGCCTGTTCTTTGACCTTTACTCCGTAATGTAATTACTATCTTTTTTTAAAGGGAAATTAGAAAAAAAATCTTTTGAAAATACTTAAACATTAACAAAGTTGGGAACTCATTTGAACTAGCAATTTCTAGTTTAACACTTTTTTCTTTCACCAGGACGAAGCCTGCTCTGTTAGAAAACAATCAAACTTTTATAGAGTATTTTATTTTGTGCTCAGAGTTTTAATGTAAATACTAATCACGGAGATTATCTTTTAGTATTTCGGTCGTTGACAGGAATATATAAAAAAAAGTTTGCTTTTCCCGCGCGTCGGAGGTTTTTCACGCATTAATTTTTAGTAAATAAAAAAAAACGTATTATCATTGCGAAATAACTTCATACAATGGGCGATCTGTTGAAAAATTTGTTATGTTACAACCTTTGAGAAATCGGGGATATAATAAGTCAACGGTATTATTCTTACTTGACGGATAAAATTAAGAAACATATTATTTTTCTTGCGTCTAAAAACTTTACGATATAAAAGCAGGAATTAAACTCGATGTTTCCTAAACGGTCTTTAGAGATTGTAATTAAGAATTTCTCTTCGTTACCTTCATCTACTAAATCAGTAGATTTACAACTTGAATTATGGGAAAGGGTCCTTGTTTTTTTTTTTTTAAAAAAAGCTACCAAATTCTCTCTTTCGTATTTAATTTAAACTGGACCCTTATCTTAACGCTTTGAGAATTAACCTCACCTCTTTAAGGCGTTGACTTAAAGTGTATAAAGTTAAATAATTTCTAAGAAATAGTGCTTTAAAGTAAATAAATAGAAGATAAAATGATATTTCGGTGTACGATTATACTAGTCCTTTAATAAAATTAGAAGCGTTTAAAGCGATGTTATACAGATTTTAATGATTATTTTGTCATTTGATAGGTGTATGTAAATTAATAATGGAGAGAAAAAATATGTAGTCATTATTGGATGCCCCGTGTGATACATCGAGATTTATGGCTATTGAAATAATATATAATTAAAGAAAACAATTAAATAAATATGAAGTAAAATAAATGAAATCAATTTTTTATATAATAATATATAGAAACGATGTCCATATATAGTATATACGCTACGCATACACAAGGAAGTAGCAGAGAGTATGACGTCGTTAGAAAACGCTAAGCCGTTCGCCGTCACGACATACATGTCGTTATTACTTCCAAGGCGTGATAAAAGAATTTAAAACAAAAAACAGTTGTGTTTCCTAGTTTTTTCCCTCAAAGGTCAAGTACCTTAACAGTTTACTTGATTGAAATAGCTTTTAATTAATTATAAACGTAATGATGATAAACATAAAATTCAAATTACAACAATTAAATATAGCTGTCAATTAAATTGAGTCGCAGAAACAGGTGCATTTAACTGAATGCAATAAACCGCCACGGACGTATTAATGTAATTGTTGTATCGAAATTGAGGCTTCGACGTAATGTGTATCAATAAACAGCATACGTTTACGATTTGGATTTTTTCATGTGCCCAACAGCCGGTTAATTTAATTTCGGCAAAGATTTCGGTTTTAATTCCTTAAATCTTTTTATCTGAAACATTAGTGAGCCTTTATTAGTAGCGTATAAGCCACAACCGAGTATGTATTCTGTAAATTTTTTGCAGTGTCAATTCACAACGAACTGACAGAGTTGTCAATATTGACATCTGTCAATATTTTAGTTTCCTAAATTACTACAATTATTATTATTTTTAATCTGTATATTTCATACATCTTTAAAATGTTTATTATTTAATAAATGAATTGATTATAAGTAATTAATAGTTTTATTTATTTAATTACCTCCATGTATGATTTTTACATTACATTTTTTGGTTAATTTAATAAATAATATATTTTTTTCTATAATAAATTCACAAAGTCAATTCACGATTCGTTCTTTATTTAAAACTTCTTGTTTTTAAAGTATGTCCAATGAATGTTTATTATCTAACAATTGTTTGAAAGTTTATACACAGAGCCATATTACGCGACAGTTCGTTGTTATTGTGGACGCATTAATCTGAATAATTTATAACAATGGCTGACAATCTCATTACTATTCACGGTCAATATAACACAATAATAACTATTCTCTCTGCTCAGTTGTTCCAAGTGTAATTTATCACAATTAGCCATTATTATAATCTGTATCTAATTTATTATATCTCTATTTTTAATTAATCTGTATTTTATTTTTAGGTTACTGTGGGACACAACAAATAAATATATTTCACTTTATTTATTTGCTTGGCAGTGAAAGAACACATCGTGGGAAATGAAAATCTTCTGCATGTTTATACTCGCATTAGAGCATATAGGCCCAGCGGTGGGAAATTTACAGCCTTTGCTTTACTTCTATATAAAGCGCTAAAGATAACCTACAAAATTCCAATTGAGTTCAATTTATTCTACCGTGGCATCCTCAATTCATTTCAGCGACTCGTTATTACGGTATCATATGTAATTGTCGCTTGATCTTTATTCGGGGTAAAATAATACGTATACTGGAATATAAGTTTACAAAACTGGAAATTCCATTACGTCGCTTTGAAATGTAAATGATGTGTGATGGACCGCTGACAAAAGCTGAGACGTTCCATAACGATATACTGATGACGTAAATGTTCAGCGGTTTGTATTTTAAAATATTAAAATTGTTTCCTTTAGGGCTGTATTCCATACAGTATTCAATACATAATTCATAGACAGTATGTAATGAATTTGACCTTGAAAGTGACTAACCGTGCAAGACATTCAATGCACAAGTTTGTGAGCAAACAAAGGTGCACTCTCTATTTCCACACTCGTATAATTCGGTCACGGCAATTTGATACGTATGTACTTTAAATGTTATAATTATTACAATCAATGTTGCATAACATTTTCTGTCATATCACGATAGTCATCTGCGGTTTGGAATAGTTCTATTATTACGGGTGATTAGAGGTTCCATTTTCAAAAATTTGAATATTGATTAGAAGACAATCAAAATACTGGAAATATATTTATTTATTTTATTTAATTTGTTTTTACAATTTTAACATAATAATTCGTACATGTAGATGTTTATGTAAAACATTCAATCAGTTGGCAAGAGTTTTATACATATCATGTATATATCGTAATAAAGCCTAATGACATGTGACCACACAATTTAGTACAACGACAGTGATTTACAATGAGTTCATAATTAATTCAATTTAATTAAACATACAGTTATGTTGGACTGACAATCAGTTCTACGTGATTATTTTCGTTATAAATTGAAACGTTACGTTATATTTTCGTTTTTAATGTAATTTATCAGCAAATTTTATTAATTCTTATATTGTTTATTTAATTTTTGGCTTTTAATCTCGCGAATAGACGAAATTTAAATTTTATTTTTGATGTTGTAAACCTTTTTTTAACAGTATTCTGAAATATCCGTGCAGTGACGGATTTATCCGTGCAGTGAAGGTTATCCGTGCAGTGACGGTTATCCGTGCAGTGACGGAGAAAGAATACATTTCATTGCCCCTTTCCCATGGGTGTCGTAAGAGGCGACTAAGGGATATCATCTGGTGGTAGGATGATAAACATCCGCCTGGCTTGTTACCACCGTACGCATGGTGAAAATCTCGTGAAGTGGCTTGCAGCCGCGTTTCGAGGTCAGCCAGCGTACAGCCAGTGCCCGAGCGAGCATTGCCGCGATGGGTGTTGGTCCAGTGGAGACGGCTGCTGAACCAATGCCGGGGGAAACACGCCTCCACACTTTGCCCATCCCTATCGTGGCAATACGTCGCTCGCTTCACGTCTCTTTACGAGGCGTGAAGAGGCATCTTGCGGGCCGGCAAGGCGAGGGCGGCTAGTGCAGAATCTTCTTCCAGACTGTACTGGCCGTCCTCGCGTTTGGACTCTACTACCACTTAACATCAGGTGGAGTAGAGTCATTTGCCCACCCGGCAAATATAAAAAAAAAAAAATAATCATAGAAAAACATAAGGCCTACCAAAATATCTGATCACCTATTCATTCATTTATTAAAAAAAAAATTGCTGGTTCTTTAACTTTAATATAAATTATATTTTTAAACAAGCGTCATCGTATTGAAAATTTTCAAACTAATCGGAACTGCGAACTGGTAAGATCCTTTTGTGAAGTAGGGAATGAGCTGATGATTCACACCCCTGAACAGATCTTCATAATTCATAGCTAAGAACCATCTCGACCACATCAGGTTTCAAACAGAAAATACTCACACTTATATCACCCCTCGTTTACGTCGAGGGTTATAAATACTTATCCTTCTGATTATAAATACCCATAAAATTATGAAGGTTAGTATTATAAGTGATATAACAAGGTAACTTGTTAAGCATATTAGAATAAAACATGTGGGACCGTCAAGATATTATATTAGCAAAGGTACAAGCGGGTAGATTATGATAAATTACTCAGTAATTTACTTAGTTTTAAATACAATTAACTAATGTATATGTTCCTTCAAATAGTAGCAATTACCAAAATAAACTTAATATGTTACTTAGAATGATTAATAATAATAATGCACATTAATTATATTACAGATAAAACAGCTTTCTCAGCGCATCCTAGCTTACTGTAACTTCTAGCCTAAACTAAACTTTTTTTATTTATTTATGAGATAAGCAAAAAATAAGCAAAATGCCCATAAATGACAAAAAAATATCAATTGAGTTTTTTAATAAAAGTTCGTACAAAACTATCTGAAGCCGTTGCCAAAAATTAACAACAAACCAAAATATTCTGGGAGGGGGATTCAAGGGGGAGGTCCCCTTAAAAAAGAGAGAGAAGGCCTTAGCCCAGCAGTGGGACATTCACAGGCTGTTACTGTACTGTAAAATATTCTTAGAAAACGAAACAGTTAGCTACCTATATATTTTGAGAAATTAACCATTAGTAATTAAAACTAAACTCAAAAACAAACAACGTTACAGACACACGCGAAACACGGATCAGATTTATTAAACACAGTAAACGAAAAAGCATGAAGATAAATATATAGCCATCTATACAAACTTATGTTAATAAGGGCGGTTCATGCAGCACCTGCCGCTTACGGCATATTTACATAAATATTGCAGCACGGCCATTTCGTGCGTTGTTCCACTCGGTTCTAGTCCACAGGTATTTAGAATAAATTTCACTGGCTTGTGTAATTTGAACACAGAGTATATTTGATGTAGAAAAAACATGGTATTAGTGTGTTATTATATTATAAAACAAAAACATGAAATTTAATCGGAGTAACTTGTATTGTATGTCTATTACTCTTTCACGACAGAACCACTGAATCGATTATGATGAAATGTGATTTGAAACAAGCTTGAACCCAGGGAAGGACTATTTATTTTAATAATAATGTACTCTGGATCGATTTCGGCCTCGGCGGCCAATATCAAGAGAGATTAGACAACTGCGCAGGAAATATTATAGTGCACAAGTGTGTGCGCAAACACAGGTGCACTCTCTATTGCTCTCATAATCCAATGGGACGGCAGTCCGACACGACCGGAAACAGTTCAGACTCAGGACCAATGGCTTTACGTACTTTTCGAGGCACGGGAGTGTACAAACTTCTAACTTCCAGACTCTAGGCTGCTACTGAAAAATTTCGACAGAAAAATCCAATAACTTTTTATTGGCTCGACCATTTATTAGTATAGTTTTATCTGGTTTGGATAACTTGTTTGTTCATGAGGTTCGTGAGTTCAAACGCCTGGTGAGCCTAATAAAATATTTTATGAATTATATGTTAAAAAGACAGTTTTTTTTACACCAGGCGTGAAAAAAAATTGCTGTTATGCTATTGGGCTTGTTATACTCCCCACGAGGTTCCATCTCAAAAAAACATTGATATTTAAACGTGAACGTTTAGCATGCGCTTTTAACGGTCGCATCGGATTGTCACTCTATCGGTAAACTTACTTGTGCTTTATCCAATTGCACAGAGAACGTCATTCTTCTGCGCAGTTAACTATTCCTTGAGATTTTATTACCGTGGTCAAAATTCGTACGTACGTAATGTTTTATAAATACATATAGTATATTATGTATTTTGACCATATTTATTTATTTAATAAGCACCCTAAATATATATATTACACAATAATACTCAAAACATATACATATAAACAGTTTATGATATAATCAAAACGATTTTTTCAATATTGAAGCATTACACTTGCTTATTTTGTCAAACCAGAAACTACCATCGGTTCGGAAAAGATACACCCAGTAATATGTATATCAATTGTAAGTGAACATAACATTCATAGGTCATCTCGAAAACATGATTTATAAAAGAATACGAATTTAAAGTAATATTAAGTGGATCTATTTTTAATATTATTTCGATGATGAACTCACCGACACAAAATGATCGATGAGCGATTTTTTTTAAAGTATTGAAACCATCTTGTAAGATGTCAATGCCATGTATATTTTTTGTCAATTCGTTATGATTAGCATATATATGCACTAACGAAGCTAGCTTACCGAGACTAGTTTTCGTGATAGGAATATAGATCGGAGATATTTGTGGGAAACAGGTTAAGGATATTCGATGTAGATGGTCGCTGCACTTATCGTTGTTGTTTATAATTTTATACAGAAAACCATAAAACCCAGAAACCTATATAACGCAGAACTACATATACATGAAAATGAAATGAAATTATTAATATTTTATATGAAAACCTTGTTTAAATTAATAGTTTATAAATTCTTACGTATTCTAGATAGAACCGCAGAATAACTTTCCCACGATAATGGATCTTAACACTGAATCTAAATATCTTAAGATAAAAACAGAAATATTATGAATAATCTCTTTATTAAAATAGGTTCATTAAATACTTTTGAAATGTCATGTAACCGACTTAAATTGAATGTAAGGCTGCTCAGTATTCTTGAAGTATATAGTCGACTATAAAAAAATCAGCCTATCTGTCCTGTATGGGAATTAAATAATCTTCAAGCTTTTTGTCGCTTGAGAATGAGAAATGCATCGTATCAAAGATTTCACCACTGCAGTCTTTCAAAGGCTTACCGCGGTAACAATGCCGCGGGCTTAAATATCGTTCGTTTTTTAATAATGCAAGTTTATGCGTTCACTTCGTGGTAGGGCTTTGTGCAAGCCCGGGTAGGTGCCACCCTACTACTTAACAGCAATACTTAGTGTTGTTGTGTTCAGTGGGGAGTGTGAGTGAACTAGTGTAACTGCAGGTATAATGGACATAACATGCAAAGGTTGGTGGCACGTCAACGTAACATCAGGTGAGGCATTTGCAAGTTCACCTATCTATTTTATAAAAAGAACATACACATTTAGATACAAACAAAACTTCGTTAAATGATTAAAAAAATATGTAACATGTAAATAAATAAATGTAAATCATAGTATGATCTATGTTATGCGTCTATTTATTTACTTATGGATGTATATATTGTTAAGAATTAATTTAGCCCCTTCTTACATTTTTTTTATCAATCCTTGAGACCCTTCAACGATAAAGCCGCATTTTGCACCGCAACTTCTATTTGATTTCTTCATGCTATGTATATTGAATTTAGTTCTTGGAATGAGGGGCCAGTGCTTGGTAGATACTGGTACTGATACTTGGTAGCTAGGTGGGTTCGATTCCCACCCAGGACAGACATTTTTGTGCATAAACATATCTGTTTGTCTTGAGTCTGGGTGTAATTAATCTATATAAGTATGTTTTTACAAAAGAAAAATAGTATATGTAGTATATCAGTTGTCTGGTTTCCATAGTACAGGCTCTGCTTAGTTTGGAATCAGATGGCCATGTGTGAATAATTATGTACCAGGAATAATTAATATATTATAAAAAAGCTCATATTGGATGCGTGCTTTTCACAGCTAAACATTATTCGCTAACCCTTCTAAGATGTCTACTCTGTATAAAATATGATCTCGGCAGTATAATGCCTCTTGGACGTATTTCAAGGCGCCCACGTGCTTAAGATTCGCTCAATATTTCATCCCATGAGATTAATTAAACAGCGCCAAGTGGCTTTGCTGGCTAAGAAACCACTTCAGTGCTACAATTAAAATGTGTAGAAAAAAGTAATATTGTCAAGGGTAATTCATAACTTTAAGAACTGTTTTTCAATAATTAATAATTTATTATTAAGTTTTCTCTAGACATATAAATTGGTACTATATTATTTTTATATACTTTTGAATTATAATTTTTCAAGTTGAAATTTAATTAATATTATATGAAGGGTAGGTACCACCCACTCATCAGATATTCTACCGCAAAACTGCAGTACTTGGTATTGTTGTGTTACGGTTTGAAGGGGGAGTAAGCCAGTGTAGTAGTTCCCAAGGTTGGTGGCGCATTGACGATGTAAGCAATCGTTAAACTTTCTTATAATGCCAATGTCTATAGGCGTTGGTAACCACTTACCATCAGGTGGCCCATGTGCTCGCCCATCTACTATCCTATACTATAAAAAAAATTATCAATATAATAAATTAAAAAATACAATAACTGTATATAAAACTATATTTATATAAATTGTAAAATACAAAGATAAAATATACGATAAGTTCTCAGTAAATGTGTAGTTTTATCACGTGATAAAGTAAATTAGGTGAATTATCTTGAACTTTTAAAATAGAGATTCTGAATAGTCGTAACTACGCGGAGCTTAACATTACTTTAAATACCTTTAAAGCGCATAATATTATTCATTCTAATCTTAAATATAAGTTTATCTTTGAATTTTTTTCATTGAATTTTTATTTTTATTTTATATTACAAAACAAAATGAAATGTACGCGTTGATTATCCCTTTTTGCAGAGTCAAGTCGATGTAGTATGTGGAATATTTAAATAATACGGGTTCGTTCACAAAATAAGGTATAAGCCGAAAATTATTACTCTTGATTATTTAAAATTAAAATTTATTTTTAAAAAAAAATTACCTGATCGCAAAAATATTTTGCCCACAATGATAAACAATTAACGTTAAACATAAAAATTAAATATATAATGAAATATAAATAATTATTTTTAATTTGACAATAAATAATTGTTAATAATAGTTTCTTTGTCTATTTATTCAACCTTTTATTTTATTCAAGGCGTTCTAAACCAACTGCAGTAAGGCGACGCCGCTTAAAAGAAAAAGTGATAAACTCCCTCCCTAGCATCCACAATCAATCAACCCTTAAAGAAAATCATATAAATAATCTTTCACATTTCTTCGCTTCCTTTTTTAATTCGTTGAATTGGAACGATTTTTCTAAACTGAAATAATAATAAAATGCAATTTTTTAATGTTTTTTTTTTTACTTTTATTTAAGTTTTACTGTCTGTTTGTATACCGAAATTGCTGAACGGATTTTTGTGCAGTTTTCACAGGTAAATTAAGCTCAGCTTGGAGCAACATGTAGGATTGTTTCAATGAATTTGGATTACAGTGAAAAGAGTTGTCGTCATTTAAAGATGATTTTAAATTTCTATAGAAGATATACATAAAACAAAGCAGTAGAAACCGTGTGGAACATAAATTAAATAATATAACAAAAACGAGTGTGGACTATAAAAATAGAGTAACAGAACACGAAAATGCATTTTTTTAATCGTAATAAAATCGACTTTAAACCTGACGAAGTCATGGACACAAGCTTTTTCATTACACGATGAAGAGAATAATATTAAAGTTAAAAGAAGAAGGACGAACTTAGTGCAGTCGATTGGAGAGCCTTAGGTTCAGTTCGCGAACAAGACGTGTTGAAAAGTTAGATAAAATTAAAAAGAAATGATCGCGTTTAACTCGCATTGTTACGTGCCGGTTTAGAGGGTGAGTGAGCCAATGTGAGTACAGGCACAAGAATTTAACATCTTCGTCCCCAAGGTTGGTAGCGTATTGGCGATATAAGGAATGGTTAATATTTCTTACATCGCCAATGTCTATGGGCAGTGGTGACTACTTAACATCAGTCCTAATAGCTCGTCGGCATACCAATATCATAAAAAAAATAAGAATGATTTACTAATCTATTTTTATACGAAGTTTATTCAACGTTGATATATTTATTTGTTTTCGTTATTTAAACGCATTTCGTCGAATTTTATGGTCGATTTTTAGCTTTTGTTTATTTACAAATATGAACCTTACCTTTATGATAATATATAGTATTATCCATTGAATGTATTATTAAAGCCCGTCAGATAAAAAAACGCGGTAAAAATAAATAAAATGAATTTCCAATATTATGCCCGGACGTGATATCAACGGTTGATAGTGAGAATTCACTACAATCGCGGCCAGATAAAATATAAAGCTCTTTTTATAATATGTAGTTTAAAAACGGTATAGAATAAAATGAACAAATCATATTTCTATGATATAACTTATCATTTTTGGTTGTGTCTCCACGGTATTTGATAACTTTGACGTATTGGTATTTAAAATCATAAATATGCCTGACTAGCCAAATTTAGAAGAATGACGTCAATATTATAAGTTTATTGCTAGTAGGGCTTTGTGCGAGCTCGTCTGGGTAGGTACCACCCACTCATCAGATATTCTACTACAAAAGAGCAAAACTTTGTATTGCTTTGTTCCGATTTGAAGGGTGACTGAACTAGTGTTATTACAGGCGCATTGGCGATGTAAGCGATGGTTAACATTTCTTTCATTGCTAATATCTATGTGCGTTGGTGACCACTTACCATCAGGTGGCCCATTTGCTCGTCCGCCTATACTTTAAAAAATAATAGTAAGCATAAATTCAAGCCCATCAACCAAATGACAAATCATGCACGACGCACGCCACATGCGAATCACCGATTGACACAAAGGTAAAATACATATATTTATTTTACGTCTGCTCAAAATAGGAAAGAATAATATTATCTTTCAGTTGGATCTAAGTTATTATGTTATGTTGGAATTTATATTTAATTATACGGCTCTTTAATCCCTCCGGCTTGATTACATTAAGTTTAGATGATGAAATATTTTGCGATCGCAATATAATTTCTAATATTTGAGTTATTTTTAAAAATAAGTAATGTGTGTACAGCCCAGGTTCATACGAAATGTTCTCACATTTTATGATATGGACGGACTAATAAACGAACCATGGGGCCATAGAATTGTCTTATTTGTTCCGACAATACATATTAGTTAAAAAAAATTCAACCTGGTGATTTAGAAACTTGAAATTTTGAATATATCTCAAAATGAAATGCGAGAAACAGAGATTCTGTTATTCCTTAAAGGACGGCAATGCGCCTGCACTCTTATTTGCTTATTTATTTATTGATATAAGAAACACCATTGACATATTCACAAAGATAATAACAAAAAAAATACGATACTAGACTAGTTCAGTGTCATACACCATTACAGGCATTTAAAACAACCCTTCGATGTTAAAAGATAGATAGAAGAAGATCATAAAATTTCTCCGAAATAACAATACCTCATATATTATTTGAAATGAATGCTTGAATGAAATGATATGATATTTTGATAATTTCATCCTCTATAATGTCGTCTAACGTGTGAATGTGAATGTCGCCTAGAAGAAGAGCACGGCGTCCGACGTGTGTATGTATGCTCGTATGTATGTAGACGTACCTTCTTTCTTCTACCCGATACTTGTCAAGCTTAGACAAACAATTGGAGGGTAGAAAATGTTCAAATTCTCTAAGAATATATTTGTACTCTTAGCAAAGGGCCATCTTTTATTCATCATTTATTTTTTGTTGTTCTCACTGCAATATTAGCAGTCTCGCTATGTAATAAAGTGTGCGGTTATAATAAAGGTTTTAAAGTTTGTCCAATTTTCCTGTCCCGAAGTATAAGATCACCTTTTAGCTTAAGAGCAATATTCATAAAGGGTAACGTGAAGGTTTTCATCGTAAATTAGGACGTGTTCCAGCACCTGTTTACTTAAAAATACCTAAAAAAATTTAGGTAACAAAATTTCGAACACTTTTCAGCTTTAGTTAGTTCTTAAAGTTAAAAAAATCTGTGTTCCTATTTAACTGTATATTATGTGTATGTATTGAAATGTCACTTGAACTTATTGTCGAACTTTTGACGGGTCGGTTGGCGTGGTTAGTAGATACTTACACGCCGAGGGTTGTCGGTTTGATTCCGACCCAGGAAAGACATTTGTGAGCATGAACACGTCTGTTTACCCTGAGTCTGGGTGTGATTATCTATATAAGTATGTATTTACAAAAAAAAGTAGTATATTTAGTATATCAGTTGTCTGGTTTACATTATACAAGCTCTGCTTAGTTTGGAATCAGATAGCCGTGTGTGAATAATGTCCCAGGATATTATTATTATTATTAACTTTCATGTCATTATATGAGATTGTGATTTGAACTTATAACACAGAAACACACAGAGTGCTTCTGTGTTGTCAGTGGATGGATTGGATTGGATTGGACACAAATGGATTTTTATTCGAAATTGATGCTTGTGTTACCGATATTTTGTTATGTTTTATAAAATCACAGCAAATACATGACATGTTACAAGATATTTTCTCACATTATCTTATAGGATTCAAATAAATCGCAAAGCTTTATATACTATATAAAGCATTTTATAATAACGTATAAAATTTGTCCAGTCGGATTATAACTAAGAAGGAATAGAATTACACTTGTACTTATAATATTATAATTTATATTGCACATGTGCGCACATAATATGTTCTACGCAGGCTGTTCTCCCTTGAAAACAGTCATAATAAATATTTTTGTTACTCTAAAATAAAAAAATACGTAAATGAAGGTAGTGATACATTTTGCTTTATGTCAAAGTCATGTATACAAAGCCTCGACACTTGTGCTGAATAAAAGTTTAGTGAAAATCGCTGAGCGTGTTTCATAACAAGGCAGCTTATTTGTTGAATTAGTTTTATGTTTTTCATACTTTAACAAGAAACGTGGGAAATACGAAGCGCAGACAATGTATGGGTTAATTGGATGGGGAATTAGGTGGCGTGATGGAATAAATTACTACATAATTTTTATATTTTATGTTTAATTAATATTATTTATTTATATTATAATTATGAGATTAATATTTTGATAATTTTATATTTTTATTATACAGACGAGTTTTTATCATAGTGAACTCAAGAGAAATGTACGGTTAGAACAAATCGTAACGTATTTATAATATTGCCATTACTCATTATTCTATTTATATTGACTAGCGTAAAAGTGAAATCTACGTTTTTTTATCATGACAGGTACAAAAATATACGAGCGTTTACTAGCAACATAATTTGTAGGTACCACCCACTAATCAGACATTCTACCGCAAAACAGCAGTACTTGGTATTGTTGTGTTCCAGTTTGAAGGGTGAGTAAGCCAGTGTAATTATAGGCAGAAGGGACATAAAATCTTAAGTCTCAAGGTTGGTGGCGCATTGGCGCGATGGTTGACATTTCTTACAATGCCAATGTCAAAGGGCATTGGTGGCCATCAGGTCGCCCATATGCTCGTCTGCCTTCCTATTCTATATATATAAAATAGACTTTATTGAATTGTTATCAAAATACATCGCATTCCAACGCATTTAATTGTACGTACATATATACATTCAATAGCTTCGTAATTACACGGATGATTGAGTATAAGCTCTCCTAGATCTGTTCAGTTTAATATGGCAAATATCTAACAACTATCGAATGGCTTAAGCTACTTAAATATTTGCTACTTATATATCTGTTCGTTTGTAGGGATTATGATTTCGATTAAGCGCTTGATTATTGCAAATAACTCAGGTACAATTAATTGGTACAGCTGTTAGGTTGAAAAGCTGTAAATTCTGAATAACGGTTGAAATCCCACGTCAGCTTAGTGAAAACTAGTTGGAGTATTCAGTATCACATCATCATATCAGTGGTAAGTGTCATGTCTCGGAGAACACGTAAAGCCGTTGGAATTCCTGATTATAAGCTTTCTTTATCGCTGGAAAAACGCATTACACGTTTCCCCCACGGGAACAGTGGGGGAGTATATGGGGCTCACCGGTGTCTAAGGTACCGAGTGCGCCTCGGACATTGGAATACCCACTAAAAGACCGCTTGCGCATGCTACCGTGACGCTATGCTAGATCATAAACCTTACTGAGGTTACACTTACGACATTTTTACGACATATACCTCGTTAAGCGAGGATTTAATCTGAATTATATATTCAATCAGAAAATTAATTTTAATAATCTAATGAATATTCTCGTCTCATTTGATAGAGAGAAAATTATTATAACAAGAGATAATCTTAATGAAAACTAATTTGTACTCAACAGTTAGTGCATTCTAGCTTCGTAAACAAACTGAGCCCCGCAGTCAGGGGAGGTAAACATTTGCATTGCTCCAGTATCTGATCCACCATATTCGGAATATTTGCGTCACACCACTTTAGCCTCAGCATTAACTACTGATCAAATTAAACTTTTGCCTAGAAATCACATAGATTCATCTCGTGTTAGTTACAGTTAGGTTTAATTGTTTATTTATTTGGACAGACCTCGAGATCGGCTGTGGCTTAAAATTTGTAAGAAATTTTAGTATGTTGTGGTGCTTTTAGAATTTAACCGTTTCTGATATTTGGCAAAATAATCATTTGAGCTGATTATAACTTTATAAAGGAAATAAAAGATCTTAGTAAGTAATTTTCGAATTTTTTTACAGTTGATGGAGGCATAATATCCACAGAAACTAATATTTAAGTTAATTTTTACAAATTAAAGGGAAAATGACACATTTCTTTGTCGCACTTTCAAAAAATGGAATTCCTTACCAGCTCACGTGTTCCTCTTCTCTTACAACCCGGGTTCCTTCAAACGAGGCGTGAAGAGGCATCTTGCGGGCCGGCAAGGCGGGGGTGGCTAGTCCAGAATATTCTTCCCGACTGTACTGGCTGTCGTCGCGTTTGGACTCTACTACCACTTACAGTCAGGTGGAGTAGAGTCATTTGCCCTGCCACCAAATATTAAAAAAAGACTTAATAACATTTCTAAATTTTCGCTTCAAATAATTTTTACAATAATAATTGAAACCTTTATTAAAGACATGTTCAAATACTTTTTTTAAGTGAAAACTTTACTGATATATGTTATTCAGCAATGCGATACATATATGTGTATTAAAATTTAAAAAGAAATCTAAATATAAATCATATATATTACAATTAAGTAGAAATCATGTGCTGTTTTGTTTTATATTTAAAATATTTCTAACTATCTATATTTTATAAATGTCTTGGAAGGAATAATTTTATTTAAAGATATGATTTAGTATGGAGAAGTCTAAAACTATTATAATTAAAAAAATGTTCTTATAAGCTGCGTTATTTATAACATCAAGTAAAATAACACGGTGTCCTGACCGGTGTCAGCGACGGCATCCAATCGCAAGAGAG
This sequence comes from Nymphalis urticae, assembly GCA_905147175.2. Lineage (NCBI taxonomy): Eukaryota > Metazoa > Arthropoda > Insecta > Lepidoptera > Nymphalidae > Nymphalis > Nymphalis urticae. The sequence goes on along the minus strand of LR990004.1, from coordinate 9,031,408 downwards.
TTTAGCTAACTGCGCAGGACATTATAGTGCGCAAGTGTGTGCGTAAAGTTTGTTCCTGTATGAGATCCAGCTATCATTCAATCCATACATTTTTGTCAGACATATATAGACAAAAAAAACCTAATAACTTTTGCCAATAAAAAGACGAACAGGGTTCAACCCCGAACCTCGGGATTTGCTATATTACCTTTACTGGTGGTAGGGCTTTGTGCAAGCTCGTCTGGGTAGGTACCACCCACTCATCAGATATTCTACCGCAAAACAGCAGTACTTGGTATTGTTGTGTTCCAGTTTGAAGGGTGATTGAGCCAGTGTAATTACAGGCCCAAAGGACAAAACATCTAAGTTCCCAAGGTTGTGTGGCGCATTGGCGATGTGGGCGATGGTTAACATTTCTTACAATGCCAATATCTAAGGGTGTTGGTGACCACAACGCGGTAGCCCCGTATTATACACACACGCAACCAAAGACAGTAAACGTCTAGTTAGTTTTCTAGTTAACACTTATACGAGTTCACAGTTAGCAAACACTTAAAACAGAAGCAAACTAAACGTGTCATACATCCGGGAAAGTAAATGTTTGTTCTACTTGACTTTACTTTGCAGCTAGATGTTGCCTGTTTTTTCTATTTGTTTTTTTTTTCGTCTGAAGTTCTCCAGTCATTCGTCTGGGGATAGTTTAAAGAAATAGTACACTAATACTTGTGATGTTTTCATCAGTTTTATATATTTTATTCTTCTTTAACTTATTCTTTAACTCTTTACTAAGCCTTTTTTGTTTATTTATTTTAATTTTTTTTGTTGGTTCTTAGATGTATTATGTAAGTACGTTATAATTACAGATTTAACATTAAGTGTGTAGTTATACTGGCAGAACTTACGTCACAAATTGAATTTAACGATGTTAAAGCGGCGGGTTTTGGTAATATGACATAATATAATTCTTTTCTAAATTCTACATTTTATTATTTGACACCAGATTCGCCAAGATTCTCTTGCTTCCCAGCATATGCCTCTTCTAAGCTGCGACTAAATTCCAACATGATTATTATTCTTGTAATACCTTCATTGACGTCACGTATTTGATCCATTCTCAATTTAGCAATATTAAATTTGCATAGCGGTATGAACGAGTTACTTTTTTCCCGCTATCTCATTTTTTACGATGATAGACTCGGAATTACTTTCTTACCCCTCTTTATTTTGTGACGTCATAAAACGGGCTCTGAACACGAGAATGTTTACTCGACTTGTGCCTACAAAATGCCTATGGTGTAATTTCTGTTCGAAGCTCATTTCCTCATATCATTCATGGGACTGACTTATTTTGTGGCATCATAAAAAATTGATCGAGAAGGTACTCAACTTGAGCCAAGAAACTGCAAATGATGTGTGATTTCTGTTCTTAATGCATTTTTTTGTAAGTTATATTCAGATTTTCGACGGCCTCGTTGGTCTAATGGCTATATTAGAAGCTGCAGATTCCGAGGTGCCGGGTTCAAAATCTAGATTGGCCAGATGAAAAGTTATTCGTTTTTCTATTAAGGATTTAAAGTAGCAGCATGGCGTTTGGAATTTGGATGTGTTTACTCTCCCATGCTTCGGAAAGCACGTAAAGCCTATGCCTGCACACTTTCCGTTAATGTCGCATTGACGGCCCATCGAATTATGAGAGTAAGGGAATGGAAAGTGCAACTGTGTTTGCGCACATACTTGTGTACTATAATATGTCCTGTGCAATTTGTAAATCGCTATGAGATCGACCGCCGTGGTTGAAATGGATCAGAAAACATCATCATATTCAGCATTATTATAAAAAAAATAAGTCACTTTATCGTTTAGTCATGTTATATTTTTCAAGTTTTTAATAAAAGCAAGGAAATTGATGTAGCTAAAGCGCTTTAACTATATTTGATAATCATTTTATTAAATTTATACTGTCGCTTGAAATTCATGAGCGAAATAAAAATCTAAGTTAGCAGGAATGAAAAATATATTATACAGCTAAAGTTTGTTTAATTTAGTAAAAAAACATATGACTTTATGAAAGCAACCTTCATTTTAAAAATACGTATTGAGATTTGTACCCAAGTTGAAAAGTTATCCTTATAAAAAGTTAAAGCGTGTGTAACAAATCGGATGAACACTGAAGTGTCTGGTTACTTCGCAAATACATAAATCTATCAGCCTTTCCTTCCTGTGTCATAAAATTGCAGGCAGTAATATTTAGGTGGAAACTTAGTTCCTCTTTGAAAATGAAATGTAGCGAACATTTTCATACGCGTGCCAAAATTTTAGTGCGTCGACTTTTTTCCGACTGTCATTTAAATATTCCCTTTTGTATCTGATTCGTTTTACAAACGGCGTAATTATTCATACACTTCAGTGCAGCCCGTTTTGGGTTATCGTTTATCAGTTATATGAATATAAATTTCTTATATACCAAGTGACTAAATAATAGGGCTGTACGAGGTCTTGGATTCAAATCCAAGGTTATGACCTTGGATTAAATAACCACTAAATTTATCAGTAAGATATATAAAGTAAACAAATGTATATAGAATATATATAGTTTAGAATGATATATGAAATTTAATAACGAAAAATTCAAATATATAATAAATATTTACATGCAAAACGACTCAAAAAAATATCTTTGAATATATTTAGCATTAAAACAGGTGTTAGATATTTTGTAATAACTTCTCATTAAATAGTAACACATAAACCAGTGACTTTCTATTTATAGCGATAAATCGTGGGGGAAAATGAAGGCTGTGACTCGTTAGCCAGTGCTTTCGCGGCGACGACCTTAGAGTAATAAAATAAAATAGAAATGATATGCGTGTCTAATTTTATTTCCGGTAATGTCGCATTACCGACCCATCGAATTATGAGAGTAAGGGATGTCTTGAACATCGACGTGTGGTTGCATCGCTTGCAGTCTTCTATCGGATACATTTCGGAGAATGTGCGCCGGAATTACATTATCTAATTCCTTTCGCCCCCTTTTTATATCGGACGGCCAGGCAAACGCGACCAAAGCGCCATGGGTACACAGTGGAACTTCCCCGCCTATGTACGAAGCGCTTTGAATCCACATTTATTATTCGCACTGCGAAACTGTGGAATGCTTTGCCTGAGTCCATATTTCCTGATAGGTACAATGTTGGTGTGTTCAAATCCAGAGTAAACGGGTTCCTTCTGGGCAGGCGCGCTCCACCCTAGACCGTGACTATGCTTAAGATCAGGCAAGTCAACGGTCAAGCGCTTGCCTATTAACTGTAAAAAAAAAAATGATTTAAAGTATTCTTATATCATACATTTTAAAAATTAAACATTATTATATCATGAGCATTTGTTAGATATACAAATCTATATATGCCTTTCAAACTCGCTTCAAAACAAATTTAATCAAAATCAATTCAGTTGTTTAGTCGGGTGCGTAACGGACAGACAGAGTTACTTTCGCATTTTTAATGTTCGTATAGATTAATCAGCTTAAATATTTATAAAACTTTCGTTTAAAATATTTAATCCAAACATTTTTTTAGTACAATTATATATATTTGTAAAAAAGTAACTGTAATTTTCCTATACAAGGCTAAAGCATCCTCTCCTCGTGAGTATAAGATTTTAAGCTAAATGCTTAAAATCTTATAACTCTATTATTATTCTGACCAAAACCTCTAGAACATTTCCGCTTATACTCGTAATTACAATTAATAATAATTTCTTTCTACAACTCAATGCAACGCAAAATACGGTGAGGTCTAAATTGTACGTTGAAATTTAATTTCTATTCTTTATCTTATTGAATAAAGTAAATTACAATTTGTATACATCAGTTTATAAATATAAAACTTTGTCTATTCAGTCTTGCCATTTCTATACAAACTATTCTCTGTATAAACGTATAAATTACCATTTTATTCAAGTCAACGCCTTTGCACCGAATACGCTTATTAATAGAAAATTTATACGCTAAATTAACTCAGCTCATGGTGCTATATAAATGCTGGAGAGCTTCTGTACACGCTGCTTTGTTCTCGTTGCCTTTTTTATTTAAAGTAGAAATACAGACATGCATATTGGCTACAGGGACGCAAGTGATCTTTGGCATTCAAATATTGGTCGCAATTTGATTTGAAACAAACCAATACATAGTATTATGAAGTGATAGAATTGTCGATAAATAGAATAACTACACGACCTGCTGAAAAGCAGATCAAAAGTTGACAGTTATCTTGCTATGTTTATGGGCAGAGGTTAGGTTAGGTTAGCTTTTGACTTACAGTATAAAAAAATACCTAATAAAAACTGTACATGAATTAAATATTCTTGTATAAATTAAATCTTAATTATGGTTGACTTTTTTTTAGTCTGATCTAAAAAATCGATTGTCGTGGTTTTCACTTTTATGTTTTGTGTAACGTTTTAGTAAATTAAAATTAAGCGTAAAATAAAATATATTTTTATATTCAAAGGAAGTAATTATACAGTCGCTTAAAAAAAATATTACAAATAATATAATCCACTGTTTATTAAGTCTGTTCTTTGTCATTGTACCCTGGAGGGTATTTAATATTACTAGGTATATCTAATCTCTTTATTTTTCACGGCGTTAATTAGATTTTATTCTTATAAGAACTTACATTATTTATTGAAATGGGTTTCAATTTATTTTTTCTTATCAATTTGTTTATGTATAAGTCGGATAGAGCGTATGATTATCATTAATGGAAATTTTGCGGCGACTGCCCGCATCGCCCGATTTTCGGGCATGCAAAAGTCAAATACAGAAATCTTTTTTAATTACAATAACTATTTTTAAAAATGAAAAAATGTATGGCAGTTCCAGTAAGCCGAGATGGAGTAAGCCGAGATGGCCCAGTGGTAAGAACGCGTGAATCTTAACCGATGATCGTGGGTTCAAATCCGGGCAAGCACCACTGAAGTTTTTCATGTGCTTAATTTGTGATTATAATTCATCTCGTGCTTTTCGGTGAAGGAAAACATCGTGAGGAAACTTGCATGTGTCTAATTTCACTGAAATTCTGCCACATGTGTATTCCACCAATTTGTGTATTTCCGCATTGGAGCAGCGTGGTGGAATAAGCTCCAAAGCCTTCTCCTCAAAAAGGGAGAAGAGGCCTTAGCCCAGCAGTTGGACATTTACAGGCTGTTACCGTATAACAGTTCCTAGTTTTGATTATATTTGGCGATAGTGCTGCCAAAACTTCGGTTTCCCGCCGCGCTTCATTTTGCGACTATATTAATGACCCTACCCGACATATAATATAAAGCAAAGTTCCCAGTGGTTAAAATATGTGATTTCTCATGTGCCTAATTTGTTTTTATTATTTATCTCGTTATCGGCAGTGACTGAATACATTTTGTGACCTGTAGAGTACAATGTGTAGCCTGTGCCGTATGCTCCTATCATTCACGTCCTAAGAAAATGAGGCTTTAGTTTAGCAGTGGTACATTTATAGACTATTATTTGACTTTGTATTACATTATTTTATCTTATAAGGTAGGTTTTCGTAAGCTTGTGCACACTCATACAATATATTATAGGTAATTTTGTTGTATGTGTGTTTGTTCGAGGATGGCATGGTCAGCTCAGCGTCAGTCGTTATTATTTCGTAACAGTTGATAGCCGTGTCATTTTAAAATGAGCTATAAAACATTTTAACTTCAGCGTGTATGTTTCTTTTATAGTTGCGAGCCATTTTGTACGGATATTGTATAGATACATATATTTATTTAATGATATAAATATTAGCGTTAACATTTTTTTCTATTTTAATAATTTTACCGATAACCCGACGATAAACATAAAATAGAAAAATTATTATGTTTTTTATTTAATTATTTTTGACTTCTTTAAGTGATAGCTTTTGTCAGACAAAAACACAGTACATATAATTAAAAAACGGACCGATTGTTCTAAATCTTAATATTACTTTGGCAACTTCCATGCATTCCAGCAGTTTATCATTTCCCATGTAAATGGTTGTAACTTTTAACATTTTCATAATGAAACGCGATACCGGACGACCTTCAAGTGGACGTGTAACGCTAATTTAACTACATATCTATTAGTACTTGAGCTACGTGAGCTCAGCCAGTTTAGTGAGTTTTAAAACTACTTCCAAAAATTAATTTTTTTTTCACATTTCATTTGCAATTCCCAGCTAATATTTGACAGAAAAGCGCGCGGAAAATTCTCAACGCTGGTGGCACGTTGGCGATGTAAGGGTTAATATTTTTAACAGTGTCAATATATATGGTTGGTGGTGACCTCTTACCATCAGAATAAATGCAGAATAGCTAATTTACCAGTCTGGTTACCTATTTTAAATAAATTAAACAATTACTAATATTTCCGTTTTCTTTTTGAGTTAATTATGACTTATCTTGCTTTAAAAAAAAGAAGATAGTCAATTATTATACCGCCACGGATCGAACTCGCGACTTTCATATAAATGTGTTATTTATACCGTTGAACTATTAAGGCCTTATTTAATTAAATTATGAGAACAAAAGCAACTACTATTGTGGCTCTTGATTACCTAATCGTGTGATTTATTTTGCATGCTAATTGAAGCTTGTTGAATCTATCAAAACCATTTGCAGATTGTTGATGATTCCTAATTAATTAAATCTAAATTAATTAATAGTAGAAAGATATTTGGCGTCCAGAAGTGAAACTGAGTTTAAAAAAACATATATTTAATAAGCTTACAATAATTTACTAACAAACCATAAATATTCCTAACCAGGAACATAAAAAAACACCAGCAAATTATTCATTCAAATACATTTAAAATTACAAATATAAATATGAATACTTAACAAATCATAATTCGCGCCAATAACGACTGTTCTGAAGTCAAAAAACAAAATGGCGTTTCTGCGGATAAAGAAATCTCCTAAATATATTTATGATATTGTTTTAAAAAATTGTGAAAGGTATTTAAATATCTAATTGTTGGGCTAAAGTTAATATTCTTCTAGTTAGACATGGATGCGATGTTTTCCTTGATCGCCAAGCACTTGAATAATAATAATAATAATCTTTATTTGTCACAGAAATGGATATAGATAATAATTATGGTCATATTACAATAATAAGTCCCTGCATGTTTTGCTCATGACAAGGCGAACAAATATATGGGTCGATTACAATAATAATTTATTATAATTTATAAAACTGAATACTATTATCATTAAATAGAAAATGTCAACTAATTAATTATAAGTATTATGATAAAAAAATACAAAAATGAAATTAAAATACAATAGTGCTCGACCCGGAGCATAAACCCGTGTCTCAATTTCAATCTTAAATGCATGTGTTCTAACGAGCTCACCCTCTCGACTGAATGATCTATTCACTCCTTTACCTTTTTGAAATGTTTTTTTAGTCAAAAATCATAAGTAATCGATTCAAAGCCATGGTCAATATCTTGTCAAAATCTTGTTGATAGTGTTCATTGATTTTCATACTGGATACATCAAATTTAATTGTATATGATTATGACTTGAACATACATGGTGAGAATAATTAACTAAACAACTCAATATTAAAAAAAATATGGTATAGTAAGTATGTGTAATACATCGCCAATGCGCCACCAACCTTGGAAACTAAGATGTTATGTTCCTTGTGCCTGTAAAACTGGTCTAACTCACTCATCCTTAAAACGAAACACAACATATATACATACATATACTATTTGGCGGTAAAATATCTGACAAGTGGTTGCCACATACCCAAATAGCCTTGCACAAGGCCCTACCACCAAGAATGGTCTGCAGAACCCTCTTAATTTTACAAAGTTTTAACTTAGAATTTATAATGATACCCTTTTCTCTTTTCTTATTTCACAATACCAGATAAATTATCCTTACAATACCCACGTCAAGTCACATAAGATAATTATTAAGCGTAATTCGTTCGGTGGTCGGTGAACCTTACCACGATAGTGGTTGTCGGTTCTCGCTTGATTAGAATAGAGGGGGTACAAAACCTGCCATCAATTCTATTTCACTTCACTGGAGTCAGATAGAAGCTCATCGGATCATAATTCCTACGCTCATTTGTTATTCCGATGGAAATTTGGAACATTATTCTCTGTATTGGATTAATTTACGATTTATTTTTCTATTTGATCCCTTAGATAAGGGATTTTGGTTTTCATGATACTTAGTCGATATCGATCGAATTAATCATAATTTATATTAATAATACAATAATTAAGAATATTTTGACTATACATTTCTGCAAATACTATGTCAAATGAATGTAACTGCAGACATAAGGGACATAACATCATAGTACCCGAGGTACATAAGCAAGTAAGTAAAATTAAATATGAAGAATATTTCATATTTCTTACTTATGTCATAAAAAACTACTCATGAAATTCCATAGATTTTTTTTTTTTAGGAGTACATAAACATGGGGTACCTAACACCTGACTTTAACATCCTCAAAAGCGGAAGGAACCGAAGGCGGAAACTAGTTTAGGTTAAGGCAGATTGATTTTTAAGGCAAACGTCAAAGTTATACCAGTACTCCTAGAATGTTTTCTACGTTGCATTGTATAAAAATGGTAGACTTCCTGGCATACGAACGTAATTTTTTACGATAATTTCTGCGGCTAAATAATTTTAGCTCGGTGTTGCCAAGTTTTGGAATGTATGTAAATGTAAATTGCTATGTGGTGATACGCTGAATAGGAAGTTATTTTCTCATTTTGCGTTAGTAAGCTGTTTTAAAATGAACTTGGCGGCAGTATATCAACTTGTTTTACAATTATGAGTCTTATTCTGATGCAGGAAGTGAAAATATTTCGGTTTATTTGACCCTGGTACGGTGACGATCGTTAAACATTTTTTTATTTATTTTAACTTTATCTCCTTTTTTGTACGTGACATTTTTCGAACATTATTTTTTATGTTATGAATTGTACATAGATCTCCATATTACATATGATGTTCGTTGTTAAAGCCCAGGATTTAATAATATTGAGACCTTATATATTGTACAATTATATGAACCAAACATTAGCTCTATGCAAACGTTTTTTTTTTTGTTTTATACAAAGTATATATATAGGCCTCTGCATCTATGACAGATGATTCAAGCAGCACGAAGGCACTTGCGTTCATGACTAAAGAGTCCAATGCGAGAGAGGATCCTTCGGCCGCACTCCCGACAAGTGTATGCGCCCCCAGGTGGGCGGGGGTTTGAAGCCCGCTCATGACGCCTAACGCGTTTTTCCTTAAGTACTTTAAACCAGGCATCGTCATGCTTTGATTGACCTTCGTGAATAAGGCGTCGCCACTTGGCACGGTCCTCGACCAGTTCCTCCCATCGGCTGCTAGGGATGTTAAACGTAACCATATCACGCTTAGCGCAATCTTTGTAACGGAGCATAGGCCGCCCAACAGACCTTTTCGCATCCGCAACCTGTCCCAGCAGTATTTGCCTTGGCAGACGAGTGTGCTCCATTCGATGCACGTGTCCCAGCCACCGTAACTGTTTTTTTTTTAGAATGGCCGTGATGCTAGGCAGTTGTGCCTCGCCTAGAACAGACTCGTTTGTCACTCGATCCTTCCACGTGATGTCCAGAATGTTTCGAAGACAGCGCAAGTGAAATGTGTTCAGTCGGCGTTCTTGTTTTGCGTACGTTGTCCACGTTTCTGCTCCGTACAAGAGTGTGCTTAGGACACATGATTGGTAAACAAGCACTTTCGTTTTTACCGTAAGGTGTCTGTTGTCCCAAGCCCTTGAACGGAGCCTCCCGAACGTGGAGGCTGCTTTGCCGATGCGGGAGTCGATCTCTGAATCAAGCGAGAGATTGCTCGACAATTGCGACCCAAGGTAGCAAAATTTGTTAACCACCTGCAAAAGTTCGCCGTTAAGCAAGATGACTGGTTGTTCTAAACATCCTTGCGCTAAAATAACGGTCTTCTTGCAATTTATGGACATTGAAAAAAGGTGGCAAGCTCTGGCAAATTTGTCTATTAGATTCTGGAGTTGAGCCTGGTCATGAGCAACAAAGGCAGCGTCGTCAGCGAAGAGAAGACTATCTACAAATAGGTCCTTCCTGTAGCGTTTGGACTTGAGCATTGAGATGTTGTTCAGCTTACCATCAGTTCGCGTATGTTCGCGTGGACGCCCTGCTGTTCATCCCCAAAAGCAACCTTCAGAAGCACCGAGAAGAATATTCCGAACAAGGTAGGGGCCAGTACACAGCCTTGGCGAACACCACGGCGTACGTCAAATGGCGTAGATGTGTTGCCATTGTGCAGGACTGTGACTTCCATACCTTCGTGGAACGATTGCACTATCCTTAGGAGTTTCGGGGGGCATCCAATTCTGACAAGAACCGAGTATAACCCCTCTCTGCTCACGGAGTCAAAAGCCTTATTTAGGTCTACAAATGCAACGACTAGGGGGGTATGTTGCTCCCTACACTTCTCTTGTAGCTGTCTGAGTGAAAATATCATGTCGACAGTTGACCGTTGGTACCTAAAACCACATTGTGCCTCAGGGTATACGCGATCGGCGAGCCTTTGTAGTTTGCCTAAAATGGCCCTAGAAGGCCTTACCGACGATGCTAAGAAGAGATATTCCGCGGTAACAGTTGCAGTCGCCGCAGTCGCCTTTGCCTTTATAAAGAGTGACAATGTTAGCATCTCGCATATCCTGAGGGACGTAGTTTTCTTCCCAACACTTAGCCAGGTGGTTGTGGAGGATGGGCAAGAGGCACTCAAGCTTGACGACTTCGGTGACAACATCGTCTTTACCAGGACTCTTTCCGCATTTGAGCTGCTTGACGGCCAGATAAAGTTCCTCTACGGTGGGTGCGGCGTCTAGCTCGTGCCAAGTTGCCAGTTTCGGGACAAGCTCCACTGCATCTGGCTTAATATCCACTGGGCACGAGTAGAGCCCCTTGTAGTGTTCTACCCATTTGTCCATCTGACGGGTGCTGTCTGTTATAACAGAACCGTCGATTTCTTTGAGAGGTGCCGTTTTTCTTGGAGTAGGTCCAAGAGCTCTTTTGATGCCTGCGTAAACCCCGCCAATATCCCCCGCGCTTGCGCACGCTTGGATGCTTTGGCAAAGCTCCGTCCAATACGCATTTGCAAAAAAGCGCGTGCTGCGCTGGAGTGAGGCTTTTGCCTTCGTGAGATCTTCACGCGTCGCATCGCAAGGGTTGAGGCGAAAATTTAAAGCGGCTTGGCGTTTTGAGTCAATCAAGGGAAGTAAGTGCTCTTCATTTTCTAGAAACCAGTCGTAAGATTTTGTCTTTTGATACCCAAACACTTTTCCTGCAGTGTCAGTCAGAAGAGACTTCACTTTTTCCCATTCGACTTGCGCTGATGCCGTACTGTCCCAAGTTGCAACTTCTTCACGGACAAGTTCCCCAAAAGACTCCACTACCTCCATGTCACGAGTCTTAAAAAGATTTATCTTTTTTCGACCGAGTGGCTTGGAAGAATGGACTCTCTTGGGGACAAGTCGAACTTTAGTAGCAACGAGACTGTGATCGGTGTCGCAATCGGCACTGTGAAACGCCCGCGTGTGGAGTGTTTCCCGCAGGTCCCTCCTTCTTGCCAGAGCAAGGTCTAATTGGTGCCAGTGTTTAGATCGGGGATGCATCCACGAGACTTTCCGCATCATTTTGCCTTTAAAAAAGGTGTTGGTAACACACAGCTGGTGCTTTGAGCAAAACTCCAACAATCGTTGCCTGTTGTCGTTTAGCTTACCTATGCCGTGTGCACCGAGGCATTCAGGCCAGGCTGATGTGTCCTGACCGACGCGAGCATTAAAATCACCCAAAATGTGCAGTCTGTCAGTTGGATTTACCCTACGTACTGTCTCTTCGAGCTGGTCATAGAATTGGTCCTTGGTCTCTGGTTTTGAATTAAGCGTTGGTGCGTAAGCGGAAATTAGAGTGACAAAGCCGCTTTTTGTGATTAGACGCAAGAACATAATCCACTCGGAAACGTCTACAGGTGTCTCTATGGCGTTGATGAGTTGGTTTCGAACCGCGAAACCTACACCATGCTCTCGTGTTTCTGAGGAACTCTTGCCCTTCCAGTAGAAAGTGTAGTTAGCTTCACGCAAAGACCCTTCGTCTTCGGTTCTGGTCTCTTGTAAGGCTACAATATCAATATTGAGCCTTTTGAGCTCCACGTCGATACTGTAAGTTTTGCGCAGTTCTTGGGCGCAATCGGAGCTTCCGTAGGTGTTCAGGAAGCCTGCCCTCATAGTTCGGACATTCCATGTCGCAAAGCGCATGTAAGCAGCGTTGTTATGGGCTTTGGGATTTTTCCTTTGAGTGGGTGGTTAATGTCACAGCGTCAACGTCCAGCTGTAAGGCTTGTGTTCCGTTCACCCAGGCGGAACGAGTTAACGCTGAGGCGGATCAGTACCTTATTGATCGGGGGCTGCCCGACTTAGAGCAGGCGGTAGCTGATCAATGGATCTACGATGGATCCTCCTACTGTCAAGAGTGGCCCCTGGCGCCCGCCTGTTCGTGCCGACTTATAACCGGTGACTGCCTCTCTCCGTGTTGTTTTCCACCTGCAACCCAGGTGAGCGAAGTGTCCTCTTCGCGGATGCTGCTACGCCTGGGTCAGGCGACTTTATGGCAGCACGGGCTTACCCAGTACCCATGCCACCCTCTCCTCCTCCCCAGCAGGATCCACAGGAATGACGGGTCAATACGTGTGGTGCTGGTTTAGCCGCAGGCACCTGGCTTATGCCTAAACGGTGGCGCCACCGCCGGGTTTAATGTTAGTTTTCCTTCTTTTTTGACAAGGTGTTGACGTCTGTGTCGGTGTGGGGTCACAGCCCTCCCCTCATCAGGTTTTATTTCACGAGCCGACGTGAGGAAGAAGAACGTAGCCGCTGCGATGTTATTACAGCTTCTTATAGCTACTGATGAGAGTTTGTAGAGAACAACGATTTTAACGACAATCTGTTACTTTCAAAATAGAAAGTCGGCTAGCAGAGAGCGACGCTGTTACTCTACTACGTCCAATATGCCGGAAGGCAAGGAAACAAAGGAAGGGAATGACATGGGAACAAGGGCGTGACGCAGCGATAATTTTTGGAGACAGAGAATCCAGGAGAGGGGTAAGGATACTGTGATCACGGAGGATACTGGAATGCGACACTAGTAGCTAGAGCAGTCCGGGGTCGCGTCCCCGTAGTGATTCCAACCAACTATCGGACAGATACCTGGTAGATCCACCCTCTGAACGCTATTATATGAACGTATTGATACAATAATTGCTTAACTTCACCATAATCCATATACCAATAAATGAGAAAAAAATTAACAAGTTTAAGTTTTAAATACCAGCGACCATTTATAACGTTAAATAAGCAATTTATAAAAAGAACAATAAAGTCAAATTTCGAATTGTTGAAATGTTATTTATTTTGAATAATCAGATTCATTATATGCGTTCGAAAATTAAATTTTTAAATGGATCGAGTGAAAAACGATTTATATGTCCCGTTTCCAGCCCGTATCGGTCAGGGAGCGTTTAAATATTAAATGCGACGAAATTCGAATTTCGTTTTCAATCACATCAACCTAAGTAAAAAGTTATATATATATTAAGGAATTCAACATTTTTTTTAATATTTTAAAAATACCACATTCTTGGAAGAAATATTGGATTCTAATGGTAGGCTCCGCGGTCTTAAGTATAGCGACACTGTCAGAATCGTTTATTTCAGTTATTTTCATAGTATTATGTCATACTCGATCCTTGTTTGGGGTAAAGCTTCTGACATTGAAATGTTTTTTATATAAATAAATATACACTTATAGTTTCTAAAAATCTTCAACGAATCGACCGATATCGTAATTACTGTTTGTTACACTGAGACATTTTTCGTGTTACACTGAGACAATTATGTTTGTTGTTAGATATAAGGCAGCAGATCTCTATATCCTGGGTTCAAACCCCAGGTCAAAAATATTTTTGGGTTATTCCATCGAAAAATTTCCAGCAGTCCGGAATCTAGAATTATAATTAAAAGCCAATACTAAATGTTTTGTAATATCGTGTATTAGCTACACTGACATAGTGTAGCTAATACACGTATTCAGTGAAGTAATAAAGCCAATGAACTAGCATAATTTCAGGTTCACGGTACGTTAGCAGCGTATCAGCCGTGTCAAAGATTTATCCATTGCCTGTAGCATTTTAAAATTCTTAATCGAAGTTAATTGGTAAAGGAACTCTGAAATTTTATTTATTTCGTAATTAAAAATTCGTAGAAACCTCTTCTTTCAAATAACATTTCATCATGAAATGTTTTTACGAAATCTGATCTTATCGGCTGATTTTTTACATTGTTACACAAAAGTCGTCCCATCAGAAAACTTATATGTATGTTTATCCTTGCTCATATTACAAATGCAAAATTGTTATTTGTTTGTTACGTTTTCACGCCTTAACAAATATTCTGATCATCAAGAAATTTTTAAAACACGTTTTCTCCACTTTCTCTCACAGGCGGGCAAGGCCGTGGGCAGATACTAGTATGAAATATATGTTGCTAACATCCATTTAAATCAAATTTTAGAAGACTTTATTGGATTTTGATAAGGGAACCCAAATTCATAAACTTTGTCCCTTATTCTCTATTCCCATAATAATTTAGAAGGATTTCGTATATTTAAATAATTGTAGGTATAGTGTGTGCGAAGTCAAACAATAATAAATGTTAACCTACCACCACTTCGGAACGTAGGTTCTACTGAGAAGAAACTGTAGTTCCTCTTCTCCAACAATTTGACGATGATGATGATAACCTCCTTGGATTAGCCAACTGCGCAAATTATATAATAGTGTACAAGTGTGTGCGCAAACACAGGTGCACACTCTATTCCCCCTACTCTGATATTCCGATGGGACGTTACCAATGTACATATTACATAAACCATTACATCACCATTTACATGGTAAATTTCATACTATTAAAGGTTTTGATATTTTGTGCAATTGTTACAATTTAGAACAGTATAATATTGTTCAGTATAACCAGTATAGTTAGATCGACACAGAAAATCCGCTTCAAATCGCTCGCAATGAGCGCAATTTCACACAATATTGAATTGAAATCACATTAAATGATTTCAATAAAGCACTAATTGATTAGAATTGTCGAATAAATTTGTCAAATGCTGTATTATTCAATCGGCTTTCGATGAATGGTGATTTTCGTTGTGAATCGTGATTGAAAATACACAAATAGATAATTATTATTTGTGTAATTGTTTTGTTTTGGATTGTAACACTCGCTGGACCACGTTTATACTTTTAACCGGAGATGAGCCAAGATGGCTTAGTACAAAACTTGAATAGTAATCGAAGATTATTTTACTGGTGGTAGGGGCTTTTTGCAAGCTAGTTTTTTTTTTTTTTTATAGAAATGGAAGATGGACGAGCATATGGGCCACCTGATGGATGGAAGAGGACACCAACGCCCTTAGACATTGGCATTGTAAGAAATGTTGTCCATCGCTTAAATCGCCAATGCGCCACCAACCTTGGGAACTACGATCTTATGTCCCTTGTGCCTGTAATTACACTGGCTCACTCACCCTTCAAACCGGAATACAACAATACCAAGTACTGTTGTTTTGCGGCAGAATATCTGATGAGTGGGTGGTACCTACCCAGACGAGCTTGCACAAAGCTCTACCACCAGAGAGACCACCTACTCGTCTGTAGAGTAGTTTGGGTAGGTACCACCCCAAATATCAAATATTCTACCGCAAAACAGCAGTATTTATTATTGTTGTGTTCTGGTTGAAAGGGTGAGTGAGCCAGTGTAATTATAGGTACAAGGGGCATAACATCTTAGTTTCCAAGGTTGGTGGCGCATTGGCGATGTAAGCAATGGTTAACACTTCTTACAATGCCAATGTCTATGTGCGTTGGTGACTATTTACCATCAGGTGGCCCATTTGCTCGTCCGTCTACCTTTTCAATAAAAATAAATTTAGGTTCTTTTAAAAAATAATAATTAAAAGTTCAAATAATTTTAATGTGCTCATTTTATTTTTATAACACTTCTCGAAAACCTACATGTGGCAAATCAGAATTGGATCAGCATGGTGGGATAAATTCCAAAACCATTTTAAGAGGAGCCTTAGCACAACAGTCATTTACAGGCTGTTCATTTACGTAAAGTAATTTTGTACAAGCGATGTTAATATAGACGAAATGAAGCCATTTCAAAAACATCTACCTTAAAATTCTCGTTAACGTCTCATTCGTCAACTACCGCAGGTTTTAATAAAGTCGGCGTGAAAAATTGATTCGAAATGGAAAATCGGCGAAGATATATTAGTCTCATACTTCTACGACAGACGGAATAGATTCAATATCTATGGAGCTCTGAAATTAGGATTTCTAGGAAGAAAATTCAGAACATTCCTGTTATATGCCATACGTGTTCTCTATTTGAAACATCTGGACTTTACGACCTTCGAAATTTATATTGCATTTATATCTAATACATGCTTATTGTATATTTACTATCATATATATTATTCATAGTTTTACACTGACTATACCTATAAATGTTTATTAGGGGTGATTATTTGAGCTGTGTCTTCTTCTTTTAATGTCAAATTAATTATAATAGAAAGAGATATCAATATCTAACTCAACACGTACTACACAACGTTTTAAAACAAGGCCGTTAGTTTTTAATCATATTTTTTTACAATGTAATGTTTACTATATTAACTGTCTTAATATAATTGTCCTATTTCAAGCCCCTTAAGTTGTATGGAAGAGATCGTTTCTTGGCGATACGATAACATTATATAAAAATGTATGTGTCAATATTAAGAATATTTAAATGTATTATTTTAATTTTAATTCCAAATGATTAAAAGAACTGTGTATACGAATAATTTATTTATCAACTTTATTGCACACAAACAAAATATTCACACATCGATATCTACATCGTCGTAGTACAGGTTTGGTTATGTGATGTTCTCTCTAAATAATTTATATTTTATCAACTACGTACAATGCTTCTATGAATTAATTTGTAAACAGATATTTGATACAGCTCACGTCATCTATTGTTCATTGATAACATGTCAGGAAACTTCATGAAAATGCCAATAACTGTGCAATGTTTCATCGCAAACCAATGAAAGATTCGAACAAAATCAAGAATTATCTTTATCTATTATTATATAAAGCTGAAGAGTTGTTTGTTACAGATCGTTAATCTTAAAATCCATTAGACCGATTTGAATATATATTTCAGCGTTAAATAGCCTACTTATTGAGAAAGGTATAGACTATAATACGACATCACGCTACGACGCACGGAGCCTACAATGTATAATCTTTAACGCGGGTGAACTTGCGGAAAACATCAAATTTTTATATAAATAAGATATTAACAATTACTACTTCATTGGTCTAGTAGCTAGCTATAAGCGAGATTACCTTCGCCTCTTGAGGAGAGCTCCGTCGAGTCACGAGCGGAGCAAAGCACGGGAGAAGCCACGCGTTATATCAACACGATCCCACAGCCTCACTGATCCGTGCCAAAGACGGCCATCGCAGTGGTTTTAGTGGGTAAGAATCCCACATAACTCAGTTCTCCCCCCCCCCCATGGGAGCTAGGTACCTTTGTAAAGGTTACATATTTTGAGGTGGGTTCAAACCTCAGATCAGGGCAATAAGAAGTTATTGGGATTTTCTGTCGAAAATTTCTCAATAGCAGCACGGAGACTGTAAATTATTATTAATTAGTGGCTACGTTGCTCGGAAGGCACGTAAAGACGTTGGCTCTGCGCCTATACGAATTCTGGTTGTGTCAGATTGCCCATTGGATTATGTGAGTGAAGAAATAGTGAGTGCACCTATGTTTGCGCACACACTTGTGCACTAATTGTGGCCGAAATCTGATAGTAAGACATCATATACACAAAGTCGATAGATTCTGTTTTGATACAAATTATTATAATCTGACTAACAATATTGTTTAATCAATAAATAGGATCGGGCCATGGGGTAATTGATATTCATATATTCAACCAGCTAAGCTTCGGTTGACGGAAGGCGATTCCATTAAAACTATGAAACCGTCTTAATAATAATATTAACATATTTTATTCTATGCTTTATTTTATAATATGTACTAAATAAAATTAAAAAAAAAAACAAATGAGTACAGATATTCATATAGCTAAATAATTTGAAATCAATATTAATTTCGGTGCTAATATATTCTTTTTATCAATCACTGGGCTATAATCCTGTAAGCCTATTCTGTAAACTTAAACTCGGTCAACTCGAAACTCATCGCAGAAAACGGTCGTATAAAGTCATGAGTGATATGCAACATTGACCATAAAAATTATAACATTTTAAGAATACACTCATCAAAATGGTATATCACACATAAGTCGGTTGTCAATATTTCTCGGATGAGTAATGAAGTAAGCTCTTAAAGAACTGATGGTTACCTTCACCTGTAGACAATGGCACTGTAAGAAACATAAACCCATTTTAAAATGCCAATATTAAAGCCACCAATCATGATCTGTTAAACCGGAACATGGCAATACAAAGTACGTTGGTATGGGTTTATTTATAAATGGTATATATATAATTGTATATATATATATATATATATATATATTTGTTTAACAAATTACACACATGAAAATTTAAAGGTTGCTTTGCCTGGGTTTGATCCCGTTATCATCGGCTAAGATTTAAGTGTTCTAACTACTGAGCCGTCCCAGCGTTGTTTTCCGTTAATCACTAAAAAATCCCCTTTTTATTGGCAGATTAAAGATTTTTATATTAGAATGAGTAAAAATAAGCGATCTATTTCAAGCGCTACGAATATTCACAGAGTTGAGGACTTTGCTAATTAGTTAATTGCCTTTATTAATGCGATGAATACTTCTATCACGTCGCAAAATAATATTATACGTTCAAAATTAAGAGTCACTTCAGGCTGTTATAAAATTACTCAATCTGCTCCCATTGTGGATGATTTTCATTTGGGTTAATTAGTCATTAAAAGTTACGTCGTGTTCTTAATTTTGTCGGCTATATATTATTTATTTTTTACGCGATTGTTGTGAGTGTATTTGATATTAAGGTAGATTTCTTGGGGATTGTTGTCAGTATAATGTTGATGTAAGACTCATACCGCATGTGATAAACGGCATGACGCTCTTTTATATCGTCATAACCTCCACTCTATATTGACGTGGTTGTGCGTGGCTTCTTTGCTATATATTGTTTTAGTAATAAGAAAAATATATTTATTTATTTTATTAAATAAAATCTATATTTATAATATTTTATTTATACTAATATTATAAATGCGAAAGGTTTCACGGCTAAACCGATTTTGTAGCTACTTTTTAATACCTAACACCTGCACTCCCACGCATGCGAAGCCGCGCTAAAACAGTTGTATAAACAATTTCTATGTTGTATGTTGCATGGCAAATGTAAAACATTACATACACTGTAATGTTTTACATTTGCCGGTCATCCCCTGACGGTCACACTTTTTGTAAAAGCAGACGAGTAACTTTCTCTTGGTATTAATAAATAAATAACATAAAATAAAATACTACTTAAATAAAGCCTAATATAGTTAGTAAATAGACTTGTTTTCTTATTTCCTAAATACTCTTTCATTTTCTTGCATTAAAAACACGAACTGTAAGAATAATGTTAACAAAAAAGTACGTTGTCATAAAAAGCTTCATTACCTACCAATCCATATATTAGTAAGACAGGACAAGATAACAAAAGATTGCCTTACTTAATTAAAATCCATCGTTTGATTTCTGAATATATATGCGCATCAAAGAGATTAACTTGTAGAAAGGTTCATTATACGTGCTGTGGTTAATATTATATTATATTATAATTATGTAAAGTATTACTTTGTTATAATAATTATAACGTGCATCTTATACTTGACTAAAGTGATGTCAGCAATGTTCTATCTTGAAACGTTACATATAATAACGTTACTTTAAAGAACAAACATTTATTTTTTTATTATGAAAATAATTTTATTTATTTAATAGTCAATATTCCTGCACCTTCAGTAACCGATGATGATCTCCTAACCTTGACCTCATAAAGAGACCCAGGAGTGCGACTTTTCTTTCATTTCCTTTTTTTTTAAATTAAGGCTGCCTGATATAATGCCCTTTATCATAAATTGTTCAAATGGATACCGAAAGATCTAGTTATTAATGACATAAATATTTGTCTGTTATTGTGCCCATGTTTTGCAGGAGTAAAAAACGATCTTAACATTATATTATCATCCTATATTTTAATAAAATTATGCAAATAAATAATTAAGTAATATTTAGTATTATTTATAAATAGCAACCCCTAATATGTTTTAAATAAAACGTTGTAAACATTTAACATAAACATTTTTATTAAAATGACGAGATTAAGTCTGTCGTCGGGCTTTCACCTGCTTCAAATTTTTCACTGTATTACGCGCCGTCAGAGGATTTGAGCGGATTTGTTTGCATATCCTACGGTTTTTTGCCCAAGCCCCGTCCCATTGTAAAGGAATAAAGGAGGAAGACTTCGCAACCTCCTTATCCCGTATCTTTATGGCATTGAAATAATGCAAGTTAATAAAACGCCCGCAGACAAGGATAAAACATCTTTTGTATGAGACGTTTTATTAAAATGATTTAATGAAATTTACAATTTCCGAATCTATTATTCTTTCCAATATAACGTTATGAATTTAATTTGATATTTTATTAGGATTGTAACATTAAAATAATGTTTTTTTTTTTTTTATAATAAGCACTTGGCAATTGCGTGTTTTTCATAATATTTTAAATGTGAAAGTTTGAGCATTTGTTTGTCTTCAATGTGATTTTGGTGTAGTATATGGTTCGAAAGTGACTTTTCTTTTATTATGAATTGCGAACTTGATAAGCTTAAATCCAAGCAACTTAAAATTATATGGTATTCTTATAACTATATTATATATTTATTTATTGTGTCTTAAGAAAAGTAAAGTTAAATCAGATGGCCCTCTGGATAGATTTTGTAGATCATTGCGGTTCAAATCCAGGTAAGCAGTTTATAATGTATCTCGTGCTTTGCGTTGAGGGAAACCACCTTGAAGCTTTAACGTATTCAATGAAATGGAATGACCTTGAACCTTAAGAGGCTTGCAAAGAGCACTTTTACTGGTAGACAACTTCTATTAATCATTACATTGTAAAACAATGTCCACGGCAGCGTCTTTTTGTCTGTATGTCTGTACGCAATAAACTCACAAACTACCGAATTTTCATAGAGGCTTTCACCAATGGAAGGACAGATTCATGAGGGAGGTTTAGGTGTATAACTTATTTAGGTTTGGTGTAAATTGACTCAAGATGTCGGAGAAAATCCTGCTGACAGGGGACATTACTGACGTGTGCCACGTAACCCATTCAAGTTATATGTATGTATTACGATATATGCGTTCTAATTAGTTCTTTATTACGTCCATGTGAAGCCGGGATGTATAGTATATATAGTACTTATTAAAAAACAAATTAAAATAACCATAGAGATACGTTGTAAGTTTTAAGGGTTCATAAAGTTATAGAAATTTGTTATCTTTTTTTTTATTTTTCAATTCTCTTAGATATTATATGTAGAAAGCGGTTAACCGGTTTAACCGCGAGTTAGAATTTCACACTAGTTCCGTTCCGGGTTCCGTGAACGCTTTTTGTTTGATTTTTTATTATTTTTAACCACTTTACCTTAAATTACAATATAAAGTAATGCTCTGTCACATTAGACTAGTTGTATTTCAATATACATGTCTAATGTTGGACACATTCTTTTTATCACGTTTAATTATACTAATAATATGTATATTGTATTAAGTTGTTAATATAGTACATGGGATTCTAAGCCCTTTTGTTAATATGATGCCCGGTGACCTTGAACGGTTCGGACTCTATCATGAAGTCACAGTCGTATCAAGCTCAGTGATATTTTATATTTTACAGCCCGAACAAACAGATAGATAGACTAATCGAATATATTAGATAGATACTTCAATTTTATTTATTTGTATAGATATGCAAGTCGTATCTAGCACACAATCATAATCATGCTCATATATAGTTCGATCACATTGAGTATAAGGAGATAGGATAATACAATTTTACATTGAAATAATCTATCCTCCCTAGCGGATTACCACGTGACATGTGTCAAGATAATATGGTCGTATATCCAAAAAAAAATAGAACCGATATTGGTTGTCCGTCGGATTACGTAAATATTCCCTTTGTAACGTTACCCTTATCAAGGGGTTGGTAGTTAATATGTAAATACGACACAAAAGTCAGATCTTGTCATATTGTATTAGTTTGGCTTACGTATTATTTCTTGTAATTTATTTTTCGTTTGAAGTTTCGTTAATATTTTATTAAAATTAGAGCATTGAGATATTTTTATTCATAAATCTGCCTCTGCCTATATTAAAGTTTCAATAATGTATAAATGTTGTATTATAATATGCAAGTGTTCACCACCGTTCAATAGATATTTGCGTTGTAAGAAATATTAACCACTCCTTACATCGCTTGCGCGTAAATCCGTCTTGCGCCTGAAATCCATCCAATCGTGTCGGGTTGCCGTTTCGTCGGATTATGAGAGTGCACCTGTGCTTGCTCACACACACGAGCTCTATAATATTTCTTACGTAGTTTGCTCCGCTGAGATTGACCGCCTTGCAGAAAATCGGTTAGATATCATTCCTTCATAATCTGATGGAACGGTAATATGAAACAGCTGTAACAAGTTTATTCAGGTATTATTATCAATTTCCTTACTCCAGGCCCAGTGAGAATATCTCGATTTAAATGTCCAGAATCTAAGACTCCAAAATATTCCTTAGAAGCCAGTCGCTAGAGGAACGATGCGTTTAAAGATAAGATCAATACACATCAATCTACACAAACAATATCGGTTTAATATATTTTCATCCGAGATTAAATAAATTTGATGAGAAAATCCAGTGACGTCATATCCATGAATGTTTTCGTCAAAGCAATAGACACGTGGTAGTAAATATTCTTGAATTGTTTCCACTTTACTTCGTAAGTAGGTTGATCGATATTTATCACTGCGGTGTATTTTATACTTTGAAATATACCATGCTAGTTATCAAAATACTTCTTGCACTTAAAACTAAATTTTATAGACCTACATTTTCTACGATAAATAAGATTGTATGATACCAATGGTACAATTTGAAATATTGAAGGTTCGGAGGGATATGCACAATGACACCCATCTTTGTAAATGGAGATCGTATCTTCTAACGAAGATTTGTCAGACAAGCCGTACGTAATACATTGACTTGTCTGATTATCATTGAATTCAGTAAATACTAATAATAAAATATATAATTCAACTAATATTAAAAAAAAAATGAATCACTAATTTAAATACCGTTGCATAACCGTACGACATAATGTGTATTAATGATTTTGCTAAAGTAGATCTATAGTCATCAGATCACTTCCGATGAATAAAAACTAAAAACCAATCCAGCGTTTTCACATATACATAATCAAAATATAGTTTATTTAACTAGATGAATAAAGATACATGCAGGTTTCCTCACGATGTTGTCCTTCTCCGTCAAGCACTAGATAAATTATAATCTTTCTATTCACTGAAATTCTGCAACATGTGTATTCCACCAACCCGCATTGGAGCAGCGTGGTGGAATAAGCTCCAAAATCTTCTTCTTCTTCTTCTTCCTAGCGTTTTCCCGGCCTAGTTATTCCAGGGTCCGCTTTCCTACATCTTTGCCTCCACTTTGCCCGATCTAAAGCGTCGTCTTTAGTGAGATCGTGCTCTCTCAAATCGTCCCTCACAACATCGAGCCAACGCTTCTTGGGCCTGCCGCGGGATCTGGGACCTTCGACAACAAAGTCCAGGCATCGGTTCCCAAAATAATCTGGCGGTTTGCGGCTAATGTGGCCAAACCAACGGAGACGGCTTTCCTACAACTTATCCGCTACATCGCACACGCCAAGGCTACCACGGATGTGCTCGTTACGAATACGATCTAGTCGCGTAACGCCACACATCCACCGCAGCATCTTCATTCCGCGACGTGAAGTTGCTGAACATGTCTCGCGAGAGCTGGCCACGTCTCGCTGCCGCACAATAAGACTGGTCGGATGATGCACTTGTACACAAGGCCTTTTAATTTCACCGGTATCCTACGATCACAGATTACCCCGGTGACTTCCCTACATTTGGCCCAAGCTGCGTTTATTCGAGCTCTGACGTCGTGTTCGATCGTACCAGACTCGTGCAGTACGGACCCGAGGTACTTAAACTTTTCCGTCTTGATAACGAATTCTCCGCCTATCTTTATGGGTTCGGGGTCCGTACTGCCACAGGCCATATACTCCGTCTTCGCAACATTTAGCATCAGACCACCCCTTGCTAGCACACTCTTCCACTGGTTCACCTTTTGCTCCAATACCTGCTTGTCCTCATCTACGAGTGCAATGTCATCAGCATACATCATGAGCCAGGGAGACGGCTCATGGGCTTTACAGCAGGTACAATGGCTAGGGCGTCGCCGCAAAACGACACGCAGGCACATCGCCCTAAACCTGCGACAAGTGGGAAAGGGCTACCGTGTCAAGTACGGGCACGGCTAAAGAAGCAAGTACCTAAAAAGAAGCTCCGCTTTGCTACCTGGAACATCGGCTCAAAGAAATAATTCAATTTCAAAGAAATAAGCTCCAAAATCATCTTCACAAAAAAGGAGAGGAAGCCTTAGCCTTAAGAATATTAAGTTAAGACGAAATAAAGAGAAAATTTCCGAAAAATATATTCAGAACAAACCTGCTTATGTAACTTAACGGAATACATAAGCAAACTAAAATTTTAACTTCGTACAGAAACAAAGTTTTACTAACACGGAAACTTCTTGAAATACATAATTATCATGCATATTAAAACTACTGGCATCATGTCTGGTAAGTTTCAGTAAATGTTACTTTTTGGAAGTAAAATTCAATATTGAATATGAGTGCAACTTCTCGGTATAGGACTTATTCTTTGTGGTAGCTTACAGCCTGTCTGGGTAGATACCACCTACTCATTTCACAGCGTAATAGTAACATTTACGGTTCGGTTTGAAGGGTGCGTAAACCATTGTATCTACAGGCACAAGGGATTCTTTCTTAGTGTCCAAATCGGCGATGGATTGGCAATGGTTAATAATTCTTATATCGGCAAGATTTATGAGGTCGTGACTATTTAGCATTATGTGTCAGTCTACCTAGAATATTTTTGCGCATAGCGCCGACGCCTTTTCTACGTTCTTCTTCGGCGAACCGGGTCAGTGAAGTTTCACACTCTCGCTCCGCGGCCTTTTCCTGCGTCATGACTAATGATATTGATACAAAATAGCTATATTTAATTTTGACGTCTTAACAAAAGAAAGCGTTGGCTTTTTACTAGCTCAACTTGGTGTGTGAACGCAGGATTTGTAGCCTTATTTATAAACTAAGCAAATCATAGCTATATTAACAGTGTGAGAACAAAACAAGGATTTCATGTTAAAATATATGTCAGTGAATATTGAAAAACTTAGAAATTTGTACAACATCTGAATACAAATGTTATTGTCGACTTTCGTAGTTATTTTTTTCCCCAAGTCCATTTCCTTTATATATAGGTTACATAATATTACGATGCTACTTGAATGAGAATCGTTATTTAGCTGAGTCTTAGCATTCTTAAACAGCTAAACGGATATAATCGTCTTGTAGGTCTGAAATTAGTATCCAATTTTATAATTATATGATGCGGATATTATTTCCTATAAGAAATAAAAGTTTTATTGCAGACGATATATAATACAAAAAAAGTGTTAAAATAAAGACAAAAATGGGAACAAATATTACGTATTTAATTGTTTTTTTAATGTCATAGGAGGATGGGCACATGGGTCACCTGATGTTAAGTGGCCACCACCGCCCATAGAAATATTAACCATACCCTACATCACCAATGCGCCACCAACATCGGACCGAAGATGTTATGTTCCTTGAGCCTATATTTACCCTGGCTCACTCACACTTTTAAACCGGAAAGCAACAATATTAAGTATTTCTGTTACGGTGGAATATTTGATGACTGGGTGGTACCTGCCCAGATGGACGTACACAAAGCCCTACCATCAAGTAACGATAATTAGCTAAACTAAACAAATTAACAATCAAACATAAATCGAAATAATAAAAAGAAAAATAATCATTTATTATTGTCCGATAAATTGGCGTGATCCAATTGGTGGGTGCACCGAATTGTATTTCAGTTGTTGTGGTTGTGGCTGTCGATGTGAATAAATATCAGAAAATAATGGAGAAATAAAAGGGTTATAATTTAAATAATAATAATATACTTATTTGCACAAAACAGTTACAGTAAAAATAAATAAAACAAAATAATTGATCTCAAAGGCAAAGAGTGATGTCTTCCAGTCATAGAATACAATAACTTTAAATTTTTTTAGGTGCAGACAATGCACTAAAAAAGGTTAAGACTTTCTTCTGAAACAGAGTGGAGGTCTTTTTTTGTTTCTCGCTGAAAAAAACGCATTTACGCGTTTCCTCCAAGTAAGATGGGGGAGGGAGGCATGTGGGACTCACCAGCACTGATGGCGCGGAATACCCACTAAAACCAGCGGTATAACTAGATGAAAGACAGTGAGGGCTGGTTTTTTAGTCGGTATTCCAATGTTTGCGGCGCACGCGGCACCTTGGGCACCGGCGAGCCCCATATACAGCCCCCACACTGTTCCCGTGGGGGAAACGCGTAATACGTTTTTATAGCGCTAAAAAAAGAGTAATGAAGTTTCTTTATAAATAACAATTACAAATTCAATTCCCAACTCTGCGAAAGTGGGCGTTTTTATTTTTACAACACGATTGCTTAGAAATAGTTTATAGGTGAAGTTAGATAGTTATTTTTTTTTCTTGGTAAGTCGAATGGGATTGTAACCGTAAGGACCTAAAATATATTCGGAATTTCGATAATCGACGCGTAAACTAAATATTAAGGTTTTTCATTAAACTTTTATTCCCAAATCTCAATGGTATTTTATTATAAAATACTCATAAAATATAGTATTTACGAAATAAAACAAAGAATTCGATATATAATGTTTACAGCTCAGACACTAATCTCAAACGCACTATTTAAAACAATTCATTTTAAATAAGCACGTTACAAGTACTATATAAGTATTATATTTAAGAGCAATATTGTTGTATTCTTCAATGCAACATAGATCACGAGATATACTCGCGTATATAATTTTCATTTCGTAATTATTAAAGAAAATATATGCTTGTATGAATATAATACTACTTTTTGAATTTTAATTGTATATTTAAATGAATAACACGCTTTTTTTCGTTTACTCTTGATAAAAACTATATGATTGTTAGCTGTTAAAGAGTCCTCTGAATAGATGTCGTTCGTGTGATCTTGTTTATTTTCTTTCTCTATAAATACACTGGATCAGTTCTACAAATCCTGATGAAGCGATTTAAAACTCATATATGTATATTGTTAAAATATTCTGTTGAAAAATAAAACTAAGATTTTGCACCCATTCTTATGTTAGCTTCTGTTGAAACTGTACATAACGGTAAATGACTCTTACGGTTATAACTATTTAGTATTAATGGTTTTATATTTTTATATATAAACATAACATGTATTATGTATGTCTTTTTACTTCTATTAGTTTTTTTAACAAATATGAAGTTTTTCATTAATTCAGTGATTCTGAATTTTATTTTTATTGATTCGTTGAGAACGTAATATCTAAATATTACGTTCTCAACGAATGACAATCTCGAATTCACTATAAGTCACAATCACACACCTTCACAAAACCTTATCTTTGGATTCAATATTATCCATTAATCCAGAGGGATTGCCATAATCAGGCCATTAAATTACCCAATTGGGTCAAAGTTCTTAAGCCTCTTGACTCATTTAATTATCAGAGATAAAATAAGGTCATATTAGAAGAAATGTATTTTTACCTCCAATACGAATTATGATAAAGTTAATTTTATAATTATTTTGAAAATAAATTTAGAATTTACTTTAGAGAAAAGATTGGGAGGAGGATTAAGAGGAATCTGGCTCTATTTATATCTTTATAATTTAAAGATTAAATAATTAAGGAGAAAAAGTGTTGTTTTTCATCTAGAGTAAATATTTAATTTCTATCTGTATCATTTACATCATGAATAGTGTTTTCGTAAGAGAAATGTTTGTTATATATTCCCGAACATAAAACCGTGGATATATGGGGTTCTTAATCACTAATACTCCTGCGTTTTATTGGATCTCCACCAGCATAATATGCTGGTCAGTGTTCGGTCAAGTAATGTAACTTGGATTTGAATACAGGAAAATATCACATGTGTTCATTCTCCAGCTTAGAGAGAATATAAAAATGAAAACCTGGCGATACAAATAAAAAAAAATTCTCAAAATTATCGTCACAAGGTTATACAATGCAACCTGGTGCAGAGCAGGAGAAATAGTTTTTGGCTGTTACTTAATTTGTTTAAACATTAAAAAAGTGTATATAAAATCAAGGAGTACATGAAAGTGGACTTTTCTACAAAAATGCTAATTAATTATTATTTTAAGAATATTTAAGAGACGCCTCGGTATGACGCTACCTTCTCATTATGTAAGTAGGCCACAGCCTTAGGGTATACGACAAACAATGTATATTCATTGGATAGTTGGTATGTCTTTACATTTGGGTGTAATCATTAAATGGGCTGGAAAAGGTCCTTCGACTTTTGACCGACTTTCTAACTTGCTCCTCTTAGACTAAGTACTCGACATTTATCGATGTTTTAGAGAAGTGGATATTACATCATACTCACTCGTATGTAATGTGCAAAAGTGTGTATATTTATTTTATGTTTTCCATTTATGATGATATCGTAACCATAATTATAATTATGGTGTGTTGGAAGAACTCTCTTTAAGCGATAAAATTAATTTTAAAATTATATATATTATATTTTTTAGAAATAAACAATGAACACATGGAATTAAAATGTTATTGTTAATTACCAAGCAATATAGACCAATAAAGAGGTTATAGGCTAATTAATTCTCGGGCAGCTTGAAACGCTTTTAATCTCTTCATTTGCATTTAAAAAGAGTGCTGAAATTTGCACCAATTTACATTACGAAAATAAGGTTATTAAAGAAAATGTGATAAGTATATATTTTATATAATTATTTAGCTTAGATGTATTATTTATAAAAACAATATTATTATTTTAACTCGTACATAATTATAAAAAGTAAATATAAATTCTTTAAATGGTTACTGGTGATTGGGCTTAGTGCAAGCTCGTCTGGGTAGGTATCAGATAGCATTTCTTAGAATGCCAATGTCTATGGGCGTTGGTGACCAAATACCAACACGTGGCCTAATACACGTCCACCTACCTATTCTATAAAAGAATTATACTTTGCACATTTTTTTTGTGATATCTAAAATTCATGGAGCAAAAGAATCATTAAAACCATTTACACGTTTCCGAGAGTTAATAAGCTGACAAACCATATATGGCTTTGTTTATTATATGAGTGCAAACATTTGAATTATTAATATATTATTTCCTTTTGTGATTTTCAAATTCAAACTATAGCAACGATGATAAATCATAAAAAACAGACTCGCTGGGTTCTTCGTAATAATATATAATGGAAAACGAATTATTTCATGATTATCAAAAGCTAGATATGACTCTATGGGCTGGAGTATTTTCTAATGTTTAATAAGTAAAAGCAATGTAAGCAGCAGCCAGTAAATCTCACGGCTGAGCAAGGGCTTCCTCTCCTGTCGAGGATTCATCCGACGCGTGCAGATTGCCTCGCAATGTTTTCCTTCGCCACAGAGCAGGACATGAATTATAATTCACAAATTAAACACATAAAAACTAAGTAATGCCAGAGAATGAAAAATGATAATTATCAATCAGTAATTTATGTAAGTTTATGTATGTAAGATATATCATATTTAAGTAACACCTGGTTCACCTGGTGAACCACAATGCCCGTGCCAGCTCATCTGGGTAATACCATCCACTCATCAGATAATCTATCACCAAACAATGTTGCTTTGTATTATGTTCCGGTATGAAGGTTGAGTGAGCCAGTGTAACTATAGGCATAAGGGATATAAGATCTTGGTTCAAAAGTTGATAGAAGATTTACGATGTGAGGAACGGTAAACATTTCTTACAGTGCTTCAAAGGCACCATAAATCATTAAACTATCCGCCGGCCGAATATATAAAAAAATACTACCCTTGATGCGATTTAAGTAGACTCTAATAAATAATTTTTAAAATATTTATAGCAAATTAAAAATTGCTATTACTTGTAAAGTATTACATCATCAATCATCAAAATTGATGATTGATGCGATTTAAGTAGACTATAATAAATAATTATTAAAATATTTATAGCAAATTAAAAATTGCTATTACTTGTAAAGTATTACATGACTAAAGTGAATTATTATCTAATATTATATTAATTTTCTTATTGACAGGCACATTCGGCAACTTGCATTATTAAGAAACTTTTTTACCAGACAGTCTCTGGGTTACATAAAATGTTTCATGTATTCTCTACAAATGTGGTAGAACAAAGATATTTTATTCTGACTATGTAAGGAATGTAATGATAGCTACAAATCTTTATAAAGGTGCTCCAAACTTCTATGTTATCAACGTGCGGTTTTTAATTACTTTATAATGTCAATAGGATTTGATACAATGTTGTGTGATTATTTATGATTTTCTGAAGAATTGGAAGCAGTAATTGCTGAATATTTCAGAGGAAAAACGTAATAACAGAATCAGTAGTAAACTTTTTACCAAACATAATTTTGCAATTTATAACAAACATGGCTGTTGGAAAACTATGATGCGATCTGTGAGAGTGCGCTTGCTTAGAAAATACATATTTACTCTTCGTTTGAAGGCACAGTAGTAGCAAATTAAAATTAAACTTTCAAAGTCATTGAAGACGAACGTTCGAAAATTTGCTTTTTTAATTAAGATAATGAAAACTGCATTCGTTTTTCATTATGAATAAATTCTCATTATTTATTTAAATTTTTAAGCGGAAAGATAGTGCCTAGTTTTATATTATTATAAGTGCGAAAACAATTTTGGGATTAAGGATGATTATATCGTATATTACAAACAAGACTGGCATAATTTTTGGTGGCTCATCTTTGGCTGTAAATTTTTTAATTTTTTTATAAACAAGGACATCAGTATCTGCCACCAGAGCAATAAAACAATCGATATATTTATTAATATTTTATACCCCTAAACATATTACAATATAGATTACTTCCAAAATGTAAAACCAATAATTGGTTCACAATTTCTAATTCTACCTTCTACACAGAATATATTCTAAAGTTCTTAACTAACGGGTCTAAACAGTACAGTAAGTTTTAACAAGAATCAATTTGGTGTGGTCTCGGTGTGGCCAATCGTAAAACGGACTAAACACAATTAATCCGCAATTCTAACTTCAAATTAATCCCCGATCTTAAGGGTTTTTCACACGCTTACTCACAAAGCTTTAGAATATTACAGACTTAGCTATTTGGGCCTTGTTTCTGCTGTCTTAACTATTAAGGTAACAAAAAAATATACTTCAAAATTATTGATGAGTATGTAGAAAATGTCACTGGGTGAGTGCGAATATAGCACATGGGATATTATAAATTTTTAGTTCCGTAAGGTTGGTAGCGAATTGGTGATGTAAGGAATGGTTAGTATTTCTTAAGCCATCAATGTCTGGCGGTGGTGCCCAATCATCAGGTGGTCAAATTCCTTTGCATAACACGATCACGGATGAATACAACAAGATTCCTGTAAAAGGGTCTCACTGCTGGGCTAGAGCCTTCCTTTCTGCTTAGGTGAAGCTTATTTCGCTACGCTGCACCAATGCGGCGGCTATACTACATATGCAGCAGAATTTTAAGCGACACATGCAGGTTTTACCTAACACCTGAGCCTCTACCTTAAAGTTGCAAAGGTAGTTCTCTAAATATATCATCTTCTTTAATATCAATTTAATATAATGGTTGTCTCTGAACCTATTCAAATATAATAATCCATAATAAATTAAATTCAATATTTACATTTGTAAGGGCTGTTATTGTAAATTAGGCCCAACTTAGTAACTAGGTCTGTGTGAAATGACTATTACAAATGAAGAATGGGCTCTGAATTCTTGGATTGTTCCGAAAACTTGGACCATCTCGGATATTTGATGAATATTTATCTCCGCAGCTTTCACTCGGTAATAATTTTAAAATTATAACTTAAACTAAACTAAAACGTGTTTTGTTGTACTAAGTTACAAGCTAGTAATTTTCTCACTGCTCAGCAAAAGCCTCTACACGAAAAAGACAAAGATAAATATGTAATAGAATAATATTTGCATTTTCTTCGCGATGTTTTTCTTCTCCACTGAGTACTAAATAAATTATATAAAGATAAATTAAGTACATAAAAAGTCAATGGTGCTTAACCCGCGATATTCGGTTGTGGTTCAGGTCTAGCCACTGGGTCGTTTACGACCTTTGAATGTTGTATGTAACCCTTATCTGTATTTCCGCTTACTTCTTTGAAACCACGTAACATATTGTAATACAATTTTCACGAACAGAAAGAGCGATAAACGAGAAAGGTTTTTGTGTATAATTTGTAAATAATTTATTTTACAAAATGGCTAAACTGTGACGTTATTTACCTTATAATTATTTTTTTATTTTTCTTTATTTATTTTGGGTTAATTATAATTTATTTCAATATATCATATCTACCTGGCATTTCAAGACGGTTATATTTTATCATTAACATGCAAACGAATTAGAAATGATTAAATGAGAATATTTAAACAAAATTATATAAGCAATGCTTTCAAACTAGCGAATGGTAAAGGTATTCTTAAAGGCATTTAGTTTGGACAGTATATATGATGATAATCTAAAACTAAGCTTGGTTAGTAATGTACTTACTAAGTGAAGCAAATTCCACTATACTGCCTTTTATTGCTGGCTATTTGAACGGGATGCCCCGAAACTAGCGTATAAATATCATTTGTATTTTATTCATGTAAATGAGAATATTTAGAGTCAGCTGCTTATTGAAGAGCTCGATAAAAATGAATCGTCTGGTTAGTATCGACCTTATAAAATACCTATTTTTGTATTATTTTTATGTAATTTATTAAAGTAGTGTAGTATCAGAATTACAGAAAGGTTTTGCTTTGTATAGCCGTAAATGTTAATTGGCTGGACAATGCCATCGTCTACTCCTAAGAAGGATCGGTGAACACATATAGTGGAAATTCAACAGATACCACGTGACAACAACAGACAAATTTATAATAAAAAAATTATGATAGCAATATTCATTTCATTTGTATTCGTTATAAATCATGAATAAATCAATATCACGATTGTTAACGCATTGACTGTAGCTTAATACCTATGTTTTAACAACTTGCAACAAAATAATCATTAACTTACAAATATTTTTACAGAAAACAATTTTTTTTTGTTAAACATTAGTATTTTGTTTTAATAACAATAGTGTTAATATTATAATAAATTGCAATGCACTATTAATTTGGTAAGACGAATGCGAATTGTTCAGGCATTATCTTCTCTAGAAATATCTGTCACAACCGACGCGTTTCACAAATTATGTACATTGAACTAAAAACTTATTCAACTTATCTTTGAAGAGTTATAGAAAAGGTTTCTGTACAAATGTATTAGTTTAATAAGTTACTATTTTTTTAATGTCTTATTCAGTTACTAAATCATATGATGGAAGATTTTTATATTTTTATTATTGAATAGGTAGGCAGATGAGCATATGGACCACCTGATGGAAACTGTTCACCAACGCCCATAGACATTGGCATCGTAAGAAATATTAACCATCACTTACATCGCCATTGCGCAACCTAAGATGTTATGTCCCTTGTGCCTGTGATTACACTGGCCCACTTACCCTTCAAACCGGAACACAACAATACCAAGTACTGCTGTTTTGCGGTAGAATATCTGATGAGTGGGTGGAACCTACCCAGACGAGTTTGTACAAAGCCCTACCCTTTCACCAGTAACAGTAAGATGCAGCGCGATTCGAAGAAGGATTTAGCTATACATATATATGATATATATCATTATTATATATTATTTTTTAAATAGCTTTGCAGTTTCATTTGCTTTAAATTTAGAGTAGAATTTACTGAAATATCGCTGCTCATGATTATATCATAGTTTAATCGATTTAAAGGTGAGGGATTAAAAAATCATAAGTTTTTTATTTACTTATATTACGTAATTAGGTATGTATGGTAAGAAGAGCTTATTGTCAAACTCATTCAGTCGTGAGAAAAATAATTTTAGCTGACATTCACAGCTTAAATTTCATTTATATGTTACATTTTTTTTTAAATGAGAGTTTCCCGTTATCGCATTAGCAACATTAAATAAATAGAAATCTATGCACAATAAACAGAATTTATTCATAAATAAAGAACATCTTATGAATGAAGTGTATCTTTATATATAAAATAATGACTGTCTGATTGACTGACTGACAATTCAACGCACAGCCCAAACTACTAGCACCTTGAAAATTTTTATAAGGATTCATTTTTGTAAGTTTGTATAAAAATACTAATTTTTTTAAGAAAGAGCTATGGCAATTTAGAATTATAACGCGAACGAAGCCGTGGGTAAAGTTATGTTATATATTTCCGTATAAAAGGTTCCACAGTATTTCCACTGTACAATTACGACACAATAAGTACATTCAAACAAACAATTAGCCGAATGAAGTTAGCTATTTCGTGGCCTCGTTTAAAGTGTAAGAGTTCCAAGGACTTTTAATTACGCTACAGACCACGTACTCTCAACATTGTGTAACTTCTAATCCGACCTTATTGGTTCTATTGGTTTCTGGATATTTATAATGCAAAATAAGCTTATTTGCTAATAAAATAATTCTTTTATTTTAAATACAGGTAAGTGGATAGACAGACAGACCAACTTATGTTTAGTCGTCGGTACTTATTTATTTATTTGAAAGGTCACATCTAAAAGTGGGTGTTACCTACCATCATATAATATGGATAATAAATAACATAACATTTATGTTTAAAATGTTTTTAAGCAACGAATGCTGATAGTGCTTTACAAAAATTTCGGCTAATTTTATAATTAGCTATTATTAGCTGTGTGTAAAACTCTTGCATATATTGGCTTGTAAGAGAATAACTTAAGGGATTTCGCTGAACACATAAATTAAATGTAATCGAAAAATGCACACCGTATTTTGAACTTTATCACATAGATGTATGTACGAAATTTCGTTGCAATCTTAATTTTATTAAGTGACAAACTGTGACCTATACTAGGTCTTGCATGGAACATATCGTAAAATTTCATATTTTGTTTTCATATTTCAGGGATGTTTTTGTTAGTTTTTCTTTTATGAAAATGTTCGTGTGATGCAACATTATCATTTTATTTACTTTAATTTTAAGATTTGTCTGTCTATATATATTTAGATTTGAGAAATCAAGAGATATATATTTTAATAAAGTTCCCGGGTTCAAATACGGTCAAGCGCCATGACTTTTCTTAAGCTTAATTTCTGCTTGTAATTATTTTCGTGCTCAGCGATGAAGGAAATCGTTTGAGAAAACCTGCCTCTGACGTATAGAATTTGGTCATATGTATCCAGCTATACACCGAGAAGAGCGGTGAAAATATATAATAGTTTTCATAGCGCGAAGCGTTTGTTTAATCCGAAAAATGTGCCTTTTTTCTATGACATAATCTTAACCACAATTATAACTGGTGGTTATGTCCTGATGCGGCTTAAGATGGAACGCCGATATGGAAGATACCTGGATAGTATTGCTGTATATATTGACGGGCCGGTTGGCGTGGTTGGTAGATACTTGCCTTTCAAGCCGAAGGTTGTGGCTTCGATTTCCACCCAGGACAGACATTTGTGTGTATGAATATGTCTTTTTGTCCTGAGTCTGGGTGTAATAATCTATATAGTATATATTTACAAAAGAAAAGTAGTATATGTAGTATATCAGTTGTTTGGTTTCCATAGTAGAAGCTCTGATTAGTTTGGGATCAGATGGTCGTGTGTGAATAATGTCCCAGGATATTATTTATTTGTATATAAAGCATTAAGATCTCCAACCGAATCTTTAGACACGGTGTTGTCAGCATAGCTAACCTCACCCTCTTTATCCATAATGAATTTAATAAAATGTGAATAAAATAATTATTGAAAACCACGAACAATGTATAACAATTTTTAATGTACAAAACACTTTCCTTATTCTTAATAAAATCTGAGTTGTACTCACACAGTGAATCCACACCTTGCCTCGACGTTGATTGCCCAGAAATTAAAGTCCTCTAATTCCCGTTGACCCCTCTAGCAACCATCGCCTGCGGCGCTCAGCGACGGCTATCCTCTCAAGATGGCTGTCACTCAGTTAATACACTCACTTTTAAAATAATGAAATTAAAGTTAAAAATGTTATTGCAGCCCAATTTTAATTTATTAAATTATGAAACAATTTTTAAGAATTATTTAAACACTGCTTAGAATTTTAGATAATAAAACTAATAATAAAAACATTTTAAAACTGCAAACAAAGTTTGCCGGCTGAGAGTAAAATTGAAAACTATTACTTTTAATGTTACAGAAGTTCATTAACAAACCATTATTACTTATAAATTGTAAGTTTAATTTTAGCAATCATTTTGTTAATTTAGAACGTAAAATTAATAAGCAAAACATCTTTAAAAACAACTAACGGTGTTAACGGAACTTGCTGTTTTATGATATCTAAAATAATGCAACTTATTTACTTAAATGTAATCAAATTGATGTGTTGTTTTTTATAAATCCACATAATAGTTTTACAATTGAATTTTTAATTTAATGATTAACTTTTTAACAAATAAGAAGTAATTGTTCGTCTCTTAAAAGAGTACTCAACTATTACATCCTTTTTTATAACCTTGTCAAATCATACATTTTAATCATAACATTACTTAGTAAAATAAACATGTAAATTAATTTAGTAATAATCAACATAATTAAGATTTAGGTAAGAGTTTTATGACTACGTCGACATATATAATAATACGAAAATATAGACAATGAGCTATGTGAAGAATAAAGAAGCACAAAGGTTCTTTCGAATGGATGGAATATGTGTGTGACAATATTGACTTGCTGTTCTAAAAAATATGACACTTTTAACGGTTTAATCGAATGAATTGGACAATAAAAAGTGCAACGTTCAGAAATTTCAGAAAATAATTCTTTATATACGAAGGTTTCATCCATATCTATATATAGCAGTTTAGTCAGTGTTGATGATTAGAAGGATAGGAAAGATCCGTGGAAGCTGTGCTGCTCCTGAAGAAACTGGAGATAAGACTACTAGTGTTTATACATGATGGTTGGGTAGGGACCACTTCACAAATTGTATCACTGCTTGCTTTGTAAAGTTGTTTCAGTTTCACAAGTGAGTTATGCGGTGTATTTGCAGGCACAAAAGACATACTCGCTTAGTCTTGGATACGTTTAGATATTTAAAAAAAAAACTCTTCTTCCGTTTTCTAGCATTACAGTCACAATTCCCGTCTCTGTTCGCGTCTATTTTCCAATTGACACCAATTTTGTCTTGACGTCAATTTATTAAGTCATTTGAAAACAAAATGGCACCACTCATGACAATAAAAACTTTTTATTTAATTTAAAATCCGTTATTATTGAATAATTTCAATGACCTAATAAATATTCATAAATCAAAAATATATTTAAATATTTTTTACAATTAATAAAATAAATATTTAAAAGTCAACCGTTGTACTATTAGTACGTATATACTACGTACGTATAGTATATGTCATATTATTATTTGTACCTTATTGGATAACAATTAATAAATTAACCTAACATTATTTCCAAGTAAGGAATAGGTAGTAGTGATTACCATCAAGTAGTCCATTTGTCAGACTACCTTCAATAAATTAAAAACAAAAGAACTGGAATGTTTGTTACTTAATTTCTGCTAAACAATCATATCTCAAAATTCACCTGAATACTAGAAGCAGACAATCGGTTTATTGACCTCTTTATGTCTTGTTATCCACTGAGATAATAAAATAAAAAATATATGATGTCAAGCTCTCCACAAACCAAAAACAACCACTTATAAAGGGCTGGTAATATAACGGGAAAACGATGGAGCAAACGAACCATCAATATATATACTGGTGGCATTCATTGAAATATATATAGTTTGATAATAATAAAAATGAGTTTTTTATTCAACAGAAGGTCGGACGTTAAACCATTGTCGGCAAATATCAAAACGGAATTGGCATTTCTCCAGCCGTAAATACGACTAAAGATTTAGATTCTACGGAACGAAAATAACTTATTTTCATAGCTCTGAGTATTATACGGTATCGACTGGAGTTTTAAAAAACATAGAAAGTAGTGGTATTATATATTTAATTAATATGTAATATAATGTGATTTCTGGTGTAAGTCCCGCCTCACTGGGGCGTGAGGCTTTGGAGCTTACTTCCTATTGACATAGGAAAAGCGATCGCTAAAAGTGATTTGAGTACAAGGTTAAAAGTCTTTTTCTCATGCTGTACATATATACATATGTACATAGCAACGTCTGTGAACACGATTTCTTGTAACATTTAGTTTGCTTTAGTTGTGTGAGTTATGTATGCGAATTAGAAACACACACATACACACATAAATAAATAAAATTGTTCTTAAAAAACCATATCACAAAAGGCTTTACTTAAATTAATACAATAAATAAAATACACAGATCTGCTTCGAAGCGGTTCGGTGTTACGTCACAATGCAACTAATGGTTGAATTTAACATTTCATATGTCACGTACAAGTACGGAACTGACGTTGTATCTGTAGGTATTTGATTGTAATCCGATGTTTGAAACTAAATACAAGCTTGCTCATTTTCGTTAAGAGTGAAACATACCTTAATACCACGAAAATTTAACTCAATTTTCTTTGCAATGCTATTGTAGTTCTAATCAAACTTATTGACTTTAAGTCTAACTAATTATTATTTATGATTAACATTTTTTTAAGTCGAATCACCTTTTCTATTTTGATGTACTTGAAGGTTTATCATACTCTTATCTCGTTAGTTCCTGAAAAACACATAAAAGTGATCCCTATAGTTCAATTCGTTTGTTATGTAAACCTTTTATTTTTTAAATAATTAATTGATTTTAATGAATGATTGATGGATTTGTGCAATCCATAGCAAACCAAACCACTCATAAGATATTCTATTGCTGAAGAGCAACACTTAGTATCTTTGTGTTCCGGTTTGAAGGATGTTATACCTTTTTATTTCCGAAAGGCTGGTAACGTATTGACGATGATATTTCTTGGTCGTGGTCCATTTGCCCGTCTGCCTACATACTCTTTACATAAAAAATAAATTTCTAAATTAGAAAAAAAAACGTAATTTCAATATAACACTTTATTAATTATAAGAATTGAGTCATTAAAATTTAATAATTTTGATTTTATTGTAAATCTAATTACATAATTTATGAAATCAAATGATTTATTCAACGATTATTTTTTTATTAATTTAATATTACACGAAGAGACTGCAAGTTGTAAATTATATTGTATACTAAAACAAAGTATTATATCAGCATATAAACAAAAACACGAAATATTCGGTTCAAACTAAACCGGTCTAAACTGGTTTCGCTGTCCTTTGATGTTGATTCAAATTAAAATGTAAAGGAAATACAAAACATATGTATCACCGTTTGACTGTTTGTAGCTTTGCTCACAAAATACACTATTATTAGACTGGTGACGTATAATTAGATTAGAACGTTATAAAAAAAAAATCGAAACGCGAAGATGACATCGTATTAACATCAGAGAACCCCGATTTCTTCTCATCCTATATTGAGTTTTAGTTAATTAAATTCGATTTTCAAACTAATTGGTTTTTTTTCTATAAAGCCGTCTATTCGCATTTATATTAAATTTAAAATTAACGTTTTTGTCTAAGTCTAGGCCTTTGTTGAAATTTCGTTTCTTTTTTTTACCCGGCTCCCTTAGGGGATGAACTGAGTGGGTTATGTGGGATTTTTACGAACTAAAACCGCTGCAATAGCCGTTCTCAGCACGGATCGGAGAAGCTGCGGGATAGAGTTGATATATCGCATCCTGTTTCTCATTAATATTATATTTATACATATTTAATTATCCAGACCCGTAATCTGAACTTTGATCTCTTAATCTGTTGCTGTAAAAGCGAGGAATAAGGACAACTTCCTCATATCTTGGCGAGATTGCCCAGTGGTTAGAATACGTAAATTTCAACAGAAGATTGCGAGTTCAATCACAGGCAAGCACTGAATTTTCATGTACTTATAGTCCCCGTCAATGAATATTGACCATCGTCCTTTGAAAAGAGTCAATCGGCTAATTTCGAGCATTACTGTGTCGCACGAAACACTAACGGCTCAGTACCTATTAGGTACTATTACAACAATTATGAGTTTATGTGTTATTGAATAAAATTCACGAATTATTTCTTTAGCAAAAAGTCAACGTAACAAAAAAACTCACTTCCACGTTTATAATATTATTAAGATTTAAAATTTACAACCACCTAAAAACTGCTTTATATTATTATTAATATGTAGTTTAAAATATATAAATAAATGTTAATATGTCAGTTTAATATAACATTGATACTGTTCGTGATCAATCAACGTGAAAGTTTCTTTTACGGATAAACTTTTATACTATTCACTTGTAACTCACGTCTACGTGACGCTGTAGCACATTAACTTATACCGTACAACTAATCGCCATTCTATATACTTATTTATTTATGGCCTACTAACAATCACTTATACTAAAAGAAAAATACAAATATAAAAATGTTTTGTAATAAAAGCTAAATGCAGTGATTAATTCGTCCATTGCATCTCTGAATGTTTAAGTTGATAATGTTAATCATCCTTTTTCATATATATATATTTATTTATTGTATTCATTTATATGTATTTCATAAATATATGATTTTTAATATTATTATTGTTGTGCACGATGTTTGTCTGTGTTTATAATTAATATCATGCTTGACGGTGAAGGAAAACATCGTGAGGAGATATAGGTGTCAAACTTTACCGAAATTTTGCCACATGTGTATTCCATCAACCCGCATTGTAGCAGCGTGGTGAAATAAGCTCCAAACACTCATAAAAAAGGAGAGGAGGCCTTAGCCCAGCAGCGGGACATTCACAGGCTGTTACTATACTGTACTGTTGTGCACGCTGTGTTCTTATTTAAATAATTGTGACACTTAAAATTAGTATGTTGTTATATTTTATTATTATAATTAGTGTACACATTGTTGAAGAATAAAATAAATAAATAAATAAAATTATTAATTATAAGTAACAACATCATGCTAAAATACAAATGACATGATGAAAAATAATAATAATTATTATTATTAATAATATTAAAACAAAATTAAAATAATATTGATAAAATAAAAGAATTTTTTATTTACCCTCTGACTATAAGAAAGAGTGTTAAATAATGCAAAATAACACTGACTGACAGTTTGATTGACTACACACACACACACACACACAGCACAGTTACTCCTTTCGCGACGTAGACGCTAAGAACGGATTTTACGTATATCCTTTCCAAAATAAATATTTCACCCTCTGGAATTTGGAATATAAATAAGTTTACAACTAAATAAAAATAAAGGGGCTTATATGAAATTTTACCCGTACGAAGTATGGACGGGAAAGCTAGTGGCCATATACACAGCTATATACACAGAACGTATTCGTGGTTTTGCTAGAGATAATATAAAATAAAATAAATAAATAAAGCCTTTATTGCTGTTCTTATTTATACAAATAATTATAATAATATTTTTTTCCTTTTTGAATGTGTCTCACTCCTACAGCTTGTCTTCCGACAAAGGCCTCCTCTAAAGATTTCCATTCTATCATGTGTTTTGCTTTGCGAGTCCATATTGGACCCGTTACTTTTTTAATGTAGTCCTCCCATCTCATAGTCTGTCTACCTCTGTTTCTTTTGCCATCTCGGGTACCATTCCGTTACTAGCCTTGTCCATTTTTCTTTCTTTTCTCTCATCATATGTCCTGCCCATCTCTACTTTAGTTGATGATGATGTGTATACATCTTTGAATTTTGTTTTACTTTTTATGTTTATTAATTTTTGTC
This sequence comes from Nymphalis urticae, assembly GCA_905147175.2. NCBI lineage: Eukaryota > Metazoa > Arthropoda > Insecta > Lepidoptera > Nymphalidae > Nymphalis > Nymphalis urticae. The sequence continues at coordinate 8,988,808 of LR990004.1, read as the reverse complement.
GTGGTTCTCTCTATTGCGTTTTGTCAAATTTTTATTCTGTTTCCTAATTGTTCTGTCAATGTCCAGGTTTGACACCCATATAGTAAACATGGTAGAATACACATATTATACGTTTTATTTTTTTCTTTCATAGGCATTTTTTTTGTTCTTCATAATTTCACTAAGTGTCCAATAACGTTTCCAAGTATTAGCGATTCTTCTTTCTATCTCTTTCTGCATGCATTGTTCGGTACATATTAGCTGTCCCAAGTATATACTCCTGTACGTATTCTATTTGCTCATTATTTATTTTTATGATCTCTGTATGCGAAGAATTTGACATTATTTTTGTTTTTGTTAGGTTTATTGACTGAGAGATAATATAATCATGTTTCAAATTTTGGTTGACGTGTGTGGGATGGTTAGCGATGTCTAGACGGTAGTAATGAAATCTCTAGGCAGAATTGACAGGCAATTACAAGATGTATTTTATCGATAAGCTATTGACGTTTTACTGTATTAAGAGCGCCTAGAGCCGGGATGGCCCAGGGGTTAAACTGCGTGAATCTTAACCGATGTTTGTGGGTTCAAACTCGGGCAAGCACCACTGAATTTTCATGTGCCTAAATTGTGTTTATAATTCTTCTCGTGTTTGTTGGGGAAGGAAAACATGGTGAGGAAACCTGCATGTATCAAATTTCACTGAAATTCCGCCACATGTGTATTTAACCAACCCGCATTGGAGCAGCGTGGTGGAATAAGCTCAAAACCTTCTGCAAAAAAGGAGGCGATGCCTTAGCCCAGCAGTGGGGACATTCACAGACTGTGTCACCCGCGCGCCCTTTAGACGCTCTCGGTGCGCGATCTATGCTTTTTCTATCTAGAATGACTGCTTGTATTTAATTGTACACATTGCATATGTTTTAAAAATTACACTGAAGAATATAGTGTAATATATACAACACAATAATTATTACGTAGTTCTCTCATCTCAACAGCGCCGTTTATTGACATCTAAGAAACAATAGATATGGTTTTTCGCGGAAAGAAAATGTAGCAAGTGACATTTTTTTATCGTTATATAAATAAAACGGTTTATATTGTATTGCTTTTTAAAGGCTATCTGGGTCACCACCCACTCATCAGATATTCTACTGCTAAACAGCAATATTTAGTCTAAAAAAAAAGAAAAAATATATTAATTAAATAAAACAGTATTTTTTGGCTACTTCTTTTTTTTTCTATTTCAATATTTTCGAATTCTATATTCAATGTTGCAAGTTCAAATTAAACATTTCACATGAGAATTAATAAAATAAAACATCAAAGAACAATTAATTATGTATTTCAAGTCCGGCGTATAATTTGTATATATTTTTATAGTATAGGTAGGCGGATGAGTGTATGAGTCACCTGATGGTAAGTGGTCCCCAACGCCTACAGATATTGGCATTGTAAGAAATGTTAACCATTCATTACATCGCCAATGCGCCACCAACATTGCGAACTAAGATGTTATGTCCCTTGTGCCTGTAATTACACTTTATTATTAATATTTTTTCAAATGATTTCCTATTTATTTATAAACGTTCATTAGTGGATTTTTAATTAAACATTGATTTATCTCTTTCAGTCATAATATATTTTACATTCGAAAGAAAAAGACATTTACGAGTCTGCAAAGCTGTAATTGTTCAGAAAATCTGAATCAATTTCTTAAAACGCACGATACGTGGGACGTTCCCGTTGTATGCAGTACATACATGCATTGCGCAATAGTGAAGAAAAATATTATGGGATAGCCATGGCGCCGGGATGCGGGGTGGGGGGAGCTATCCCGGCATCCATAAGCTTTTCAGCCGCCGCGACGCCCGAGCGTGTCTCGCGCTCCGGGATTCGTATACCTTGTGATGTTCTGTGAAGAGTGACGTATTGGACGAAAGTGATGTGTTGTGACTTTTTATAGGAATCATCGGTTCCGCACATGGTGAGTAAAAATCTATTTTTTTTTTTATTTTTTAATTAGGGTGATTTTCAAAATTTTTGACTTAAAAAATCAGATATAAAAATTATATTATAAAACAACTTTATGCAAATTAATATATTAAAAATCGTTACAAAAAAAACTTTAAAATGTTGATTTTTTTTTATATTTGTTACGTTTTAAAATACTTTTGTAATAGCTTTTAAACTCTGATAACTATAATACAAATTGGAATAAAATTAATTGATAAAATAACTTTAAATAATTTACATAATTATAATAAGTTATAGTTTTTAAAATTTATAGAATTAAAAAAAAAATAGTTACCTTAAATTACCTACATATTTTATGTATATAATTTTATAATATATTTTTAAATTATTTAAAAAAGCATTTTAAACAAATTTTAAAGTATGTAAAAAATGTATTATATCACTATGATATATTTTTATATTATATATAAACCCATCACTTCAGGACGGGACGACTTTATTAACATTTTTTCATCAAAGATAATCAGATTATATTTTTAAAAATACTACATAAGTTTGGACAAAAAAGTTACAAAATTAATATTCACAAAGCATAAGCTTTTGAAGACTACGAGCAAGCTTATCAAGCTTACAATAATCCGACTTGTCATTATATTAACAAATTTAAATATAACGTTAAATATAATATTAAGAGCATATCTATAAAATAATTAAATAAATTGAAGTTTATAGGCAGTAAGCTTACTTTTGTCTCAACATAAATAATAATAATAAAACATTAAACTAATAAAAAAAACTATATATATTTTATCTTTATACTTAAGCGTTATAAATGTTGAGTATATTTAAAAGAAAACCGAATAAAAATCGACATAAAATGTTTATTATCACATAAACACCGAACAGCGCGACTTAGGTTTGAGATTAGCTTCACTTAGGTTTAAAGCTAACATTAAAGTCACTGAAACTTGGAGCAAGTTATTCTTAAAATCGCCGTTACGTAAGATATATTGAGGCTTCAGAGTAAGATAGGATTTTCTTATTGTTTGCTTTTAGTCGAGTACGTATTATCCTAGTATGTGAGTATGTAAGTAACTGAATTTTAAAATCAATTTTACCTAACCGATTCATTTGAATTTTTTAAATGATAGAACACTAGTGGTAGGGCTTTGTGCAAGCTCGTCTGGGTAGGTACCACCCACTCATCAGATATTCTACCGCAAAACAGCAGTACTTGGTATTGTTGTGTTTCGGTTTGAAGGGTGAGTGAGCCAGTGTAATTACAGGCACGAGGGACATAAAATCTTAGGTCCCAAGGTTGGTGGCGCATTGGCGATGTAAGCGATGGTTAACATTTCTTACAGTGCCAATGTCTAAGGGCGTTTGGTGACCACTTACCATCAGGTTTTATAATCGTTTACTCTGTACGTGGTTACGGTCTATTTTAATAATAAAATGATTAAAGGTAAAACCATATATAGGTTAATAAAACAATAATTGTCGTGTAATTTACGTGGCTTTGTGCAAGCCCATATGGGTAGGACCGCCCACGCATCAGATATTCTATAGCGATAATATAGCTAGGTTGGTGGAGCATAGTCGATGTAAGGGACGGTTAATATTTCTTACATTGCCAATGTCTATGGGCAGGACCACTTATCATTAAGTGACCTATTTGCTCATACGATTCATACTCATTTTATAAAAAAAAGTTGTATAATAATAGGAACTTTTTCTATAATTATAAAGTATGAAACAGTGTAATACAATTTATTCTATTAAATTGTTTCAAAATTATTGCTGTTTGTTTTAAAATTATATAATGTGTTTAGTTGAACTATAATCGTATTTTGTAGCCTTATATATACTGACAACAGAGAATCAGAGTAACGATTCAACGGGGAAATGCTGCTAACATTCTTGCCACCATTCCATGCGGTCGTAATTTGTACTGTAGCTATTTTAAACTTTGATATACTTATTTAAATCATCAATATAGATTATTTTTATATATTCGAGTTTGTTTAATATATATAATTTATTTATTTATTATTGTATCTAATTTTTATTCTATTTTATTATCATCTTAGTTTTATTGAGAGTTTAACTCTTTTGTTTTGTGTTGTTTTGTTTATTGGAGAAGCAGACAAGTCGATTCCACCAACCCGCATTGGAGCAGCGTGGTGGAATAAGCTCCAAACCTTCTCCTCAAAAAGGGAGAGGAGGCCTTTAGCCCAGCAGTGAGACATTCTGAGGCTGTTACGTTACGTTACGTAGACAAGTCGATGTTAAATATTGTCAATATATTATTTCTATATTGGGTGATATTTGGATATTTGGGTATACAAATAGTAGGAAAAGAGGCCTGCCCTTAATTCGTGTTTATAATTCATTACAAGCTCGGATGTTAAGGAAACATGTGTCGAATGAAATTCTGTCATAAGAGAGAAGAGGAGTGGACCCATTCTTGGCCAGACATTTTTCACATTTACAGGCTCTTATTTTACTTTCGTATGTATTTTTGAACGGTCATTATAATAATATTCTACTAAGAGAGCGATTAATTTTTAGGTTTTTCTATTTAAATACATATAAAGTTTTGGATTATACTGTAAATATATTTTCAACTGTTTTGTGTTAATATTATCACCTAGTAACTGATTTGTTTAGTGTTTATATGGAAAAAATATATGTTTGTTTGTAGCCTCATTTAAAAGCTACTAATCCGATTGATAATCATTTATTTTCAACTTTAGTAAATATAGTTAATTGTTTTCACAATCTTTATTTATGAATCGTACTATTGTCGAAAACAACTAGGTTAAATATTTACGACTTTTTATTTGTTCGTTTTTTGAAAAAAACCTAAAGTATTAAAAAATCTTAAGATGAAGAATGGTCTTCAATATTCACAAGAGTAACTAAGTTTCTTGCCGGTTGTTCTTAATAGAGTCAACATTGCAAATCAGTGGTAGTTTCACGTCTAATTGATTAATCCTTTTAAATTACTTTAAAGTCCTTGTAGGAATCTTCACAAATAAAGTTAATTTACATTGATTGATAATATATGATAAAAACAGTCTAATATGAACCTTTCATTTAAAGTAGAAAGTAACAACCTGCATATGTCCCACAGCTGGGCTCACTCCATTACACTGCTCTAATGCGGGGTGGTTTCTTCACGTGTTCTCATTCACTGACGAGCATTAAACACATAAAATTTCAGTGGTGCTAGCCCCGGTTTGAACTCAGAATTATAGGTAAGGTCATCACGGCTCTTTCACCTTTCATTTAATATGATATAAAAAATTTGAGCCTTTTTGAGCCCAGCATTGGGATATTTATCGATTGTTACTAAATAATTTTAAAAGTCGCCGTGACGATAACTTTTATAGTGCAACCAATGAAGGGCTTAGCAAAAGGTCATTGTGATTAGTCATATATACAATGTGTCTTTGTTTCCTTACCATAATATCTTTAATTTATTAACTCAATCACTAAAATAAACAAACATAAAACTTGATGCTTGTTCGGATATGTACTCACATCATGCTATCGTAACTAACATCCATGCGTAGACTGGCAAAGGGGCCACATGATATTAACCGGCCCATCGCCTACCAACCAGTGGCCCATGTAGACTCTCTAAGATAATCATCTCTCACATCGCCAAAGTATCATCATAACTTTGGAACTACTTTTTTGTAACACTGGCTCACTAGACTTTCAAACTGGAACACAACAGTATTAAACACCGCTGTTTGGCGGTAGAATACAGTGCACTATAAAACAAATTATGTATCTTAAAAGAAACACAAGAACTGATATTCTTACTAAAGAAAATATGACGAGCAAGTTTGGAATACCACTTAGCCGAGGAGCTCAGCGCTGCTTTTCAGTAGTAGTTAAATGTCACATCGCGAACAAAGCCGACAGCGGCACTAGACAGCTGATTAATATTTTATTGACACAAAATCTACAAATTATCGAGTAAATATTGAAAATTTTCGAAATTTTCTTAGAAGGCATCGTGAAACCACCGTTTACATAATTGTTCAAATTCCGACTACTGAATACGCGATACTGGTGATAATGGCACAATATTTTTTTTTTATTGCATATTTATTAATTCATTTATCCTTATAAAATATATTTCATATATTTCATCAACAGATGGCGTTAGTTGTGTCAATCGCGCTATCGTCGCGCTGTCTTTATAATATTATAAGGTAATTGTGTTTCCTATTACATAAATTGCAAACAATATATTCAAGTTGTAGTATACTACGGGTTTTCTTTTGTACTCTGGGAATAATTGTACAGTGTTTTATGGTTTGAGTAATAATGGTCGAATATTAAACAAAAAAAACTTTGAACAATAAAGCGAGATTTTTAAATTTTAGGTAATTATTCGCGTCATCAATAAAGGTCTATTTATTTATTTAAGAACTACCAATATAAATACATGTTTTATGATGTACATACGTATACATAAATATATAAGTATATTAGCGCCTCAATGAAATTAAGACAGCAAATACTATATATGGCTAAATGAGCATGAAAATTCCTAGTTTTAGGATTTGGGCTGGCTGAGATATCCCTTATTCGTATTTGATTGTATTACAAAGCGTAGTTCTTAACAGCTGTGTTTCAGTTTTAAGGATAAGTGAGCTAGTGTAATTACCATAACAAAGAACGTAATATCTGAAATGCCATGAACAGATAAAACATGGTCATTATAAAATAATCAATTGAAAAACACAGTCTCAAGCCCAAATTCAATTAAATATCCACAACTATTGATATATCTTTAATTTTGAATTTCGAAAATAAAATAATTAAAAACAAAACGTTCCATTGGTGAAAAAAAAATCGTATTTCGTATTCATTCTAAGAGAACGTAATACTCTCTCGAAAAAAAAAACCAGGCGTAAAAATAACATTTCAATAAATGCTTCCAACATCCAATTTATCCTAATAGTCTTCAAAACCCGTTCCACTTTAAATTACTTTAACCATTCAACGCTTGTATTACGAAAACCGCTAAAGTATTGACGCGCAAAAACTCATTGCTCATCATCGCGCTAAGAGGCGCTATACATTCCAATGAGCGCACAGCCCAATCAATTTGTAGTTAAGGGTTAAAAAAACCACTGGTTATGATATAGAAATGATTTTATCCTACAGTTTTCATTTCAAACATATCTCACTTTGATTCAACGTTGAGTGATTTCGTTATACCGCTTTGCCACGTCTCGATTTGATTTTTTGCGGAAAATTGTTTTTGATCCACCGCCTGTATACGTTAGTACGCCGTTAAGAGATGAATGTGAATAATTTGTGAGTTTGTTTGTTCCGCTTTGTCGACTGAACTACACGACCATTATAAAATTTTTAATACAGGCTAAAATTTTAAGTCAGGGCTACAAATAATGACAAAAAGTACCTAACAGTTGCCCCCCACCCCATTCACACGCGGACGAAGCTGCGTGCTGAAACAAATTTTATATAAATGCTAGCTGATTTAATCGTTGCGTGGGTTATTTATTTTAGAATAAAATGATAATAATGAAATCCTTATTTCACTCTCAACGGAAGTTACATTTGGCTTTTAGTTTTGCTATATATAATTTAAGTCGCTTCAAGAGAAGACGCCATCCCAACAAGAAATCTCTTACTTAGCCCTCATTTAAATATTTCATTATATTATATTCAAAGTGTAATTCTAATAAAACATTGCAAATTATTTGGTCTACTATGTCAAATGTGTAATTTCAATTATAAGGTTTCAGAAGCCGTTGTGTATGAAAGGGTCGATAATCAGGCATTTAATCTGATAAACTCCTCTTTTCTATTAAATCTGTTATGTTTATTTACCATATATCTGTTATTGTAACAGGTTAGATGTAATATAAATAACCTTATTTATCTATATTTTATGTAAAATAATTATCATTGATTATCAGACAGACGAAAATGTTTTAACATTTATAATATAATTAATGTTTAATTATTTTTTTATAAATTTATCTGTATTGTTATCGTTGAGCCGAGACGGCCCAGTGGTAAGAACGCGTGAATCTTAACCGATAATCGTGGTTTCAAACCCGGGCAAGCACCACTGAATTTTCATGTGCTTAATTTGTGATTATAATTCATCTCGTGCTTTACGGTGAAGGAATACATCGTGAGGAAACCTGCATGTGTCTAATTTCACTGAAATTCTGCCACATGTGTATTCCACCAACCCGCATTGGTGCAGCGTGGTGGAATAAGTTCCAAAACCTTCTTCTCAAAAAGGGAGAGGAGGCCTTTAGCCCAGCAGTGGGACATTCACAGGCTGTTACGTTATCGTTGATTTAAATCCGAGCCAACGTCATTAAATTTTCATGAGATTAATTTGCATATAATCCATCTTGTGCTCAGTGGTTAAGCTAAGCATCGCGAGTAGCCTGCTTATGTGCCGGATGGAATACTGCTACATATATATCCAACACATAAATAATAAAAGGCTTAGAAGAATAAACACAAAAATGAATAGAAATGAGTCGCCTAACAATAGATCACTGACTGACTGTTTCTTTATATTTTTTACGAATTAAATCAATTTAATATTAGAATCTGTATTATAAATTTAATTAAATATTCATTTTTTATTATAGATACCTATGGTTATTACGTCAGTCTCAAAAAACTGAAATGTTCCAACAAATTAAAAATAACTCAATTATCATTGCAAAACGATATAGGAGTTTATTTGCTACATACAGCACCATCTAGCGGCGAATTATAAAAAAGTGTATTGAATAAAAAAATTCAACGAAAAAATAATGTCGATCGAAAGTCGATCACACGGTGTCGAAGTTTATGAATATCAAACCAATATACAAAAAAAAAACATTTTTATATAAAATATTTAAAACTATAATATACATATTTATACATAGCCTTAATATATTAAGCCGTACTAAAAATGTTATTATCGATAAACGTTTAAGCGCAGGGCTATATTTTATAGAAGCAGGCCACCTTTTTGCATACCTTGCTCCATTAGCAGCGAAGTTTTCAACCTCCCGTCACACACACTAATGGCTAAAACATATTGCATGGTTTATATCGATTTAATAGTGACGCTATTTTTAGACAGGTCCCTGACAACGTTCGAATTTTAAACGTTTTAAAATGAAAATAAATAGCAGGATTACGCTTTGTGAATATGTTGTGTATATTGTAATGGTAGAAGGAGTAGAGATAAACAAATCTTAGGTTTACAGTAACCAGTACCAGTAACAGCCTGTGAATATCCCACTGCTGGTCTAAAGCCTCCTCTCCCTTTTTGAGGAGAAGGTTTTTGGAGCTTATTCCTGCTTGCATACACAACGCTGCTTCAATGCGGGTTGGTAGAATACACATGTGGCAGAATTTTAATAAAATTAGTCACATGCAGGTTTCCTCACGATGTTTTCCTTCACCGTCAAACACGAGATTATAATCACAAATTAAGCACATAAAAATTCATTGGTGCTTGCCCGGGTTTGAACCCACGACCATCGGTTAAGATTCACGCGTTCTTACCACTGGGCCATCTCGGTTTACATAGATTCATATAATCATGCGATTTGCTAATAGTCTGCTATATTATGTACTGCAAACACTTATTGATTAATACATCTACATTTATAATATCACACGATTACACTACCTAACTTATAATGTTCACTTTAATTTTACTTTAAAAAATCCGATAACAACTTTACACTTCCTTTATTTCATTCCGCTATCGAATAGGTAAAATTCTCGCACTAGGCACAATGATATTTACCAATTTCTTGCATACGAACAGAAATTTTATTTAAATATAGTAACTAAGCCTAATTTTATATTCGTCCATCCTGCGTCGCACTAAAATCTTTGTCTTAGTCTGATCTGAAATTGTTTAAGGCTTAGCTATTAAAAAAAATATTCGAAATAAGAATTTTGGACAAAATATTTTGAGTTCTATTGTGTAAATTAGACACGAACAACTTACCGCGAATTTTTATTGTACCAAAATATAATTTGCAACGAAACGTAATAAATTATTATATTTTAATCGAATTCAAAATGGTCGTGTTTGAGAATCGAATAAGTTTTGCGAGCACAGTTTAAAAGTGAATGACGTCCCGATATTATGGTTACACGTTTCTAACAAATAACAGCCCGCAATAGAAAGGGGGTCCGAAAACACGAACGACACAAATATCGACATTCGCACACTGATACATGAATGCCCTATGATAATATGTATATTATAAAAATTAGCCACTAAAATAGTTATATACACGAATATACATCAATCTGTGACCATGCTTAATAAATGCAATACTTACAGTATCATGCACTATTTAACGATGATAACGAATTTTTATTGTTATTATTAACTGACATATTATGCACAAGGGAAGTTTATTTCCGAAACGGTGGTAGATTTATAACATTCAATAAGTAAGTGTAACGCTTCTATATTTAATTAATTTTTTAATTAATGAAAAATACGTCTTTTATTAAATTTAAGCACGTGGAAACTCACTGGTCTTCAACGTTTTTTTTTATATTTAATCTTTTTTAATATAATATTACAACCGTTCCGTAATATTACCTAAACCGTTGGATATTAAAATTAACAAACGTCCTTGAAACTTTCCTTTTAAAAAGATACGCAGAGGATAATCAATTAAGTCGGGCATTATAATTTGCGGTAATAAAACACATGTTCTGAGGGATTCCATGATTAATTACAAAAGTTGGTTTGTGCTGACGTTACTGTCGTCGACAACACAGTAATTATCACTTGAACCGTTTGCACACAAAGGGGTTTTATTTTCTAATACATTTGCTTGTTAATGAATATTTATGCGGTTTTTGATAGATAGTAGGTTTATTTTAGGATTTAGATTAAGTTTATTTTAATGTATCTCTGGTCGACTTGCTTATACGGCTTCAGATCATAAAGCCCAGGGTTGGAATCTTAGTTCAAAGCTCTTGAATAACAATAAAAGTGTGAAGTGATAGCCCTTCAAAAATTATAGCGTTTTATTAAAAACAAATAGACTTATAAGTGAGGCAAATAATGGTAAGTGGTCACAACTCCATATATATTGCTACTGTAAGAACAATTAAGCATCTCTTTTATTAATGAACCACCATCCTTGGAAACTAAGATCTCATGTCGCTTGTTCCTGTAGTTACACTGGCTCTTCAAACCGGTACATATCAATATTAAGTATTGCCTTCATAGTTGGGGGTAGCATATGTGATGAAAGAATACTTTCATGACTTGCTATATATAGCTATATAATGCGTTATCTAGCTATTTTTTTACTGGATGTACAGGCTTTATAACTCGTATGTTTTTCTTGTCAAACATATGAGTAATGTGTTTATTTTGTATGTTGTTATTTTACGATTAACTTTATTACGACAATAAAACAAGAAACAGTTGAGATATAAAATTTTGGCTTATTATAATTAGATGTAGACATTAAAGTTATTAAGAAGACATTGGTTATTGCTCGTTTAAGATATATATAACATAATTGATAGTTCAAAGTATACAATAAATTCATATTTTTAATTTATAATTAAGGGATGGTGGAAATGTTCACCTGATGGTAAGTGGTCTAAAGACACTGGTAATGATAGTAACAGAAGACGTCTTAAAAATATGATATAAGATATTATCGTCCTTGTTCCTGTAATTACACTGGATCATTTGCAGTCAGAACTTGGTGATACAATTACTGATACATGGATGGTAGGTCTTAGGAAATATATAAGAGAAAAACATAATTGTAAGACTCCGATTTTAAATAGGAAAAATATTTTGAATGAAATTGCGAATATCATAAACAACGTTTAAAAATGAAAACGGAATGGAATTGTTTTAAAACAAAAGTAACAAATAAAGTATATTTCTCATAAGTGTCAAAATTTATTATATCAACCTTTCAAGGATATCTCATAATTTCCACACAAAGCTTCACACGGAATACCACACACTCGTATGTATCCGTTTTTTTCGTCAAGCCTTTATTAAATTCCAATGTGACGATACAAAGAAACAATTTAAAATATAAAGGAATTTTTAATATTGACATCCGACTTGGGACAACCTGAGGCCTGTCCTATATTTACCGTGGTTATACAGCCGCATACATTTCGTTGTAAAATTTGTTAATTTCAAATTTAGAACGATATTCATGTGCCTATGTACATATGTAACTGTAACAGCCTGTGAATGTCCCACTGCTGGGCTAAAGGCCTCCTCTCCTCTTTGTGAGGAGAAGGTTTTAGAGCTTATTCTACCACGCTGCTCCAATGCGGGTTGGTGGAATACACATGTGGGTGAATTTCAGTCAAATTAGACACATGCAGGTTTTCTCACGATGTTTTCCTTCACCGTAAAGCACGAGATGAATTATAATGACAAATTAAGCACATGAAAATTCAGTGGTGCTTGCCCGGGTTTGAACCTACGATCGTCGGTTAAGATTCACGCGTTCTAACCACTAGGCCATCTCGGCTTTGTACATATGTACATATGTATACAAGTAAATAAAATTGAAGTGTCCGTCTGTGATTTCAAAATAACTGCCTCTAGTATCGAAAGTTTGTTAAAAATACTTCATTATGCTTCTGCTTTCATTTTATACGAAAAATTAAAGATATTTTTCATTCAATCTAAAATCAGACGGAAAATACTTTTTAACTCAGCAACACAACAATGAAATATGCTTTACTTTTTAAGTTATTCTTACACAGTTTTCATTTCAAGCGTAATATTTTTCAATGAAACTAAACACGATTTACTTTCTCTCTAAAATATTGCCTTATGTTGCATTTTATACGGAGCTTATAATTTAATTCATTAACGAAATTGTGATGTCACTCCTGACCGATTGCTATGGCAGCCATTTTTAAGAGATTAGCTAATAGCGCTAGAGATTTACTGCTCAAGTATGTGTACAATGCTAGTACATTATACTTTTTTTATAAAATAGGTTGGCGGACGGCAAATGGGCCATGGGCTAATGGTCACCATTGTTTAGACACATTGGCGTTATAAGAAATATTAACCATTCCTTACATCACCTATGCACGACCAACAGTGGAAACTAAGATGTTATTTCCCTCGCGCCTGAAGTTTCACTAGCTCACTCTTTCAACCGGAACACAACAATTTATACTGAGTATGCTGGTATTGCTGATTGGCGATAAAATATTCGATGAGTGTATGGTACCTACCCAGACGGTTTTGTACTAATTCCTACCACTAAGTCTATAAATAGACTTGATTCGACCACCACCGTAAATCGTAGTGTAGCTACTGCTAAATCCGGCTTGAAGGACCAAAAGGTAAACTCAACGTTTCTTGGATGAGTGGATCGTGATTTTGATTGAGATTTATTAGCACTACGTGATAATTGAACCAAATCAAAACGTTCCTAAAATATCAATTCTATATATATTGCGCCTGACCCTATATATATTGCGGTGAACCAAACGTTAGCGTGATTCAGAACCCTGTTTTTCCATGTTACGTGAAAACATCGTCTAACCGTTACTTATACTAATATACACATCAATCAAGAATATTTCAAACAAAACATATGGCATTTCCGACCTAGTTTCGTTAATAAATCCTTTGTTAGCATAACGCATCCATAATATTATACGTCATATGTTTATACGTCCGTCTGTTACTCATATCCCGTCCACAATAAATCTCTTTTAATAGCAGCAGTAAATTATTTCATGTGTAATTATTTCTCTGGTGTTTTAATCATTGGATCCGACGTTTTATTTCTCTTATCAAATAAATACCTCAATCAAATAATGTTAGATGTTTCATTTCTTGAGGTTTTATTTATAATATTTAGGTTAAAATAATTGTCTACATCTCAGAAACATTGAAAAATAGAACTAGATTAAAGTCTTTATATATTTTATAAGATTATAGTGTGGATAAACAAGACATTTAAATGTATGTAATTGATATACCTATGTAAATTAAAAGAAAATAGTAACTACTTTGTCTGACATAAATGCGTAGATTGAATGATTGCTGGATTTTATGGAGGAAATAAGTATGTAATTTATGCAAATTTATATTTAAAATAAAAAGAGTAACTACTGAGTTTCTTGCCGGTGCCGTAGAATCCACATTCTGAAACGGTGGTAACGCTTTACGATTTAAAAGTACTTGTTAGTCTATTGGAATAAAAATAATTTGATTCGATTATTTTCTTGTCGGCTCTTCTTGTTAGAATCTATATTCCGATCCGGTGGTAACATAACATTTATTTCAATACTGTCAAGACGATAAAGGTGATTCAAAATTTCTCTTATGAGCATTCTTGAATAAAATAAATATTGATTTTTGATTTTACAGATTACTGACGTAATGGGCGTTAAAACTGTTTTAATAAAATGTATATACTCGTCGCTTTGTCTGAGCTTTTTTGTGAACAGGAAAGCGATGAATGAAATTGAATGATTAATCTCCTTTTTAATTGCATTGAATTTCTTGTTATCGCCCGAGATAAAATTATCAGATTATCTTTGTTGCAATATTATTTTTATTCGTAAAAAAAGTTTCGTTGGTCTAGTGGCTTGCTTATAAAGCTGCAGGTTTGATGGTTCTGAGTTCAAACTCCAGGCCATGTTAATGTCGAGCCACTTATTGAATTTTCTGTCACGGATTCAAAGTAGTAGTACTGAATTGTTACCGGTGTTTGCACATCCATGCCTCGGAAAAGACGAACGGTCAATATTGGACTTCCGGTTCATCGACTTATGGGAAGAAATAAAGTACACATTTCTTTGCACACATATTTGTGCCCAATTATATCTCCTGAACTCAGACTATCTCGTATATTGTCCGCCATTTCTGAAATTCATTTCTATTGTTATTATCAGTTCTATTGTTTTCATTTATTGCTACATAGTTTCATATGTATGAATAAATTGTAATCAACTAAATTAGGTGAATTCGTACAGGTAACATTAATGCTCAGTTACTTTAAAGTAACCTTAATGTTATTTTATTTTTATTTTATCAAATAGGAAGCCAACGTTATACATTAGGAAAAACATTGTCTAATTGCTTACATATAAATATTGTAACAAAATATGTATCAATTATAATAATAGTTCAACTTTCATCAAAACAACATTATAATAAAAAAAAGCTCTAATTGACTTAAATAAAAAAATAACTGAATTTTAATATTTTATATTTATATTAAATGTGAATAGCATTATAATGAAAATTTGAATTTACAGTTCAAAAGTTGAAAAATTATAAATATTCTGTCAATACAAACAAAAAAAACGACATTAAATAAAAATAAAAATAATATGTTATAACATTTAAAAAAAACGTAACACAGTTACTCAGGACAATACATAACTATTGATGATTATTTAAATCGGAATCATTCGAAAATATCACTGAACCAAAATTTTACCGCGGATTCAATCCGAACAATACTTAATACGTTTAAAATAACTCAGAAAGTGGGTCACGGCTGTGTGTGACGTGAAAACTTCTGGGATTCTTAAGACAGGTGTTTTGTTCAGGATCACGTAATTAAAAAGCTACACGAGTTTGTTATATTAAGATCAATGAAACTTTAGACATGGTTTTTTTTTCACGTAAGTCTTAACGTGCTTAAGACACAATTAACAATTTTTAATTTATTGTTCCTTATTTTGGTATTTTTTTTATTCATATTTATAATTCTTCTTTATTTTTTTAAATATTACTTATAAAACTAAAAAATAAGTTTCAAAACGCTAAACTTTAAATTTATCATAACAATTTAAAAAAAATAGCGTCAGACAAAACGTATAGTGGTGAACATTATCTAAATAAATAAAAAGCAGCAAAAACAGTCTGTACATTGAATACATTTGCTCCACCACGCTGTTCCAATGCAGTTTTGGTGGATAGACGTGGCAGAGTTACATCCACCACATGCAGGTATCCTCACGTTTTTTTTTACCACCAGGCACGAGATAAATTATGAATATACATTAAGCACATGAAAATTCAGTAGTGCTTGTCCGGTTTTGAACTCGGAATATTCGTTAAGATTCGTCGAGAAATAAAAAGATAAGGCACAAAATGTTAAAGTAAAAACAAGCTTTTTATGAAACATGACAACTACAAAGACAAAACGCAAAAACAAAACAACAAACAAAACGCAATCTTTTACAAATTATAAATTGAAAAGCAAGCATCTAGTTCGTTTAAACATCTCTAGATAGTTCTAAGCGATTTTAATTAAATTGTTGAAGTGGTGTTTGAATATACAAAATATATAGATTTTACCAAGTTGTGAACATCGTATTTGTGTTTGTAAATTTATAAAGACGTTACGTTTTAACATATTCAACAAATAAGTAATCAAACAAATATTATTATATATTAAATGATGAGGTC
Source organism: Nymphalis urticae (assembly GCA_905147175.2). Taxonomy (NCBI): domain Eukaryota; kingdom Metazoa; phylum Arthropoda; class Insecta; order Lepidoptera; family Nymphalidae; genus Nymphalis; species Nymphalis urticae. Next base: position 8,972,364 of record LR990004.1, on the reverse strand, counting down.
ATTATAAATAAAATTAGTACGTAGTTGTTATATTTCTAATTAATATAATATTTACTTAGTGTGTTTAATATATACGCAAAACCCTACAGAACTGTGCAAACTTGTTTGCTGAAGTGCAACTGCGATGCGACAAGTATTTTTGGCACATTCCATATTTAAAATTAAAGTATGTTAACCTATATAAGAAAAGTGTTAAAAGAATATAATCGTTTGTGGGAAACATTGTAAAGAGTTCAATCAGCGAACGAGATGAAAAATGCCTATAAAATGTTACTTCCCCTCCAATATCAGATTCCACCCTAATTGAGTGAAACGTGGGTGAAGCGAACGTAACAGGCCAACCGCAGGGGTTGGTTCAAGTGATAAATGCTGCCAGATCCATGAAAATTTTTGCCGTTACAATTATTTGTTTTTTTTTTTGGTCATGATTCGATTTATAAAATTCCTTCTAGAAGTTTTTTGAATGTAATTCGAATTAAAGTCACGTTTTTTTTATATGCCTTCATTTATAAAAACTACCATGTAAAAGTATTTAATTTTGACGTAAATATTAATGTTTTTAAATAGTAATGCATAAAATACAATAGCCGTACTTACAAATAAAATGTTTTTTTTTTATACATATGGCTCAGTGGCTGAAACACGTGAGTGTCCCAAGATTGCTGATTCAAATCCCGGGTAAGCACCAATAAGATTTTGTGCTTAGTTTGTCTGGATATTACGAATGAAACTCTGCTGCGCCTACCAACCATTAAAGTATCGTGGCGGAATAAGCTCTAAACTTCAAGAAGAGCATACCCAAAGGCTGAATAAACTTCGGTAAGAAGACTAAGCAAAGATTAAAGCGATAAGTCTGTAACTTGATGCGCAATGTAAAATGAAAGTAGCTCAATTAAGTAAATAACAGCGTTTTTTAACAGCAATTTAGAATCCAATTTGTTAAATTAAAATTTACACGCGTGAAATTTGAACTGAAGTGGAGAGAATTTGTTTAACGTCTGTATTTTATTTATCAAATTAAACAACTGAATTGGAAAATTGTTTTTTTTTTTTTAAATACAGACGAAGGAGGTTAAGTCTCCCATAAAACAGTGTAACAGAAATCCCAGGGTAAATGGAAATCGCGGGGCTGTGTATAGATGTGTACGAGGATTTTTTTTTTTAAATTAATTTTCCAATAACTATTGTTTCCGCGCCATTTTGTTTCGCTCCGTTCATTGCAAATCTCTAATATCTTATAAACACATATATATTCACTTATATAATATACTCTGGGTCTAATATAATTCTTATATTTACATAATATATTATAGTTGTTTTATGTATGACAGTGTGAATCCCGGAGCGCAGAGTAATATTTTTAAGAACCGCATCCCTAGGTTATATTTAGTTTTTCGAAAACCACGATGTCTTTGTTTTTTAGCTTGGTGTACGAGTTTTATTTCTACAATACATGTTAAAGGTTGTTAGGTCGAAAATATCTGAAACGCTAATCAAATCGCAGCTAACTTATTTACCTTTAATCCCAATCCGACTAAATCATTGGTGGATGGCAGCCGATGACGTAATCAATGACCAATGGGCGTTCAGCATTTAATTAGATTAGTTAATCTGACGTTATCTACGTTTTAGAATATATAGTTTATTATTCAAAAAAAAGAACTAATGTTAATTAATATCTTATACGAAATAGCCTAGATTATTAATTAAAATTATATTTTAATATTAAATTTATATACAGCTAATTCTCTTGTATATTTATTAGATAGGCTTAAAATTTCTGAGTTTATTAATTTGACGCCAATTAAGATTTATCTTCTGTATCTTATATCTTACTTATTAAGATAAAATTTTCCATCTTTATAATTTAATATTTTTCCATTTTAATTAATTTTATATATAAAATTCTTTATATTATAAAAGTAAAGTAAAAGCCTGTAAATAATTGGAAATCTATTATAATATTTTTAATTTAACGTAGAAAACCTTAAACAGTTTCAAATAAAGTGTTAAAATATCTGATATATTTATTATTTTTATTATTATTTATAGAAAAGGAAGGCGGACGAGCATGCGGGCCACCTGATGGTAAGTGGTCACCAAACGCCCTTAGACATTGGCACTGTAAGATAAGATGTGCAAACTCGTGTGGGTATGTACCACTCATCAGATATTCTACCGCGAGACAGCAGTACTTGGTATAAAAAAAAAAACATTGGTGCTCGAGTTTAAGCCCGCAGTCGCGATCTTATATATAGTGTAGTTATATTATGTATATTTTTTTATGGCGTTGGCTAATTCTCAGACTGCCACTCTATTTTATATTTAATTTCTATCATGCAATATAGCCTTCTGCTTCGTAATTACCCATCTTCCCATATATTCTTCATAAAGGGATTTTCCAGTTTTTTATCATTTTCAAGCGACCCTTAAAAATTCTAGTAAAAATAAGTTATTGCATTAAAAAATAATTGTCTAAGTTTTACAGACTACACCCTCTCAGAGGTTAAAATAGTGTAATCTCTTACTTATTACTTACGCTGTATTATGAATATTATAAATTTAAACTCAGGTGGAGAGAATTTTCGTTAAAACGTTATTTAGAAAAGAGTTTTCAACTATACCAAAGTCCTGAGTTAGAATCAGAGGTCTAGCTATTAAAAAAAAACCCCACTATTGTTTTTCTGTCAAAAATAATAACTCAAAAACAACGTTGAGAATTTTTCAGTGTGTATATTTCTATACCTCAGAAACCATGAATAGTTGCTCCTTTGTCTGAACTCTCTCCAGCCAAGTCTGATTGATCACAGCTGGGCAAATTCCTTCTTCCCGATTTTGAGGAGAATGCAAAGAGCTTATTCCGCCACGGCTCCAATACGGACTAGTTGAAACATATGGCAGTTTGCCACCCGACACATGCACATTTTCCCACGTTTTCACAACACAGATAAGTTATAAACACAAATTAAATACATGAAAATTCAGTGGCACTTGCCCGGGATTGAATCATCATTCAGTTAAAACTTAGATGTTCTAACCGTTTGTTCACCTCTGTTCTTTATTATAAAACTGAGGTAATAAAGAGTGCACTACTTCATTATAATCCACCCATTTCTGGAAATCGTTGAAGAGCACGTTATCATCACATTATAGGATATCAAATCCTCTTTTTATATAAAACCATATAAATAAGCTTAAGCGAAATATATAAGCAACGTTGCGCAAGATATTGCATAACTCACTTCGAATCTTTACGCGTATCACGGTAAAAGTAGCTGTATCATGTTTCTAAGTTATCACTAGGAGTCGTAGGTAGGAAGTAGGGAGTCCATCTGGGAAGTATTAACTTAACTTACAACTTAACAGAACTTAGAAGTTCATACCGCATTTTTGAGTTAAGCGTTCAAACCAAATGAATTGATCATGTTAAATAAACTATCCTAACTTTTACACAGGCCATCGGATCAAATGTCCAATGAAAATTTCTCTGAAAAACTGCCTTTAAAAGTCTGGCTCGGGACCAACCGATCGTATCTAATAGGGTCAAGATAAGAAGCCGCCAATAAAACTGCTAGCAAGGACGGCTGTAATCTTTAAACATTAGCGAAAATGTTACCTAGGATACATCTATATTTTACGCACGAAAAATCAGAAATAAAACGCGTTTTTTACGCTAAATGGATAAAGGACGTAATAAAATTTATACTTACAAGAAATATATGGGTAAAAACCAGATATATAGTTTAGGCCGTAATATTAGAATTACACGGAATTTTGTCCATGGCGTCTGGGTAGGTACCACTCATCATATATTCGACTACTAAATATTTAAAAAAGCATTACTTAGTTTTGTTGTGTTCTAGTTGGAAGGTAAAAGAGCCAGTGTAACTATACAACTTGTGCACAGGCACAAGGCACATAATATTTAGTTTCTCAAGCTAAAACACTTGAAAATGCAGTTTCTTACCCGTTATTCTACACATGTATTTAACCTGTAACATGATTGTGATAATGATGTGATGAACCATTAACTACAAATTATATGCGTCTTCGCAAATTTTCTTCCGATCCACATCAGAATTTGAAACACCGTTATCCTATGAACTAATTTACTGGTTGTAGGCCTTTGTGCAAGCTCGTCTGGGTAAGTACCACCCACTCATCAGATATTCTACTCGAAAACAGCAGTACTTGGTATTGTTGTGTTCCAGTTTAAAGAGTGAGTGAGCCAGTGTAATTACAGGCACAAGGGACATACCATCTTAGTTCCTAAGGTTGGTGGTGCATTGGCTATGTAAGTGATGCTTAACATTTCTTACATTGCCAATATCTATAGGCGTTGATGACCACGTACCATCAGGTGGCCCATTTGCTCGTCCACCTACCGATAATATAAAAAAATATATATCAAAAAGTACTGACATACTATACAAAACGCAATGACATTTTTATACAAATAAAATAAGGTCAGAGAAAACAACTGAACGCAATGAGGAAATTCATGATAGTGAAATGTCATGGAAGAACATGAACGAAAAAATGTAATTGATACACAAGAGATCGCCTATAAATGTTTCGTAGAAATATATTGTCTACAAACAAACAGATTACACTATTATAAGAGAGAGGAAAACAGTGATTCCCTTGCGATTGTGACCCGGATAAAGTGGCTATTAGCGAAATTCGTTAGCGATTTTTCTGTTCTTATTTCCATTCATTAATCTTCTATCTTCGATTTGATAACGAAGAATAAATTCATTCATTTTTTAATCCCATAATAATTGATAAGCTCTACTTCTTTACAATATTAGTTTATAGTATATATTTTTACCTGATTTTAAAAAACCGTGTGTATTCCACCAACCCGCATTGGAGCACCGTGGTGGAATAAGCTCCAAACCTTCTCCTCAAAAAAGGAGAGGAGGCCTTAAGCCCAGCAGTGGAACATTCACAGGCTGTTACGGTTAGGGTACGGTTAAAAAAAACGTTAAAAAATAAGGGGTATGTTTTAATAGAAGATTTACTAGGACCCGAACTGTGAGCACTGCCAACTTCCAGACTACTGGCTGCTACTGAGATTTTTTGGACAACCCCAAAAATTTATTAATTGACTCGACCCGGAGATTGAACCCAGGACATCGCGGTTGGCCTTATACTCTAGCAACTGGAATAATGAGACAGTCAACAAGCAAGTGATTTGACTTACGCATAATTCGAACAAGAATTATGCGTAAGTCAAATCACTTGCTTGTCAATTGCTAAACAACACCTCCCACATTTAATATTATTAGGTCCTTACATATAAAATTGGCGTTTTGTATGGGAGGAATATAAAGTCATTTTTTTTTGTAAAATATATTTAATTAATCAAAGTATGCATCGTTGTTATCTATGCATCTCATAGGTATTTCATTGATCCCTTTAATAAAAAAACCATGGGGGCGAGAATCAATAAACTCTTTGAAGGTGGTTTGTGGTTTTGGATGGTCGTCAGCCATTGCGACGAGCGCTTCCGATTATTGTACAGTATCCACTTTTCATCACAAGTAATGATTTGATTTAAAATCCCTTCATTATTGTATCGGTTGAGTAAAGGAACACAGCAGTCGACGCGTGTTTGTAAGTTCGATTCACTCAATTCATGAGGTACCCATCGTTCTAGTTTTTTTACTTTCCCGAATTGCTTCAAGTGGATTAATACAGTTTTATCACTTACCTCAAAGCCTGCAGCTATCTCTGAAGTGCTTTGTGATGGATCCGCTTCTACAATAGCCTTTAATTCTTCATTTTCCACTTTGGTCTCCGGCCGTCCACGAGGTTGGTTCTGAAGGTTGAAATTTCCAGAACGAAAATGTTGAAACCAAAAACGTACCGTGCTTTCTTTTGCGACACCAACGCCGTACACATCATTAATCCTTCGAGCTGTTTCTGCAGCACTGGTACTGGCCACTGTCGATTTCGTACTCGTAAATATACCGATATTTCATGTTTTCCATTGTGCGGTAATAAATGACGCCAAAGAAAAAAATAATGAGGAAAAAACAAATGAATGACTGTTTTTAAAACTCAAATGTACCAGCTAAATGAATTTATAAATTTGAATTTGGAATTCTTAACCAAAGAGGAGGTCAGTCAGTACGACAAAACGCTAATTATAAAATTATAAATATGTAATTATAAATATGTAAGGACCTAATATTTTCTACTACAAACAGTTTGCTGAATAAACTCATGATTTATTTAGCAATCAAAGTTATTAAGAAATAAATTTTGTCAAACGTCAATACTTATTAGAATAAAATCAAACATTACATTTGATATTTTTTGTTTCGTATTAGGTTTTTTTTTTTAATAAGTTTTGATGAAGCATTACATTATAATCCTAACAATAAAAAATATTGAAAATCTTATTCGACATTGACAAAATAATTGTTAAACGATGTGTTCAATCTGAGTGAACTAATTTAATTCAGTAAAATTATACGAAATATTTATCCAACATTTTAAGGACACCCATCAAAACAATTTTATATACAATGAAATACCTTATATTCGAAAATCGCGTTAATTTTACATTCAATAACTTAGCGTAGATAGTTTTCTTAGCTTATTCTAGCGTAGACAACACCGTGACGTACATTTATTTATACTTCAATAGAATCGGCAGAGTCGGAGGTTGATTTTTTTCTGTCAGTGGTTGTAACAGCGGGTAAATATTATCTGTGGCGTTAGATTGACAGAGGTCTAGCCGTACGTCAAATGTCATAAAGATTGACAATTGAGTGATCAAATATGAAATCGTTGAGTGGCTATGATTATGGATTCGTTATTAACGATTGAGCAATGGACGAATAAACACGTTCTTTGCTTTTTGCTGATGTCGTAGCGTTTCCCGTATTTGAATCAATATACATAAGATCGATCCATCGATAATTAAAGAGACGAAATTATCTGCATCTTGCGATGGCGTACTTCCTCTTTCTTTATTTTTTTTAAATTATTAGGCAAGTAATTATGGCATGGTTGAAAGAACCTTCACGTCATCTTCTAATATCCGTAAGAACACGGGTATAAATCTGAGCTAGCATGTACTCTTGAATGTACCCTTATTTTTTATATTTATTGCACGCTCGGGTAGAAGAAAAACATGATAAGAAGCAAAGAAGCTGCGTGATAATATAATCTTCTTAAGATCGACCTTCACTCAGCAGTGCGAGTAAGCTAATACGAATGCCCAAGCACAAAATGAGTTCTAAATATTTGTTCACAACACGATAGAAATAATATTTTGTTAATATTCTTGGTTATATAAAAAGATCGTCCTTCATTTGTTTTTAGTATTACGTGAACAAATTGCTAGTTTTTATCGCGTTTAATTCCTAAGATAGGCTAACTCACATTAAATAACTTAATATAAGTATATTATTGTATTAATTTTTCCTTCTGAGAACCAAATTGTAATCTCTTGTTTGAATATATAATGCTATATAATAATGATAATAAATATAGTATTTGTAATGACTCTAGCATCACATATACTCATTGATAGTCAAAGTAGCATGAAAGAAACATATTTTTTTTCTTCATTATTTACAATTCTTATCCACAGAAGAAATAATCAGAAGGCAATCCTTATATTTCCAATGGCATTGTTTTCCAAATTTTACCCTTCCCCTGGATATTTTTTTAATATAAAAATATACTAATGTGCTCTAAGTTAAGAGGGCAATAATATTTTTGATCAAATTGTAACACATGACGGACACACCTAAAAATATATGTCATTTTCCCAGCAGTGGAAAATTTATGAGCTATTCCTTTTTTATTAAGATTTTATCCCTACCTACCAAGTACGACTAAGAAGCAAATACGAACATATTCCTTCAGCTTAGTCGTGCCATGAAAGCTTATTATGCTGTATATAACCTTAATATAATATATACATTGGCGATATATTATACATTTTATATATTTATATAATATTCAGTTCGTGTTTTGACCGCGATCATACCTTTTCCAATATTTTGTCTGACATTTCGATAAAGCACTCCACATTTAAGTCGTGTTCACGAGGTGAACTCTGCACGCTCTCCGACGTAAACAGTAAGAGTTTTCTTCATCTATCTCCATATAATATTACTGACTCTTATCTAATATTCTACTAGTTATCCGTCCCAGCTTCGCATTAGAATAAGGGCCTATAAAATGTTTATATCGTATATAATATTATATCTATTACGATATAATTCATTGGTTTAAGCGAAGCACTCCAGTAAAGCTCCCAGTTGGCATGATTTTTCCGATGTCTTCAACATTCATCGTCATGTTTCAACCAATTTACACAAATCATAATGAATAATACACTTAAACGTTCCTCAGGAGAGTCAGACAAACAGACAGACGTCGCGGGCGAACATTTTTTTATAATATGTAGTGCTCCTACTAATACTGCAAAAAGTTCCAATATCATCGAACAAAGCTTAAAAATAAATCTCAATCAAAAACCAAATAAAATAACTTTTAAGCACTTTTTGTTTTTATTACATTGTAATATTTCAAAGTACGAAAAGAACCTTATTCTCTACTACTTAAGATATAAAATACAGTTTTTAATACACGATTTAACAAACATATGAAACACCAAATTGTCGTAAAAACTTATGAAAAGGCAAATTCGTTAGATCATTTAGGGAGACCCTTTGTGACTTTTTTTTACTTTGCAACTTGAATTTTGAACTGAAACTGTGAACGAACAAAGGAACGACTCATTTAAATAAGTAGTTACTGAATTAAAAATGTATTTTTCCATACAATAAAAGTTTAAAAGGTTGGAAGTAATGCAAATATTGTATAGAAAACTGAATTTATTCTGTGACTTTTAAAGCGAATTGAAACTTATAAAATATAATTGAATAGATATTTGAATGTTAAATTCATAATGATTTCGAAGTTTAAATTTTTATGTAATTTTAGTAATATATGCCGAGGTGGAGTAGTTGGAACGTCTGAATGTCAAATGATTGTTGCGGGCTCAAAGCCAGGCAAGCACAACTTAATTTTCACGGTTGTTCATTGGTGGTGAAAGACATTAAGGAAAGCTGCATGACTAATTCCACTGAAATTCTGCCACATGTGTATCCTTTTGGAGCAAAGTGGTGGAATATACACTACTAAATACCTACAAGCTTATTATTTAAATATAAATTCGCATTATATAATATATTATAAACACTTAAAATACATTCAACAATAGAGCCGGTTGGCGTGGTTGGTAGATACTTGCCTTTCACGCCGAAGGTTGTGGGTTCGATTCCCACCCAGGACAGACATTTGTGTGCATGAACATGTCTGTTTGTCCTGAGTCTGGGTGTAATTATCTATATAAGTATGTATTTACAAAAAGAAAAGTAGTATATGTAGTATATCAGTTGTCTGATTTCCATAGCACAAGCTTTGTACAAGCTTAATTTGGGATCAGATGGCCGTGTGTGAAAAATGTCCCAGGATATTATTATTATTACATTCACTTCGCTTGACTATATATACTTTATCCTGAAGTTTATTTAATAAGTATTACTCCTTGAAATCATTTCGAAGAAAATTGGCTTAAGAAACATAATTTACGTAGAATCCTTTGTTTTCATAACGTTTCCTTCCCATAATAACTATGAAATTACACTGACAGTTACTCCGCAAGAGCCACTATAATATCTTACTTTAATTAAACATATAATGAGACATATTTTTCATTATGATAGGTAGGCAGACTGGCATTTTACTGGTGGTGGGCTTTGTGCAAGCCCGTCTGGGTAGGTACCACCCACTCATCAGATATATTTGGTATTGTTGTAATCCGGTTTGAAGGGTGAGTGAGCCAGTGTAATTACAGGCACAAGGGACATAAAATCTTAGGTCCCAAGGTCGGTGGTGCATTGGCGATGTAAACGACGGTTTACATTTCTTACAGTGCCATTGTCTAAGGGCGTTGGTGACCACTTACCATCAGGTGGCCCATATGCTTGTCCGCCTTTCTATACTATAAAAAAATGGTTTATCTGATAGTAAATCATCACTGCCGCAATACATTGGCACTATAAGAAATAATGACCATGTCTACAACACCATGTTAAAAACTAAAATGTTATTCACAAGAGACTTCTTGTGCCTATAGTTACACTGTCTCACGCATCTTTCAAACTCGAACACAACATTACTAAGTATTGCTATGATGAGGGGATGGTACTTACTCAGACGGGCTTGCGCAAAACCTTACAACCAAGTGTAATATTTATAAAAAATAATAATTAGGGACTACAAGTATTATTAAGTAAAGAGCCAAGATAGCCAGTGGTTTATAATAAATCTCGTACTTGATGGTAAAGAAAAACATGGTGAGGATCTGCATGGGTTAAAGAAAAATCTACCGTTATCCTTGCAGTCGAATATTTACAGATCAGTGTCGAAGATAAATGTGTCTTGACCATCACGTTGACCAATGACGTTGAAAAATGTTTATTATTGTATATAAATTCTTTGACACCACAATTTTTCAGACTTCTCCAAGACAGATTCTAAAAAAACTTCGAAAAAATTTAATTTAATTAAAAATAAAACAATCAACTAAAAATAGAACAAATAATGTTCCAATATATATAAACCAATACACAATGTTAGATTCAACTCATAACTAATTCCACATGGACGTTACAATGGGCTATAACTATTCTAGCAATAAAGTGGTCATAATACACTTTACAGCACGTCGTTTTGGAAATATGACATTTCCAAAATGTCTCGTGCACGTCGTAACAATAACTCATCGTATATACTTATCATAAAGGTTTAATATACCTATGAGTGTAGTAGACCGGCGGTCGTATCGTACAATCGTCTTTGGGACGTAGTTTTGGTAAGGTAAATGTTATAATATTATATTGTTTTAAGGTAAGTTTGAAATGTATTAAGTATCCAATTAGGATGACGTCATTAAAACATTTTGTTGGTGATTTTACCTGCCAATAAGTTGAAATACCGTATCGCGATCTTAAAATGTTTTTGAGTATTTCTATTCCCTACTTCCATGAGAGTCAGCACTGACAACTTCCAATCTCGTGCTTGCTTATTTATTTATTTATTTTGGGAAACATACAGCATAATATGATACATAAAATTTAGTAACAAAATAAATTTCACTTAAGCCAACAAAGTTTCCACTTATTTTACCACAAACAAACATGGAGTGAACCTAACGATAACAAGTTATTTAACAATTTATTAAAATATATAAATAAAGTATTAAAAAATAATTTAAAACAGAAAAAAACGATAAGTATATTAATGACAAATACAGTTTTTTAGAGCTTCTACGAACTTAAATAAATTTTCGTTAAAGATATCTATATTAGTGTAGCGTTTATTATAATTGTCACATGCTCTTACCAAAAAGCGATTTTTAGCATAGTTCGTTCTACACATTGGGACATAAAAGGTATGTTTTGAACGGGCAATGGAATGTGAGCACTTGATATAAATGTTGTTGACTAAGTACATTGAATCGACAAAATTATTTACAATTCTGTAAAGAAAAACCTGATCTTTGCATTCCCTGCGTTTCTCAAGCGACAAAATATTAAGCTTATTAATAGAATTGGACCCAAATTTACGCGTTAATCTTCTAATAAATTTATTCTGAACATTTTCGATAGCCATAACACACTTAGAGTATTGTGGATTCCAAACCGTTGAAGCGAATTCCAAATTAGATCTTACATACAAGTTATACAACACATTATATGTATTGATATGTTTAAAGTCTCTTCCCTGGCGAAATATGAAACCCAACATACTGTTAGCTTTTGCGATAATTTTATTCATATGCCTGTCAAATAATAAATTAGAATCTAGAAGCACTCCTAGCTCCCTAACCTTGGTTACCCTCTTAATTGAATGATTGGAAATTGTGTAATCAAATAAAATTGGATTTTTTTTTCTAGAAAATGTTATTACATTGCATTTATCAAAGTTAAGATGTAGGCCATTAGATGAACAATATTGCACTAAAATATCCAAATCATTTTGCAAATTTTAGCAGTCATCACTTCTTTTTATGATTTTAAATAGTTTTGTATCATCGGCATATAGAAGTATGTTAGGATTTTGAAAATTTTTTAGTATATCATTAATGAAAATGTTCAACAATAGGGGACCGAGGTGAGAGCCCTAAGGAACCCCAAATGTTATGGGGACAAAACTAGAAATGTGTCCTTTGACAGCGACTGCTTGAGTTCTGTCACGGAGATATGATGTTATCTTTAGCTAAGCTAAAGCTAACTAAGCTAAGCTAGCTAAGCTGGTTCTGCGCTTGAACAATCAATCAGAATATGAGATTAAGGAATAGAAAATTTACCTGTGCTTGTGCAGGTACTTCTTCACACAAAGGCAGAGAAAGAGTGGGAGAAATCGGTCAAGAGGACATATGACGCTTGGAATTTGGCAAGAGCTCACTAGAGTTACTAGAAATTTGTTAGAAATAAATCAAAGTATCGAAAACGTTATTAATATTATCCAAAGATACTTTATCATTACCTCAAAACACGATCTATTTGTAATCTCGAATAGAGACGGTATACGTTATTAATTCTCAAAAATAGAACTCCGGTTAAAAATATCTTGTTTATTTAGCGAATCCAATCGAAAAGAATAATTTTATTCTCATAAAAAAATATAATAAGAAAAGTTAATACTAATAACCTTGAAATAGGAGTTCCCCCTATATTGGTTTTCAATAAAAGTGATTTTTGATATATCTCTGGATTCCGTATCACCGTAGCGAGATAGCATACATAATTACATACACGCTTTTAATTTTTTTTATTAAAGTTCTCTTTTTAGTATATGGAATTCAACAGAAGTTTAAACTAATCCCAAACCAGTTTAAACCAGTACAAACTAGTTATTATTTATACTAAATTTTATTCAAAAATATAACCAGTTTTTACAACGATATAATAATATGATACTAGCTAATGCGCGTAGTTTCACTCACGTTAAGAGGGGTTGTGAAGCAAAATTGAAATCTTACAAATATAAATTTCCATTTCATGAAATGTTTTAATGGCTTGTGTTATATAAGAAAACCGAAAATACATTATTGTAAATTAAAAAAAATACAATAAGGCTACGCTGCAGCTGAAACAAAAGAAAAACAGTGAAGCAATATTGAGGAAATAACTCAAAGCCTGTTATTTATTAAAGACCTAAGCTCGAAACAATGTGACGTGGTAGACAGAGAGATAAATATAAATAACACTGTAGAGTGAATGGGTAAGAAACATCTTTTGACAAAGCCATGTAATTATGTCTGGGGCGAAAAGTTTTCAAACAGTAATTACCTTTTAAATGTATTGTGAAATTCATGGACTTTGAAAATTTATTATCACTTCAAACCACTTAATTGTTTTTCATTCATATTTAAAAAAAATACATTATATTTTTAAAATCGCAACTGATTTCAAATTTGTTATATATATATATATATATATATATATATTTTAAGTAATATTTAATGTGCTTAACGACACGAGCGTATTTATTTAAATAATTTCCCTTTCAAAACCGGTTAACAAATTATAAGCGTCCCCCGATGACAAATAAAGTTAAGTATAGAAATCCCATCTCTTAATTTTTTTTTTAATAATTTATTTGATACTTACGTTTGATGTCAGTCTTAAAGTTTGAGCTGTGCGTTAATAATAAGCCGATCAGTCATAATATGCATTTTATATTTATAATAATATACGTAGTAGACTATACAAATCAGATAGAAAAATGTAGTTCATTTGTATAACAAACTCTCTATTCCGAGTATGTGTTTATACTAATATCATAAATGCAAAAGTAACTCTTTTTTTATCCGCTTTCACGGCCAAACCGCTAATCCGATTTTGATGAATTTTGTTTGAAATAAACTTGAACATCAAATAAAATATAGAGTGTTTTTTTAAAACACCTTCCACTAATACGCGGTCAAATCCACTGGCGTAAACTAGTGGTCTAAATATGTAACGAATTGCTTCCATATTTCCGGGGACATCAAATAACCCATATTTTGCTTGGGTCAAATTTAACAGAAATTTGACCCCCTTCTTGTTGACAGATTGATCTGAAATTTGTACACACCTTTAGTTCTGATGACAATGCAATTTAATACATTCTGTATCATTGTAATTCCAAGATGGCCACCGCTACAATATGGCGGATTACATATTTTTTCACAACTACCTCAATATTGATATCAAATGAAAGGTTGACTAATACTACAGTATTCTAAATTATACAAATTTCAAATCTAAGGTGGCCGCTGGTACAAAATTAAAAACTAAAATCTTGAAATTACATTTATTGATTAATTACTAAAGACATAAATCGTTTTTACTTTAGAAATACTACAGTGTGATCTCAGTTTAAACCCAAACAAAAATACATTTAAATTAATGAATAAAAATTAAATATATTTACCAAAACACAACAATAAACGAATTAAATTATTATTATAATTTAAACTATCATTAATTTACGTTGCTTAAATTCAAATTACAGTTAATCCTTATAATTCAAAATATATTATTACAATTGTAAAAGTATTTACAAATACATTAAAATATTAATGTTTTAAATCATTTAAATTAATATCGAACGCCAACTTGGCTTGAACTCTGGGAATTTTTGTGTGTTACTTTACAATAATTCAGGTAAATATTATATTAATTATTATTTATTTGGAGTTTCGCAGTAGCAAACAATTATATGATTTAATAAAAATTTCATCATCATGCTGCTTACTCTGGACACAAGCATATTATTACTGACTAAATAAAAGTAACTACAACAGGAACGGTATAGTAGTGTAAGTAATTAACAAATAGAGATTGAGAGTTAACGAATTGATAGAGCCATTGTAACCCAGTGGATAAAACATGTTGATCGTAATTGGCAGGAGCGATTTCAAAACCGAGCTAGCGTCACTGAGTTTGAAAGTGGTTAATTTGTTTTTATGATTCATCTCGTTTGCGGTAGCGTAGGAAAACATCGTGAAAAACCCGGAATGTGTTGGATAAAGTTCTGTTAAAAACATATATAAATACACAACCAATTGGAGCAGTGTACAGAAGTCCAGAAGTAATGTGAAATATATATTAACGCGCCTTACTCAATATCGACTCGTTTACCGTGACGGCAAACGGTAAGACGCTCACTTATTCGGTTATGATCCCTCTCCATATCCTCTACTCTCTTTTGTGGGAGGCGTATACTGCTCTATACGCGTATATATGCTTTTTTGCCATATGTTATTACAATTATAAGAAATATGTATATAGTATTTCATTAACGAAACCTTTTGTTATTATTTATTTTACTCTGTACTTTTTGATTGGTTTTCTTTAATCATCAATTCTTTTAAAACCATCGATTTCGCTGTTGCAATCTGCCGCTCGTATAGTGACGACCACATTTTTACTCTCAGCATACTGTAATAAAAATGATATAAATCGCGTTCAGAAACGTTCAAAAGAAAAAAAACAATGTGTAGGCACAATGCCCTTCAACTTACGCGTTAGGGACGGTTGAAAAAATAAAACTGCATAACGTACAGCGAAATATTTCGCACGCTTAACGTGCATTGTTTTCATGTAAGATGAAACAGTAAAGGGGTCATCGCCCGGAATAACTGGTGGCAGACTGCCAACAGAACTAATTCTATGCATTACAAATTACGCAACGTATGAACGTGGTATGCGGAAATCATTGAATCTTGTCAATGTACAAAATAAGTGTCACGTTACTATCGGGATGCAGAAATTGACAGGTGGTGGAGGATTATATCTGATCGGTATGATTAAATGTAAACAACAGTAAAACGCAGCAAGCTATTGATACTATAGTTTTTAATGAAGTTTTATATTTGACGGGCCGGTGGGCTTGGTTGGTAGGTACGTGCCTCTCACGCCGAAGGTTGTGGGTTCGACTCCCACTCAGCACAGACATTTTTGTGTATGAACGTGTCTGTTTGTACTGAGCTGGGTGTAATAATCTATATAAGTATGTATATGGAGTATATCAGTTATCTGGTTTCCATAGTACAAGCTCTGCTTAGTTTGGAATCAGATGGCCGTCTGTAAATAATGTCCCAGAATATTATTATTATTTTTATTATACGCATTTATGTCTTATTATATTATATTTAATTTAATTTGAAAATAATCGTTCATTGTCCACTTCATTTAGCTGTTAAAAACTCCAGCTGAAAACCAGTGTTTTCGACTCAGTTATACTGAGCTGTCCCTTTTGCCCCGAAACATTTTATGTTAAATTTAAATTTTTATCGTTTGATAGTTCTCTAGCATCCCAAAATAAATTAGTAAATTCATTCTTGTAAGATGTTACCGTCATACATAAAATACATTAATTTATTAAAATTTATATGTGTGAGTTGTTGTTCTAAATATATTATTAACTAGCATAAAAAATAAAGAGGCTCATTTGGTTGTATCTTATTTGACATGTTCGGTTTATATGAAAAATATTTTTATTTTACCCAATCGGCTATACTTCGAATTTCCGAAATTGTTTTACCTCTAAGGATGAAATATATGTGGAAGCAACATTTTACCACCAAGTGTGTAATATAGTTTAAGACTTTTTACTGTTTGTGTGTTACGTTATCTTACTAACTACAGGCAGATACACTGGCTCACTCACCCTTCAAACCGGAACGCAACAATACTAAGTATTGCTGTTTGATGAATATCCTATGAGTTGGTGAAACTTGCACAAAGCCCTACCGGCGTTTCAAAGTATAATACAATAATAAAATATCTTCAATTCCCTTTACATATAAAAATGATAACAAAGGTAAATCATAAATCCCATTACTACAAATCTCTCAAAAGTATCTTTCTTGGCCCATCAAATTACCCTTTTCACTCACAAAGTGGAATATTAAGTAATTTTTCATTTCATAATATATCTTTGATCTACAAAGTGTAATGATAACGAGAAAGGGCCGCGGATTATATCGTACATTCTGTATCTCCGCGAAAAATAAAACGGAATAAAGAAATAGTGTAAATAGATAAATGTATTATCTACATTTATCTAAAAGGTTTTTATTTTTATTCGGTACTAGTTACCCGTCCTGGCTTCGCACGGGTAGAACGAGGATGAACATAAAATGTTATGTCGTAATATATAATATAAATCTAATGGGTTGCGTAGCACACGACACTAAGCTTCCAGTTGACATGATTTCTTACGATATTTCAGCCAATTTACAAAAAAAACTTATCAAATTTTACATCTAAACTTTTATTATCAATCAATCAATTGGTGAAAACCGTATGAAAATCTGCATCTGGTTGTTTTTGAACTCATTGCATTCAGACAAACAGACAGATTCACCAGGTGCCCTTTTTATAATACCTATCTACTAACATACATATATTATGTGAGTAGTGATAGTGTATTTACCAAATTATGAATTAACCGTAACATATATGCAGATGATAAACGTCAGTGCGGATTTTTTTCAGGTATATTAAGCTTAACAACTTTTTTTATAGAAATATATCTTTTCTAAGGATCTTTTCATGACGGCAGCGTTCATAAGAAACGCATTCGCATAACCGAGTTTTCGAGTTATGTTGCAAAAATATTCTCTACGAAGGATTTTTTTATTTTAACGGGATAATATATAGTCTATGTGTCACTGAAGCTGTATTCTAATAATTAGAGGTTTTTTTCAAATCTGATGAGTAATTTAAGATATTACTATCCAAGTTTACAAACTTTACATTTCATGTTGTAAAAGATAAGTTTCCGCTACTTCGCGAATGTGTAAAAGGGGATCAATTGTATTGTCTTTTTCTGTACCTCTAACAATGTGTATGCAAAATTTCATAATTTAGACGGTCCGGTTGGCGTGGTTGGTAGATACTTGCCTTTCACGCCGAAGGTTGTGGGTTCGATTCTCACCTAGTACAGGCATTTGTGTGTATAAACATGTCTTCTTGTCCTGAGTCTGGGTGTAATTATTATCTATATAAGTATGTATTTACAAAAAAAAGTAGTATATATAGTTTATCAGTTGTCCGGTTTCCATAGTACAAGCTCTGCTTATCTTGAGATCAGATGGCCGTGTGTGAATAATATCCCAGGATATTTAAAAAAATATATATTAAAAAATATTAAAAATTTCATAATGATCGGATGAATAGCGAAGAAGTGAAACCGCAAAAAGCAATCAAACAAATAAACGAACTCACTTTCGATGTGATATTATATATCAGTTAGGATGACTAACAATAAATTAACAAAAGAATTTACGAATTTAAATTTATTTAATCGTGTTCTCAATTTAAATATTCTGATAATTTTGACAAGGGAACGTAAAGTTTACGTAAAATACAGTCAGTATTTGACACTTCAAAAATAGAGATAGAGCGTTTGTTTTGCAACGTAATTATCATTACAAACAGAATGTCCAACTTTAATGGGTTACTAGCGCGCTGATCAGCAAATCTTTGCGATCCTCTCGAAAATAGTCAAGTTCAGTCCCTTTCCTCCTTTCTCAAGTTATCAAATCTCAATAGAAGTGCTGTTTTGCTTTACGTTATTTTAGTGCTTGTATGTTTTGTTAGAATTACAATCTAAATTTTAGGATTGGTGATGATTTTGGTTCTAGTGGTGCGCAATTGTGACGTAAGAAATGGTATGTAAGTATGGTGGTAACCACTTACCATCAGGCGTCCCATTTGGTCGTCCGCATGCCTATAACATAAAAAAAAACTGCACGAGTGTTTACGCAAACACATTTGCGCTTTCTGTTCCCTCATCATAATCCGAAGGGATGGCAATCCACCACCTGAAAGAGATAAGATGCAGGAGTTTTTTGAATAGATTTGCTTTCCGAGGAACGGAGACGTACACACCAACTCCCAGTAGCAGCCCGGAGTGGCACACGTACACATACATGTGACAAAAAGTTTAAGCAATTTAAGGGATGCGAAAAACTTAGAAACTAATAAATCATTTACACAATCTTGTTCTAAAAACATCTGCTTTGTAAAAGTTGTATTATTAAATTTCCAATCAGTAATTGCATTGTTAATGATTAAATAACACTGAAATGAAAAGGATAAAAGCAATAGAAAAATTTAATTTAATTCCTAAAAGAATGCTGCGAAAGACGTCTAAAGATACAATTTAAGAGTTCTAAAGGAAACCGTCCGAAGAGAAATCCTTTTTATAATAAATAAAGAAAACTAAACATTGCGTTTTAACAAGCAATCTTTGATATCACACAATTTATTCTTTTTATATCGAACTTATAGCTTACTGGAAATTCGAAACGCTAAGAGAGAGATATTTCCTAAGAAGAATTAGGAAGAAAAACGTATTTACAGATATTAAAAATTATGAACAAAATATTTTAGTAAAAAAAAAATTGGTATCAGCTACATATTGTTTTAAGGAGAAAATTTGAATTGAATTCTACTATATTGCTTCAATGAAACCTACATTGTGGATGGTGGACACAAGTGGCAGTTTATTTTTCTACATATGAAGTTTTCTTGGTGACGTTTTCCTTCACCATCGAGCATGAGATGAATTACGAAGACTAAATAAGATTGACATGTTCATGGATTTTCTTAAATAGTGAAATGCATTTCGAATCTTATATACATATGTACATAGTATCTTGGTAAAACACGACACTAAATATAAAATAGAAACATTCATTTTGTAAATGAAATGATGGGTGTGTCTGGATGTGAAATTCTTTTTTTTTACTCTTAGACTTTGATAAATTGAATCTCACTTTAAAAGCAACTTAAGTACATTGCGTTTTAGCATTCAGTTGAAGTAATGGTTCCGTCAGATATTCTGAGGAAAATAATATAATGTAGAATAGTAATACTGGTTAACTTCTTACAATGATTAAACTTAAATCTGTAATTAATGTAATTTATCTGATATGACTGTTACATATAGTTCACAGTACCTTTTGGCTGTTTTCACTTTTATTCCCCTACTTTTACAATAAAGGCCGAAAAATAGACCAAAAATAAAAAAAGTGGTTATATGATGCAATAACTGAAGATTTCGGGTTCAAACCTGGGTAAGCTTCATTGAGTTTTAATGTCCTAATTAATCCTGATTAATACATATCTGCTGCCGAGGAATTTCTGATTTTCTCTTTCAACCTCGTTATTAAGGGTGAAGCCAATTGCGAAAGTAATAGCGTAGTCTCGATAAAAAACCTCAGAACCAAATGGAGAAATAACTGGCAGTGCCATGAGATATGTTGGCAATCCTCTGAATATCTTTTGAATAGTACGTTGCGTTTACCCATTTATGTAGAATACACATAAGTGTTCGCTTCCAGCCTAGAATAAATGTCGCTGTGAAAAATATAACGTCACATTTTAAGTTTTACTACATAACATTCCGTCAGGTGGTACTTTTGTCCGATCGCCTACTTATTTCATAACAAATAAAAACATGTTCTAGCCACTAATTAATTTAGGCTCGTCATTCAATTCAACTAGCAGAATAATAAATATTTATAATAATAATAAAGATAAAATATATGGATGATTATTCATGTTAAGCACAGGACAAATCAAAGAGGTTTTAATATATATTTTTAAATAAGGCTTGAGTATTGTGACTTTTTGAAGTCTTATTTATTCAATGTGGAAACTTTGCTCGATTCTCACCTACAGTGCCGCAAATTTCTAAACTTTCCGACTGCATCCAGTGAAGTGCTCGAGAATTCAACGTGTTAAAGTGTTTTCCATTTTGTTTAACTTGTTTTCTGTTTATTTCGCAAACGAGCACTTTTGTGTCACACGTCAATTGTATTTGTTTGTGTGGAATTAACTTCTTATTTTAAAATTCGAATGTGTTAATTAAAGTTGCAGTTTTATTCAAGTTGTGAATGTGTTTGAGTTTTATCGTGTTTAGCGAAATAGAGTGAGCTCGGGGTAAATGATCTTGGTAATCTGTCTGGGTTCAGAGCACTGGCCTTTCAACCAAGAATCGCGGATGAAATTTCGTGTATTTTTTTCTACTTGATATTCATATAGCTGTTTGTATTTTTAGCACTTTAATAATATAAACGTGAACAATTTTGTTTTCAATTGCTTTTATTTATTGACCAGTTATTTTTCAGATGAGAACTAAGAATGTATTAGACGAGTGTGGAGTGTGCCAATATACAATTGTAAGGAATTTAGTCATATATTTGCTTAATTGACTAAATACACTTAAACAACAATAAAGAGTCAAAAGTGTTCACTTAGCAAAACAGCCGATTTAATTATTTTTTTGTATATTCTGTCAAAAAGTACCACAAGTATGTCTGAATCGTTTTTATTTATTTTTTGAGTATTTTATTTGAGCCTTACAGAAAACGATCATTTTTTTTTATACAAGTTGTTCAAGGCAGCTTCAACACGTACATATATCTCGTAAAACGAGTAATAATTTCTACATCGTATTAAAATGTTATACCTTTCAAAACTTTAGTCTAATAATATTGGAGCTAAAAGCCTGTATAATTTTGTAATTCTATTTGAAGTAATTGAAAAATATTTTTCTCCTTAATGTTTTTCTGTTTATAAAATTATTTGGATTTTATTAGAAAATGAAACGAAATTAAAAATATATAAGGGTGACAGCTGGGACAACGTATCTTCTAAAATTACAGGATTTTAGGGGATACAGTTTGAAAATATTATTCAATAGTTAACTGAATATAAAAATAAAATTATTGGGACAAATCTTCTGAATAATTTCAAAAAGTAAAACATCGAGATAATAATTAATCTTTTGCTATACCCTAAGGGCGTAGAAGATAAGTAAAATAAATCTTCGTGAATTTTGTCTATCTAAATCTCTAATCTTTTGGGAATTGGTCGTCTGGATTTTGATGTTTACGAAAATTGATTATTTTTTTAAAAGATAATGCCCTGGGCAGGGCTTACGTGAAATAAATTGCGTTCAAACCTAAAAAATAACAAAAAAAAAAAAAACTTAATAACTATTTTTATTTAATTAATAGACTAGGAAGTTCTATCTAATGGCAAATTGATATATTTTAATTGTGTCTGTATGGGAATGACGTGCCTGTGTGGGACAAAAATTCCTAAAGTAAAAAGAAAAAAAAAACTGTGTCCGTGTAAATATAACCAATTCTAACTAACGTCAATGCATCGCAACCAGAAAATGTAATATGGAATGGCTTTAGAGCCGGTGATTACAATACGCGTGTGTCAAAGCAATACGAACTATTGATGTTTGGCAATAGAATAACTCATGAGTACCCAGAGGGGTTATACAAAACCTTACCTCCGAGCTTATGAGAAATGGATCACGGATGACTTGACAAATGGCTATGACTAAGCGATGCCTCGCACGTAGAACTTAGTGTTACTGGCTTGAACTATTTGAACTATACGTCTTATAAACACGTATTAATATAAACTCTTCAAAGATAAATCTGATTGCAGACATGGTCACTATTGATTTGTAATTTGTTATAACAGTATTTACTTAAAATAATAAACATGTGAACGATTACATAAATTATAAAACGAGAATAGAGCTTACAATGAATTTAAAAAAAAAAAGTCTTCTGATTACCTCTTAATAGGTAGTTTACAAAAAAAATAAAAACAAAACTACCTATTTAGCGTAGCTTTATTAATGTTAGAATATTGCAATGAAGTGACACGAATTTTGTTTGAGGTTACCAATGGTTATTAAAAAGACCCCAACATGATAAGAAAACATCAATTTTTGAGGTTTATGTGTTTAATTTGGGCTTATAATTAATCTCGTGCTCGTGCAAATAAAAAATACTAAAAAAACCTCCATTTGTAATTTGAAAATCTACTGAGTGCAATTTGCAATCTGCGTGGTGGTATGTGCACCATACCTTCTTCTTAAAAGTAGAAATCTCACATTTCTGGACTACCGCCCGAGAATTCAGAGATTAACAGGCCGTTTTATTGACTTTGCCTTTATATAAAGCTGAGTTCTTTTTGAATAGTGTATTATCTATTCAAGCAGCGATAATTCTTGTGGAAAGAATGGATGAAATGCGGTTATATCTTACAAATATTTCCCGAATCGATCTGCGAGGCCGGAACCAACTGGACAAGACAAATAACCTATCCAAACCATTAATCCTTCTAATCTTGACAGAAAACCTCCGGACCGCATGGGGGCGATGCGGACGTTTATCAAAACATGCCAAATAGATCTTGAAATGTGCAGATAGAAAATAATTCCGTCATATTTTGTAAAGATATTTGCGTACGCAATGTTTGACAAATTACTTTTTTATGATCTAAGATAATTGACTAAGCTTTATACTTTTTAATATTTTTTTTTATTTGTTCTATAAATACATATGTGAAGTTATATAGCTTAACGTAACACAGAAAAACTAATTAATATAAAATGAAATTCCAATAACTATATTACAATTTGTATAATAGTTAGGTTGATTTAATATTATGCTACGAATATTATGTTACGCATATTGCGCTTACATTTAAAAGGAATAGCATTTAATAACATATGTACATATTCGTATTTCTATATACTATTTATGTTGTGATAGTGTAATATTATGTTGGTGTGTAAATATAAAAATTAAAAGTAAAAATTATTCCATAAATCATTTTTAGCAATACACGTAAAAAACAGTAAGTCTTACTAATTAAAGTAAATATTATATTAAACATATGTATTTAATAAAAATATTTGTATAATAAATAATTTTTTTTAAGAACCTACAAGCTACGAAGTTTATTGTTTTTCGTGGTAATAAATAGACATAATTTAAAGATGTTTTTAGTTATTATTTTCCTGTTATATCATAAGCTGTCTAATCAAGAGGAGGCTTCCTCTCTTCATAAATTGAAATCTCTGTCAGTCGAAAGTTAAGCGATGAACTTGACTTGGTGGTAGGACTTTGTTCAAGTCCGTTTGATCACCATCACATCATCACATATTTAACCAGTATAACTACAGGTACAAGACATAACTTCTTAAAAGTTTGGGGGCACATTGGCGATATAAGGAATGGTTAATATTTCTTAAAGTGTCAATGTCTATGGGCAGTGGCGACCACTTACCGTCAGGTGGTCCATTTGCTTTGCACTAACCTATGACAAATATAAAAAATACTGCCAGCGTGAGAGACCGCGTATAGGTAATTTAGCGTTGAAATAATTCATATTGCTATTTCATTGCTATTGTTACACAAAAAACACAGAAGCTCACGCTGAGAAAACATTTCGGTCATATTAGAAACTTATTTCGACTTTGTAAAAGTTAAATAATTGATATATTTTTTTTATTAAATAAATACATTTTTAGACATCTGGACTAGAATAAACTAAAACCTTTAAATATAAAATAGGAGTATTTTTTTTAAATAGTTTGTTCTCTATTGTTACAGGCATACGGCCGATGTAAGCACAAAGGCGAAATGAGATGAGTATGCGCGTGTCGTGGGCTAGGTGGTATTGGATAGTTATCTTCACGACGTGTACCGCGAGGACGGCCAGCGATTGGCTCGACTGCGCCCACATCGCGACCTGTCGCTGTAAGTGGTCCTCCGGCAAGAAAACCGCCACGTGTGCCTCCGGTGACCTACGCCGCCCGCCATCTCTCTCATCAGACATCCAAGTATTGGACTTGCACGATAACCCCTTAAGAAACCTCCCGCAAGAAGTTTTTCTAAACATTGGTCTTCTAAATTTACAACGGCTTAATTTACGAGCCACGAAACTTAGATCTATTCACGCAGACGCTTTTTTAGAATTAAGAATTTTAGTCGAAGTTGATTTGGCGGATAACGATTTGGCCATTCTTCCAAGAGATATATTCAGAGGAAACGAAAGATTGCGACTGGTAGTACTTAGTAATAATCCATTGACAATATTAATCTCGGATCAGTTTCCAACACTTCCGCATCTGCGGATGCTTCTGTTAGATGGTTGCAGACTGAGAACCATACAAACAAACGCACTGCGAAATTTAAAATCACTAGAGACTATAGACTTACGAAGAAATCAACTTACATTCCTACGTTTGATTACTTTTTCACTACCGGCCTTAAAGACTATGTCACTGTCGGGCAATCCGTGGCGGTGTGATTGTCGTTTGCGTGAGTTCAAGGATTGGTTTTTAGAGAGTAAATTAGGAACGGAAGAATTAGTTTGCGTGGAACCTTCGACTAAGTCAGGAAATAAATGGCGCAATGTACCAAGCGAGGACATGGCTTGTCCGCCAGAAGTTAAATCAAGTACATTGGTTGTGAGAGCGGAAATTGGTTTGGCTACTACATTTGGTTGTTGGGTCCACGGAGTTCCAAAACCAACAGTAACATGGCTCCTAGATGGTGTAGAAATACGAAATAGTACAATTGACTGCGATATGGAAGAAACGGATACAGTAGTTGAAGACGATACTTCAGATGACAAAGTCCCCGGTAGCGTTAGATGGGTGAACATAACATTATTAAATGTAACTTCGAGTGCAGCTGGAGAGTGGACTTGCGTAGCTAGAAGTATGGCTGGAGAATCCAGAGCTGTCATAAGTCTTGTTTTACCCAGATCTCAAACAGCCACAGCACGCACGGCTCCAGGGATACCACAACTGCTAGGAGTTGTTTTTGGAGCTTTAGGTGCACTAGCATGTCTAGGGTTTATTGCTGCTGTAGCTTGTTGGCAATTAAGGAGACGTACAGTGCCACCAAGTCGGAGTTTTACCGATCAAGAGAAACGTTTGATAGATGCTTCAGTAGTTGTGAGTTGTGATCGGTCGATCGCGGATATGGCTTCACCCTGTGATTTCGAATTGACAGAAAGGTCTATCGACGATCAGCCAAGGGGATGTGGTTTTGATCCAGTCCACATAACTATTGAAGGCACACCAGGTGCTTTTCCACCTCCACCTGCGGAGTTTGCTGTTCCAGTTCCTTACGGAAATATATTTATATCTGTCCAAGTGTCCGGTAGAGGTGAACCAGGAAAATACCCAGATTTACTTAGCGGTGGTGCAACTCTACCTCGGAGGAGCAGAACATGTTGTAACGCACCAGCATATGACAATATGGGCCCCAGAGTGACAGCAACTGGAAGCTCCACGTGGTCACTTCCTGGAGCTAGCTCGGAGAATATAGAAATATCAGAGACCCCTGTGCTTACTCTACCGCCCCCGCCACCGGAGTTCGTCTCACTTTAGCCTAGGCCAATGGTACTAGATGCCGCCAATTTAAGGTGACCTGGTACCCAAAACTTTTTGAGTCAATTAGACTATTTCCCAATTTTATTGTATTTAAGATACGATAATTTTAAACGTGATTAATTAAAATTTGTAAATAGTGAGTGCGAGCGATGTGAGACATCTTGTGAGATTTAATAACTTAAGGTTGTTTGTTATCAATATTGAAAAAAAAAAAACTGTAAGATAAACATTTTATGTGGATCGGTTGTTCGTACGGAATGTTGGTATGTGAAAGTATTTAGTCTCTACCTATTCGTTTACTAGATGTTCCTTTTATGACTTCGCGTATGTGTCTTCCCAACTTTTGTAAATATTGTTTAGTCATGTTTACAAACTTCCCAAATATAAGACTGACCTATTTGTCTTATTTTCATCTCTCTTTGTAACTTACGACTGTATAAAGCTATATACTTAAAATAGGCCAACTATAGCTTCTAAAAAATTTATTTGAAAGCGAATAATGTAAAAATAAACAGATCAAATTATAATAAATTATTTTGTTTCATTTGAATCCTGTATAGCTGTTTTAATTTAGCAACTCAAGTGTCAATGGAGCTGACATTAAATATCACCAGAAGAATCGTATCACATATCGAGAAATAATGTAAGTACAATTGTGTTGACACTTTAGTCGTTGTTCATGTTAATTCCTTATTGCACACAAATGATCATATAAGGAGATAACTAATTACGTAAAAGGAAATTTACAAAGAGTACTTTGTGCAAGCACAGTCATCACATATTCTACCAAAGTGCCAAGTAAAAATGTTTTATATAGTTGTATTCCAATTTGAAAGGTCAGTATGCCTCTTGTACGCTGACACTAAATCAGTGTATCTTCTACCATCAGATGGTATATTTGCCCGTTCGCCTACCTATTTTAACAAAAAAATGTATAAATGTAGTAATACACATATATGACAGTACTAAGTATACGTACATAAAGAGGAGTAATAACGGTCATAACCAACTATATTAAAAATGGCAGCGATCGCTTCAAAATATAATGCATAATATAGTTTTGTTGCTTTTCATTAAAAAAAAACTTTCGCTTTGACATAAAAAATAAGTTACAATCAGAGTAGCTCAATCAGCAATCAAAGACATAAATAAAATGAACGTAAATTTATCACAAATTGTAGTCTAAAGGAAAATGGTATATAAAATCACTAAATATTAAAAAAACGACATTATCATATCTTGTTACAAAACATAAATTCATGTGTATTAGTTATATACTTAAATTCTCAAAATGTTGATGCTAATTTAATCGAAATAGACTTTAAACACGTTTCATATGCCAAAAAACGTAGTAATGACCCATTCAAAAGTAACTTTAAACTCGTAGCTGTAATTTAATGTGAAATCATTTGTTTCGATGCTGCCAAAACAATTTTGTATGAACATTCATGTAATCTTTGACCCGTTTTGTGTGATTTATAAATTTTCCCTATTAATTATCCCTTAACCCGGATTCAATTCAGTGTATATCGGTGCCTCTTTCAGTAATATTTCATTTTCTTTTGTCAGCTTAAAAGGTAAAATTAGAGGGTTGGATTTACTTGAGCTTTCTATTGTACTGGCTATATAAATCTTAGTTTTCACTTATTTGATCATTTAAGCGAGCAAGTATTTTTCTACTTTACATAAGTACACTTAAGTACTCTACTTTAATACTTAAATACACTTTTATTCAGTCACATCCTGTAAATGTTCCACTGCTGGGCTAAGGCCTCGTCTCCTTTATTGAGAAGAAGGTTTGGAGCTTATTCCAACACATTGCTCTAAAGCGGGTTTGTGGAATACACATGTGGCAGAACTTTAGTGAAATTAAACACGTGCAGTCAAGCACGAGATGAATTATAAAAACAAATTAAGCACTTGATCTGAAAATCTGTGGTGCTAGCCCGGGTTTGAAACCACGATCATCGGTTAAGATTCACGCGTTCTAACCACTAGGCCATCTACTCTTCACTTAACTAGCTACTAAAGTAGTATTTAAAATACATTTTTACTTTATTTAAAGAATTAGATTATGTCTGTATCAATACATGTTTGAAAACGAATTCCAATCAAACGGTTTATTTCTTGAAACATAAATTATTTTACTTTGAATACAAAAGATACATACAAACGTCATAAATATCAAATTAATTGGTAAAACAGTTTAATAAAGAAACCGATAGTGTATTTAAAAAACGCATTTGGAAACTAAGCAAGTTTATAGCGTGAGTTAAGGTCTCATAAAGCGCACAGCTGTGAGAATAACCTCTACTTGAATTTTAATTAATGAATAGAACGAATTTATGGCTTTATTTATAGTTGCTCTTCTATTTTTAAATTAATGACAGCTATAAATGAAGGCAAACGAGGAAATCAGTCACCTGATGTTAAATGGTCATCACCATAAATAGATTTCAGACTATAGTTAGACTTTCCATCAGGTGAGCCTTCTACCCGTTTCATAAAATACCATCTATCAAAAACTTATTTACTATATTGTAATATAATATTCAACAATATTATATTCAATTAAATTGTCACATTGTGCTGATCAAATCAACGAATACGAACGAACTTATATCATTTTCATATTTTTTGTATTTTGTAATAAGCATTATATATTAATGTATTTTGTAAACTAAGAATGTAAATTTATTAATAAAAATATGCGGGAATTTATTATACAAACGAATATCTTCGTCGCAAAAGGATGTCTTAACTTTTCAGATAGGCTTCCACAAAGTCCAAGCACTAAGTTTAGTTATAAAAAATAAAAATAAAACTTTGACAAGATTACGTCATTCTTACAGAAAAATATTTAAGATCTCTATACACAGCTGTCTGAACTGTTACTAATTATTATTGGCTAAATAAAGTTGTGCAAAGGATAAGCGTTGTAACTGTTTGTGAGTTTCTGAATACGCATCTAGTCCTTGAAACCCTTACCCTCAATATGCGAATAAATGCGGGTCTTGTTAAGAAATAGTACCTCATATTTTTTATCATATTAATAAAACTACCACTGAGCCATCTCGGTTCAGATGCCGAGATGACTCAGTGGGTAAAATACATGAATCTTAACCATAGATTGCGGGTTCAAACCCAGACAAGCACCGCTGATTATTCATGTGTTTAGTTATTTAATCTCGTGCTCGGTGAAGGAATACATCGTGAGTACAAAAACTGCCATATGTGTACCATCGAACCGTATCGGAGCAGCGTGGTTGATTAGCCCAGCAGTGGGATAATCACAGGCAGTTATTTTTCTTTTACGAATACAGTTTCATAATTAAATTTTATTTTCAAAGATAACTAAGTTGCAAGCACATTTAGATTTATACATTACGACATTATTTATTATGAGCGTCAATTTCAAAGCACACAGCTGCATCGATGCGGATTTACATCTGAATAAATGAAGACCGAATGAATGAATTTATTACTTCATTTATTTTTGCTATCAGCCAGTGGCGTGCACTTCACGGAAACACTCAAATGACTTGTACGTTAAATGTTATTTATTTGTACGGTATCGGTATTTCGTGTTTTATATACAGCTTATATATTATATTGGCTATAAATAATCGTAAAGAACATTTAATTTATTTCTCAATAAAACAAATGAAAACTTAGTTTTGCTTGTCCGTATTTGAACCAGTTTTATACTCAGCTATACACCTTAAACGATTTATTTGAGTTTGAGTTTATTTTCAACGAGCACTTGGTCTAACAAAATATTTGTAAAGAACGACACGATCAATCTAGAAATAAAATTAAGGTGACAATTTATTACGAAATGCATTAATTAAAATTCAATAATTATATTATAAGGAGATAATTCATGATCACGTATTTCAATCGAAGTGCCTGTTTGAAAATCCACATGAAAAGTATTCAATTTTTGCTGAGCCTGTATATGAAAATCTGTGCAAATGATTTTATAATATGTCACTATTGATATATATATGTTGGCTACGTTCTAAAAAATGAGATACCTATAATAAAGTAGGCAATTACCTAAACAAAAACCAATGAAAATTGATAACAATTCTAGCCGTTAATATGATAATGTCTTATGAATCAAATATTTATGTGATTTATCCTATATATATATTTTATGTAACTAGTTCAAGGAATATTTTTATGGGATCTTAAAAAACAACTATTATAGTCCGGAAGGTAATAAAAAAGTAATTAGGTCAGCCCTATTTCAAGGCACAGCCTTCACCGAAGACGGTATTAACTTTTTTTCCATGTTGTATATAAAATTGAAGTTAATGTTATTTTTACGAATATCACGAATCTTTGGTATGACTGCTTGAACTTTTAAAAATGGATTAAATAAGGTTGTGGAAATAATGTCTTTAAATGAATAATCGGTAAAGGCCTGTTATAGATAATTTTACACAAATTTAAATCATGTATTTGGTTTTTTGTGACTATGGGTACATAGCTATATTTGAATTAAATAGATTTAGGTGTAGTCAATGACAAATTCTGTATAAAAATGTGTTCGTAAACAAAACTGTATAACTTTATACTTTAAATCAATATCAAGCTTAAAATTATTGGTAGGCTGCATAGGACCAGGTCTGAATATATTATCAGATCTATAATTCAATTTACTTTTTTTATATGTTTAATGTAGGACAGTATTAGTAGTAAAACTTAATTTATATGAAATGATTATTCTAAGATTGTCCGGTCTTTATTGTACTAGGTAGGGCAACGGGCAAACAGGACACCTGTGGGTAAGTGGTCACCACCATTCATAGTTATTGGCGATGTACGAAATATTAACTATTCCGTAAATCGTCAACGCGCCTTGTGCCTGTAGTTGGCTCGGTCACCCTTCAAACCGTAACACAACAATACTAAATACCGTTGTTTAAATATCGGTAGAATATCTGATGAGTGAATGGTACCCACCCAGACGAGCTCGCACATAACTCTACTACCAAGTGTTATTTTATTATGGGTATTATAATTATTGATTATAAATTTCAAAAGTCAGTAGGAACAAAATTAATCAACCAATAGAAATAAATATTATAGTACAATAAATTTCTATTTGCAACTCATCGATTTCCATTGAACGTTTGAATTATTCCATCGGATGTTTCGGAAACATTCTGAAACCAAAATTGTTTACATCTTTTCAAAATCTTACAATATTTCACTGTGAATACTTTATTTTAATTTTAAGTCGAAACTACCCTGAAGACGCATTTGTTGCAACTCATGGGAACAACTTCGAGAAAATATGTTCTTGAATTTAAGTCAAGAAAATTTTATGAAAACAGGTACACTTATATAACAAGTTCTGCGTATGTTATTCATATAGAGGTTAGGTTAGTTTAGTTAGTTAGTTACAGTTTTAAGTATCTCCTGAAATTGCAATCACAGTCTCAATTTTCTTTTATATAGAATAGGAAGGCGGACCAGCATATCATTTTGTCAATATGAACGCCTATACAACTTTTTATTTACACCAATAACCTCACCTGTTAATGTCGCTCAAATCGTGTAACTGAATTTTAAATAAGTTTCATTCGGATTATGCTGAAATGTTGGTGCCAACAACACAGTGTAGTATTTTAAAATTAAATTGATCGAATATTGTATGGATTAGTTTAAATAAATTATTAAAGATCAACTTGTTTTTTATCTTTGTATTCATTTAATAATATTACTCTACTAGATTAACTTTTGCCATTCTTCGTTTGAAATTATAAATAATTATTTTGATAATATTAATCGAGCTAGTAATAAGTAATTTCACCTTCTTCTTTCATTAATATATCCTATATTATTTTATTTAATATTCATATAACGAGTTTATACTTATTAAGCTGAGCGATATTTATTCTCTTTATAACTGTTTCCGGCTCTTACTTGGCGCAAAGGTTGTCCATTCCCGTACAGCGTGTAAATGCGGCCTTTTTTTTGTTGTCAAGGAGGAAAGACGTTTATGCCTACCGCCCGGTCCACGACCGGGAAGGTTACGTGGGACTCACGGGGCAGAAGGCCAGCGTCCTACCCACTAAAACCTCCCCGTACCCTTTCCGTCTTAACAAGGAGCGCCACGGGATCGCTTTCGCATGCGATTTAAAAAAGTTCATTTATCAAAATTATTAATAATAAGTATATGAATTTAATAACTATATTATTAGTATGTATTTTTATAAACTTCTTCTATATCTTGTACTTAATATGCTTTATCTACCAATGATTTCTTAATAATAATATTTGAACTTATAAAGACAGAAGGGAGGAATTTTATCAAAAAAGTTTAGTTAAGAATTTTAAGGCGTCAAATTATTTCAAGATCCCAAATTGGTGTAAAATAAATTACAATTTTTCTGTTTAAAAAAATATTTCTTCATTTCTTTTGAATTTGTATATAAAAAAAGTATTTATACTATTAGACTTTTTTGTTGGATTTCTATTACAATTCAGATTATGGAAATTGGACTTAAATACAAACAATAAAAATTATGATAACAGAGAATAAAAATAATTGAAGTTGGACAAAGTTTTTGTATTTATACAGATTCAGACAAGATGTTTCGTTCTACTTTAAGAATAATATATAAATAAGAGTAACTGATTATCTATTTTGTTCGTTTATCTATTATATTTCTTTTAAAGCAAAAAATTATAGAGTTCGAGAGTTCGAGAAGTTGGTATAGCGAGAAATATTAACCATTCATATCGTTGTCAAGTATATGTAATGTCAAAAAAAAAAAACTGAGATTTTTCCTTATTTTAGAAAAGCAGATGACCAAATGGGCATCATGGTAAATAATTACGTGTGTCCATATACACTGATACTGCAAGAAGTATAAACCAATTAACATTTAAATTGGAACAAAGCATTATAAATTTTTGTTTATTTTTTTTGTCTATTTATAGATTTATGTTGACAGTAGAATCTTGCCTATTAATAATCAATTATATTATAAGAGCAGTATTATAGAAGTACAATTAAAGACAAATTTAAACATTGAATTTAAAAATTACATTTATTCATTGTTAAAAATTATTAGGACAGAGTAATAAAAACATATAATATATAATATAACATATAATGTGTATACAAACACACTATTTGTCTTAAAACTATTTGTGTACTTAATAAATAAAATATATCTTTATATCGCTAGGGAAATATATAACGTGTAAAATCCCTTAGGTTTATCCCATTTCATAGGGTTTATCCACAAGGATCACGTTTAAACTACCAGACGAAATGGAATGATCCAGTGCGGTTTTGAAGCTACAGTCAGACGTATGCGATGTTGTCTCTTTTGAAATGTATGATACAGTTGTCTGACTTAGAAGCACCGGTGTGCTTTCAAGTTACTTTTGTTCCTCTTGATGGCTTAGGCGTATTTGATCAGCTATAGACAATAAAAGAAATAGTAGAATTCATATTTAGTGATAACTAATGTGATAATTTAAGAATATTATATTTTGTTCAAATTACTACTGATGTTGAATTGCACAACTTTAACTTATTGTAGCCTCAGAAATTAAATATTAAATAAAGCCCAAAATTTGTGAAAAACAAAAGACTAACTATGAAAACTCTTTTCAATGAAAAATCACTCACACTCAAGTGACTTAGTTTATTTTTTCACAATTACACATCGTTTTATAATCCAGTGATTCAACCGCGGATTCAACACAACCTCTGCACTATTAGCGACTAACAATTTCTTTTATAAATTTTCTTTTCACAATAATTCTTTAAGCACAGATTATTTACAATTAATATCTTTTTGAATATTACATAACACGAAATGATTCAATTACACAAATAATATAAAAATTTAACACAAACAGCGACAGCGAGGGTTTCTCCTGACTGACATAAGGCCAGTCTGGGTACGGGCCTCAGGGTTAACCCTTTTATCCGGGCTAGTCCCTCCTCGGCAAGTCAACTAGCAGTGTCATAAGTTTTGGCCAGAAGGGCCAGTTTCATAACTGATCCAGTGGATATACTTCTGTTCTCTTTTGTCAGGTTGTCTCGTCGGGGTAGGCGTCATGTCAAGTGGTTGTCGTCCTACCATTCGTGGTCCAGTTCGTCGCTACCATGGATGCCTGCAACTAAGCAGATGACAGACGATAGTTGAAGTTCCCGACGTAGAGGAGGCCCTTCAGGTGGTTGTCCGCTCTTGCGAGCATTGTGCACGCGGGGTTCGAGAACACAAACAAACATTATTCTAACATAACTATGTAGTCTGTTAACAGATGGCGCTGCTAGCAGAATTCAAATGAAATTGAGTTTTATTTGTTGTATAAAATAATTAAATTTGATTCGGAATAATTATATTAAATCAAATACAAAAAATTAAATAGTAGAAGTTCCCGACGTAGAGGAGGCCCTTCAGGTGGTTGTCCGCTCTTGCGAGCGTTGTGCGCGCGAGAGAGAGAGAGAAAACATCAATATTTGACAGTTATTGCCGTAAAATGACGATATACGCCCTACACCATATGGACGTATATCGTCACTTATAAAATTTGTTTTAATTTAACTTATTACAAGTAGTTACTATGCTAATGTAACTTTCTAAGGAAATTCGCCTTAGTGCTACCACAGCAAAGCTGGTGTCAGATTTATATTATAAAATTATATTCATTGTCTATATTAAAACAATTATTGTTAAGTGTGAAAATTTTCAGTGAATAGGTATATTTTTGAATTACAAAAAATAAAAATACAATCTTGTTTCGTTGTCATATTAGTCTTACCAAAAGAATAAACATAATATCGTACAATATACATACAATATAATATTTTAAAATACTTAAAAACATATTACAATAAATTATTATTGTAGCCGTAATTTCATCTAAGTTAGGGCTGTCACTAACTATGATATTTTTTATTAAAATGAGAATAATTAAATCATATAAACTGAAATTTCTCAGTCAAGTCTCAATGGATCAATGGTAATGCTAGACATTGTGAATGACAAGTTAAATCCTGGCAATTTGAGTTATTGACGTAACTACTCCTAGCAAAGTTTATAGTGTAGGAGACAATTGGAAGGACTTAGTAATATTAGATTTCAAATATTCAAAAAAACTTTGTTGTTATAAATCTTAAGACATCAAATATGAGCAGTTGAGGTAAAAAGAGAAAGAGAAGGAAAAGAGCTTAGTAAATGACGTAGTAAATAAGTAGGCCTAGTAAAGTCGCACAAGTTAACAACTGCCGTACTCCACCTGTAGTCAGTTCGCCTAATCAATAATAAATAAATAAATAGTTTTATCTCAGCTTATTACATGCATACGTTGAAATTTCAATAGCGCAACGGTTTATAGGCTGCCTAGTGATGTAAGTCGCAGGTTAGGCATTTGGGCTATTGTCTTGCGAATTCGAGTGGTTAGTAGGAATATTAGAATTGTTTTAAATTAACTTTGCTAGTATTTTTTATAAAAAAAACATAATAATATATTAAAGTAATATCAAATATTTGATTGAAATATTATAATTCATTTGAAAAAGGTACGCACCCTTTTAGCAAACTAATTTATGGAAGCAAATAACAAAATCATTAATTGTACACATAATATTACTTCCACGGCCTTGCCTTATTACAATATTATGATATAATTACGACTTTCTGTACGTCCATCCAAACGTGAAATGATATTTCCGTGTAGATTTTATCATCTGTGGACGGGATGTTGTCTTGCTATTATTCCATCATTAATTTGGTAATATTTGATAATATAGAACGTTCGAAATGCTTAAATTTTTTATTTGCTTAATTTTGGTGTATTCTGTAACAGCACAGCTTGAAAAAGGTAAGATATTAGAAACTTCTGTATAATATTATAATGTATAATATCAGTGAATCATTTGTTTTTTTTTTTTGTTTTTTTATTGAGGAAGACAACAGTTATCATCCTTACATGCGAAATTAAGTTTGTTTGTTTTTTACGATATCATGCGGTGAACACGTTCCTAGGGGTACTAAAAAGGATATATGGTACCTAACCCAGAAGGTCTTACTACCCCCATTACTAATAAATAAAAAATGAAAACATTTAAAAGACATAAAAACCAATTAAGTCTGCATATATTATTAAAAACACACGCAAAAAAGCAGTGCTTGCTTAGGTTTAAACATTGTATTCTCAGTCTCATTAAAAAAACTAACAAAAATATAATCATTTATATATTCGTTATATCTGTCGTCATTAAACTTTGGCAGGCTTTTAACTGCCGTTCCCCTAATTCTAAACCACCTATTTGTAGTATCAGTTTTTTTTTTATTAAGTTAACTTACTGAGATACGTGTTCTGTTAAAATTAATGCGTCTACGTTTTATTTTAAGACAATCCAATAGCAGCAATGGTACATAAAACTTTGAAAGCCACTGCTCGTTCCTGTATGGAAAAAATTAATGCTACGGAATCTGATCTGATGAATCTTCGCAAGGATCCACCATTCCCGCATAAGGCTGCATGCATCGTCACCTGTTTATTGGAAAAAGTAAGCTAACCGACTTGTTGATGTCCCTTTTACCACAAGCCTTAAAAAATAACACAGGACTAACAAAAAGATAAAGTATTTTTAGGTGGCGGTAGAGCAATTATTGAGTAAGTGGTACCTACCCGTCTGGGTAGGAGTAACCCTGTGAGGGTTTCTTTGTAAAAATAATAAAACATTAATCCTAATTTATATAAGTTACGTAATATGAAAGTTAGCGCCACGATTGAAAAGATAAGCACCTTTAAATGTGATGGAACTTCTGGTTGAGAACAATATTCTTATTAATATTATTAATAATTAAAGTGACCGCTTGTAAATTATCCTACTGATGGGCTAAAGCTCCATCTCCCTCAGGATTTATCAATGATTAATCCATTCTAATTTTGACATTTTTTTTGATATAATCGTTTACAATAAACAGATAGGCATCGTAAAAGACAAGAAATTCTCAAAATCTGGTTTCATGGTCATCGTCACTCCGCTCGTTCTTCAAAATAAGAAGAAACTAGATCACATGAAGACTGTCTCCGAGAATTGTGACAAAGAGGTAAATGCTTCGTCAAAATATACAATATGACTATTTTCAGTTTTCTTGTATATTTATATATCACCTGTTATAATCTATCACCACCCATAGACATATTAAGAAATAGTCCCTGTGCTTGTAGTTACACTGGTTCACTCATCCTCCATATTGGAACACACCGATACTTAATATTGCTGTTTGACGGTAGAGTTTGTGATAAGTGGGTGGTACCTACTTACTTATAAAAAATGTTTAACATCCATTTTAAATTTTAACGTAATTACGAATGATCAATAGTTTGAATTTATATACGATAATTTATAGCTCTTTAGCATTTGATTTGCTTGAAAAAATTGCAAGGAAAAAAATTCAGAAATTCATATCAAAATCTTTTCAAACAGAATGGTGATTTTGAAACGTGATTGATTGTCATATGTATTTATATTTATATATAAACGGGATTACTGTGAAATTTATCGAATAATTTTAAGCAGAGTTAAAACTAGAGATCAAATGAGTTTCTTATTAATTGTAACATTTTTATTTTCAGTTGTCATTGATAAAAGATTCCATTGCCGCGCAAAGTTTTCCACTTATTATTACTTCCTCTTTAAGAAAAGTTACTTTCACTCTGCTATAGTTAAGATTAGATGCACATTTCGCAGAATTTCATCTGATGTATGCAAGTTTATTTTACCACTGAGCACGTAATGCAAAGCCAAATAAAACATACGAAAACTTGTTTGTCCAGATTCAAACCAGCAAACTTTGACTAGGATCACATCTTTTAAAAGTTGTTATTATTTGATATCATACTTTTTACAAACGCATTAATTTTTTTTACACAGATAAAAGCCGATGACGATTCTTGTAAACTTGGTAATGAAATACCCCAGTGCATTTTTAAGTACGCCCCCGAGCTAAATTTCAAGAGCTAATGGTGCTTACTAAATAATAAAATTATTTTAAACAATAACTTGTTATTTTATTTCTAAATTTTATTATAAGTTAAATACATATATAATTCAACAAATACAATACAATGAACATTATATTATTTATTAAAAAAAATATCAACCACAAGATTTATTAAATTTCCACTAATAACTGTTACACCTAAAGAAACAAACAAAAACAAAAAAAAAAAAAATACTTTCCCACAATTTAATTACTACTATTTACAAAAATGGATATATTTTTTTTATATACGAGTATAGGTATGCGGACTAGCGAATGGACCACCTGATTTCTGTGGGTGATGGTGACCATTTACCATCAGGTGACTCATCTGTCCGTCCGCCTTCTTGTTTTATATATAAATATTTATATGGCTAGAAACCAATTCAATCTGAGATGTCATTAGTATTGTTTTAAATAATCTCATTTCGCATTGTACTGATTATATGTTTACATAAATAAACAAATACTACTACTGGCTAGGGCTTTGTGTAGCTCGTCTGGGCCATCCAATCATCAGGCATTCTTCTGCAAAACAGCATTACTTGGTATTGTTGTGTTCTGGTTTGAAGGGTGAGTGGGCCTGTGTTATTACAGGCACAAGAGACATAACATCTTACTTACCAAGGTTGGTGGCGCATTGGCGATGTAAGCGATGGTTAACATTTCTTACAATGCTAATGTCTATGGGCGTTGGTGACCACTTATAGCATTAGGTGGCCCATTTGCTGCGCCTAATAATAATATAAAATAAATAAAACAATGAGTCAACTAAATTATTAACGTTAGATAAATATTTCATCCCGTAAATGTATTATTATCCTGAAATAAAATAAAAGCTATATACTAATATTATATTATAAATTCCTATTTTGAAAATCTTTGAAATTAATTCCATTTAGACTTTCCATTCCATTTCATAATTTGCCGCCATTTTGATCCTGTGGCCCGGAGCTGAGCTTACAATTCGCTTACAAAATGCAGTTATTAAAATGCATTTCGCCGTTTTAAGCGTTACTACTAAATGCGAAATAATTGTATGACACATTTTATAAATATTATGCTAGTGTTTGTTTAATGAAATTCAAGTCATATAAATGTATCTATAATTAAAAAAAAAAACTAAAAGAAAAAATAATACGCTTTGACTTAATATATATTTACAACGGATATTTTAAGTGTGTGTGTGTATACTTTGGGAGATATTGAAACTTATTGAGTGCTGTCAGATCTATTTGTAATCTTGGAGCTCGAGAGTTCCTTCGGGATCTTTTAACAAAGTGAAATCACTTAAAGTTGCTTTACAACAATATTGCGTATTATTTCTTTGAAAGAAACAGCGACAATCACTCTATAAGTACGAGAAGTATTGGTAAGCTTATAAGCACCTCGTTTGGCTTCGTTACGTCAATTCATCCTTTCTAGGGCGTGGGATTCGTTTCTATAATAAATTCTGTGGATATTTTTAACTGGACCCATTAATAAATTCAAATGACCTGTCAAAAATATTTGATAAAATTCGATAAAATTTTCAATAATGATTATGTCGAGTTTTGACTACTGGGCGGACATTACTTTATTTAATAATTATACACTTAACACACACACATATAATTGTATGTATTTTTTTCATACATAATATATTTTATTCGTCATAATTTGTAAAACGAATTGTAACGCTGTTGATTACGAAATAAATAAACAATGTGTGTTAGTAATAATAATTTCATGTTATTTCAAATTTACAAAATATATTGCTTAATTTAAATAACATCTATGAAAAATGCCGGATAAAAATAACCATAACTTGACATACTATATTTTTTTATATTTCGATTATATAAGTTATCTATTTATATAAAAATTGTGGTCCGTATTCGTTTGAAATTGATAGGATTCGACACCGTTTGGCCGATCACTGTGAAGTTGGCATATATATGTTAATTTTCGTTTAATATTTTTATTCTATACACTGTACTGTAAATCGCCAATAGATGGCGTTGTAAGACCTAAACTTATAAAACCATTCAACAAATCGCTATGACAATTAGTATACACAGGCAGAAATGATCCATCTAGTACATTAAAGAGCATTACAATAAATGTGAAAGTAACTCGGCCCGTCTGTTACGCTTTCTCGACTAAGCTACTAAGCCGATTTTGATAAAATTTGTTACAAAATAAGCTTGAATCCCAATAAGCCACTTTTTTTAACTTATCCCCTCCAAAATACGAGAGCGAATCTGCGGGAGAAAATTAGTATATAATAAAACCATTGTAAAGTTTGTTTATGCTGCTATTGTCAGAATACAAAGGATTAAAAGATTTCAAAATAAATATAACAATAGACGTGTTAGTTATGGCGATCGAATCGATTTAAGCGTAAATAGCAGGCACCCCTTTATCTTTTTTAAACGCGTGGACAATCTTCAAAAAGATACCAGGGCCTCTGACCGGAACCGGGCCGTGTGGAATTCTTATTTACTAATACCCTACGATGGCCGTCCCCAAAAATGACCCGAAAAGTCATACGATCATTTTCCTATAACCCAAACCTAACATCCTGTATAATTAAATACTGACACACTTAATCTTGATGTATCAGAATCTTTTAATAAGACCCAATATCAAAACGTAAACAAACTACACTAGCCAAAAAGAACCTAAGCAACAATCCAAGATATCGACAATCGCAACTAGATGAAAAGTCGTTCAGACGTTATGACACTGTTAGTAACGAACTTCCGCGTTACAAACGTGGAGTGGATTACTGGCTGTCAGCTTCGAATTCTGGAACAGTTTGTAGTTTCAGCATTGCATCAATTTGAAATTTTCACCATTTATATCATCGCAAACATTGTTGAAATAACTTGAAAACTTTTCGCTCGACTTCACTGGTTACAACCGATTAAATTGCGCTTTTTCTTACAAGGAAATTCATTACAAATATTATAATCTACTAAATTTATATATTTTAAATAGTATAGTATGGTGGACGAGCATATGGGCCACCTGATGGTAAGTGGCATCGTAAGAAATGTTAATCATCGCTTAGATCGCCAATGCGCCACCAACCTTGGGAACTAAGATGTTATGTGTCTTGTGCCTGTAATTACAATATCTGATGAATGGGTGGTCCTACCCAGACGGGCTTGCACAAGTCCTACTACTAGTATAAGTTCCTTTCTGGACCCTTTTTCTTTTAAAATACTTCCTATGATTATATTTGTTTATATAGATACGCTCAGAAGTAATTTAGAATTAACACTAGAAATGTAATTCCACATTATATTTACTACTATATTAAGCTCCAATTACGCGTCCTTTCCAACTATGGGATGACTCTCGATTGGCTCAAGTAGTATCATCGAATATTGAATGAATGCAATAGGTGAATGATCGAATGATAGATGTATTCACATATAATCGTAATAATACTATAAATAAAACAAGTCGGTATATTTGTTAACTTTCGTTTCTTAATAACATTATAATAAAAATATTGTATAATCTACTTGTGTAAATGTTCTACTCATTATTTATTCTAACGTTTTAAGAACTAAGGGCCCGTGAGCCAGAGTGATTCAGACACAAGGGACATAGCTTAAGTCCCAAGGTTGATTGCGCGAGTGAGTGAGTATTTCTTACAGCGCCAATGTATGTATTATTAAAAGACTAACTTAGAAAAGGCTGTTAATTAAAATCATCGATCACTCAAACACAATATTATATTACATCTGGTCTAGTTCTGATGTAATCACTGACTACATCTTTAGCTTTGTTTATGTATTTACTAT
This sequence comes from Nymphalis urticae, assembly GCA_905147175.2. Taxonomy (NCBI): domain Eukaryota; kingdom Metazoa; phylum Arthropoda; class Insecta; order Lepidoptera; family Nymphalidae; genus Nymphalis; species Nymphalis urticae. The sequence continues at coordinate 8,930,207 of LR990004.1, read as the reverse complement.
CTTTGTAAATGTATCCAGATTTGCGAAATAAATAAAATTATACTAAAAAAATATCTTGTAGTCCAAATATGTTAAGATTCCAAAACTGGGCGAAAAGAATCTCAAAAAAATAATGTTATAAGAAATTGTCATATATGTGCAAGTAATTTGTGAGTTTATTAATCCTATGAAATTATATATGTTATGCAAAACACATAAATGTCGAGAAATGTAACATTATTATGTTATTTGATAACAATATTTACTTTATACATTTAAAATTATTCAAATTCTTAACACAAACAAATAATTATACAACACAAACGCTATAAGCGAATATTAATTAATCTTTAAAATTTATAAAAACTAATTAAGGATAAATAAATTATTAATTATATTTTGTAAATATTTTAGCCGATGTTATATAAATATATTTCTAATTAGAAATGTTTAATTAATTAAGTGTCAATCGTCTATCCTATTTTTTTTTAATTAATGTAAGAAGTTATGTACTTACCGAGGTGGATTTTTGCTGTTGACCTTTAACGATTGAGCGTTATCAATGAAAATAACACGTGCCATCCCCTTGTGATGCCTTTTACGGAGTCACGGCATAGTACGGTTAATTAAAAAAAAATTAAAGATATTTCACAAAAATAAGCTGAAAATATTCCAAATTTTGTCAAGCCGTATGACTGTTTTTTTATTTGAATATATAAATAACTATCCTCAAGATATAACTATCAAGATAACAAAGATCTATATAATTATATTGTGTTACTTAATAAATATGTTTCATATTCATATCGCGAAAACTCGTCTTTGCCTTAGCTCCGATAGTGCGTATATGAGTAAAGACAACGAATCGGCAATAATTATACTCACCATTGGCATATTTCATGACAGTTTAACTTAAAAAAAAACTCATCGATCACTTTGTATCGGTGAGTTCATCATCAAAATAGTTACTAATAATGTTTAAAATAGATCTTACTTATAATATTACTTTTAATTAATGTTGTTATTTTTATAAATAATGATTCTATGAATGTTATGCACACTTATAATTGATATACATATCAGGATTTTATATGTATGTATTATTATGTAATACGTATATTGTTCATGTGCTTATTAAATAAATAAATATTCCTCGGGAATTATTAAATACATTGCATTAGTTAATATAGAGGTTTAATTTTTCAGTTTATGTGTGCACTTGCGCTGGCTATTTCTTGAGATATGGTCGAAATTCTAAAATATATTGCATCCGGCTCATGAGAACTGGCCGTAAGCCACCCACAAAACTCATAGTGAGGTGTACAGAGCCTAATTAAAAAAAAAAACTTCTTTTTGTCACGTACCTTTGGTTACCTTCTGTAATAGCAGCACTTATGGTTCTGATCGCTTTAAAAGGAATACAAGCCTAGGAACTGTACTGTGTATTGTATTAAGTGAGTGATTATTACATTTCTGTTTAATGAAGTAAAGACTATGGTGAAAAATTTATTTCTCGCCCATTTATTGCTCTCCCTGCAATTGCTCATAATGAGTAAATGTGAGGATAACGACTCTCCGATATATATTTAAAAAAAAAACAAGTTAACAAATAAATAAAACTGTATTAAATCGCTCGTATCCGTGAACGATATCAGGTCTCCTCTAAAACAAATAAAAGCAATATAAGCTACAACGAATATCTATTTTTTAAATTAATCTTTTCGACTGTACGAATTGCCGCACTTTAAAAGTTACATAAAAACCGCAGCAGCAATAAAAGGGTGTTTTATAATGCTATTTTTCATTTATTATTACTCGACAACACGCAGTGCAGGGTTTGCGATAGAATGCCACAGACAGTTAAAACTGAGCAGCTATGCCAGTTATAAATAAAATATCATATAATCCTATATATACATATATATCACCTTATAATATTGAATGCAATTCTTGTATATATTTTGTGTTTTTGGACGGATCTAATGATTTGTCTCAAATTTTGTATTTAGATAAGGTTTTGCTTTTAACATTTTCTGGATATGTGGTTTAAAACCTTCTCAAAAAGAGGAAAGGAGGCCTTTAGCCCAGCAGTGGGATATTCACAGGCTGTTACGGCTTACAGTTTAAAAAAATGAAAATCACAAAAAATAGAATTTTGGTCGTCCAGGTAGGTATTACAGATTATAACTAATGCTTAACACTTTTTTGACATACTATTGATACTGATATTTGACGGGCCGGTTGGCGTGGTCAGTAGATGCTTGCCTTTCACGCCGAAGTTTGTGGGTTCGATTCCCACGCAGCATAGATATCTCTGTATGTCCTGAGTCTGGATGTAGTTATATATATAATTATGTATTTACAAAAGAAAAATAGTATATGTAGTATATCAGTCGTCTGGTGTCCATAGTACAAGCTCTGCTTAGTTTAATATAAAATAATATTTTTGGAAGACTGTGTATTTAATAATATTTCAAGTATATTTTGTAACTGTCAAATTTTTACAACCTCTTATTCATTAATTACTTTAACGCCAAGCAGTAACTTTTTATAGCTGTTTCAAGTATGAGTGAGCTAATGGAATTGCAGCCGCAAGGGACATAACATTTCTCATGACTTGCGGCCCGTTGACTGTGTACGAAATGGTTAATAATTCTTACATGGTTAACGTGATGGTGACCACTCACCATATTGCATATTGTTTATTTTAAAAGCCGCTGAACTGAGAGAACATTACCGACATATTGATAATCATTAATGAAATAGCTGCCTTGAAGCTGTGAGAATTTACAAAAAAAAATTGGTATTTTAATACTAGTTTTCTTGCTCAGTTCACTTGCGTGTGAACTGAGCAAGTGGGGGTGTAAGTGTTAAGTAACAGTTAAATTTCATGATAATTGGTTAAAGAGTTAACAAACAAATAAATAAACAAACTCACTCTCGCATTACAATATTAATAGGGATGTGATAAATGTTCTTAATTCATTTTAGTCTGACCATCATGCACCATGTTTTAACAATTGGATGTATTAGGATTAATCTTTAAAAAAAAAAACATTTAAAATATGTGTATTTTTTCCTTTTTTGAGAATTTAATTGCATTTTAGAAATTTGACGTCATTGTAGCGTAAAATAACTTTACGCGCAATATATGTTGACCGGTCTGAAGTTAGGCTCTCTGACCCTAAACGTTGCAAAAATAACGTTGATCGACTATATAAGTAATGGTATATATGTGAAAACAATCTATATTATTTTTTCTAAATCTCTATATCTATTAACCAATTTTTAAAATAATCGGTTGTTATTAACATGTTTGTTGTCTCAGAACTTCATCATTTGTGAACCGATTCGGAAAATTATTCTTTTGTTCGGGAGTGTATGTGTCCCGTTTTGTCCCACTTAAATTTAAAAAAAAATACCTTAGTATAAAGAAATGAATTTATTTATGGACTCGAATTTTATTTTAATTCAGGACATCACTGTAACTAGCACAAAAGATTCAGTATGCAAAATGCACATCTGTATTCTGTATTCTCTCACACTCGTAATCCTATGGAATAGTTATCCGATACAGCCCGAGAGATCAAGCGGCTTAACGTGCTTTCCGAAAAACGGAAGTGTAATAATTCCAATTTCCAAAATCGGGGCTGCTACTGAGAATATATAGACAGAAAAGACTAAAAGAGTTCTATTTGTCCGACCTGGGACCAGAGACAACCGATTCTGTATCTATTAGGTAAGTTACCAACGAGTTCAACGTAGTAAGCAATAATATGCCAAGTCACAATCAAGTCATGCTTAAACGGACATCTTATCACTAAATGATGATGACGATAAAAATATATCACCACACAGTACGAAAGTGAGTAGTCTTAATATGATTTTTTCTTTGCCTTCATTTTATGTATTATAAAAAAAAGAAAGCACGACATATTTATCGTCAATTAGGCTGAATTGGTCCTTAAATTTTCTTTGAGATCATTTTACCTTCAAATTTAATCTAAAATTATTTTTCTAACGAAACTTAAAAAATACATAATATTCATAAATATAAAAATACTTCAAGTTATTGTGTAAAATATAAAATGTCGTTTATTCGTTTTCTCCTTACGAACATCATATTTTCTCTGAAATAAACACAGAGACATTTTATATATGTTTTCACAAACAGCACACATCAACGGCGTCTTAACATGTATAGAATTCCAAGGAAATACCGCAAGATCTAGCCGTGCCAAGACCATTGTGTTAAAGCCCTGATGCGTTGGGAATGTAGGATTATTATAATACAGTAGTGTTTGTTGTTTGGGAATTTTCGTAGTATATTTGAATGAAATATGAATAAATGATAGAAAGTAATAACTGATGAATTTAAGAATAGAATTTTCATATCATTATTATTTATAAAAATCTCTGATTTATTTATTGCGTTATTTTTTTCAAATTCTGATGTAATAACTTATGACTGAGCTGCTAGTGAGTGAAAGTTATTTTTATAGTTAGCATAGCTAATTATATAATATAATATATTATGTACTAAAACTAGTCAGTTTCTACCGCTTTGGATTTACACTATTAACATAACCAGCGCGCATTTAATGTTCTTGTAATAGCATAAAGCATGCTAGTTTTGAGCAGATGCTACGCGTTTCTCAATTCGGTCTTCGGTCAAATTTTTCAAGCTAAACACAAGGTATGGTAAATATGTACACGCTTGGATTGCAAGCTATCAATGAGAGAAATACTAGAAGCAAATATTAGGTAAGCATTTGCAAAGCACGGGTAATCCAGGCATATATTGAATAAACATTGAATCCAATATTCATATACTTCATGGTAGGGGGTCATTGACATGTTGTCTACATATTTATTTAGCAAGCATATCATTATGTCAATCGATTGCTGACAGTTACGGGCAAGGAAATCAAATAAGTCACAACTTACCCTTCAATCACAAAATAAACATTTATTTTTTCTTAACAAATAGACAGGTTACTTCTTTAATAGTTACGTTTGTATTGTTCTTATTGGAATTTGTACACACATTGTGATGCTACGTCACAGCAACTGTAACTTAAATATTCCAGAGACAATTACCTGTCAAAAATAACTAGATATAAAAGAAAGTTATAATATATACTTTACGGACAAAATTATTGTATTTGGTCCAAAAGGTGAATATAATACCTGAACGTTAAAATAATATTCAATTAAATTACACACATAACCGTTATATACGTTAATATTTATTTTAAATATTATTTTTAAGAAACAACGAAATTTATATAAAAAACTAGCGATTCGCCCACGTTATAATCGAAAATAAAGTAAAGCGTGATAAAAAGGTCAAAATATGTTCTATTTTAGCTGTGATAAAAAGTATTTGTATATCATCTGTATTGCATATTTATTTATTTATGCATGTTACTTGTAATAATTATTTATTACTAAGAAATATTTCAAATATTCGTTCAATAGTCGACAAGATTAATTTCATATCATATTAAACGTTAACTCAACATGAATTACCGAAGCGGACGGCGGCCATTTTCGATATTCAATCTAAAATAGTTAATAGTCATCTTTTATCTATCTTTTGTTTGCAAAGATAAATCGCTATCCTTTTGACTGCGAAAACGTTGGATTGGATAGGGCAATTTTCGTCCTTAGTCGTAAAATATTATCTGTATTTATATAAGAATTGATTTTTATAAATCTACCACCGATTCGTGAGGTAATACTTACGACCTGAGAAGAACCAGCGTTTTTTTAGTGTTTGCAATATTTTTGAAATGGCCTAAAGGTGATCGTTTTATTGTTAAGGCTTCTATTGTCTATAAAGTCGTTTTTTTTTTTATAAAATAGTAGGCGGACGGGCAAACAGACCATGTGAAGTGATAACCACCGCCCATAGTCATTGTCATTTTAAGAAATATTAATAATCCATCATAACGCCAATGCGCTACCAAAGTTAGCAAATAATATGTTATATCCCTTCTGATTGTACTTACACTGGCTCACCCATCCCGTAAACCGGAACACAAAATACTAAGTATTGCTGTTTGATGGTAGAATAAGTCTGCACAAAGCGCTACCACCGGAATGTTAATTATATAATAACCTTTAGCTCCCAATTCATTGATAATAGAACCCAAATTTTAATATCGTAAACATTACAATTATTCACAAGTGAAGATTTAACGTTAAATCGCAAAAGTGCTTGCACGGGTCTGAATCTGCGACCTCTCAGTTGAGTGGTTAAGTGGATTCACTTAATTCGTTCACCTCCTTAGAAGACTTACATGACACATTTAGCGCTCAGCGCAGTCTGCTAGCGATGCACTATTTTTATACAAAATGCAAGCCGACCTCATTGAGAATACGCCGAGATCTTCTTGACACGCTTAATGCTGAAAATAAGGACTTTGTCACTTGAAATAGATGGTTACATAATAGACTTATTATGCAATCGCTGATGAAATATTCATAAAAAATAATTTATAAAGATTAATATCATAGATAAAGTGTGGTTCAGACTGGATAGCAACCGAACTGTAATCCTAATCGCTTTATTAAACTAAGGGACAGGCCTTTATCCAAAGTTTGTCTGGACGAGATCGTTTTCTCAGCGATAACACCGTCTTTTGTAAATACCATTAATTTTATACTCTTCTGCATAAAGCATATTTTATCCTGTCCTGTCAATATTTATAATTGAAGTTAATATTCTACAATGGAGAAATAAGAGTATAATAGAATATATATGTATTTTACATTTATATAAAAGGAGCTGTCCCATTCCAACTGCGCTGTTTATATAAACGCTTATATATTCTTAATACAAGAGTACATAGTTGTTATTCGTGCAAGCAAAAAATTAAGCTATGTACGTTTTAAAAACAATACATATTTCCACGTTATCATACATTCAGTAAAAAATACTTCCAGCAAGCGAAGCGTTGAGGTACATAATATATTTAATTTACTACCCATATTTTAATAAAAAACCTATAATACCATGTGAAAAATTTAAAATAGTTTTCTACTGAATAAAAATATTTTAATTCGTGCAAGCAAGGTGATAGAGTTACATGATAAGCTCCGAATATTACTCCTCTAATCCTCTTAAGAAATAGGTGAGATGGTTATTACTTAGTAGTAGGCCTTTGATGCTTTTAGTGAAAGTCTCAATTTTGAAAATAGAATAGTAATGATTTATTTATGTTAATATTTATTAAATATTGTGTTTAATATAAATAATTCCGTTTAAATAACGACTAACTATTTTTTCGTTATTTACTTGGTGATAAAGCCGAGCCTATAGGGCAAGTACCACCAACTCTGTCAAGTTACTGGGTGTTTGCTCTGTTATTTATATGGAAAAATATAAAATATCTTTCGCTACGTTTATTTTTATAAATGAACTACAATTTTCAAAAAAAAATGTAATAATTTAATAAACATTTTATTAATATTTTCAAAATAAATAAACCGAAAATAAAACCTTTTTAAAAAAAAAGTAAAACGAAATATTTACCTGTTATATGTCATGCCATTTAAATAAAAATTAAAATATTAAGAGATAATAAAAACTGTGTACGATATCGTTCATATAGTATATATTTTAAATGATACATTAAACGCTTTACTTAATGGAAACGTTGTGCTATTTTCCTACAAACTGCAAGATGTCAACGAGAATGTAAGAGGATCTCTTGACATGCTTGACGTTACGCCTATCGTTTCACTAGTAATAGGCGACATTATAGATAAAAGCGTTCATACGGTTGAAGCTTTGCTCGCTAATATTTTGTTGATAAACGAAAAATTTTAAAAGAAAAATATTAAAAAAAAAATTGATCGCATAACTGATTAAGTTAATTCGTTGAACTTTGGGATCTTTGGCGTTGGTGAAGAACTTATACCAAGCAAAACTAAGAAGTTAATTCTTTTATAAATATTAAATATCTCATAAATTTATTATATGATAATTATTTACACGTACATTTTGAATAGATTGCATAAAAAGCGTAATATTAATTTTATGAAAACTTGCTTGGGCGTGTTTGCAATATTTCAAGGTCAAACTTCGCTACGTACTGATAGTACTTGACATTAGAGTAAAACTATACTCAAGTGTACGAAACTCAGTAGTGTTGTATATTGTAAGCACTTTTTTAATATAAATAAAATATGGTCATCATTTACGGACTGCGACTTTGTCTGGGTAGGTACCACCCACTCATCAGATATTCTATCGCTAAACAGCAATACTTAGTATTGTGGCGTTTCGGTTTGAAGGTTGAGTGAGCCAGAGTAACTACAGGCACAAAGGACATAACATCTTCGTTCCTAAGGTTGGTGGCGCATTGGCTTTGTAAGGAATGGTTAACATTTCTTTCATCACCATTGTCTATGGGCGGCCACTTAACGTCAGTTGGCCTGTAATATAAAAAAATAGATATTTTGAATTGTAGCAATATTTGGTTTCAAGAGTATATCGAGAGAGGCTTCTTTCACCGGCTTTTCTCGGAAATGATCGGATTCTCACGTCCTAAGAATCTTAAATGCACGTTAGTAATTTCGCATCTATGACATTAGTATGGATTTAGTTAACGATTAAGAAGACGGTATCGGTTTCTTTAATAAAGGATGTATTGATTGACTTCAAGGAGTCAGAAACTTGGTGTTATATAATATATTATATTATTGTGAATGTACATATATAAAATTATTGTTAACATATTGTTCCTTGAGGTAAGAATACTTACATCCCAAACGGCGTCTCGAAGATTACGCTTAAATAGCCCGGCAGCTCTGAAGGAATTTCCAAAACAATTTCATTTTTTCACTTTCATTCCTATTACTGCAAGCGGTTCTAAGGTGGGCTTAACTTGCACGGGTGTAAAATGGATCACTGACCTATATTTATTTAAGCAATTCGTAAGTTGTATTTATTTAATGTATTTGACCCATTTAAATGGCGTAATTGATTTATAAAATTAAATACAATACTTATTTCTCGTAAAGAAATTTAGATGAAGGTCTGCAACGATGTAATCGAACAACAAATCAAATATTATTTGCAAATAAAAGAAACAAAAATAAATTCCATTAATAATTTACATTAAATTGAATGTATTCCATTTTCACATTTATTATGAGGAATTCTGAACTAAATAATTAATATGGCAATAGTAAAATTAGTTACGTAAGAAATAAATGTACATCAAATTCAATTCAATAAATTTGACATTTATATGTCATTATTATTTATTAAACAAGGTTTTAGATTAAGGTTAGTTATATATTATATACAAATATTTAAACCATGAAATAACGAGTTAAAGATAAAGTTTTAAAATTAAGAATATTTTATAGAAACTAGTAGATTTAGTTTATTGAAAAAATGTACTTTATATTTTAATGAAACTGCCTTAGAAACGTTGTGTAGCGGATGATAAATTTGACATTGATTTCTTCTTCTTTTGAATGTCAAAACAATAATGAAGGAAAGAGATAAAACAGTGTTTAACCAAACAGTCGCTAATACATTAAATTAATATTGAGTAAATACAATAATATATTTTTTTTATATTAAAATGTTTTAAACTAGGCCGCTAACAAGATACTTTTACATCAAATGTAAATATTACATATTTATTTACAATAAAATAATATTCATTCATAAAACGATATAATTACGCAAAATGAAACCAGTATCATCCCTTATTTAATTATTTATGAATTCGTTAACACTATATAGCCATTGTATTAATAAATTAACTTATTCATGCGCAATCCATTATATAATAGTGACATACTACGCTGCTAAATTCGTTTATACATCCATTGTACTGTAACTAGATTCTTATAACGATAGCATAAAGTTGAAAATTGAATGACAGAATGTTAGTAAGAGCTAAATTATGTTATGCTACGCTTACCCTTTTGAGATACCTAAAGTGGGTGAAGTGATGTTGGTACAACGAAACTTGTCAGTGGCCCCCTTTACTTTATATAATGAGCACCTTACGTGTGTGTGCTTAGGACCGTTACATACAGAATTTTGAGTTGCTTTTATGATTGGACGATTTGGTTTCGGAATTTTAAATTTCGAACTATCTTATTATTTCTTATTTTCATACAATTTTTTCATCATAATCATTAAATATAGTAAAACAGAAAGAGGCTTTTTGTGATTTTTTTTTAATTTAATTTTGCATTTAAACAAATGATACAGGCTAATTAACAGTTTGCAAGAAAAAATGGAAAGGAGAAAAAAATCATAATAACGGTAAATACTGCATTAAAAAATATCAATATATTTTGGTTAGCGTTAAAGTGCTATAACTAAATTATTGAATCAATTATTGAATATTTTTATCTTTTGAATTTGAATATTGAATATTCTTAATTTATTATCAACTAAATTATTGAATAAAAAGTTTCGGAAATTCACCAAAAGCATAACCAAAAAGGGTTGAAATCAGCAAGTGGAGGGTCATAAAAATTTACCAAACCTTTCCATGCAATATATGAATGTCGATGACGATACCAAGGTAATATTTTTTGGCCCATAATTAGATAAAACTGACTCATTAAGTCACTCATTAAACCATATATCTAAGTTTTATCTTGATTTAACAAATAAAATAAAATAGACTATTGATATTATATTTTATTTAATGTTTTGAATCATTATAAGCCAAGAAATATAAAGCTTAAACACAAATACAGCCTTTAAAGTCTTTGATATTCTCTGAGCGAATATATTAAAAAAGCGAGAATATATATATATATATATATATATATATATATATATATATATATATATCATAATAATAATTATGCAGTAAGTGCTCAGCAGCGTTAACCGACCGTCTTCTTGACGGATGTCAAGATTTCTCCACAATGAGCTAAAGCCGACTGAAATACTGATTCGATTCGATGCCATTCAAAAAGACGTAAGTGCATGATGCACTGTTTGAATACTGCATGTACAGAACCCTGTGAAAATCAACGACTATCGGATGATGTTTAAAAAAGATAAGGCTGCAGGTAGTCTGAAGTCTAATTACGAATCCGTAGTCAAAAACTGAATATCAGAATAACACTGGTATACAAAGTTCTAATTTCAAAATTGAGATTCAATTGCGATAACGTCAAACATGACGTCATTATAACGTTGACTTTGAGTGTATTACAATCCTGGATTCGTTCGTTATTTTAGAAATACATTTATGGTTTTTTGTGCATTTTACGAAATCTTAAAGTGTATGAATATGTTGCTTCAGCTATTATAATTAAGTTTAAAAGACATTACGGCGCAGCGGTTAGAGGATGTAAATCTTAACCGTCTATTCCGTATTCAAACCCGGGCAAGCATCACTGAATTTTCATGTGCTTAATTTGTGTTTATCATTCATCACGTGCGATGGTGAAGGAAAACATCGTGAAAATGTATGTGATGTATAAAAATCTGCTACGTGTAATCACGGACGCGTATTGGAGCGGTGTGTCTCCATCTCTAAAACAAAAGGAGGCCTTAGCCCACAAAGATGCATTTACAAGCTGTTACTGTACTTTACTTTGAAATTTCAAGAAAATCCTCTTTCATAGATATAGATCCATACTTGATGCATCTCCAAACCAAGTTTCTTTTTAATGTTATAAAAGATTAGTATTAGCGCTCTTAGACAACCAACAACAACAACCTTGGGAACTAAGATGTTATGTCTCTTGTGCCTGTCACACACTCACACTTCAAACCGGAACAGAACAAAACTATGTATTTCTGTTTTGCGGTAGAATATATGCTGAGTGGGAGGCACCTACCCAGATTGGTTAGCACAAATCCCTACCACCAAGTAAACTTAACCTAGCTTTTATTATATATTGAGAGAAATAACATTTATCAAAAATACCAGTAGATTCCTCTTCGATTATTCATTTTCCATCATCAATTCTCTAGTGAATAAATATGGCGTAATCGATTAAGTTGCTCAGAAAATACTTAAAAATATGAAGGAAATTTAAGCCCGATTTTATATTATATTAGAATCGAAATGGCCCAGTGGACAAGACACGTGGATCTTTAAATAAGATTGAAGGTTAAATGCCCTTTTGTATTTATTATTTAAAGGAAGTCATCGTGAGGAAACCTACACGAGTCGGATGAAATTCTACCACATACGTACTAATCGGCACTGGAACTGCTAATGAAATGAGCTCCTAATCTTTTTAACAATATACGTCGACTTAACTTTTTACCCAACAGTGTATGTACGTATAAATTATGTGGTCGCAGACTTTCTAAATAAATAATAAAATATATCTATTATTTGCGGTAAGTTTTAGGATTCTAAGATTAATTAATTTGTTAGGGCAATAAATTAATATTGGTATTTATAAAAAATGGTATATTTTTTTCTATTTTAAAATATTTTTGCTTTATTTAGATCACATTCCGAACCAATGATTCATGGTTTTTTTTATATCATAATTATTTTGATGAATATGTCTTCACATCGAAAACACGACGCTCACCACCACCAGTTCAGTTTCGCACCTTATGTACATATGTAATTATTTCGTTAAATTCTTTGCATAACAAACATTTAGTTGTATCAAAGATCGAGTATGTCTAGATCACAATAGCATATAATGTTTAAAATTTACAATAGTGCTTTGTTTTGTAACCATATTATAGTACCAATATAAATAAACTCCTTTTCGGGACTTATAACTAAAAGGAAATATGTGTACCTATTTTTCCTCGTAATTATACTACTCAATTTAAAGTATAAGTAGTGACAGAAGAAGTTTTTATTTTATAACGCTTAGTACCGTGAAGTTATTATTTTAAATCACAATGCACCGGAGACTTGGCGCAACAACTCACTTCTTAATACAGATCAAAAGTGTAAGACAAAGCAACAAAAATTGAAAGTCTATTTATTTTTGGAAAATCCAACGCCCAGGTAAGCACAAGAAAGCGCGCAAATGTGCGAAAATATGTCTCGATTTACCCACAATAGTTAGTTTGCACGAACAAGCGCGCACGCTGCGGTAAAGCTACATTTTGCGCAAGTGTACGCTTTGATGTTTTTGTTCGTTCAATAAATTTTAATTTTATAACAATGTATGGAATAACGTTTTAATTTCCATTTTAGTTTATCATTAAAATTGCATCAGCCGCGCCAGATGTGAATTAGCTTTAATAAAATCTAAGCCAAAGTTTAACTAAAATATTCAATTGAGGGTTTAATTAACATACTTTAGATGATAAACAAAACTTCTGTATAATAACTTTGAATCGCACTAAACATCAACTTAATTGCATGAATTTTCCTAATGATTTACGTTATGACATTCCAAATTGAACTTTAAGTCAGCCCAATATAGTTGCAAATGCTATAGCAAAAAAAAGTGTCATTGATAATATTTTAGATGCCTAACAGTTATTTATAATGATGACGTACATTACTGTGATTTAATAGCGAAATTTATATTTAAATAGAACTTTATTATCACAACATATTTTCACTCCTAAGTTGTTCTGTCTGCGCTTTGATTTATAACATTATCAAGATCATTTATGCGAACTATATTTCTGTTTTCACATAAATCATTTTATTAATATAAAGACTAGTATATCGGAATTAACTTTAAAGTAAAAATACTTTTATTTTTTGTTTTGAGTGGATGATGTTCTCCGGACCACCACCCCACAGTAGTCATTTCAACAGAGACTAACCACAGTTGACTATTATATTGTGCGAGAGTACTGCACTCTGATGGCTTAGCAATTTGTAACCTATTTGCGTCACAGTTCTCTTCGCTGTATGAAGAAAACGAGAGCAAGTACGATATTGACAAAATACTGCGAACCATGGATGCTACAGTCAGTTGCAATAATAGCCTACCTTTGATCCAGCTTGATGAATCCGAAGTAATTAATAAATTAAAGAATTTAGATATCAATAAGGGTGCTGGATCTGACAATATTCCGCCTAATTTTATTATAAACTGTGCCCAAAGTCTTGCTGTACCACTAACAATTATTTTTAACAAAGCATTAGCCACCGGAATATTTCCTTCTAAGTGGAAAACTGCGAAAGTAGTCCCTATTTTCAAAAGTGGAGAAAAAAATTATGTAAAAAACTATAGGCCTATTTCAATCCTTTCTATCTTTGGTAAGGTGTTGGAGTCTCTAATATATCCATATATTTACAGTCATGTTAAATGTTTTCTTAGCACCCACCAGCATGGCTTCATAGCCGGTAGATCTACATGCACAAATCTAGTAAATTACTCCGAAATCTTATTTGAATCTGTTGATAGGAACAAGAGAGTGGATGTTATCTACACAGACTTAAGTAAAGCATTTGACCTGGTTCCATGTTCAGTACTAGTCTTGAAGTTGTCCAATTATGGTATTGTCGGATCTTTACTGAGATTTCTAGCATCATATCTTACAGAAAGACATTTTTATGTTGTTGCCGGCGGTTATGAATCGGTTGAATGCGATGTAAAATCTGGAGTCCCACAAGGGTCACACCTGGGTCCACTGCTCTTCAATATATTCATAAACGATCTGCCTAATTGTTTTAAATATTCTACACCATTTCTGTATGCTGACGATGTCAAACTTCTTAAAATAATTGAAGAACCAAATGACACTATTCTTTTACAAGATGATCTGACAAGATTATACCATTGGTGTAATGATAACGGCATGAGACTTAATTCAGTAAAATGTTCATGGATATCATTCACCAGGAGTTTAAAAGAATTTCAAACGAATTATTACATAGCTGGTGCCCCTATTAAATCTGTGGACAGAATTTCAGACCTGGGAGTAATCTTCGACAAGAAACTAACTTTCATACCTCATATTGATGGTGTAATTAGCCGTGCCTCGAAAATGTTGGGTTTTGTAATAAGAAATGGAAGATTATTTCGAAATCCCAGAACAAAAATTATTTTATTTAATAGCTTAGTCAGGAGTATACTGGAATACGGAAGCGTTGTTTGGAGGCCACATTATGCAACACACTGCCTAAGACTTGAGAGGATACAGAAACGTTTTCTTTATCATCTTACTTTCTCGTTAGGTAAAGGGAAAATACTTCCTTCTTACAAAAAAAGATTGGAATTTTTCAAAATTCTTTCACTAAGTGATCGGAGGGATTTGTTGGATTTAAAATTTCTTTATAAAGCACTTAACAACAACTATGATAACTCGTTTTTGATATCAAAAATTAAATTGAATGTTCCCATTAGATTTCCACGTAAACCAATAACACCATTAGTAAGACCTTTCCGCAAAACTGTTTTAGGAAGCAATTCACCTGTATCTCGCTTATGTAAAATTTTGAATGAGCACAGTGCTGTTTTAGACCCTTTTGGAGACTCATCAAACAAGTTTCACAAAAAAATATTGTCAAAATTGTCAGCTAACTAATTTATTTTGTTTATATTTGTATTTTATTATCTTACTATTATTGTTACTTCTTGTCATTTTTAACCTTGATTTACTAACAATTAATTATTTGTAAGTTTGTCATCTCCAACTTTATCTTTGCAAGTGGTATTCACCTTAATAGGTAATGCATTTAGTTTTAAGTTGTATTAAAATTGTATACCTTTGTACGTGTTGATGTATTTACCACTGGTGAATCTTAAATAAATAAATAAATAAATAAATGGTTTGCCCACCCGAGAACATGCCACATATACTTGTCCGTGGGATAAACATGGTGTGCCCAAATCTAAGCTACAAATGGACAGAGGCCTTGCGACTTATTGTCATTATACATATATGCATAAAGCACCACCCTGCAAATTTTTTCATGCGTTTATTTTTTATTGTTTTCTTATGTCTGCGGATTTTGTGTGTGTGGTGGCTCATCATAAATTCGTCACACATTATGAGACAGAACTTTTGAAAAAGGCGGTCCGTCATTTGTTTTCTTTATAATATTGGTAAATGGTCACCCCCACCCATTGACACTATAATAATATTAACTATTCCTTGCATCGCGAATGCACCACCAATCTTGGGAACTAAATTGTCCCTTGTTGTTGCACTGGTTCCATCGCCGTTTAAGCCGGAACACAACAATACTAAATATTGCTGTTTGGCGGTAGAATATGGGATAAACATAAACGCTGGCTATTTCGCTGCCGCATTTTTGGCCACCACCATATGTTTCTTCTTGCGCGAGAATTTAAATTTTGCCGTGACTCCTAAGATATTAATTTAAATTAATCCTTTTATAATTTCAGTGAGGCAACCGCGACTTATTATTAGCTTTCAATCGAGTCAATTATTAGCAACTAATAGTTTCTATTAAAACAGACAAATCGCAGCGTGGTGGAATAAGCTCCAAGCCCTCCCCTCAAAAGAGGAGAGAGGAGGCCTTAGCCCAGCAGTGGGACATTAACAGGCTGTTACTACTGTTACTATTTTTTGAAATATAGTTTAATATTTTACACACTTCGAGATGATTTATTTCACACAAACTATATAAACAAACTTAGTCTGTTCAAAGGTGGCGCTGCTAACAGAATTCATATTTAATTAAGTTGTAATTAAGTTTTACTTATTGCATTAAATAATTAAATTTGATTTAGAATAATGATATTATTCTGTTTTTGAATATTGTCAAAGTAATTTAACCCGTTGAAAATAAATTAAAAATCAAAAACTCTTTCCGGTCGTGTTGGATTGCCGTCCCATCGGATTATGAGAGTGTACTATAATATCTCCTGCGTAGTTGGCTAATCACTCTTGGGTTGGCCGCCGTGGCTGAAATCGGTCTGGAGGACCTTATTCATCATGCTTAGTCTGTACATAGTAAATACGACCAAGAGTATCAGATCGTACATCCGGATAGACACGGATAGATCGGATAGACGGTAGTAAAGTTACATAACATGAGTAAAGCAACGTTCGTAGCAGGGCAAGTCGCAACAAAATTGGTCAATGTTGTCACCAAAGGTGATTCAGCACGTTGAGCAATATTCAACAAACTGTAGTGTAGCAGCATGGTAGAATAAAATCCAACTCTTAAGAGAACGCCAGAAGCTAGCAAAATTCCAAATACCTGCCCCTCGCAGGTAACGTGGGGCTGTAATCTGAATTTGCGCGAATCTGAATCAATGAGCGATCTTTTTGCTATGCTTTTTTATCTAAAACAACTAATATTGTATTTAATTTTCTATTTTCATATATCACATATTTTACAAACTATTCTGGAAACTATGGCATGGTTTGTCTAACTATAATATATTAAATAATACAAATCGCTGAAAAAAAATCCGTCGTAATGTCATCACCAGCGCTACAGAGACTGACTTGAAAAAATAAATGTCTGTGTGACATGCGACAGAAGATGTTGTTTTTAACGAAAAGAAAAAGTAGTAAGCGCCAAAAGCTTTTATTGTATTATAAAATAAATTGTATTTCTTATAAAAAAAAACCGGAGAGGCAGAAAGTTATCCGTGCAGTGACGGAGAAAGAATACATTTCACTGCCCCTTTCCCATGGGTGTCGTAAGAGGCGACTAAGGGACATCTGAGCGATCATCTGCTCATCTGGTGGTAGGATGATAAACATCCGCCTGGCTTGTTACCACCGTACGCATGGTGTAAATCTCGTGAAGTGGCTTGCAGCCGCGTTTCGAGGTCAGCCAGCGTACAGCCAGTGCCCGAGCGAACGTTGCCGCGATGGGTGTTGGTCCAGTGGAGACGGCTACTGAACCAATGCCGGGGGAAACTGTATTGCCCTGCCGGACAGGGAGACCCGAAGAAACGGCTATTCCGCTGGCCGCCCGTGGCATAGTACAGGGGCCCGAGCGTGCCTAACCAGCACGCGAGGCTGCCCCACCAGGCCACGCATAATCTCGGGGTGGACCGTCGTGCCGGTTGGTGACCGGAAGGTGGGGTCCCGGCGGCTACTTCCGGGGGGGTTCGGGGGCCCTTCCGTCCGGCGGGTCAGTGTAGTTTCCCTTTTGGCAACCATTTGGGGTAACACGCCTCCACACTTTGCCCATCCCTATCGTGGCAATACGTCGCTCGCTTCACGTCTCTTTTCCATTCTTTTTTTTTTCCCATATGGTAGCGCATCAAAACAGGAATAACGGTCGTACAGCGGTGCACACCCCCACCCCCACCATACCCACGCTGTTTGAGGTCGAGTTCACTAACATCCGCGGACTCCACGCTAACCACAACGCTGTCCACCACCATCTCGAGACAGCACGGCCAGCAATGTTGTTTCTAACGGAGACACAAATACTCCGTCCTGCCGATACCAGCTACCTTAATTATCCCGGCTACATGCTTGAAGAATCCTTCAAAGCGAAAGCCGGAGTATGCTTGTTCGTCAGGACGGATGTTTGCTGTCACCGACTACGCTGCTTGGAGGACCCCTCCTTCTCCATGTTGGTGGTACGTGTGGATCTGGTTCGTCAGAGTCGGGTCTACGTGTGCCTCTACAGATCCCATAATGGTGACTTGGAGACAAGCCGACTCTTTGACCATCTTAGTCGGGTGGCAGATGCTGCGCAAGAGCAGTTTCCTAACGCGGAATTGGTGTTTTTGGGGGATTTTAATGCTCACCATGAATCATGGTTGAAATCCCTCAAAACTGACCATGCTGGAAGGACTGCTCATGCTTTTGCTCTCACACATGACTTGACCCAACTGGTTGATCAGCCCACCAGGATCCCAGACATTGATGGGCAAGCGCCTTCTCTACTGGACCTTCTGCTGACTTCTCACCCGGTGGAATATCAGGTTGTGGTTCAAGCTCCACTTGGTTCTTTGGATCACAGCCTCATATCTACCAAAGTGCCACAGGCCAAGCTGCCGCCACCAGCGGTATGCAAACGTCGCGTTTGGCACTACAAGTCGGCAGATTGGGACGGTATGCGCGATTACTATGCGTCAGTCCCTTGGAAGGAACGTTGCTTCAATGGGAATGACCCGACAGCTAGTGCCGCTGCTGTTGCTGGCGAGATCATGTTGGGAATGGAATACTACATTCCTAGCTCAGATCTCGACAGTAGGGGTGCGCGTAACCGTTGGTTCACTCGCGAATATGCCGACGCTGTATCATCTAAGCAGGCGGCATATCGCGAGTGGATCAATGGCTGCATTAGCGGGGCATCTAACATTGACTCACTGAAAGCAATCTACAATAAAAACTCCAAGTCCTGTAGGAAGGCTTACACGAGAGCGGATGCACAGCGCATTGTACAGATTGGTCATGACCTTATTTCACATCCTAGGGGCTCCCGTAGCTTCTGGCGTCTGACCAAGTCTGTGCAAAACAATTTCTGCCAACCTTCGCTGCCACCGCTCAGAAGTCCGGACGGATGGCTAGCTCACAGTCCGCAAGAGAAAGCTGATCTCCTGGCTAAACTCTTTGCCGACAACTCCGTCATCGATGATTGTAGTGCTCTGCCACCAATAATACCTTCTTGTGTCCACACGATGCCTGACATCAAAATCAGGCAGCGTGATGTGCGTGCGGAGCTGCAATCACTTGATGTACGGAAAGCTAGCGGTCCCGATGGAATACCAGCCATAGTGCTGAAGAAGTGCGCGGCGGAGCTGTCTCCCGTGTTAACGCGCCTGTTCCAACTGTCTCTTTCTTCGGGATGTGTGCCGGAGGCTTGGAGAAGAGCTAATGTGCAAGCGGTTCCCAAAAAAGGGGATCGGTCTGACCCGGCAAATTATCGGCCAATAGCTATCACCTCAGTACTTTGTAAGGTGATGGAACGGATTCTAAACAACCAACTGATCCATTACCTAGAAGATCACTGTTTAATTAATGATCGTCAGTACGGATTTCGACCAAAACGGTCTACAGGTGATCTTCTAGCGTACGTAACACACCTCTGGGGTGAAGCTATCGACAAACATGGGGAATCGTTGGCTGTCAGCCTCGATATCTCCAAGGCTTTCGACAGGGTCTGGCACAGAAGTCTTCTCTCCAAGCTGCCGGCATATGGTCTGCCTGCTCAGCTTTGCACCTGGATTGCCAGCTTCCTACACAAGCGCAGCCTTCGTGTTTTAGTTGATGGTTGCGCTTCACAATTCTATGTAGTGAATGCTGGGGTCCCCCAGGGATCTGTGCTATCTCCCACTCTGTTTCTTTTGCATATCAATGATATGCTCTCTCTCGGGAACATTCATTGCTATGCAGACGATAGTACAGTGCATGGTGGATACCACGGACGCGCAGTGGCTGGGCGAGCGGAAATTAGGGAGAGGCGGGAGGATCTTGTCATTGAACTCAATAGGACGTTAGAGCTTATCGCCAAATGGGGCTCAGATAATCTTGTTGAGTTTAATGCCAAGAAAACACAGGTATGCGCTCTCACAGCAAAAAAGTCACCATTTTCCCCTTTTCCCTCCCTCTGTGGCACTCCGCTGGTGATACAAAGCAAAATCGCCATGCTGGGGATGGACGTTCGCTGCGACCTTAGTCCAAGGGATTACATCGAGGCTGTAATAAAAACAGCCTCACGGAAACTCGGAGTTCTGAACAAGGTGCGGCGTTTTTTCACGCCTCAACAACTGTGCCTGCTGTACAAAACACAGGTAGGGTCTTGCGTTGAATATTGCTCGCACCTTTGGGATGGCTCCGCTAAGTACCTACTTGAGGCCTTGGACCGGTTGCAGCGACGTGCGGTCCGCATTATTGGCGACGTAAAGGTCACTAACACCCTCGAGCCTTTACAATTGCGTCGAGAGATAGCTGCGCTGAGCGCTTTCTATCGACTGTATCACGGCGAGTGTTCCGAGGAATTATTTTCCCTAATTCCTGCTTCCCCCTTCCTTCACAAGTCTACGCGTGCTGGCTCTCGATGTCACCGACTAACTGTGACATCAATTCCATCGCGCACAAAGAAATTTGGCAACTCCTTTCTTTGTCGCACTTCCAAGAAATGGAATTCCTTACCAGCACACGTATTCCCCTCCTCTTACGACCCGGGTTCCTTCAAACGAGGCGTGAAGAGGCATCTTGCGGGCCGGCAAGGCGAGGGCGGCTAGTGCAGAACCTTCTTCCCGACTGTACTGGCCGTCCTCGCGTTTGGACTCTACTACCACTTAACATCAGGTGGAGTAGAGTCATTTGCCCTCCCGGGTAATATAAAAAAAAAAAAAAAAAATCGATTTTTTTAAATATAATTATAGCATTACGAGAATAATAAAATACATTAAATATGAATCACATAAATTTTAAGGACTGGACAACATTTCGCGTTTTTTTATTTTCTATCGAGAAAATTCTATTCATTTATGATCTAACACAACCCTTGAAAATATAATGTGATTATATATAAAAAAAGCTTATTTACCTGAACTGGATTTATCCATCAATCAATCAATCAATCAATCAATCAACAGCCAATCAGTTTGTCCACTGCTGAACATAGGCCTCTCCCAAGGTGCGCCAAAGCTCCCTGTCCTCCGCCTTCCGCATCCAGTCGGTGCCCGCCACCTTCTTAAGGTCATCGGTCTACCTGGCTGGAGGGCGCCCTACGCTGCGTTTGCCGATCCGCGGTCTCCACTCTAAGACTCGTCTGCTCCAACGGCCATCGGTCCTACGACTTACGTGACCAGTCCACTGCCACTTCAGCCTACTAATTTTGCAAGCTATGTCGGTGACTGCGGTTCTTTTCCGGATAATCTCATTTCTGATCTTATCCTTCAAAGATACTCCGAGCATAGCTCGCTCCATAGCACGCTGAGCGACTTTGAATTTGTGGACTAGTCCCGCAGTTAGTGTCCACGTTTCGGCACCGTATGTCATGGCAGGTAAGACGCATTGATTGAAGACTTTCGTCTTCAAACATTGCGGTATGGACGACGTGAGGACTTGACGAAGGTTGCCAAATGCTGCCCATCCCAAGCGAATTCTTCGATCGGCTTCCTTCTCGAAGTTGTTCCTACCGACTTGTATAACCTGTCTTAGGTAGGTATATTCCCTAACAACTTCGAGAGGTTTCCCTTCGACGTATATTTATTTGATTTATCCATACAAAATCAAATAAATATTGCTTTATATCTTAACAGAAAGGGATGGAAATATTTACTATTTTATTATAAAAGCTAATTAAATTAAATATTCTATTTACGTAACTACGTAAATAGAATATTGAAACTTATATATCATTTTCGAATGCACAAGATCATTAAATAGAATCAGATCGATAGTCTCAGTTATCGAATAAATAGCCTTTGTACTGAAATTATACACTACGATTGTATAATTTCAGTCAGAAAACGATTAAGTTAATTTTGCACGTATCTATTAAGCTAATTACTGTAACGTGATATTGATCAAAAGTTAATAGGGTATTTCATAATCATAGTAATCTCGTTGGTCTACTGGATATATCATCAACCTGCCAAGCAAGGCGGTTATACAAAGTGCCAATGATAGACCGGCCATCGTGGAGATTAATGGAGAAGATCTTCCATTGAAAGTCTTTTGGCTTAGATAATTGAGTCTAAATATAAATACAATTAACCCATCAATCCCAAAACATATTAAAGACCTTGAGGACTCTTTGATCGGATCATGTTATTCATCACACAATGAAACCTTTATACAGCGTGTTCAAAATGTTACATCACAAGTTATATATATTCACGTTAGTTGTAAAATAAATTCAGCGCAACATTCGTATTTAAACCATTAAATGCAACGTGAAACAGCCGCTAACAAATTGAACATTTAGTGTATCCGACTGTACCATATCTCAAAGTCTATATAGAACTGCTAACGAACATTTGGCACATACCAAAAATATCGCTATGAGATCGTTTTTATATGAACTTTTATCATCATGTTTTTTTTTCACAGTTCTTGCTGTTTCAGGTAGAAATAATAGAAGAATCGTGAACCCAAGTAAGTTACAGCCTCTTGTCCCACTGATCAAAGGCCTCTTCTCTTCTTGAAGAGAAGGCTTGGAACTTATTGCACGCTGTGTCAAAGCGGATGTGGCAGAATTTTATCTAGCACATTTTTCACACACGCACATGATGTTTTCCTTCACCGTTGAGCACGAGATGAAATTCAAACAAAAATTAGATATTTGAAAACGGATTTGAGTTTTTTTTAAAGTATTATATATAAATTATACATACATTTCTATACTGTACATCGCGGTACTATAGGTAGTCTAGGTAGTTAATTGAAAAACAGGCCAAGTTCAACTATGAAATTAAAATGAATAATGATTTTGCGTTTTGACAATTCAATAGTGAACAGTATATAGACACCGATGCAGATATTCTTCTAGATATTAATCAAGACTCGGTTAACAAGGAGCTAGATTGAAATACCCGCAAAATATTACGAGTGATCATTGGAGCGAGACGGAATTTCATCCTGCGTAATCTCAGAATTAAATCCGCGAATTGAATATTAAATGAAGATATCCAATATATATATTTTTATTTTTCACATACAAATGTCAGACTAATTTAGAAAGGATTTGTATGTTTGAATTATATTATCGTGTAAACTAAAGACAAAGGCACATAAAAAGTTTTTATATTATAGTATTCATATTAATTGGTGATCTGAATATGGGGATCCGAATGTTAATCTCCTGAGTATACGGTTATTCTCAATGGATACAACAAACATTGCACACGGCCATCAGATCCCAAGCTAAGCAGAGCTTGTACTGTAGAAACCAGACAACTGATATACTACTTTTCTTTTTGTAAACTAACATACATGTTCATGCACACAAATAAGTGTCCTGGGTGGGAATCGAACCCACAACCTTCGGCGTGAAAGGCACATATTCACCAATCTCGTCAACCCGCCCGTCATTGCACCAATGGATACCCAAACATAACTCGATGTAATTTTTTTATTGGAAACATCCAAAATTATAACACTTGGCCTCGAGATCATGAACTAGTATGGCAGTTAATACTGTTATTATTATTTAATATTAAAAAATGATTATATAATATTAATGATATAAATACGTTTAATACTTTTATAAAGTTCACCGCTGTTGTATTTGGATAGAGTCAACTTGAAACCGAATTTAATTAAACCATTCATTAGCGATCTGAGCCGATTCGAAATTGGTCAAGAGGACTAATTATTTATTCCCTCTTATGTTTGGATTAAAATATAAATGAATGCTTGTTTTTCAAAAGTGTTTTCTATTAAATTATTTATTTTATACTGAAGAAAATTTAAAGTGATTACCAGTATCAATATTATTAGATATGTAATTATTATTTAGAAATATTATGGACTATAATATATTATGATACAACTCACGGGGATGGAACTGTAAGTATATATAAGCATATTATGTATATATATATATATATATATATATATATAGTTGTATCATAATATATTATAGTCCATAACATTTCTCATCATATATATATATATATATATATATATAATATGCTTATATATACTTATATAATAGGTATAAACAAACCCCATAAAACAGTATTTCGTCAAGAAACTTCTCTGCTCACGCATTCACGAATCGCAGTAATTTAATAATCTTCTTAATGCTACTTCAAACGAACTTTTGATTTTTACACATTAAATGTAAAAATTAAACATTTTTAATAAAATTTTGCTGTTTATACTTAACTGCCACTTGAAAAAATTTAACGGATTATTAAAATAATCTCATAAGTTATACTTAAGTGAGTATTAAATACTTACGGCCTTAATTATAAATGTTGCTTAGCGGCTGTTTATACAAATTCGGATTTCTCTCTTTCTGTCATTATTGATTTGACATTCGAAAGAAGAAGACACAGCATTCCTTAACTAATCACCTGCTAAGCAATGTTTACAAGTAACGCCGTATTTATATTTTTATTTATTTTTATTTTTTAAAATAAGTAGACAAACTGGCAAATGGGCTGATGGTAAGTCACCACCACCACAAATTTTAACCATCCAACCATCGTCAATGCGACCTTAATTTTGGGAAGTAAGATGTCCTTTGTGCCTTTATTTACATTGCCTTACTCACCTTTCAAATCGGAACACAAAAATACGAAGTATTGCTGTTTGGCGGTAGATTTAGTAATCATGGGTTTCTACAAATACCTTCCACCGAGTGAACTATTTGACAACATCGATTAAAATAGAACCTATCTGTTTGACAAAACTCTTATACCAAAGCATTATATATATTTTCAAGGCACGACATAAGACAGGTATGTAAGGCTCTCCAATATTAATTGCATTGCTTAAGTCTATATTTAGTAAAAAAAAAAAACAAAACTCATAATCATAATGGTTTTGTTGAATTGCAGATATTCAATTCTCTTACGGTAATTTCTATTCATTAGGATTAGCCATCCATCAAAATGGGAAACCATAACAAATTATTATGGAATATCACGAGATAATCGGTACCGCGTAATTGCCTGATTCAAATCTGCGGTGCCTTCCTAATGAGAAGCTGGTCTGTAGCAATTTATCTCGGGCAACGATTATTTATTTATCCATTGTTAATAAGATTGCGCTTTTAAACTTCGTTATTCCAATATTGAGGATGTATTTAGAAACAAACAAACTCTTCAGCTCCATTATATTAGTATGAATAAACTTTATTTTATCAGAATAATAACACTGTTTCGTACCAAAATCCTTAAAACATAAGAAGCTGTCCTAAAGTGACTTCCGATTTAGCAATCAAAGATTCAAAGATCATATTCTGAAAACAGTTTCAGAATGTTTTCTGTGCTATTTGAATGTATGTACTCTTTATTATTTTTAATAGTATATTTTTTTAAATTGTTATGTAATTCAAAATAAATAATTGTGCAATATTTAAAGTTCTGTTACAATGATCGAGTGGGCAATTTTTTATATAATATTATCATTATTGGACAGTAAGTAACAAAAAACAAATTATTGGTAGGTAGACGAGCAGATGAGATAAGAAATACAAACTATTCCTTAAATCACCAATGCGCTGCCAACCTTGGGAACTAAAATGCTATGTCCCTTGTACACTTGATCACTCACACTTCAAAATGGAACACAACAATACTAAGTATTGCTATTTAACAGTAAAATATGTGATTGGTAGGTGATACTTACAAACAGCCCAATAACCAAGTTATAAAAAATACACACATATGTCCTGGAATCATAATTACAGAATATTGAGCATAATATGGCACACATATGGCACACTTTCATTTGACAAATGCAGGTTTCTTTACTGTTATTATAACTCTAAATTAAACATATGAAAAAAATATTAGCCCATCAGATTTTCAGTACAGTACTATGTACCTATCGCAGAAATTCATAATAAAACAGTAGCCGGTCTTCATGAGCTTAAAATTTGTGTAAACTTCAATAAAGTCTTTTTACGTGTAAACAAAGAGATTTAAACCGTTTTCAGCTTTCCAAGAATTAATTAGCCTACATCCACTTTATTGGTTATGTTAACTCGCATATAAATCACGATATTTGACACTTTAAAATCGAATTTATTCTTTTTTAATAATAACATTTTGTATTAATTTTTAAGGTTCTATAAATAAAAATGGAAGCCATGTTATGTTTTTTATATGAATTAATATCATTAATAAAAATCTATTTAGTTGCTGTTCTTTTTAATGATATTTTTAGGACAGTCGTGAAATATCAATTAAAAAGAAGTAATTAATCACAAAATTACGAATTTAACGATATTTTTTCAATCAACGAAAAAAAAATTTCAAATTAGCTAATTATGCGATAAAAATCATTTACAGATAATATCGATATCTTACACAGACAGATAACAATTACCATGGTAACCGCGCGTAAACCGCTCGTGACAGCTACGATGTGTACTGCCAGTGCTATTGCACAGATAATCGCTAACAATATCATTCTGGTTTAAATGTTGGGTTTCTTTATTTAAAAATGGTAACCACATAATTATGCTTTAAACTTGAAAATCGAACCATATGCCGTTTTTAAAGAATAATATTTTGTTTTAAATTATAGGGATCTATTTAAAAAAATGGAAACCTTATCGTACACTTTTTTATATAATAACGTCTAGAGATAGAATTATATTGATATCAACAATAAATCGTTGACTTAGAGAAAACCATTCATCTTAGTGTTGATTCTATAGGCTATTTCTTTTAAAAATATTTGCTGGCAAATATTGTTCGTCTCTCAATCATAATTACATATCAACTATAGGTTTCTAAATAAAGATCAATCATTTTGTATAATAAAGTTGTAATTGATTTATTATTTTCTAAATAATATTTTAGGAAGTTAATATATATACTCGACTGGTCTAGTAGTTAGATATAGGGCCGGAGGTCCTGGGTTCAATTCCCAGGTCGGACCAATAAAAAGTTATTGGGTTTTTCTGCCAGGAAATTCTCAGTAGCAGGCCGGTGTCTGGAAGTTGGAAGTGTTTACACTCCCGTGCCTTGAAAAGCACGTAAAGCTGTTGTTCCTGCGCCTGAACTCTTTCCGGTCGTGTCAGATTGCCGTCCTATCAGATTATGGCTTATCTCTCTTAAGATTGGCTGCAGTGGCTGAAATCGGTCACTTTATACTAACTTAAATTATATTTATATAAATATAATTGTGAAAAATTAAGAAACTGCGTGTAATTTTCCCGCTGTTGGGGTAAGGACTCGTCTTGAAGAAAAGCGAATGTAACAAACCATTTTTTGTAACAATAAATGGAAGAATGAATAAATCATAAGTACTTAAATTAAAATACCTGATTAAGACCTATACAATATATAAACAATAAAATAAAACATTTAAGCTTTTGCTATACAATTAATATTCTTATATCAGAATATTTTGATATTTAAATTCAAAATCAAATATCGTATAACTTGTAATTGTATTATATAAAATATTTTAATGAAATATAAATGCGTGATGGAAAAGAATCATTTCGTACAACATATAAAAGCCATTTTCTAACTATGGACATCTTTATACTCATCAGCTTTGAGAAGTTTTTGCGTGTGTAGTAATGTAATACACACGGTGATTAAAACCGAAATAAACCTGGTTTATGTTTTACGCTGGCTAACATGAGACTCGAACTCGTATAAGTAGCGTTAGAAGTGTAACTTTGTTTATTATTATTTACTTACTTGTGCATACTGTCATTATACCGTATATATATACCGTCATGTGTATATATATGCGGGAAATTTATGCATTAAGTGTTTTTTTTGGGACGTAACGATGTTACGTTCATACGGTATAATGACAGTAACTGAGGACAATTTATTCCATAACTATAAAGGAATTGAGAAATCTCTTTTCTACATGCTATTGGATAGGAGAAATAATTTCAGGGTAAAGGTTATACCTAATTAACATAAATGATTTATCGGATGAAAAACGAGGATGAGGATGATGACGAAATATCTGGAGTTCAAGAAATTTGAAACATGTATAATATTAAATACCTATAAAAAATATATTTATTTATCTGTCGGTGCACTACTATCAACACAAAAACGTCTCCAAGCTGATTTGGCTCTTATATAGTTTGGTAAGACTGAATTTAATATGATAGCTTATATCAATTTCAATTTGGAACTACGAGCATCCTTTGAATACATCTGACTATTGGAATCTTAAATAATTTAAAAATTAAACAAATAAGGTGATAAGTGCCAGAGTAAAGTCCTAAATGATTTAATAATATGAATAGAAAATATAGGCTATCTATGTCGTTTCGATAAGACTTTTTTTTTCTTACGATCTGAAGTGTCCTGTTTGCGCCTACCCATCTGTTCCATTCAATCTACAAAAACAATGATCGGAACATTGCTTACAAACCGGTAAACATATTTCCCTTCTGAATGTTCTGGATTCATGCCAGAATTTATTGATTTCTCTATAAATGTCTACGGAGCTTGGAGGAATTACTGGTGGGTTGAAAATTATGAATTGTCTTCTTGAACAATGACTTATAATATTCATAATCTTTAAATTTTTTTTTATACGGGCATTTTTTTTAAATTGCTTGTGATTATATAGTACATACTTACATAGTTATATCTAACAGTTAGTTTGAATTGGCAGTTATTTTCTTGCTGTGATTTTAAACTTAGTTATTAGTATAGTATATTACTAAGCCACTTGTGGGGGCAAGGGGTAAGGAGTCCTTTTTTGTACCCCTGAAGGAGTGAACGTAAATTTCATTAAAACAAAACAAAT
This sequence comes from Nymphalis urticae, assembly GCA_905147175.2. NCBI lineage: Eukaryota > Metazoa > Arthropoda > Insecta > Lepidoptera > Nymphalidae > Nymphalis > Nymphalis urticae. The sequence continues at coordinate 8,900,974 of LR990004.1, read as the reverse complement.
AAACAGCTCGCCCTCACATTTCATATTAGTTAGGTTTTTGTTCAAGTATTTTTAGAAAATTATTGGAATTAGTGATATCAAGTATAATTTAGTAAATTTTTTAAAGGATAAAGTAATAGGAAATGCAGTAAGATCTTATCATGCAGGATAGGATGAGTAGAAAGATATTCCATAGCTTGATTTTTTTTAAAACATCGGTGACCATATTACAATCCATATGAAGCTTGGAGAACCATCATTCATTAAATCTGTATTGATTTAAGACACCTCTTTGGTGTTACTCTAAATAATATAAACCATTTAATTCCCATTATATGAACAGGTTGGCAGATTACAGAAGGCTTACCAAATATTTAGTTTACGCTCTTAAAAATTAATGACGGCATTCTTAATCTGATTAAAATACTAACGGTGAATTAAACATAATGATATCTATCTCAACGGAGAATAGACATCTAGGCAGAAGATATTATAGTGTTAGTTTGTGTGTGCACATATACATACACTCTCTAAAATCAATAAATCAAAACGTTTTGCATCATAGTTACTTATTGATTGTCAAATTCAAAACTACCACCGGTTTGGAATAGATATATAGACCTGAGAAGAACCGATCTATAGTTATCCAAAGGGACGCGACTGGAAAGAGCTCAAATGAAGGGCCAACTGCTTTACATTCTCTCCGAGGAAAATAAAGTCACATTGCTGACTTCCAAACTTCGGGCCAATACCGCGAATTTGTTAGCAGAAAACTCCAATATTTTATTATTGGTCCGACCCGGAGTCTGAAATTAGAACCTCGAACCTTCAGCCTTATAAGCTAGCCACTACACTGACGTGGCACACGTGGCATAAAACATTTGTTATGTTCGTTATATTATGACAAATATTTGTCCCTAAATCCTCCATTCGACCATAAAAGGTTGAATTAATTATTTACACAACGAAGTTGGAGATTAAATGAATTCAAAAATCGGTATACCTGTTACAGTTTGGGATCGCGTATTTAGATAAGACTTATACAAAATGTTCGGTCGGGATAATGTCCTTAATATAAACGTTCATACAAACTGCCCGTTACACCGAAAGGTTTTGTAATGTTTGCCGTTTTATTGGTCATTTCCGTCTGATTCGTAAATTACGCAGTTATTGTTGATTAAATGAAATTTTATGTTATTAGTTGCGTCGTTAATTGTTCTATAATTTTATGTCAAACGTCTGTAAATCGATTTAAAAAATCTTTTTTAATTTTTAGTTATATCATGCACTCGACGTGCCTTTATATGGGAAGTTCACACTTAACCTCCCTCCACATCTTTCCAGTTCCAAAGCTTCCGTTTCTACCCACACGATGAACCTATCACGTTTTGCGCCCTAAAAAGTAATGTCAACATTTTTATCATCGTTTTAAACAGTATCCAAGTTTAATAATTTCCTTTTTAAAAGTTATTGTAAGTAATCCAATCTTTGGGTCTCCAAAATATTGAAAACTCTTCACGTTTTAAAATTACTGGAATTTTAACTCTGTTTTTTAGATTGTATAGAAATGTCGTATTTTGGTAGTAAGTCGTTATATAGTTTGTTACGAATATCATACTTCCAAAATGTTGATAACTGTTTACCTTTTTATTTTACTGGATTTCCACTCATTTTTTTTTAGATTACTGTTGCTATTTGTAATCTCGGTAACACAGACGATCATTCTACAGGCATATTTTAAGAACAAATTGTATTATCGTCTCCAAGGAATATAATTTGATACATTTGACACGAGATAGCATAATGAAAACAGTTTAAAAAGTTGTTGGGCTCCACATGGAATTTTTAATATAATTAGTAACAGAGTAGTTAGGAACAGTAACAGCCTGTAAATGTCCCACTGCTGGGCTAAGGCCTCCTCTTCTTTTTTGAGGAGAATCTTTAATAAGCCGAGATGGCCCAGTGGTTAGAACGCGTGAATTCTAACCGATGATTGCAGGTACAAACTCAAGCCAGCACCACTGAACTTTCATATGCTTAATTTGTGTTTATAATCTCGTGCATCTCATGCTTTGCGGTGAAAGAAAACATCTTGAGAAAATCTACATTTATCTAATTTTACTGAAATTCTGCTACGTGTGTATCCACAAACCTGCATTAGAGTAGCGTGGTGAAATTAGCTCCAAAACCTTCTCCTCAAAATATCATTATAAACATTAAAATACATATTAGATCATTTCTGTATAAATTCATCAATTGGGAAATGAATACTATCAGAAACTCAGTAGTTATCAATATTTTTAAAATATACAAAAACAAGTACATATATTGTATCCTGTATGAAAATCAACGACTACTAAGTCCAATTGTTTTCATTGTTGTGTTAGCATTGCTTATTTCTTTATTGTTTTAAGTTTATGTTTTTCTTTCGCTTTGAAATATAAACCGAATATTTTCAATAGGCATATAAATGTAAATACATAATTATATAATGCGTAAATGCTACTTTTCTAGTTTAACGAAACAACAAATTAAAATATATTATTTTTATTAAAACGTGCGGTGTGACCCACTTCCTTCTTACGAGTGCCCAAAATGTCCACACCTCTATTACGTGGACGCCGTGATGACGTCATTACGGTGGTAGAAAACAGCCATGGGCCATTTACCTTCTATGTTTGCTAAAGATTACAAGCATTGTCGACAAATCGAGCCATATTTGTTTTGTACAAAATGTAAAAGGAAATACATTTTGAGTATAATTTGGTTATACGATGAATGTTTTTATAAATTATATTGACGAAATATTTTCCTTAATACATTGTAGTAAGATTTTTATAGGCACTTCTCTGTGACTTTGCCTTTTTCATGTAAAATAAACATATTTTTTATCATGAATCATTGTTATCTTTCCTTTTGTTTATTTTTCTATCCTGTTGATCTATAAGCTAGCTATCTGGATAGCCCAGGATAGAATCATAGTTCCGGGCAATAAACATTTATTGTATTTTTCTAAAAGAAAAAAAAAAGTGAGTATAGTTAAATTCCCATACCTCGGAAAGCACGAAAATCCATTGATCTGATGTGGTTATGAGTGCTCAAAACGATTAAAAATAAATTATTTACTAAATAAATAAAATACTAACTGACCGACTGACCTTAAAATTTGCATAAGTTCTTTTACACAGTAGGTTAGCACTAAGAAAGTATTTTTGAAAATTTAATCTCTAAGGTAGTTAAAAAAAATATAAAATATCCCTAAGGTATTTAAAAATATATAAAAGGGATGAAAGTTTTCAAAACCCTTAATTTTTGAAGAAAGAGCTATGGAAACTGGTATTTAGCAATTCTAAATGACGCAAGCAAAGTAAATCGCTACTCTTTGATATTACATATTTTTTTTCATAGCTGGAGCCTAGCTATTTTTATTTTTACAAATACTGGCTGAAACCGGGAAATGAACTTAAAATTTTTTTCTTCCCAAACATTTTTACGGAATAATAAAAATATATAATATTCCGTTATGTAATTGTCAACTATTGTCTTCAATAAAAAAATAACAACTAAAGTAAGTACGTACTTTATATTTTATCTTATTACACTTGAAGATAAGTGCTCTTCGTGTCAATCCAAGGGTGCCAACCTCTTTTATTATCATATAAAGCCTATTTTTTGCCATTTATAGATAACCTATTCGTGTGGTGGCTACACGAGGTTCTTAAAAGAATTATAACTGATTGGAATAAGGCTTCGAATATCGATCTCTTTTTTCTCTTCTTTTTCGCTAATTAATCTTAATTGTCATGAAAAGAGAAAATTAAAAACACAAATTTACAAAAACATACTTCATAAAAATATATATAAACAATAAAATATACTTAAACAATTATTATTGTTAGTTACTATCGTCGGCTCTTTTCGATAAAATAAGCTGAAAATGGCGTATGATTAGGTAAATGCGTAGGAAATACATATATTAGTGCACACGTGTGTACACATACAGGGGCACTGTTCTGGCTTCTGTTCTGTTCCCACATCAGTATCCAACGTGGCGCAACGCAACCAATAGTTTAACGTGCTTTCCGAGGCAGGGGAGTGTAAGCTCCCAGACTGAGCTGCTAGAGATTTTTCAACAGTAAAACCCAACATATTTTATGGGTTCGACCTGGGGTTTGGACCCAGGACTTTGTTTTTTTTGGACTTATCTAGCCACTAGACCAACGAGGCGGTCAATTGCTTAACTAATAACTCGATAGACAACCTTTATAAGTTCTTTTGTAAGTCTTTTGTGTGTAAATCATTAAATAGTTCGACTAATAAAGGAATACAAATATGTATTTATCAAAAGCACAGATTTCACAATAACAAACAATAATATAACATTTCTATTAATACGAGCATATTTTAATGAAACATTTATATTTTCTTGTATTTTATAACATATTTTAATGAATGTATTTTTAGCAATCAGGATGGAAATAGTTTTTTCAAAAAGATAAATGAAAACAACTATTTATTTATTTATTTATTTATTTGGGAAACAAACAATTATGATTACACTTAATAGTAAAAAAAACAAATATAAGAAAAACATAAATCAATCAAGTTTCCACTAAAAATTAATACAAATAAATGTCATATTATATTAAGAATAAAAACAAAAACAGAAAGCATAAGATGCAAGTGAAACTTCTATAATTTAAATATATGACGTAAACTAAATTTAAATTTACTAATTTTTGAGTTAAATATATCTAATTCTGTACAATGTTTGTTATAACTTTTACATGCACGTAACAAGAACATATTCTTTGAATAGTCACAGTTACAAAGGGGTACAAAAAATAAAGTTTGGTTTCTCGAGTTAAGGCGAGGACATTTAAAAAGTATATTATTAAAGAGGCTCTTAGAATCAACAATGTTATGAACAATTTTGTATAAAAATATTTGGTCTCTTATACTTCTACGCATATTTAATGGAATGATACCCGAGATATTATTATTGTCAGTATTATCAGAAAAGCCACTTCTAAATCGCAAATGTTTCAAAAATTTTGACTGAATTTTTTCTATTTTGTTTACATACGTTTTATAATAAGGGTTCCAAACTGTAGAGCAATATTCCAAGATAGATCTAACATAAGCATTGAAAAGTAGAATTAAGGTAAAGCTATTTTTAAATTCCTTAGTCAATCTAAGAATAAATCCCAGCATTTGATACGCTTTAGCTATTACATAATTCATATGATAGGTAAAAGTTAGCTTCTGGTCTAAGTAAACACCCAAATCTTTAATCTCGGAAACTCTAATCAGACAGGTATTCTGCAATTTATAATCAAATAATATTGGCCTCAGTTTCCTAGTAAATGTTAGAATGTTACATTTTTTTAAATTTAAGCGTAAGAGGTTTTTATCACAGTAATTATCTAAGCTATTGAGATACAACAATAAAGTAAGCGTATATCGACATGTACAATTTACACTCAAAAATAGAATAAATATTATTTATAAGGAACTCGGAAAATACTCCTAAAAGTATGAATATGTCCAATGCGCATAAAGTAGTATTTTGCTCATGATATGCAAGTTTTTCATGCCACCGAACATGAGATATTTGAACCCGCAATTTAAGGTTAAGATTCATATATTCTAGCTACCAAGCCAGTTTCAGCACTCCAAACTTTGCGCAGAGGCACTATCGTAACCTAAGAGGTTAATCCGAAGTGCGATTATTGTTAGTTGAAAACTTTACCAGTCTCAGCTCACCAAAAACATATCCTTGATGATGCCGCAAACAGATTTTCAACGGAATGTGCAATTTTAATATTCAGTAAATTGATAATAAAAGCAAGGCACAATATATCTTTCTAGATAGTACATGTACAGTGACGTAAATTTGAAATGTCGCAAATATGTGTCAATTAGTTTTAACTACCGAGATAGCTCAATTAGATCAAATGAGTTCACGCCAAGGCTTCGTTGATTCAAGTCCAAAATGAGCATTTATGTTTTCATTTCCACTTATGTGCTTAATTGTATCCTACGTGTAGCACAGACACGACGGTCACGAATGAAATCAACGTTCATGAACAAACAAAATTCGAAGTGTACGCATTCAATCAATGAATGATTGGTTTTTACAAGCCAATGCTCAGTGCTTTTTTTCTTTCGAGGTCCTGGTAAAACTGGTGAATTCAAGACGTTATTAAAAAATAAATCAAACCATACATGTCAGATAAAACAACACCTGTTAATCTTTATATAAACGGCCCATATGTGCAACGGTTTTAAACAGTAAGTCAAGTCAAATAATTCGTTATTCTAGTAGGCTCATAAAAATATAACTATAATAGCTCATAATAAAGATTACTCAAAACAGTTATAAAGTTAATGCTCAGTAAGCATTGTATACGGTTCTGTGTAGTCTGTGTACAGTCAAGGATATAAATCAATCCTATACACATATAAATATCATTTAAATTTTTTTTTTGTTATTGTTTTAATGTACAAGGGACTTATAATGTGACTTCATCAATTTTATAATGGGAATTGGAGAATTGAAGCTGCAGCCAGTGTAAGTAATGCAAATTTTGAAAAATAGTAATAAGTAATATAAATGAATATGTATTCATTTATAAATACATGAGTATTTACACATTACATACATTCGACATACATATGATTCGAGAGTTAATATTTACATGCATTACAGAGAAATTATAGTGAAATCATATGCTCGGCGTCAAAAAGAAAACTATCAAAAGAAAAAAAATCCAACGTTATCTTCAGAATGCAAATAAATATCAAAAACAAAAGCTCAACGTCTATGAAAATTCCTGCAGAATCAAAAAGAAAATGTACAGCAAAAGGAAACATCGAATCATGCCAGGTATAATGTATATGGGCGTATATCGCCATCTATATATCAGCAACATTTGTCAAATATTGATCTTTTTGTTTTATGTTATCGTTTAAATGATTCCATTTTATAAATGTCAAAACACGAAATTAATATTTCAAAAGTTATTGGAAAATATGGACCATTATTTATCAAGCTATTAATATATCTATTATAAACTCTGTTTTGATTATTTGAAACTTTAATTTAATTTATTGTGACAATATTCAAAATTATAAACTTAATTCCATTTGACATCTGTTAGCAGCGCCATCTTTGAACAGACTATGTTAAAATAATGTTTGTTTATTTTATAATTTGTGTAAAATATATCATCTCGAGTTGTGTAAAATTCAATAAAATATTTATTTTAAACATTAAACTATATTACAAGAACTATTTAGCAGTGATTTAATTTGTCTGTTTTAATAGAAGCTGCTAGTTGCTAATAATGCGAAGGTCGTTTTAAATTGGTGGAAGGCAAGAAAAAAAACGCGGTTTCATCACTTGAATTATAAAAAGACGGTTTTGTGTAGTCGTTAGTGAAGTTGATTTTTTTATATATAACATACTTCGCTATTTTATATTTAATTTTTTGGTTGTGCCAATCATTAGGGGATATGCCATAATCACCACGCTTGGCAGGCGGGTTGGTTAAGTTAGTCATAGCACTTAGAGAGACGCTGCTGCCCGTGCCGTTGATGAAATCCGCTGTCGAACTAATTTAACCAAAATAGCTCGAAGAATTGCTAAATTGAAGTGGTAGTGGGCGGGGCACGCAGAACTGACGGCCGCTGGGGCAGTAAGGTTCTCGATTGGCGACTACGAAACGGAAGACGCATCGTGGGCAGGTAGACCGACGACATCGTAAGGGTCGCGGGAAAACGTTAAATGTTGGCAGCGCAGACCGGCTATCGTGGAAATCCTTTGGGATGACCTTTGTCTTGCAGTGGACGTTTTCTGGGTGACATGATGATGATGATGATGATATTTAATTTTTTAATAAATTATTATTTTCCTAAAATGTTAAATGTCATATTAATTTAAATACTTACTTAATATTTATGCATTGAAAAAATAATAAAATTTAACATAAAATTTTCAAATTAGAGTGCCAAAAATACAGCAATCATCTATATTTTAAAACACGTTTACCAAAAGCAGGCTGTTCAAGATTGCTATTTAAGAAATATTGTTCTAACAACGTTGTAAAAATTCCATAAATTTAAATTGCATTTGGACGTGTTTTAAAAACTCTTTCAATAAACTACCTAAAAAAAGAAAAGTTAAGAAGTTACAAGTGAAAATTGTTCAAAGAACGTACAGACGTTTTTTTTTTTTTTTATTTACTGAAAATACTTGGCATAGTTTCGTCTGAGTTCCCGTATAGCAGCTAATTTACAAATGAATAATTGTGCAATACAAAATAAATGGTGTGCCTTTATACTTCAATAAGAATTTTATAACGATATATATACCGTTAGTTATAATATGACTAAGGGATATTAAAATTTATATTCTAGTTAGAAATTTAGAAAGATTTATGATTAAACTTCATCTGCTCAAGTAGGTATAAGGATTGCTTATCATGTTTCAAGGTATCCTTAATCTTGACTCCTGAATCTAAGGTTATCGGATTGAAAACTACGTGAAAGTTTAGGCCTTAGTTGAACGGAAAACACGAATGTTATAAATGTATTATCTATTAAATAATTCAGTGCCGCTTCGCTATAGTAACTCGTAGCTTATAAAATTAAGATTTCGTTTTCGGTTAAAAATTAATGATAGCAATCCAGATTAGCACTGTTTTAGTTTCATTTAAGCCAACAAACACTCACAGACATGTTGCCTTTATTTTTTATGTATTATAATTTAATCGAAGTAAGTTATTTGATATACTTCCATATTTTTATTTCAAGACAGTATTCCAGTTGTGACAAAAATTGAAAATTGCGGGTTCTACGACCGATTTATTGGATCGAACTTATTGGTTACTAAATGCTCTTATCAATGTCATTTCATTGTATATATTTACGTTACAAGTAAATCGTGAGGTGATTCATGCAAATACAGCAAAGGTCGCTGCCATCATGAATTTCAATTAACTTGGATTATTTGTATCTCCTGCGGTTTTAATTACGTTGTCTACAGATGGGAACGAATTCATGAGAGAATTGAAGCATTGAGAGATATTGAGTGATGGAATTTAATTCCATATGGTACATATATTCCTGGTATAAGGTGATGTCAGAAAGAAGATGAATGAAATTAATCTGAGTTAATATCGATTGATCTTACGGTTTAAAAATGTTACGTAATGATTGGGTTCTTTTTCTAAGTTTTAAAAATGCAACGTGAAGATTATAGATAACAAGTGGTATACGAAAAAATGTGACTTCGAAAAAAACAGTATACGAAGGTTAGTTGAAAGTTATATATCGACATTTGCCTCTAGTCTAGTTTAGACATGTTGCTAATTTTAGTCGAGTGGCTGGACCAACGAGATATATTATAAAACTCGTCGTATAATTATCCTGACGTCATGGGATCAATAAAAAAGTTACTGGGGTTTGCTGTCACGAAATTCTATAGTACTGAATTTCAAAAGAGCTCGTGCCAGAAATTACTTAAAGCACCTGATCGCTCTCTTTCGAAAATACCCGTTACAACTAAGAGTTTTTGAAACATTCTTCTTAGTATGTCGCCACAGAAAATTAATTTATGAATATCGATCTCGTTTAAGTGGCCTTTAATAATATGATTAAGTAAAGCCTGAACCGCCTCGAGTTGACATTAATTAATACTAGCGTGAACATTTTAAAACGGACTTTACAGAAAAATATATATTGTAAGTAAAGAAGTTAATTTGATTTTATTTCTACAAATAAATAAAATTGAAGTGTTTGTCGGTTATTTCAAAATAACTAGCTATTTTAAAGTAAATACGGTTATTTGCGAGATACCAAAATCATTTTTTTTTTATTTATTTTTTTTTAACTACCGCTGCTTCCGTGTATATATGAATTATACATATAAAATATTTAATTATATAAAACTAAAATTTGCACGGTATACTCATAAAATGCATATAGTTTCTATGTTATAGGTAGACGGACGGGCAAATGGGCCACCTGATGTGAAGTGGTCACCACTGCCCATAGACATGGTGACGTAAGAAGTATGGTGGTACAGCTGTACTGGACTGGTGGCGCATTGGCGATGTAAGTGATGGTTAACATTTCTTACAGTGCCAATGTCTAAGGGCGTTTGGTGACCACTTACCATCAGGTGGCCCATATGCTCGTCCGCCTTCTTGTTCTATAAAAAAAAAGTATAAACCATTCCTTACATCGCCACCAACTTTGGAAACGAAGATGTTATGTCACTTGTGCCTTTAATTACACTGGCTCACTCTGGATATAAGGAGTGGTTCAGATTTTTAATAGCGCGAACCACTTACCAGATCGCCCATTTGTCCGACCTATCTATTTTTATATATAAAAAATAGATATGTATGTGCGGTTAGCGACAAGGTAGAGACTATAAAAACTTACTCCATAAAAAACTACATACAGTGCCAACTTTCATAGTAATCAGTCAAACGTTATCGGAGTTTATTAATCTTTGATATATAAGATCAATTATATGCGATAAAAATTTACCACTAAACTAAGCAAAACCGTCACAATATAGAAATATATACAAATAAAATTTACAAAATCATTTTAAGACTATATAGATATAGGCTTTGCTGTAACATTTTTAATTTATGCTAAAATTATACAAGTGAATTTATTACGAGGGTAGTATGCCAGTTATAATTAAAAGCGCACGGTTCGCTTGCACCTTAAAATGTTACTGCAGTCAAGTTCCACTAAATAACCAACGTAGTTATACGTCCTCGGTTATGTAATATTTCTAGGAGTAAAAAGCCATGCTGGTGACCATAAATAGAAAAACTTATATATTATGTCCTTATGTATATTTTACATTTGTCGTAAATTAATTCATAAGTTTTATTAGATTGTTATTACTTACTTATCTTTTAAATGACTGAGTACTTGCCATTATGTTTTCTTTTTCATCGATTTGTTTTTTTTTTATATAAACTAATTATCAGCCCCTTTGATCTAGCCACTATTTTATATTAATGGCGCAGTCCGGTTTAAGCCCGGGATCTAAAAAGTTATTCCGTCGAGAAGTTTTCAGTCACTTCCCGGAGTCTGGAAGTACACATAGAATTTGTCAGATTATAAGAGCACTTACCTGTTCTCTTACAAAACTTCCTTCACTAAAGGTTGTCTGTGAGAGATCGCTAAGCGATAAGACCGCCTTTGCGCACCATTTGTTGTTTGATTGTTTTATATTACTCTTATATTATTTATATGTTGTACAATAAGTAATAAATAGATAAGAGCGAGAACGTGTGTTTGTACACTTGTGTACTATTAAAAATTCCTGCGCAATTGACTTTAAAAACTGCCGTAGCCGTTGTGGGTCAGAAACACATCATGAATTTAAATTGAATCATGAGTTATTAATTACCGTAAGAATTTTCGAAATTTCAGCTCAACCATTTATCGAGAACTAATTTAAAACATCACATGCAAGATTTGAATTTCAAATTAACAAATGAATAACAGCTTCTAAAAATCAAGAGTAAAATTGCTAGTACAGTAATTACTTAACTCTCCAACTAAAAAGAACTAGCGTAAATTGTAACTCCATCTACCTGTGTTTATCAAGTCCGAAGCACGTTATAAATTACGTATGTAGGCCACCTGACGCCGTACGATATTAATTACGGGAGTTTAATAATAAAAGGGATTAATTACGCTTCATTTGGTAGAAACTTGGGACATTATTGCTCCTAACTAGCTCTTAGGCCCCTATTATGTCGTTACAGTTCTTGGTTTGGGACAATTCAAGAAGTGGTCCTTTCCCTATAATAATCCTTTCAACACAACCCCCTACCCCTCGATTGTTGATCTTTATTACGTTTTATGTTTCTGTGATAGGGTCAGATTTGCCTGAAAGTGTATCAAGAATAAAATTGCTATTCTACCGATAAAAACAAATAATGTGAGCCAGTGTTACTATATAAATAAGTTTATATAGATAGCGATTCGTTATTTGTTAATATATAAATTAATGCTCATTTTTGTTAGTATTCTATACGTCAGTGTATCCTTCATTGCGTAATGATTTCATTATCCAATGGGACAGCAAATCCGACACGATCAGAGAGACTTCAGAAGGCCTAACGGTTTAACGTGCTTTCCGAGGCACGGGAGTGTATACATTTCCAACTTCCAGTGATCGTCTGGATTTGAATAAATTATCATTTGTCAGGTTTTATTATGCTGTAAACTTCGCTATCACATGTCAATAACGTATGCATTATCATTTTTATCTAGGAACGTAAATCGACAATACGCTTTACATAAAATAATATATTCGTACTAAAGCGGAAATAGCTTTATTTTGACATTTTCACTGTGACAAGTAATATGTTACAATTTCAGTGTCCAGTATTCTGTTTCGGACAAAATACATTTTCCAAATAAAAATAAAAAAATCTGCAAAGTTATTTTAAATTTGGAACATTTTTTTCTAGTATTAATGATGTATACTGAATACACGCTACCTTAATTCCCTCTCCCAATTGAAATTTTATAGTTAATTTTTTTTTCTATTATCACGAGAAACTAGCCAAATGAGTGGGACGTATTATTTTGCTCAAGAGTGTGCACAAACACAAGTGCACTATCTATTCCGTCGCTTTCATAATTTGACACGACTGCAATTAGTTCAGTCACGCGACAATTTACGTGCTATCCGAGGAACGACACTAAAATTTCTAAAAAATAACTTTTTAATCAACTGGGGCTCGAATTCAGGGGTTCGGGATTCAACGAGGCAGTCCCTTTGTTGGTTAGCAAAGTGACTACCTCGTTGAAAGGAGTCCTGTAACTCAAGATCCATCAAACCAAATTAAAAAAAAACAGGCAGTTATAGGGACTGCCGATAGACGTGAAAACTTAAAACTATTAAATATTTTTGTCCAATATCCACATCTATTAGCACAAGTAATAATTCTATCCCTTTTTATAACATAGCTTTTTATTTATCAAAATACACTATGTCGCAAACTTAGAACAAAATATTAAACAGTTTAATTTAAATAAATAACATTTAAAATACACTTATATTATTTGTTTACTGTTAGTATTTACATAAATTTCAATGATTTTTATCCTCATAAATTTCTACAATTCTTAAATTATTTGTACTTTCAACGATTCCATTATATTAACATTAGCATATCGGTGACGCAAAGCCACGAGTCTATCCCCTACGATAAACCAGCGCTAAGCTCCTACAGAAGTTCTCACTTCAAAAAAGTTTTCGTATAAGATAACCCATTTATTGAGAAAGACTATATTATTTTAACATCTACATCTTACTACTACATCTTACGGGGATAAAATATTAACATATAACGCGGGTTAAACGGTGCAGAGTATTTAGTATAAGATTGATATCCAAAACATCCGAGGGAATGTCCTGAAAAATAGTCATCAATGGTAACACTATACGATACGCACTGGATTGTGATCGGGAAATTAAACCTAGTTTCAATATAATGCAGATGTATTATTACACGGAAATAACTGTTAACTCAATTTTCATGTTGAAAATATTTTTTAAGATAAACCAAAAATACTCGTTAATAAACTACAATTGTTATTCTTGACAGTTTCGAAATTTGTAACAAATAGTATAATAATTATTATTGCAATATTAAGGAGAAAATCTACAAATATATTGAAGATCCGGAAGTGGATAAAAATTGACCTGCAAGATTCTGTTACATACACATTAAATGTTTAAATAAAGCGAGTAAAAATTGTTGTTCTAATTTTAAATATTTTTAATGACGTCATAGAAAATACCAAGTTTGATTCGCACTCTCGCACGATATTAGCACACAAATGGACGTACGTAAACGTACGGCTAACAATTGGCCCTTCTTATTTAATTTATTATTTATTATTATAACTTCAATTATGTATTGCACCTTCTCTTCGTAATTTGATATTTGTATTTGGCTTAGTTCAATATGTCGCTCATTTTTTATTGAGAGAAATAAAACAAAAATCATTACGACTTTTGACGGTACTTTAATATGCTCACGGTAAAATATTTGAGAATACAATAATTAACGATAAAAATACAACTTAAAACTACTACAAGCACAATACACATGTAGAAACACAAAAATACACAAACGCGCACACACACACACATACTCATTCATTGGATTCTCGTCTCTTAATACTTTTACTTTACCTACGCTAATATTGTGTAATCCTCTTTTTGTATTAGAAAGATTTCATATAATACTTAATTTAATAAGGTATGTTTGTTAACTGTTGTATTACCAAATAAATAACTGTATGTAAAATATATAAAATATACACTTATTTATTTGCTGACTGAATCTGATCAGCACGAATACTATTCTAAAACTTATTGAATAGATAATAAATATTATTATAGGAAAAATATAAATGTTATATGGTCACCTTATGGTAAGTATCACCTCCACCCATAGACATTGGCTCTGTAAGAAATGTTTACCATTTTTTACATCGCCAATGCGCCACCAAACTTGGGAATGAAGATATTATGTCCCTTGCCTGTAGATATACTTGCTCACCAAGTAAAAATATTTGAACCTGTGTTATATAATTAATATAAAATGTGTAGATTTAGAGCGAATTAGTTTTGCGAATAATGTTAGTTCACCAACAGTGCCATTCTGTAACAACTCACTTTATTTCACTCATGAAATGTTAGAAACGTGAGTTATTATGATACGCTATTTTGAACCGTGTAACGTATAACTGTTGTTATTATTTTAGTCAATGTCGCATAACAAATTAATAAATTTACGCTCTACGATGAGTTGAGTTCATACTTCTTTACTTGGTTTCCAAGACACGAGAGTAAATTCTATTCATTCTTAACCACGAGTGGCTAGTGGCTAGTGGTCTACCTTTGGATTTGAACCCAGGATCTCGGGAATGCCAATCTTATAAAGCAATCAATACTACTAATGGGGTAGTTAAAAAATTTATTTAACAAAATATAAGACTAAAATGAGGTATAAAGTGTAGAGTTTAACAATTTCACCATTACGGCTGCAGGAAATTGAATTGCCAATGCAACTCATGACGTTAAATGACATGATAATATAAAATTAATGATCTATTTATCATATTTTGTATTTCGAAATAATTCATTTTAAATCTAATTTGTTACATTTTTTTATTTAAATCAGATAGACATCCTGTTAGATTACGAGAGTGAGGGAATAGAGCGGGCATGTGTTTGCGCACACACTTGTGCATTATATGTCCTGCGTAGTTGGCTAGTCTTCAGATTGGCTGCTGTTGTTGAAATCAGTCAGGAGAACATCATCACTTGTTCTATTGTACATATAATTCAAAAATGGAATTCGTTATACATAACACAATTATTTTATATACACTGATGACACTCGACAACATGCATGGGCCAATGGTAGTCATTGACGTAAAAGAGTTGCGTTTTTTTATAAATAATGATAATTATATTTATCATTTAATAATACTGTTAATATCAAAGTGGCATAGTTGTTACACGTCAGTTTTTATGTTATAGGTAGACGGACGGGCAAATGGGCCACCTGATGTGAAGTGGTCACCACTGCCCATAGACATGGTGACGTAAGAAGTATGGTGGTACAGCTGTACTGGACTGGTGGCGCATTGGCGATGTAAGTGATGGTTAACATTTCTTACAGTGCCAATGTCTAAGGGCGTTTGGTGACCACTTACCATCAGGTGGCCCATATGCTCGTCCGCCTTCTTGTTCTATAAAAAAAGAAAGTATAAACCATTCCTTACATCGCCACCAACTTTGGAAACGAAGATGTTATGTCACTTGTGCCTTTAATTACACTGGCTCACTCTGGATATAAGGAGTGATTCAGATTTTTAAAAGCGCGAACCACTTACCAGATCGCCCATTTGTCCGACCTATCTATTTTTATATATAAAAAATAGATATGTATGTGCGGTTAGCGACAAGGTAGAGACTATAAAAACCTACTCCATAAAAAACTACATACAATGGCAACTTTCATGGTAATCAGTCAAACGTTATCGGAGTTTATTAATCTTTGATATATAAGATCAATTATATGCGATAAAAATTTACCACTAAACTAAGCAAAACCGTCACAATATAGAAATATATACAAATAAAATTTACATAATCATTTTAAGACTATATAGATATAGGCTTTGCTGTAACATTTTTAATTTATGCTAAAATTATACAAGTGAATTTATTACGAGGGTAGTATGCCAGTTATAATTAAAAGCGCACGGTTCGCTTGCACCTTAAAATGTTACTGCAGTCAAGTTCCACTAAATAACCAACGTAGTTATACGTCCTCGGTTATGTAATATTTCTAGGAGTAAAAAGCCATGCTGGTGACCATAAATAGAAAAACTTATATTATTATGTCCTTATGTATATTTTACATTTGTCGTAAATTAATTCATAAGTTTTATAAGATTGTTATTACTAAGTTATCTTTTAAATGACTGAGTATTTGCCATTTTGTTTTCTTTTTCATCGATTTGTTTTTTTTTTTTATATAAACTAATTATCAGCCCCTTTGATCTAGCCGCTATTTTATATTAATGGCGCAGTCCGGTTTAAGCCCGGGGTCTAAAACTTCCACTTCCCGGAGTCTGGAAGTACACATAGAATTTGTCAGATTATAAGAGCACTTACCTGTTCTCTAACAAAACTTCCTTCACTAAAGGTTGTCTGTGAGAGATCGCTATAAGCGATAAGACCGCCTTTGCGCACCATTTGTTGTTTGATTGTTTTCTATTACTCTTATATTATTTATATGTTGTACAATAAGTAATAAATAGATAAGAGCGAGAACGTGTGTTTGTACACTTGTGTACTATTAAAAATTCCTGCGCAATTGACTTTAAAAACTGCCGTAGCCGTTGTGGGTCAGATACACATCATGAATTTAAATTGAATCATGAGTTATTAATTACCGTAAGAATTTTCGAAATTTCAGCTCAACCATTTATCGAGAACTAATTTAAAACATCACATGCAAGATTTGAATTTCAAATTAACAAGTGAATAACAGCTTCTAAAAATCAAGAGTAAAATTGCTAGTACAGTAATTACTTAACTCTCCAACTAAAAAGAACACACGGCGCAAATTGTAACTCCATCTACCTGTGTTTATCAAGTCCGAAGCACGTTATAAATTACGTATGTAGGCCACCTGACGCCGTACGATATTAATTACGGGAGTTTAATAATAAAAGGGATTAATTACGCTTCATTTGGTAGAAACTTGGGACATTATTGCTCCTAACTAGCTCTTAGGCCCCTATTATGTCGTTACAGTTCTTGGTTTGGGACAATTCAAGAAGTGGTCCTTTCCCTATAATAATCCTTTCAACACAACCCCCTACCCCTCGATTGTTGATCTTTATTACGTTTTATGTTTCTGTGATAGGGTCAGATTTGGCTGAAAGTGTATCAAGAATAAAATTGCTATTCTACCGATAAAAACAAATAATGTGAGCCAGTGTTACTATGTAAATAAGTTTATATAGATAGCGATTCGTTATTTGTTAATATATAAATTAATGCTCATTTTTGTAAGTATTCTATACGTCAGTGTATCCTTCATTGCGTGATTATTTCATTATCCAATGGGACGGCAAATCCGACACGATCAGAGAGACTTCAGAAGGCCTATCGGTTTAACGTGCTTTCCGAGGCACGGGAGTGTATACATTTACAACTTCCAGTGATCGTCTGGATTTGAATAAATTATCATTTGTCAGGTTTTATTGTGCTGTAAGCTTCGCTATCACATGTCAATAACGTATGCATTATCATTTTTATCTATGAACGTAAATCGACAATACGCTTTACATAAAATAATATATTCGTACTAAAGGGGAAATAGCTTTATTTTGACATTTTCACTGTGACAAGTAATGTGTTACAATTTCAGTGTCCAGTATTCTGTTTCGGACAAAATATATATTCCATATTAAAAAAAACCTTTGCAAAGTTATTTTAAATTTGGAACAATTGTAATTTTTTTCTAGTAAAAATATAGGCTGGCGTCCCTCTCCCAATTGAAATGTTATAATATAATATTTTTTTCCATTATCACGGCCAAATGCGTGGGACATAATTATTATTGTGCTCAAGTGTGCGCAAACACAAGTGCGCTATCTATGTCGTTGCTCTCATAATTTAACACGGCTGCAATTAGTTTAGGCGCATGACACTTTACATGATTTCCGAGGCACGATATTTAAATTTCTAAAGAATAACTTTTAAAGCAACCAGGGTTCGAATTTCGGAGTTCGAGATCTGCGGCTTTTTAAGCTAGCCATTAAATCAACGAGGCAGTCCCTTTGCTAGTCAAAGGCGTCCTGTCTTTAGGTTGTCCTTATTGAAACTCAGGATCCATCAAACCAAACTGCCAATAGAAGTGAAAACTTGAAACTGTTAAAAATATTTGTCCAATATCCACATTTATTGGCATTCCAAGTAATAATTCTATCCCTTTTTATTACATAGCTTTTTAATCATCAAAATACACAGTATGTCGCAAACTCGGTAGAAAATATTAAACAGTTTAATTTAAATAAATAACATTTAAAATACACTTATATTATTTGTTTACTGTTAGTATTTACATAAATTTCAATGATTTTTATCCTCATAAATTTCTACAATTCTTAAATTATTTGTACTTTCAACGATTCCATTATATTAACATTAGCATATCGGTGACGCAAAGCCACGAGTCTATCCCCTACGATAAACCAGCGCAAAGCTCCTACAGAAGTTCTCACTTCAAAAAAGTTTTCGTATAAGATAACCCATTTATTGAGAAAGACTATATTATTTTAACATCAGTCTACATATCATGGGAATGACACATTAACATATAACGCGGGTTAAACGGTAAAGAGTATTTAGTATAAGATTGATGTCCAAAACATCCGAGGGAATGTCCTGAAAAATAGTCATCAATGGTAACACTATACGTTACGCACTGGATTGTGATCGGGAAATTAAACCTAGTTTCAATATAATGCAGATGTATTATTACACGGAAATAACTGTTAACTCAATTTTCATATTGAAAATATTTTTTAAGATAAACCAAAATACGCTTTAATAAACTACAATTGTTATTTTTGACAGTTTCGAAATTTGTAACAAATAGTATAATAATTATTATTGCAATATTAAGGAGAAAATCTACAAATATTTTGAAGATCCGGAAGTGGATGAAAATTGACCTACAAGATTCTGTTACATACATATTAAATGTTTAAATAAAGCGAGTAAAGATTGTTGTTCTAATTTTAAATATTTTTAATTACGTCATAGAAAATACCAAGTTTGATTCGCTCTCTCGCACGATATTAGCACACAAATGGACGCACGTAAGCGTACGGCTAACAATTGGCCCTTCTTATTTAATTTTTTATTTATTATTATAACTTCAATTATGTATTGCACCATCTCTCCGTAATTTGATATTTGTATTTGGCTTAGTTCAATATGTTGCTCATTTTTTATTGAGAGAAATAAAACAAAAATCATTACGACTTTTGACGGTACTTTAATATGCTCACGGTAAAATATTTGAGAATACAATAATTAACGATAAAAATACAACTTAAAACTACTACAAGCACAATACACATGTAGAAACACAAAAATACACAAACGCGCACACACACACACATACTCATTCATTGGATTCTCGTCTCTTAATACTTTTACTTTACCAACGCTAATATTGTGTAATCCTCTTTTTGTATTAGAAAGATTTCATATAATACTTAATTTAATAAGGTATGTTTGTTAACTGTTGTATTACCAAATAAATAACTGTATGTAAAATATATAAAATATACACTTATTTATTTGCTGACTGAATCTGATCAGCACGAATACTATTCTAAAACTTATTGAATAGATAATAAATATTATTATAGGAAAAACATAAATGTTATATGGTCACCTTATGGTAAGTATTACCTCCACCCATAGACATTGGCTCTGTAAGAAATGTTTACCATTTTTTACATCGCCGTTGCGCCGCCAAACTGAAGATATTATGTCCCTTGCCTGTAGTTATACTTGCTTACCAAATAAAAATATTTGAACCTGTGTTATATAATTCACTAATCAATATAAAATGTATAGATTTAGAGCGAATTAGTTTTGCGAATAATGTTAGTTCACCAACAGTGCCATTCTATAACAACTCACTTTATTTCACTCTAAAAATGTTAGAAACGTGAGTTATTATGATACGCTATTTTGAACCGTGTAGCGTATTACTGTTGTAATTATTTTAGCCAATGTCGCGTAACAAATTTAGCAATTTACGTTCTGCGATGAGTTGAGTTCAGACTTCTTTACTTGGTTTCCAAGACACGAGAGTAAATTCTATTCATTTAAGAATGGCTAGTGGCTAGTGGTCTACCTTTGGATTTGAACCCAGGATCTTGGGAATGCCAATCTTATAAAGCAATCAATACTACTAATGGGGTAGTTAAAAAATTTATTTAACAAAATATAAGACTAAAAAGAGGTATAAAGTGTAGAGTTTAACAATTTCGCCATTACGGCTGCAGGAAATTGAATTGCCAATGCAACTCATGACGTTAAATGACATGATAATATAAAATTAATGATCTATTTATCATATTTTGTATTTCGAAATAATTCATTTTAAATTTAATTTTTTACATTTTTTTATTTAAATCAGATAGACATCCTGTTAGATTACGAGAGTGAGGGAATAGAGAGGGCATGTGTTTGCGCACACACTTGTGCACTATATGTCCTGCGTAGTTGGCTAGTCTTCTGATTGGCTGCTGTTGTTGAAATCAGTCAGGAGAACATCATCACTTGTTCTATTGTACATATAATTCAAAAATGGAATTTGTTATACATAAGAGAATTATTTGATATACACTGGTGACACTTGACAACATGCATGGGCCAATGGTAGTCCTCGACGTAATAGGGTTGCGTTTTTTTATGAACAATGATAATAATATTTATCATTTAATATTATTGTTAATATCAAAGAGCGAAGATGGCATAGTTATTAGAACATAGTTTCATAGTCAGTATTAACCAATGATTTTGAAAACTGAATTTTCATGTGCTTCTTTTTTATTTTTAACTGATCTCGTGCTCAATGGTGTAGGAAATATTCGTGAAGAAACATTCATTTATGTCACATAATTGTCTGTCACATATCAACCAATCCGCACAAAATTGCACAATCGTGGCGGAATAAACTCCAAATCTTCTCCTGAAAAGAGACGCCTCAATCCAGCAGTGGGACATATACAATTATACAGGCTGTTACGATAGTATGATGTAAGTTTAGTAAAATGTATTATATGTACTATAAGATAATATTCTATCACACTGCGGTGACTAATAGCCGTCGTGCCGTTAGCAGGTGGATACAAAATTGATGCTCCGCCACCCCCCTCGCGATAATTAAGGGTTAACTACTATCATCTTCGTTATACGTAACGTTAAGAGCACTTACAGATTTTATGGATGAATATGCGTGTATCTCTGTACATTATTACATAAAATTACATTGAGTAAATGAAATAATTAAACTTAGATCAAAAACAATAAAAATATGGAGCTATATTAATAAAATAAATATATTTTTCTTTTTATTATAATTCATAGGAAGTATAGATACCACGCACACAGAAGGTGTAGAGGGGGCACGATGTCCTAATAGAGCGTAAAGACAAAGACAAAGACAGTAAATTTTTGAGTATCTATTTTTAACATTCAGAATAAATGGTTCTAACATAATTTATGTGGCATTCAGAGAAAATCAACAAATACCAGTCCACCCTAAATCTATATTGACGCATCGAAACTATCGATTAATACACTCTCCATGAAATTGAACTAAAAGTCAATATCAATACACAACAAAATAGTTGGTCCAAGCTTATGTTACAGAGGTGATAAATCAGTGGTAGCAGGTAAAGTTTCAAACTAAGTAACGCTATAGATCGTTTACAATATATCATAAAGATGTAAAAGTAACAGTTAGTGAATGTCCCACTGCTGATCTAAGGCCTCTTCTCCTTTTTTGAGAAGCTTATTCCACCACGCTGCTCCAATGCGGGTTGGCGGAATACACATGTGGCAGAATATCAGTAAAATTAGACCTCACGATATTTTCCTTTACCGTGAATTATAAACACAAAATAAGCAAATGAAAATTCAGTGGTTCATGCCCGGGTTTGAACCCATGGTCATCAGTTAAGATTCACGCATTCTAACCACTAGGCCATCTCGGCTAACGATGTGAACACGACAGTCAAATCAAATTGTTTTTATTCAAGACTTGCACTTTCGAATTGTCAACCGCTACAATTTTTCACGTTCGTTTTGTTTTGACAATTTCAGTCTGAATAAAACATGCGTTGTATTTTCAAATGCAATAAACCTTTGAATAATGATTTGATGTATTATTATTGTTATATTCATCGAAACTAAGGATTACACAATCATTCAAATATAAAAGTAGATTTAGAATTGAAATTTCAATAAACTGTCAAAAGTTTTTTATACATTAAACGATACAGAACTGACAGAAGTTTAATTTATTTATTTATATCAATTATGCTTATTAAAGTATTCATTTCAAGCGTAAAATATTAAATTCGATTTTTGAAATTGAGTCAATGAATGAACATAAAAACTAATAATTCATTAAATATATCGCTTCGTTATTGTGTAAACGTTCTCCGATTCGCTATAGAGGCGCGATATCCTTTGAATTATGACTCACTCGCATTACACTTGGATCGTTGCCATAGTATATTGATTGCCACTACGGGAATTTTCAAACGTTATATATTGGACGAGATAAGAAAAATACAGTTGTTACAATTGCAAGTAATGGCTTGTAAATTGAATGGTAGTTAATCAGCACTATGAGGAATGAGAAGTAAAATAAAGTGCCCTCTTTCTTCTTTTGATCCTTTTGAGAAGTCGGTTTTGGATTTATTCCACCAAGCGAGTAGCCTGTTCAGCCAATTTATAATATACAGGATTACTCACGTTATTTTCATTCACCTCCGAGCAAGAGATGAAACACAAAAGGTACTTGTCCAGGCTCATATCAGCAATCTAATCTATTTATCTCAACTCTATAATAAATAAAAACAATAATATAAGTCATTGAAGTAAACATTTCAAAGCATTCTTGGTTTTGAATGTAGTTTCTACCGCATTAGTAAAACACCAATTTGAACGAAGCCGCGGGCAAAACAATTTACTTACAGTCTAAATACATAAAGAGGCTATGCATGTAACTTAAAGTACATGGTATGAATATTTTAATGCAGTTCCCAAGTCTTCCCTTGAGTGAGTTTAAATTTTTGTAGTGAAAATTAATTATTATATATGTTAATTTGAAGAACTTTGTATTTAGTTGAAATTAATAAATATTCAGTATTTTGCACATGCAGAAGCCGAGTGATTTTATAAGCTTAATATTCTTTGTGCGTCCGACAAGGTCAGTGTGCACGTGCATCACAGTCGAGTGTTCTCAACACAATGATTTTGAACCTCGACTGACTCACGATAACTCATGTAACTGTCAAAGCGTCATATGTCACTGTCAGTGTCACCATTAGTCATACACGAGTCAAAAGTCACACTATATTTAATTATTATTATTTATTCTCTATCATAATTATAGATACGTTGTTAGAAATACACCATTCATCATAGTTATACTATATCTTATGGTCACAATTTTTTATAATGACACAAATTTATCCTTTAACCCAGAATAAGCGCTTTTTGTGCGATATGTTGTCACAAAAATGCAGTTACATAGCAGCTTCCCCCACGTGTTTATAGGCAGGCAGCTTAATGCCCATGTTATAGATAACAGCTGACTGATGTACATATTTACATATGTAAAAACATACATACATAATACACTTAAAATATACAATCAAACATTAAAAAAATGTAATTCAGTGTTCTCAATATAAATTTCTTAAAACTATTGAGGCTTCGGCTGATTATGTCGATGTCATGGGAATTTATAACAATATACAACGATTTAAAGGTGAGAATTCAAATAACGATTTTCATACGCTCTCGAATGAAAATATCAGCAAAATGAAATAAGTCCCAAAGCAGGTTATGTAATTAATTACACTGACTAACTTTTGTCAAATTGACGTAACGTACAAGCGAGACATAAGCCTCGATCTCTTAAAACGCGGAGCTGGTGAAAAGTGAAAAGTAAATTTTTCGTAACGGAAGATCTGATTTAACTTCGAATCCGTTTATGTTGATTACTCCACATACGTATTACGTAAATATTTCAAGTATTTATTTTCCCTGTTAAGTGTCGATCATACTTGCGCGAATAAGCGAATGTCCGCAACCGCATTGCGTGATTTTAATAGCAACAGTTAATTATTGATATTAGAAATGTAACTATTACTGTAACCGTAACCATAACAGCCTGTGAATGTCCCACTGCTGGGCTTCTCTCACTTTTTGAGGATTTTTTTTGGAGCTTCCTCACGATGTTTTCCTTCACCGTAAAGCGCGAGGTGAATTATAATCACAAATTAAGCACATGAAAATTCAGTGGTACTTGCCTGGCTTTGGCCCCACGATCATCAGTCATGTAATCATTGTAAGCCATTCTTAAACCATGGAATGGCTTACAATTATTATATTTATGATATAAGTATACAGTAAAATAAACTCACGTGGCACTTTTATGAGGAAATAATTTCACATACATTTAGCTTGCATTTCGCTTGGTTTATCATATGTGGCCGTTGCTTTATACATGTGACAGTCGCCTTTGCTACGTTTAATCACGCAAGTGACTTTGTTTCTAAGCTCATTGTTATATTTTGTTTGTTTGAAATTTTCAAACGTTCTTGCATTCGTAAATTTATAGATATATTTTTTTTAATATAAGAAATACAATATGTTTTGTACAACGTAATTTATACACAACATAATTTAGAAAATTATTGACAAATTTACTGACTAAATCGTAACAATAAACATAAGAATTATGCTATTTTTTTATTTATTACGAAATCCAACAGCTTGCATGTAAAATTATTACATTACTCTTAAATAAAGCCAAAATAGAAGTAAATATTTAAATTATGTTAAAACTAAAAAATAATAAAGAAAGTAAAATTGGATTGATTCAGTTATAATTGAACACAAAAAATACACACACACACACACACAAACTGATCGTCTGTATAGTAATTTAAATCGTCGTATAAATTTAACTTAAATTTCATCTGAAACATGCAAGTTTTGTTAAAGGTTCAGCTGTATAAGATGCATTGTAAACACAAATTAGGCGCTTTGAAATCTCACAAATTGTCTCCTAGACTCTGATCCTCTTAACCTCTCTAAAGGATATATCCTTACTAATTGGCTAGCTGAGCTGTAAGCAGTGTAGCTATTCTGGTAGAGGAAATTTGAACTCAACGTAGAATCCTCTCGTAAAATTTAAAAAAGGACCTATCTTTAAGTTAGATTGAATAAAGTAAGTAAAGTAACGGCCTGAGAATATCCCACTGCTGGGCTAAGGCCTCCTCTTCTTTTTTTTTTTTTGAGGAGATGGTTTGGATCTCATCCACTACGCTGTTCCAATGCGGAATACATATGTGACAGAATTTCAGAATATAGTAATGTGACAGAATTTAGGTGAAATTAGGCACATGCAGGTTTCCTCACGATATTTTCCTTCACTGTTATATAAGAGATTAATTATAAACACAAATTAAGCACATGAAAATACAGTGGTACTTGCCTGAGCTTGAATCCACGATCATCAGTTAAGATTCATGCGTTCTAACAACTAGGCCATCTCAGCTCTTTTTGAATTAAAAAAATATATACTTTTTTATTATAATTATTAGACAGGCAGAGAAATGTGCCATAGGATTTGTAACAACTCCACTGCAACACCAACCCTGGAAAATATGTATGTATGTTATGTCACTTGTCCCTGTAGTTACACTGGTTCACTCACCCTTCAAACTAAAATACAACAATACTAAGTACTTTTTGTGGTAGAATTCGCGATGAGTGGTTATCTTTCTCTCTTTGCTTCGTGCATACCATGAAGGAAAATAATAGACGTATCAAATTAGCGTAACATTGTATGCCTATTTTGAACAGCTTACAAAAATCAAGTGTCGAACTCATCTCTTAGATAATACATTCGCAGATCAAATAAGAATTCAATTCATTGAAACGTTAGTTATTGAAATGTTAGCAAAATAAGAAAAATATGTATCTTATCTCGTAATATTAAATTTGTTATATTTGACTTATAGTTTAAGAAAGTGAAATCCTCTCAACTTTATAAACTTGTTCACACCATTGGGAATTGGCTTCCGCAAAATCCGTTCTCGGTAAAAGCATTCTCGGTATTTTTTGGTCGGTTTAGGTATATTGATATTATTTTATGAAAGATCAAAATAATTAATTTTAATTGTATTGAAGTCGAGTTGAACTGATCGATATTTATCTGAAAACCTAAAAACTAAACATCACTATTGATCACAAATAGAATGATACAATCACCTTCCTTAAAGTACAAGTGCTATTCTTTCCCATTAAATGTGACAGCGACAAAACCACCATTCAAAGACAAACAAGAAAACAGTCTAGATGCCGTGACTCGAAACGTGAAGTCAAGTTGTCTATTGTGAATGTGAGAACAAATAGTGATTCTGAAACTCTTGATTCAAAGGACAGTGAGACAATGCGAAGCTATTTGAAAGAGAGCGTATCGTATTCAGGTGAAATATAAGAATTCATAGAAATGACTTTCAAATGCATGACACTCCATAGTTGTTGATTTTTATTCATGGAACTATATTAACTTTATCGCTAACGATTCTAACGTCCCACGCTGAAATCAAAGGATTCGAAATTCAAAAATAGTTTATTTAAAGCAAAATAAATATATAACACATTTGATACAATTGCTTGGTTATGAAACGACATTATAATTTTATTTCCGGTAGCATCCACACTTTGCAAGCTTGTGTCGTATTTTTATTATATATTATACATACATAAAGTTAATAATATAAAATTTATGTATAAATAAATACAATATAATGCCTACATTATATTGTATTTATATATACATAAATTAGCACCTATGCTATATGCATTATACGTACATTTTTTAATCATAATATACGGTAAGAATACTTTTTATCATATAAGGACGAGGGAAATGAAACGCTCGAATGTTGATATAAGACTACTCTATTATCATTACTGGTGTGGGTTTTATATTATGATGGCACTAAACATGTGTATATCTAGATAGATACCACACCTTCCCTCTCAAAGAAAAAAAAAAGAAATGCATATATTTCTTTTTTTTTATGTTAAAACAGTATTTAAATCATCATATTATTGACATAGGTACAACATTAAAGAAATCATAAAAAAAAATTAAGACTATTATTATAATTACAAAAAAAAAAATTAACTACAATGTGTATACATAACATATTATAATTTTTTACGTATATTTTAAGGGTAATACAATTTCGTTCGATTTTTGTGAATCACATAATTTTTTCCATCTTTCAATATTTCAACATTTGGTGAACAATCTTTAATAACTAAATATGGACCGGAATAAATTGCGCTGAGTTTGTTGCCTGTTTCTTCTTTAACTAATATCAAATCATTGATTTTAAAAGTTATAGGGTTCATTTTAGTATCATATTTTGATTTTCGAACAATTTTACTATTTATAAGATTTTCTCTTGCTTCTTTTTGTGAGGTTTGTAGGCGATATTTTAATTCTAATGGATAATCATCGTAATTATAGAGGGGTTCTACGGTTTTTGTTAAGTTACTAGGTAAAGTACATTTTTTGCCATAAACTAATTCGAATGGGGTATATTTTGTTTCACGGTGAACGGAGGTATTATACGAGAAACACCAAAAGGGTAGCCAGGAACTCCAAGACTCGGAGTGGTTGTCAGTCTGTATGCGTAAAAATGCTCCTAAACTCTTATGGGAATTTTCTAAAGCGCCGATGCTCTCATGATGGTATGCTGTGGAATTTATTTTTTTAATTTTTAATAAACTACATACCTCTTTCATTACTGTGGACATAAACTCGGTACCTCGATCTGTGGCTATTTCCTTGGGTATTCCATGTCGAAGAATGAAGTTATTTACGAATGCCTGTGCAACTTCAACTGAACTCTTAGAAACTAACGGATATGCTTCTACGTATTTAGATAACTCACATTGGAGTGTTAATATATATGAATAATTATTACTATCTCTATCTAAAGGTCCTACAATATCTAAGAAATTTTTTTCGAAGGGAGTTTGAGCTGTAGAAGTTACAGTCATAGGCTCCCTAACGGGTATAGAATACTTTTGTTTCTGGCATTTGTCACAGCGTCTCACAAATGCTGTTATATCTCGTTCGATACCTGGCCAAAAGTAATATTTTTTAATGTTATTCAACATCCTCTTAATACCCGCATGGCCACTAGTGGGGAGGAGATGAAAATCATTTAATATTACTCTTTGGTCGTCTTTGTTGTCAATTCTTTCAATTTCATTTAACACAATAATTCTTGGACCGGGCCAATTTTCAATACTTTTAATTTCATTTATTACTTGCTCTATAAATTTATTTTTTTCTTTACATTTCATGAAGTATACTTCGTTAATATTTATTTTTTTACAAAAATCAGACAGCTCCCTCACAAATTCGCCTCGCGATAATTGTGATCGAATAGCTGGATTTATATAAATTGTCATTTTCTTTAAAACGTATATAAAAGTTCTAGATTCGCATGCGATTTCATTGTCCTTTCGTAATTTTTGTAAATTACTTTTGTTGATAAATCTTAATTCTATCGATATCTTCGGTTTGTTGTGTACCTCTACGACTCTTGGGTGATCAAGCCAATCGTCAGTATTCACACTATCACACAAAGAATCATTGTTCATCCCTGACATACTATGTTCCTCTTCCATCCTTTTCTTCTGAGCTCTAGTCAACACATTCAAACTACACTCACTCATATCTTTTAAGTCTTTTGATGTAATACGTATTCTAGATAAAGCATCTGCGGCGGAATTTTCACTTCCTCTTACATACTCTACTATATAATCGTATTCTTCGAGCGCAAGTCTAAATTTCAATAACCTACTCGAAGGATCTTTCATGGTAAAAAGATAAATGAGAGGTTTGTGGTCCGTATAAATTTTGAAAGAACGTCCGTATAAATAAGGCCGGAAGTGTTTAACAGCCCATACAATCGCTAATAATTCTTTTTCGATTGTTGGGTAGTTTTTCTCCGCTCTATTTAAAGTTCGGCTAGCATATGCTATAGGTTTACCATTTTTATTGGACAGTACGGCTCCTATAGCGTAACCTGATGCATCCGTTTGAACTACAAATTGGTTACTTTCAGAAAAATCTGGGTATTGCAGTAACGGAGGTGACATCATATCTTGTTTTAATGAATTAAATGAATGTTGACACTCGTCACTCCAATGAAATTGTACATTTTTACGGCATAATTTATTTAAATAAAAAGCTTTCTCTGCAAAATTTGGAATAAATTTACGATAAAAGTTCGCGAATGCTACAAAGCGTTTTACCTCGTCTGTATTCGTAGGAATAGGGTAATTTTGTAAGACTTTGATTTTTTCAGGATCCGGTAAAACACCATCTCCAGATACAACATGACCCAAATACAGTAATTCCTTTTTTAAAAATGCACACTTATCGGGGTTTAGCTTTAAATTAACTTGTTTTAATCGTTCAAATACTTCCGTTAAATTTTTATTGTGATCTGCTAAATTTCTACCAAAAATTATGATGTCATCAAGGTAAATAAAACATTTTTCAAATGTTAAGCCTGCCATAGCCATATTCATCATTCTAGAGAAAGAGCTGGGACTGGTTTTAAGACCCATTGGCATTCTGGTCATCTGGTATTGACCAGAACAGAATGCTGTATACCTACGGCTATTTGGATCTAATTCTACATTATAGAAACCTTGATTTAAGTCTAAATGTGTATAATATATACAACCTGAAAGAGAGTCGAGTATTTCTGTAATATTCGGCAAAGGAAACTTATCATCAACTATGGAATTATTTAATTTACGATAATCGATTACTAATCTCCATTTTTTATCGTTACTTTCCGATTTTTTAGGTACTAGTAGAATGGGACTTGACCATTCACTCTTACAAGGTTCAATAATTCCTTGATTTAACATTTTATCTAATTGCCTTTTTATTTCTACTTTTTGAGAATGGGGTAATCTGTATGGTTTTACATAGACTGGATCTACATTGGGTTTTAATGTAATTGTATGTTTATAGATATCAGTCACAGTCAAGTTGTCTCCGGGTAAATAAAAG
Source organism: Nymphalis urticae (assembly GCA_905147175.2). Taxonomy (NCBI): domain Eukaryota; kingdom Metazoa; phylum Arthropoda; class Insecta; order Lepidoptera; family Nymphalidae; genus Nymphalis; species Nymphalis urticae. Next base: position 8,870,459 of record LR990004.1, on the reverse strand, counting down.
ATATCACAGTATTTCGCACATATGTTTTCGATTGATACCTGTTCTTCCCCCTTTAGATATTCGTGTAATTTTAAAATAGAAAATAATTCTTTTACGCGTTCCGAATTCTTATTCGATTTTCCAAACATACATATATTATACTCACTCGCACTATAAATGTTAGGGCTTACGTCACCCAAACAAAAATCTCTGTCGGTTGTATTTATTATTCGAATCGGTATTTTCCCTCTAATTGGACTTACTAACATACTGGCTAAGTAAACACCTTCCGATAACTCTTTCGAACATACCACACAATCATCTTTCATATCAGTATTTATAAAATGTATAGATTCCGATCGCGACGGAATATACAAAACCTCATTATTAATATTACTAAAAGTAGGTAAATAAATTCGATCATTATGTGAATTAATCAATGAAAAATAATTGTTTTCATAATCAATTATCGCCGCATATTTTTTGCAAAAGTCATCGCCAATTATAGCAGGAACTTTAGTAGGTAGAGTATCAAATACAAAGAATTTATGTTTAATAGATCCTTGGGGCACTTCCAAATTAAGAAAGACATATCCGATTGCTTCAACACTACCTCCAATTCCGCTAAACTCAAATTTCTCTTTATGGAATGGAATGTTATAAGTATAAACAAGTTTCGATTCTAGCGCGGAAATTGATGCGCCGGTGTCAATCAAACAATGTGAAGTAAAACAATTGTTAAAAGTAAATTGAACTAAACGCGAATGATTATTACATGAAAATATATGACCTTTACTCACGAAAAAACTGATTATTATTATCAACAGATGGGGTGGGTTGGGACTGTGAATTATTTCGATCGATGATGTTTACATAACCTTGATTTTGCCCAACGCTTAAGCTATTGTTTCCATTTTTCATACCTCTATTCTGGTACGGGCGGGAATTACCACGCCATGATCTACCTCGCTGAGTGCCACGCCATGATCTACCTCGCTGAGTGCCAAGCCACGTTGGCTGTTGGCCTCTGCTCATACCACCGCCGTGCTGCGGGTGGGCACGGTACCCTCGATATTGATCACCTCGGTAATTATAACGTCCCCTGGAATTTCGAAAACAGGAAACTTTTTTATTTATGGTCATCAAATTGGAATTAGGAGTGGATGGCAACTCCTCATCGAATGCAGATTGAATAGCGTCTTTTAAAGATGTAAAGTTACGCGCTGTAATTATAGTCCCGGTTCTACGATTTCGCAGTCCATCAGCAAATCGTTTGATTGCTTGCTTTTCATTTAAGGGCTTAAGCACCTTATAAGTCTCTGGGTCATTATCTGCCTGTGAAATAGTTAAGTCAACAAACATTTCAGTGATTTGCTTACCGTATTCTTCGATGGTCAACTCATTCTGCTTAAAATTCAGCAACCGTGTTTGGATGGCCGTAGCGGATTTTTTCGGCAAAAGCTCTTTTTTCATATCATGAATTAAGTCTGAAATACTAGAATAGCTTGGATGTAATTTAAGTTTTGCTGATTGCGATAAACGATTTTTTAACACAAAATTTATTAATTGGGGCTTAGAATCGACAGTAAGGGTGGTTTCATAATATTCAACGGAATCTATTAACCGTTTAGTTACAGATACGTCGTCATTCATAACCGGTAACAAACTCAGAGCAACTTTTAAATCAAATTTTTCCATGTTTATAGTTTCTATAGTCTGACCTGAATTACTAATAAATTCTTTCGAATCGGATGGCGTTGAAGAGTATCTAACAATATCTTTATACAATGAAAGAAATTGCTGTGAATAATCGACAATCAACTCACTATCGCTAGCACTAATATTACCACAATTTACTTCTTTTTGCAAATAAGAATTTAATGTTAAATATTGGCTATACAAACTATTTGCTTCGCTTAACTTAACAATGTAAATGTTACCCTTTCTACGCTCAGGTCAAATTTTCCTTAAGTATTCTTTAATCAATTTTAACTCTTGGCACAATATTTTTAAATCATCTGCCATATCAAAATATAAAAATTATACATATTACTAAAATTCATTATTACTAATTACGTATTTTGAAGTTATACAAAAATAATATGAATACTTTAACACTAATTATCTAGTTACTACAAATATATTGCTACATAATATGTATTATTATAATTATATAAAACTATCAAAGTCCGTCTCTGCGTTGCATCCCTTATATAGGCATGTTCTGCATTCTGGAGTCACGTTACTCGCGCACTGTTTGGACAAATCACAATTTTTTCTTTCTTGAATATTAACAATTTTTAGACGCGGCTCCAATCCAAAATCACTTCAATTTATGTTTCTTGTTCAGCAACAGCTGGAGAACCGTGTAGGATAGCCCGTTGACGTCTGAACGATCCACGAAGTACATATTGATGTATACCCTGCTGGACCCAGCGATGATGCATTTTTCGGTACACTTTCCATACAGCGTAGATGATAAACAGACTCATCAACAGTAATATTACAAGTAAAAGAATGTTTGTGGTGGACGCATGGAATTTCAATTCTTTTATATATATGCATTATTTTCGGCAGCTACAGAATTTTCGTTTATAAAAATGTCCTCCTTTTCTACTTTCGAATTACACATATTTTAAACTACAGTGACCATTATTAACTTTGAACTTTGAATTTACACGTGTCGGTAATTTAAATTAAAGCAACTCGCGTTACCGATGCGCATACTGCGCTGGCAGGGTCGCCATATAAGGACGAGGGAAATGAAACGCTCGAATGTTGATATAAGACTACTCTATTATCATTACTGGTGTGGGTTTTATATTATGATGGCACTAAACATGTGTATATCTAGATAGATACCACAATCATATCATATAATATCATACGAAAGTGTGACTAACCAGATATAGAGAGCTTTTATAGCTTTTTTTACACAAACTTTGATATCACATAGTTTGTTTACTTTATTACGTATGAAAGGTGGAATAAATTGATTCAGACTGTAAGATGGGCCAATAAAATTAAAAAAAAATTGAGAATTTCTGTCAACAAATTCTGTCACTGAGAAATATTACAAAGGACATAAATACACAAGCTAAAACTGATTTGTAACAAACACTTTTCGTCGTCAAATTAAAATTGTAAATCTTGAGATAAGTGAGCTCGTACAAAAAAATGACCTTTTTAGCCATATAATTAATATACTACATTATTTATTATAAAAAAACTATTGTAACACTCTCAATTCCTTTATACATATATGAAAATGCAAATGACATTCTACTTGCCAACCACTATCCAAGATCTTTACTATTGTGGATCCAAACTGTCTGATTATAAAGATATAAATCAAGCTCACCCTTTAAATGCTTCTGCGGCCACGATGACATTTCCTATTAAAGGGTACCATTTATACCTTAACCCACAATTATTTCGACTAATCACTGAATAGGTTAACCCGTTTTCAGGTCAGTTAGTATATAACCATGGGTAGTGATCCATGTCTGAAAATACAGTGAAGCTTTTATGTATACAAAGCGTAGTATGATTATTCCTTTTTTAAATTTATTGTTCGAAATTTAAATCTATTTAAACAACGAACATAAAAAAATAATTTACACTCATAACACGATTTCGACGAAACTTACAATACGCAAAGAATTGTAAATCATAATATTTCAACTGAATTGACTGACGTTAATTGTCAAATCGACACAATTTATATATATATATATATATATATATATATATATATATATATATATATATATATAAATTTATATATAAATTATTTTATATATAATTTATATATAAATTATTTTATATATAATTTATATATATATATAAATTGTGTCGATTTGACAATTAACGTCAGTCAATTCAGTTGAAATATTATGATTTACAATCCTTTGCGTATTGTAAGTTTCGTCGAAATATCGGCTTAAATGAATTAATCAAAATAATCACATCACAGTTTTGTATTTAAAAAATAATCTTATAACTAGTGCAATAGACACCTTATATCTTATCCCAAAAACGTATAAAACCATATTGATGTTAAAAATAATTACACAATTTAAAACAATTAAATATTAAAGATAGACAGCCTTACTTATACTTGTTATGAGACGGTTGATAAATCAAACCATGTCTTGTCTTCTTCCTTCAAATGCCAGATCAATAACGAAAGAAAGGGAGAAATCAGTGTTTAACTAATCAGTCGCTAAACATTGTTTACAAGTAAGGCCGAGTATCTAGTGTGCTAACTACACAGTAACAGCCTGTAAATGACCCACTGCTGGGCTAAGGCCTCCTCTCCCTTTTTTTGAGGAGAAGGTTTGGAGCTTATTCCACCACGCTGCTCCAATGCGAGTTGGTGGAATACACATGTTGCAGAATTTCGGTGAAATTAGACACATGCAGGTTTCCTCACGATGTTTTCCTTCACCGAAAAGCACGAGATAAATTATTAACAAAAGCACATGAAAATTCAGAGGTGCTAACTACACAGTAATAATTTGATATTTACCGCTACTCGACGCCAACTATCTTAGGGAATGCTTTTGCTTGTGTTGGTGTCCCGATACCGATTTTTTTGGTAATATCCTTAATCTTTAATAGCTGTAGAGTTCCTAGATGAAGGGTTTATCATCGACTTCTTTCTCTTTCTAACATATGTCTGTCTCATAAGATCCTAGAAGAGAACGTTGACGTATTTGTAATAAAACACAACTCATAAACAAATCGTATATTATTATACAATTTACTTATAAATATTACTTAGCATAATAATTTCCATTAAATTTTTTTTAAGTTAGTGTTCTAAACTGTTATACCTAAAACACTTTAAAAGTTAGCTCATATGATTTTATTCCACGGTCACCTTCCGTGCTGGTCTATTAAAACTCCTCTTTATGCATTGAAAGTTCGCTTCAGTGATTAATAAACTTTTTAAATGTACCCTCGGATATTTTGTTTTATTGCTATACCTACGATATATAATAACAAGAGATGTAACTTTATTGTATTAAAACTATTAATAATATTCAATATAAAACATAAATAAATTATTCATCCATTGTTATTTAATTGTGTAGCAAATATGCATAATTAAAAATAAGCCAATCAAACTGCTTCAATAAAAATAAGATTTAATGCCCCAATTTATCTTAATACTATAATCCAATTAAAAATTAATCAACAAATGAAATCGTCAACGTAAACAAAGATTCAAGACGAGGCGAATTAATTATAACACTTAACAAAAATTGAAGAATTAATAAATTATTGCAGAAAGTAAAGAAATAAATCTCCGTAATAATAATTTCCTTTTGTGAAAATTAATCCTTTACTTCCTAGACATCTATATAAATATCAATTCGAATAAAGGCTTAGTTTTATATTTAAAAAAAAAAAGAAAAAAACGAGATATCTCAGTGGATACAATTTAGCTTACACAAGGCTTGCGGTTTCAATCCTGGACAAGCGGTAGGGCTTTGTGCAAGCTTCTCTGGGTATGTTCCCCCACTCATCAGATATTCTACAACAAAACAGCAGTAGTGTTGTTGTGTTCCAATTTGAAGGGTGCGTGAGCCAGTGTAATTACAGGTATAAGGGACATAGCATCTTAGTTCTCCAGGTTGGTGGCGCATTGGTGATGTAAGCGATGGTTAACATTTCTTACAATGATAATGTCTATGGGCGTTGGTGACTACTTACCATCAGGTGGCCCATATGCTCGTCCGCTAACCTATTTAACTCTGGCAAATTTATTGTTTGTTGTTGACCATAAGAATAATTTAAATTAAAGCCTGAAATATATACAAATGAACATTAAAAATAACTGTACATATCATAAATTGATTTGTGTGAGCCACTCTATGGCATATCCTCCCTTTGGATGGGAGGTGAGGAGTCCCCGAAATGGCTTCGTTTAATGAAGCATAACAATGCATATAATTATTATTTAACCAATTACTATGTATATAATATAAAGTTAGATTGGGCTTATATACTAATACCTATATGTTTTGAAAACACGATTTCTAAAAAAACTATATAAAATAATAACAAATTTACTTTTAAATTAGAACAAAATACCGCCTTTATTCAATGAATATTTAACATACCAATGAAAATGGTTTATTTTTTAAAAATATTTAATAAAAATGAACGTGTTTTTGTAAAGAGAAATGAATATATTCGAAAATAGTTTAAGTCATAAACATACATATTTTGTTTTTGGAGTTCTCTCCATTACTTGGCAGGCTTCCTAACGGCGTCAATGTAAAATGAAAATTGAATATAATATTATAATACTAAATTATTACACGAAACAACAAGATCTTAATAAAGCATGTAATTATTCTGGCTCATGTACATTTATATTGGATCATAGCAATATCAATCATTGATTGTTACCATTTATAATTATTGGTCAATTGTGACGGAAGTACCTACAAGTTATAGAATGCAAGATTTAATGATAAAGTAACTGGCCCGTTTGGGTTGGCACCACCCGATATTCTGCCGCCAAACAGCAATGCTTAGTATTGTTGTGTTGGGTATTAATGGTGAGCTAGTGTAACTACAGGCACAACGGATATCCTCTTAGTTTCCAAGAATGGTGGCGTTATTTCTTGCAGCGCGAATGTCTATAGGCGATGGTGATCATCTATATGTATTTGTGTGTTTTGTGTTCGCGTTTTGGTTGCAGTTGTTTGAATTTTACGCAGAGCAGATAAAAGAGATATAGCTAAAATGTTACGTTACGAAACAGCGTGTAAATACTAGTCACTTAATGCTAAACCAAACAGTCAACAATAAGCTTATAGATTACACAAGAAATAATTAACACTATTTATTTTGATAATTATATGTAAATTCAAATATTGTAATAATTGAAACAATAGACTGTATTTGTATTCTGTCTCATGATAATATAGAATGGTTTAATACATATACTATTAGCGGTAGTAAAATTGATTAACAATTTAAATTAATATTTTAGTTTTTTTTACAATGTAATTATTTATTGATATAAAAACGTTATTCACGTTTTCCCAAAGTAAACTATAACCATAGGCAATAAAAAAACCATATAACTGACTTCTGCGGACAATCCATAATTATTTACAAAGTAAAAAATGTTACGACGTAACATTTGCGAAACACTTTTCGATTCGATCTCAGCGAGGGATAGTATTATGCTTGTTCAGTGTGGTACAAAAAATACAGGTAAATGTACATTAAAAAAAAAACAAGGAATATCTCTTTGCTTACTTTTTTTAAAATACACATTCATACACAGGGGATGGCAGTTTGAATGAAAATTCTTATTTTTTTTTAAATAAGCTGTGTAAATTGGTTTTTCATTCCGAGTCATGACGAGAGCGAAACCGCGGGCAAAGCGCTAGTAATATAAAAGAATAAAATTGTCATATAGCATATAAAAATAATACAGCTTGAATAATTTATAATAATTATTATTATGCTTTCTGAAATTATTCATATGACCCAAGGGTCGCTACGTTTAAACTAAACACAGTCATTAAATACAATATTGCACACGTCCGAATTAAAGTAAACAATAATATTTGCCTCTCATCGATAATACAAAATAAATATTTATTTATGATGAATAATTTATAAAATATATATAAGCTTTGTGTAAATAATAGTTTGGAGTCGGTATTTTAACCACGACGCGTCTGGTGATTGCTCGAGGTTAGTTCTACCATATACAAATATTGCAAAATTATGCATTGACATTTCCGGATGTTAGTTAAATTAGCCACTTACTTAGTTACTAACTAGTGTGCGCAACTTCGTCCGTTAAAGTCGGTTTTACGATACGATATATATATATTTATTATTACGTTTTACGATATATATATTTATGTTATAGTTTGGCGGACGGACAAAAGGGTCATCTGAGAAGTGGTCACTATCGTCCATAGATATTGGCGATGTAACAAATAATAACTATACCTCACATTGACAATACACCAGCAACCTTGGGAAAGAAGATTCAGTTAAACTGGCTCACTCACCACTATATTAAAAATTTATTAAAATAGAAACTTTTCGTGTTCTTTTACGGTTTTTTATCGCCTACACACGTTTTTTGATAAATGTATTTAATGTAATAATATAGTGTAATGATAAACAGCCATGCCGTGGAGTACCGGCTTAAAATATGCCGTGGAGTACCGGCTTAGAATAGTACTCCCCCAATTTCATCCCGTGGGTGTCGTAAGAGGCGACTGAGGGAAAGGGAAAGGGGGGATGGGCAGCAGCGTCCCCCCCATAAGCATCTTACCCCCTACTGCGCTCGCCAACACGCCTGCCCAGCGTGGCGAGTATGGGCAAAACCTCTAAATGGTAGATGCTCCAAAAAAAAGGCCCCCAGTTACCGGCAAGCCCGCTAGGCCCGACCAAGGTAGCGGTCACGGTATCGGCAGGGCAGGGGGTGCAAAGAATCACCGGTTCATGGCAGGCTACCATAAAAGGCGACTAAATATGGCAACGTACAATGGACGCTCGTTAGGGCTGGACCATCACCTCGCCGAATTAGAAGTAGAGCTAAGTCATATAAACTGGCATATACCGGGGCTATCTGAAGTCCGAAGACAGGGGGAGGACACGATAACTCTAGAGTCCGGTAACTTACTCTACTTCCGCGAAGGTGATAACCTCTCCCAGCGTGGTGTCGGTTTTCTGGTCAAAAAGGATCTCATTAGCAGCATTGTGGAAATCAGTAGTGTGTCGAACCGGGTAGCGTACCTTGTCCTAAAACTCTCCGACAGGTACTCTCTGAAGGTCGTACAGGTATATGCGCCAACTTCTGCATACTCTGATGATGTGGTCGAAGCGATGTACGAGGACATCGCAAAGGCCCTCAACAACACCTCGAACGCCCACTATAATGTTGTTATGGGAGACTTTAATGCTAAAGTGGGAGTACATAATAGCGGTGAATCGAAAGTTGGACCTTACGGCTTGGGCTGCAAAAATCACAGGGGGCAAATGCTGGTAAACTTTCTCGAAGCGCAGGGGCTCTTTTTGATGAATTCTTTCTTTCAAAAGAAGCCCCAGAGGAGGTAGACCTGGCGAAGCCCCGATAACGTGACAAGGAACGAGATAGATTTTATCATTTCGAATAAAAGGCACATATTTAGAGATGTCTCAGTGATCAACAGGTTTAATACCGGAAGTGATCACCGCTTGGTTCGAGGCACTCTAGATATCGACTTTAAAGCTGAAAGATCGCGAATTATGAGGTCTACTCTCCAACCTACCATGCTCCAAGCTGCTCAAGGTGCCGAAAAGTTCCAAATGGAACTTCAAAATCAATTTACCGCGTTGGAAACCGTAAGCAGTATTGATGAGAAAACCGACACGCTGGTCAAAATACTGCAAAACACATCCCGCAAGTGTTTTCCGCCACAGAAAAGAGACAACGCACCAAAACTCTCTGCTGAGACACTCGAGCTCATGAGGAAACGACGAGAACTACCATCGTTTTTGTCAGATAAGGCCTTAAACCGAAAAATAAAAACGCTGACGCGACGCGATCTCCGAAGCTCCAATACCCGTGCCATCAAGGCTGCGATTGAGCAAAATCGAGGATCGAAAGTGTTCGCTCGCAAGTTTGGGAAGCCGCGTCTGACAAAACTTAAAACTGAAAATGGTGGGGTCGTTACCTCTAGGCCTGAGATTGTCGGAGAAGTAGAGAGGTTTTATGGGCAGTTGTTCTCTTCAAGATCGGATAAACCTGTGGGAATCAGTCCTGATGACCAGCGCGCCCCTCTTACGCGCCATTACTCCGAGGAGCTCCCGGTCGTTGACCAAGGCGAGATTAGGGCGGCTCTAGAACAGCTTAAAAACAACAAAGCTCCAGGAGATGACGGAATCACAACAGAGTTGCTTAAGGCAGGCGGGACTCCGGTCCTGAAAGAGCTAGCAAGCCTCTTTAATTCCGTAATCCAACATGGCAAGACCCCGGAAACGTGGAGCGGGAGTGAGGTGGTACTGTTTTTTAAGAAAGGTGATAAAACCCTCTTGAAAAACTACAGACCAATCTCTCTCCTGAGTCACGTGTATAAGCTGTTCTCAAGAGTCGTCACGAACCGTCTCGCCAGACGACTTGACGAGTTCCAGCCCCCAGAGCAAGCCGGCTTTCGATCAGGCTACAGCACCGTGGACCACATTCATACTGTTCGGCAGATTGTGCAGAAGACCGAAGAGTACAATCAGCCGCTGTGTATGGCATTTGTGGACTACGAGAAAGCCTTCGACTCCATCGAAACCTGGGCAGTGCTCGACTCATTGCAGAGATGTCTGTAGACTGTAAGACGAAGGCGATCCAACTGCGCAGAGGGGTGAGACAGGGGGATGTAATATCTCCGAAACTGTTCACCAACGCGTTGGAAGACGTGTTCAAGACGCTGGATTGGACTGGATGTGGAGTCAATGTAAACGGCGAGTACATCTCACACCTTCGATTTGCCGATGATATCGTCATCATAGCGGAGTCGCTGGAACAACTAACCAGAATGCTGCGTAGCCTTAGTGAATCTTCCCGGCGTGTCGGTCTCGGTATGAACTTGGACAAGACCAAGGTCATGTTCAATAGGTATGTTGTGCCGGGACCGATATACGTCGAAGGGAAACCTCTCGAAGTTGTTAGGGAATATACCTACCTAGGACAGGTTATACAAGTCGGTAGGAACAACTTCGAGAAGGAAGCCGATCGAAGAATTCGCTTGGGATGGGCAGCATTTGGCAACCTTCGTCAAGTCCTCACGTCGTCCATACCGCAATGTTTGAAGACGAAAGTCTTCAATCAATGCGTCTTACTTGCCATGACATACGGTGCCGAAACGTGGACACTAACTGCGGGACTAGTCCACAAATTCAAAGTCGCTCAGCGTGCTATGGAGCGAGCTATGCTCGGAGTATCTTTGAAGGATAAGATCAGAAATGAGATTATCCGGAAAAGAACCGGAGTCACCGACATAGCTTGCAAAATTAGTAGGCTGAAGTGGCAGTGGGCTGGTCACGTATGTCGTAGGACCGATGGCCGTTGGAGCAGACGAGTCTTAGAGTGGAGACCGCGGATCGGCAAACGCAGCGTAGGGCGCCCTCCAGCCAGGTGGACCGATGACCTTAAGAAGGTGGCGGGCACCGACTGGATGCGGAAGGCGGAGGACAGGGAGCTTTGGCGCACCTTGGGAGAGGCCTATGTTCAGCAGTGGACAAAATGATTGGCTGTTGATTGATTGATTGATAAACAGACACACGGTTACCACTGATTTATATGTATACTTAAAAATACAGTGTATATATGAATATTTATTTATCATCAAGTAGAAGATATGAAATAAAAAATGATGTGTAGCTCATTCTATCTCTATACCCCTGGTAGGTTGGTAGTTATATAAGAAATCTATCTAAAAAAAGGTAACAGCTTGTGAATGTCCCACTGCTGGGCTAGGGCCTCCCCTTTTGAGGAGAAGGTTTGGAACTCATTCCACCCAGCTGCTCCAACGTGGGTTGGCGTATACAGAGAATTTTAGTTAAATTAGACACATTAGATTTCATCACGATATTTACCTTCACCGCCGAGCACGAGATGAATTATAAACACTAATTAAGCACCTGAAAATTCACTGATGATGAAAACCCAGGCAGGTTTTTAAGCCTACATTCATCGGTTTAGATTCATGCCTTCTAACCATTGGGCCGTCTCAAAATCTTATATGTATTTTTATATTCAAAATTAAATGTTATACTCAATTTAAAATAAAGCTCTCAATAGTAAACATCAGTTCGATTATAATTGTTACCAAAAATACTTGAAACCGGAAAGTTTAAATTAATTTCACGATCACATTGCTTTGACCCTCGTTGTGGTCTTCCGATATTTGATTTAAAGTTATCTATTAAAGTTGAATTGTATGTTCAATATATTTACATAGTAAATAAATAGGATCAGAATATATTAATTACTTACTATTTTTTTATATTATTAATATGGTAGCATGCGCAGAAGCGGCATGGTTGTGCTCAATTATAGCCTGAAAATAAAATCAATCGGTAAAAACTTTTTTTTTATATCATAGATAGTCGAATGGACAAAAGTGACACCTCGAGGCTTTTGATCACCACTGCCCATAGAATACATTGGCCCTGCCCATAGTTTTGAAACTAAGATGTCCCTTATGCCTGTTAAACTAGCTCACTCACCCTACCAAATGGAACACATCAATACTAAGTATTACCGTTTTGCGGTAGAGTATGTAATGAGTGGGTGGTACCTACCCAGACGGTCACAAAGCCCTGCCACCAAGTGAATAGACTAAACACTTATCACATATGACCTTCAGGATTCACAGTAGCGTTACAGCATTACTTAACTGACCTGTTAAACTAGTCTTGTAATCCTTAATCCTAAATCCTGGTAAGTTTAATTAAACGTCTCGGTAATGTTAAAAGTTTCAAACACGTTAGGTCTAGACTAGTTCTAATAGCATTTAAAACGGGGATGAATATGTAGGTTAATGGTATGCATTTGTTTAGTTATATGTAAACTTGGTACTAACGCTCGGTTTCACTTGCGCTAATACGCTGCCAACGTGCGTAGAAACGTGATTTTTTTTAGTTTTTTAGTTATCTACCGCGGCTTGTGTCTGAGGATTCGCCGGCCATCTTAATTCAGTTCTTAATTCAATGTCTTTAGTTGTGCTTACACAGATTATTTCGCCAATGATACGTAGGACGAAGGAGACATGAAATAAACCGATCGGTACAATCGTGAGAACAAAATCAATTTAATTTTGAAAGTAAGCATATTCGTAGCAAATTTTTTATTAAACATTAAACTAGAACAACACAAACATAATCAATTAATAATAAGATAAATTGTACTTAATCGTAAGTATCAATCAATCAATCAATCAAACAGCCAATCAATATTTTGTCCACTGCTGAACATAGGCCTCTCCCAAGGTGCGCCAAAGCTCCCTGTCCTCCGCCTTCCGCATCCAGTCGCTGCCCGCCACCTTCTTAAGGTCATCGGTCCACCTGGCTGGAGGGCGCCCTACGCTGCGTTTGCCGATCCGCGGTCTCCACTCTAAGACTCGTCTGCTCCAACGGCCATCGGTCCTACGACATACGTGACCAGCCCACTGCCACTTCAGCCTACTAATTTTGCAAGCTATGTCGGTGACTCCGGTTCTTTTCCGGATAATCTCATTTCTGATCTTATCCTTCAAAGATACTCCGAGCATAGCTCGCTCCATAGCACGCTGAGCGACTTTGAATTTGTGGACTAGTCCCGCAGTTAGTGTCCACGTTTCGGCACCGTATGTCATGGCAGGTAAGACGCATTGATTGAAGACTTTCGTCTTCAAACATTGCGGTATGGACGACGTGAGGACTTGACGAAGGTTGCCAAATGCTGCCCATCCCAAGCGAATTCCTCGATCGGCTTCCTTCTCGAAGTTGTTCCTACCGACTTGTATAACCTGTCCTAGGTAGGTATATTCCCTAACAACTTCGAGAGGTTTCCCTTCGACGTATATCGGTCCCGGCACAACATGCCTATTGAACATGACCTTGGTCTTGTCCAAGTTCATACCGAGACCGACACGCCGGGAAGATTCACTAAGGCTACGCAGCATTCTGGTTAGTTGTTCCAGCGACTCCGCTATGATGACGATATCATCGGCAAATCGAAGGTGTGAGATGTACTCGCCGTTTACATTGACTCCACATCCAGTCCAATCCAGCGTCTTGAACACGTCTTCCAACGCGTTGGTGAACAGTTTCGGAGATATTACATCCCCCTGTCTCACCCCTCTGCGCAGTTGGATCGCCTTCGTCTTACAGTCCTGGATGTGGACAGTCATTGTAGCGGCGTTGTATAGACATCTCAGTACCTCGATGTATCTCCAGTCGATATGACATCTCTGCAATGAGTCGAGCACTGCCCAGGTTTCGATGGAGTCGAAGGCTTTCTCGTAGTCCACAAATGCCATACACAGCGGCTGATTGTACTCTTCGGTCTTATGCACAATCTGCCGAACAGTATGAATGTGGTCCACGGTGCTGTAGCCTGATCGAAAGCCGGCTTGCTCTGGGGGCTGGAACTCGTCAAGTCGTCTGGCGAGACGGTTCGTGACGACTCTTGAGAACAGCTTATACACGTGACTCAGGAGAGAGATTGGTCTGTAGTTTTTCAAGAGGGTTTTATCACCTTTCTTGAAAAACAGTACCACCTCACTCCCGCTCCACGTTTCCGGGGTCTTGCCATGTTGGATGACGGAATTAAAGAGGCTTGCTAGCTCTTTCAGGACCGGAGTCCCGCCTGCCTTAAGCAACTCTGTTGTGATTCCGTCATCTCCCGGAGCTTTGTTGTTTTTAAGCTGTTCTAGAGCCGCCCTAATCTCACCTTGGTCAACGACCGGGAACTCCTCGGAGTAATGGCGCGTAAGAGGGGCGCGCTGGTCATCAGGACTGATTCCCACAGGTTTATCCGATCTTGAAGAGAACAACTGCCCATAAAACCTCTCTACTTCTCCGACAATCTCAGGCCTAGAGGTAACGACCCCACCATTTTCAGTTTTAAGTTTTGTCAGACGCGGCCTCCCAAACTTGCGAGCGAACACTTTCGATCCCCGATTTTGCTCAATCGCAGCCTTGATGGCACGGGTATTGGAGCATCGGAGATCGCGTCGCGTCAGCGTTTTTATTTTTCGGTTTAAGGCCTTATCTGACAAAAACGATGGTAGTTCTCGTCGTTTCCTCATGAGCTCGAGTGTCTCAGCAGAGAGTTTTGGTGCGTTGTCTCTTTTTTGTGGCGGAAAACACTTGCGGGATGTGTTTTGCAGTATTTTGACCAGCGTGTCGGTTTTCTCATCAATACTGCTTACGGTTTCCAACGCGGTAAATTGATTTTGAAGTTCCATTTGGAACTTTTCGGCACCTTGGGCAGCTTGGAGCATGGTAGGTCGGAGAGTAGACCTCATCATTCTCGATCTTTCAGCTTTAAAGTCGATATCTAGAGTGCCTCGAACCAAGCGGTGATCACTTCCGGTATTAAACCTGTTGATCACTGAGACATCTCTAAATATGTGCCTTTTATTCGAAATGATAAAATCTATCTCGTTCCTTGTCACGTTATCGGGGCTTCGCCAGGTCCACCTCCTCTGGGGCTTCTTTTGAAAGAAAGAATTCATCAAAAAGAGCCCCTGCGCTTCGAGAAAGTTTACCAGCATTTGCCCCCTGTGATTTCTGCAGCCCAAGCCGTAAGGTCCAACTTTCGATTCACCGCTATTATGTACTCCCACTTTAGCATTAAAGTCTCCCATAACAACATTGTAGTGGGCCTTCGAGGTGTTGTTGAGAGCCTTTGCGATGTCCTCGTACATCGCTTCGACCACATCATCAGAGTATGCCGAAGTTGGCGCATATACCTGTACGACCTTCAGAGAGTACCTGTCGGAGAGTTTTAGGACAAGGTACGCTACCCGGTTCGACACACTACTGATTTCCACAATGCTGCTAATGAGATCCTTTTTGACCAGAAAACCGACACCACCCTGGGAGAGGTTATCACCTTCGCGGAAGTAGAGTAAGTTACCGGACTCTAGAGTTATCGTGTCCTCCCCCTGTCTTCACACTTCAGATAACCGCAGTATATGCCAGTTTATATGACTTAGCTCTACTTCTAATTCGGCGAGGTGATGGTCCAGCCTTAACGAGCGTCCATTGTACGTTGCCATATTTAGTCGCCTTTTATGGTAGCCTGCCATGAACCGGTGATTCTTTGCACCCCCTGCCCTGCCGATACCGCGACCGCTACCTTGGTCGGGCCTAGCGGGCTTGCCGGTAACTGGGGGCCTTTTTTTTGGCGCATCTACCATTTAGAGGTTTTGCCCATACTCGCCACGCTGGGCAGGCGTGTTGGCGAGCGCAGTAGGGGGTAAGATGCTTATGGGGGGGACGCTGCTGCCCATCCCCCCTTTCCCTTTCCCTCAGTCGCCTCTTACGACACCCACGGGATGAAATTGGGGGAGTACTATTCTAAGCCGGTACTCCACGTAAGTATTCTGAACTAAATATAATAGAATATGACATTTAGATTCAGAACAAAACAGTTTATTTTATAACATTCAATATATTTAAACGCCTGTCAAAGTCAGATTTACTAATGTAACAAATTACTCGAAGCTCATTGGTCGCCTATTGCGTCATCGGCTGCTAACGACCAATTACAATTCAGTTTAAAGTAAAATTAGTTAATTTTACTTTAATGAGTATTTCAGCTGTTGTCCATTTACGTCCAGTCTTCTTATTTTACGACCAAATACTTCGTTGTCACTTTGACATTGGTAGATATTGTGGATTTCTTTTCAAGGGTACCAAAATCCGTAGTAAAGAAAGGGAAGAAAAATCGTTGATATAATTCTTCTAGCTGTAAATTAGCTATTTATATATTGTTTATACCTATCTGGTAATCGTACGCCATTAATGGTGCATACAAACAGTATTTCAATTGACTGTTTCGAATTGACTTGAATAAAGTATCAATAACTTAGTATTGATAATCATAAATATAAATAGAAAAATTCTATATTTAAGATAATCTACACAATATATAATAGCTAGGTATATCTGTAAATATATAATAATAAATTTATCAAAAAAGGACCGTGGGCGATGAAAAAGAAGTCACAGAAAACTTTGTTTATTTTTTCCTGTCTGTATGTACACGCTAATTTCCAAAATTACTTAACAGATTTTAATTTGGTTTCACAAGTAAATTAAGCTTAGTTTGTATAGTTATATTGTGTAGCAACATTTACGCTTTATTTTATTGGAATCGGACGATATTGAAAAAAGTTATCAACAAATAAATATAATTTTAAATTCGTTCTATGTAAATAATGAAGTAGTAGAAACCGTGTGTCTGTTGTCGTGTGACATTACATACACTTCTATATATACAAATAAGTGTAGCAGAACATGTGAATATATTTTTTAAAATGACTTTCAGATGGACAAAATGGCAGGCACCACCTAGTTTAGATATAAAACATATTAAGCATAGCAAAAATTTGAGTCAATGACCTTGTATATATTTTCGTAACTAAAGGCAATTATTAATACACAAAATATACTCTTAAAATAAGCTCTAAAAACCTTTCAAAAAGGGACATTAACAGGCTGTTACTGTACTCTTAAAATAAACTTATAAATATAATGCTATTGAATGATAAGAGTAAAAAATAACTTTTGTATACGATTTGAATCAATCGAGCCATGTTATATACAAAATATATTTTTTCTAAGAACCTACAGCAATAATTCCTTTGTAGATATTCGTACTTCATGATGATATTAAAATTTTGGTAACGTAATATTCTTATTAAAACAAAGAGACGAGGTTCCGAATGTTGTCAAAACAGTCGTGTTATTGCTCACGTCGTTTCATACTGAGGACTTTATTGCTATAAGAAGCGAGCATACAGCATAGCGTATGAAATGATTGTAGGCAAGCTAAGATAATATTCTGAGGAATTTAGTAGCTAGGTTGGTACACTTACGACTCCATAATCTATACATCATATCATGCGTACATTTTTTTAAGTATATTAAAGAGATCATTTTATTTTATTTTTATGTTGTAATGTTAACGTGGGTCTTAGTTGCAAAAGTAAATAATTTCTTCATTATATCGCTTACATACAACAAACTGAAAAATTATAAAGTCCTTCTAGCTTACTGTAGTCGAGTAAAAAAAGCAATTAAGACCAGCGTGTGTTGTTTGCATAATACTCTAAGCTTAGTCAGTTATATAGTGCTGTTGTTGGCTCTTAATTAAGTGATTCGTATGTTACACATTACCTCGTGTTTTGTTAATACTGCCACACTAGTCTTATTGTATTTTATTGTTTGTAAACTGAAATTCGAAACGTCTTATTTCAAACCGTTTTATCGAATTTAATATTCGAAATTTAAGAAGTAACTGTTTGTTTGAAAAAAGCTAAGAAAACGAACAGACAAACACATATATTCCTATATTATTTGGTAAATTAACTAAGCAGGTATATTATAGTGCAAAAGTGTTTGCACAAACACAGATGCTTTCTCCACAGCTTCATTCCCTATAATTCGATTGGTCGGCAATTCAACACAAGTAAAAGATCTAGCTTATGACTTAAGCACTATCATGGTTGCTGCTCTTTTACGAGTCCTGGACTTTAAATTCTCAAAAAGATAAAAAAAATGTAACACACATCCATCAGATACTCCAACGTAAAAGAGCAATACAGTACAGGGTGAGCCAGTATAACTACCAGGTACAAGGGACATAACATCTTAGTGCCTAAGGTTGGTGGCGCATTCGCGTTTTAAGTAATGATAAATGTTTCTTAGGAGGCCAATAACCAATGCAATTGACCACTTACTATTATCCAGGAATAGATCCAGATACTTTATCTGCATCTAAAAATTTACCACATGACCATTGAGTAAGTAAATACGACAAGCAATTTTCAAGTTACAAATATTAGCGTGCTTAAATGTAATCTCTGAGTGTCTCGAAACTTAGATGACACACTCCTCATCCTAATTCTATGTTACTTTATAATAAATAATAAGTGTTTGTAACAACGTTTACGTGTGTCTTTGTGTGTAAATTAAATTCAAAATTAAATCCAACTTTGTTCATATGATAGTTCGATGTTTGTGTTGGCAAGTTTGTGTGTTTAACTAAGTTGGTCCTTCATCTATACTTGTAATAAAGCAGTAGAAACCGTGTGATATACCGTTGGATAAATTTATCAAAAACAAGTTTTTTAGAAAAAATATAACACAAGAAAGGAACTTTTTTGTCTGTCTGTATGTACATGATAATATCCAAAAGTTCTAAGCAGATTTTCTTGTGGTTCTTACAGGTAGATTATGCTCTAATTGGGACAACATACGTTTTATTTCATTGAAATCGGATGTCAGTGAAAAAAGTTATCTTCATTTAAAGATACTTAAAAAACTAAATATTAGATCAGTTGCTCAATTACTGTTTCTTATGGTGGCAATCTTTGAGTGATCAATGTGATATTCATAAAAAATAAATAAATAACATGAATTAAAAATTATCGGTTTGTTTGCAACTTTGTTTACTCATGATACCAGCTTTCCATTTACTTTTAGATACATAAAAATTATGTTTATTATCCTCGAAAAATATGAGGTAAACTTGATTTAGTCTATTTTCATGTAAGTGTGTTGTGTACTGTCTATGCCTTAACAAAACAAAATAATAATAAAAAAATCACTACTTCAACAGAATTAACAGAAACACGAAATTTGATCAATTAATTTATTTTTTTATTTATATTTCAAGAAAGCCATTTAAAATCAAGACTATTTAATCCAAATGAAACGTACAGTACTGTTGTATTGTGCCAACATCAAAATTGTAAAAATTGCCTAACTATTTATTTACTTAGAAGATAACAACTCGTATATAAAATTATCACATTACGTGTTATTTTACTTGTACATATATTGTTGATGAAGCTGTTTCGGAATTTAGTTGAAAGACACACATATTAACAGAAGGTACTTGTGGAAAAATATAACGTATGACCTAAATAATATTGTCAATGTGAAAATAATTTCGTTCCTATTTTCCGCTTTCATTCCTCAATCGATCAACAGAACAACCGATTGTTGACACATTGAGACAAGCACTTATTTTTTATCCTGATAGAATTTTACGACTTTTAAAGACAAGATAGGAATTAAATAGACTGAAACTTACAAGTACTATTTCGATGTGAATAATATTAAGGGAAAAAAATATAATTGACAAAATATAATTTTAAGTGTGAAGTTAAAGGAAAATAATACACCATATTACATAATACATAATATTTTTTTAATATAATTTGTGCTCAAATGAACTCGAATTTAGGTCTTCGAGTGTAAAGACCTTCCAGTGGTAAAGTTTCTACTCACCCATCATCTATTCTACTACCTATATTTTTATATTACTGTCATGACTTAAAAGGTGAGCCAGTGTAATTAAACCCAGTTGTCATGGTTGGTAACGTAATAGCGGTTAATATTGATATTTAGTCTTATATGTCAAAATAAATAAATTTGGAGAACATTTTATAAAATGTCAAAATAATAATCAAAAAATTGCAATCATTCTGTTCTCTCAGTATAGCTAGAGCTTAATTAGGGCTAAAAAATATCGCAATGTATTACAGGCTTAGACTATTTCCATGCGAAATGTGCTCAAAGTGCAAATAACTATCCGGACAGGTCATAATTGAGTTTTTTGCAGAGCTCATGTGCGGTTGGTATTCTAATATGCATTTAACGCACGTAGATGAGCCAATTTCATTGACTGATTGGTTCAGTCACTACATAAATTGGCTGGTACCAAATCTGAACAAGAATTAAATCCTAAACATTTCGAATTTTGTACAAAACGACTTCGGTCAATGTGACAGAAATTATTTCAATTCAAATGAGAACAACCGTGAGGTTAGAAGAACAGCATCTATTCAATAAAAACTCACTTAGTTACTCACCCGTGATGTTGACAACCGACTTATGATTATATACTATCGTTATGCGTAATACACGCTGAGATGGCCCAGTGGTAAGAACGCGTGAATCTTAACCGATGATCGTGGGTTCAAACCCGGGCAAGCACCACTGAATTTTCATGTGCTTAATTTGTGATTATAATTTATCTCGTGCTTTACGGTGAAGGAAAACATCGTGAGGAAACCTGCATGTGTCTAATTTCACAGAAATTCTGCCACATGTGTATTCCACCAACCCGCATTGGAGCAGCGTGGTGGAATAAACTCCAAACCTTCTCCTCAAAAAGAGGAGAGGAGGCCTTTAGCCTGGGCTAAAGGCCTCCTCTCCACTGTCCACTGCTGGCAGTGGGACATTCAGATAATCTTGTTGAGTTTAATGCCAAGAAAACACAGATATGCGCTCTCACAGCAAATAAGTCACCATTTTTCCCTCTTCCCTTCCTCTGTGGCACTCCGCTGGTGATACAAAGCAAAATCGCCATGCTGGGGATGGACGTTCGCTGCGACCTTAGTCCAAGGGACTACATCGAGGCTGTGATAAAAACAGCTTCACGGAAACTCGGAGTTCTGAACAAGGTGCGGCGTTTTTTCACGCCACAACAACTGTGCCTGCTATACAAAACACAGGTACGGTCTTGCGTTGAATATTGCTCGCACCTTTGGGATGGCTTCGCTAAGTACCTACTTGAGGCCTTGGATCGGCTGCAGCGACGTGCGGTCCGCATTATTGGCGACGTAAAGGTCACTAACACCCTCGAGCCTTTACAATTGCGTCGAGAGATAGCAGCGCTGAGCGCTTTCTATCGACTGTATCACGGCGAGTGTTCCGAGGAATTATTCTCCCTAATTCCTGCTTCCCCCTTCCTTCACAAGTCTACGCGTGCTGGCTCTCGATGTCACCGACTAACTGTGACATTAATTCCATCGCGCACAAAGAAATTTGGCAACTCCTTTCTTTGTCGCACTACCAAAAAATGGAATTCTTTACCAGCTCACGTGTTCCCCTCCTCTTACGACCCGGGTTCCTTCAAACGATTCGTGAAGAGGCATCTTGCGGGCCGGCAAGGCGGGGGCGGCTAATGCAGAATCTTCTTCCCGTCTGTACTGGCCGTCGTCGCATTTGGACTCTACTTACTTTGGTACCACTTAACATCAGGTAGAGTAGAGTCATTTGCCCTCCCGGGAAATATAAAAAAAAAAAAAAATCACAGGCTGTTACGGGCGTAATACACGCATTTAAATATTATAGAAATTTATTTATATATATATATATATATATATATATATATATATATATATATATATATATATATATATATATATATATATATATATATATATATATATATAGAAAAGTATTTATCGTTTAATATTAAACTGTAGTAATATCAATATTTCTCTATATGATGTAGTAAATAACTAGTAATTCAAGGACTCCAGATAATTTTCATCCCGAACAATTCATCATACAATTTTATTTCTGATCGTAAAATTTCGACAACGTTTCATAAATGTCTGTTCCTTGTAACAACTGAATTGACGTTATCAGCCGAGATTAAATGAGCAGTAAATAAACGAAATACTGTTGGTCATTGATAAGCAACTTTTATATTATGACTTTTTTATATATATGTCGGAGGGTACATCAGATCTACGATCACTTTCGCCGAACATAATGTGGGCGTAGAGTGGGATATTGTGAAATGATTAACACTAAGTTAATATAATCATACTTTATTACACTTCACAATTAATATCACACACACAGTACTTATGGAACGGTAAGACAGTTCCGTGACCTCACTCGACCGATGCCTTGCAGAGAGTGTTCTGCCCGGACTAGAGTCGATACCATCACGACTCTGTCGATAGCGCACTGAAGTTCTGCTGAACCACACCGGGGTCAAGTTCACAACCGTTGGTGCGCCTTTCGTTCCATTGAGCGTTCTTATGATTGACCAGATGCGACGTATAGAATAGGTCGGCGGACGAGTATATAGACCACCTGACGGTAAATGGTGACCGACGCTCATAGACACTGGAATTGTAAAAAATGTTAACCATCGCTTACATCACCAATGCGCCACCAACCTCGGAAACTAAGAAGTCATGTCCCTTGTGCCTGTAATTACACTGGCTCACTCGGCGTTCAAACCAGAACACAACAATACTAAGTACTGCTGTTTTGCGATAGAATATCTGATGAGTGTGTGGTACCTACCTAGACGAGCTTGCTCAAAGCCCTGCCAAAAGTGCCATAAATAATAAGTAGTTACATCCAAAATAATTATTACAATCTATTCCTTGCATTATTATAGCACTAACTATGAGGTCCGGTTATAGAGATCTCTCTTGCGTGACTTGGCTTGAATCAACAAGAACTTTGAATGGTTATTTTACAGTATTGAGGTAGGGCTTTAAAGTCGTTTTATATACAAAAAGCAAAGAAATGAGATCGCCTGATGGCGTGTAATGCGCGGGTTAAATATTAAATTTTGTTAGATTTAGGCGCTCTTAAGAGGAAAGGATGGCTTTATGCAGTAGTAAGACACAAACAGGCTGTTAGCTTATGGCACTTGTTTTAATATAATTTAAACTAGATCACAACCCTTTTCGCAATAAACAGTAAGTATCTACCCAGTCGGTCCGCAGTAGGCCATGTCATTAGTGGAAACGTTAAATATAATCGGTTTTGTCCTATTAAAACTCAGGCTGGAGTGAAAACGCTGTCTCGGAATTAATGAGCCGAAATCTGAAAGCGGGTTACATAAATATATTAAAATTAATTTTTCTTACAGTTTTTAATGGAAATTTTTTATTTCATTTAAAATTTGTATTTTAAAGTTGCTTTAGTAAAGCTATAATAAATAAATTCATAGATAAAGAGATATTATTCTATAATTGATTTTTAATTTGCATGTAATAAAGAAATAAAGTAACAACCTGTAAATGTCTCACTGCTGGGCTAATATCTGCTCTCATTTTGGAGGAGAAGATTTCACCATGCTACTTTAATGCGGGTAGGTGGATACACATCTTCCGCCAAGCATGACTTGATCCATGAGATCCCTCAATCATCAGTCAAGATTCACGTATTCTAACCAATAGTTCTTCTCATACATTTAATACGTATAAATAATATATATAATCTACAAACCGGTAGTAGCCGGGAGTATATTTAAGCTTGTAAAATTTCAGTTAAAAAGTGCTTATTAAAATTTATTATAAACTGCCTCGCTGGCACTAATGGCAATTAACAAAAAAAGGTATGGAAAATATTTTTATTCAATATTCGTAAAAAGAACGATTCTTATTTATAATATTCGAATTATATGATTTATAATTAAATTTTCGAAAATAGAATGCTTCAGTTGTGCTGAAGTTTGTACAGCCTATATCCATAGAGAATACCCGTATAGCGAATGGGTTTCAATTATGTAAACAAATTAATAGTTAAGTTATACGATTTATATTATAATCTCGTGTTACGGTTCAATAACTTTTGTAACTTATATATAAATTGCTATTTACATGTTACTTCACTCTTGTTTACTGAATAAATTAATATGATAATAAGAAGAATATATTTATTTTTGAAAAAAAAAAACAATTGTAAATTGATTTTAACAGACATCATAAAACTGTATTAAGATTTAACACATTCCAAATTCAAAAAAAAAAACACAAACTATTTGCTTAAAATTGAATACTGAAATTTTCCATTTTATCACACAGTGTCTAAAGAAGCATACGTTGAACGCATACGGTTCGCTGCAAGTGAACCAACAAACTGGACTGTTCAGGTCGTAAGCATACAGAGGCGGCGATGTGAAGCGAACATAACGTTGTTTGTTTATCATCGCTTGCCTATCAATGGCTTAACATAGGTAATTTTGGTTAACCATTCGGAAGTAAAATGTTTGACGCGTAATATTTTTTTAACTCTTGAACGTGGAAATTATGAAAGGGGAAATTGATCAAATTCGTCTAAAATACACTTTATATAAGTCCCAACTTTTATTGGACTTATTATTTTAGATAATACAATATATTCAAATATAAGTATTTACTTAAATGTCAGGAAATCTACTCAATCAAACTCAGTACTAATACTGTCATTTTATTGATTGTCCCTTGTCATAATAGGTAATAATTTTAAAATATAATTTCTTCAAGAAACTCTCTTAAACTTTAAAACGACGTACCTTTTACATAACATTCGCAGACGCGTAATTAAGATGACGGAGGAAGTTTGCCTCTTTACCAGACAAAAACTTGGATTTGCGTTAGTACCGTAGTCTTCCTACTACTGATGACTTCATTTCTGGTGCGGCATATGCAGAAGTAGTTACTATATTTCTAAACATAATCATATAACTTGTAACTTAAGTAGTGATCCACTCGAGGCAAAGTTTAATTGACTTTGATAAGTGTTATGATTTTTTTCTTAAGTTTCGTAGCGCAATGTTTTTCGACAAGGAGAAATACCATGATTAATAAATTACTAAAAGCAAAAGACTTTAATAACAGAACATTGTTGATATTAAACCTCATTAATATATATTAATGATATTTCTATATATATTTATAGAGTTAAGTGTAATACTGTAGATAATTCTTAGTCGTCATAAATTCAAGTCACGTAAGATTAAATGGCATATCAGAAATGGACAAACCGATGATTTATGTGCCTCCAATCACAGCAATGGACAAGTTACGACCGTCATAAGCGACATAACGCTGTCGACATATTAGATAACTGTCACAATAGATATTGCTTCGTACAATACAGATATCAATAAATAAGTTTACACTCAAAATAAAGAAGAAATAGCAAGAAACCCTTAAGCTCTGACCACACTTCACATTATCTGAGAAAATATATTTAAAATATCTAAGGCCTAAAAAAAACTAAGACTATGTCCGTAATGTATAGTATATGTATATGATATATATATATCCTATTATATACAAAGCAGATAAAATAAATTACTACCCTATATTCTCATATGATAAATACATACATATATTTTATAAACTATGTTAAAAAAAGAAAATAATCTCTTACAATCCATTAAAAGTCCTTAAAAAAAATTAGTCCTTAAGAAAAATTTTGAATGAAAATAGGAAATTCGTAGAAAAATATAAGCACAAATTCTATCTTAGCTTGAAGCGTTATATGCGCAATGGTATGCGACCGCAGGTTTGATCCTGAATCTTTGGGCTATTGTCGTCGAGTAAATAGGAATATTAAGTTTTTTTTATTAGAGCAAGCGCATTAGATGTAAATGCATATCTTTAACCGATTTTCCACAATGCAACTTTTAAATCTTCAAATATTTATCATAACTTGAAGTCATTTAATTCAGGCATTGTACATAATAATTTAAAATAACCAATTATATAAGAAATACATTTCACTTACTACGTTATCTTCAATCATCTTAGATTCAATTAAATATATCTTTTCTTGATTTATACTTTTCTAGAAGACAATTATTATAATGAAACATAAATATTAAGAGAAAGCATATTATGGGAAGAAAATACAACAGGTCTACAATTAAATGAACATAAAAAGGTACTTGTTATTACGTTAGCAGACATCGTCTTAGCAGGCACTTTAATTTTTCAGGATAATCGAATAGAGTCCCGAGGTGTAGTCATTTTGCTAGCAACGCTCTAATTGCTTGCCAGGCTTTAAATTTGCAATTAGTAGACTCAGTTGAAAAAATATTCGCTGACATTTAATATTAGACGTTCCATACTTTAAATGGAAAATATATAATCGTTGAAAAAGATAAATTCAAACATGTTGATGTTGTGAAGTTTGAGAAACGTATCCATTATTATAGTATAGTACTTTATAAAGAAATTGATTAATATGATTTGTTTTTAAGGGGTAATCATTTTCAGTGATTCGTAACTTGATATATTTTTATCACAATTAGCATTAAATAATGTACCGTAATAAATATCCTTTTAGGGTTTGATGCGAAAGAAACGAGCAAAAATCTAAGCAAAGGCTCTTAAGTGAGCTCGACACTGTCAAGATTAGCTCAGTAGGAAATATTTTTAAGCATTTACTTTGTTGCTTTAAAAATATACTCGGTTTCACCTTATTTCAAAATGTACGCACACTTTTAATATTTAATCAAGTGAGTTATAACGTTGTCAAATGTTGCTTATAATATGCTCAATGTTTACATTAATCCCCTATATATTTACTAAACCTGACGTTGTTCGGATTATATTCTGATAATTAACGAAAAACACAGTAAAGCTAATAAAAAAACTACAGATTTCAAATGGAAGCGGCCTTACTTATAAACCTTTTAAGGGTATTTAGGTAATGGTTACCCCCTTTCTCTCATCATTGATTTGACATTGGAAAGAAAAAGACGCATTTAACATTTAATCGCCCATTAACGGCTTCATTATTCTAATACTATTATTTGTTTCGCGAAAATCTTACTTAAATTAGTACTTCCGATAAAATTATACTTATAAATGGGATGTTACAAAAGTATTAATTCTTGGAATCCAATAACATCCGGATGAACTCAACTATTGCTATAGAAGAAAATAAATCTTAGACAGAACAAAATCGAAGGTGAGTAACCTAATAAGTGAAGTCTTAAATGGAGCAAGTGAGAATATAAATTGAAAAAAATGGGTTCGGTATATCAGATAACGTCATCTCCAGTGCACTTCGTTTTCAATCAAGTCGTTCTCTTAATTAAAAATACACGGGAAGACCGCGTGACTTTATTGGTTTTGTTTTTTACTTTAACTTTTACGTTCTGAAGAAATTATATCAAATAAAATAAAGCAGTAGAAACCGTGTGTATGTACATTGAATACATTTATCAAAAAAGGGCGTGGACGATAAAAAACGAAACGAAACGAAACGAAAACTCATTAAATTTTTGTCCGTCTGTTTGCATATTCACGCATCTCCGAAACTACAACGGTAGATTGAGCTATTCTAATAAAAGCGGATGACACTGAAAAAAGTTATCGTCTATCAGAGTTAATTTTATATACGTCTATACATAAAATAAATTAAAACATATAAAACAGTAGAAAACGTGTGTCAGTACATTCATTAAATTTGTCAAAAAACGAGTTAACGATAAAAAAAGTACACTGTTAATCAAAACCGACTATTACGTAGATAGAGTCGCGGGCACCAGCTACATGATCATGGACATACTTTTGAAGATACTTTATTATAGATACTAAATTTATTTACTATATTTATTGTACAATATCCAGTTCTATCAAATTTTTAACAATGTTTATTCAAACATATCTACGTCAGTGTCCTTAAGGTTGTTATTTTTTTGGTCGTGATGAGAATAATAGTTTAAGTTGAGCGCACCGTTTTTATTAGTATAATTTGTCTGAATCGGGAACTAAACCCACCTCCCCTTTGTTGAAACCTTTGTCCAGTAGATGATTACGCTTGGCTAAAGATGATGATGGTGATATTTTTATTTTACGACATGTGAGGCAAAAGCCTATATATATATTGATCGGTTCAACGAGTCATACAGAAGTATACAACCTACTTTCATGGTTTCAGCCAAAAATCGTTGAAATGCAACATCCATATTTATATAAAATTAATACCCATGACAATGACCAATTTTATTACTATAGCTAATGATAAAAAAAAATTTGGGCTGACTGATCTCCAAAAGCCATTCTTTTAGTGGAGTCTCTGAGTCGACGAAACGTGCGGAAACGTCAGTACGTGACGACGGGGCGGCCGAGCTATCTCATAATGGCGAGGCCGAGACAAGGAATCAATATTGGATTATCGAGATTAAATAAGTCAATTAATTGTGAGGGGTATACGGCTATTGATGAAGACATATATTTATTTGATATACGTATTTTGGGAAATGTTTCAAGCAATTGTTTGGAGTATTTTTTTGCTATTAAATATCGATTGATTAAATTTCTTTGGGTAAAAGACCGACAAGAATGCCGTCACGGCAAACGACATGGTATTCTCTTATGCCATCCTTCCTTCGAGACTTTATGCCCATTTCCTTCGCCGCTTTCTAGATACTTTCTTTGTGTGTACGTCACACATATACTATATACTTTGTTGCTATATATTTTTATAATAATTAAGAAATATATATTCAATTTACTGAAAAAAGATTAAGTATTTATTTTCTTAAATTATAAAATTTTGCACTAACTATTAATTTTTATATTTCACAAATGTCGAATTCTCGAGTTGCCCCGAGGAGACTTCTTTTTTTTGAATAGATGAACTGAAAATTAATTGCAAAGCTAAGCTAAACTAAGGACGATAAAAAAGTGTTGAATTAACATTCGTTAGACGCTAAAAAATAATTATCTATTTAATATCCATAACATGTAACTGAATGCAAAAGAGTGACTCCTTACTTTCAAGGACATCTCACAGTTGCAGACATATTGCATTATATATAGATTCTACCATGTCATTTTCTATTAGTAGTTTATTTTTGTAGCAAAAAGAAGTGTGTGGTTTATTGTTCAATATATTTTTGTGCAAAAACCGATTGTGTAAGCCAACGTAAGCCTATTCTAACTTGTATAAATAATATTTCGACTCGATTAGATAAAAATAACATTATCACAGTACCTAACATTTTTGAATTTCAAAATACCAAAGCCGTCAAATGAAACTATTTGACTGTAAAAAGCTCAAAGCTAAAACAGAAAAACTACATTCAAGCTATTAGCATGACCGCTCTGAGCGAGTGGTATAAAAAAAAATTGATAACATTTTGTTTTCTTTTTTTGTCCCTGTTGTACAGGTTTTATAGTAATTCTCTGTATTTGTAAAAAAGATAGGTAATCGTATTAACTTTAGCTTACTAATGCATTAGTTAAAAATTTCTAGGTGGTAGGGTTTATTCAAACCCCTCTAGGTCTGTACCACCCACTGATATTCTATTAGATATTCTACCGCTAAATAGCAACACTTAGTATTGTTGTGTTACGGTTTTAAGGATTCGTGAGCCAGTGTAACTACAGGCACAAGGGACATAGCATCTTCCTTCCCTAAGGTTAGTGGCGCATTGGCGATGAATAACGACTGGTTAATATTTTTTACACCGCCGATGTCTATGGTCGGTGGTGGCCACTTAACATGGTCAAAGGGGCCCATTTGCCCGTCCGCGTACCTATAATATAAAAATAAATTGTTACTCTGGTCTAGCAGTTATTTCTATACATTATTAGTTAACCAGCTTAACTTAATTTTTTTCTTAAAATATACCTCGGCACATTTACGATTACCGTACTTGTACTATGATCGCTGTTTTAGTATTTAATGTGGGAATTTGCGGCTTACAAGCACCGACGTGGCTGCGCTGCGGCTTTTATGTGTCTACGCAGTTTTGCGGTCCAATGCCGGTGCGGCTGCTGCGTAGTATACGCAGTCTAAAGACATTAAAACGACGACAAGGTCAACACAGTATAAGAAAAATACTGTTTGTATTACAATTTTGTTTATGTTTGTTAAAATTTTTTGTATTTATAATATATAATATGTATAATCAATATAATTTAATTTTGTGTTTGTGTAGGTTGTGTGTGTGCGTGTGTTTGTGAACATGATACAAATGTCCTTGAATCTTATACCAGAACGTATGTACTGGTATAAGGAGATTGTAGCTATCTTAATAAGATATGGCTGGCTATACCTATACTTATATACTATAGCTATACTTCAATAGTTTCATTGGAGGCTGTTCGTCTTTATGATATAATTAAAACAACATTGTCAAGTAGCATCTTTGCGATATTAATAAAGATGGCGCAGAGAGAAGTGAGCTTTTACATCGTTGCTTTATATTGCAACAGTTATTGCATGAATTCATCACTTTTAAGTTTTAACGTCTACTCTGAAAATGGAATTGAATTTTATTTTTAAATGTGGCAATATATTTTTTGTATATTTGACGTCATTCCTGCATCGCGCTATTGTTTGTCGAGTTATAAAATATAAGGTCTCTGTAATATCTGGTAGATGGATTACGAAATGTAACCGCGATACATAATATTAATTTGAACCTATTTGTTGTATTTCCGCGCACATAAAGGCATATTCTCTTATGTATATTAATAATATTGACCATACATACGTTCTTATTAAAACACGGTTAAGCGCTATTTGAAATAGGTTATTGTACTAAGGCACATTGTTAACAAACTTATGCAACTGAATCGCGCTGTATAATCGTGGGTGTATTGTTTATCCATGGATTCAATACAATACCGTTTTTAATTATACGCATACAATTATTCAGTTCATATGCAGACTTTTTTAATTTAATATAATGCGTTATTTTCCCACCGTGCCGTAAATTCTATGAAGTTATAATTTTAATCATCAAGTTTTCTATGAAATAGGAAATGTGATATATTTTTTTGAAAAACGACTTGAATATTTTACAAATAAAATACTATAAATATTCTGACTATCATTAAAAAATGTTCTCTGAAACTGACTGTGAATGTTTTATGCAAAAACCTGTAATTACATTAAAAAAAAACACTGTTTGGCAAAGGCAAACGCTAACAAAATACGAATTATAAAATTAAGCAGGTTTAACAACATAGACGATTTTATCCGGATTTCATCAGCAGATTTTGTTTTTAATAACATAATTATCATTTTGTTATCTTAACCCAGATGATCCGCGTAGAACACGTGAATCTTAAACAAAGCTTGCGGGTTCATACCCTGATTTGTCATGTGCTTAATTTGTTATTAAAACTCTTTCTGGTGGTGGGCTTTGTGTAAGCTCGTCTGTGGAGGTACCACCCACTAATTAGATATTATACCGCTAAACAGTACTTGCTATTGTTGTGTTCCGGTTTGAAGGGTGAGTGAGCTAGTGTAATTACAGGCACAAGGGACATATCATCTTAGTTCCCAAGGTTGGTGGCGCATTGGCGATGTAAGCGATGGTTAACATTTCGTACAATGTCAATGTCTATGTATAATATAAAAATAAAATAAAAAAACTCACCTCCTACTTGGCGATGAAGGAAAATGCAAAGAACGCCTTGCGATTAAAAAAAAAAGTTTTCGACATTCCATGTTCGAACATAGCGCTAAGATTGTCTGTTTTTTTTATAATAAATCTAAATGTAACATACTAGTTACTGTTAAAACAACGAAGAAGAAATCTTACAAAATATCTCGTAAATTCAACGTCGAAACGAACTGAGAAACAACAGAGAAACCTTACATAAATATATAGATCGTGATTTAAAAATCGTTCTCGGAATTCGAAGGGAACACATTTAGTCATTTAATTATAAATTAAAATTGTTTAGTTTTTTTTTTTTTTTAAATGTATAGGCTAGCGCTTGACTGTTATCACACCTGATGGAAAGTGAGATACAGTCTAAGATGGAGCGCGCTTGCCTAGAAGGTGCCTATTCACTCGGGACTTGAAGGTACCCATATTGTAGGTGGTGGGGAAAACGGAGGTCGGGAGGGTATTCCAGACCTTGACGATGCGTATCAGAAACGAGGACGAAATCGTTTCGTACTTACTTTTGAAAGTTTATGTAAAGCTACCGTCTATTTGGAATGTAAATGAAAATGAAATGATCTATAAAGTCACTAAAAACTCACTTAGTACACTTTTTCCCAAATGGTCAATAAGAAATTCATCACTGTCGTTTTTTGAAGGACTGACTGACATATGGACGCACAGCCCAAACTACTAGGGCGAGCACTCAGAAATGTTGAAGAATTTTTGAAAATTTAATCCCTAAGATAAAGGGGATAACAGTTTATATGAAAATCCTCCATGTTTGAAGGAAGAGGTATGGAAATTGGTGTTTTGCAATTTTAAAATATGACTCGTTTTATATTTCAATCAGTGTCAGTATGAGCATAGATCCAAGTCGTAAACGCATTTCCGTATATTCATCACTTCGTTAGCCATTCTGTATGTATATCTATCAGATCGGTATTCCGGTATTTAGGAGAAACAGATTAATAGCTAGCTGTGACCGTTACTGAGCTCTAGCTATCAAATTAGTAAACCTTGATCGGTTTATTGAATTAATGTTAATTTCATTATCGTTCTAACAAAAAAATGGTGATCAAATAAAAATATAATTTATTCAAGTACGCTTTTGAACCGTCATTTTACAGGATTATATTAAATGTAAAACTACCACCAGTTCAGAAGATCCTACTGAGAAGATCCGGCAAGAAACTCATTAGTTACTCTTTTCTACCATTTCAATATCCTGCATTTAATTTTGAAAAAATACTTTAACTGTATTTATTTATTTCTTTTATTTTACTTCAACATTGCGTACATTGATTCAAATATCATAATATAAAAAGTAATAATAAAATATAAAAAGTTTTAAAAATTGTACAATAAAAATAGATGAAAAGATGGATCAACTTAGACGCAATGGACATTTAGATCGAGACTCTTTTGATATGGATACTAAAAAAGTAAGTAAAGTTATAACCTATAAATGTCTCATTCCTGAGGAAATACCCTACCTACCCTTCTCTTGAAAATAATGTCGTTTATTAGGGAACTTTCACCACGCATCTCCAATGCTGGTGCAGTAGTGCATACATTCGGTCGAATATTATATTTTGCTACGCGTTGGTTTCATCTGGACGTATTCTTCTACCGCCGAGCACGATATAAAAGATAAACAGAAATGAAGCATATAAATACAATACACGATTACAATCACAAAAACACTCACACAGGCTAACACAGATTCATTCTTTGATTCTCATTTTTTAACAGTTTTAACTTACTTACTGTCTTCTAATTAGTTATTAATTCAATATATATATATGTATGTTTAACTAATTCGGTAATTCTATTTTGGTTTCAGTTATATGTTATCTAATACCTAATATAATAAGGTATATTATGTTAACCGTTGGATTACCAAATAAATAAGTAAATAAATCAATAAAACTCGATATTGCTTAAATGGGGTTGAGCCCGCAATCCTCGGTTAAAATTCATGTGTCACTTTGTGATTAATTTTAATTTAATTACAATAACATGCCTTGCTTTTATTTTTGCTTACTATACATAAGGACATAACGGGCGCGGGTATGCTCGCGTGTGCGGAGCGGCAGGTGATAGGTGCATTATCCATGAAGGAGAAAGAATACAATTCTTTGCTCTTCTCTCTCCCGTGGGCGTCGTAAAAGGCGACTTAGATGTAAGGTAGCCTTTGTGTTATATCAGGGTATAATCTGTATTCACGGTAGCATGTGCAAGCGATCCCATAACACCCCCGTATAGACGGAGTGGGTTCCGCTGGTCTTTTAATAGGTATTCCAGCGCGCTTGATGCAGGTGGGTCTCACATGCCCGCGAGGAAATACAGGAAATATTGTGTGCGCAAACACAGATACACTCTCACTCTCGTAATCCGATTGGACGGCAATCCGACACAATTGGGAAGAATTTGATCCCTAAGAGAATCTCCGAGCATAGTCCCATAATTCGATATGCGACCTTGAACTGGCAGATAAGCCACACGGTGAGTGAGCCTGCTGCAGTAATATCCAATAATATAGATTCGTCAAAAATACATTTCAAATCAAGTATATAAACAAATTTAATAAAATGATTAAAACAGAAAAATATTCATATAAATCAATGTAATTTACGTTATGAAATCGACAGACGTAAGTCTGGGCCGTAAATTGATTAAACTTTTTCAATCATAGCTATCGGTTATTGTACGCAAAATATCTGACGGCGGAATATTGAAACTTGGACGGGTGTTTGTCTTTCGGTTCATTACCATTTTAGATGATATTATATCACTTTGTTTTATAATTTAAATTAAAATCATGATAACTAGATAAAGTTTGTGATAAATCTTAAAAAAACTTTCATTTCTTACAAATAAATGAAGTATATACAGGATGAAAAGGGGATGAAATATGACGCTTCAATAAGCGCAAAGGTTAATGGGTCATCTAGGGATATACAAGGTCACAGTTTCGATTTTGTCCCCTGGGGCTATTGTCATCCCCACTCCTAACAAGGTTTACGCTTAATTGGAGGGGTAGAGTAGGATATTAGTAATTACCCCTAAAATGGGCCAATTCTACTATCCTTTCAAAAAAATAAAATTTAAGTTTATATATATAATCATTTTATCAAGATTTGTGTAATATTATAAATTATATTTTTTGTAATAATAGCAAACATATAATATAATATTAGTAAAAAGGCAATATTTCACATTCATCAATTGTTTTCATTCATTTCCAGTCCCATCGCTGGACCTCCAATCTCAGACTCACTGAGGAATTATAGATGTTATATAAATACACCAGAAGACTTAGGTCAACAATTATGTACCTAGACTCGGAGGCCAAGTATTGTATATAATCATCACTACTTAATAATGTTCGATAGTGATGATGTGCGATGTTCGCTACGGCCAAACTGAAGGTCTTCGCAGGACTTATTATAGTGCACAACTGTGTACGGGAACATAGGTGCACTTTAAAAATACAGTCATTCCAATAAAATTAATATAATACACCAAATGTACTGCCAAAGTCCGTGGATATTTGTTAAGATAAAATAAAATAAAAAAGTGCCAGAAATTCCTCCCAAAGCTGTCTTGATCTGACCTATTTTAACCACAAAGTCTGCGTACATTATAATTATTAATGCATTATTAATTTCGTCTATAATAATCTCACATAACCCTTCATGTCAGGGATAAATGAAGGTCTACAAGAGTCCTCTTTGTACCAAAATATCAATGAGGTTTCGGATTAAATACGAACACTTCCTACTTACGGGTAGCGATCACTAAACAGAGCACGCAATAGCGCGATATAGCGCTATAATTAAAAGTTGCAGCATACTTATTTTGTAACATTAATAGTAATAATCTTTTTTTATGATTATTCTTATTTATTTAATCCAGAATTGAAATAGAGTAAACAGTTTTAACAAAATATAATTTAGATTTATTTAAATAGTGTTTTAATTATTTTTATTAATTATGATAAGTGATCACCTTCATCCATATAATACAGTGTTTGAGCAGATAGCTTGGAGCTTATAATACGCTGTAGCTCTTGTCTATGGTGGATAAGTATTTCTGAGATGTGTAAGTTTCCTCAATATACTATTTTCCCTGAACGCCGAAAAATTATAAATTCAACTCAAGCAGAAGCGTGATATGCGATATTGACTATAATAATAAAGGGTATATGCATCACTGTAGCATATCAACATATGCTGGTTTGATAGGACTGAAGTGCTATTTAGTGAGATCCTATAAATAAAAATCTCATCATCATATCACATCACATCACAGTATCACAAACTATCACTTCAGTCCTGCACTAATATTTACTTAAATAAACAATTAAACTTGCATTTTAAGCAAACATTTCTTTTGAATATAATTGTATTTAAGCTGAAGCTACTTTTGATGGCTTTATTAAATTTCGAGTTCAAAACTGCAGTCCTAAACAAATATTATCCTTTGAAAATGTTATGTATTAATTTGTAGTTGACTCGCGTTGCTTTTAAATGTATAATGTTCGTGATTCAGAAAGTACATGATTTAAATACATATACAGCTTACTTTTGATTTGGGTAGATACCACCCACTCAGTACTACTACTACCAAACAGCAAAAAATAGTTCTGTTGTGTTCCGGTTGGAAGGGTGAGTGAGTCATTTAGGTGACTGATACAATGGATGTAACATCTTACCGTACCCAAGGTTGGTGGCGCATCGGTGATATGAGGAATGTTTGGTGTTTCTTGCGGAGACGATGTCCTTGAGGTGGTGACCATTTCTCATTGGGCTGCCCATTAATTGCCCGTCCGCCTAACAATATCATAAGATTTTAATTATAGTGAAAGATATTTAGCAAATGTTTCTAGTCTTTGTAATTAGAAAGGTTGGCAGCGCTTTGGCACAGCGTTGGCAATGTAAGATATAGTTTATTTCCTGACACACTAATGGCTACGGCAAACTTGTGTTATTCGAAGAACTTTTGAAGTTACCAGAGTCCATTAAGAAAGTTCAAATAAAGTCATAGAATTATATTTAGGTATAGCATGGAAATTTGAGATTTGGATGAGACTTGCTTTAATTGTCTCATCCTTAAGAAACTGTCGATGAGTTTGAAGATAATTTGATAGGCATTCATAGACTTCGAGGGAATAATACGATCAGCAAGAAATAAGTACAAAATAGTAATCGGTCTTCCTTATTATAAGGACCAGATTTCAACTCGGCTTATAGAAAACTTTACAATTAAAATACTATGCACTTCGGACGGATAATGGTAATAAATGTGTTTTTTTAAAGATAGTAAAATAATCAAATTAAGATATTTTTAAAAAAGTATTATTAAAGCTAATATCAAATAGTTACGATACCTGATGGAGCAACGACGGCAATTTGATCTCGGATATGTTAAAACTGCCTCAATGGTCTAGTGGCCATAAGGCCGCAGATCCCAAGGTCCTGGATTCAAATCTCAGCTCCTGGCAATAAAAAGTTATTGCGTTGTTCTGGCGAAGATTTTCAGTAGCAGACCAGTCTCGAATTTGGAAATGTTAACACTCCCTTCAGGAAGAAGCATATAATATGAAATAACAACATACGTAGCCTAGGATACAGGTATCAAAATAGCTTTCGATAATAATGAAAACCGACTTTCATCGTAAGTCGGTTTTCAATATTTCACGAATAAAATATGAAGTAATGAGTGAAGTAAAGTGTCAATTTTGTTCCTTCAAACGAGGCGTGAAGAGGCATCTTACGGGCCGGCAAGGCGAGGGCGGCTAGTGCAGAACCTTCTTCCCGACTGTACTGGCCGTCGTCGCGTTTGGACTCTACTACCACTTAACATCAGGTGGAGTAGAGTCATTTACCCTCCCGGAAAATATAAAAAAAAAGAAGATCCTCTTCTTAACTGTATATTTCTTTCTTTTATACTAATATGCTTTATAAATGTACTATGTTACGCCGCTAGTCAATTATTGTAATTATCTTATGTTCTCATGTAAGTGATTATTATTTTTAATGAGAAATACAGTTTCTTTAACCCGAAGGACCAAAAAAATCTTTGTATCATTGTCTTTACCAAAATATAAATTCTTCTTTGTCAAGAAATAAACTTTGTCTTCGTATCCAATGTCCAGGCAAAGAAATTCGTGCCGTGAATCATATAAAAGCTTGGTTTTGCTTTTACTACGAGCTCAGGTGTATTATCATTTATTAAGACTAAGCAACGCTCTCCGCCATTAGCACTAACAGCTACCACGTTTTGAAATTTACGCGAACATTGTAAGAAATTGTTAGAGAAATAACTTGGGTGAAACGCGGTGGTTATCACCCATTAAAACTTATTCGTTGCTATTTTTTCGTTCCCTCACATCTCATCGACGAACGACGTTTACAAAGAAAATCTACTTTTATTTTGCAAACAACTATCTTATGTAATGATGTAAATAGCTAGTAGTTATACTTCAAGGAAATGTTTTTATTATACAGACAATCTTGACTGTCAGACTGCTTGGTATATATGAAACAGCTTATTAAGCTGAATATATCTAAGTCCGTTCCCGGTTTGAGGGTTCTCATTACAATATTTATTTATTCATTTTCTATGTTTTTTTTAATTTAAATTATTGTACCATAATTATCCCAAAGGAAAAAGTCGGTTCGAGATCGGCGTCGTAAACAAAATCATAGTACGACTTCATGAAAATAAAACAAATATTTTTTTATTTTTTTTCAGCCTTTTGCCGTCCACTGCTGGACGAAAGCCTCCCCCATAGAACGCCAACCATCCCGATCTTGGGCAGTCCGCATCCATCCCGTACCTGCCACCTTTTTTAAATCGTCGGTCCATCTTGTCACAGGGCGTCCTACACTACGTTTGCCTAAGCGTGGTCTCCACTCTAACACGTGTCGGCTCCATCGGCCATCAATGCGCCTGGAGACATGACCAGCCCACTTCTACTTCAGCGAGCTAATTCTACGCACGATGTCAGAGAGTTTAGTTCTCTGGCGAATGTCCTCATTTCGGATTCTATCGCCCAGAGAAACCCCAAGCATCACGCGTTCCATCGCTCGCTGAGCGACCTTAAATTTGTGGACCAGTCCTACGGTCAGTGTCCACGTTTCGGCACCGTAAGTCATTACAGGTAGGACGCACTGATTAAAGACTCTGGTCTTAAGCGACTGTGGGATCGACGATTCAAAAATATGACGCAATTTCCCGAATGCCGCCCAGCCCAAACGTATTCTTCTTTTAGCCTCCTTCTCAAAGTTGTGCCGGCCAAGTTATATAGTTTGGCCCAGGTATATATATTCCTGCACAACTTCAAGTGGAGAGCCATTTACGACCACTGGTCCCGGGGATACATGTTGGTTTGACATGATTTTGGTCTTTTCAATGTTCATCCCGAGACCTACTCGTCTTGAAGAATCGCTCAGGCTGTTTAGCATCTCTTCCAAATCCTGCAGAGTCTCCGCCATGATGACAATGTCGTCGGCAAATCGCAGATGTGTAATGTGTTGGCCATTGATATTAATGCCGCGTCCGTTCCAATCGAGCGTCTTGAAGACGTCCTCCAATGCATTGGTAAAAAGTTTCGGGGAGATTACATCCCCCTGTCTTACCCCGCGATGCAATTGGATTGGTCTTGTGCTCTGATCCTGTACTTGGACGGTCATGGTTGCGGCTTCGTACAAACACTTCAATACCTGGATATACCGATAGTCAATTAGGCATCTCTGCATGGATTCCAGAACAGCCCAGGTCTCAATGGTATCGAAGGCTTTTTCGTAGTCCACAAACGCTAGGCATAGAGGCTGATTATATTCCTCGGTCGACTGTATTATTTGCCTAAGTGTGTGTATGTGGTCTACGGTACTGAAGCCTTTTCGAAACCCAGCCTGTTCAACGGGTTGGAAGTCATCGAATTTCCGGGCAAGACGATTCGTGATTACCCTCGAAAACAACTTGTAAACATGGCTTAAAAGTGAAATGGGGCGGTAGTTCTTCAGAAGAGCTTTATCACCCTTCTTAAAAAACAGAACCACCACACTTCTGCTCCATGTCTTCGATGTAGTACCATTACGGAGGACGGAATTGAAGATGTTAGCCAGCTCTCTCAGAACTGGTGTGCCTCCTGCTTTAAGAAGCTCTGAGGTAATTCCGTCATCTCCTGGAGCCTTGTTGTTTCAAAGTTGTCCGAGAGCAATCCTAATCTCGCCCAAATCGATGTCGGGAAGATCGTCTGATAGGTGGCGTGTCAGTCTGGCTCGTGGGTCATCCGCACTGTGGGACTCAGGTGGAGGTACTCGTGATGAGTATAAATCGCCATAGCACTTTTCGACTTCAGCGAGAATCTCTGGTTTTGAGGTGACGGTTGTGCCTTGTGTGGTTCTGAGTTTTGTCAGGTGACAACAGGAGGTATGTGACTTTGCAAGAACCTTTGAGCCCCTATTCTCTATATTGTCATCTCGTTCAGAGTCTCGCCTGAGAGCTTCGACTTACGTCCATTGCTCTTTTGTCGAAAGTAATTTTGGCCCACTTCGCGGATGACACGCACCAGACTATTGGTGGCGTCGTCAATGTCCTGCCTGGTTTCCAACATGGCAAATCGGTTCTGTAGTTTCAACTGGAAGCTTTCGCAACCAGCTTCGACTTGGGGCAGAGTTGGTCTAAGAGTCGACTTCATTAACCGCGATCGTTCGATTTTAGTGTTAATATTCAGGGTGCCTCTTACCAGGTGGTGATCACTTCCAGTGTTTACCCTGTTGATCACGGAGACATCCCTGAATATTTGGCGCTTATTGGATAAAATGAAGTCGATCTCATTCATCGCTGTGTTATCGGGGCTTCGCCAGGTCCACTTCCTTTAGGGCTTTTTCTGGAAAAATGAATTCATCAGAAATAATCCCTGAGCCTCAAGGAAGTTTACCAGCATTTGCCCCCGATGATTCCTGCGCCCATAGCCGAATTTTCCTACCCTCGATTCACCATCTTCTTGTACTCCCACTTCGGCATTGAAGTCACCCATAACAATTGTGTAGAAGGTACTGGTACGAGACATTGCTTTCACTATGTCTTCGTACATGGCTTCGACCTCTTCGTCAGTGTATGTAGACGTTGGGGCATACACTTGTATAACCTTCAAGGCATACCTCTCGGTTATCTTTAAGACAAGGTATGCCACCCTTGCCGACACACTGCCAACCTCCACGACATTGCTTCTGAGTGACTTGTGGATCAAAAAGCCGACGCCACCTTGGGATGGTTGGTGTCCTTCTCGGAAGTAGAGTAAGTGACCGGAATCTAGTGTCATCGTGTCCTCGCCCTGTCTTCGGATTTCTGATAGACAGTTAATACGACTTAACTCTACTTCCAATTCTGTCAGGTGTTCGTCCAGCCGCAGAGAGCGTCCATTATACGTGGCCAGAAACAGTCGCCGTTTGTGGTACCCTGCCGTAGCCCGGGGATTCTTAGCACCCCCCATCGCACCGTTACCATGTCCGGTACCGTGGCCAGGAATAGTGCGATTACCGGGAATTGGGGGCCGTGAATTTGTGTCGTCGCTCATAGGGGGGTTTTTGCCTTAGTCACCGCGCTTGGCAGGCGGGTTGGTGACCGCAGTGGCTGGAATCTTTCACTAATAGCGCTGCTGCCCGCTATCAGGATAAGCATTTTCGGATTCCAGCATTTGTGTGGTTATACCGCCACGATTTCGGTCGCCAGAGCCTCGTTCGTTGATTAGCAGGATGCACCACGAGCAGGTGAGGTTGACGGTAGGGAGCCTAGGTTGTTGTCGACTCCCCTTACACCCCTTCTTCTTCTTCTTCTTCTTCCTAGCGTTTTCCCGGCCTAGTACTGCCAGGGTCCGCTTTCCTACATCTTTGCCTCCACTTTGCCCGATCTAAAGCGTCGTCTTTACACCCCTTACACCCCATGAAAAAAAAAAACAAATATACCTAACTTTTAACCTTTTAACTACACAACCAATTAATATGAAATTTTGTATACACGTTAACAGGAGTACAGATAAGGACACAAGGTATCTAATACCTATAGCCCCCTCCCTCGCCCATCTAGGAAACTAGTTTACCCATAAAATTAATAAATGGTTTCTATGATGGTAAAATTGTTTTTAACGTGGCTTGGTATAATTGGTAAAATAAGATAAGATATATGTCGGAGGAAAAACTATGATTCGGTTAATTGCTGTTTGACACAAAATATTATTTGTCTACATTTCGATAATTAGTACTGCTACTTTTAGAATTCACGATTTAA
Source organism: Nymphalis urticae (assembly GCA_905147175.2). Classification (NCBI taxonomy): domain Eukaryota; kingdom Metazoa; phylum Arthropoda; class Insecta; order Lepidoptera; family Nymphalidae; genus Nymphalis; species Nymphalis urticae. The sequence continues at coordinate 8,828,482 of LR990004.1, read as the reverse complement.
TTTAATTTTATTTGTTAAAATTTTCTAGAACTTAAGAACCAATAAGGTTTTTATATCTAAAAAAAGTTATGAATATTGTAATTCACGTAACATCCAATCAGAGCGGTGCACGTGCCTCGAGCGGGGTCGAGGTGCCATCTTTACTTCAGGGAGGCAGACAGTTTTTAGATACATTTGAGAGAAAGCAACTGATCGAGTTGAATCGTTGAAATGTTCTCGTTGATCAAAGTCAGATCGGTGCCCTGAACTTGCTGCTCGTTGTTACTCGATAAAACTGTTAATTTATTTATTTTAATAAATTAAAGTACTGTGAAACTGTGAAATTTGTGTATGTACTCGCATATTATACTAATGACGCCTACTAAGCCCGTAAATATTAATGACGATATTTTTATTTTTATTTTTATAGAACAGGTAGGCGGACGAGCATATGGGCCACCTGATGGTAAGTGGTCACCAAACGCCCTTGGACATTGGTACTGTAAGAAATGTTAACCATCGCTTACATCGTCAATGCGCCACCAACCTTGGGACCTAAGATTTTATGTCCCTTGTGCCTGTAATTACACGAGTTCTTTGTTCAACGAGAACGTTGTTTCTCCGACATATAAATAAATAAATTGTTAAATTCTTAAGAAAAACAAAAGCTATACAGAAAATTAATGTAAACGTTTTGACAGTGCTCAAAATTAGCTATATCATACAATGTCGTCTTAGCTAGCGGACTGAGTAGACTCAAGCCTAAGGCAGGTTTGAGGACAATAACCCTTATTGTATCTGTGTCATACTAGACATCACAAGTTTGACATCTGACTTCATGTTTCTTATGTCTTGTAGAAGAAAGTCGGTAAGTATGATTTTTTAACAGCCTGTGAATGTCCCATTGCTGGGCTAAGGCCTCTCCTTTTTAGAAGGTTTGAAGCTTATTCCAACACGCTGCTCTCCAATGCGGATTGGTGGATACACATGTAACAGAATTTCAGTGAAATTAAACATATGCAGGTTACCTCACGATGTTTTCCTCCACCGTCACGCACGAGATAAATTATAAACACAAATTAAGCATATAATAATTCAGTGGTGCTTGTCCGGGCTTGAACCCACGATCATCGGTTAAGATTCACGCGTTCTAGCTACTAGGCCATCTCGGCTCTCGGTAAGTATAATAATTGACTTTAAAATGTGAACATTGTAAAAAACTTGTATGTTTTAAATAAGTTCAAGCAGTAGACAAAGTTGGGTGACCATACCTTTGCTCAAAATTTACGGATTTAATTGATTTTCAACCGACTTAATAAATTCTTTCATTAGCAATATTTTTATCATTCAAATCTTAGACATTTAACTATAGTACAAAAGTAGCTTATTATATATTGATAATATTTTAATAATAATAATTCTCTATGTTGATCTTTATAAACTGTTCTTGAACTTTATCAAGGATATTTTTAGAGTTTTTTTATTTGTATTTTATCAGTTTTTAAATATAAACCATGACTGTCAGCATAACGCCATTAAAGAAATTTGTACATGGTGATTCAGCGAAAGGACGGTGGATACAATCGTTCTTAGAATTTAAAACAAATAAATGAATTTTAATCACTGTATTTTTCATACTAACCCTAAGAAACTGACAGCCAATTAAGTCATAGCAACAAACCATTCCTCCAATCTTTTAATATAATCTAATAGTCTTGGCAGAGCTTAAGGCAACAAAACCGACAATTTTAACAATAATAAGGTGATTCGAGAGTTTTTCGGTCTTACTTATAAAAGTTGCTTAGCAGCTGTTTAGATAAACACTGATTTCGCTTTTTTTCTCTTTATTGATATATCATTTGAAAGATGAGCTCGCTAAACAACTTTTAAAAGCAAGGCCTTTTATATGCTTTTTTTCCTTTTATAACGTATGCACCGAATTCGGCTATACCATGCACTGTTCTAATAAAAACCGATAATTGTATGCCCGTTTACTATATTAAATAAATATATAAATCAGTAACTGAACAATTTTAACTGACCAGTTACGAGTCGTTAAAGTCCTATAAGTTTTTACGACACGTACAAGCATGCGGCAAAACTAACGATACGTTTTTTTTTTTTAATTATACCTCATAGACAATTCCGGCTGACGTGAGTTACGAATCGTTCCTTGAATACAGTAAACATTATAGACATTACGTTAGATACGTTTTCTGTTGATAAGTTACGAAACAGATAATAACAGTTAGCTGGCTTAGTTTATTTTAACGGTGGTTAGTTTTAGAAAGTTATTTCCAATATTTAGTTCGAAGCAATTAATTGAATTCTTTAAACTAACGTTCATGATTTGAAATCCAAAGAATGCTTATGCTTTTAAAAGTTTTGAAATTGTATTATGAAATCAGTATGTTATTTTCACTTCTAAATGTTTAATAGTTACGTAACTCACAAACAAATATGTAACAATGAATTAACCCAGTTGAGTTCAGTAAATTAAAAAATCGCAACGGGATGTCTTTATTTTATAAAAATATTGTATTAAAGTTTATTTCTTTCAACTTTCAATGTATTATAAATATATAATTAATGAAACAAAAGGTGGGAAGGGATAGCGAAAGAAGTATTATGTGTTTATAAAATTTATTAAACAGGCAGAGTAACCACCCTGCTCAAGTTCAACAACAATTATGATCGTTCATTGTAAATACATCACTATTTATACAAAAGTCAAATCATTTTAATATTGGTAGTTGTAAAAAAAATCATATCATGAAATTAAATAATATTGAAACAAAATTTAAAATCAGCTTAAAGAAATATTAGGTTGTTAAAATTATATACGCGTTGGTCGTAGCGTTGAGTTTAAAATTAATTAATAGCTGTTTAGCTAATCTTTTTTTGAATGTGATAGTGCTTACTGAACCTGTAAGTAGTAGAACATTTAATATGATTTATTGTTTTTGATGTGAAATGACTACTGTATGTTGTCCTTAAGCCGAGATGGCCCAGTGGTAACGCGTGAATCTTAACCGATGATCGTGGGTTCAAAGCCGGGCAAGCACCACTGAATTTTCATGTGCTTAATTCGTGATTATAATTCATCTCGTGCTTTACGGTGAAAGAAAACATCGTAAGGAAACCTGCATATGTCTAATTTCATTGAAATTTTGCCACATGTGTATTCCACCAACCCGCATTGGAGCAGCGTGGTAGAATAAGCTCCAAAAACCTTATCCTCAAAAAGGGAGAGGAGGCCTTTAGTCCAGTAGTGGGACATTCACAGGCTGTTACGGTTGGTTGTTCTAGTAAAATAAATAAGTATATAAATAAGTAGAGTTTTAATACGGCTAAACCAATCAATTAGGAATTCCTTCTTTCTTCTCTTTTCTTCTCATTGTCTAGACTGACATACTGGCATATAGGTCATCTCATGCTAAGTAATCATTCTTGCTCATTTTTTTTTTTTTATTTCAGCCTTTTGCCGTCCACTGCTGGACGAAAGCCTCCCCGATAGAACGCCAACCATCCCGATCTTGCTCATAGACTTCGAAAAATAGCTGGTTCAATATTGGTAACCAGGTTCGCAAATAGGAAAGATCTGATTACGTTAGTAGTGCAATTCATCAGTTTTACTTATTAATGTAAAACTGATGAATTGCAAATTATAAAGCGACAAAATTAAATAAAAAGTCACATTAATCAAACGTGCTTGCTAGTGCAAATGTAATGTCTGAATTAAAATTGATGCGAATCAAGAAAAGGAAAGAGATCGTATAATTGATTTTGGTGAATTTAGAAGAAATATGTTATGTTCCTTGTGTCTGTTATTACACTGGCTCACTAACCCTCCAAACTAGATCACAAAACTAAGCATTACCAACAAATAAGAATATGCACTGCTAATTGCCAAATTTTAATATTTTGCGCAGTACGTAGATGCAACGAGTACCAAGTATTAATAAGAGAAATCCTACTATCACTATATTTAAAGCTCAGCATATTTTTTTTACATTCTGATTCAAAAGATAACTGTTTTTTTAGGTTATGGAAGATATTTTAAGAAATACAATATTAAGTATCAAATCGGATGGTTTGAAAAGAAAAACATGATTCCCGTTCTTGACCAGTTCGTTTAATGCTGGAGGCGATACACGGATCATCATCTGAAAATCATTCAACGTTTTATTCAATATTGTTAATGTCACTGATAACTGTTATTTTTAATACTGTCAATTAAACTATAAGATAGATTAAAGATAAGGATTTTTTAAACCATTTAAAAAAAACCATTTAAACCATTTATTTTGCTACACACATACATTACATAGATTATACAGAAGAAAAAAATTAAATTTAAAGAATACAGTGTAGGTAGCAAGGGGTTCATCTCAGTATAAGCTGTGCTAATGCACAGCACTGATTTTCAGATGGTCCCTGACTATTGGGTAAACGTAAACAAATGCGCGCACATGAAAATAAATAAATGAAATTATAAGAACAAAAAAAAAACTAAAACTAAAAAGCCCATATCCTTGAGAAAAAAAAAAACATATTACACAAAAAGAAAAACATCACAAGGAACTTAGACATAAGATAGACAGACAGACAGACAGACTTAGACATAAGACATTAAAAATGAATATGATAAATACTAAGTCTATGAGATAGTATGACTGACACTATATTTGGAGGTTGTTACTCTGACTTTTGTTTATTTAAAAATAATACCGTCAAATGTTTTTTCCAAGTCACCTGGGACGTACTATTACGCAGAGGAGGGGGTAAGTCGTTCCATATCTTGGTGGCAGAGTATTTAAACCCTCCCTTATATTGAGCTGATCTGTGAGCTGGTACCACTAATTTATTTGCTTCTCTCCTACGGGTACATCTCTGCTGCACGTCTCTAACCGAGTCCAGCTTATCGTACAGGTATGTCGGCCTTTTCTTAAAAATAACTTTATGTACTAGACACGCGAGATGTTATCATAGTTATTAGGGAAATGTTTAAACATTAGCTCGACTTTTTCTCTGGTTTAATGGCTAGGTCGGAAAGCACGTAAAGCTGTTGGTCCCACGCCAGAACTCTTTTTGTCGTGTGTCGTGTTGAATTGCCGGGACGGAAAGAGTAATAATAAGACCATGAAAGTAAGACAATAGAGAGTGCAAATTTGTTGGTGCACACACTTCTGCACTATAATAAATCCTGCACAGTGTCCCTTAACTCTGTTCAGGTTAATTGCCGTAGCCGAAATCGATCTGGAGCAAATCAGTTAAAACATTAGTCACATGATCAATACATATGCGCACAATACTCAGAAATTCATTTGTTCAGCAACTCAAAGCCAGCATTCAAAAAAAGGAAAAAGAACATTCTCAAATTACTATAAGTACAATACACACACCATTACAAAACACACTCACACACGCGCCCGCACTCACATACTCATTCATTGGATTCTCATCTCTTAATACTTTTATTTTACTTACCGTCTTCTAGTTAGTAATTCAATACATGTTTAAACTAATTGTGTAATCCTATTTCGGTTTTAGTTGCATATTATATAATAACTAATATAATAAGGTATGTAGGTTAACTGCTAGATTACCAAATAAATAATAAATAAATAAATATCAGAATTGGTCAAAGTCGAATACACCTCATGACGTACCTACATCAACACCCGTACGCCTTACCCAGGAGAGCTGGACAAAAAAAGCCGAGATGGCCCAGTGGTAAGAACGCTTAATTCTTACCAATGATCGTGGGTTCAAACCCAGGCAAGCACCACTAAATTTTCATGTGCTTAATTCGTGATTATAATATTCATCTCGTGCTTTACGGTGAAGGAAAACATCGCTAGAAAACCTGCATGTGTCTAATTTCACAAAAATTCTGCCACATGTGTATTCCACCAACCCGCATTGGAGCACCGTGATGGAATAAGTTCCAAACCTTCTTCTCAAAAAAGGAGAGGAGGCCTTAGCCCAGCTGTGGGACATTCACAGGCTGTTACGAAATATCAGAAACTGATTTTATACTTGCGAAGTCGGGACGAGTAGCTCGTCATTTATAATCTTACTGCCTGTGTTCATTCTTTTATTATTCTTTAAATCTCCAATCCGATTATTTAACATAAAACGATTGGAAAGACCCACATTATTACGCTGTTGCTACGTTAGAAGATTTCTGCTGATAAAATAAATTCGCTGAATGAATATTTTTCTTACCTTATTATATAAGCATTCATTTGTTATCAGATATAAAATTGGAGTTCTGCTGAAATAAGATCATGATTTAAATTTCTTATATAATTTTTATTAAATTAGATTATGATTTAGATAAAAAGATTTAAAAAAATATGTTCGTATCTAATTGATTTTTTTTACGTAAAAAATCTCACCTGATGGAAAGTGCCTACCACCACCAATGGACACCTGCAACACCTGAGGGCCTTTAAAAACCAAGATTAATAAATAAACTTCAACGTCTTGACTGATGTGTGTATTATTCATGGAGACTACTTATATACAATCTACTTTGTTGTAACACACCACTAAATTACGATGCAGAATATGACTTTTAAATATAAAATAAAAAAAAAAAGATTTTCGTTTTGAAATGATTACAGAAAATCACAACCTTACTTATGTTCAAGAATGACCCAAAGAGTGTTTAACTAAGCAGTTACAAAATGACGGTGTTTAAGGTATAAGGTAATATATATTGTTAATATAAGCAATATGTGTGGGCAAAAGGATGGAGGTACTCACTGGACTTTCAATTTGATAGCAGAGGACAAGCAGAGGATTCCCACGGCGTGGTTTCGTGATCATAGCCCACCAACAGTAGTTAATTTTAAAGTTACACAGCACACACACACACACACTTTTGTTACTGTTATAATCATTCATAGTTTTTTTTTTATAGAATAGGAAGGCGGACGAGCATATGGGCCACCTGATGGTAAGTGGTCACCAAACGCCCTTAGACATTGGCATTGTAAGAAATGTTAGCCATCGCTTACATCGCCAATGTGCCACCAACCTTGGGACCTAAGATTTTATGTCCCTTGTGCCTGTAATTACACTGGCTCACTCACCCTTCAAACCGGAACACAACAATACGAAGTACTGCTGTTTTGCGGTAGAATATCTGATGAGTGGGTGGTACCTACCCAGACGAGCTTTTCACAAAGCCCTACCACCAGTGAATAGTAATAGTAATAGTATCTTTACTAATTGTAGTGATTTTATAACAAATTCGGGAACTACATTCGCACGCGCGCCGCATCGACTATACGCCTTTTTGCAAATGAGCGGGCGCGGTGGAGGAGCAAATAGGAACAAGGATTGACCTCTCGTTTGTGTGCGTTTGTATTAGTGTGCATGCGAGTATTATTAATGTAATTTTTATGCGTTATATATATATTAATTATAGATACTTGTTAATTATATTGTTTATTATTTATTTATTAAATGGTGCACACTATTATTGGTGAAAAATAAAAACTCATATCGCGCTACTTTAATCTAAACAAAGGTAAATTATCTGCTATCTCAAAATTAAACTACGTACCTTCTAGAACATTAACGTCAAGTACAAACAACCCCTGTATAATTAGTCTAGACTCACAGATCAGACGAAACATTATCTTATAAAATGGCCCTTAATTCGGTGTATGAAAACAAAAAAAATATACAAATGATAAAATAAAATGTATAATATGTTACATTAATCTTGGATCAGCGAACGCAGCTTCAGGTAGGTGGGCTCATGATGTACAAGGAGGCGAGATTTGACTGAAGAACTGCGAGTTTTGCCAAACATAGGAGAGGTCTAGTTGGTGAATAACGATTGTCAGTAGCCATCATTCCAGATGTTTATATTTTATTATACATATTGAATCGTATTAATTTTACCGAATTAAAAGAAATAATTTTTTTACATAAAATAGAGAGAATAAAACTATTATGAATACAAATGGACGGGCTAGTTGGCGTGGCGTGGTAGTAATAAAAAATAAAACTGATTACATGAAGACTCAATGATATGAAACAGTAGGTGGGTCAGGATAGCGAAATAAGTTTTATGTAGTTATAAACAATATTTATTAACAGGCAGAGTAACCGCCCTGTTCAAGTTCAACAATAATTATATCCATTCATTGTAAATACATCGCTATTTATACCAAAGTCTAATCATTTTTAATGTTGGTAGTTGTAAAAAAATATCACGAAATTAAATAACATTGAAACAAAATTTATAATCAACTTAACTTAAATAAATATTAGGTTATTCTAAATTATATACGCGTTGGTCCTAGCGTTGAGTTTAACAGATACTTGACAAATTTTGTTTGCAAGTCTTCAATTTTCATCACTTAATAATATTTTCATTAAACTAATACCTAGTATGTCTGACGAGTTTAACGATTCCTTCGCTAAGTGGAATCAGCTTATAATTCATCAACTCGAAGACTGTTTTAATATAGACAGCGTTGTTTAATTCTTTAGACAAAACTTTGTTATTTAACTTGTTCATACCAAAGCCTGGCTTCACATAGGTATAATATTAGGCTAAATAATACGTTTATATTAAAAAACAAACATAACGTCACAGGCTTAAACAGAATAGTTCGCTGAAGTTTAATCACAAACGGATGAATGGTTCAGGAACTCATAGAGATTAGATTAAAGGCATACGAAGTTTTTTTTTTACAGTTAATAGGCAAGCGCTTGACCGTTGACTTGCCTGATCTTTAAGCATTGTCAACGTCTAGAATGGAGCGCGCGTGCCCAGACGGAACCCGTTTACCCTGGATTTAAAGACACCAACATTGTACCAATCAGGAAATATGGACTCAGGCAAAGCATTCCACAGTTTCGCAGAGCGAATAATAAATGTGGATTCAATAATAATAATAAATGTGGACTCGATCAATGTGTCGTCTCCTATCAGGCTCCTGGGACGCTTCTCAATCAACTCTAGAGCCCGAAGGTGGTCCTTAGCAGAGCCGTCCCAAAGGTAAGATCAGTACTCCATACAAGACCTCACTTGTGCTTTATATAAACAGAGCAGTTGTTCTGGAGTAAAGTAACGTCGCACCTTGGAGAGGATACCAAGTTTTTGGGCGGCTATTTGGGCTTTGGACTCAATAAAAGAGCCAAAATTTAGAGTCGCTGAAATTCCTTATTTTTAGCGGAAAACAAACATGCCTGCGTCTTGGTTGCATTGAACATGACCAAATTTGCATCGCCCCAATCGGACACTGCCTTAAGGGTCACGCTCAGGCGCTCAACCTTAATACATTGAAATTTAGATTATAATGAAAACTTGTACTGGATATAAAAGCAAAATATTATTTATTCAACAATTATCTTATAAGGTCCTTTTAAACGTCACATATATGATTAAATTCAATTAAAGCTACCGCTGGTTCGGAATATCATCTATATTCCGGCAAGAAATTATTTTAATTCAATACATAGTCACAAGAATCCTGTATGAAAATTAACGAATGTGAGCTCGTTTTTGTATCATAAATATATGATTTATTTTGTTAAAAGATGTTAATGTTTTAATTTAACATATGATTTTTTAGATAAACGATGATGAAGAGACGAAAAAACTACAAAAATAATATACATAAAATTCACACCAGAAAATGCAGCGCAATTTGAAGAATTTAGAATATAATTAATATTATAAAATAAGCCATGCTCGCAGTTTCATCATTTTTATTATATTTCATTAAGACTACGAACATGTGTGATTTTTTTAATTGTGTAAAAATTATCTTACCAAACAAAAAATTACAAGGTGACAGATGAAACGGAATTAAATTAATAATGAACGAATACAAAAAATCGAATTTCAAATTAATGATACAATGTAAATTGAAAAAAGAAAAACAACGCAACACTTAATAAGCCCAAGGCGAAATCACTCGAAACTTACGTCATTAAGAAAGTTAATTAAGAAAAGAGGCTTTATCAGAAAGTTCTTGATTCATGCCGTTACGAGGATTCCATTAAAAATTGAATCGAAGCTACTGAGGATATACGTACCAATGAATAAGGCATAATTTATAGAAATGTTACTTAAAAAAAAAAACATGGCGATTATTGTATACAAATTTATATATATCGTTTTTATGTAGGGGTGTGATTGTAACAAAAAGCCGAGATGGCCAAGTGCTAACCACTTGGCGCGTGAATCTTAACTGATGAACGTGAGTTCAAACCCGGACAAGCACCACTGAATTTTCATATGCTTAATTTGTGTTTATAATTCATCTCGTGCTTGATGGTGACGGAAAACATCGTGACGAAACCTGCATGTGTCTAATTTCATTGAAACTATGCCACATGTGTATTCCACCAATCCGCATTGAAGCAGCGTGGTAAAATAAGAATAAAAAAAAGTCGAGATGGCCCAGTGGTAAGACCGCGTGAATCTTAACCGATGATCGTGGGTTCAAACCCGGGCAAGCACCACTGAATTTTCATATGCTTAATTTGTGTTTATAATTCATCTCGTGCTTGATGGTGACGGAAAACATCGTGACGAAACCTGCATGTGTCTAATTTCATTGAAACTATGCCACATGTGTATTCCACCAATCCGCATTGAAGCAGCGTGGTAAAATAAGAATAAAAAAAGTCGAGATGGCCCAGTGGTAAGACCGCGTGAATCTTAACCGATGATCGTGGGTTCAAACCCGGGCAAGCACCACTGAATTTCATGTGCTTAATTTGTGATTATAATTCATCTCGTGCTTTACGGTGAAGGAAAACATCGTGAGGAAACCTGCATGTGTCTAATTTCACTGAAATTCTGCCACATGGGTATTCCACCAACCCGCATTGGAGCAGCGTGGTGGAATAAGCTCCAAACCTTCTCCTCAAAAAGAGGAGGGGAGGCCTTTAGCCCAGCAGTGGGACATTCACAGGCTGTTACGGTGTTACGGTAAAATAAGCTCCAAACCTTCTCCTCAAAAGGGAGAGGAGGCCGAGGCCCAGCAGTGGGATATTAACAGGCTGTTACTGTACTGTACTGTACTGATTGTATCTACCGTATAGATTTTGATAGGTGGAAAAAGTATCTACTGAGATTTTGCCGGTTATTTTTATATTTAGTTTTGGAATGTAATACATTTTATTCGATAATTAAATTTGCATATTAATTATAATGTGAAGTCAGAAGCTATACATTCTATTGAATAATAAATAATAAAATGACTATTAATGATGATGTATTAAATGTCATGATGTTAATAAAAAGTAGAATTATCAGTTCATTACAGAAATGTTGCAAGCTCAAAATTTTAAATTGATCAGCCTTTTTGTAAAAGCAACATTAGTAATCTATATATATAAAAGAAAGTCGTGTTAGTTACACTATTTATAACTCAAGAACGGCTGAACCAATTTGACTGAAAATTGGTAGGGAGGTAGCTAAGAACTCGGAAAAGGACATAGGATACTTTACCCCGTTTTTTTTTTTTTTTTTGGTTCCTGGTTTTCCGGATGTGCGTTCCACTGATGCTCTTGGTCGTATATATACAGTTCATCCTAAGAATGATGAATGCTTCTATTTGCGATTGTTGTTGGTTAATGTGCATGGGCCAACGTCATTTGAGTCACTACGGACTGTTAATGGTACAATATTTCCAACATATCGTGCTGCATGTGAAGAACTCAAGTTACTAGAAAACGATACCCATTGGGATACTACAATCGTTGAAGCCATTATCTCTGCATCTCCAAGTCAGATACGTACATTATTTGCTATCATCATTTCGACATGCTTTCCATCGAACCCATCTAACCTGTGGCACAAATACAAGGACAATATGGCAGAAAATATTTTACATCAAATTCGTGTCAGTTCAGGAAATTCCGATCTTGAAATGAATGAAGAGATACATAATCGGGCCTTGCTCTTGATCGAAGACATGTGTTATCTCATGTGCGGTAGTTTATTAGTCAGGTTAGGAATGCCAGCGCCAAATTGTGAAATGAATGACGCATTTAATCGAGAATTGGAACGGGAACGTGAATATGATCACCAGGAATTAGATTTAGTAGTTCAAACGAATGTACCCCTGATGAATCCCTAACAAAAAGAAGTTTATGATACAATAATGAAGCCAATTGATGATGGAAACGGTGGAACGATGGCTTATACAGGTGACTGGTGAATTAGGATCAATATTTTAGGAGCATAATCGGTACATGATTCTCATTCGAATTATGTAAAAAAAATAGGTACTTAATTTTTGACCAAATTTACAAAAAAATTACTTTAAATAAATAAAGTGTGGACATATTTCCGCGGCGCGTGCGGCGTTGTGTTTGCCCCCCGCAACCCCTGCCCCGCGGCTTATTAGTATTAGTAGGTTAGTAGGTTAGTCGGGCGAGCGCCGCCGTAAGGTTCGTCCATCTTCCCGCGCGCGCGCCCCTAGCGATCGATCTTACGCGTATACCTAATGTTTCGTGTGTGAGTGTGACCCGTAATTAGTAATTAGGTATGGCTTATCAATACACAAATGCAGAATAATGTGAGTACTGTGAGTAGTAAAGTGACCCATTCGTGTTAAAGCGTGTGAAAGACAATATGCGTAAACGTGCCGAACTGTGTATCACACGAGCAGGAGCTCACTTTGAACATTTGTTAAGGTTAGTGTAGTTATGTAGGTAAATAGGTAGTTAAATGATTGACAATCGTTGTAAATAAGTGTGTGTAAAAAAGTGATTCAATTTTTAAATACGCCGGAAATACCAAGATAGGTAAACAGTTAATTTTTGTCCCAAGTTCATATCATTTACCTAGTCAACAAATTTGTTGCTTAAACGAGTGAAATATTTTGGTATTTTTGCCTGTTCTAAGCCAGGTTTAAAGTATGAAGGGGGATTGGATCATGCTTGTTTATCAAAGGTAGCCTGCTACCCTGTTAACACGCGGCGGCGTTTGGACGTAGGGAAAGTACCGCGCGATAACTAAATGTACCTAACGGTGTTGTGTCGTCAGCGCAGCTAGGGCGTCCACATGACGCGTAATTAATTACATAACTTTTGGTTAACTTTACTTAGAAGTTTATTAATATTTATGTTATATGTATTTTTTTTTGGTCATATATGGTCGTCAAATATCACGTCCTTAAGTATTGATACTAATTCACCAGTCACCCTGTATTTCCTGGATGCCCCTGGTGGAACTGGCAAGACATTCCTCATGTCAGTAGTTTTAGCCACTGTTCGTGCAAGATCCAACATTGCGGTTGCAGTTGCTTCTTCTGGTATAGCAGCCACATTGCTAGAAAGATGTCGTACGGCACATTCTGCATTGAAATTGCCGTTAAATCTTCAATCTATTGAAGAACCAACATGCAACATTACAAAGCGCTCCGCTACGGCCAAAGTTTTATCAGAATCGAAGATCATCATCTGGGACGAATGCACAATGGCGCACAAACGTGCATTGGAAGCACTTAACCGAACTTTGAAAGATCTACGTAATGACTCGAGATGTTTTGGAGGAGCATTGATTTTACTGTCTGGTGATTTCCGCCAAACATTGCCAGTGATTCCCAGATCGACTGCTGCTGACGAAATAAACGCTTGCCTTAAATCATCGAATCTATGGCGCTATGTTAAGAAACTTCAGCTAACAACAAACATGAGAGTTGCCTTTACTGAACGATACATCTGCTGAAGATTTCTCTGAGCAATTGCTAACTATCGGCAATGGTCGAGTACCCGTCGACGAATCGAGCGGATTGATTTCATTTCCTCCGAATTTTTGTAACTTTGTCTCATCAAAATACGAACTCATCAACAAAGTATTCCCAAACATCATGACTAACCTCAAAAATAATGAATGGTTGAGTGAGCGAGCAATTTTGGCAGCTAAGAATAAAGATGTAGATGACTTAAATTACATAATTCAGGATGACATCATTGGTACACTGCATTCTTTCAAATCTATTGACTGTCTAACAAATGAAGATGATGCCACCAACTATCCCATTGAATTTTTAAACTCCTTGGATGTACCTGGCTTACCACCGCACAATTTACGACTAAAGATTGGTTCTATAGTAATCATGCTTCGAAACTTAAACCAACCAAAATTGTGCAACGGAACACGTTTGGTGGTAAGTAAATTGATGAACAATTTGATTTACGCCACAATTCTCAAAGGAAAATTCAAAGGTGAGGAAGTTCTCATTCCGAGGATCCCGATGATCCCAACCGACATGCCATTTCAGTTTAAACGGCTTCAATTTCCGATCCGTCTAGCATTCGCCATGACTGTAAATAAGTCACAAGGCCAATCGTTGAAAGTTTGTGGTCTTAATCTCGAACACCCATGTTTTTCCCATGGCCAATTATATGTGGCATGTTCACGTGTCGGAAGACCTTCCGCGTTATTTGTTTTCGCGCCTAATGAAAAAACAAAAAATATCGTTTATCACAAGGTGCTACAATAAATGGCAAATAAAGAATAATTGAATAATTATATCTTTTTTATTTACAATTACCCTAAGTTAAAAATTAAAAAAATGTGATAATGTGATATTGCCTTCAAGGTGGAACAAAGTTCACCGGGTCAGCTAGTAATATATATATGAGAATAATATATTTATGTTTTTTAAGTCTGGCAATTATGCCTGTGTTATAGGTAACAGCTGACTGATAAACATATGCACATAATTATATAATACTATGTTATTATAAATGCATAAAACGGGACGGGAATTAAATCTGCACTGCACAAGCGGCTGAGTCAGTTGGAGCAGTTTGTTATATATAATAGTACTTATACTCTTCTTCTTGTATTTCAAGTCCACTAACTAAATTAAATTCTGATAGCATTTTATAAAGAAATCAAACCAGAAAATTATTAGCAATTAAGAAAAACGACTAAGACATTTCTGTCTCTGATATTTTCATCCCAACAACTTCCTGGTTCGAATGCGCTCGGAAAATTGTTAACGCGTATAAAATACGATTTTTATTTAACTGCATCAGCTTTTGAAGTCGCATCCTATCTAATTTACTCGGTACATTCAATTATATGCTCTATGTATACACTTTAACATTCATTTCCCTTTGTGTTACATGTTTGTTAAGTCATTTTGATTCTTACGATGTATTATGGTCGATTTTCAATGTATCTCACCTCATTCCACTCAGGTAAGGCTTCACGCGTCGTACTGTGATTTAGGTCTTCATAAGATACTAGGTTTTTAATGTACGCATGGCTTTATGCCGTTCAACTCTACTATTCTGGTAACTGACATTTAATGTCCCATAGCTGAGCTCGTTTGAAGGGAATTCCTGGAGTGGCGTCAAACCTTGACGATGTTATCCTTCAGCACCAGAATAATGCAAACAATGATTTGAAATTTGAGAAATTATCAATAATTAGAAACTTTAAGACGTGATTTAAAATGCTTAAGTTTCATATGCATTTTTTTTATTAATGTAAACCAGAGCTGAGTGGGATAAAATGGTACAACGATTATAGATAATCTTCTACAACGATATATCTTCTTACAGCATTTTTAACATAATTGAAACTTAGTATAAAATTAAAGTATCTGTTAAGATATAATATGGCAAAAGCCGAAATGGCCTAGTGGTTAGAATGCGCGAATCTTACTCTCTACCGACGATCGTGGGTTCAAACCCGGGCAAGCACCACTGAATATTCATGTGCTTAATTTGTGTTTATAAATCATCTCGTGCTTGACGGTGAAGGAAAACATCGTTAGAAAACCTGCATGTAACTAATTTCATTGAAATTCTGCCACATGTGTATTCTACCAAGCCGCAGCGTGGTAGAATAAGCTCCATACCTTCTCCTTGAAAAAGGGAATGCCATAGCCCAGCAATGGGACATTAACAGGCTGTTACTGTACTGTACTATACTGTACTGTATAATATAGCATAACAAAGAATACATTTTTTTCCCAAAATTGTCTGAATCTCACTACAAAAAAAATTTAAGGTGTAGAGAAACAAGAATATTTTAAGAATAGGAAACTTTAGCATAAATTTATTAAAATATAAAACCTCATCCGCAATATATTTTTCTGGGTCATGATAAAAAAAAAATTAACAAACCTATATTAACAAAGAAGACATCATTATTTTTTAATTTAAATATAGAACAAACGTGGAACCAATCCGCAGATAATGCGAACTTAGTAAGGTTTTATTGTATTGATTAAACTAGATCGGCTCTTTGTAATTCAAGTTCCAGTGTCTATTTTGCATAGAAAATTATAATGCAAAGATAGAATTTTATTATACTTTATCTTTTTAATATCATATTAAACATCAATTAACGTTAATATTTTTATGAATCTTTATAAGATACTTTAACGTTAAAATAAAGTAATACACAAACATTTTTCCTTTAAATTATTATTAACTCGGGGAATGTTCTTTGGCGTTTATTTTTAATATTTTTATAGCTATATCGATTTTACTTTGATTTATTTATTAAAAAGATATTCCAATTAAGACATACATAA
Organism: Nymphalis urticae; assembly: GCA_905147175.2. Taxonomy (NCBI): domain Eukaryota; kingdom Metazoa; phylum Arthropoda; class Insecta; order Lepidoptera; family Nymphalidae; genus Nymphalis; species Nymphalis urticae. The sequence goes on along the minus strand of LR990004.1, from coordinate 8,811,953 downwards.
GATGGTTAACGAATATTACAAATACAAAAGTGAGCCTGTTATGCTTTTACTTCTTATCATCATGAAATTTTGCAAAACGTTGTTAGAGGTAAAAAAGACCATGGGGTAATAAAGCCATAACACGTGGACGAAGCCACGGGAGAAAACTAGTACATTTATATATCATCAAAGCCTTTTTATTGCAATAAAGCAATAAAAAGGCTCAACAATATAATATAATGCATTCATTCCGTATATTATATCTAATTGGCTCTTCACAAAAAGAGATGAAATATTTTATGTATTTAAATTACGAGCTCTGAAAACTTTATTATATAAGAAACTTTATGTACATTTACTTTAAATATAAATTCCTATTAAAAGGCTTTATAATTTTTTTTAAATAAAGTTTTATAAGAAATCAATATTATGAGTATTATTTATTTATATAGTGGTTTTTATTGGGTAAAAAAAATAGTTTTTAAATAAAAGAACGCCTAATTTCTGTTACCTTTTTTTCTTGTCTAAGTTATTTTCTCTCTGTTTCCGCTTCGATAGTAAATTATTGTTATTTGCTGAGCAAGCACCCGTGACTAGAATAAGCTGGCTTAAAATTGTGTAAAAAACGTAGTATGTTGCCTATTTTAGAATTTCTATGGAGCTAAATGTCGAAGCTTTTTTTTATTCTAATTTTTTGCTTAGACGCGCTGTAAGTCTCGATCGTTCGAATTTCAAATTAGTTGGTTTTTCTTTTATTTATATTAACACTTAGATTAAATTGAAAAACATACGTTTGTTTACTATTATTATTAAGATACTAAATTAATAGGCAACTTTTATATTATTTTCTCTACAAATGTTACGTTTATATAATTTAGCAGGTTAATACGTTGAATATTTTTGAGATATATAGTTTAATATGCTGACGTAGTCGGAAAGTGTCGGTCCAAACGCTTTTGAAGCGAACGCTGCCAAAACTAAAACAGATAAACAAAACTTTGTATGAGAGAATTGTTTGTCTCCTTAATGTCTAAATATAATCAACAACATATGCTCGTATTATTTATAGGAAAAACAAAACACATTTGTGAAAAAAGAGGGAAAATTTTAAGTGAATTGTCAAAAGGATTTATTTATCGGACTGCCAACAATGTATACAAGACATATTCAATTATGACATAGTATGTTATACATTAATAGTATATATTAATCACTGCATACCGAAGGTAACAGAATGTGTATCAAGTGTATCAATCAATAAGATAAAAGTAAGTAAGTAACAGCCTGTTAATGTCTCACTGCTAAGGCCTAAGGCCTCCCCTCCCTTTTGAGGAGAAGGTTTAGAGCTTATTCCACCACGCTGCTCCAATGCGAGTTGGTAGAATACACATGTGGCATAATTTCAACGAAAATAGACACATGCGGGTTTCCTCACGATGTTTTCCTTCACCGTCAAGCACGAAATGAATTATAAAAATAAAAAAAAACATTAACATAATTTATCAGAAAAAATAATTAAGAATGGTTCAAACAGTGATAAGTGAAATGTGGTTGAACGTCAACCTTCTTCATACTTATGTATAGATGATAACGTTGATTACATGTAGAGATTATAATGACTAAGCTCAAACACACACACACACACAAATATTCATTCTAATTACTCTCTGCGTTCATAAACTAACAGATGTGCACTGCCCTCGTACTTTCAGGCACGCTGATAATTAGTCGCGAATGTCCTACACTACGCTTAACTTAAGATGGATTGTGCTACCGTCCTTTTAACCTCCGGTTTATGGATGGATTTGCTCGCGTCATATTTAAAAATAATAAAATACCAATTTCTATACTTCTTTCTTCAAATTTTCATAAAAACTTTCATTCTCTTTACAAAATGTTCATAAAACCTTTTTCGTTCTAACCTACTATGTAAAAGGAAACGTATGCAATTTTTTAAGAAGCTATCTCAAGTAGTTGTGCGTTTATATGATAGTCAGCCAGTCAGTTATTCTTTCTTATGATATATAAATATATTAGTCAGGTTTGGCTCACCTTCTTGAGGAAGATGGCAGCCAGGATGATGCGCTGCCATGCGCGCTAACTCGGAATGCAGGGAGGCAAGATCAGCTTTCGACCTCTGAAGAGAGCTCTGCCAAGCCACGAGCAGAGCATAGCACGGAATGGATGCGTTTTATTAAACCGGTCCTGTAACCTCTCAGGTCCACGATGAAGATCTGTACAAGATTTAACCCTGTTTTTTTAGATTAACAAATAACACAACTACTTTCTGTTTTTTTATGTTTTTTTTTTTCAAAAATCATAAGCGGATTAGTGACTTATCCTGGGAATTTAGGACGTGTGTTGTTAATACATTAAAATATCAGACAACAAATACTTACCGTCATTATATGCACAAATGCTGATGTGATTAATAAATAAACAAACTTTTGTGATCTGTGATTTGTGAACTGAACTTGTTGTGATCTAAGAATATTAATGAAATTAGCAAGAGGTTTAATTTACTACAAAAACTTTGGATACTTTCTGTTTTTTAAACAAAAACTTCTTTCTTTCACATATTTAAGAGATTTATTACTTCGTTAACATGGTAATTGAAATACTTTAAAATACTTTATTGTACATCAATTAAAAATAGAAAATACATTCAATGTCCTTACATTACCTTATGGATACATTACAATTATTTAATGGGTACAAGCGCCTGAACTAGGCAGAGTCTGTGTCTCAGACGCTCGTCTCTTCCGATAACGTTGTGCAAGTCTAAAAGTGACATGCTTAAATTTATTACACTTTAATATTAGAAGAAGTCGGTGGTAGTACTGCGTTTATGATAACAAAACCTTTTTCGATCTACCGACTTATTTACAATTTGTTCGGTTAGACAGTAAATGCGAACTTCCACACATTTTTCTGTTATTATATTTAATCAAAATATATGTACATTTTTTTGTACAGATTGCTGATATCTTGATACGAAATTTGACAATGTTTTTACTTCTTATATTTATTCACATTACTCTCTATACAATCCCTTGAGAATCTTCGAGAACGCTTTACTAGAATCCATCTGAATCTCCTTGTCGTTTCAATACACAACTTCTGTTGCATATCCTATCTCACTCTCCTGATTTTTATTTTCAATGCTTTACTATATATCATGATGAGCCGGTTGGCGTAGTTGGTAGATACTTGCCTTTCACGCCGAAGGTTGTGGGTTCGATTCCCACCCAGGACAGTCTGACCCTGAGTCTGGGTGTAATTATCTATATAAGTATGTATTTAAAAAAGAAAAGTATTATAAGTATTATATCAGTTGTCGGGTTTCTATCGTACAAGCTCTGCTTAGTTTGGGATCGGATGGCCGTATGTGAATAATGTTCCAGGATATTATTATTATTAATAATTCAGAGAGACTCTGGAAATCATTGTCGCATTTTGCTTGCACATACAAGTCCATTTTCATTCTTAAGAAATAGTTATAACAGCATTTTTAGGAATTATTCCAATTCGTTTTTATGTATAGTATTTCTGTTTGCTATTTCGATTTATATAAAATTTCTTATGTAATTTTTTTTGCTTGTTACATTATTACATATATTTGAGAACAAAAGGCAACAATGCATGTCCTTTATATTTAGTTCTCTAGATAGTTCTTGACATTTTTTGATCCTACTTTATTTCCGGTACGTAAAATGAAGTGTAAAATATATTTTATAGTAATGTTTCTTTTAATAACACTTATGTTTTTCAAAAACATTACACTTATTTTCAAAAATCTGTTGAAACAAAAACTAATTCAAAAACAGAATAAAAATTGTATTGCTTAAAATCATTTATCACGACACATTCAATTGGATACATAGCAATTCTGAATGTAAGCCACACACTTAAAACAATGAGAGTTTTACCGCAATTGATTGTTACAGTAACAATATCTAGAACGGCGTGCATTACATAGCTTTCGAGATACATATATTTACAATTCGCCGCTTTGGTGTAATGGCTAGCTTGAACAGCTGCAGATGTCGAGAACCTGAGTTCGAAGCACGGGTCAATTATTAAATTTGGGTTCTTCTGTCAAGGACGAATCGAATCCTAAATGTGGTGATCCGACAGAGAACCAAGGTTATCGACATAGCCCAAAGAATTAGTAAGCTGAAGTGGCAGTGGGCTGGACACATATGTCACAGAACCGACGACCGTCGGAGTAGACGTGTTCTGGAGTGGAGACCAGGCCTTGGCAAACGTAGCATAGGACGCCCTCCAGCTAGGTGGAGTGACGATATATGCAAGGTGGCTGGTAGCAGTTGGAGATTGAGAGCTGAGGATCGATCTCAGTGGCGTGCCATTGGAGAGACCTATGTCCAGCAGTGGACGAGAAAAGTGTGATGATGATGTCAAAGACTTCATTCCGCGTCTTAGGAGTGAACGTAAGATCTTGCGTCATTGAAATTAAATAAATGGAGTATTTATGCAATGCACACACAAATAATAAAATAGCGGCCAATCTTTAGGATTGGGCACCGTTATCAAAATCTGATCAGGAAAATATAATTATTACTTGCGATTTGCTTAATTAAGAACTATGTTAAAATTAAAATAAAATTCGATGTTTGTAAAATACAGAATCACTAACCATTTCATCAGTTTGTATGTAAAAGCAATTCGGTATTCAAATACAAGCCACAAATATTTCAAACGCTAATACTGCGGTTACAGACTAACATATGTGTGCAGCATTTTTAGTCGCAGCGATTAGTCACAACAATCTGCAGTACGAGATTGATTGAGAGAACGGTCAGAACTTTTGGTAATGCGGTTTAGACCACAACAATACCGCCAATGTCAATGTTAGTTGGTAGAATAGAAGAGGTTAAAGAAAAACTTTTATGTAAAGTTTTAAATCACTACAGCTTTTGATTCTTTTCTTAAAAAACAATGTATATGAACAATGCCTGTCATCAAAGAATTATTAGTAGTTCTGTTTTTCTCTGAAGTTTAGCGAACAGCTTGTGTGAAAAGAGCCATAAAAGCCAAAAATATCACGATCAAACGTTTAAGCTATTGAAAACTTATATTGAAATATAAAACTGTATCTTTGTTTATCGCGCACAAAGAAATTTGGCAACTCCTTTCTTTGTCGCACTTCCAAAAAATGGAATACCTTACCAGCTCACGTATTCCCCTCCTCTTACGACCCGGGCTCCTTCAAACGAGGCGTGAAGAGGCATCTTGCGGGCCGGCAAGGCGAGGGCGGCTAGTGCAGAACCTTCTTCCCGACTGTACTGGCCGTCCTCGCGTTTGGACTCTACTACCACTTAACATCAGGTGGAGTAGAGTCATTTGCCCTCCCGGCAAATATAAAATATATATATATATATATATATATATATATATATATAAAACAAAATATACTGTTCAATAATCGAGATTAATTTTCAAAAAGTACTAGCAATAATTCAGTTTAAAAATCGATTGATATTTCAAAGTGAGTTTGATTTTGTTTAAATCCAAATAATTTGAGAACCCTCGACTCAACTTTATAGTGACATGATATGTGCTTCTATACGAGTCACGCCACTGACTTAACAAAAGAGTATTTTGAAGGATTTATGAAAATAATAGGACGTTGGAGAAAGGCCGGTTTACGGATGAGGAAACTGAAAGATTACTTGATGAAACTGTAAAGCACTGTAGGACAATACCAGAATCAAACAATTGAAGTAAGTTTCCTCGTTGTTAAGCCGTAAAAACGATATAATTTTTTGTGCTTAAACTTTGGATGAAAAATTATCAAGTTACTGAATCACGCTAACGTTTGGTTCACCACAATTTATATAGGATACTTTGAAACTTGGATTTATTTAAATTACACTGTAAAGTGTCAAAGGAACTACGAAATTGATTTTTTTGATCAAGTCAAACACTTTATGCAAATTAAATGTTTCAGCTTCACCGGTTAAGTGTATAATGTTTTAAGTCATATATTTTTTTTATGAAATCTGTAAAGATTTTGAAAAAAAAGATCCTATATGCAACATGATGTTAGATCAAAAATGTATTAACGCCAATCTCTTTCAACTATAATGCCTAAAAAAATACATGTTAAAGCATGATTTTCGTGAGCTGTTGTTACATGGTTTTTCATTGTGATTTTACTAAAAGATTTATCATTGTGTAAGTATGAATAAGAAAGAACAATTAATACCTAATATATTTTTTTATTCTTTGATTGTGTCAAAGTGTCATTATTATACAGCCTTAACCTATTCAGTACATTTGTTTTATTGGTTGTAGTCTCCAAAATATAACATATAATTGCTGGAACATAGCAACAACGTATTAACGTTTAACGGTGGAATACATGACAGTGGTAGACCTACATGTCTTGCACACTGCTCAATGTCAATATGTTTCGTCGTCGTTATATGTAATTATTTTACTCAGAAACTGTATTTAAAATGAAAAAAAAAAACACGATTATTTTGCTTCGCTAATGTCGCTGCTACAAACGATTTATGGAGAAAGTACATGTTCAAGTCAAAACAATTTACATTCGGAATATTTTAAAAGGCAAATGCATCATAAATATTCATTTAGTATTTAAGGTGTTATGTACCTTATGGAAAAAGGTAACACACGAAACGATAAATTAAAGTGTAAATTGTACTTACCTACAGAAAAAAAAGTAAAAACTTAATTATATTCGAACATTTTCATAAAATATTACGTTAGCGACGGTAATAAAAATGAAACATTAACAATAATATTCTGGTTGCTGAATTTACGAAACGACTAGGTTGTGGAAAGTGCGCGGAATCGGCTAAGCTGTAGCGTAGACATTTCAGGATAGCAGATTGGCGCGAGCTTGCGTCGAGTATACACGTCCCCGTCAACTGTAGATCGATCGAGCGACCGGTCGGGCAACGCGTCCGAGTAATTGTTTCCGTTCGTGGTTTTTTTGTGAAACTAAAATGTTTAGTTAACTTGTGCTTTGTGGATTGTGAATGGGATGAAAGAGTAAGTAGTTTTATTAAGTTTGTTCGTTGTTTGTTCTTTAATCGGAATGAACGTTTTGTTTTCAATCTATTTGATTATAAAATTAAAATCGGATAAAAAAAATAATTTTGATCATTTTTTTTTGTTTTGATTTTTTTTTAAGCTCTTGATTAACTTATTCTTGTTACTGTTACTAAAGGAAATTATATTACGAAAGAGACAAAACATATTTTTCTATCCAAATAATATTTGAAACCACGTTATAAGTAAAGATTTTTATCAATGCCTGAAAGACGCTCCATTTATTTTCCATTTATATTCCATTACATTTTAAATAGATGATAAAAAAACAACCATTACTATATACTGATAAATTTATTTAAAAAAGCCTCAATTATATATTCGTTTTATTCTTGTGTTATATAATCTAATATGACTTCGTTATTTTATTACACATAAGATATAAAGAGATATTTATTTTTAATCCTATAAAAAATGTGTCTAATTAAAACAGATTGACCGTTAAAATCGACCGTAATCTGATTCCGTTTCTATTAAATTTAATTTAATTTCGGCTTATAGTGAGTGAGGGTTCTTCCTACCTGGCGAAAAGCCAGTGCAGTCAGTTTGACTTATAAACATAAATATGTGTGTAATTTAATTTATGGCTAATAGATGTCGCTATGATGAAAAAATTCAAGCTATCGTTTGGTTTACTAAAACAAATATGATAAGTATGAAATCAACAAATTTAAAACCTACCAGCATACGAGCAGAATTATAAATTACCAATATTTTTTTAGTAAATAGTAATTTATAGTTTTAATATATGCTGGTTTATAATTGCTTAGCGGTATAAGTTAAAAAAACAGTTTGTCTCTGTCTGTCATCCTTGTTTCGACATTAGAATAAAGATGATAGCAATATTTAACTAACCTACACAGGCATTATAACAAGACTGTAGCTTCGAGTGGTTTTTAATTATTGCAATGATTTTATTTAATAACTGAACATTATGTTTATGTTACTACATAAACCTACTGGTCTCACCCGTGACTTTGTCCGCGTGTTAAGAGGAGGGTGGGGTAGGTTAGGTAGGTATGTGTATTATAAAAAAGTACTTAGTCCTTTCTTGGTACTTAAGCTTGCTTCCGACCATATTACATCAACATTGCTTCAATTACTTAGCAATAATAGCGTAGCAGCTATTTTCGCATTTATAATATTGGTATACATTATGTGTTTTATACATTTTGACATAGATTTTGAAGGATAATTAGCCGTGGTATACCACGTGGTAACTACTTATTTTTATACGAGTTATATACATAGTTATTTACTCTTAAGTTTTAGTACTTCAACACAGAACTATTGATGTAATGTATGTCGTTATGTAATTAGTGGTCTTAGTAAGCTGTTGTCGGTTTGTATTCGATAGTTTGGTCTTCATTGCGTCTCAATATTAGACCAAATATATAATTTTCAAGGTCAAGTTTATTTTATGTTAAAATGTTTTAAGCATCGAAGAGCATCTTGTCGGGTATTATATGGTACCAAATAAATAGTATGTATACATGCTACGCAAATAGGGAATAAAGATGGTATGACGGCTTAAGAGAGTGTCATGCCTTTTGGCAGCAAGGTATGCTAATCGCTCTTACTCGCTAATTTATGTTTTTAATTTTAGACTTTTTAATATGAGAAATTCCATTAGTAGTTCGAGATTAGGAAGATGGCAGTGATATTATTCCGGCGCCCAATTCTTTTCCTATCGTGTCGGATTGCCTTGTCGTAGGATTGTAACTGGGAAAGAAATAGAAAGGGAGAGAAGGGACAGTGCAGCAGTGTACCTTAAAATCTCCCACGCAGTAATTCCTCTTAATACTATTCATGATCGAAATCAACCAGGAAGAAACTTGCATTGGCAAGTATCACGATTTAATAAAAAAATTACAACTAATTCAAATGAAAATAGCATTGATCTAGTTTTCGTTCTGTAATTTCATTCCAGCTTCATTAAGAAAATATTTATTCAATGAAGAATAGGATTATATCTTTTTTATAATTAACCACAGCAATTAGCTATCGCATTTTGACTTCTTAATGAGATTATGGTGCTGATTTATGGTAATGGAGGCCAAAGGCAAGCTGGTCGTTACTTCACCCACCCTCTTTGAAAGTACGTGCTCTCGAAGTCTTGTAACAGACATCAGTGAAGTTGAAATCGTTGAGGTAGAGAAACTATAAGATTCGTCCCTTTTTACTCGACTATGAAGACTAAGAGTGGGTAACAACTTTATATAAATTTTCGAAAATTTTCGTTTCTTAAGCGAAAAGAATAAAATTGGTAAATGATCATTTAACATTAGGCTTGAAATATATTTCATACTGAGTGTTTCACGCTGGTTTTTAGTGGATATTCCAGCGTATGCATTTTTCCAGCGGAATGAACAACAAAAAATTGCTTCTTAAAAGTTGTATCTGCACTCATTGGATTTTAGTAAGTATTAGTAATTTCTCAAAAGCATTGTTGAGATTGATTATTAAAAATTTAAGAATCATAATAACAGTATCTATGCAAATGAAAGCTATCTTAAATTAAATATTAATAAATGGTAATACTATATTACATTATATATAAACATGAATGTGATAGTTGAAACTTTTCCGAACTTACTGAAAGTTTTGAAAAACTAAAATCTGTGAAAGTAAATTACAATGAAAAGTTATATGAATTGAAGCATTGAAAACGTTAGAACTCGAATATTTTCAAAGTTTACCATCAAACTAGTTCGTTTTTCTTTTGTAGGGTTTTGCAATTATATATTATTATTTAATTATTCAAATATTACCAGTAAAGTTATCATATACATACATATATTCCACATAATAGTAAATAAGTTTACGTATCAACTCGAAAAGAGCATGCTTTTGAAAAAACATGCTACTGAATAGCATAGGTCTATTTTTTATGGAGTACATACCAAGGAGCAATGCTAATGAGCATATGACCTAGTGGCAAACATACTTTAATAGCTTGGCATGTATTCTAGGCATTATAGTCTATAACAATCTGTGCACCAGTTTTAGGAATCAATAATTTCTAGTAAATGTTCTTTCTTACTTCATAAAACCTTATAATTTTTTATTTACTAGGTTTCATATTTTTATTTATAAACCGATTTGAATATTTATTTTAGCGTTAAATTTACATTGTTAAGATTGAAACGTAATTGAGAATAATTTATGAAGACAAATTTATTTGTTTTTGGCAAAAAAAAATACAAAAATTAGTGTTTCTTTTTAAATTTGTTTGGAATTCTTACTACTGTGATACCATTTTATCGATCTTATTTTTTACAGAAATAGTATTTGTAATATAATTTTAGTAATTAGAGAACACAGGCACAAGAAATAGTTTATTAAATTTTTAGATCGTCTATTTATTGAGAAAGGTAATACCATCACGATGGTAAAATAGCAATGCTCAACATAGTGATACCAGGCAGTTGACCTTAATGTTACTTACTCACATATTCGAATCTTGCTAGGCATTCGCAATTACAATAATAACGCTATAAGCAGCAGTAATATAAAGTTTGTTAAGCGGATAAGGACAATGACGTCATTCACATTAAGTCTTCAAAAATATTAAAGGTCCGCATGTTTACGATGTAAACTATCGACGATTCCTTTTGTCACCATCTTAATTTGTTCGGTTTAGATGCGGCATCTGTTACAAATTCGTGCCCAATTTAACCGTTTGCTCACAAAGTTGATTTTAATTAAAATCATCGGCCAAGCGTACCCTCAAAATTAGTAGCAAGGGGTTGATAATTTGGGATCGGCAAATATTTGGCGTGGACGGTGACCCGACATCTAGTGTCACTTTGTGACACAGTATTATATTAGGTCTACTATTTACTATCAAGGACGTTATATCTTTCTTTTTTCTCAATTTTTCTTATATTTATTTGTTCTGCTGGAGCAATATTAACGTGATGTACATCTATAATTAATCAATTTGTAATGTGTGGTTGTTCTAGATGACGTCTAATCTACTCTGTTGTTTCCGTTATCTATATGAACGTGAAGTAAAGTCAGCCTTATAATCATGTATACATGATATTAGGCTAAATAATTCATATAATGAGCATACATCACACACAATCTAACTTCAAACGTTTTCTTGAAACAATAAGCCTTTATGCGAAAAGAAATAATAGAAACAGTGAAACGAAAACTATGTTGGATTTAAAAAAGGAACGCTTTGAGAAGTAAACGCCATGTTGTAATTAGTGCATTAAAAGCTGCCTTTGAGACTGCCTTTACACACGGAGTATTTCTTAAAACAAAAATACTCACATGTTTAACTTCTAAGACTGAATATATTATCTTAACAAAACATACCAGAAATGGACCCAGTGGTTAAGCACGAGTACCATAATCGAATATTTCGGGCTCAAACTAAAGTAGAAGCAGTGTATTCTCATATTGTGTCGAAGAAAAACATCGTCAAGATACTTGTATTCGACGAAATTTTGCTGCTTGTGTATCCATCAACTCGAAATGAAGAATTGCGATGTAATAAACTTCTGCTTAAAATAGCAGAAGGCTTTTACCCAACAATGGGACTCTTACAGGCTCTTACTAGTAGAAACGCTTAATAAATCTTTGATTCAGATCATTATTGGTGTAATATTATTGAAATTAAAACGTTTCTTATTCTTCTCTTTGAATATTAAAAAATATTTTTTTTATTACAAGGCGCTTTCAACACCTAGAAAAGTGGTTCTACCTTCAAGTAACACTGTTTATATAAAAAAAGAAAATCTGTGACGCGGAACGCAGCTTGGAAATTTCTTTCCGGTCATATTACAAAGGCTTGCAAGTCTGTTAAAAAAAACAAATATTTCTCACACTAGTGCGGCTTAAAGAAATCTTTTCTAAAGGGTAAACTTCCAGTTTTTGTTATTAATACTAAGCTTTTTTCATTAATAATATTTAAACAGACAATGGTACGACAGTACAGTACATAAGTAATTATTAAATAGTAAGTTAAGCCTATAAATGTTGCACTGTGTAAAGTGTTCCTTTTCGTAGTAGATTTGAAGGTTAATTTGACACGCTGCATCAAATCGGTTTGGTGGATTCACATTTGACGATTTTATCCAATGCGTGCCGGGCTTGCAATCGCAAGAGAGTAACAATTTGTGCTCTACCTCATGATACCTTTAAGTAAGTAATGACATGGAAATAAATATTATGATGATGATGGTTATGATCATCTCCTTATCGTCTTCCGTCATGATGGCATCTACGCAATCACAGGTTTACTTAATATTCAAAGTGTCAATTTTTATTTTATAGTTTTAAACAACAGATTGATGTACGAGTGTGTAAGCAAAAACATTAAATTCTATATTATAAACGTATCCTTAAAAATGGAAATTTCAGAAACATCATTCTTAAAAACAACCGTCTCGTTGACTATTTCACTTTTAAAGGCATAAAAAATTAACAACGCAACGTTCGAAAATCGTAAATAAACTTATCAATTCCAGATAACAATAGCTTTTTACTTCATTGTTAATCTTTAATGAACCTGTCAACGTCGCCTGAAGTATATTTCCCTTATTTCTGTATTTTCGGCGGCAAAATGCATGTTCGGTCAACCATAAAATCGAAAGTTGTCGGAACAACGAATCGACGCAATTATTTTTTAATTGCAACGAGATTGATGTCACGATGAAATTGTTTATTTATTTTTAGTAAATATTTTATTAATGTATTGTTTATTTAAAATTGAAATTCGATTAAAAATAGCGACGCTGTAAAACGACAGGGAACTGGAAAGCATCTGCACATCATTAAGAGGTATTAAAATCATCTGTCTTGTAAGTTGTAGTAGACAATGTGATTGTATTTTTCATCGAATTTGGGCATAGTGAGCAATCGAAACAGAAACTAGTTACCTAGTAGTAGTAGTACTAGTTAGTATGTGCAAACATACGCCTATTATCTATCCTCACTCTCATAAGCTGAGACGGCACTCCGACTCAAATGAAGCTGATTCAGGCGCAGGATCAGGCCTTGCGTGTTGCGAGGTACTAAGCTTTGAAATGCTATTTAGAATTGCAAGACAGAAATAAAATAAGTTTTATATATATATACGTGGTTGACCCAAGTTTGAACCCAGGACCTTGGATCAGCCTTATAAATTAGCTACTATAAGAACGTTGCATACTAAGACAATAAACAAACTAAAATATATATAATTCTTTTCTCTATAATTATGTTAAACTACTTACCAATTTAGGGCGATGCGAACAGTCGCAAGAAAGACTACTGCACAATTTCGTGACCAAACATAAGTCCAATTCTCTATTATATTACCGGACCGGAGTAAGTTCAGGCCGAGCTTCCATGTTTTCCAAGGCACGGGTTTGTAATCACTGCCAATTTCCAGACTCTAGGCTGCTATTGATATTCTCGACAGAAATACCTATTGAATTACTACGAAACAAAAATATATAACAAATGTATAAAATATATGTGGCCCAAGAACTTATGATCTACGGCCTTATAGCTAGTCATAAGACCAACTAAGAAATATATATAAGTACGATAAATAAAAAAACTAAAAGTTTCATCTCATTTACATATTTCTAACTGAAATATATTTATCCATCTCAAATACCAAACGTTCGTTAAATATTTAAATTAAAATAAAGTTTCGAAGCAGTGACTGTAACTGTTTAAGAAACAACGGAGGAAGCCGAACTCTAATGAAAGCCACTGAATTAGATATACTTCCCAAACACCAGTTTGCAGCTTAGACCGATCTAGCTAAACATGCAATACAGTTAAGATAAAGCAATTGGCATACTGCATTTAAGGCTGACTTAGAGAATTAGAACAATTTCGTTTTGAATTTAGTCTTCTTGATTATAGTTGTTTACAAATGGGTATTTTTTTATTTAATGTAATTTTAAATTTAAATCAACAAGTCGACTTATTCGAGTAAGTAAGTATTTATTTAATAAATTATTAATATAATTTCACTGAAAATTCTTCCACATGTTTATCCATAATCGCGTCTTAAAAATAAAAATAACATTATTTATCACATTAACAATGATGAGATATTTAAAAATAATTATAATAACACGTTAATTTATCGGATCGTCATTTTACAGGATTATATTTAATGTAAAAAGCTGCCACCGATTCTGAATGTGAAGAAGAGAAGAATAGAGAAGAACCGACAAATATATATCCTGTCTGAAATTCAACAACTACTAAATCCACGCTTTTTTTAACATCAATATAATCTTGTTGTTGATTTGTACGCCATCTTAGTAACCATTTCATGATTCCAACGTTCCCTAATTTTTATGAAACTAACTTCTTCTTCTGATTCACGGTTTTAGTTCAAATATATCTTAAATATAAGCCGAGATGACCCAGCGGTTAGAACGCGTGAAACTTAGCCGATGATCGTGGGTTCAAATCTCGGTGAGAACCACTGAATTATCATGTAAGCACATTGTGATTATAATTCATTTCGTGCTTGACGGTGAAGAAAAACGTCGTGAGGAAACCTGCATATATCTAATTTCACTAAAATTCTACCTCATATGTATTCCACCAACTCGCATTGGAGCAAAGTCGCGTGTTTAGCAGCGTGTTTTACCTTTTTTCAAATCTTTTTTTTTATATAAATTATTCGAACTACGATTAACTAGCAAAAGTCTAGAAGGAGTTTTATATTATTATTATTATTAGATACATTTTATATTATTGTTTTAATAAATTCCTACATTTATTTATTACGGTCATTTTATTAGTTACATACATAAGGAAAATCAAACAATACATTTGAAATCGTCTAGTGCGATTCTTATAATTAATATTTACTGTTGCTTTCCCGTAAATTTAATTTCAGATTACTACTAAATTATATTTAAAAAAAACAGTCTTTCTAATATTATCGAATTCAAACGGGACGAGATTAGCATTAAACTCAAATAATGGAAAGACCAACTTGAATAATAACCAAATCAAATACCAAATAATTGGATCGTGATTTCATCGTGAATACATTTATAGATCCTCGTCCCAATACTATTATTTAATTTAAATATATTTTTTTTAAATCAACTAATTTTTTGATGGTGGTCGTGGCTCCAATTTCTAACTGCGCAGGAAGTATTACACATAAATACTGCACAACCGTGTGGTTAACATACTGGAGCAACATTAGCTGCCTCTAAGTTGGTACTGGGAACTTTTTGGCAGTAAGCCCCAAAATAATTTAATTATATTGGCTTGACCTGGGATTCTCAAATCAAACCTTAGGCTCTGCAGACTTAGGATAGCTACCAGACCAACAGGACCAAACATAAGAGCAGCGTTGTAAAATAATTTCAATTTTCTTTTTTATTTTAATCAGAAAAGTCGTATTTCTAGAAGCAATATTCATAATATATTATCTCGTTATACCTCTTTCATCAAACTTCTGACTTTCCTTAAAAGACTCAAAAATATGGCTAATATATTTATTCACTTATTTCGAATCTTTCATCTATAATTGTTATGTGTATATCAATAACAATTACTCAACCTTCTAACACTGTTTCGGTAAAGAATTCTTCTTTTAATTCTAATTTTAAAAGAAAAATCTTTTAAAAAAATATATTAAAATTTTACCGTTTTATTGTTTTTTTCTATTTAATTTACCGTGAATTACTTAGTTCTTTTTATTTAAAATAGGAAGGTATGTGATTCGAACAGATATAGATATTGGCAATAGTAGAATGGTAGCATTCACTCACATCGTCATGCACCGCCATCTTTGGGAACTAGGATGCTACGTCCCTTGTGTCTGTAGTAACACTGGCAATCTCATCCTTCAAACCGAAACACAATACAATACCTACAATGCTAAGGATTACTTTTCGGGGGTAGAATATGTAATGAGTGGGTGGCACCTTCCCAGGCGGGCTTGCACAAAGTCCCCCCAAAGCTACCACCAACTGTACTTACCATAACTTATTTACATTACAATATAAAATACATTGTTCAACAACTGTCATAAGCAAGTACTTGTTACTTCCGTAAGTAAATTTCTCAAACGTCCAACTGTCCAGACATTCAAATTGGATATCTATACATATATTATATACATTCTAAGTTAGATACGAGGAAGGTAGGTATTAATGAGCGGAAAGCGATACGGATTAAGGTTTGTATAGATGAATCGGCTTTGATACGTTATTTGCGTGTGTAGTAGTGTAATACACACAGTGATTAAAACCGAAATAAACCAGTTTGCGCTTGCTACCACGTGCCTCGAACTCCCGCATAATAGCGTTAGAAGTGTCATTTTATTACTAATTATTTCATAATAAAATATATAAAGAGGGATAGTGAAAAATACATTAAATAATTTTGTCAAAAAACGTGTTTTCGATAAAAAATAGTAACAGAACACGACAATGCATTATTATTTAATAAATCATAATAAAACTGACTTTCACGTGGATGGAGTCGCGGGCGCCAGCTCATTAATATAATAAACTAATAAGGTATTTATTGAATATAACAAAAACTGACACGAACCGTATATCATTTATATGTCAAGCGTAAAACTATTATTATTAGATTCGATTCCCGCTATCCGCTCTTTATTGTGTCCTCATTCTTACTCTTCAGGAAGCAGAACATGACAGATCGCAAGCTGCAGTTTCGCTTCAGGCCGTCTAATTAATGGCCTCATCTTTAGTAGCTTATTTGTATTCAGTTATAAATAATATTTCCGCTTTGATTTATCTTTTAATTGACTAACTTACTTTCGTCTATATTTTTTTAACTTGATAAACTTTAAGAACAACATATGTATGCAAAGGTCGCATATTTGAGGGCCTTTATTTTAGAAATAAGTAGCATATGTTTTTTTTAAATTTATTTATATTGTTATAGCGCTATTTATTCATAAAGATGCTAATATTCAAAATATTTCTGTTGCAATACAGTAGAATCTACAAACCGAATATAAATAATTATAAATGTGCTTATTAAATAATAATAATAATAAAAATAATGTCCTCCAGATTTCGGCCACGGCGGCCAATTTCAAGAGATTAGCCAACTACGCAGGAGATATTATAGTGCACGTGTGTGCGCAAACACAGGTGCACTCTCTGTTCCCTAACTCTCATAATCCGATGGAACGGCAATCCGACACGACCAGAAAGAGTTCAGGCGCAGGACCAACGGCTTTACGTGCTTTCCGAGCACGGGAGTGTACACACTTCCAACTTCCAGACTCCGGGCCACTACTGATAATTTTCTGACAGAAAAACCCAATAACTTTTTATTGGCCTGACCTGAGAATTGAACCCAGGACCTCCGGGTCTGTGGCCTTACATCACACCACTAGACCAACGAGGCAGTCATGCTTATTAAATACTAATTGATTGAAGTATATTTTGATTTCATATAATTCACTTTGCTACGCCATCAATATATATAATATATATTGAAAAATATGTAATTTCTATTGAGAAATTACATATAAAGATCAACATAATGATTTTGTTTTCAATTCAAATACTAAGTAATAAAACTCGAACCAATAGTTATAAATATAAAATGTCTAAACGGGAATTTTCCTCCAGACCAAATAAAATTACCGGAGTCCTGGCACGAGGTGTAAATCTGTCGACAAGCAAGGCAGGTCAACAACCCGTGTCGGAATTGTTTATTAGACTAGCCTTTACGCGTGGTTTCTTTTCTTTATACAATTCTACAATCGGATCTTAAGCAATTTTTTTCACAATTATATAAAATAATAACATCCTCCGGACAAGTGTTTATATAGTATATCGTATCAACGATTTACTCGTAATATATGTCAGCAGTAATGTTGAATCGTAATGGCCTAGTGGATCGAACCTAGGACAGTTCCAATTAATTTTCATATGCTTAATTTATGTTTATAATTCATTTCGTACTTACCAATGAAGGATAATATAGCAAGGAAATACGCATCGAAGACGCATTGTGGAAAAAGCTAAGCCTATCCCTCAAAAAGGAGAATAAAACTTAGCCCTGCAATGAAATATTTACAGGCTATTTATTTTACTTCATAATTATAAAAATGTGTTAACGGCTTTTTCACTCGAGTTTGTCGAAAGTTTTTTAAAATTGTCTTTCGTTTTACCAACTAATTGTCACACTTCTATTTATTTTATGCACATAGCCTCGTTACATCTAAGCAAGTGATATTATAATATTAGTAACATTTCGTGTAAAAAGAATTTTTTTTTATAGAATAGGAAGGCGGACGAGCATATGGGCCACCTGATGGTAAGTGGTCACCAAACGCCTTTAGACAATGGCACCGTAAGAAATGTTAGCCATCGCTTACATCGCCAATGCGCCACCAACCTTGAGACCTAAGATTTTTGTCCCTTGTGCCCGTAATTACACTGGCTCACTCACCCTTCAAACCGGAACACAACAAAAGTACTGCTGTTTTGCGGTGAATATCTGATGAATGGGTGGTACCTACCCAGACGAGCTTGCATGAAGCCACCAGTAATTATTGATATAGTGACTAATTCTGATTGAATTGCCTTGGACAATAAAAAAGCTACAACTGTTGTTGTTTTTGTCAACAGTGCTAATAGTTTATGAGTAACAGCCCCGAGAGAATGACTTCAGCCTCAGCTTGCACCTTCTGCTCTTGGAGTACACTACTTTCTTCGGTCTTGACTGCTAATCGACCATTTAGAGTATAACTACCTGTGTTTACACACATTCTCGTGCATTATAATACCTCTTGCGCTGTTAACTAATAGTCAGATTAACGTCACTAATAAGTTTGTTCAAAAAATAAGTATAATATATAAAACCAATTTATATTATATTTAGTAAAGTGAAAGATATATTTAAATACATAATGCCAAGAGATTGAAAAAAATTTTTCTTGGAAATTGAATTCTGAAACCGATCAATCGTTTGGCAAAAACTGTAAAATACTTGTCATTTTTCTCTCACTTTATACTAATTATTGAAGCGATCATAGCGAGTTCAAACCCGTGCAAGCACCACTGAATTTTCAAGTGCTTAATTTATCGTGAGGAAATCTGCACGTGTCTAATTTCACTGAAATTCTGCCACATATGTATGTCCACCAACACGCATTGGAGCAGCGTGGTAGAATAACCTCCAATACCTTCTCCTCAAAAAGGGAGAGGAAGCCTTAGCCCAGCAGTGGTACATTCAAAGCTGTTACCATACTATATATTAATTAGTAAAACATTAATAAAAAATTTCATAAAGATAGAAAAATAATAAGGTTTCTCAGCCAAAGATTTTGCAATACCTTACATTGCTCGCGAGTATAAAAGTTTTGCATTGAATTATTTTAAAGTATATGTATTATAGTTTTACATAAATATTGTTTATATTATTTACTAATCGCTTCAATAAAATATCTTCGTGTAGGAAACAGAATTCTGTTGAGGTTTCAAGTTGATCAGCATATAGTATTTGGTTAGTGACTTTATTTAAATAGCTTCCGAATAATTTGTCTTGTAAATCAGCTAGATTAACACGTAATGCTACCTACATACTCGTATATGTTCTCTTTAGTGAATGATATCTTTCTTGGTAGTAGAGCTTTGTGCAAGTCCGTTTGGTGTCCCAAACTCATCAGATGTTCTACTAGAAATAGCAATAATAACCATTGTCGTGTTCCGATTTGAACGACGAGTGTGCTAGTGTAACTAGGCACAAGTGATTTAACATCTTAGTTCCCAAGATTAGTGGCGCATAGAGGATGTAATAAACGGTTAATATTTCTAACAGCGCCAATGTCAATCAGGAAAACTGATAGTTTTTCACTGATAGTTTACACGTCGATTTTAATCTGAAAAAATATAAAAACTCATTTTGATGTAAAAAAAAATGAATTGGTGACAGTGACATTTACAATATAAATATTAAACAAAGTTACATAATCAAAATTTAATTATTTACTTGTATATTTTATTTCAAATGAAATTAAAATGGTTAATTCGTTTTGTTTATTTAAAACTCCGGCTCATCTCATTTCTTTTATACTTACTGTTCTGTATAAATGATGCCGGTCAATAACCTCGCGTCAGAAACAATTGTTTATAAGACAGATTTAGACTTAGGATGTCTGTTTATAAGAGATCAAAGGACGGGGACACTTGCTTAGCAATCAAATTACATTACCCTCACGAGCCTTATATATTTCACAACAGACATAACATCTTAGTTCTGAAGTTTGGTGGCGCACTTCGATGTAAGCGATGGTTAATATTTCTTACAATGACAATGTCTACGGGTTTGGTGACCCCTTACCATCAGGTGACAGGTACCTGTACGATAAAAAAAAACGAAGACCAAAGGGTAAGATAGATGGAGCGCGTAGAACTTGAAGGTAGGCAGGTTCTCAAAATAATTCCTGTATAATTTTCAGTGATTAAATTTACAATAAAGCATTCAAGCAGGTAACTTAAAAAAATATTTTTGTCTCATCATTCATTTTATATTGACATAAAAATCTTGGTCTAAATGAAAATTCTACCACACATTTAATATGTCATATTAAATATTCTTAAATGTGAATTTGAACCTTTCTAAATTTCCCAAAAAAATTATTCGATTTTGGTTTACTATTCCCAAAATCCAAAACACATAATAATCACTCACAATTTCTACCAAGTGAAGAATAGAAAATCATTAATTCTGGCAAATCGAACTTTCAAAGGACTTGCAAAAGCTCCGATAGTTAGGTCACTGAGCTTTGGCTTTGTGCCTAGGTTTTAAGGTGGTAAAGCGTTGGAAAGTATTGGTTTGGGGCTAGTCTCACTTTGTTAAAAGTAGCGGTTCTTTTGTATCGAGCTTTTGGTCAAATATTCTCTATTAGTACATTTTTGCATTCGGTCTTTCTTCATATTAGTGTGTATCACATTAGACATAACGATACAGTTTTCGGTCAGATTTTATTGAGAATCGTAAGTAGAATTTAGAGCTGAAATAATTCGAGGATCAAATGCTGAACGAAAAAGAAAATATGGTTTTTCCGTCACTAAATTTTCCTATACATATTATTTGAATGTAACTTCGGTTAAAAATATGTCACCATAGCCAGAAACATTAGTAATTATGTTAACTCCATTTATAATATTTAACTCAGTTGTAATATTTCATAGTGATATAAGGGAATGTATATTGATAGACAACAAATATATCATACATAATCTATGACTACTTTGCTAATCAATCGCCAAGCATGATGATCAGATATGTGACTTTTTCTTAATTCAAAGACATTAATTAACCTTCTTTTAGGAGGACAGCGTAGGAGCTTTCGGAGTGAAGTATAAGAGTAGCCTTTAAAGTTATTCCTGTAGTAGCTATTCATGAAAAAATTGAGAATGCTAAATCAATAGAAGGAGTAGAAAAACAAACACAGTGTAAATGTTGCCAAACAAAACTATGATAAATATAATGAAGATTATTTATTACATAACGACCAAAACTGTGAAGGTTGAGCTTATCTAAATCTAAATTGCTGGTAGCTATTTCGTCATTCCACCCGTCACTACCGACTTCCGTCAAAAAGTGATATGGATAACATGTAATTCCAGTCAAAAAACTTTTCAACCCACCAATCAATACCACTCATCTGTCAGATATAGCTTGCAACTGGTAAAAAATAAATCGTACGCTGTGAACATGTATCCTGTGAACTTCGCTTTACAAATATACTGCAAATTGGAAATTTTCAATTATATGAATTTACGTAGAAGACATGCGTGTTTAGATATTGCGTTCTAAAACCTTACGATGTGATTTTTTTGTTCTTATCTCTTCTTGATGTTTTTCTAATGTTTGATTTTTGTGAACGAAACGGTAATTTCATAAATATAAATAAAAGAAACTCGTTATTTATAATTTATTGTACTAAGGTCTAAAACTTTTAGCTTAAATTTTGTAACCTTTTTTTGGTTTTATTTATATTTAGAATTTGTTTTAACAACTAATTTTAATTTAAAGATGAACTGGCATGATATATATCTATCATAAATCAAAAAAGTTAACAGTTAATGTCGACCCCAGCAATGAAATTTCGAAAATCGAAGATGAAATATATTTCTACAATAAATTTGCTTATATATCTAAATACTTCAATAACATTTTCCAATTACGCCTAACACATAACACGCCACGTTATCAATTGCCGACAGTTGCCAGATTTATTTATTGTGTTTCAGTCTGCCTGTCAGAAGTTGCAACTGACGTATCTCATGACTGCAGGACTCGTGTAAACCCTGAGACTTTTCAGCTTAATCCACCACACGATTCTTTCTTATCGATCAGAAAACACACTTGTACGCTAAGTATCGTTTTCAATATAAAAAAAAACTATGATTATTTCTTGAAAAAAAAAGATCAAAAATAGTTTTTATTAGATCAAAATAAATGAGAGCGTATAATATTGTAAATTAAAAATAGAGATAGATTATTAACCTGATAGTGGTCATAGAAATTGGCAATGGAAGAAATATTAACCATTCCTTACATCGACAATACATCATCAACCTTGAGAACTAAGATGTTATGTCCCTCATTCACGTATTTACATTGACTTACTAAGCTTTCTAACCCGAATTCAACAATACTAAGTATTGCTGTTTGGTGGTAAAATATGTAACGAGTGGGTCGTACTTACCCAGTCAAGCTTGCACAAAGCCGATATATTATAATAATAAATTCTTTCTTCTTTAATCTAGAATTTAATAACACGAAGCAATGTGTGTAGTCCCTCTACCGAAATGGCGCCAACTTTTGTATTTCCAATCTTCTTTTAGTTGTTTCGTGAATTTTATGTTGCCTTGTATTTCCAAGTTGTATTTTCGATAGCAAAGAAGATATTGCAAATGTATTTTTTTTTTTCATTTCAATAAACGAAAATGTATCGAAGTCTGAATTTTTTGATGATGAAAATTAAAATTTTTATTTTTGACTCATATTGTTAACAAAATTTGACTGATTTGAAAATTAGTTCATATTATAAAACAAATTACCCCGCCGCGTCTGTCTATCTGTATGTCTGAACGTGATTAACTCATGAACTACTCTCACTAATGGACGGAGGTTTAGGTCTATAATTCATTAGGGTTTTGTAAAAACTGGCAAAAATATGACAATAAATTTTAAAGATATCGGAAAAAATAATGCCGATTGGACGCTTACGGGCGTTTGCCGCGTAAACCATTAGAGTTATATGTATTACGATATAAATGTTTTATCTTGACCATTATTTTACTTCTGCGAAGCCGAGAAGGGTAGCTAACGTTATATTTATTTTATTTTAAATAAATGTTATTTATATTTACAATTTACATATTTTTTAATATGATTGTTACTGGAAAAAGTCTAATTCAGCAATCGATATACGGAAATAGAGAGCCTTTATATAATTTAGTGCCTAGTGTTCATTTTAAAAATGTCTTTGCCAAGGCTACCACAGCAGATGTGGGTCAGGAAAATATCATCACTTATTTCTTGTAATAAAACTGCTCGATGATCATGCATGGTGGGTTCCGTTGTTAAGGCACATAAAATCGCTTACGTGTTGATTCAAAACAACCTTTAAAAAATATATCAAACTAGCTGCTCCACACGGTTTCTATTACCCCGTTTACTACTTAGCTATTTCGACTATACGTGTAAAATTTAAAACGTATATTTACTAAAGCACAAATGTTCAGCATCATAATATTGCAATATTCCTCATCCAGTTGGTTAAGTCAATTATCAATAAACGCTCAGTGAGTCGAACCGATCAGTTAAATGGTTTTGATAGTTAGGACGTGCTGTTAAGTGTCAAACTACAATTTAGCAAGCATTTAGTGATGCGATTACTTTGAACGCTGCGAACAGCACTACTATAATTTGACACAAAACAGCTGTTATTAGTTAAGGGAATAAAGTTTATATTTACTTAGAAGACTTGAAAATAAATTGTATTTAATAGTTTTATGTAAAGATTTTATAAATAAATAAAATTGCTTATATTGTTTTGTGTATAATTTATAAGGCAGCTACTGAGGTTCTGGATTCAAATCCGATGGAATCAGAGCTTGGAAATTAATATGGTAGCGATTAATATCCTGTGCTTTGGAAAGCACGTGGAACCGGTTAGGTTGAACTATCTCGTATCGTAATATTTTTATGCAAAACTTATCCAGTGAAACTGTGCTTAATCTTCATTTATAATTATAAAAAGGTGTAATGTCATCTTCATTTATAATTATAAAAAGGTGTAATGTAACAATGTTTATATATATATATATATATATATATATATAAACATTGTTATTATATTACACCTTTTTTATTATTTAAAGTTGATTTGTGGAGAGAAATAAATATTATTATTGTTATTTTTAAATGCCGACATTCAAACATACGGCGTTTCTAAGAACCTTTCTTGTTTTAAAATTAAAAAAAAGTGATCTAACCTTTTCTTTATTATTGTATCAAGTAGATAGACTGGCAAGTGATATTAGTAGATAATAAAATGAATATACGTACCTATTTATTACAATAGAAACTCGTATATAAATAAGGTTTACAATATTCGAATCGGTTAGAAGCATTTGTGAAATTATATTGACAAATATCAGTAAAGCTTCTACCAATTTGAAATGTGTGTTCTACTAAGATTTATTTGTTCAGTTGGACCAAAACTAAGATAAACAGAGCAAACGGGATTGATTACATATCAACATAAGATAAACAAATGAAATTACAAACTATCACTTTATCATTCCAATTTCAAATATCGTCATCACCGACATAATTTCCGACACATAATTTAAAAGCCATGTTACAAAACTTGTTGACTTATTTATATATTTTTATTTGGTTACACAAGTTAGATATACATAGTATCGCTGACTATTATTTAGAACTGTTACGATACTGTACAGTATTTCATTTCACTCTATCAATTTAATTTAACTTGAAACTCCCAGGTGATTTCTGACTTAACTGAAAAAATATAATTATATATTATATATTTCTTACTACGACGTCTAAATCTTTATGATATATGATCTATAATGACAATCAACAATTATAGTTTCTGAGATTACTGTGAACATATATACAAAAAGAGCCTACAGGGGACTTTTATTGACAATTTGTTATGATAGAGATAATGACTTTGCTTAATATTTCATCACCTAATACTAAATACCAAAAAAATATCTATCTATTATTCTAGTAATTATTAACCAAATTTAAATTTAAATAATTACAAATATAATTTCTATTAAAATTCAAAAATGAAAAGTTACTCGACCCAACAATTTTGTTTTTCATTCTGTTACTTAACTTTAATAGGATTAGCTGGTAAAGGCGTCGGTTCAGCTGCCAAGTTATTATTGAACTAATTTAAATAAAATTTAATACTTCATACTATTTATAAAGTTAACTCATCATTTAAATTATCGGTATTATATTTTAAAAATAAATACCTAAATATAATAAAGGATAAATGAAATAAAGGAAAAAAAATGTTACAAAAGTATCTATATATACAATAGAAATCATCTCATCTCTTAAGATCTCTTCTGTTCTATTTTTGAATACAGGACTTGGAGTCAAATAAAGTGGTCTAAAGGCTTGTAAATATTTATTTACTTTAGATAAGAATATTATACGTACGTATACGTAATTATACGTACACCATACACCATTGTAATATATAAATATAAAAATAATCATATTAAAAATAAAGATGCAACGAAATATAGTATATAATATAGCTTTTATCTTTAATGAATACTTGAAGCGGCCGCATAATTTATTTTAATAGTTATTATCCGCAAAGCTATTCGTTGCTATAATAAAATCCAGTTGATAATTTTATTACAGTCGCCAATTAATATAGTAAATTGTAAGTGTAAATTTTAGTACAGTTTTATTTATTAATTAACCTTAAGAGAGGATATAAGGCAAAATTGCTAATCTTTTATATGATTTTTATGGGTAAATCCAGTAAGCTACATTATATTTCCAAGGGTTGTGTCTGATCAAAAATACAAAATCATACAATTTACTCTTATATTTATTTGGTGCTTATTTGGTATTTAGTGCTTTAGGCACTAAATAAAGACACAATACTAAAAATATTATACAGATGTTAGACCGTGTACTAAGTAATCGTTGATTTCTATACAAGATTTATCATATCCTACTATCCTACTAATATTACAAACGCGAATGTTTGTATGGATGTTTGTTACGCTTTCACGTAAAAACTACTAAATGAATTTTGATGAAACTGTACAATAATATAGCTCATACATAAGAATAACACATATGCTATAGTTTATGCAGCTATTGATTAAATTTGCCAAAATATTACAGTAAGTCAAGTTAGTCGGAAAAATATCTCCTATTTGCGAGCCACCCTGGCGTGCGTTGCAAAAACCTTAAGAGTTATACGAATATAATGTACGGTGGAAATGTATCTCTTAAATAGTTCTAAAAAAAAGTCCGACTATCTTTTATGTGTAAGCCATTATCGCGGAAATAGTTCATCGAAAATACAATAAAATTTGATATTTATTTCCAAAATTGATTCTTATTGAAACAAATACTTTTATCACGAAAATAAAACTAAAAATATACTTAAATATTATAAGTCGGCTTTGAGTGATTTTTTTTTTAATTATACGCGGTTGACACAGTGGGCACAGCTAGTATAATGAATATAAATTGAATTCGCCTAGCGATGTAAAAGATTTTTTTTTTACGTCAAATTGATTTTTTTTAATTTTTTGATTGTGTAGTTAGCTTATTTATATAACCTAATTTATATATATATTTTGTTAAAACATTTTTATACATGCAATAACAAATGTTTTTCTGAACATATGACATTAGCTTCCTATTTGAAAAAAAAATGTTTCTATTCTGACCCCGTGGGCTGTAGTCATCACTCCTAACACAAGTTTTACGCTTTATTTTTATACATGTTTCGCCGATGGTTCGCTATATTTGTTATTAGTTAGTAAATTTAAATTCTATTAAATACATTAAAATATATTGATTTATGTATTATTGATTTCAAAATTATTTTAATAAAAATCTAAGTATTTTATAAGGCTTATAGTGTTTTATTTTCAGCTTAAAATAATTAACTTATAAAATAAAATCTAAAAGTTAATAAAGAATATATATATTAGATAGTGCAGTAGTCACAACACAATAGGCATGATGACTGATTTTGAAATAACCTTCTATAATGTAGGTACACGTCTACTATTACTGAAAATAATTTTATTTCAGTAATAAACTAAATGCTTACGCAAATAATTGCATTTTCATTTACCTATTTTGAATTTCGCTCGAAAACACCCGCAGGTGTCATGGCGCCTGAGTGACGTCACGTCTTTGAAAACGACAGTACACGTTGTATTGTTTCTGTCCCCAACGAAAAAAGGCAGAAAGTATTAAGTATTTCCTAAGGTTAAAAATTAATTTCAAATTTTAACAACATGCAGTACGATGCAAAATTAATTTTGAAACGCGTAAACACAACAACTGTTTAAGAGATATGGTTATAAATAAAATGGCGTGACGTCATTCGCTCTAATTAGCGTTTCAAATAAAATGGCCGATTGCAGAATTTTATACTTTTATTTTATTAAAAATCTTATTAATCCCAATGTGTATATTAAAATGGGATCATTTTTTAGAATCCTTTTAAAGTAGATTCTTCTCTAAAATCATTTATTTTTTAATTCTTTAATACTGTCATCATGCCTATTATGGAAGGTTTAATTCGCTTTCAAAGCAATTATTTTAATATAAGTTTGTCTAATTTCATTCAACTTGATATCAATGAAAGTCCGTAGAACTTGTAGTGTAAGCCAAAAGATAATTTAAGATAATTATATTAATTAAAACAAGGATTATCTCTTATTCTTATCGTCAATGGACGAAACGTATTCTGTACTAAAACAATATTAACGCTAAAGCACGACTCGCACTTGGCGACACGCCAGCCGCACTGCCGTATCTACGCGCACGATTTTATACCAGACATTCCTTAAAGTGATTCAGGAGATGTAATTAAATTAATAATAATATATTATTGTTTAAATTTATGAGTAAATGTTATTAATACTGTATCCGAGTTATATATTTAGGGAACACAATAAACAATATATATTCTCTTATTTATTATTAGAGCACCACCACCACCTCATATCCTATGAGTTATCACTTACTCCGTTGGTTGCCTGGAAGATATCGCTATGTAGCGATAAGGTCGCCAAAATTGTATGCTACTTTTATTTAGGCTGTATTCATATTTTGTATTTTTTTTTTCTCTTTGTGGTGTACAATAAAATATAAAAAGTAAAGTAAATAAACGATATAATTATAAAATTATAAGTATTAAATTATTAATAAAGTATATACAAAAATACAAAGGAGGTTTTATATTGCGTATCCCACTTATAGGACAACTTAGCATGTCTAACATATTAATATTACCTACTCTAAACGAAGTAGAAAATCTGGTCCACTTACAACATAAAAACAAAACAAATAGAAACCCACTTAATAATAAAACATGAATAAAACTACGATACAAATTAGAAAATAAAAAGCCAAGATAAATCAAGGACGTTATGAATAGATTTATTCGCGTTATTTGCCGGGTTCCTAGGCTATTACAAAATTTCAAACAAAACAATGAAAAT
Organism: Nymphalis urticae; assembly: GCA_905147175.2. Lineage (NCBI taxonomy): Eukaryota > Metazoa > Arthropoda > Insecta > Lepidoptera > Nymphalidae > Nymphalis > Nymphalis urticae. The sequence goes on along the minus strand of LR990004.1, from coordinate 8,783,121 downwards.
AATAATGAGATCCATACATCCCGTGTGGTACCACTTACATCGTCACAGACACTTCTCGTAACACAATTTCAATCCACTTCCATAGTAGCATCACAAGTAAGCAGCGGGAATGAGTATTACATACAGTTCGAATTTTCGACGATCAAGCTCTTACCGACCGTCTTGATCCTTGACCGGCTGATGTCGAGTCACTCTGCATCCTCTCTCGCATATATTACGGGGAGTGTTCTGAGTAATTGTTTGGATTAGTCTCAGCGCCGCGCCAGAATTCTACCAATACCAGCTTTCGCTGTTGACTTTTCCGAACCGATATGACATACAAACCTTCAAGAAAAGAGCGTATTCATTCCTTAAAGGCTGGCAATGCACCTGCAAGCCCTCGGGTGTTGCACCTGCTGCTTGCTGGGTGGTAGTCACTTTCCATCGAGTCTCGCTCGCTTACCCCCAATAATTAAAAAGAACATGAACAGATGTAACAAAAAAATATTGGTAGTAAACACATTGTAAGGATCAGGGCGATTGGTTAAACAGCACATAAGTGGATGTGCTTCAACGCCATATAGGAGCTGTAAATTTGATAGTATAAATATATACAAACTGTAAATTAAATATATTTGGAGTTTATACCGCCAAACTCCAATGTGGTTGGACTGTGGTAGATTTTGATCCACATCACGCAGTTTTCCTCCCGATGTTTTCCTACTAATAAAAAAGGGCTAGTTAGTCATATGTAAATTCAGTGGTGCTTGAATGGGCTTGAATTCAACATCTTCGATTGAGATTCTCGTCTTCTAACCACTTCGCTATCACAACTTGAGCTACAGCATCCATGTCAAAATACATATAAGTATCATTTTAATGATGATCGATCAAACAGTGTCGAAGTCTATTATATTAAACAATTTATTAAAGTCTTTATTTATATATATATTATCAAAACTGCAAACGTATGCGCTTTATATGGAAGATGTATTATATATAAGGTTAGTTATACACTCAGCATAAATAAGGCATTGCCAGTTGCCTACTTAATGATAATTTTTATGTTTTATGCAACGGCCATCTAAATATGAATTTCTTCAAGCAAATGGATCAAAAGCTATTCAGCTCATTTCATATTTGACACGGTTTAACCTGACATTAAAAAACCCTTACTTATTTTTAAAACACATTGCATTGGGACATAATATTTAACACACATGAATACTTAAGTATTTTTAATATACCTATGATTTGACTAAATTTGACTAACCTTTTTGAAAGAAAATTCTAATATACTCAAACAAAAAATATACTTATATTTAAAAACGTATATTTGAATGCATATATTTTCGCATAAATATAAACAGATTCAAAGTCAAGAAACTTTATTCAATATCGAAACGTTACACTTATTGACTGTCATAAATCTACCACCGGTTCGGAAATAAACACCACAAACCTGAGAAGAACCGACGAAAGAAACTCAGCAGGATCAGCGGGATTAGAATATAAATTTGTGTTTTTATCGATAATAATACCAACCACTATAATTAATCTCTAAACAAATAGAGTTACATAATGTACAATCTAAAACACAAACTATTTCAACAATTTTCAACAGACTAACAAAACAAAATAACCGGAAGGGCTTGTTCGAAACTACCTTTAAAATTCTGGTCATAACGACCACTAACCTTATTTTGAATAATGTAATCAAAGTAAAATTAATTTTGTATAAAACACGTAATCTACAACGTATAATGAAAGGAGGACAACGTGATCAAGAAGGTCGTTTCGACCACTTACGCGATGAAAGTTTGAAGGAGTCTTCATCGTGAGAAACGTGCTTGCAAAACGCTTGATCAGCTGCAGAATTTTTCCTCGACTCGTCTAATGGTTTAATATTTTAAACCATGAAACCATGTTATATTTTAGTTTTTAAACATTATACTGTCATTGTCGAGTTATGCAAACTACGGTTATTTAATGCCCGTTGTCTATATTTAAAGAATCGTTATTACACATCTGTAAGCAACCGTTTTTGACTTACGAGTGATAAGATTTTTTGTCTTAATTCTTGATAAATCTTGATTATTTGTAATATATTCAAGTGTCTGAAAGTGTCTGACGTTTTATACAAGGACGCTTTGAATAACGCCTCGTAGATTCTATTCATCCGTAAGTATGAATTCGTTTAGTTATGTATATTTTTGAGTGTAAATAAATGACATATTTATTTAAGACTAAAAAGTAATTTATTTAATTTTAACTTAAAATAACAATACACAACGGTTATGACTTTAAAATTAAATTAAATCTTGTCAAATCACATTTCCTAGTTAGTTTTATTAACCTTTATATATCTTTATTATTATTATTGTTATGTTATAGGTAGGAGGACGGGCAAATGGACCACCTGGTGTTAAGTGGTCAACACCACCCATAGACTTTATTTCTTATTTTTCGGTATTCGAACTCGCACCTTAATATTTGCAATCGAACAGACTAACCACTAACCCAACGGGTTTCATTATTAACCATTTCACGAATAAGTGCTAAAACACATTACTCACAATTTAAGTATGTTATTTAAACGGAAAAAATTAATTCACCTTTGATGTAAGTATATTTTAAAAACTCCACGAACGCCTCTTAATATTAAAAGCACTACTTGAACTATGAACTTTGTAAATAACTATTCATTTCTCGCTTTCTAGAGAACTAAAAACTTAGCAGTTTATTCATTTAAATTATGAAAGCGTAAAGTGAAGCCAAGTGAAAGGAAATGAAGGTGGAATTTTGTAAACATTTGACGCGAGATAATTATAAAATTAATAATGTTAGTAAAATAAAAACGATACCTAATTAAGTTATCTACCCTTACTGATATGCTAAGTGAGTCTGTTTTTTCGATTACTCGTACTTATATATTTTTTCAGTCGACATAATTTTGTAATGTTTATCCAAAAATAAAAAATATACTAATAAATAGATATAATTATGTTGACGTAAAATTTTGCGACATATTTAAGACGTATTCAGTATTATATTTATTTACTTTACTTAATCTTAATCAAAGAGATCTTCAGCAACTTGTGATTAATAAAAAAAAAAATATTTACTTCTACAGCAAATAATTTCGTTACTTTTTATATTATAAATATAATGTGATAAGCCTGCCCGAATTGTTATGATCTCAAAACAGGATCATAGTTCAATGTATAACTTATATGATGACGCAAGCTGTTTTCTTTTATGCTTTTTCAATATATAATCATAAAAATAATATAACAGTAAATTCTGTATACAATTTTGATATTCAAGTGAGAATTAAATTAAGTAATATAGTTTGAAACAGTTAAACAATACCATAAACAATACTTGTAACAAAATAATAGACAAGTCGAATTGCAAATGCTATAAATAGTAAATTCGGAACGCACTCGATGAAGTTTGTGTACAACACGTGATGTACATATTTGCATTGCAAAATTTAATGTTTCGCTAAATGCATACTAAACAGTACTAGAACTATTCTGAAAATGATTACATATTTTGTGTAATTCTTGTATCTTGTATAGTTCAATGTGACTGAAATTATAAAAGTGTGGAGTCATAATTTGTTAATTATCTATGTAACTTGAATATCGGAAAAGAGTAACAAAGTTTCTTGCCTGTCCTTCTCAGTGGAATTTATTCTAAAATTTAATTTAATCTTAAGATCGAATTGAGTGGATTGAGTGATAACGCCTGATTTTGGAACTAGTTATGCTATCAGACTCGTCTGTTGATATCTTGTTGTTTGGTTCACATCACTGATACTGCTTCAAAGATTGTGACTTTGTTTGTTCTTGTTTGGTGGTGATCAAGTTAGAAAGGTAGACACTGAGATACGCGCATTTAAGCAAACAAACTCTTTTGCTTACAAATTAGTATATATACAGTTTCATACGTTATCATATAGAAAATGAGTCTTTTTAGATATCATAATACATTGTCTATAACATTAAAATTAAGGAGGTATTAAGTATTGATATGTTATTGATAGTTTAATTTATATCAAGTAAAGTATTAATATAAATATTATATTAAATGTTACAGTGTGCTTCTATGTATTAAGGCTATCCACGCCCGTGAGAGTTGTATATTTAAATAATAATAATGTTCTCTGGACCGAATTTCGGGCACCGCGGCTAATCTCAGACACTCAACTCCAAACACTCAATAACTTTTATGCGCCCGACTCATATACACATACATTTATATCATAGCTTCCATCCGTAGCTTCGCCTGCACGTGAGGGTGTAGATGAAGTCAGATAATTAAAGCAATATATTAAAACAGGTTATAAGCTAACTCAATTACGAATTTCATCAAGATTCGTTCTGCCGTTTTTGCATGATTAAGCATCAATGATAATATTATTATGTTTATAACAATTAATAAATAATCAATTAACCTGTTTAGTTTTTTAAATGTATGACTTTAAGCGATAAATAAAAAAAATATTGATTGAAAATATATTTCTTTTTAAAAATAATCATAATTATATACATAATTTATTATTGCGTATGAATACATGAATATGAATATGAATACATATGTCGTTTCATGTTGATCAAATGCTACGTGCGTACATCGCAACAGTACATATAGCTGACAGTGACAATTATTCGAATAAACCGATTTAACGAATTTATGAAATATTTTAATCTCATTAAAACATTACTAACAATTTAAAAGGATAAACATTTTTAATAGGAAAATAAATGAACATTAAAAAAATACAGAGAAATTCTCTCTCATTCTCCATTTCTACTTAGTGCCAAATTTAAAAGTATTTTCAAATACAAAACAACTTCTGATATATGTATAAACATGTTATGAGACTGTTTCCGCAGATTTCACCTTAGAAATGAAAAAAATGGTAATAATTGATAAGCGTAATAAGTTATTTAAGATATTAGAATTTCGGAAATAGTAGTTCAAAAAGACACGACATAGTTTTCGATAACTTCTAAAACAAAATAAGTTTTATGGATATTCTTCAATCAGCTTAAGTTTTAAAAACAACCACACATTTGTGTATCAATTTTTAATATATAATAATTTTCACGATACTTAATATATTATAATCATAACCAGCCTATACCTATATTACATATTTTCTTAGAACAGTATAATTAAATATATCACATCACGCATACATAAAAATAATGGCCTATAAATTCTGAAACAATGACGACGTAATTGCCAACTTTATGGGTAATCACACCATTGCCGTCTGTACATATGAAGATTCCATAAGACTTCATAAAGCTATGTCAGTTTACGAGTAGGCCGTGCGCTCGTAATGCCATTAGGACTGAAATTGATGGCTCGCGTTATCCAATTAACCGTAAACACTTCTGCGTAACTCGATACGGGTAGTATTGACCCAGTCTGTCTCGTGTAGGTCAGAACACAAGTGGATGTAATTGACGTACAACGAAACCATATAATTCAATAGTATTGGAGGAATTCTTCGTCTTAAGACATTACGTAATACAATCATGCTTAGTTCAAATATCAAAGTGGATTAACATCTTGGAATAAACTCCTCTTTAACAAGATAGAACAACTAAACTTGGTTTTGGTTAGAGATTTGTCCAAGCTGACCTGGGCAGATACAACCCTGGGTAGGTTTGAAAGGCGAGTGAGCCAGTTTAACTATAGACCCACTGATATAACACTTAGTTCACCAACATTGGTGGCTCATAAAAGTTATAAGGGCTTGTTAATATTTCTTACTATACTAATATTTTATACTATATTTCGTCTATGGGCGGAGGTCAACTACCTAATGGTAGGTACATATGACCAGACGGTAGTAGTTTATTTATAAAGAAAAAGTAAATGATTCTTGACCGGGTTTTTTTGCACATCTTATATTTTCTTGATTACATTTTCATTAAACATTTTACATTGTGTCGGCAATGGTGACTAATATTTTATGTAAGAGGGTGTAAACGAGCAGGTGGCCTCACCTAATAGAAAGTAGCGAGCACCGCCCATGGAAATCAGCAAAACCAGAGGGCTTGCAGCGCCATTAGGTGGTTCACTTTATGCTACTCAAGTTTTTACGGGCCCGACTAAGAATTGGTGCCTTTATGATCTAGCCACTATACTGACTATACATTTTTGCGCAAATTTTGAAAGAAGCAATTAAAACTTAGTGCATTATACTAGTATGACATATGGTATTCATATATCAGATACTCATGTGCTTCTAATAATAACCGCATGGCGTGGTTAATCACGCCTTGTAAGCAGACAGCTTAATTGCGAAATCTGACCCTCGACTAGGCCATAATATATGCAGCATAATATTATCTGTCCGCCCTAATGAAATTAGTTTGCGTTGCTGAACTCTGAAGTTTCAACGAAACTGCACTAAATAGGTTTATCACGTTAAGTTCATAAGCGCATCCGGTTAGCTGAAAAAACATATATTTATTTATTTATTAAGGATCTTCAACGAAGGATACACACTTACGAGTACATTACATCATGGAATATTACTATAAAATATGTGTGCTCCTTAAATTATACGAGACCACAACGAGCACATATAATAAAGACTAAACAAAATTAAAAAATAAAATAGAAAGAAATGTTACGTAATAAGTAGTGATACTCAATAATAACACAGAAACTGCAAAAAGGTAACAATGGTTAAATATGTTGTGCAAATGTGAGCCAAGTACATATTAAAAAACAAAATATAAAATTTATTTAAATATTAATAAAAATTAAACAGGCGAAAATAATAATAATGAAACTTAAAAAAATATATTTTAAATATTCACCTCAATCAAAATTAACACAGTTTTAAATTTACAATGAATTTCGACATATTTTTTTTAAGGTTTCTACTCAACTGCTCAAAAAATTAGTGTAATTTGTTCAGGGTTAATGTGTGTGTATAAGTTTCTTTATTCAACCATAATTATATATAAAATTTCTTAACTTTCTAATCCGGATAACACGGGCTATTATTTTTAACTTTTGTATATAATTTTTCACTGTTATATATAATTTTTGATATCGTCATAATTATGTATGTTATATTCATGTATGTATGTATATGAATCCTTTTCATTTATAACTACTATAAAAATAATTGCAATGTAATATAACGTGACAGAAATTGACCCACAGCTGACCTTATCTGGTTTATGTACATAGATTCTGATTAGTCGAATACGGTGCACGATTACAGATTCGTTTGTTAAGCCTGTAGAATTTCTAGAGACATGCTGATTCCCTCACGATGTTAGCCTTCATCAGAACGCACGACTTGAATCGTACACACGTGTATTTGGAAAAAAGTCGTCCTCGTGTGTTTATATATATACTATCATCTTAACCTGGTTAGGTTTAGGAGCCCTTTATTTTTGCGACATTATTCGATTGATTTTTGTGATTGGAATTTCTTATAAAAATGTGTTTGAATATGTTTCAATTGCTATACGAATATAGTGTTTACTTGAGTGATTTGAATTTATATTTGGTTACATAGATGTTTTTGTAGCTAAGTGATAAGATTGTATGTGTCCAGAGATTAAACCCCGGGTCGGGCCAATAAAAACTTAAGAGTTTCTCTGTACACTAATTCTCAGTATCAGTACAGATTTGGGCAGTTAGCACTGCTTAAACTCTCGCGCCTCAAAAAGATCGATCACTTTGCTCTTGAACTCTTTCGGTTCATGTCATTCGACAAGCCATCCAATCTCATAGAGTGCGGGAACAGAGAGTGCACTAGTGCTTGCACACACGCTGAAGGACATCATTTTATTTTATTTCGTATTTGGTAATCCAACAGTGCTTAATGTATAGCTTTCTAACTTTAGTGCAATTCATCAGTAAATAGTACAAAAAAAAGATTACACTATTTGTCTAAAAAAAAGTTACATAATATTTTTATAAAACAGTGATATAACGAATCACAACAATACAAACGATCATGAGACAAACTTTGTATTTGTGTGTGTGCGTGTTTATGCATTTGTGCATTGCCTATTACATATCTATCTATCTATATATATATATATATATATATATATATATATATGGCATATATATATTGCCAATATGGCAATAACGTTAAACTATCAATTACACATCTGCATACTATTCTCACACAACACACATTTTGACACTCTTATCACCAGTAGAGGCAATAAGACGGGGTGTTATGTTTTTAATAAAAGTTTTAGTACCATTACTGCAAGGTCCAAGCGTTTCAACTGCAAACGGAACAAAAAAATGTTTTATTAATGTTAGTGTTTTACTAGGCCTCGAAGCAAATATTTCATTCACTACGTTTTCTATCATAAAAAGTCATTAGTTTTACGATATCATTTGAACACAGAATGTTACAATGGAATTATCATTAGATTCGAAATACGAAGACACAAAAGTTTTTAACCATTAACCCGCTAAACAAATTTAAAACCCGTCATTAAAATCAAATGCAGATATTTTGAATTCGTTTTTATTTATTTAAGAAATATTCGCAGAATTTAATATCATTTTCTCTGTCATTTTAAAGGGACGCTTTAAATTCTGAGTATAAATAAATTGTATTTTCTGCATATAGCTGACGTTACTGCAAATAAAACGTATCAAAGCTTTATACCCGTTTATATTAGCTTTACGGTTATATGTTTTCAAACGAAAACTAATTATTATTAAAAAGAGAGAAATGGTATGAAGTTTTCTCTTTGATATATAACAAAAATAAATATATTTTACCTGACGCAAATCAAGGCGTGTTATTTATCTTGTGAATTTGTATGTCTGTCTGTGGCATCGTAGCTCCTAAACGGATAACTTGATTTTGATTTCGTTTTTTTTTTGTTTTCATAATACATTATTTTATATATTTAAAAGTTGATATTGAAAAAAATTGTGGTTTGTTATATGATCTATTAGATAAAGTAATTTTTTGCTACATTTAGTACATTTCTGGATGTTTTTGGCCTACGTCTTAGAACTCGTGAATCTTAACCGATGATCGTGGGTTCAAACCCGGACAAGCACCACTGAATTTGTGTTTATAATTCATCTCGTGCTTGACGGTGAAGGAAAACATCATGAGGAAACCTGCATGTGTCTAATTTCATTTAAACTATGCCACACGTGTATTCTACCAACCCTCATTGGAGCAGCATGGTGGAATAAGCTCCAAACCTTCTCCTCAAAAGGGAGAGGAAGCCTTAGCCCAGTAGTGGGACGTTAACAGGCTGTTACGTATTACGTATTATGTTTTAATGATTATGTATTACTTTCATTTACTACCGTTTAACTACCTCATTGGTCCAGTGACTAGTACATAAATTTGCTGAACCTGGTAACTAAGTTCAAATTCTGGTTTACACTTGTAAAATTATTGTTTTTTTTTTTCAAGGATTCCAATCAATAACACCTCTGTGATAAATGCCTAGGATAGCACGTAAAGATGTTGGTCTTGTTGATTTAATACTAAATTGCCATCCATTGGTTGATGACACTGTATGTATAAACCTCTATGTCAATCTCTACAATATCTGATAATCGCATCTCAACCGATCAAATGGTTTTCATCAAACGGTTTCGATATTTACTAATCTCAATCGGTTATGAGGTAGTAGGGCTTTGTGCAAGCCTATCCGGGCAGATAACACCCACTCAACACATATTCTGCCGCCAAACAGCAATACTTCGTATTGTTGTGTTCCGGTTGGAAGTGTAACTAAGGGCACAAGGGACATATAATTTTATTCCCAAGGTGTGGCGTACCTTTTCTTTACCATTCCTTACAGCGCCAATGCGCTACCAACTTTACCATCAGCTGTTGCGTTTGCCAGTCTGCCTACATATTTGAAATAAGTAATAAAAATAATAATATACCTCCATAATTTGTTTATATAGATGTATGTATAGTTTTCATTATATTACGAAATTCATCTCTCAATTGATACAAACTTCCGTACCGTAACCGAACAAACTTAAAATTTCCCATGAGTCCAAAATGTCTGAATTTAATTATTTTAACTTTACCACATATGTAATCATGTTTATTTTATGAAATAAATTACGTTTCAGCATATTTTATTTATTAATTGATTTAAAGCCTAGCTCAGTGGATATAATTCATGGATACTAATCGAACATCGCGTGTTCAATTCCGGACAAGTGTTAATTAGTTTTTATAATTTTATTTTCTGCTTATCTGAAAAAAAAAACATCAACGGTCAGATAAAGCTGCCCAATTCAGGTTGAAGGAACATAGTTGAATAATCTTTAACCAGCAATGGTTAAAAGGAGAAGAATCATTTATATTAGATAAATCCTTTATCTAATAATGGGACATTTTTGTTTATCAATTAACACCATTAATTTTAGGATATTTAATTGCACTAATAGACTTTTTGCAGTATAATTATATATTTTTTTAAATATAAAGTCGCAGTTTATAGACAATGCCTTTATAGATAATTGAAATAAACATTTTCAAATACAGTAGACTCTAATTAAAAAAGAGAGAACGGCGTTGCACTTTAACAAATATTGATAACTGTGTTTCTGTTAAGTTCATTATTGCTTAAATGTGGTCCAATCCAAATATCGTTATTTTTTATTAATTTCGTGTACAATTAACATACATTTTTATAAAGACAAAAACATACGTTGAACAAACTAAATCACGAATTAAACTTTTCATAAGAAAAATACATAATTTTGACCTGTGACATTATTCACACACGGCCCATCATCATTTATCTGATCCCAAACTAAGCAAAACTTGTACTATGGAAACCAGACGACTGATATACTACATCATATAATACTATAATATACTATATAGATAATTACACTCAGACTCAGGACAAACAGACATGTTCATGCACACAAAAGTCAGTCCGGGCTGGGAATCGAACCAATAAACTTCGGCGTGAAGGGCAATAATCTACCAACCACGATAACCGAAAATTTAAAAGTAGTAAATTAATATTAGATTATAATAAGAAAATCCAATTCTTTTTCATTTTTTTTTCTTGAAATGCAATTTTTTTTTTTTTAAATGTATAGGCTAGCGCTTGACTGTATCACACCTGGTGGAAAGTGAGATACAGTCTAAGATGGAGCGCGCTTGCCTAGAAGTTGCACTCGGAACTTGAAGGTACCCATATTGTAGGTGGTGGGGAAAACGGAGGTCGGGAGGGTATTCCAGACCTTGGCGGTGCGTATCAGAAACGAGGAAGCGAAACGCTTCGTACGTGTCCTAAATACGTCAACGTCAACCACGTACGGGTGCAGATCCTTTCGATTTCGTCGTTTGGATGTTAATGTAACTCCTAGAAGCTCAATACTGTCGGTGATGGGTACAGATACATTCCGGAAAGTCGGAGTCAGGTGGAATGGACTCCTCTTGGCAGTAAACAAACACGCTTGAGTCTTGGCAGGATTAAATTTGACTTTATTATCATCGCCCCAATTCGAAACCTCTTCCAATCTCAAATTGATGCGTTCTACCAAGGCCTCCCTGTGCTCTCGAGTTTCTGTTGTACTAGCTCGGGGACCGGATATGTATCTCTCCGTGATAGTGTTGTCGTCTGCGTACCCAAAGATACCGGGTTTCAGCAGATCGTTTATATGCAGCAGGAAGAGTGTGGCGGAGAGAATTGAACCCTGAGGAACACCGGCATTAATCGCCATTAGATCAGACGAGAAGCCATCTAGGACAACTCGAAACGATCGTCCACTCAGGAAATCTGATATCCAGTTGCAAAGGCCAACAGGTATCCCGTAGCTAGGAAGCTTGCTAAGAAGACCCGCATGCCAGACCCGGTTGAAAGCCTTGGACACGTCAAGTGAAACGGCTAACGCTTCACCATACTTGTCCATGGCCTCGCCCCAGATGTGAGTAGCGTACACTAAGAGATCTCCTGTTGATCGATTCCGACGAAAGCCGTACTGCTGGTCCGATAGGAGATCGTTTTCTTCGAGGTACGCCAGGAGTTTGTTATTCAATACACGCTCCAAACCTTTGCAAAGTATGGAGGTGATTGCTATGGGTCGGTAGTTGGCCGGGTCGGTACGGCTACTCTTCTTAGGTACTGGTTGTACGTTGGCAATCTTCCAGGCTTTAGGGACTTGAGCGGATTTAAGAGAGAGGCGGTACAAGCGTGTTAAAACAGGGGACAACTCAGGTGCACAATTCCTCAGGACTATTGCTGGAATCCCATCAGGGCCACTGGCCTTATTCACGTTCAAGGTGCGCAGAATTTTTAGGACCTCTCTTTGGCGAATTCGTATCTCTGGCATCATTGAGTCGCAAGGTGGTATATTTGGCGGTGAGGCACTTCCTGCATCGAGACGCGAATTTTCGGCAAACAGGGCCGCTAATAAGTTAGCCTTTTCTGTTGCCGTAAAGGCCAAGGATCCGTCAGGCTTCAGCAGTGGAGGCAGCGATGGACGACAGAAGTTTGTCTCAACCGACTTGGACAGAGACCAGAATGCTTTACTACCACGGGGGTAGGAAGCTAATTTGGCTCCAAGACGTCTAGTTCGGTTGAAACGAGCCTTCTTGAGAACCTTCTTGTAGGACTTGGCAGCAGAGTTAAAGGCTCTCTTCTTAGTCGCAATGTCCGGAGCTTTGGTGGTGCGGGCTGCTGCCCACGCTACAAACGCTGAGTTTTTACGGGCCTCAGCTGCGGCGCACTCAGAGTTGTACCACCTAGGGATCTTGCCATCCAGTGATACGTCAGCATATGGAATAAAGAACTCCATAGTCTGACATATCACTTCAGATATGGCTTGTTCGCAGCTCGACGGATCAGTGGAAGAGAAGCATATCTGCCGCCAAGGGTAGGATGCAAAAAAGTGTCGCATCTCGTCCCAGTCTGCCGACTTGTATCGCCACACCCGTCTGGTTCCAGTGGGACCGGAGTCCAGAGGGAGGAAGTTGAAGACCGACCTGATCACACAATGATCAGAAGTGCCCAAGGGAGCTGCAACTGACACTGAAAACCGGTCAGGGTCGGTAGTCAGCAGAAGGTCCAGACAATTAGGTGTATGACCGTCCACGTCCGGTACCCGAGTTGCTTCATGTACCAGCTGAGAGAGGTTTAGGGATATTGCGAATTTGAGCGCCTCTCTCCCAGCATGGCAATATATAAAGTACTTAGTTCACGTACCTTAAAATAATACTAAACAATCACTCTATACAATAATAAGTCGATGAAACGACAACAAAAGGGCTTCACGTTTTTAAACTTTATTTATTTGCTCCTATTTAGCTATAAGTTTCTATCGTCAAAGTGTGTGTTGTGTGAGAATAGTATGCAGATGTGTAAGGGCCAATCAGTTAGTTAAACGGTAGTAAATGAAAGTAATACATAATCACTAAAACATAATACGTAATACGTAATAGCCTGTTAATGTCCCACTACTGGGCTAAGGCTTCCTCTCCCTTTGAGGAGAAGGTTTGGAGCTTATTCCACCACAGCTCCAATGAGGGTTGGTAGAATACACATTTGGCATAGTTTAAATGAAATTAGACACATGCAGGTTTACTCATGATGTTTTCCTTCACCGTTAAGCTCGAGATGAATTATAAACACAAATTAAGTACATGTAAATTCAATGGTGCTTGTCCGGGTTTTAAGACATAGGCCAAAACATCCAGAAATGTACTAAATGTACCAAAAAATTACTTTATCTAATAGATCATATAACAAACCACAATGTTTTTCAATATCAACTTTTAAATACATAAAATAATGTATTATGAAAACAAAAAAAAAACGAAATCTAAATCAAGTTATCCGTTTAGGAGCTACGATGCCACAGTCAGACATACAGATTCACAAGATAAATAACACGCCTCGATTTGCGTCAGGTAAAATATATTTATTTTTGTTATATATCAAAGAGAAAACTTCATACCATTTCTCTCTTTTTAATAATAATTAGTTTTCGTTTGAAAACATATAGCCGTAAAGCTAATATAAACGGGTATAAAGCTTTGATACGTTTTATTTGCAGTAACGTCAGCTATATGCAGAAAATACAATTTATTTATACTCAGAATTTAAAGCGTCCCTTTAAAATGACGGAGAAAATGATATTAAATTCTGCGAATATTTCTTAAATAAATAAAAACGAATTCAAAATATCTGCATTTGTTTTTAATGATGGGTTTTAAATTTGTTTAGCGGGTTTCTGGTTAAAAACTTTTGTGTCTTCGTATTTCGAATCTAATGATAATTCCATTGTAACATTCTGTGTTCAAATGATATCGTAAAACTAATGACTTTTTATGATAGAAAACGTAGTGAATGAAATATTTGCTTCGAGGCCTAGTAAAACACTAACATTAATAAAACATTTTTTTGTTCCGTTTGCAGTTGAAACGCTTGGACCTTGCAGTAATGGTACTAAAACTTTTATTAAAAACATCACACCCCGTCTTATTGCCTCTACTGGTGACAAGAGGGTTCATTTTACGCCCAGAGAATCAGAATAGCGATTCAAAGGAGAAATGTCGCAAGCATTCTTGCAACCATTCCACGCGGTCACGATTTGTACAGTAGCTATTTTTTTAATTGTGTATATTTAAGGCTTTAATGTAAATAGTTTAAAAATGAAACAAAAAAATATTTTTTTTTTTTGAAATATCCGGTTCTTTTTAGACTTGAGGTATTTCTTTCTAAATCATTGTTAGAATTTATGTCAACCAATAAGGTAGGTGTAATGCTTCTATATTGAATAATGATTGCGATTTGACAGAAATAGAGAAATATGTTAAGACTATGTTTATATGATTTTCGACATCATCTAAAGTGCTGCTCCATTCTTATTTGTCGAAACGTTTGCATAACAAACGTTTACATAAGAAACGTTTGCATAACAATAAAAATGCTGTTTAATATTGTTGAGAATGTAAGTTGCCATAATTAATGCCAATGGCGCTTCCCCAGATTTGAACCGACGTCTTTCAAGAAATATCCACTCGTTTATATAAATTGGGCTCTTCTCATATTCTTTGCATTATCTTGATCTAAAAAGAAATTGTAAAATTTAACAAGAGCCTTCGTAAGAAGAAATTTTCGTAAATGTGCTCTCAAACGCCATCATCCTCCTTTGTGCTGCGTTCACAGTAATTACAGCATTACCTCACGTTCGATCGCTCTAAGGCTGTATTTAGACTGTGTACTAAAAAAGGACGACATTTATTTATTTATTTCGTATAAGGTAAGATTTCGTTGGTCGAGTAGCTTTTTTTTTATATATTTGCTGGGAGGGCAAATGACTCTACTCCACCTGATGTTAAGTGGTAGTAGAGGCCAAACGCGACGACGGCCAGTACAGTCGGGAAGAAGGTTCTGCACTAGCCGCCTTCGCCTTGCCGGCCCGCAAGATTCCTCTTCACGCCTCGTTTGAAGGAACCCGGGTTGTAAGAGGAGGGGAACACGTGAGCTGGTAAGAAATTCCATTTTTTGGAAGTGCGACAAAGAAAGGAGTTGCCAAATTTCTTTGTGCGCGATGGAATTGATGTCACAGTTAGGCGGTGACATCGAGAGCCAGCACGAGTAGACTTTTGAAGGAAGGGGGAAGCAGGAATTAGAGAGATGAATTCCTTAGAGCACTCGCCGTGATACAGTCGATAGAAAGCTCTCAGCGCTGCTATCTCTCGACGCAATTGTAAAGGCTCGAGGGTGTTTGTGACCTTTACGTCGCCAATAATGCGGACCGCGCGTCGCTGCAACCGATCCAAGGCTTACAAGTAGGTACTTAACGGAGCCATCCCAAAGGTGCAAGCAATATTCAACGCAAGACCGTACTTATGTTTTGTACAACAGGCACAGTTGTTGTGGCGTGAAAAAACGTCGCACCTAAAGCTAGAAGAGAAAAGGCTAGTTTAAAAAGCTACGTATCCCGAGGTCTTGAGTTTGAATATCAGCCCAATAAAATCTGTTGGTTACATGTCGATAAATTGTCGGTTGCACCTCAGAATTATGAAGTGTTACACGAGGAGTGTGTTCTTCTAAAGTTATGATAAAAAAAACTTTTGATAAAAAAAATTCGTAAGCTCGCAATTATGTTAAAATAAAAAAATGGAATATATAATAGTAGCAATTTTCTATCATGCATTATTGTAAAATATATATAGACAATGAATTATACATTTTTTTCAAGTAAAAAACATTTATTATTTCAATAACATCTGCTAAATGCAAATCAATGTCACTTAAAGGCGCGTCTAAAGCTAGCAATGTCAGATTTCACTCGTGCGTACTCCTACACGCCCCTCTCGACACGCGATCTTATTTCTATTCTTTTTCTATCTATAACGACTATTCTATTAATAAGTCCAGAATTGTATTTTTTTTTCGTATTATACAAATTATTCTGTAGAATATGGTATAATTCTTTTATCTATAGTATGACAATTAATAAAGAGCAATCAAAAATGTACCCCACAAATCTCAACAGCACTGCAGCGACTGATTTAAGAAACAAAAATATATTTGAAATATGAGTGACAACGATAGGAGATGTTGTTTTTCAATTTAATTTATGTAATAAGCGTAATTTTGTAGTTTTCTTATATAGAAAGCGCCAAAAGCTTTTCAATATTATAAAAATACATGGAAACGGTTTATACAAACCTACAAAATTCAATTCATTTTTAACTTTGAACTGGATATTAAAAATTGATAATAAAAATTTACAATTTTATTTTCTTAATGTACGTCAACTATTGTGGTGATAATATAAAACAAATAATGTTTTTTTTAAAAATATATATTTTACTATTTTAGAACATATTGAAACCAACCGTATTCCATAATCAAATTAACGCAACTTCCGAGTTGACACAATAAAGCGCTTCAAAGCGCCTATTGTGGAACCGTAGCCTACAGCACTCAGCAGATAGGTCATCGAGATACAGGGTGAAGTGGTCGCTATTAATTATAGAGCACAAGGTGCAAACTTTGAACATCTATGTCGTAGGCCAATGACCAAAACCTATGCCAGAAATGGCTTCGCGTTACATAATATTTTTATTTTGCTTTTGTCCCTCCATTCTATAGACGTCCTGATTGGTTGACGGATGTATATATAATATAAGTAGGCGGACGGGAAGATGGGCCACCTGATGGTAAGACGTGGTCACAACAGAAATATTAACCATTTTTTACATTGTCGAAACCAAACCTTGGGAACTAAGACGTTATGACGTCCCTTGGGCCGGTATATACAGTGGCTCACTCACCCTTCCAACCGGAACATAACAATACTACGTTTGGCATAGAATATCTCATAAGTGGGTGGTACCTACGCAGACAGGCTAGTACAAAACCTTACCACCAAGTGGTGTATTTTTATTTAAATTAAAAAATTATAAGACTGTAACGGTGTGGCAGAGGTTATTTTTTCGCTGATGAATATTGTCGATAAAAAATTTATAAAAAATATATATATATATAAATTATTATATGAGTACGTTATTTTATTTCTGCCACAAGTGTGATAACGATTAAAGAACAATAAAAGTATAAATTGAAAATAATCCCTGTGTCTTGCATTAGATCAATGAACATATTATATACTTGATATAGTAATTTTTATGTTTAAATCAAAACACTGTTTGTAACAAATTAACACATGTATTGTTAATTTTCCCCCGTATATTAAAAAAAAATATAACATGATTTTATGTCACTTATAACGGGTTATCTGTTCTATGGTAAATTGATCAGTTTTCAAGATAGCGAAGCCCTCATCGTGAACATTGTTTACAACATATTGTTAATTGAGATATAATAAGTATATTAACAAGAGCCGAGATGGCCCAGTGGTAAGAACGCGTGAATCTTAATCGATGATCGTGGGTTCAAACTCGGGCAAGCACCACTAAATTTTCATGTGCTTAATTTGTTTTTATAATTCATCTCGTGCTTGACGGTGAGGAAAAACATCGTGAGGAAACCTGCATATGTCGAATTTCACTGAAATTCTGCCACATGTATATTCCACTAACCCGCATTGGAGCAGCGTGGTGGAATAAGCTCCAAACCTTCTCTTCAAAAAGGGAGAGGAGTCCTTAGCCCAGCAGTGGGACATTCACAGACTGTTAATGTAATGTAAAAGTATAAAATATTACTCGTATGTCAATACTCTGAAGCCAGATCAAATTTTAATAATATTCACATAATATAATTACATATTTACATTCCATTAAGTCCTTTTGAATTATATATAATTAAAAATTGTCTTGCTGTTATCTTATTTCAAAGAAAGACCTTGAATGTAACTCAAACGTGACATAAGCTTTTTCCTAAGAATTATAATATATTCATTTAGAGTTAGTAAATTAATATCAAAAGCTCAACCGAAGAGCTTAGGAGTTCAAGCTCGAGCAAACACCACGAATTTAACATGTGCTTAATTTGAGTTTAAGGCTTCACGCATCACGCGAACATGTACCTATTTACTATTAGATATATTGAGTAGCATGGTGCAATAGGGCTTGAAAGTCCTCCAATGAGAGCTCAAAGCCCAGAAATAAAACTTTAACATGCTGTAACTTCACTTTTACGTTTAAGTTACGAATTAGGATACATTTCTTCATGTTCAAAATCAATGTGATTATCACTGTTTATTCCTTTATATATTTATATTGGTTATAAAACTATATTCAACATTCATAGCTGTTGTTTTTATTGATATGATAATAACTCTAGGTTCTAAAAAATTAATTACAAATAGATACAACATATTTACGAACAACTATTATACAAAATGATTTATCGCATGCGAAGCTACCCGAAGCTTGTATATCACCTAAAACAACTTAATTATCGTCCATTTATTTTTCATATATTATTTCAACCAATTAATTTCAAAAGGCAAACAAACGAAAAGCAACAGTTGATATATATTGCGGATAAATTTTATTGCTGCCAACAAACAGCGGTCATGTTATTTTAATATATCGATTCTGTTTATTCACAAACAATGATGCTTCAAAACATTGACAAACCAATTTGTACTACAATTACACTTTAAATTTTATTTTATTGACTCAAATTATTATTATATTATATTAATATAAATTTAAAAAAATTTTAAACGTATAAAATAATGTGTGAAATAAAATAAATACTTATAAATTTTTTCGTTTATTTTCAGGTAAACCAACCCCGAATCTGATATGAAATGGGCATGCGTGCACTGTTGTGCGCATTCCTGATCGTTCTTATCAGACCGTCAGGAAGCGACTGGCTAAGTTGCGGCCACATAAGAGAATGTCACTGCAAATGGTCCTCAGGCAAGAAAACTGCTTCATGCATTACATCAGGTCTGACCCAGATACCTCGATTAGCAGCAGATGTACAAGTTTTGGATTTACACGGGAACCCTATAAACGAACTCCAGGAAGATGCGTTTGCGAGCATAGAACTATTAAACTTACAACGACTGAACCTCAGCTCTACAAATCTACGTTACTTGCATCAAAACGCCTTCAACGAACTTCGCATTTTGATAGAATTAGACCTTTCGAGGAACTTCCTCACCGAACTTTCACCTAACACGTTCAAAGGAAACGAACGTTTGAGGCTTTTAGTCCTCAACGACAACCCTTTAAGTAAATTAGTTGCACAGCAATTCCCACCCTTACAACATTTAAAGAAACTAGAACTTTCGAGATGCCGACTCCGCAAAGTTCACCCCTTTGCCTTTGTGAATTTGCGGGCGCTAGAAACTGTCCAAGTACATCAGAATTTGCTTTCATACTTACACCAGGATACATTCAACCTACCCGTGTTAAAAACTTTAACGCTTTCAGACAACCCGTGGTACTGCGACTGTAGGTTAAGGAAATTTCACGAATGGTTTCTAAGCAGCAATCTTGGAAATGAAGAAGTTTTTTGCGCTGGTCCAGAGAATAGAGCACATTTATCATGGTTAGATATAAAAGACGAAGAGATGGTTTGCCCCCCCTCAGTCATGACAAGTCCATCCGTAATAAGAACGGAAACGGGAGCTGATATTGCTTTTGGGTGCTTCGTCCGTGGTGATCCTACACCAAGTGTCACGTGGTCTTTCCGTCATATGGTAATTACAAATAAGACTAATAGTGATAGTGAAATTTTTGTTTTTAATTATTCTATAGAACACTTTAATGAGGACCTTAACGACTTTATCAATAAAAGCGCACAGTGGTTTAACGTGACAGTAAGTAATGTTACGAGTGATTTAGCAGGCGAGTGGCGCTGTAACGCTAAAAGTTCAGCGGGCGAATCTAGTGCATATCTCACCTTATTCTTACCTAAAGCCAGAACTGCTACCGCGAGAAGTGCACCAGACTACTCCAAATTCTTTATAGCTATCGGAGCTGTACTCGCTATGGCTAGTACAGGATTTATAGCAGCCTGTGTTTGTTGGAAGATAAGGCGTCGACATGTACCCCCAAGCAGAAGTTTTACAGATCAAGAGAAGAAATTACTGGATACATCGTTGGCTGTCAGCTGCGATAGAACCAGTGTTGAAATGGGGTCGTCGTACGGCTTCGAAATGTTTGACAGATCAATGTCAATGGAAAGTGAAGATACTCAGAGGTGTATGGAACCTGTTCAAATAACAATCGAAGGGCCATCTGGCTCATTTCCTCCACCACCAGCTGAATTTTCGATACCAGCGCCGTATGGAAATATTTTTATATCGGTTCAGGTGACTGGGCATAATGAAGAATATCCAGATCTGTTAGGTGGTGGCTCAACTTTACCGAGACGAAGTAGGACTTGTTTTCTGAAATCTGCGTACGATAATATGGGACCTAGAGTGACGGCTGCTGGAAGCTCAACTTGGTCATTGCCTGGAGCCAAGGCGGACTCTAAATCAAATAAAGAAACCACACCAATAGCACCACTATCTACTTTTTCAACTGAATTTACTGCTCTATAAGCTTTAATGTTACCTTTTTATAATATCCGTAGTATAGATACATGGGTGTTTTATCCATTATGATTGTTATTAAAATTATTTTATTATATTTATAGCCAATTTCAATAGAATTTGAACCATATATTAGCAAAATAAACCTCTAATAGCCTTTTACAATTTCTAAAGTCATAGGTAAAAAAATCTGCATGTATTGGATTGGTGTATGTCCTTAATTATTATTCTTTACATACATTATTATTAATACATAAGAGAAATACACTTTTTTTTATAAACTGCATGTAAATTTTATAATAGCTGGCTTATATTACATATAACTTTTATCTAAAGAAATTCATCATGATTAAAATAATATATATTTCTTAATCGAAATTGCACAAATTCTATTGAAATAAACTATAGTTATTTATTAGTTCGATAGAAGAAGGTTTTATATAATGTTATAATAATTTAAAAAATTAATAATTAGATAATTTTGTGAATGACTGTAACATATCAAATTTAGCGACAGCGTGCTTTTTAAGTTTAGTACATTTTTTTGTGGATAGATATAAAATATTTATAGTGTGAACTGTATAATAATTATAGTTTTAAAATTTTGGATCGAATCTTGCTTTAAATTTTATGAGAGAATGAATAAAGAATTTACCAGAATTTCGTTTTTTTTTATATAAATTTGTGTGGATACAGAGATGTGGTAATGGTTATTACATGATAATAATATAATAATAAAAGGATAAGCATATATTTAAAATTAAAATAATAAAATAATGTTTACTAAAAATGTCTACAAAATTAATATTCAACTATTGATGAAGGGACTTTACTACTATTGGCGATTATAGAAATAATATTTTATTGCTAATGTCTGGGTTCTATACTAAACATCCACTCAATAATTAAAACAGAAGTTTGAAAGATTGTCTCAGATTAGAAATAGAGCTTTGAAAAACTTATCTATCTTCGTATTTAAGATTTTTATAAGCTATAAAAGATGCCATGAAATTCGCTTGTGTACACTTTTTAAACTTGTAATTCTATTGACACAACCACACTAGACGATTGAGGTCTATTTGTATAACCTCAAAATCATTCATGTCACGAATACTTCTGCAAAGAGATAATAATCGGATAAAAGAAAGCAATTACAGATATCAATAATTGGATAATAAATGGGAGCTTTGTGAAACTCCAGATAAGATTTTAAAATAGCAAAGATTGAAAACCACCGAAAAAACAACCCAATATTTGCAAATTTTAATCTATATTATCATAATTATGCTATTTCCATACATTTGTCTTTTTGACAAACGAATTCAACAATTGCAATGTGACTTTTCATTTATGACGTCTTTTAAATTTTTGTTCCTGCTATCATTAGAAAAATATGTAAAATACTAAGATTGTTCGTGTCTCATGAGCACGATAAAGTAAAATACGTAAACTTCCTCTTGAAACATAAAGCAACAACAAACAAACGTTAAACATAATTAAATGAATACGACAAGTGCATTATACGCTCATTTTGTTTGACATAGTTTCCACCATAATGCGCGTTCTAACGCGTAGTCATTAGGCGTGAGGCAGCATTCTTCTCGACTGTACTAGACGTTACGTTTGGATTCTTCTACCACTTACCATCAAGTCATTTGCTTTCCCGGAAATTATAGACTAATAATAATAATAACTACATAAATGTACTTCACAATAAACTAAAGAAAATTTAGCAAATACTATTATATAAAATATTATAATATAATTATATAAAATCAGATAAATTAATGCTACCATTGAAAATTGACAATATTTGATAGTGCAATTTTCACAAAAAAAAATGAAAATTAGCTTACTAATTTATTTATTTAATACTGGATTTAACAATACCCGTTGCAACTTCACTCGTGCGTATTAAAATAATTTAAGACCTTTTTAGAACGAAATACACACGTCCGAACTTCCCTTTAAATTTTACATATCAGGATGTAACTTCATAGTTGGTCAGTTAAAACATTGGCTTATTTTATTATATATTCTTGGTTTACACATCTTATTAAGATTTATCTAAATAGTAGGAGAGAGAGAGAGAGAGAGCGATGAACTTGCCCCATATACTCTATATGGGGCAAGTTAATAGCTCGCTAATGATCCAATTCTGGGTAACATATTTCACTCTCTAAACGAGAAAAATTTACAGCATAATAGATACTGATGCACTGTGGATTATATTTATACACACACTTTATGTTTGCATATACTTAATATGTGATCATAATTCATCTCATAATCGTGAGGAAACTTGTATATGTCAAATAAAAATATGTCTCATATGACTAACTTACCCGCAGTACAACAATATTATGGAATAAGTATCAAACCTCATCCTTAAGATGAAATGAGACCAAAGGAAATCCGAAAAATCTCCAATACCATTTTCAAAAAAAAGAGATTAAAATAAAGTTTCAATAAAGATAAGTCTTTAAAATATTCCTCCATACTATTATTGTATACATATCAGAAAAAACTTAGCAAACAAAAAAATTCAGGTTTAATTACAACATAAAATAAATAACAAGATAAGAAAAACTAAATAACACTGTCTTGATCAAGCGAAGTACACCGGTAAAATGAATTGGACATTTGGAAAATGGAAGGTAAAAATACTTTTAAAATAGAGAAAAACTAAAAAACATTATAAATTACACTCGTTATTTTTAAAACCTTTAGAATATCTTTTTCGTTGCAATCTCTTAAAATATATTGCTTATTTTATCGCCTTTCTTTTATTCCTATCTAGTTACTACCCGAAGCTACATTTATATATTTTAATTTAACTAAGATATGTCTCACTTTAACTCATAAACTATCTATTAAAAAACCATTGATCTATTATTGCAAAAAAAGGACAAAAAAACATCCTTTCGTATTTATGATGTATTATATATCTATTGACTGCCTCGTTGGTCTAGATGTAAGGTCGCAGACTCGGTGGTCCTGAGTTCATGTCCCAGGCCGGGACAAAAAAAAATTGTGTTTTTCTACTGGACACTGCTGTGCCTCGGAAAGCACGTAAAGCCGTTGGTCTTGCGCCTGAACTATTTCCGGTTATATCAGATTGCCGTCTCATCGGATTATGAGAGGGAATAAAGAGTGCACCTATATTCACGTACACACTTGTGCACTACAACATACCCTGTGCAGTAGGCTAATGTCTCTTGAGTTTGGCCGCCGGGGCCGATATCGGTCTGGACTATTATTATATTATATAAATATTCTACCGCTAAAAATCCGTACATAGTATTGTTGCGTTGCGTCAGTCAGTGTAACTACAGGCACGAGCATAAAATTTGCGTTCCCAAGGTTAGTGGCATATTGACGATGTAAGGAATGATTAATATTTTTTACATCACCAAAGTCTATGAGCGGTGTTGGTGGTTTCCGTCCTAGCTATAGCATAATAATGATAATAATCCGAAACTGTTTTTTAGGATCGTTAAATTTAAGCGATATGAATTACTCAAATAAAATGAAATGATAATTTTTTCACTGAAATTGTAAACACAACATACGATAAAATCGAATAATTAATCTGTGAGATTTATTCAGTAAAGCTATTATGAATAATAAGATCGTGATGCATTCAAAATTGTTATGCGACAATGACTATAATAATTATAACATTTAATATATACACGAATTAAAATAGTGTATAATACATAAGTACATGTGTACTTATACACTATTACTATACTATTACTATTATAAATATTATATTACTACTATTACTAATCAAAATATAAGTCCTTTTCAACAGTTCACGATTGAACGTCAGAAGTAATCCCTTCAAATTTATAACCTTCTTACTGAAGAACTAATTTATAATAAAAAATAAAAATTCAAATGTAAGATATATTCTAATAAAATTTTTAAAAATTTTAAAATTTATTTAAATTATTCATTAATTAGAATTAGTTTTTCAATCGGAATATAAATAGCGATTGTATTACCGTATTGTAGCGGACGGACCGGTTGGCATGGTTAGTAGATACTTGGCACTTTTGTGTGCATGAAAATGTCTGTTTGTCCTAAGTCTGGGTGTAATTAACTATATATGTATTTCCAAAAGAAAAGTAGTATATATAGTATATCAGTTGTCTGGTTTCCATAGTACAAGCTCTGCGTAGCTTGGAATCAGATAGTCATGTGTGAATATTATATAATAATATTCCCAGGATATTATTATTACTGCTTTACGTTAAATTGCTTTGGGTGTAATTGGTGAGCAATGTTTTAGTACACATAATAACTGAGCAGGACCTCAAGATTACAATAGACGTGCGACTGACACGGTGTCGGCTAGCACAGTATTATTACCACAAATAATTTTCTTACACAAACCGGATACATCGATACATCCAAACGTTATCTTCAAGTGATTGCAATTGGTATAAATGGAAATTGCTATTGCATTTCGAAATAGGATTTTACGGAAATGTGAATGTATCCATGAAATAAACATTCACGTTCGAATCGAATTGAATGAAAATAAATTATCATTGTTTTAAAAGATTCGGTACAATTTGTTGATACTGCTGCTGTTAATAGGCAATAGAAATGTTTGTTTGTGAGGGTAAGTTTCATTCATTCCCATTAACATTTGATTGACATTCTTGAAATGCGCCGTTAACTGCATCTATTCAACAGTGCTTTAATGTAAGAACTCACTTCATTACTCACACGTGAAAGCGACTTGTTAACACCTAAGCACCTCGGAATTTTCACGTGCTTAGTTTGTGTTTATAATCCTTCTCGTACTCGAAGGTAAACGAAAACATCGTGAGAAAACCTGCGTGTATACAATTACAATGAAATTATGTCACATGTGTATCCATCAACTTGCATTAGAGTAGCATGGTGAAAATAGCTTCAAACCTTCTCCGTAAAGGGAGAGAATGCCTTCTCCCAGCAGTGGGACATTAAGACTGTTATTTACAAAAGAAAAATTATGATGATTTGTCAAAAGCAAACACAGTGACAATCTGGAGTTTGGGAGTTTGCAGTGTTTACACACTGGTGACTTTGAAAGCACTTAGAGCCGTTAATTTTTCACCTGAACTCTCTCCGATAGTGTCGGATTGTGGTCCCGTCGGATTATGTTACTATCTATCGATCTATGCACAAATGCTTGTGCACTATAATATCCTCTGTGCAATTGACTAATCTCTATTGATAACTTTGTATAACATTAACATAATATAATATTATGTATACTATTTTTGTATTAAATTTTAATAAAAATACTTTTATTAGTGTTGATTATAGTTTAAATATGAATTAAGAAAGATTAAGCTTTAATTTTTATCGCATTTAAAAATATATATATTTTATTTATTTATTTTGAACAATTAATACGTATCACAAGCAATATATACGACAGTAACTACAACAGTATTAAACTGTGCTGTAGATACTAACGCCCTCCAATTGGACAACACATTCAGTTTTAATTTGTTAAATGTAAACAACAAAAAGACAAGATACAATATAATTTAATAAAAATTTAAAATTGACAAATATTTTTTTATAAAAACGTAAAGTTTCGTTTGTAAAATGTGTTCACCTTATAATTATTATAACATATAGCAACGAACTATATATATATATATATATATACATATATATATTTATATATAGTATACGCACGGAGTAGAGATTGGTGGCGGGAATGAAGACATAAGAGCCTCATGTACCTTCCAAGCCACTTGAACAGACGTTACATATTACAATATAAATTGATGTGTAACGTCATTATATGAAATGCGATTTATTTTGACAACAAATAATTTGATGAAAAGTATTATTAACATACTTGCTTATTCATTATCGTCGTCCCTTTGTCGTTCACTGCTGGACATAGGCCTCTCAAAACACGCCACTAAGCTCAATCTTCAGCTTTCGAT
This sequence comes from Nymphalis urticae, assembly GCA_905147175.2. Lineage (NCBI taxonomy): Eukaryota > Metazoa > Arthropoda > Insecta > Lepidoptera > Nymphalidae > Nymphalis > Nymphalis urticae. The sequence continues at coordinate 8,756,182 of LR990004.1, read as the reverse complement.
TTCCATCCGTTGCCATTATAATTTATTTAATTATTTATTGAGGGTCTCCAATGGTTGTATAAACACTTACACAAATAAATTTTTAATTATAATCTGTATTTAAGGTACATACACTTACATAAATTAAAAAAACGTGATATATTCAACATAAAATAAACTTCTTTGCGATATTTTTTCAACTCAAAACGTGTTCTAAAATGTAGATTTTAATCGATTATATTACTCTATTTTTGTCACACCAATTTTTTTAAATATAATAATAGCAATCCCCATTCTAAGTAATTTACTTATATTAGGAATTTTAGTAATTTACCCCTGAAATTAAACAAAGCTTATGATGGAAATTGTGACAATAGCCCAAAGTTCGAACCTGGGACGTTCTGCTCGTAAGCCGAAGCGCTAGAGGTCCTTATATGGTTTTGTATTACCCTTACATTTTTGTTTTTTGTATTTTTAAGAACGTTGGGTAAGTATATTAAATAAAATTAATTCTTTTAAACCAAGTTTGTTTATTTTTAACTAAGTCAAAAAAAAGATCTACAAGAGGTAAGCGCATTATCATTTGACGTGGTTTGGCGCTAGAAAATTCGGCATAAGTCCTATACCCAAAAGCGCTCGCGCAATACTAAATTCGAACGGCTTGCGCAAAGCCATACCCACCAAGTAGGGCTAAATATATATCGGTGTTATTTTTTCATATATAAAGGAGATCTTGATATCGAACGAAGTCGATATCGATATCTTTTTAAAAGTATATCGAACAGAACAAGATGAAACGCAAGTTCTTACAAACTTTTAAGCCGAAAAAAATAACTTTTGGGATGTAACATAGTTCGAACTTTTGGGAAAGCAATATAAAGTGTAAGTACGATTGATAGCGTATTTGATCATTATATTTGCCCATAGACTTTTTTTTTATATTTACCGGAAGGGCAAATGACTCTACTCCACCTGATGGTAAGTGGTAGTAGAGTCCAAACGCGACGACGGCCAGTACAGTCAGGAAGAAGGTTCTGCACTAGCCGCCTTCGCCTTGCCGACCCGCAAGAGGCCTCTTCACGCCTCGTTTGTAGGAACCCGGGTTGTAAGAGGAGAGGAACACATGAACTGGTAAGGAATTCCATTTTTTTGAAGTGCGACAAAGAAAGGAGTTGCCAAATTTCTTTGTACGCGATGGAATTGATGCCACAGTTAGGCGGTAACATCAAAAGCCAGCACGCGTAGACTTTTGAAGGAAGGGGGAAGCAGGAATAAGAGAGAATAATTCCTCAGAGCACTCATCGTGATACAGTCGATAGAAAGCGCTCAGCGCTGCTATCTCTCGACGCAATTGAAAAGGTTCGAAGGTGTTAGTGACCTTTACGTCGCCAATAATGCGGACCGCACGTCGCTGCAACCGATCCAAGGCCTTAAGAAGGTACTTAACGGCTCTGTGATCTGTGCTCTGTGGCTCTATAAGACAATTAGCTACGTTTTTATACAGGAGTATTAAAAAGTAACTGTAGACTATTTGGTACCGTCCAAACGAGCCTTCTTAAAATCTCTTCAATTTTATATAATTACATTATTTCTTAATGTTGATTTCGTTCAATAACCGCTTATTATAGTTATCCATTTTCTATTGCATAAAATTTAATTCTTCTGTGTATATTAATTTTATATATTTATTGAATCTTTACATAATATTAATTTATAAATCAATTATTCATTTCTTGATTGCTCACAAAATTAAAAAATTAACAACATAAACAAAGCATTTTTTTAAATAACCTCGGTGACTGCTGCAAGTTACGGTTACGGTTTGCTCCATCAAGCGCTTCCATCACTTTCCAAATAATATGTATTTTAAAGCGCTCGCACTGTAACCGTACCACATATTCCGTATAGGAATCGGGCGCTGACATTTCAATTTGCACAAAATAATGGGCGCCATTGTGAGGCGTAAGGCGTCCACGGTGTGACGCGCATATCAAGATTAAAGGAAGCGAATTTGCGTATCCAACATCAGGGTGATTGGCGTGTATCGAATGAATATCAACGTGCCTTTATATGATAAACATTAAGTTTTGTCATTGTAATGTTTGGTTCCTGAAAAGGGTTGATTTTATCCAATTTATTAAGAATATCTAGGCTATCGAAACGGATCACATTATCCAATACAATAGATAAAAAATATGTTCGCTCGTGTGGTTATTTCTTCTTTATATTGAAAACTGTTACAATTTACTTTAAGAAACCATCTCATCATCATCATGTTACTATCTACATGGGTGCTCTTATTACTATATAAGTGTGTGTGTGTGTTCTAAATAAGTGCGCGTGTGTGTGCGACTACACTCCATTTTATTAACATTTCAAATACATGCAACAATAATATACCATATAAAATTCCGTGTGTCTGTATATTGAGTAAAAAAGAGGGAAAAACAGAACACGAAAATGTATTTAAAAATTAATATAACGTAATAAACCGACTATCACGCGGATGAATTCGCGCGAGCACCAGCTAGTACAAACCAAAACTATAATAACAAGCAGTGTGGTTACATAAAGAGAGATAATTAATATGTTATAGAAGATTAACCACACAGATATATGAGAGATAAATGTCCTATATATTTATACAATATAATATAACTATTTGACACAGTATACGTGGATGTTTTAGATAGTTTCAAGGGTAGCTTTGAAAAAAGCCTTTGTAAGTGATACTTCATAAGATATGTATTGAGTAAGACAAGAAATAGACTTGAATAAAATTATTATTTGCATCTAGAGAAATTGGGTTCTTGGAAAACTGTTTTCAAATTTTTTAGACATGTTAGTTTTCTTTGTATTTGTATCTGCACAGACTCGATGTCCGCGCGTTTGGTGTTTCTTTTATTTAATTTATTGTTATTTTAATGTACCTGCACGTTTGTAAGAAAGCAACATCACAACAGATTAATTCCATGAAATAAACAATCGTCTACATTGTGTTAAGATAATAAATATTAAATAAGTATGTATCAGCCTGTGAATGTCCCACTGTCGGACAAAGGCCTCTTCTCCTTTTTGAGGAGAAGGTTTTTAGTTTATTTCGCCACGCTACTCCAGTGCGGTTTGGTAAAATACACATGTGGCAGATTTTTTTTTTTTTTTAATATTTCCCGGGAGGGCAAATGACTCTACTCCACCTGATGTTAAGTGGTAGTAGAGTCCAAACGCGACGACGGCCAGTACAGACGGGAAGAAGATTCTGCACTAGCCGCCCTCGCCTTGCCGGCCCGCAAGATGCCTCTTCACGCCTCGTTTGAAGGAACCCGGGTCGTAAGAGGAGGGGAACATGTGAGCTGTTAAAGAATTCCATTTTTTGGTAGTACGACAAAGAAAGGAGTTGCCAAATTTCTTTATGCGCGATGGAATTGATGTCACAGTTAGTCGGTGACATCGAGAGCCAGCACGCGTAGACTTGTGAAGGAAGCAGGAATTAGGGAGAATAATTCCTCGGAACACTCGCCGTGATACAGTCGATAGAAAGCGCTCAGCGCTGCTATCTCTCGACGCAATTGTAAAGGCTCGAGGGTGTTAGTGACCTTTACGTCGCCAATAATACGGACCGCACGTCGCTGCAACCGGTCCAAGGCCACAAGTAGCTACTTAGCGGTGCCATCCCAAAGGTGCGAGCAATATTCAACGCAAGACCGTACCTGTGTTTTGTACAGCAGGCACAAGTGAACAAGACACATGCAGATTTAATCACGATGTTTTCCTTCACTGTCAAGCACGAGATGAATTATAAACACAAATTAAACACAATATAGCCCGGGTTTGAACTCACGATCATCGGTTTAGATTTACGTCTTCTAACCACTGGGCCATCTCGGTTAATAATTAAATATGTAGCTTTTATATATTACATGAATACAAATTACGTATAAGCTTCAATTAATTGGTGAATGTCAAAATATCTGCGGTATTTTATAATGAGATCGTTATGGGCTTTTTAAACGTTATCCTTTAGCCAAATGAATAACAACAATAAAAAAAAATGAGCGTTACGATCTAATTGGCCAAAATAAGCGGGATTTAGTCACGACTTAATATACCGCACTGATTTCCCTTGATGATACATTTCATTACAAAACTTTTCTCTGGTGCGGGTTCAATTCCCGGGCCTCGTTACGACCCATTGTCGCTATAAATAAGGTCGGAACAGTTTAACAGCTGTACGTATAACTTTTTGTATAGAAAAGGTAAATTATACGCGGTGTAAATTTTATTTATAATAATCGTATTAGATTGTTTTAATTAGTTTGACAGAATCTAATCACAGATTATAATTAACTCACAGAGTAAACAACGATCAAAGGCAAACTAGGAAACTTTCATAATTATAAAAAAATGTCTTTCAGCGTTTTTAAACTGTCTTATTTATTTTGGTTGGGATTAATAATAATTTATTTTAATAAATACATCTAGAGAAACTTTTTTGTTGTTACGATTATAATTTTTGTTTTAAAAAGTGGTAATACTCTTTAAAAAAAAACTATTCTATGCTATTTTATCGAAAATTAAACATACACTTCTCGGCAAATTCCAATTAAGCAACAACTATATGAAAGTAAAAATAGTTCTTGTAATTCAATAAATGTAAGCAAAACGGTCACCCATCATTTTACCGACCGAAGCCAAAGTAGCTTAACCAATGTTTTTTTGTTTAATATCGCCTATAATATCAGATGTATCAGAATATCATGGAATCCAAATTAATAACAGTAATTATTCGTAATGAACGCCCGACGCGGACGGTGTCGTCTCATTTGTAATGGTTAAAAATTGTATGAATATTTATTATTTACCGGTTCATATTGCGGCGAATACTATTTTAATGCAGTTATTTTAATTGGATATTTAATGGCAATAATATTTCATGTGATTTTATATATCGCTTTTATTATATTGTATAAATAAATGTCAAATACATTTACGTAACCGCTTATAGTCGTTTTATGTTTTCACTTCTAAAACTTGCTGTTTTTAGTGGGCAGAATTGATCCTATTAGTAGATGGCCCAAACAAAATATGGCTTTACTTTTATATGATAATATTTTTAACCAATCGATCGATTCTCAATCTGCGTGCCAACTAAATTGGACTGTCACAACATTACTGAACTACGAAAGAAATGTCAATCCCTTTTCACTCAAACGTTTCTTTGTTTTCAAGTAACCTTATATATTAAATTTTATAATTATTTTGATGTGAAATATCTAATGAAACGCGACGGGTTATGACAGTCTTGTAAGGCGTCACAGCAAACGAGATTACGCTCTCTTAAACCATCAAGCCTACTCCGCTTTCTCTACTCCCTTCTGTGTGCATGGTGCGTATACTATATACATTGTTATATATTTAACTTATTAACAAAACTCTTTTTCATGTATTATTTTATTACAAATTCGTTTAATATACGATAACCATCATTGTACATGTTAGAGATAATAATAATTATTAAATATAGTGTTAGTTTTGACTCATGTATTAATGGCGACAGTGACATAAGATGCTTTGACAGTTACGCGAGTTATCGTGAGTCAGTAGAGGTCCAAAATCATTCACACTGACCTAGTCGGACAAACAAATAATATTAAGCTTATAAAATCACTTGGCTCTGCGACGTACATATTTCAAGTTTATTAATTATTCGAAATTCAAAATAAAAATTTGTCGAAATTTAAATTTTATATAAAATATTCATGGCTAACGTCCCAAGATGAATGCCTACTAAGTATACTTTATGAAATAAATAGCTCAAAAAGGTTAACCATACCACTTCTAATTGTTTACGATTCCGAGTACTGAAAATGCAATAAAAACTTAGCATCGGTCAGTTTAAACGAGACTTAAATATTTTCCCGTGCTCAACATAGTTTATTAATGTTTCTTTTCTGTTTTTATTTTATTTCATTGCTTTTATAAGCGAAGGCTGAGAGCAGAAAGCCACAAAGGATTGAAATAGGTTAAATTCATATATATTACCTATTTATATGAAACCTTTTTGCGTGTCCTTTCACACAGATGTAGACTAATGTTTTTATTTATCGATATGAAATCTACTCAAAGAATTGGCTAGGTTACGTATCGTTATTTTTCATCGTTTGAAATTAAAGTTTATTAATTCTGGATCATATCATTTCTTTACGGCTTTTGTACGATTTATAGTATTTAGTAAAACAATATTTTTAGTTTCATCAATTAAAACAAACAGATAAATTCAGCGTAAATCCAAAATCTTCATATCAAAAAAACCTACAAAATAGTTATAATTAATCTAGTACCAATAACTTATTAATTATTTTATTTTATTTATAAAGTCCTTATTGCACTCAATTTACAAATAATATAATATAAAATAAAAACAGAAAAATCATAAATAATGCATAAGCGGAAGAGGAAGCGGAACCTGGAAGAGATCACTGTAAGTGTAAGGCAACCTCTATTAAAAATTAACGAACAATAATTGTGATTCAAATGGGTAATACTGCTCACATTCTTGCGACCATCGCGGTCATGACTTGTATATTAGTTGTGTATATATGTATATTAAAGTTGATTTTCATAACCTTATTTAAATTTATTATTTAAAAAAAAGCCGAGATGGCCCAGTGGTAAGAAGGCGTGGTTCATAACCGATGATCGTGGGTTCATACCGGGCAAGCACCACTGAATTTTCATGTGTTTAATTTGTTATTATAATTCATCTCGTGCTTGACGGTGAAGGAAAACATCGTGAGGGAACCTGATGTGTCAAATTTCACTGAAATTCTGCCACATGTGTATTCCACCAACCCGCATTGGAGCAACGCGGTGGAATAAGCTCCAAACATTCTCCTCAAGCAGGGAGAGAAGGCCTTAGCCGTGGGACATTCACAGGATGTTACTGTACTGTACTGTATTTAAATACTCAATGTAAAACCCATCATTACGTTCCATTTAAAAAAAAAGCCCTCTATTTTTACATTAAAACCTAGAACTCTTTTGTGATTTGTTACGTAATGATTATTTCCTACACCATAAAATATAAGATAATTTAAAACAAGCACTAGACAAATATAAATATACTTTATAAAGCGTTTGAACGTTAACGTAGATAATAAAATCAGTTTCAGTTATATGAACTTACCGAAGTACTAGTGTAACAAACACTTACATTAAAAAAAAACCAATAATTCGTATTCTCATAACCGCACAAAGCCAACAAGCAGAGTTTATACGTTTTAAAGATAATACTAACATCGTAGACTTTTTGTTGGAATTACCATTATTTTTTGTAGGCAGGTAGCCTTAAATTGTCTCCGACAAGGATTTTGGTAGATTGACATGGACACACGAGTAATATAACAAGGGTTAGAGGTCTACAATAAGACAACATTTTCAAAGGATTTATTATTCGAGCCGTAAGCTCAGTGGTTAAAATTCGTGTATCATAACCGATGAATGCAGGTTCAAACCCAAGCAGGCATCATTGAATTTTCACGTGCTTAATTTGTATTTATAATTGTATTGCTCGGCGGTGAAACGTGAATATTGCATGCAGGTTGCATGCGTCGGATGAAAATTTGACATGTATGCTAACCGCCATTGGAGCAGCGTGGTGGAACAAGCTCCAATCCTTCTCAAATAGTCAGCTCTTCTCAGCAGTAGTACATTAACTGGATAGTTTTGCTTCTACAATTTTTAATCACTTTTTCTCATAAATATATAATGAATTTATTTTATTAAAAAAAGAAGTTTGTACAAAAGGTGGACTTAACGCTTTTAAGCAAATCAAAAATAAATGAAGAGATATAAAAAAAATCTACTTATAAAGTAAATAAATCAACTCACCAAATTATACGTTCAATTTGTACGCAAATATGTTCATACATTTTTTATGAGTAATTTCATCGGCTATATGCATATAGGCTACATGTAGATTTCATATTATTGATTTATTATTATATCATATTACTGATTGTACATATTATTTCAATTTAATTGGATTAACAGACATTTAAGAAGATATTTCAACATACAAACGAACAACCATATAGAAGTTGCATTGTCTGTATTCATTGATTTATTTTATTTGGCAAATGGGCCACCTGATGGTACATGGTCACCATCGACCGTATACAATTCTTCGACGGAAAAAACCAGTATATTTGTCCCCAGCCTTATATCTCCACTAGGCCAACGAGACAGTCAATTCTACTTATATGAAAATATGCTCTGATTGCTTTATAAGTTTAATTTCCTTTGTCTTAAAATTTGGTAGATCTGGTGAATATTATTCATATTAAAATAGAAGCGGCATAAAATAAACAGAGCAGCTAAATATTAAAATGAAGTCACCAGGAACAGTCTGGTTATTTAAATCTATAACTGCTACGTTTTAGGAAAAATATATTTATATCTGGCGGGAGTTAACTTTCGGTACGCTCGCTGTAGAGGCATTTTATCATAAGTAGAGAATGGCACCACTAGGAACGCTTACTTTAATGTATGGAAACATTATTGCACGGACCAGCGCTTTCCACTTTAATGGAATTTCTAGAAATCCTAGATGTTAAACAATTAGTACCTTAAATAGAGAAAAAGGATATTTGTAAGCGAAATGTCTATAACATATTAACGATTCAGAAGTGAAACGGATTTTAAAAAATCTCGAATTAGGCTTTTTAAAAATAGAACACCAAAACATACAAGTTTATGTAAATAACTCACTCAATTACTCTTAAAAATAAAAATAAAATAACACGATATTCAACAAATCACAAGTTGCGCAAACAATGAATTACTTTACCTTTTGGTGGACAACCAACAAAATGGTGGTTTTAAATTAGCGCGCGTCTTTTGTTTTTAAAAACGCTGTTGCACAGATCAAGGAATCTCCTTACTATATGATATATTGTTCTACTTTATCGAAGCATTTTTCTATGTAAATTATAATACACTGTAATTAGTGGAGATATAGTTTACCGCATCACAGCATTAACGCCAACCGACGTAGTTCGCTAGCCAAAAGTGTAGCAAGGATTTACTAATGCCAAGTTTAAATATATAATCGTATTAATAACTAGCTACCCGCCGCGGCTTCGCATGGCTAGTTGATGGCTACGTCACTAAAGGAGTAACTAAATTTCAAATCTATCTGACGTATAGTTCGATAAATAATTAATATAAATTAAAAGAAAAAACAAATTTGAACGATATTCGGTTTGATTCAAGAACTATTTTTTTTTAATATTAAATGATCAATTCTTGTATATTCGTTACATTTTGTGTATTTCAGAAACATTTTGCACTATAAGTTTATCTTTATTACACTTAGTATTTTTAATTTTGAACAAAAAAAAATTTTACAAAATTAAAAATTTTACTTAGAGCCGACTGAAGCTCGGTCGTCCCGGTACTTAGTTTTAATATCGAAACTTCAATTCAATGAAAATTGTACGGAACAAATTAGAATCTCACTATAAATCTGGCGTCCATTTTGTGAGTGTAGCAGTTTTGAAAGCACGGTCATAAGTTTGTATATCGTGGACTAAAATATTGCAATGAGGGGCTTAGGCAGGCAAACAACAAAAGTGATTTAACTTTTGTACGGAACCATGGCTCGTTCAGTTGTTTATTATAAGTTCTTAATAGAAGTTTTAAATCGTCGGGGCTTATTAAATAGGGAAATATACTGAGCGATATTTCAAAGATATATAAATGTCAGGAAAAATAAACGCGTTCTAGAATATTCCCTATCTTGATATATCACGGGATATTGAATAGGAAACCGATGTGTTTTGTATAGAAAAAGACATGATTACTTAATTAATTGTGCTTATTTGCCTAAAATCGTTAAGATGTAAAAATATGGGTGAATAAACATTCCAAGCCGTTGGTAGCGGGTGAAAATTGATAAGTACTTGTAAAAGTCTATTAAAATAAAAAAATATTTTGATTTGAGTTTGATATAAATATGTTGCAACCTGGAAACGAAGTATAATAAATTTATACTGTATCCATCGTTCTTGTATATATATGTTATTATATAAGTAATATTGCATTATATTAGTATTTTTTTATTGAACATGCGATTTCATAAGATTTTAATTTCGAGGTTGTACAACTGTACTGTATATCACATATGATATCTGAGGCAATCTTAATTAAATAAGCTTTAATTATTATCATTACCGATGATTATGAGCGTCATAAAAACTTACTACAATACAAACCGTTTCATTTATTAAAATACAGTTTCATGATAAAAACTAAATAAAAGTTTTGTAATAAATAAAAATTTAATAACTAGGAAATTTATTAAGCGAGATTTCTATTACCAGATTTAATATTAAAACTTCCGGCACATACAGAGAAGTTAACTGCCACAAATTCAATATAAATAGTTCAATCTCGTACCGGCTCCAGTTAATCCCGAGAGAATGGTAGATAGTAGGAGCAACTTGCAAAAGTTGCACCGACTTGGCCGAGTTCTTGCAAATGAGCTCAATATACCAACTTTTATTTCAATTTACTTATTAGCTATTAATAATTTATTTGAATACATCATTTTCTTTTTAATTTAAAATTTGGTTATGAGTTTCAATATGCCATATTATTTCTTTCTACAAGTGTTTTGTAGTTCTACATAAATTATTAAAATGAAAAATTGAAATATGCTAGTTAAATTCATTGTACTTGGGCAACCGAACTTCGCTCAGCTCAAGTTTTAGTCTTTATTTTTTACTGCGTAGTCATTTATTTCACTACATAATATAAATTGATAACTAGACACTACTAGACAAAAGTATATACATTTAATTCATTTATACGTATGTAAAAATTGCTCATTTTAATATTTTTACTACCATTACTTAAATTTACTTAAAACTAGAATTAATAATATTCCTATTTACTCATCTAATTAAACGTACAGCTTGTGTTAGGAGTGACGACTACAATAGCCCAGACTATAAGAGGATTAAGACCGAACCTGCGACTTATTCCATTGCAAGGCAGTAAGCTATACATATAGCTACGTATATAACTAAAGCTGGAGTATCAGTAAATAATATGTAAATGAACGGTAATTTTGTTTGTCAATGTTAAAATTTTCCAATAGATACAGTTCATTGACCTCGATAGAAAATATTGTTTGAGAAATTGTTATTTATCGAAGAAAATAATAACATATTAGCACGCTGTTATAAGCTTACTTAGTTAACTAAGCGAGAAAACGCCTCCGCCCACTCGTGGTATGCGTGAAACGAGAGTTCCGTCAATATTTGTTTAATACTTTATTACGTAACATATAATGTACAACATACTGACTGAATGCTAAATAATCTTAAGGCTAAACTTAGAATAATTAATGCATGCTGGTGTACAATAACACAGTTTGCTATATATCAGTATTAACATACACGTGCATACATAAATAAATACACGGCCGTACTGTAACCATACCGTACCGCTAAGATTATTACATACCGTCTAACTGAGACTTCGAGTGTCAGACGAGTAAGCGTAAAACTTCGAGCGTCAGATGACGTCAGCGTAAGATTTGCTGTGTTCTGGTTTGAAGGATGATTGATAAAATCTTAATTTTCAGGTTTAGTAGCACATTGATTTTGTAAGAGATGTTATCACTTACCATCAAGTGGCTTACTTACCAGTCTGCCTACTTGCTTGAAACAAATAAGTACAAATAAATATCATTTATATCTGCAGTAAATCAACTTCTTTAGCGACCGCTATGTCAATTTACGTATGAGAAAATTTAAGCACGGTTAATAATTTAACACATGTCGGTTCAGATAATAGCTTATAAGGAAATTTAAAGAGGGGTTGCGACATGTTTTCGGTATTATTGAATAAATGTGGTTGTGATGATAATATACCTTAAAAATAAACATTTTTCCACTGACATAGTCAAAACTACTGTTTCTCGGTGCGATATTTGTGACATATATTTTATAATGTATTCTCTGAAAGAGGAAAATTGTGGGTACTCAACTCGTACGAAGTCGTGACGGGCAACTAGTCTAAACATTGAACAACGAAATCTAATTTAGAATAATTCGTCAAATAATTTTATACACCTGTCCCCGTTCTCAAGTATCATCCTAGCTGTGAATAAAATGAAAAAAGTAGGTGTTGCGCTGAGGAAAAAAATACTAAAAACATCGCCGAAAAAATACGACGCGGTGTCGAGCATGCCTACATAGTGGAATTTTGTTTTGCGTTTTTTGCCACTTTTATGCGAAAAGTCTGATATATTTACAGCTTTATTCGGTTCGTAAATTCATATTTCTTTCTAGACTTTTTGGATGATAACGTTACTAGGTCGTAAAGTTTTTTTTTTTTCTGTTTTCCAATTTTTCGAAAGGTGCTTACATGTTTGAGTGATGCTGTACGCCAGAAGTGACTCAACGCATCGCCTGTTTTGACTGGTCATTATTATTCAACGGATTTTCCTGAATCTTTTTTTTGGACATTCCATGTAAAGAGTAAGTTTTTGTACTTTGTAATTAAATTTAGAGTGAACTTTTATGTTTCTGTTACATCATACTTTGCTTAAATGTGTACGCGATATTTTTTATAATATAGGTAAGCGGGCTGAAGCACTTGATGGTAAATGGTCACCACCGCTCATAATATGTGGCGGAATTCATTATTCCATTTCGTTTAAGAACAATAAATGTAAAATTTATTATTAATAATTAATCATATTAATAATTATAAATAAATTATAAATAATTATAAATCATATTAATAATAATAGGCCTCCTCTCCTCTTTTTGTATGTATATTTTATTATAAAATATACATACAAAAAGAGGAGAGGAGGCCTTTAGCCCAGCAGTGGGACATTCACAGGCTGTTACGGTTACGGTACGGTATGTAAATCTAGCACTGTTATGTGAAACAAAAACAAATGACAAATTTTCATACAATAAAATATAATTTAGCAAACAATTGATTGAATTGAAAGGTTGGTGGCGCATTGGCTATATAAGAATTGGTTAATATTTCTTACATCGCCAATGTCTATGGATGGTGGATTCCTATATTATAAAAACCAACCAAGCAGTACCTTATAACTTCACCGTCTCGTGTTCGCGGTGAAGAAAAACCGTGATGAAATCTGCCTGTATCCGAGTCTGTCATGCTTTTAAAATGCTACAATTTTTAATTTATGTATATTGTTTAACTATTGCTGAAAATAAATTCTATTGTAAGCCGTCATAGTTGAAAATGCTGAAAGCAGTACTGCTGCAGGCAATAGCATTTACAAAGGACGCATACAGTATAACATAACTGTTTACAAGAATAAACATTACAATACATAAAGAGAAATATTATTTCTATAATTGCTTTTATGAATTATATAATTGTTTTAAACGAATACGTAAATGATTTATATTCTAATACATTCATCAATCGTCGTCAATATGTATGTTTCTTAAAGTTTTATCAAAAGTCATTTTAAAAAAGTTCCAGATTCAAAATTAAAAAAAAAAACAAACTAGCACTAGAAACTAAGATGTTATGTTCTTTAGGCCTTTAGTTACACTGGGTCATTCCAGATCAATGGAACACAACTATACTTATTGCTGTTTGACGGTAGAATATTATCAGAGAACCATAATTATAACTTAAAATATTTTCTACAAAATATAATCAATCATTTGTTTGAAAAAAACATTATTTACTCATCCGTTCAAGTCAGAAGTTATACATGTAGTGATCAATGTAAGCCTGAAAGTGAACATTACATTAAATTATTATAAAACTTGTAATAGTTTAATAACGAAAAGAAATTTATAAAACCAATGTTTCAATAAGTACACAGGAAAAAGATCCATAATACATGTAATATATCGCTCATTTAGCTCAATCTTGCTTGCATAAATTTAGCGTAAAATCGTGCACAATTTAAATCCACCCACGTTGAGCTCCTGAAAATATTTCTGCATCTCAAGAGAGGTTGAACTTTCGGTACGGTTACCTTAGAGGCATTTTATCAAACGTATAGAATGGCACCACTAGGAACAGTTACTTTGATGTATGGAAACATTATTGCATGGACCGATGCCTTGCGCTTTAATGGAATATCTTAAAGTTCCTTTTTCTTAATATAATATAATTAATATTTTGAACACAATCAGCACTTTTTATTATTAAAAAAACATAGGGACTATAGAAATGAAAACTTGAAACTGTTTTATATATTTGTCCAATTTCCACATCTATTGGCATTCTAATTATTCAATCAATATTCATTTTATTATATAGCTTTTTATTTATTAAAATACACAGTGTCTCAAACTCGGTAGCAAAATATTAATACAGGTTAATTTAAATAAATAATAGTTAAAATACACTGATATTATTTGTATAAACTGTTAGACTGTCATTAATTTCCACAATACTTAAATTATTCGTTCTTTCAACGATTTAATTATATTAACATTAGGTAGCCACTAGTTTATCCCCTACAATAAACCAGCGTAAAGCGCCTAAAGAAGTTTTCACCTCAATAATCACTTTTTCAATTATATAATATGGAAGATCAAGGCGATCGCTTTATATAAACTATTGTTATTACTTATAAATGCTTAATTTAGTTTTGCTTAAGGCTACGGTAAATGAAAATATAAACAAACGGAGCAAATATTCGTTTCTAAATTCTAATTGCAAATTATATTTTTGTGCCGTTTGCAATCGAAACAGTTGTATAAGGCCGCAGATCCGAGGTCCTGGGTTCAAACCTATTGTCAATCCAATAAAAAGTTATTGGCTATCGAAGACGGCGAAGTAGGAAACCGAAAGGAATAATTTTTGCATGAAAAAATACCGTTAGCATTCTTGTAACTTATTGTGGTCATGTTTTGTGTAGTAGCTAATTTTAGTTTGATTTGATATTTTTACGTCCTTAATGTGAATAATTCTTATATGATGTGTTTTTTTTATATAGTATTTTGGCATAGCATTATCTACGTTTTTTTCGGGGCGTTAATAAATATAGACGTTAATTTTAAAATCGCTAGAAGTTAATATTACCTCATATATATAACTATCAGTTGTGTATTATCTTTTATATATTTTTATTTGTTTAATTTCTATTCATTGACTCATCATAAAATGTGTTTTTTTATTTAATCTTGTCGTTCAATTCAATATTGTTTGACATCCTCTGTTAAAATATCTAGAACTTATTACTCTAAATAAATAAAACAAAATTTTCTCTGTATTTTTGTCATCTAAATCTTTGTTTTTCTAAATTCAACAAAAGAAAATTGAAACACATATGAAAAAATACAGGGAGAAGATAGAAAATTCTTTGACGCAGTAAATTCCTAGATTGAAGCAATTTAATTTATATTCATTGAAATGTTACTAGTGGGATTCAATGGGATGATATACGATCTTGCAATAAAGTTGGTTCAATTGATTTAACTTTGTCTGCGTTGCAGTTTTGTGAGCACGGTGGCAATAATTTCCCGCATGTAATTGATAAGTTTCAGGCAGGCATACGACCTAATGGACCTGCTGATAATCACTGGTCACTGCACTTCGCTCACACACTAAGAATTTAAGACCAATATATATGCCTGTAATTACACTAGGTTTATTAGGGAGACTGTACCTTGTATATTCCATACAAGGTACAGTCTCAATATCTCACTGCTGAGCTAAGGCCTCTCCTTTTTTGAGGAGAAGGTTTGGAGCTTATTCCACCACGCTGCTCTTACGCGGGTTGCTGGAACATACATGTGGCAGAATTTCAGTGAAATTAGACACATGCAGGTTTCCTCGCGATGTTTTTCTTATCCGTCAAGCATGATATTAATCATAAACACAAATTAAGCACATATAAATTCACCACACCGGTGCTTGCCCGGGTTCAAACCCACGACAGTTTACGATTCACGCATTCTAACCCCTCTTTTTCATGTTATGGAAGCCTTCAGAAAGGTATCCAGCTCCCATGGAACTGAGTTATGTGGGATTCTCACCCACTAAAACCACTGCAATGGCCATCCAAGGCACGGATCGGAGAGACTGCGGGATCGTGTTGATATAACGCATCCATGGCCTATCCGCTCGTGGCTTGGCGAAGCTCTCGTCAAGAGGCGAAGGTAATCTCGCCCCTCGCACGCCTAGCTAGTGCGTACGGCAGCGCGAGGCCATCCCGGCTGCCATCCTCCTGCATTCTAACCACTGGTCCATCTCGGCTTAATTCTTTAGTGGTACTCAGACATTGTATATAGCAAAAATATGAGCTAAAAAGTATCCTTGTACCCAAGTACAATACTCTTTCAATAATCACTTTTTCAACCGTAACCAGGAATAGCGAGTATTGCTGTCATTTTACAGATAGTTAGTACATTGAAAGTAAATTTTATAAGAGTGACGACAACATTATTGCTTAATTCGGAATTCTATAGCACCGCCGTCTTACATTGTAACAAAAATCGAGTTATATTGAACTTTAATTGAAGAAAGGTCAGTATAGTCCAAGGGATTGGCTTCCAGTTTGTTACTCTGTATTACGTATTGATGTATACTACTAGAAGTGACAGCATCATTATCCCTCCCCACCCGCTTTGGGAATGCCTTTGCTATAAATTAGGTTACACGATTTTATATGAGTAGGCGTTACGCACTGTTGAGATAAGACTTTATTGTTTTCAAAGAAAACTTTGTGACTTGAATCAAATCCAAGCATCGTATAAATTGCAAACATAAAAATTCAAATCGTATGTGTGGAGAATTTAATCAACATTTCTCTTTATTAACTCGCCTTGTTAAAAATCAAACAAAAGAAAATCTACTTACAATCACCACATCACTCGATATTCAAAGCACAGTACAAAACTAAAATAAATACGTAGTTCCTTCCAACGTCAGTGTTCCCCCAAGGATCGTACGATAGTAAGAGCGAAACTTGCACAAGTTGCACGAACTTGCACAAACTTGCACGAATTTGTCCAAGCCAATGACATTGATAGATGGTTCCTTATGTTTAATTTGAAATTTATTTTAAGTTCCCTATCTGAAAGGAGGATTTATTGCTTGCACATGTTTTTTTTATATAAACAATAGCCGTTACTTGGCTAGACTTAATTAAAATTAAGGTTTTTTTTTAAATTTAACATCACCTATGTTATTAGACTGACTAATGGCTAAACACATTCTAAGTATCATTATAAGTATAAAAATTATCTGTTATTTTATTATCATCTATGGTAAAGAACTTTTCATTTATTTTAATTTTAAAAAACAATTTCTATTTTAGATTTTGAACAGAAGATTACGATCAAAGATCTTACAAATAAATTAGATTTCAAAATGTAAGGCGTAAAATACCTTATCAAATGAAACTACAAAGTTTATTCTAAAAATATTCCATTTTCACCGTATTTTACTGAATATGAAAATGAAATGTCAAATTTTAGATCCTTTGCATGATTTTGTGAAAATTGATCTAATTGAGCAGTTTGGACCGGTAATATGAATCATATTATAAAGGGCATTTGAATCAATTGAAAGGCTTCGATTTATGAAATTTGAAATATCAGATTTTATATTATTAAATGTAACAACTCATATTAATTTATCTATCGATAGAATTGCGTAAACGTATTATTATTATTATGCATACAAATATTATGAAACTGTAGATTTAGTTAATTTATTTGAACGCGAAAAACAGAATCAACTAGTGCGATATGAAAAAAAATATTTGCCTTAGATAGCCCATTCATTGAGAAAGATTATAGACTATTATTTCCGGCCATTTCTTTGCCTGCTTGTCAGGCGGGGTGGGGGTGTTGGGCTTAGGGTATTTTTCTATTCCCGTGTCAACGTGTATGCAACTTTATAACGATCGGTTCAGTAATCCAACAAACAAACTCACGTTTTCATGGATAATATTAGTAAGCATATAATACCACGCTAAGACTCGATGGAACTGTAACGTATGACGGTAAAACTTTGGGTGCAATTCCTTTTTTTTTATCGCTGGTAAAACGTCTTACGCGTTTCCTCCACGGGAACAGTGGGGGGGTATGTGGGGCTCGCCGGTGACCAAGGCGCCGACTGCGCCCCGAACATCGGAACACCCACTAAAAAACCAGCGTACCCTTTCCGTCTTAACGAGGAGCGCCACGGGATCGCTTTCGCATGCTACCGTGTTGGGTGCAATTCTTGCCCAACACAAGGTGGACTATTAGAAAAAAACTATTTATATTAAGACGATATTTAGTGACAAGCTTATGATGAGTACACAACTACAAAACCTAATTGGTCAAAGATAAAAGAAATATATTAGTTATGAAGGCGTGGATTATATATATATATTTGTTTTATATTGATTATACATGTATAATAATTTTCGCCCACGTCTTTGCCTACGTGATTTTTGAGGGTTGGGTGTAAACAGTCTATGTGTTTCCTTGGTGCTTGCTTCATACCAAATTGCATCAAAATCGCTTCAATAGTTTAGCCGTGAAAGCGTAACACACAGACGGAGTTACGTTTGCATTTATATATGCTTTTGAAATTTGACGACTATTAAACTATTCTCAATTTATTTATTCTATAGTCATATGTTTTATTAGTTTATTTGTGCTTGACAGTAACTTATGTTAGCCCAAGAAAGTCTTTTGTCTTTAAAATTGCAAACGAAAGTAATATATTTGAACAAACAATAGCTTTATCTGTAAGCTAGGATCCATTGTGAATTCGTATGCACCTCAACATACACCTGGATTTTATTTGAATTTATTCTCAGACAAATTTTACACCGAACATATTTTGTATAAGAATAAAAGTTAACAAAACACTAACGTTGAAAAACTTATGAATGTCTCGAAAGGCTTAATCGATTAAACATGACTGAACCGAATACTTGAATCTTAACCGAAGATTGAACTCAAACTTGGGTAAGCCATTGCACTTTGCTTTGTTATGAAAATCATATTAAGCTCGGACTCATTAGAACATCCTGAAGGAGCCTGAATATGTTGTATGAAAATCTGCCACGTGTGTATTTTTCAAGATATATTAGAGCAGTGCCGAGAAAGCTCCAACCTACTCATCGAAAGAACAGGAGATCCAGCAGCAACTCATTTTTGGTTATTTCTCTCTATTCCTCAAGAGGAAAGATCTTTGCCCAGTAGTGGAATTTGCATCATGATTTAATTTTAAGCCCCCGACGCAAAAACGTTTTTATGAGAGTATGTTTGTGGCATCGTAGCTCCTAAGCGGATGAATTGATTTTGATTTCGTATTTTTGTATGTATCCAAGACAACTTGATTTGTGTGTTCGTCACTAAACTAAACGGCTGGACTGGTTTTGATTACTTTGACTGGATCCGACCACTGATATTAGATTTCAATTTTTTGTTTATTGTTTCAAAATAAAATTAATATTTCACCCATATAAAGTTAGTAGAATATTATAAAATGCATGGTATACAAGAAATATATAATAGAATCATATAAGTGTGCCTGAAGTTGCTACTTTAGATTCTGTCGTTCTCAAGACGAATACTATCAACGCCAATATGCATAGAGACGCTTACTGGAACTGACGTCACTTTGTTCAAAGGAAAAGACATAAATTAGAATTCTAGTCTAAATCTAGATCTTCTGTTCGCTTAGTGGACTTTTTTTTGGCGATAGTATATTGAACTGAAAAATATAAAAAGAAATTGAAATATTGTAAAAAAATAAATATATTTTATTATTTATTTATTACTTATTGCACACAATTTACAATTTATAATAACAAATAACTACAGTAATCCTTCCAGACAACCTCTGTAAAGAGAAATATTTGTTTTTTTTTGCCAGGATAATCGGGCAGTGTGCGAACAACTTATACTTAAAAATTAATGAAATGAAAGCTTAACTATATATATTCTAACATGCATACTTATATATATATATATATACACTTGTACATAGATACATACATACATATAAACTTATATAGGAAATAAATAACCATATACATATAATAATACAACATGTTATATTTATATTGATAAATAATAATTATGCAAACGATATATTTCTTTATAAAACCATATATGATCAATATTTATCGAGTACCAGATTATGGATCTATTAAAAACGTTTATACAGAAGGACATACATACAAAGATCAACAAGGCAGAAAAAAGTTTGACACGTACTCAAATCGAATTAATAACTTCAGCGTGGTGCGTCAGTTGTATTTCCTGCATCAGTTTACTGTATTAATCCGGTTAAAACCGGAAAAAAGTTATTTCACTGGTCAAATGAATCCACAACATTGTCAAGCAATTCCCACAGCAATACTCAACGTTCTCAATAAATGTTTATATGATTTTTTTGTTTAAACGTTAACCAATGATACACCGACGTGAGGTAAAAGCTTTTTAGACTTATTTTAAAGACTGTATTTAGATAACTGTGTTGTGTGTGCTAAGCATCATGGATTTAGCAGTTTACTGTAAAGTAAAAATCTCTGGCATTCAAATAAGAGTAATATTTATTTTCAATATTTTGTTATAACAATGCGAGAAGCTAAAGTGTTTCTAAACTAAAACTTTCCGTTTGGGAAAACTGTATGGAAAATTTGGAAACAGTAATAGTTGCACAATAGCAAACGCTACGACAAACACATTTAGGCCTTCGAATTCAGACACAAGGGACAGATTATCTTAGTTCGACAAGGTTGGTGGATATGTAAGGGATAATTAGTATTGCTTACGGCGCCAATGTCTATGGGTGATGTTGACTATTTTAACGAAGTGGCCTATTTACCCACCAGCCTACCTACTAAAATATTTTACAGGAACTAACTATTAAATCGCAAAGGGTAAAAAAATATTTGTTTATAATGAAGGTGTAAATGTTTGCATTTTTTAACCTTAAAAAAAATGTCTACGAAAAAAACATGATTATAAAATGGATGCCTGTATATTTTTTTGTGCCATCTGAGTTATCATTGTGACGTCACATCGACGGTTCATTACCGCGGGTGATGACACGGCGTTGTGTGAGGTGCGCGCGGATAATGTTATATTTATTTTATCCCGTTGTGTGATTTGAAACTCATACGTTTTATCACTTTATTTAAGAATTGGTATTCGTGCTAAAAATAAAACCAGTATTTTCACACAATGCCAAAAATCTACCTTACTTACGGTTGCAAATTATTTCACAAATCACGTAATACATCATTCTTATTTACAAAAGTGTATTAGTGAAAAAAATGTGCAGTTGTTTAAAAAAAATGTATTAAGCTATTCAAACATTGTAAACTGGTTTTACTTTTTTAACATCATGTCTTCAAGACTATTTATTATTCTTGTATTGACAATCGAAATTGCTTTATTCTGCTCCTGTTTAAGTTCAAATCTCCACTATGCACTACTTTTCATATAATGATCTTTGTCCATTTTTTAAAATATGATATAGATTGAAACTGCATGTAGGTTGTACGCAAAAGTATGCAAATAGTTACATCCGGTATATGCTTGTCAAATTTTAAGCCTGTATAATACGTAGTAAACCACAGGAATGTTTTGAATATTAACTCTGACGTCATCCCTTTTGTCCCCTCAGAGAAAGATTTTTGGAAATCTAATTTTAAGTTATTGTCCATTGCTTTTTAAAAAATTTACGAATTATATATATTATTTAAACAAAACGTCACTCTTTGTAACTAATAGACGAAATCTCAATTGTATCAATATATTTACGAAAATCATAATATGTTTCACAATTATTAAGACACATTATAAAAACTTGAAAACTATGTTATTTATATTTTAAAATAATAAAAACGGGTAAATACGTATGAACGGGAAATTTAACTAAAAGTTTTCAAATTCATTTATTCAATGTAGAAGCACGCCTATTGATACTCAAAGTAAACAACCACCAATTCGAAAAAAATAACCCTGATCTGAGAAAAACCGTCAAAGGAAATTTATTTTGTGATATTTTTTAATTGTTAATTCCCAAAAAAGTGCTTTGTAGGCGTCAAAAATATAAAAAAGATTTTTGTATTTACTAACATTTATTCAGATTCCTTTGAAGATAATATTCGTTATATTATCTTTAAAGGAGGTGTGCCTTTGAGTTATGGATACAAAGGGGATGAAAAAGGATAAGGAACGAAGGTGTTAATATACAAACCACTTTCGCTTTTAAATACGTATTATATTTTACTTATTAAATTACACATGTCTGCTAACGATGGGTTTTGAAAATATTAAACCGTACTTTATTGTATTTATGTACTTCAAAGTTAGGAGAGTTAAGGTTAAAAAGGGTGTTTTTATCAACGAAATTAATTCTTATTTAATATAGGTAGACTGGGAAATGGACCTGATGGTGAGAGGTTACCACCGCGCATAACATTAGCACTGTTAGAAATATTATGAACCATACACATCTTCAATGCGCCACCAACCTTGGAAACTTAAATATTATATCCCTGGTGCCAAACATTGGCTTACTAACCATTGAAACCAGAACACAACAATACTTAGTATTATATTTAATTTATTTGAGTGGGTTTTACCTACCCAAAGAAAAGCCTACCACCTAGTACAGCGATGTGAGTGAGTTAGCAAGCATAATAATAAATGAATATATAAGGACTTGGGCTGAAGTGAAAAGTAATGCAAATCCGTGAACTACGCCAAGTTGCTTAAATCCACTCCATCGTCTTACGACTTGGCACAAGCTTAAGAGTTACACTACTTATAAAAATGAAAACGAAAGGTTTTAAAATGAAACAACGTACTGTTAAGGTTATATATTTTGTATATTGAACAGGGCTTCGAAGCCATTATATTAATCTAAAGTAAAATAATAATTGAACGGAAGTTTTCCATCTGAGTGGGGATTTTGATTAAATGTATGTTAGTGGACTATAACAATAAAACAAAATAAGTTAAAAAGCAATAATAGTACAAAAATGATAAACAGACAAATGATATTATTATTCACTTCCTGTATTGTATTGTTTTTGTATGTATTTTATTGTATCTTCTTTAAATTATATTAATATTGTCTACTTAGAGCATGAGCGACGCATTATGCATTTTTTTTGTAACAGCCTGTGAAAGTCCCACTGCTGGGCTATAGGCCTCCTCTCCTCTTTTTGAGGAGAAGGTTTGGAGCTTATTCCACCACGCTGCTCCAATGCGGGTTGGTGCGTACTGTTATAAATGTTATACTGTTACAAAAAAATAAAAATTAATAAATTTATATATGTATATATAAATTATCGTAAACAATTGTTGGTGAACCTAAATAAAGAATAAAAAACTTAGTTACTGAAAGAATGAACTAATTAGACTGAATATAACCTGTTAAATTTTAATTTAAATAATATATCATAACATAAAAATCATATGAGTACTCAAATATAAAAGTGCGCCACAACCTTATGCACGTACGCACTCCTTTTTCAAGTGTATCTCAACCTTTACAATCTCAGTTGGACTTGCACGATTTATCATTGTCCTAGTTTTTCCGTACAATACCGAACCTTTATATCAACATCTACGAATCCGTCTTTGTTAAGCTTTTTCTCACGGATTCATTTGTTTCGTTGTGACAGTTTTAATTAATATATATGTTGCATGTGTGAGTGTTAACAGGTGGCTTATTTGTGGTTGTGCACTAACACAGATAAATTATTGCTATATTACTTGTAATACCCGACTCTTTAAAGTTGTAAGAAATATTGAATATAGATATTTAATCGCATTCAACTTCAAAGACATTTTAATTTAGCTCTGTTGTATTTTTATTTAAATAGTGATAATTGTAATGTAATTGCAGGCACAAGAGTCATTATTCGTACCCATTGTTTAGCGGCGCGTTATCGTCAATATCTGTAAAAAGTTTTAATTTAATCTCTGTACTAAAAAAAGATATGTATTCGTTTTAAATGTCGCCAGCAACAGAAATGTGTGTAAAATTTCAGATCAATCGTTTTGATCACACATGATAAATGACTGACTGTTGAAATTATATAAAAGTTTGAACAAATATGAAAATTTTATAGTGTAAATTTAAGCTCTTTTCACATTCAATGTTTTATAGCTTTGAAAATATTAAGAATATTTTTCCAACTTATTCAAATCTCCGCTGTTAGCTTAACATCGCACTATATTATTATAAATATGACATACTAGAAGCAGTTATGTACAAATATAGATATGTGAAATACTACTTTATTAATTCTAATTTTTTATTGTTTTTTTGCTTCTCTAGATAACAGGGTTTTGTGCAAGCTCGTCTGGGTAGGTACTACCCACTCGTCAGATATTCTACCGCAAAACAGCAGTACTTGATATTGTTGTGTTCCGGTTTGAAGAGTGAGTGAGCCAGTGTAATTACAGGCACAAGGGACATAAAATCTCAGTCTCCAAGGTTGGTAGCGCATTGGCGATATGTAAGCAATGGTAGACATTTCTTACAATGCCAATGTCTACGGGCATTGGTGTCCACCTTCCCATTCTATAAAAAAAAATTAATTCATCAATAATAATTCACACTATTTATTTCAAATATATATATGAAAATGAGGCAAGAGCCTTTTTTAATTAACAATTATATAACGTCTTAATTTCAAATATTTGTAGCGCTTTGGCGATACAGGGTATGGTTAATATTTCTTACATCACCAATGTCTATGGGAGGTGGTGACCGTTTACCATCACCCATTTGCTCCTGTCTGTTATATAAAAAGGATTTATCATTCCAAATAAAACCACATTCAAATAAAATAAAGGTATAAAATGTACACGTAATAAAAAAGAAGAAATATGCTTTTGTATTTCTTTGTTTGAAACATAGCGTGACGATTTCATGGCTTCCATTTTATTGTCGCGTGCCTTAACAACACTATCCTTGTAACCATCGCCACTATCGCTAACAAGCCATTGTTAGTTTGTCTTTAAAACATAAACTAAATATAAGGGAACGACTTGATTACAAGACCCACAAAATTCGTCTACTAAACTATATAAACAAAAAAATAACTAAAATGTTCCACGGACAGTCGAAACTATTGGAGCTAGCAATATGAAAATTTGCATACGGTTTCCATTTACACTGTAGAGTAGATATAATAAAGGTTTTTTTTTTAATATAACCCTTGAGGTAATATGAAAGTTTGTATGAAAATCCTTCCATTTTAAAGAAAGTCCAATCCGCATTGGAGCAGCGTGGTGGAATAAGCTCCAAAGCCTTCTCCTCAAAAAGGTAGAAGAGGCCTTAGCCCAGCAGTGGGACATTTACAGGCTGTTACCGTTTAAAGAAAGAGGACAATTGAAATTGTTACTAAGCAATGACGTAAGCCAAACCGCGGGTAAGGGGCTAGTAACAAATAAATTGTATAATTTTTCGATTTCCAAATCCACAACCAGATTTTTACAGAATATCTTACCTCGCACAACCACTCTGTAGAACCAGCTGACGCCGGCGACTTTTGTGAACCGATATGACATAGAAACCTTAACGAAAAGAGCTGACTCGTAAAACGCACCTGTAAGCAATACGATGATGCAGGTGTCCATGGGCGTCGGTAGTCAATTTCCATCAGGTGAGCCTCCTGCCCGTTTACCCTATAACATAAAAAATGTTATACCTAAAAAAGTAAATAAATTAAATAACCAATACAATATTTTATATTAAGATTGATATCGATTGTGAAAATAAATGCACAATTATTGAATGCACAGACTATATAAATGAAGCAATCTACATACATATAGTAAGCGCATATAATATCACACTAAATCGCATATAGTATATTACTTGACGAAAAAATCTACTATACTAACAATCTACTATACAAGAATGCGTGAATCAAAACAATTTACACCGTTAAATTTTGATTAACTAATGTCAAGATTTCAGATTAGCTTAAACACTGGTCCAATACGATGCTCCAGATTTTCATCCAGCACATGCAGGCAGAAAATTATAGACACAATGTGCACTGCTTAATACACATAACACCTCAATCGATTAAGGTCGTGTTATATAAAAAAACCGAGATGACCCAGTCAAACCCGGGCAAGCACCACTGAATTTTCATGTGCTTAATTTGTGATTATAATTCATCTCGTGGTTTACGGTGAAAGAAAACATCATGAGAAAACCTGCATGTGTCTAATTTCACTGAAATTATGCCACATGTGTATTCCACCAACCCGCACTGGAGCAGCGTGATGGAATAAGATCCAAAACTCCCCCTCAAAAAGGGAGAGGAGGATTTCAGCCCAGCAGTGGGACATTCACAGGTTATTACGGATATAAATCATTTTTTAACGTTCATTTATGTATATGTAAATTACATAACTTTGAATTATTTTCATCTTTCATTCGATCAGAATTTAAAAAACAAAAGTGTAAGTGCCAAGTGACTCAAGAGAGTTGCTGACGTGTAAACATGTGAGCTCATGTACCGATCTCATGCACACATTAATGCAATTAACATAACAAATCTTACGCTGACGTCATTTGACTCTCGAACTCTCAGTTAGCCCCTACCATGTACCGAGTGTTTAGATCACTGATTACTTTTTCTCTATTAAACACATCAACAATGTAAATAATGTAAAATAGGATGACAAAAACCTCCTGTCCAATTTTGGCCATGGTGGCCATTCTCAAGAAAGTCAACTACACAGGATTATGGTGCACAAGTGTGTGAGCAAATATGCAATGCACCTGGCATTCTCATAATCCGATAGAATGACAATCCGACACGACCGATAAGAGTACAGACGCAGGACCAACGCCCCTATGTACTTTCCAAGGCTCGGTACACTTTCAGACTCCGTGCTGCTACTGAGGATCTTTGACAGAAAAATCCAAAAACTCTTTACCGCCCGCCTTGGGGTTTGAACCCAGGACCTTATCTGGCCACTAGACAAACGAGGCAGACAATATCACAGATATTTTATGTAAGTCTATCTTGTCTATTCATTTGCTACGAGCATATTCTATTGTTAATAAACTGATGGACATAAACCGCATTAACGTATTGTATTACACTGCATGTAAATTATATAGGCTTTTAGTGATATTAATTTGAATTTAGTAGTAGTAGTAACAAGCAAAATTCCAGGTACATAGTACCCCAATACTATTGATTGCGACTTCACACTAATCATTATTATTTCTATTCTATCGGCAACTTCGATTCTCTGTATTCCATGTCCATGATAATAATATCCGTAAGCCATTCTGGCTTATTAACATAAAAATACATTCCAAAAATAAATTAAAATAGCAAAACAAAGGAACCAAACAAAATTGACAAAATTATCGTTAAAAAATTACAAGTTACAAGAAATAATCTTGCAATATCTATGCATTCATTACTCTGTAATCACTGAATAGATTAAAGAAACCTAACATAGTGATTGCATTTAATGTAGGTCAATGAATAGTTGTTATTGTTAATCTTTTTTTTATATATATTTATAGTTTTTATATTTATTTTGAAATAGAAATATAGGACTTTTTAATAAAATAGCATTAAAGCTCGACCGCCCCCTTTGCTTTTGGTCACAGAACATAATTAAAAATTAAAACAAATATGAAATTAAAAATATACCAAGGACTTAACTGTGACACATAAAAGGCATAAAACAATCACCTGCGAACCAAACACCAAGCACCAGTTTATAGACATTTATTCCTCATAAAGGCAATACAGTCACTCACATGAGAAATGTTTACAATTTTAAAGAAAATATTATGCGGGTAGTTCGTCGTTCTTCGAGTCTTCGGGTGTACTAGCTCGGCGATAACTTCGCATTGTTACTTTTTTTTTAAATGTGAATGCCAAGTCAGTTTGTTGAGAACTTTTTAGTAGTTTGTGTACTAATATGCAAATATGGTATATATATAATTGTTTAATTTTCATAATTTTAGTGTCTATATTAACTTTTGTAGTAGGCGTTAAATATTGGTATCGAAAAATAAGTTTAATAATTTTGTTTTGGATAATCTGAAGTTCTGCTAAATGAGTTTTAGTGGTAGTTAAAATACATAAGATCGGTAGCTTAAATACATAAGATCTCGCTTAGTTTCTTTCGCCAGTTCTCAGGTTTGATATTCCTTTCCAGACTAGCAAGGAATTTTTGACAATCAATCAGCAAGTGCAATAGTACAGACGTGTTCATTATCATCACAAACAAACATGAGCTATTTGGTATTAGTATGAACGGGCATATAGCGACAACGTGACTTAATTACTAATGGGAACCGTAAATGATATTGTATATATATATATATATATATATATACTATAATATAAATATTGCCCAAGTTCTGTTAACCAGAATAGCAGAGCGTGTCGAGTTTGTTTCAAGCAAGATTGTAAGATAATATAAATGTTTAATTTGCTTATCGTTGGTGTAAATATGTTTACAGAAAGGTAGTAAAGTGTAGGAGTTAATATTGCTTGTGTAAACTCGGTGGTAAGGTTTTAAGCGACGTCTGGGTGGGTACGACCCACCTACCAATAATTTTATCAAGCAACATCAACACTCCATTAATTATATGTATTAATGCAGGCAGAATAATTAGATCTTGGGTGCCCTGCTCTATGGTATTTTGTCGGCGTGAGGCTTAAAGTTATTATTATATAAAAAATGATAAAAATAAACTTTAGTTAAAATAAGTATAAGAAGGGTAAATATTTGACTGGCTTATTTATTAAGTGTAGATATTTACGTATATTTTTCATAAATCGTAGACCTTAAGTAGTTTTAAAAGCTTAGATTTAATCTATATGTATTATATAATGTTGCTCTACGAGAACTACCAAGTCACATCAGGAACTGTTCTACAATTAATGATATAAAAATATATTTAAAGGGCCGTGTTCGCACAGTTTGTATTTTGTTTTGTTACTACTGACGCACTTCGATGTTATAAATAAAAATTATAAACATAAATTAAGCACATGAAATATCAGTTTTACCGTCCTGTATTTGAAGCTGCAAATTTGATTCACATTATAGAGTCATCCTGGATTTATATAAGATCCTTATAAACATAATCCAAGCCAATAATTCCAGAATCGTCTATCAAGCGATCGTGTTTAATATTGATCTAATAGCGAGTGAATTGTCGAGTCTAGACCCAGCATTACGTTCTGCAAATAGTGATAGACTATAAATATTAAAAATAAAATCTATATATAAAGGATATAAAAATGTGTAATTTGAGTTCGTACGGTAAGCCGAGATGGCCCAGTGGTAAGACCGCGTCAATTTTAACCGATGATCGTGGGTTCAAACCCGGGCAAGCACCACTGAATTTTCATGTGCTTAATTTGTGATAATAATTTATCTCGTGCTTTACGGTGAAGGAAAACATCGTGAGGAAACCTGCATGTGTCTAATTTCACTGAAATTGGAGCTGTGTGTATTACACCAACCCGCATTGGAGCAGCGTGGTGGAATAAGCTCCAAACCTTCTCCTCAAAAAGAGGAGAGGTGGCCTTAAGCCCAGCAGTAGTTCACAGGCTGTTACGGTTACGGTTTCGTACAGTTAGAATATACGTATATAACTCTATAAACTCTATAAAGACAAATTGACGCGGCCCTCACTTTATAATATCTAGTGATTTGAAAATATTTTATTATGGAATATTATATTTACATAATAAATAAAACCAAATTATTGAACAAATAAGGTTTATAAAACAATGTAAAAATAATATTTATTTAAAAAAAAGGTTTCATATAGAACTTTGTAGTAAAATTCGATGCAAGTAAAAATAAGTTCAATTTTTTAATCGTATATATATATTTTTAATAGTACAGGTAGGCGGACAAGCATATGGGCCACCTGATGGTAACTGGTCACCAACGCCCATAGACATTGGCATTGTAAAAAATGTTAACCATCGCTACATCGCCAATACGCCACCAACCTTGGGAACTAAGATTTTATGTCCCTTTTGCCTGTAATAACACTGGCTCACTCACCCTTCAAACCGGAATACAACAATACCAAGTACTGCTGTTTTGCGGTAGAATATCTGATGAGTGGGTGGTACCTACCCAGACGAGCTTCCACAAAGCCCTACCACCAGTGAAAAAGTAAATCCATTACTCTAATAATAAAAAAAGATACATTTATATAATAATGCCTTAACAAATCATGCACCAGCACATCCACATATACATAATAAAACAAGCCTATTTATCTGTAAAACCTCGGTACCTCAAATAAGATTGGCCATAATAAAAATTTATAGCCAATTTGCGAAAGAAATACTCGACGTTACTTCGTAGTCTTTTTGTGTTTCACTAATGAAAGTTTCTTTGAATGTTGAACTAGATTTAACACGCGGTTTTGTTGAACAAATTTTATTGCATAACACGTCCAATTTTTTTATTTTGAAACATATTTTTGTAATACAATAGAATTATTATTATTTTTTATTTAATTATTATATTTTTTTTATAAATAGATAATTTTGCACATTTATATTTTTTGATAATAACTTAAAGTATGATCCAAATAGATATGGCATATTTAAAATAAATGTAATTAAAAAAGTAAAAAATTACAAGATTTTTATAGATTAATTCTGGTACTAAGAATAAAGAATATTTAGAATAAGAAAAAAATATCATAATTTATTTTAAATACTTAAACGTGATAGATCAATCATAGGTTTGAATATTTTTTGCTATTAAAAAAAATAAAAAATGCATGCAGCATTACAGCGCTTTATTGTAATAGTCATATCGTTTTCTTTGAAATACGTTGTTAAATAAATACGTAGTAATTTAAGTTCTGATAACTATAAATTATAAAAATCAAAATGCAACTATTAAAGAAGGAAGGCTATATTTTTGTGATAATGTTCATTAACCATCAAATTATTCGTGAAGTAAGTGTTAGGAGCGGGTACGTCACTAACTTAAAAGGTTAGGATAAAACAAGCGCCTATCACATCTACAAGCAGCCCACTAACCGTTGAACTATTGTAGCTTAGAAACTTGTAGACATACAACAATTGGGACAATAAAATACTATAAACAATTTTTCTGTGCCGTAAAAACCCGCTAGTGTTGGAATATATAGACGCAGTGCTGGCATGTCTGCAGTCCAGGAACGCAGTCAAAACTAAGATATATGTCATTTAGAAATAATAATATGTGAATATTTTGCAGCATGTTTAGAGGAATTAGTAACTGACTGTTCGTTACATAAATTATTGAGCCAAAGACCAATATTTCTTCCTTATCACTATCTATTTTATTACAACGTTTATAAGAAACAATTTCGTTATATTTAGATAAAAGTAGATATAAAACTCAACATCTAACGATACTTTGAGTGAGAAATGCTCTGACAATAACTGGCATAGTTTTTTATAAGTGAGTCAAAGTGTAGCATTTCCTTCAATTTAGCATTTCTTTCATATACAGCAATATGACGATGTATTTCTATTTGTGCTCATTGTATGATAAGAGAAATGTATAAATGACATACAACGATTGTGAAATACTTTTACAATGTTAATTTTATTGTACTTAAAACTCTTTAATCTTGCTGCACATGGTAAATTTAAATAAAACCAACAAATCAACACTTTGTCATTAAAATGTATCGCGTAACTGTTTATTGTCCCTAAAATAAATAAATAAATAAATGTCCCTAAAAGGCGCAGCGGAATTCGTCTCGGAAAAAAATATGTTTTAATCAATTTCTATAATTTGTAATTCCTGACGTAACGTCAAACGAAACGAAAGGGCGCGCGCATGCATCCACGCGTTAGACGGATGTTATAGTTAAATCAGAAATTATTTCATTAATCTTTTGTGATTTTGGAATTTTAATAGTGTTAAAGTTAATTATGATAGCATAGTAATTATAAAGTGCTAATATTTTATTGGAATACGCCTCTCCTCACCCGATAAAATTGACGCGATATTGCACAATCAATTACCTGTACCACAATATGGAAAAGCTAGTTGAGAGCGAAGTCTCTTTATATAAATGAATGTATACTGTAACTGCTTACTGTCCCTAAATAAATAAAATGAGTTCTTAGTCTAAAGGCTAACTTAAGCGTCACATCAGCGTCAAAATCAAAATCAAATATTATTTATTCAAATAAGCTCTTGTTAGCACTTTTAAAGTGTCATGTTACAGAATTAACCTGAATTTAGGGTTACCATTACTCTCATTTGTTTTACTACCATAATATACGTTTTTTTTTGTTATAGGAAAGCGGACGAGCAAACGGGTCACCTGATGGTAAGTGGTCACCACCGCCCATAAACATTGGCGATGTTAGAAACTTAAACATTCCTCATATAGCCAATGCACCACCAATCTTGGAAACTGTAGCTACAATAGCTCATCAAACCAATGCAACAATACTAAGTATCGCTAATTTCTAATGAATGAGTGTATGTTACCTGCTTGGCTTGCACAAAGCCCTACCACCTAGGATACCTTTTAATTTCAAGTGCAATTTATTTATTTATTTAACAAAATCATAAACAATAAAATTTAATCTTAAGTCTAGAAAACCAAAAAAAAAAGTATACGTAGTCAAAATAAACTTTATTCGAGTACTTTTGAATCATCATTTTACAATTTTAATTTTAACATTAACCATTCCGACATGTAGATTCTACTGAGAAGAACCGGCAATCATTTATATAATCCTGTAGGCTTATTAATTAAAAATAAATTAACATGAGTTTTACCACTTATTGGTAAATATAAAATGTTCTGCGGAATTTTATTATAGAATCGTATAATATCTTCACAACTTATCATTATTTTAATCATAATTTTGGCAAATATTTATGGATTTTATCAATGTCTGTGTTATATGTATGTATGTATTAAGCCTCGTTGGTCTAGTGGCTTGATGTAAGGCCGCAGACCCGGAGGTCCTGGGTTCAATTCCCAGGTCGGGCCAATGAAATTATATTGGGTTTTTCTGTCAGAAAATTCTCAGTAGCAGCCCGGAGTCTGGAAGTTGGAAGTGTGTTCACTCCCGTGCCTCGGAAAGCACGTAAAGCCGTTGGTCCTGCGCCTGAACTCTTTCCAGTCGTGTCGGATTGCCGTCCCATCGGATTATAAGAGTTAGGGAATAGAGAGTGCACCTGTGTTTGCGCACACACTTGTGCACTATAATATCTCCTGCGTAGTTGGCTAATCTCTCTCGAGATTGGCCGCCGTGGCCGAAATCGGTCTGGAGGACATTATTATTATGTATTAAGCATACCAAAGACACATACAGTCTAACGTGGAGCGCGCTTGCCTAGAAGAAGACTATTCACTTTTGACTTGAAGGTAAATTATATAATGTAATTATATTTTCAATAAATGAATTATACTTTTTATTGCTCTACCCTTATAGTTTTATTAAACAAAATACGTCATATTGTTTAATAATTTATAGTGTGACCTTATCAATGTGAGTATTATTTCTTACGCTATGGTATTATATTTGTTCATCAAAGTAATATAAAAGACAAACAATTCTAATACAGGTACAAGTTTGACCATTTATCCAAACTTTACTCGTTATGTCGTGACCATCTCGTGGGCGTCATTTGTTACAGTTAGCCATTATAACGTCTTATTCACGAAACTATTGTTGCATTTAGCCTGGATATTATTGTGATAAATTATCTATAATAATATTATTAAGTGTCGAGATGGCCCAGTGGTTAGAAGTCGTGAATCTTAGTCGACGATTCAGAGTTCAAACCCGGTCAAGCATCACTAACTTTTTATGTGCTTCAATTTAATTCATCTCGTGCTTGGTGAAAGATGGAGAGGAAACCTGCATGTAAATGAAAATCTACCACAAACTCACAATGGAACAGTGTGGTGAAATAAGCTCCAATCCTATCCCTTAAAAAGGAGGGGAAGTGTTAGCCCAGCAGTGGGTCATTTACAGGCTATTTCTTTGTATATTTTAAGTTGAAGAGTTTATTAGCCTTACTACTACTACAACCAACTTCGGTTTCAGTCAACACCACAAACCAGATTTATGTACCAGGTATGAAGTTTTAGCCGAAAAATACTTAATAGCTTATTTATAAAAAATATATCAAATTTCTTACATTAAAATATAAAATCTTCTTCTTCTTCCTAGCGTTTTCCCGGCCTAGTACTGCCAGGGTCCGCTTTCCTACATCTTTGCCTCCACTTTGCCCGATCTAAAGAGTCGTCTTTAGTGAGATCGTGCTCTCTCAAATCGTCCCTCACAACATCAAGCCAGCGCTTCTTGGGCCTGCCGCGGGATCTGGGGCCTTCGACAACAAAGTCCAGGCATCGGTTCCCAACATAGTCTGGCGGTCTGCGGCTAATGTGGCCAAACCAACGGAGACGGCTTTCCTGCAACTTGTCCGCTACATCGCACACGCCAAGGCTACCACGGATGTGCTCGTTACGAATACGATCTAGTCGCGTAACGCCACACATCCACCGCAGCATCTTCATTTCCACGACGTGAAGTTGCTAAATATGTCTCGCGAGAGCTGGCCACGTCTCGCTGCCGTACAATAAGACTGGTCGGATGATACACTTGTACACAAGGTTCTTTAATTTCACCGGTATCCTGCGATCACAGATTACCCCGGTGACTTCCCGCCATTTGGCCCAAGCTGCGTTTATTCGAGCTCTGACGTCTTGGTCGATAGTACCAGACTCGTGCAGTACGGACCCGAGGTATTTAAACTTTTCCGTCTTGATAACGGATTCTCCGCCTATCTTTATGGGTTCGGGGTCCGTACTGCCACAGGCCATATACTCGGTCTTCGCAACATTTAGCATCAGACCACCCCTCGCTAGCACACCCTTCCACTGGTTCACCTTTTGCTCCAATACCTGCTTGTCCTCATCTACCAGTGCAATGTCATCAGCATACATCATGAGCCAGGGAGACGGTTCATGGGCTTTCGCTGTGACAACGTCAAGCACTACACTGAACAGAAAAGGACTCAGGGCCGAGCCTTGGTGGACATCAACTGTGATCGGGAAAAGGTGTGTGTCGCCAACGGCGGTCCTTACTATTGATTCCGAATGATGGTACATGTCTCGGATAATGTCAATATACATTAAAATATAAAATATTTTGTCAAATATATCTTGAAAAGGTACAACCCAAATAATACACGTGACACTATAAAAAATATTTTCACAAACTTTTTCCTAATAAAAATCACAAACAATATTTCCTCTTAAAAATTATATTTAAAATAGAAATATCCACGCAAAAAATCAATGTATAATATCTCAGCGTATTGTTTTTATGGATTTAACGTACATAATAAGGCTATTCGCATGCATTCGTATCGCATCGCATCGTACAAATGCGATGGAAAACGGTAAATGGGTTACTCATATTACCGGTTATGTAATAAAATCCGATGTGACATTCACCTGAATGCTTTTTAGACTATACATATTGTAACATTAGCATTAAAGAACATTATGCCACAGATAAACATAAAAATATCACAAAATCCCTCTCATCCACCTTAAGAGTTATAGCTTATTTCTTTTATAAGAATCCACAGCATGTAACAGTTTTTTTTTTAAATACTCCTTCTAAAAGTCCTTCTGGGTAAGTACCACCCACTCATCAGATATTCTATTGCTACACAGGAATACGTAGTATTGTTGCGTTACGATTTGAATGGTGAGTAAGCCAGTGTAACTACAGGCACAAGGACCATAACAACTTCGTCCCCAAGGTTGGTGGCGTATTATCGATGTAAGGAATGGTTAATATTTCTTACATCGACAATGTCTATGGGCAATGGTGACTACTTAACATAAGGAGGCCCAATTGCTCGTCGGCCTACCAATATCTTAAAAAAATATTAAATGTGATACGTAATTCCTTTTTTGTGGTATACAATAAAATATACCTTATCTATCTATCTATATAATTTTGAAACCCGCATTTGAAATATAAATCTGTTTAACATATTTTACATTCGTATAACATATCAGTTATATAATACACGAACTTAGCTAGAATTAAACGCTATAGCTACACTCACAAAACAATATGTGACCAAAACAGCACCCTATAGAACACTTTTCGACCATTTTCAATTTGCAGCTATCATTCAACACGTTGTTATTTGAAACTCTTGTATTAAGATTAATATAAATAGTACTGTACCTAAAGCAACATATTCCCTTACCGTAAAATAGCCATCCAAACCTTTTTCCTTTATTATCCGTTTTTTCCCTCATTGTACTTTTATGGTCGGTTGCTACACTTAAATTGGAGAGGAAGGGTCTTTGTCCTCCTTTCGGCCCTTGCTGATAGTGTTAATGTATTGAACAGATGGATGTTTAATGATCCGTGAACTGTAATCAATCCGACTTAGTTGAAAAAGAGAAATCTTTTTTTTTTTTTATTATATAAAATATTTTATTCATCACCCGTGTTCTACATTTTAATTCCTTTAAATATTATTGTGAAATTTGTTTCAATAATGTTTGCCTACGATACGTCTGAAATCTGAATACAACGCGAAGTAATCATGGTTTGTCAAATCATGTTTCTAAATATAATACGGTCTCTTTTTTAAATAGAGGGTGTGCCGTCAGCACCTCGCCTTTTTAGTTGTACTCCTTATTTGGCATGACGAAATCATAACAATTTAGTATTACATAATTATAATAATCTACATAAATATATAATATTCAGAGACGGATCCAGGTATGAGGCTAGCCAATACTCAAAGACCGAAGGAATAATATATTTATATTTACGACACATCACAATTGTTTGAGTACCCTGTACTGACTGATTGATTAATGTATTATAATTATGTAATACTAAATTGTTATGATTTCGTCATGCCAAATAAGGAGTACAACTAAAAAGGCGATGTGCTGACGGCACAAGGGATTAGAGCTTACTACATACTACACAACACTACGCCAAAGCAGGTTGATGGATACAGATGTGATAATTTTTCATTCGACACATGGAGGTTTCCTCACGATGCTTTCCTTCTCCACCGTCCATGAAATCAATAATTATAAATACAAAACACATGAAAACTCAGAATTCTTAAACTCAAATTTCTTGTCC
This sequence comes from Nymphalis urticae, assembly GCA_905147175.2. NCBI lineage: Eukaryota > Metazoa > Arthropoda > Insecta > Lepidoptera > Nymphalidae > Nymphalis > Nymphalis urticae. Next base: position 8,719,008 of record LR990004.1, on the reverse strand, counting down.
GAGTTTCAACTGACAATCTTGGTCTAAGAAACACGTAATCTAACCACTAGACAATCCTGGCTCTTATCTTATTAGTTTGTACTAAAAATATTTAACACGATTCTTTATGAATAAAATGATTATTTTCCTTTATTTTGGAATGCCATATAAAATTATCGGTAACATAAGTATATAATCCTTTTCCTGTATATTAAATGCTGAAATTACTATTAATATTTTCCGTGTGGTTTCAACAACGTATAATATAACCCCATCTAAACCCATGGGTGTCGTAAACGCTTCAATCAGAAAATAACTTCCAAAGAGGTTCGGAATCAAGTTCTCGTTTTACTCAATAAATGGAAATCAAATATATGAGGGGATCGAAGCAAGCGAATCATCCGATTATATAGGAAATATAAATTATATATTTAATTATTGATAACCATCATAACAACAATGTTATTACAAAATATTTTTATTTAAACAGACTTTTACAGTTTAAGGAACACGAACCAAATGAAAGTAACAATTGTTTCACTGCAGAGCAAAAACCTCCTTTATTCTTGGGAAGGAAATATGAGGCTTATTCCTCGCTGCTCCAAGCGAATTCCTGGATACCTGGTGGTTGAATTGCAACCAACACACGCAGGTATCCTCACGATGTATCCTTGACCGCTCAGCAAGATATGATTTATAAACACAAAATTGAACACATGAAAACTCTAGCATGGAGCTTGCCTATTGTTGGATCCACAAGTCTAAAAATATTGTCAATTATTATTTATCAAAACGAATATACTATCAACATAGAACTACTAGAATTTAATTAAAAAACGTCAACTTTGCCGCGATTTACTTTCAACAGTTCAAAATGATAATCGAAGCATGAAAAGTCATCAAGAAACTTAGTATGAGTTACATTATACAGGAGTTTGCATGTGGTTTTATTTGAATGAAATATTTTCGTAAGTAAAAAGAACTATTGACAGTTGATACAAGCCCTTTTATTTAGAAATACACTGTAAATATTCTTATATATTATGATATGGAAAGCGAGCCAATAAAAACGATCAACATGGAATAATTCACCAATCATTCGTCCCGCAAAATCCAGCTCCGAGTATTAAATACCTAGCCAGGGATACCGGTAAAGATCTCCCTTAAGCACCTAAAGGTCCGGACAGATCTTGTATTGTGAGAAAAAAATATATTCAAATAAACGTGTTCAAAATCTCATGTATCATGCATAAGATTTTATATAAAAGTATTCATTGCAAAAACTATAGTTTTAAATAAATATAAGCAAACTAGCTTTTACACTGTTGACAATTTATACAGTAACATGAAGATGCTTTTTACTAATAATTAAAAATATTTTCGGGTGCTGGAAGACTGAAAATTAGGGATTATATTATGTTTATGGTGTAAGAAATTAAAAAAATATATTTGTCGTCGTACGAATACTCAGTAACTCAGTTGATTTTGTTGTGTTGGGGTATGAACGCCATAACGTAACGAGTCACGTGATCTGAATCGTTTGGAGGGGCAACTGTTACATTTTAATTTTTTGAGAATGGATAGTCGGAAGCTCAATTCATTACAAAGAGCGATACAGTTCAGACCTTCCAAACGGGACCGATAGTTCACTCAACTCTGATAGTTATAAAATACCTACTTTGTAATTTGTGATTTCTGATTACCTACATAAAATATAAGATTTATCATACTGTATCTTTGTGGTTAATTGCCTGAGACCTACGACATGAACCCTGTACCAGAAGCTACTTCAATTGGTTTTAAATCAAGGTAGAATATCATACTTTAGTTAAGTACACTCTCAAAAGCACTTTTGAATACTCATTTAGTTATATAAACCTGAAGTGCTTACACATGCCGTCTGTTTTTACTAATTCAATATTGAATTCTAACATAAATTTACATACCGATTTAGTTAATTGTAAAGAGTAACTATTAAACCTCTTGCTTGTTCTTCTCGGCAGGATCTACATTCAGAAACTGTAAACAAACAAAAATTTAATTTAACTCGCAAATAATTATCATATAAGAATATACAAAAAGTTTTTTTTGTTTTGATTAAATCAAATCAAAATATATTTTATTCAAGGAGGCTCTTGCGAGGACTTTCGAGTCGTCTTGAAGATTAAATTAAAAGGTACCACCAGTTCGGAATATATATTCTACTGAGAACCAGCGAGAAACTACGTAGTTACTCTTTTTCGACAATAAAGTTAAAGATAATCAAATACAATAATTATTATATCGTCAAAAATCAACGAATACTTATTATATGTCGTATATAACAAACACATCTTGATAAGTTTCAATCGTTCATACTCAAATATTCAAGTATTAAGCATCGGTTTAAGCCGCGTATGTTTATCTAAGGGTGGGTTTGAAAGGGGTAAATTTTAGCTAATTTATTGTCACCAAATCCCGGGAGTTTGAATATTTTCCCAGATAGCTCTACTTAATGACGCGTAAAACTTGTAAACTTCAGCGGAGCGTTAAGTTTATTAAGTTATAGGATGCAGGCGACTAAGTAACAGTTCACTTCAGAAATTCATCACTTAAAAAATATCATTTTCATAAATCAGATTGTGACGTAATCTCTCAGCGAATTGTTTTTAGAGGAAGAATTATCTATCTTTATCTATCCTTTTTTAGAATCTGCTAGGATGCTCGTGGAATTGTATCTAATAGCAATAAATAATAAATAATGTTACATAATATAGAAGGGACAATGGGACTGACGTGCTAGTGTAGGACTAAAGAAACTAAATTAAATAAAGAAAAAAAAAACTGTTTTTCAGATCAGGCAAATTTATTAATTTATTAAAGTTTTAAATATGTCATGATCATCATCATCAGCCAATTACTACGAACTGCTGAACATACTCTCCCAATGTACACGAAAGCACCCTTTCGCATTCAGGTCATCGCTACTCCAAGATAATATTAAGAAATACATTTTCTTATTGCCTATATGAAAATAGTGTTACAAGATATACACAGATCATATATAGGCTTAACATTAAAATACAAAAAATCTCTAATTGACGAAAAACAAAAAAAAAACTATGCTAAATATCAAAATATAACTGATTTTTGACATCAATAACTAGTGAATAGTACTTTTATTTATTTGTCTAGTTTTACTCCCTTAATAGTCAGTAAATCGCTCGCCTCTCAACACTCAAACACACAAACGTACAGTCTAAATTAGCTTACTTACAAACCTAAAGATCCAGAAACATAAAACTCGGATCAAAATTTTATTTCAAAGTGTTTAATCTATTAATGGCATTGTTCCTTTAACGGTGTGATTGATGCCAGTTCAAGGGGTACTCTAAAATAACGGGAAATGTTTTAACAATTCACAGGTGCTATTTCTTTGAATGTTTTTTTTAATTAAAGTGATTTAAGAATTGAGAATTTTTTTTTTATTTTGAATTTCGATTTGAGAGATTTTCTGCAAAGGAAACAAACAGTATGATTACAATAAATAAAACGAGGAACATTAAAAAACTTAATCAATAATACTTTCCGATATTACCTAAATATAAATATCAAAGTAAAAATAACGTTACTTAGCAGCTGAGTTAAAAACTCTTTCTTCTCTTTCTGTCATCATTGATTTGAAATTCGAAAGAAGGAGTCACAGCATTGTTTACATAATCACCCAGACGTTCATAAGTAAGGCGTCATTGCAGAATATTTTGCGCTCAAATAGCGAAATACCACGCCAAAAAAGAGAAAAAAAGGTGGCATTGATGTCATCGTTGATAAAGGAAATCAAAAATCAAAATGAATATTTTGAAACGATTTTTTAATTGATGAAAAAGAGTAACTACATTCCGAAGGGGTTAGCCTTATTCTAAATTATAAAATGACGTTTCAAATGTACTTGTAAGAGCCTATTTGATTTAAGTATATATTAACGTTGATTTTAGCTAAAGCATTAACTGTTAAGGATCTTAGTAGTTACAAATTACGTAGTGTATGTAACTAAATTATTATTTATCATTAAAATCGACGAATACTGTTTGACAGCCTTTAAAATAATAATAAGCCCTGGTGGTAGAGCTTTGTGCAAGCTCGTCTGGGTAGGTACCACCCACTCATCAGATATTCTACCGCAAAACAGCAGTACTTGGTATTGTTGTGTTCCGGTTTGAAGGGTGAGTGAGCCAGTGTAATTACAGGCACAAGGGACATAAAATCTTAGGTCCCAAGGTTGGTGGCGCATTGGCGATGTAAGCGATGGTTAACATTTCTTACAGTACCAATGTCCAAGGGCGTTTGGTATGGTATATGTGTAATATTATGGTATATGCTCGTCCGCCTTCCTGTTCTATAAAAAAAAAAATATTTATAAAAACTTACCTTCTCCCCAAAAAGGCCTTAGTCCAGCAGTAATACATTCACAGGCTGTTACGTTAATTTTATTAACAAAAAAGAACTAAATTTATTGACTGGCCAAGTTACGTAGTAAAGTTATACGTAGTTTAGTGAGTACGTTTTTACACCGATTAATAATGACATTTTAACAACGTTGTCATGGATACAGAAAACAACATAAACCTTCTTCCCCTCCTCAATCGTGGACAAAGACGCATTTAACGAAACCAGCAAGAAAACAAAAAGATATATTGCCAGGTTAACAAAAAAAAAATCTTATTTAAATTTCGATTGACCTTGTTCTCTATTGTTTTTTTTATCACCGGCTAGAATTCAAACGCTGGAATATTTTCAAATTTCGAATTGAATTAATCGTTCGATGTTTGTGTGTAAACAATCTATTGTAGATACACCACAAACATATTGCCGGTTATTAAACACTAGTTCCGGTATACGTGAGCTAGAAGGCGTTGCTCGGATTAAACTTAAGATGGCGGCCGTACTGCGTACACTAGGTCGTTTTGATTCAGAAGAATATTAAATATATGGCCCTGTTTAAGATAATATCCTATCTATAAATATAATAAAGCAATAGAAACCGTGAGTCTGTATATTGAATAAATTTTACTAAAAATTAGTGCCAGCGTTAAAAAAAGAGTAACAGAACACAAAAATGCATTTCTTTTATATGTGGTACTAAAACTGATTTTAATACGGATGAAGTCGCGGAAACCAGCTAACTACTCTTTGTTTTAAATACTCGTACTCTTTTTGGCAATGATTCGAATCGCCCTTAAATTACATCATTTAATCTTTTAATCAAATAAATATACCTAATATTTTAGTTAATGTAAAATTTCTGCATATTTAAAAAAATGTGTTTCATTAGTTTTGCGTAACCAATGAAAGCACATTTTCACACATGTGTTGATTGTATTCGCTAGACCACTACGTGTAAATCCAGCCTTATGGCTCAGTGTATCAATTTTACGAGCAGCTCAACGTTCAATTTGAATTTAGAATTCAAATCCGCCATTGCTTCGTTCTGTTCGCTGATTGGCTATTTGACAATGACGCAGTATTTATTGCACATACCATAAATTAATACTTGATTGTATACAAAAATAAAATTTTATTTACAAGCGTAAGAGATAAAAGGCATATTTATTGCTTATGGGAGTCTAATAAAAAGTATTATTAATGTATCCATATCGTATATATAAATATATATTTATAATATATGAAGGCAGCCAGGCAAATGGGCGACGTGATGGTATATGGTCACCACTGCCCATAGACTTTGGCGCTGAGTTTGGGAAACTCGGAACTAAGAGGTTATATCCCTTGTAGCTGTAATTACACAATTTCACTTGCCAAATATTAACCATTACATCGCCAATGTTGGTGGTAGGGCTTTGTGCAAGTTCGTCTATATAGTTATCACCTACTCATTAGATATTCTGCTGCTAAGCAGCAGTACTTAGTGTTGTTGCGTTCCGGTTTAAAGGGTAAGTGAGCCAGTGTAACTACAGGCACAAGGAACATAACATCTCAGTTCCCAAGGTTGGTGGTGCAACAAGGTAAGGAATGTATTTCTTAACTCGCCAACGTCTATGGGCAGTGTTGACCACTTACTATCAGTTGGTCCATTGGTCGTCCGTCTACCTATAACATAAAAAAATGCGGCACGACCTTAAAAACTAAGATGTTATGTCCCCTTTTGCTTATAATTACACTTTCTCACTGAGGCTCCAAGCCGTAACAGAAAAAAATCTAAGTATTGTCATTTGGCGGTTCTATTACAAGGATTACTAATTAAGTGAATCATTAATAATACCAATGCAACAATAATTGTTCCTATTGTCGCTGTGGCTAATTGACTTATGTATACCTAATACTATACTATACCAATACCTAAGTAAACTTTCGCTTAGTTCTCGGATAATGGACCGAACAGATAGCCATGTCGCGTTAAATGGCACGCATAGTGGGGGTTACGGTTATAAATTAGGGGTTCGATTTTCAAAAATCCTTCCTTATAGCTAACCTACTGATAAAAATAACCTAGTAGTTGGAGCCGTGAGTTGATATGTATGAAAATAAAAAAATCAATATACATATATTTTAAACAATTCTATTATTATATCTGAAAATTACACACGACGAAGCTAGGAACTAAAGTCATGAGTTCCATAAACATATAGTGTTTCAGTATCATAATCAACTATATACATTAGTCTGTTATTAGTGTGTATTACATCACACATATATACAAACTAGCTAACTGACTTCGCAAGAATAGATAAAAAGAAAAATGTATTTGGATAGCATTTGCGTACAATCCATTATTATCTTTTTGTTATATTATATATACAGTTAACAAAGCTTATCATTGATTATTTTAATGGAACACTGTACATAATTGTATGTACAATAAAGTATTACAATTTACAACTCTGATAAAACATAGGACCACAATTATAGTTTCATCACAGAATCACAGATGGGTTCAAACTAATTTAAGTTAGCCGAACGAAAACAGACCCCGCCGAGCGTTCACGTCCAAGTGACAAAATATCAGTGAGAGCGTTTTATGTCAATACAAAAATGACAATCATACAAGTATTCTATTTAAGAGCCAGCGTATATCTAGGAAAAATACAGATTTCACCCGCGCGTCTCGTACACGCCCCTCTCGAGACGATATCGCATGTACATATATACTTTTTCTATGTAAAACGACCGAGCCTAGTATTTATTTTTATTCGAGTTTATTTTACAAATTGTTCTAAAGAATATGGTATTCTGAACAGCGCCCCAGGGAGTGATATAAGAATCAATTATATGGGTGACCTAGGAGAGGTGATCTTTTAATTCGCGAAAATAAAATGAAGTCATAAAACGAAGATCAATAAAGTAATGAACAAGTGATTAAAAAAAAAACTCTTAGACACAAAAAACTCCGCTCAAAAGTACATAATCAAACTTTTTTTTTTGTTTATTTGAATACAAGCATCATCGCGTGCGGGGACCGCAATTTTTAATCAATCGGACAAGAGAAATTGATAAAATTTGCTCAATAAGGATATGAGCAGATGATCTTCACACTCGTCGCGATCGCATCAGGTTTCGAACATAAGAAACTGAATCAAAATCGGTCTATTCGTTTGGGAGCTACGATGCCATAGATATACACATCAAATTTATAACACCCCACTTTACGTACCTAAGTACAGCAGTTAGTGTTTATAACAATAGAAACATAATATATTTTATAATATTTTACCTTTAAAACTGCGACAGTCGAATTAAAACCGCTCGTTTGTAGGCAAATCCTTAAGGCATATCGCTTATAACAAAGACAGAGCCGACGACAAGTAACTTAAAACTCACTTATTCTAACTAAACTTTGACTTTCTGTACTGATTCACTTCAGACAACTTTCTTTCAGTGTTAAAGGGGTGACTTTTAGTTAAATAATATCGAATATTGAAGCAATGTCGTTTAGTACATTATATAATTGTCTTATGTAAAAACTTTGTGGATATATAGATGATAACTTAGCGCGGAAATATGATTGTCGCATGTAAGCCGTATCAAATTTTAAAAAAGTGCGTTTTATTTTGCCATTCCTTCTCAGATCTGTAATATTTCTTTCGTATAGTAGTAACAATCAATATATTATAACACAAGCTGCAGTGCCAATGCGAGTGTGTCTTCCTATAGTCTATGGGTGGATGTAAGGAGCCATATCTGCTCGTTTTCTCACTAAAATAAAACAAGAACTTTAGGCAAATGATGTAACTTATTGTGTATAAATTTTTCTCGCACATGGAAAATAACTCCGTCCATTTTTTATATAACAAATTATATATTTATGTTTCAACACCAGTTCACCAATCTATACCCAAATTATGAATATGATCCTATATTCCTTATGATCTGCCTTTTTATCTCGCTCTAAAAACGCTGTTACGCGTGTCTTTCACATGAATTGGGTATGTGGATCTCGCCGACACCAAGTGTCTCTTCGGTGTCGCTCACGGGATCGCTTGCGCATGTCACCGTGACGTCACGCCTCGACAGTCCTCCATTGCCCGTCAACAATGTGAGTGAACTGTCCCAATTAGTACATGCAAGCAAAGCTGCTCTCTATTCAATTAACCAAGATACGCCGTAGTCTCGTAACAAATTTGATATTTATAGAAAAAAAATCCTTATTCACAATAATATAATTCCATGATCTAAAATCACAAAATCACCGATAGTTGGCTTCAGTCGAGGTATCGATAAATTTTATTATTCTATATTCGTGAGCGACGCCGTCACGTTTGTAGCTAGTAATGCTTTATAATAAACATGCACAAGTCCAAAAGTAAAACTGTATTGTTTTATTAAATTTCAAGTTTACGACATACTTTATAGGAACATATATTTCCAATTTTATGTTACGAGCCCGTAATAAAAGGGTAAAATATGGGATGAATGGGTACGTTGTGGGATTTACGCTTTTCAATAAAAATTTGGTTTGCTTCCAACCTGTTGACGTTGATTTCCTTTTGCTATTTATAGTTGTATTTCGATTCGATTGCTTAAGTATCATACGAGTAATGTGTTGTTTATCGGCCGAGTTGACCAGTTCATATAACATGATCTGAAGTAATCATTGCATACTGGAAGTAGTCTGTATTGTTCATGCTTTATAATCGTCATTTATATGCAGCTAATACTTTAAATTAGATGTGACGATCAGTCCTCCCGGGTAGATTCTGCCGAGAAAACTGGCAAGAAACTCGGTAGTTACTCGTTTCTACGAGTCAAATTAAGTAATGTATTAATTGTTGAAACGAAGTTCTTTGACGGCTTGCAGTAGAGTGAACTGGCAGAAATTATTTTTATTATTTAACTGGTGGTGGGGCTTTGTGCAAGCTCGTCTGGGTAGGTACCACCCACTCATCGGATATTCTACCGCAAAACAGCAGTACTTGGTATTGTTGTGTTCCGGTTTGAAGGGTGAGTGAGCCAGTATAATTACAGGCACAAGGGACATAAAATCTTAGGTCCCAAGGTTGGTAGCGCATTGGCGATGTAAACGATGGTTAACATTTCTTATAGTGCCAATGTCTAAGGGCGTTTGGTGACCATCAGGTGGCCCAAATGCTCGTCCACCTACCTATTCTATAAAAAAACAGTCAGTTATTCTTTTATATTTTAATGTCAGTAACAAAAAAAAAACTCATTGAAATAGGCTCTTAGATATTTTGCATATTCATTTTAAAATGTTAAATTAAATTTAAAGCTTACTCGACAAGAAACTCGGTAGGTTACCCTTTTTCGACAATTTATTACTATGTTAATATGAAGTCCATTTTTACATATTTTTGTATAGATTTAAAACTTTACAAATATATATGATATGACAATTCAATAATCTGCTATCATCGAGTTAGTTAAATGATGGAGCCAATAGGTTGAAAGTAAGATCTTATATAAATAATGTGTGTATGTGTGTGTGAATGGAATTTCTTGTCATCAATTATCCTACATTTGGAATTTTGGCATTGTAAGAAATATTAACCAGGGATTGTTATCGCCATTGAGCCATCAACTGTGTACCAACATGTTATGTCCATTGTGCCTGTAGTAACACTGACTCACTCAGCTCATTTACACTATTATAGTATTGCTGTGGAATTATTTCATAATAGGAAGTGGCACCGAAATTCCAACTTGAAATTGCACTCTTCGCTCTAAAAGGAATTTCACTTTAAAAAAACTATAACATGTATTGAAAACTACTGAAAAGGGGAGAATGTAAAGACAGCTCCAGTATCGTAAATAAGATTCCAATGTCGACCTCAGTCAAGGGAAGTTCAAAAATTCGCCACTAACCGACCAAATTGGAAATCCACATATATTGACTGGATTACTTTTAATTTACGAAGAAACATTACTGGTTCCGTTTTCCTCTTTAGCGAAAGCTAAAGCTTTTTAAATGATACATATGTTAATTGTTTATATTAAGCAAATTAAAGCTATATTAAGTGACTTCTTTAAAAAAATTTAACAAAATTAACGTAAACTTAATTTTAAGATTAGCTTCAAAAACAGCAACGATCACAAAACTTCGAAGGCCCTAGTTTTAATAAAGATATAGTAATAATATTGTCAGATGTTAAAGACGGCAAGAAAAAAATTCTAAATTTAAATATCAACCACTAAATATTAATCATTCCTTACATTGCCGATGCGACTATTGGTTGGTTCACTCGTCCTTCGAATTGGAACACAACAATCCTCCTTATTGCTACATAATGGCAGAATGCATAAAACCTTACCAAAAAGTTGACGTTGCTCTTGAAATATCTTTAAAAAAAATGTTAAGAAAGCGCTTATTTTTTTGCGTGTGTTTGGCATCTTACAAATAGCCTCACATAAATAATGTATTCATTGCAGTAAAAAAAATACCGAACCGAAATAAATCACCATTCTAAGTATATGCATGTGACGCGTATATATTTTTGGTGTGATTTTGAGAAATGACGCAAGTTCGCCTCCGGAGGGACTGTTTTCATTGTTGTTAATGATTTTACATAAATACTTTATTGCTGAATTAAAAAAAAAGGTTTGTATGTAAAAAATCATTACATAATGGAGCTTATAAATAGAAACTGGCATTAAATGATCAGCTTCTTGCTATTTCTATATCTACATATTTTACTAAAAATTAATAACAAGCACAAAATTCGTCAAAAAAACGACTGACTTTCTTGCATCGGTTCATCTTTTCTATCTTTTTTAGTAAAATTTACTTTGGCTATCAACTAGTTCGTGTAATGCTTCTATATTGAATAAAGGAATTTCAATTTGACCATAATATATCAAACATTTCTATTATTTAAAGTGAATTACATATTGCATCACAAATTTATATAAGTTAAATCTTAAGTGTTTTTATAAAGTAATTCACTTGATTTAATGTACTCGGCTGCCCGTTAACTATTGCTAGTTTTTTTTATGTAAGTCTAATAAGCACTTTTAGATAATCGTGTTACAGCATTTAATTAAATGTAACGCTACCACGCAATGCTTGGCGTTTCTCTGGTAGATAGAATCCCAAATGAGGACATTGGCCAGAGAACTAGTCACCGACATCACGCGTAGGATTAGCTCGCTGAAGTGGAAATGGGTTGCTCGTGTCTCCAGGCGCATCGATGGACGTTGGAGTCGACGCGTGTTAGAGTAGAGCAAACGTAGTGTAGGACGCCCTGCGGCAAGGTGGATCTCAGATTTCAAAAAGGCGGTTTGCCCTAGATCGGGATGGTTGACGTTCTATGGGAGGATTTCGCCCAGCAGTGAAAAAATTAAAATACAATATAATTATTATATATTCTTATTAAATACTCTAAAACATTAGAATGTTCAAATGATTATTTATTTTGAATAACATTTACGTTAATCACTATTATAATTGCATAATTCTAAATTCAATTTTAAATATTGAGTGACAGAGATCTTGTCGTTCGAAATGTCGGATGTTATACAATGGACACAGTTAATACGTCCACAACTTTACAAACGCTACCTGGTTACGACATTTGATTGATAAACCACCGCGAAAAATATTTCTTCGCTCGTTTTTGTACGATTCTTTTCATTTAACGAATGCGATAGCAGAACGTCTTGGTGAATTTCTAATTGTTTTTTAATTGTTTTTAATATAATTGTCCATCTGGAAAAATTAAACATCGTAAAATTAAACGTAACTCTGTCCCTCTATCTTCTTGAGGAGGCTTTAGAACTTAATACACCACGCCACTATAATGTGGATTGGCAGATATTGTATTTTATTAGCGTTTAAAACCAAATGAATTATTTGTTGTAATTAGCAATCGCGTTACTCAAACGAGAACACAGCAATACAAATAGCTGTTTGAGGCGTACCTACACAGACGATCTTGCGAAAATTCTTTCACGTATTTGTCACACAACCAAAATAAAAAATAAAAAGATTTTACACATTATTTTTTTAATATTTTTTGCAAATTTAATGAGATTAAGCCGAGATAAGCCGAGATGGCCCAGTGGTAAGAACGCGTGATTCTTAACCGATGATCGTGGGTTTAAACCCGGGCAAGCACCACTGAATTTTCATGTGCTTAATTTGTGATTATAATTCATCTCGTGCTTTACTCTTACATTGCTCTTGATAGAGTTGAATATCCACTAAACCACATCGTATCAGTGTTATCAAAAAAGCTCCAAGCGAAATCATCAAAAACGAGAAGTCCTTGGCCCAACAGTGGTACGCGGGCTTAAAATTCAAATATTATATGAATGAGAATATGAAAACATTTGTTTAGGACAAACAAACATTGCAGGCATAAAGTTAACGTGTAGTTCGTAAAATAAGAAAAAAAATCATTTAAAAAATGAAACGTCAAATAATTAATATAAGAAAACAAAAAATCTATAAATTCCAATATAAAAATGTATTCTGTAAGAACTAACTTCACTAATCAGCCGCGATATGATAACAGCCGACTTATGGTGATTATATTGATATTTGACTGCCTCGTTGGTCTAGTGGCTTGATATAAGGCCGCAGACCCGGAGGTCCTGGGTTCAATTCCCAGGTCAGGCCAATAAAATGTTATTGGGTTTTTCTGTTAGAAAATTCTCAGTAGCAGCCCGGAGTTTGGAAGCTAAATCTTTTTAAATGATACATATGTTAATTGTTTATATTAAGCAAATTAAAGCTATATTAAGTGACTTCTTTAAAAAAATTTAACAAAATTAACGTAAACTTAATTTTAAGATTAGCTTCAAAAACAGCAACGATCACAAAACTTCGAAGGCCCTAGTTTTAATAAAGATATAGTAATAATATTGTCAGATGTTAAAGACGGCAAGAAAAAAATTCTAAATTTAAATATCAACCACTAAATATTAATCATTCCTTACATTGCCGATGCGACTATTGGTTGGTTCACTCGTCCTTCGAATTGGAACACAACAATCCTCCTTATTGCTACATAATGGCAGAATGCATAAAACCTTACCAAAAAGTTGACGTTGCTCTTGAAATATCTTTAAAAAAAATGTTAAGAAAGCGCTTATTTTTTTGCGTGTGTTTGGCATCTTACAAATAGCCTCACATAAATAATGTATTCATTGCAGTAAAAAAAAATACCGAACCGAAATAAATCACCATTCTAAGTATATGCATGTGACGCGTATATATTTTTGGTGTGATTTTGAGAAATGACGCAAGTTCGCCTCCGGAGGGACTGTTTTCATTGTTGTTAATGATTTTACATAAATACTTTATTGCTGAATTAAAAAAAAAGGTTTGTATGTAAAAAATCATTACATAATGGAGCTTATAAATAGAAACTGGCATTAAATGATCAGCTTCTTGCTATTTCTATATCTACATATTTTACTAAAAATTAATAACAAGCACAAAATTCGTCAAAAAAACGACTGACTGTCTTGCATCGGTTCATCTTTTCTTTCTTTTTTAGTAAATTTTACTTTGGCTATCAACTAGTTCGTGTAATGCTTCTATATTGAATAAAGGAATTTCAATTTGACCATAATATATCAAACATTTCTATTATTTAAAGTGAATTACATATTGCATCACAAATTTATATAAGTTAAATCTTAAGTGTTTTTATAAAGTAATTCACTTGATTTAATTTACTCGGCTGCCCGTTAACTATTGCTAGTTTTTTTTATGTAAGTCTAATAAGCACTTTTAGATAATCGTGTTATAGCATTTGATTAAATGTAACGCTACCACGCAATGCTTGGCGTTTCTCTGGTAGATAGAATCCCAAATGAGGACATTGGCCAGAGAACTAGTCACCGACATCACGCGTAGGATTAGCTCGCTGAAGTGGAAATGGGTTGCTCGTGTCTCCAGGCGCATCGATGGACGTTGGAGTCGACGCGTGTTAGAGTAGAGCAAACGTAGTGTAGGACGCCCTGCGGCAAGGTGGACCTCAGATTTCAAAAAGGCGGTTTGCCCTAGATCGGGATGGTTGACGTTCTATGGGAGGATTTCGCCCAGCAGTGAAAAAATTAAAATACAATATAATTATTATATATTCTTATTAAATACTCTAAAACATTAGAATGTTCAAATGATTATTTATTTTGAATAACATTTACGTTAATCACTATTATAATTGCATAATTCTAAATTCAATTTTAAATATTGAGTGACAGAGATCTTGTCGTTCGAAATGTCGGATGTTATACAATGGACACAGTTAATACGTCCACAACTTTACAAACGCTACCTGGTTACGACATTTGATTGATAAACCACCGCGAAAAATATTTCTTCGCTCGTTTTTGTACGATTCTTTTCATTTAACGAATGCGATAGCAGAACGTCTTGGTGAATTTCTAATTGTTTTTTAATTGTTTTTAATATAATTGTCCATCTGGAAAAATTAAACATCGTAAAATTAAACGTAACTCTGTCCCTCTATCTTCTTGAGGAGGCTTTAGAACTTAATACACCACGCCACTATAATGTGGATTGGCAGATATTGTATTTTATTAGCGTTTAAAACCAAATGAATTATTTGTTGTAATTAGCAATCGCGTTACTCAAACGAGAACACAGCAATACAAATAGCTGTTTGAGGCGTACCTACACAGACGATCTTGCGAAAATTCTTTCACGTATTTGTCACACAACCAAAATAAAAAATAAAAAGATTTTACACATTATTTTTTTAATATTTTTTGCAAATTTAATGAGATTAAGCCGAGATAAGCCGAGATGGCCCAGTGGTAAGAACGCGTGATTCTTAACCGATGATCGTGGGTTTAAACCCGGGCAAGCACCACTGAATTTTCATGTGCTTAATTTGTGATTATAATTCATCTCGTGCTTTACTCTTACATTGCTCTTGATAGAGTTGAATATCCACTAAACCACATCGTATCAGTGTCACTGGTGGTAGAGCTTTGTGCAAGCTCGTCTGGGTAGGTACCACCCACTCATCAGATATTCTGCCGCAAAACAGCAGTACTTGGTATTGTTGTGTTCCGGTTTGAAGGGTGAGTGAGCCAGTGTAATTACAGGCACAAGGGACATAAAATCGTAGTTCCCAAGGTTGGTGGCGCATTGGCGATTTAAGCGATGGACAACATTGCTTACAATACCAATGTCTAAGGGCGTTGGTGTCCACTTACCATCAGGTGGCCCATATGCTCGTCCACCTTCCTTTTCTATAAAAAAAAAAAAAAAAAAAAAAAAAAAAAAAAAAAAAAAAAAAAAAAAACAGTTATCAAAAAAGCTCCAAGCGAAATCATCAAAAACGAGAAGTCCTTGGCCCAACAGTGGTACGCGGGCTTAAAATTCAAATATTATATGAATGAGAATATGAAAACATTTGTTTAGGACAAACAAACATTGCAGGCATAAAGTTAACGTGTAGTTCGTAAAATAAGAAAAAAAATCATTTAAAAAATGAAACGTCAAATAATTAATATAAGAAAACAAAAAATCTATAAATTCCAATATAAAAATGTATTCTGTAAGAACTAACTTCACTAATCAGCCGCGATATGATAACAGCCGACTTATGGTGATTATATTGATATTTGACTGCCTCGTTGGTCTAGTGGCTTGATATAAGGCCGCAGACCCGGAGGTCCTGGGTTCAATTCCCAGGTCAGGCCAATAAAATGTTATTGGGTTTTTCTGTTAGAAAATTCTCAGTAGCAGCCCGGAGTTTGGAAGTTGGAAGTGTGTTCACTCCCGTGCCTCGGAAAGCACGTAAAGCCGTTGGTCCTGCGCCTGAACTCTTTCCGGTCTTATCGGATTTGCCGTCCCATCGGATTATGAGAGTTAGGGAATAGAGAGTGCACCTGTGTTTGCGCACACACTTGTGCACTATAATATCTCCTGCGTAGTTGGCTAATCTTGCTTGAGAGAGCTTGAGATTGGCCGCCGTGGCCGAAATCGGTCTAGAGGACATTATTATTATTATTATTATTATGGTGATATACTATTTTACGGTTTAAGAATTTATTTCGCAAAAAAAGATACAATTTACTTTAAATATTAGAGCGGTACACAAAAATGAAGAACAACAAATTAAACTCTTAACTTAAAATAATGTGGGTACGACAAACCCAAGATGCAATATTACGCGTTATATTACGCAATATCGTTTGTGTTATAGCAAATAGATTGATGCCAATATTCTTAAAATGTTATAATTATTTTGGTCAATGTCGCATATCACTTTTTGCACATTAAGACTGTTTTTTTACATTTAAGAGATTTTTAGACTAGCTTTACTGGAATACCGTGGCGCACATTTGACATGATATATAACCGAAATGGTTTCAAGATGGCGGCCATTATACAAGTAATAATGGTCTGATGAAAACGTAATGCCGGTAATTTGCCTAACGCCGGCTTTTTAATTAGACGCTGAACAAACCGCGAATCTAGCTGGCAAAGATAATAAAAACGGAATGTACTAACTAAATAGAAATACTCGAAAAAAAATCCACCGTCAACGAACAGCAGACTTGAAAGATTGAAATTACGATTATTGAAATTTATAAATTAAAGAAAAGCAATAAATAAAACATAGATTTCTTTGGTAAAGTAAATATTGTTTTTTTTAAATATTATAATTACATATAGACTCGAAGTATATTATGCACCAGGGGAGTTGAAGATGAAGGTGGTAGATATAAGTTTATAAAGACAATAACGACTAAAGGTGAGTTCACACAATCCGATTTTAGTCGGCTTAGATTCGTGACGGACGGCAATCTGTTATCATTACTGACAGTTCAAATCACTGTCAATTTAGAAGACCGCTTATATCAACAAGTGTGAATTGGTTTTAAGAAAGTATCTATACAAATTAATAAAATTGAAGTGTTTGTATGTGATTTAAAAATAACTGTCTGCTTTAAGTTAATAATATGGTTATTTGCGATTTATGAAAAATATTTTTTTTGTCTGACTGTCGTGACGTAGCTTGTCCTGAGTGATCTTCAAAATTGCTAAAATATATATTTAATATCAACAATTCAATTAGGCATTATGTACACTGAAATTGGAGATTTTTAAAGGATTTTCCTCACAAACTGATATGCACGCCCGCCAGCCACGGGCTTTGCTAGTAATTATTTATATAATATTAGCATTACTTTTATTTTTAATTTCAATAGAGAATTTTAGAGGTTCTAAGTAAGATTAAATTTTGAATTGCAAGTGTTGATAACACTTCCAGTGACGTCATATCTGTGAAAGGCATTCTTAAGTCAAAGGCAGTTTTATAAATTAGCTTTTTATTCCCGTACAATTAAAACCAAGCTAATAATACCGGTTTTTGAGGAAGGAACATTTTATGGACGTTTATATGAAAAAAGATCGGTAATTTGTACAGGATCCCTCAAGGCTTGCGTTAAAAGGCCCACAATTTGCTTTGTGCCTGAAGCGGTCTTTTATTTATATAAGAAAATGCTTTGATTGATGGTGAAAATTTCTGTATTGTTATCTTATATACTGATATTATATTCTATTTTTCTAGCTCATACTCGGAACATAATATATTATGTTTTCAGGATATAACAATACACGAAAAGGTTTTTTTTTTTAATATATCGTAATAAAACAGATTTTGGCACCAGCTAATAAGTTAATAATAACCCCATTTTAATTGCCTAGATCTCTCATTTTAACTTAACTGTCAATATTCTAGATGATATATTTCGGAGAGTGTGCTCAGGAACTATTTAATTTTGTTCCCCCGTCATCTTTTTACCACAGAACTGCGAGGCATCGAAAAGATCAGCACCCGTATATAGTTGACGTATTTAAGACGCGTACGAAACGATTTTATTTCTCGTTTCTGATACCCACCACCTACAATAGAACTACAAGTCAATAGTGTATCATCACTTTCCATCAGTTGTGATAAGTCAAGCGCTAGCTTATATATTAAAAAAAAAAACATCTTGACTATAGAGCTTATAGTCAAAATATTAACTTTCAAATGTTTAAAACATTTTATTTTATTAATGTCATTTATTTCTAATAGGTGGACTAGCAAATGAGCCACGTGATAGCTAGTGGTCACACTGCCCGTGGACATTAGCGCTGTTTCAAATTTAAGCCATTGCTTACATCAATACACCACCAATCTTATATTCTGTCAGTTGTTGATCCTCAACACCCTCCTTTAGACATTGAAATTTTATTTAATATGAGCTGCAAACTTAGTAAGAACCTAAATAGTAAGAAAAAAAACTTTTACAAAGCTGATTATTGTGCTATAAACAGTGCTCTTTCTGTAATAGATTGGCAAAAAATATTTGCCGACTGCGTTAATATTGATGAAATTGTAAAAACGTTTTATAGAACACTCAATAATGTCATTGATAAGTATGTACCTTCTATCAAGTTTAAGCTGAGAAATCTACCTCTTTGGTTTAATAAATCACTTCAACAATTGCTGCGAGAAAAAAACAATATACGTATCAGATACAAAAAATATCAGAATCCTCGGGACGAGCTTGAATTCAAACTAATTAGTAAGAGATGCGAAAATTTGGAAAAGAAACTTTATAATAATTATATAGAAGTAACTGAACAGAGGCTTCACAAAAACCCCAGGTACTTTTGGTCATATATGAGTTCTAAAAAAGACGAAGTAAACTCTTATCCAAACATAATGACAAATGGCGTGACATGTGAATCCGATGGAACGGCTATATGCAACCTATTTGCTAATTCTTTTGTTAAATCTTACGTCACAACAGACCCTGATAAAAGAAATGTAATCAATCTGAATCTTATCGATATAGCACGAAACAGCTTCTGTCTAAGTGATCCCAAAATATCTTATGAAACTGTTTTAAAAAAACTAAAGTCACTTGATGTTAATAAGGGTTCGGGCCCCGATGGAATACCACCGATTTTTATCAAAAACTGTGCTATTGCATTGGTCGCACCTCTACATTATATTTTTAACTATTCGTTACATACAGGCACCTTTCCCAGAGACTGGAAGATTGCAAAGGTCATACCTGTCTATAAATCAGGCGACAAGAGTTTTGTAAAAAATTATCGGCCTATTTCAATCCTATCAACATTGGCAAAAGTATTTGAATCACTAGTTTGTCCATTAATTCAAAGACACTTTCAACAATATGCTAGTGATCACCAACATGGTTTTGTAAAATCTAAATCCACATGCACTAACCTGGTTACCTTTGTTGAAGGCATTGCAGAAGCTCTTGACAAGCACGATGAAGTAGACGTTATTTACACAGATTTCAGCAAGGCCTTTGACAAGATTCCCCACTTACCTCTCATTGAGAAATTAGCTGCATACGGCTTTACAGGAAACTTTAGCAATTGGATTCGCTCTTATCTGACTGATAGGTTTTTCTTCGTAGTTGTAAAGGGTTATGAATCGGAGCTTTTTAATGTTACCTCGGGAATCCCACAAGGCTCCCATCTGGGGCCAATCCTTTTTAATATTTATATCAATGATTTACCTAATAACTTTGTTTCATCAACGCCTTATTTGTTCGCCGATGATTTAAAAATTGCACGAACTATAAAAACTGAAGCCGATGTCCTCATGATGCAGTACGATTTGGATAGATTATGTAATTGGTGTCAAGTTAATGGAATGGAACTAAATGTAGATAAATGCTTCTTTTTAAAATTTACACGCAAAAATCGCTCAATTGCGTCGGAATACTTTATCGATGGTAAGGCACTTCAAGAGGTAGACAAAATTAAAGACCTGGGAATAATAGTGGACAGAAAATTAACTTTTTTACCTCATATAGATGATATTGTTAAGCGATCATCTAGGATGTTGGGTTTTATCATCAGAAATAGCAAAATATTTAAACGATCACAGACACGTATAACGTTGTATAACGCTTTAGTTCGCAGCCTATTAGAATATTGTCCTGTTGTATGGAGGCCCCACTATGCTACTCACACACTAAGAATAGAAAGAGTCCAAAAACTATTTTTATGGCACTTATCATATTTTGAAAAAATCGGAAAGAAAAAGCTATCTTACAACGAAAAATTAAAGCATTTTAAAATGTCTTCTTTAAGTAAGCGTAGAGTATTATTGGACCTTATATTCAGGTATAAAATTTTCAACAATCTCATTGACTGCCCTCAGCTTCTTGAACTTTTTAAATTTAGGATACCATATAAGATTCCCCGACATCCAATTTCTACGTTTCAACCACCCTTTCGTACCACTGTGTTTGGTAAAGGATCGCCAATACCTCGCATGTGTAACGCATTTAATACATGGCTCACAAACGAACCTAGAGATATTTTCTCCCTTGGACTCAGCCAGTTTCGTGCACTTTTGATAGAAAAGATTCCTAATTAGATGTGTAAAATAAGTGTTTTCCCTATTGTCTATTATATAACTTAAATAAAAATCTTGTAAAATCCACACTAGATTTAAATTATTAATATAGATCTGTATACAACATAGATTTTTTGCATGTTGTACACGCCTCTAAGTGGCATACATATTAGTATTTAAGACTTAGATGTTTAAGATTTTATTGTGAATGCTGTATATGTTATGCTGTTGGTGTGTCTAAATAAATAAAAAAAAAAAAAATCTTGGGAAGTAAGAAGTGACCCTGTGCCTGTAATTACACTGACCCACTTACTCGTTAAACGTATAAATTAGGAAGTAGTGAATAAGTTAAGAGTATATGGTACCCACCCGGGTACTCTCAAATCCCAACCATCAATTAAGAATTATACTCGAAGGAGATGAAAAGAGAGATAAGACCAATAAATTTCCCGTGTGCTTTCCCGATGTGTCCTGCAAGCATCACTACAGCATCAATACAGGGTTGTCTGGAACAGATCACTACTTCAGCTTGTATACTATTATGTCATATTCATATTATATTTTCTATTATATAGTAATAGAAATATATCCTTTGTTTAAGTGTGCAACAAATTTGATTGATTGGTTTTGTATCTCCACTGACGTGTTGCCCGTGCCTTTGTATGTGTCAATTTGTTACAAAGTTATTTCCATGTATCTGCATTTTTTAACCATACAGCTTATCTCAGTTTTGTGAGGAATTGATACAGATATAGTAATCATATGCAATATAAATATAAAATTGTACTAGAAGTTGAGTCCCGATGACTTCATCATGTGGCATAATATTCAACTTTAGGATGAACGAGATAAAAACTTGACAGCTGCTTATAATTATTTGAAATAAATAGGTGTTAAGTTAACAATCTTGTGGAAGAGGGATTATTGTTGAGTATATTAAATAAAAAATAAAAAATGTTCATATTATCTTATAAACACCAGGTCGTTTTATATAGGTTGATCCATGTACAAACAAATATATACCAGTATACATGAACAAGCAATGGTTCTTTTCCCGATTTGAACTTGCTATCATCGGTTGTAATCCATTCTATTAATTAGACCAAGTCAGTTTTATAAAACGTCCAAAATATTCCTCTTAAAAAGAACGCCTAATTTAAAAGAAAATTAAGGAAACGTTATTTACTTAATTTTTACGAAATGAGGTCACGTCAAGATCATTTAACTTGTGAATGTCTAATTAAGATGATTTTAATTAAAAAGATACAGGAGAAGTCCAGTAAGAAATACTTAGAAACATTTTATAAAATGTCAAACGTCGTTTGCTAACAATCTTCAATGTAAATCTTGGAGTACATAGGACTTTTCTTTTGTAAATACATACTTTTATAGATAATTACACCCAGACTCAGGACAAACAGACATGTTCATGCGCACAAATGTCTGTTCTGGGTGGGAATCGAACCCACAACCCTCGTCGTGAAAGGCAAGTATCTACCAACCACGCCAACCGGCCCGTCTCTGTAATATATCATAATATATAATAATCATATTCAGCCCACATTAATCCACTGCTGGACATAGGCCTCCTCACAGGCGCGCTAATTCTCCCGGTCCTGTGCTAATCGCATCCATTGATATATAATAATCTCTATAAAATTTCTTTACTGCCTAAAATGAACATTAAATTAAAATAGATAGATATGTATACAGAAAATACTTTACTGTACACAACAATAGTTAAAAATTACTCACCATGTATACAACCTGATTAGTACACAACTTTGTCCTTATCGCTACATAGCGATCTCTTGCAACCAACAATACTGTTTTACGTAAGATAGAGATTTAATAAGGGTTTCGTCGAATTTTGTACGGCGAAATTAACGGACTTTTCAAGATAAAAAAGCGCGGAGTTTCATATAGGATAAATAATAATTAAATTGCATTATTTACCTATGTATGTTAGAAAATTTAAAAAAAGAACTATATTAAATAGATATATCACATATGGAAAAAAACGAACATATTTTACAATTGTTGCTTTAAAATACATTATATAATAGTAGCTGACTAGTCAAACGTTGTTCTGCCACAAAAATTATATCTACGGAATATTTTTGCTTTTAAATAAAAAGTAAGGAATTTATTGTAAGTGTGTTGGGATGGGATCTATGACAGAAAAAGGAAAGGAGCGCTGTAGACGATGACCGCCGATAAAAACAACTAAACACCAACCATTTATTTTCTCAATTCAATGTATTTCATTAATGTAATGGACATATTCATTGTTTGATTAAAATTTAAATGTAAAGCGAAAAAGTAATATATTTTTGATTTGATTTATTTCGAAAAACAATTGAGTGTACGATATTTTTTGTCAGTCCATCTTTAGCCAACACAAATGAAGCTCGATGGTTCCCAGCCGAAAACATACCACGTATAACTGTCCGTGTGATAAACATGGTGTGCCCAAATCTAAGTCACAAACGGACTTCGTTTGGCCTTGCGACTTATAGATTGTCATTATACATATATGTGTAAAGCACCACCCTGCGATTTTTTTAATGGGTTTATTTATTACTGTTATTATGTACTGTTTCTTAGGTTATGTCTACGGATTTTGTTTTTTTGACGCTGTATATGTGATTATACTATCAATTCTCTCAATATACTATAATTGTAAACACTCGAATTATGTGTATATTGAATTAATGTATTTGATTTATTAAATTATTTTTCAAGATTGCATTATTATAATATTATAATTTCGGTTTCTTGACTTTCCTCCATAAAATTGCGATGAAGACACGATATAAGTCCCGTGTAAATTAAAACAATAACAAAAAACAACGTACGGTTGGGAAAGAAGAAACCCGGGCAAAAACGAATTCCTTTGCGATATTTTTTCGTGTGCAAATGGACTTCAGGAACAGCCTTGCTACTGGATACGTGCCGATAAGCAAACCGTTCAATGGTGACATGCTCACGCGCACATTTTCGTTATTTTGTTGGATTTGTTCATCTGGTCTTTCTGCTCTATTATTACGCATGCTTGATGCTTTATTAGTTCGACGGCCCAAGTGCTGGCATTTTTCGCTATAACACATACACACACAAATAGACCAAATTGTTGTATTTGCTGATAAAAAACGGTATACCGATAATGTATTTGAACTTTAAGTATTTTTCCAAATTTTCAATATCATAAAACACGTTTGTATTTCTCAGCAATTTACTAAATCGTTAAATATTTTGCAAAGTTTTTAAATGTCAATATGACGCAACGCTTCTCGTGAATGACGTAGACGAAAGTTTGATGAGGTTTATTATAAGTAATTATTTTGATATTGTTCATACAAAAATACTAAAATCGTGATTACAAAATAGGACAATGGGTTAGGAGAGTGAAAATTTTGGGTTATATGTATTTTTGATGCTAAATCAAAAAAAAATACAAATAAAAAAAAATGTCTAAAAAATTAAAAAAAAAAAACTGGGTAGGGACATCCTCATTAGCTAGCAGTATGAAGTATACTTTACAACCTATTCTCATACCTCGCTAATATGCATAACAAATTTCATAAAAATCGGTCGAGCCGTTTCGGAGGAGTTCGACCACAAACACCGTGACACGAGATTTTTATATTTTAGATTTACCTATATCTTTATTTATATATTGGAAAAGAATAAGTGCTACGTTTCTTGCTGATTTCTAGGTAAAATCTACATTACAAACTTGAAAAATCTTACATTTAAATTTAAATAAATTCCAGACATTACTGTGACAAAACCTTTCTTTATTTTTTTTAACAAAAATGTATTATATTAATTCTTTTCATGAGTTCTATCACTTGAGGCGCAGACAGGTAAAAATTTATGTAGCTGAAATATCTTTGAATTCATCTCCAGGATAGTAGAGACCCTCGGCTTTTGAATCATATTTCTTAAAAAGGGACGAACAAACTTTACGAACCCTATAAATTCCATCCTTACCTTGAAACTTCTAATAATATGCCTAAAACTATTCTAAAGAAACTGTAGTTATCTAACTTATAAACATATCACATTTTACGAGTATTTATACGTTGATAATCTTATTTATTTGTAAGGAAGCCAACATTATATTCTAGGAAATATATTTTCTTAGAATATTGCGTTGAATATAAAAGTAGTATTATAAGGTATATACTAATTATAGGCTAACTTAACGAGCAAATAAAAATGTTTGCGCACCTAGGTATACTCTAATTGAAGAAAAAACTTACTTATATAACAGTAAACAAAACTAACTTTCCATCATATATAACTATGGTAATATTTTATTTAAAGATCAAGAATAGTTGGCTTATTTTGAATTTTAGAATCACATAAGAAATACATTAACATAAAAAAAGAACATCCGTTTAAATTAATACAAGAATTTTACTGCATGTCGATTGAAACGTATGCGATACGATTATGATACGATATATCGACACAAAGGGATGCGATAATATAATATATCGATTAAAATGCATTCAATACGGTTACGAAGCGATTGATACAATGGACTATTTTGGGTGTCCCTAGTAAACACGCTATCTTTACAATAATAACTTTGTTGTAACAATAACAATATAAAATATTATACACATTTTAAGGCTTAAATATAAAAAAAATACAAAAGAAAAATACTCACTTACTTGTCAGTTTAGTGAATTGGCGAGTGCTTGGAGATAAGTGAATAAAATTGACATGTGTATGGAACACACTAGTTATTGTGAAGGCTCTAGAGCGTACTGCAAGAAAATAAATCATACATGACCGTAAGACCAATTTGCTATAAGCTTAAGAGATGTTAAAGAAATTTCCAGCTTAGGACGCCTATAAAATTATTTTATTTTTTATGTGAACTGATAAAAATATGCTTAGTTTTACGCAATTTTTACGAGCTCTCCATGCGATTTTTCACATTCGGTGTATAAATAGTTATTTTACATTTATACGTTCTTTAGCTCTTTTGTGTCTGGCCATAATAAATTTTTACATTATATCTTACACTACGCATTATAGTATATAGCAACTAAGAATAATTTATACAGACAGTGATGGGCTTGATGATATATACTGGCTCGAAGGACCACCAGATTCATCCTTAGTACTCGCGATACTATAAATACGATTGGATAATTAATTATTGGTTTGACTTCTTTTCACTTAATGACTCGACCCTGGTAAGAAAATTGAACTATTAATACTTTTATAACAAAATTCATTTTTTTTACTTAAATAGTTTATCCTCCTTGGTAAATATTTCATAGATATACAAAAATAAATATTTTAAAAAGAAGAAATTTTAAATAATATAATATAAGAATTACAGGCACAAGGGACATAAGATCGTAGTTCCCAAGGTTGGTGGCGCATTGGCGATTTAAGCGATGGACAACATTTCTTACAATGCCAATGTATAAGGGCGTTGGTGACCACTTACCATCAGGTGGCCCATATGCTCATCCACCTTCCTTTTCTATAAAAAAAAATAAATAAATAATTGGGGGTCAAAGTTGCTCACGTCCGTAGGTCTCACCAAAGACAGGTTTCATCCCTCATTACCCTACACGTGGCCCCTGGGTGGTGCTAATTGAGCAACATATTCTAGGTGGGAGGCTCCGGCCGTAGCTAGCATTACCACCCTGCGAACAAAGCCGCACCGCCATAGCGATTTGTCAAGTGGCTTGATTCACATTGTCGCGCAGCATTTCGTGTTCCGGTGCGAAGTTTGCAGCAGCTTACCATTGGGGATTGGGTCTGTATAGTTGTGCTCTGCATTTGGTGACAGGTTCTGACCGTAGTCGCAGTGACGCCGGGCGGCTCAATCTGGAGGGCAGCGGGATCCGAAGCACGGTGCCCCTCTGGCCGACCGCAGTTAGTAGGGGGCCCAATTAGTAGGTTCGCCATCTACGAAAGGCTGCCCCGCCAACTTGCGAAAAATCCTGGGATGGTTTCCACCGTGCTTGGCGACCAGAGAGAGGTCCCGGTTGCGATTCCCAGGGGGGTTCGGGCGTCCCCGCGGTCTCTAGTTGAGTCTACCATCTCCGTCTCTGCGGTAAAAGTCACGGTGTCCAAAATGCGGCACCTCGTACAACTTCCATTTCCCCATACCTATTCACGCCCACAATCAATGAGTTATAAAAACAGCAAGAAGAATGTTTCACAGCAGCTGCACCACCTCTCATTTTCAGTGCATCTCTCTAATATACGAGGTTTGCACTCCAATCTCTTTGCGGTCCACCACCACCTTGAGACCGCCATGCCGCACTTGCTCTTTCTCACGGAGACACAAATCACCAGTCCAGCGGATGTAGCGTACTTACAGTATCCCGGATATTCTCTCGAGCACAAATTCAAACCTCGTGCTGTGGTCTATATGTACGCTCGTAATGACGTCTGCTGCCGGCGTCTCCGAAACTTGAAGGTACCCGACTTTTCGGTAATGTGGTGCGTATCGGATACAGGTTTGGAGCAGATTGTATACGCCTGCGTCTATAGGTCGCACAAAGGTGACCAGGAGACAACTCGGATGTTTGAGTACCTCAGCGTGACGGCTGATGCCGTCCAAAGTCGTTACCCGACTGCTCAAATGGTATTTCTGGGGGATTTCAACGCTCACCACCAAGATTGGCTGTTCCCATACCAGAAAACCGACCACGCCGGGAGAGAGGCGCTCAAATTCGCAATATCTCTAAACCTCTCTCAGCTGGTACATGAAGCAACTCGGGTACCGGACGTGGACGGTCATACACCTAATTGTCTGGACCTTCTGCTGACTATCGACCCTGACCGGTTTTCAGTGTCAGTTGCAGCTCCCTTGGGCACTTCTGATCATTGTGTGATCAGGTCGGTCTTCAACTTCCACCCTCTGGACTCCGGTCCCACTGGAACCAGACGGGTGTGGCGATACAAGTCGGCAGACTGGGACGAGATGCGACACTTTTTTGCATCCTACCCTTGGCGGCAGATATTTTTCTCTTCCACTGATCCGTCGAGCTGCGAACGAGCCATATCTGAAGTGATATGTCAGGCTATGGAGTTCTTTATTTCATATGCTGACGTATCACTGGATGGCAAGATCCCTAGGTGGTACAACGCTGAGTGCGACGCAGCTGAGGCCCGCAAAAACTCAGCGTTTGTAGCATGGGCAGCAGCCCGCACCACCAAAGCTCCGGACATTGCGACTAAGAAGAGAGCCTTTAACTCTGCTGCCAAGTCCTACAAGAAGGTTCTCAAGAAGGCTCGTTTCAACCGAACTAGACGTCTTGAAGCCAAATTAGCTTCCTACCC
Source organism: Nymphalis urticae (assembly GCA_905147175.2). Taxonomy (NCBI): domain Eukaryota; kingdom Metazoa; phylum Arthropoda; class Insecta; order Lepidoptera; family Nymphalidae; genus Nymphalis; species Nymphalis urticae. The sequence goes on along the minus strand of LR990004.1, from coordinate 8,690,878 downwards.
CCGTGGTAGTAAAGCATTCTGGTCTCTGTCCAAGTCGGTTGAGACAAACTTCTGTCGTCCATCGCTGCCTCCACTGCTGAAGCCTGACGGATCCTTGGCCTTTACGGCAACAGAAAAGGCTAACTTATTAGCGACCCTGTTTGCCGAAAATTCGCGTCTCGATGCAGGAAGTGCCTCACCGCCAAATATACCACCTTTCGACTCAATGATGCCAGAGATACGAATTCGCCAAAGAGAGGTCCTAAAAATTCTGCGCACCTTGAACGTGAATAAGGCCAGTGGCCCTGATGGGATTCCAGCAATAGTCCTGAGGAATTGTGCACCTGTGTTGTCCCCTGTTCTAACACGCTCGTACCGCCTCTCTTTATAATCCGCTCAAGTCCCTAAGGCTTGGAAGATTGCCAACGTACAACCAGTACCTAAGAAGAACAGCCGTACCGACCCGACCAATTACAGACCCATAGCAATCACCTCTATACTTTGTAAAGGTTTGGAACGTGTATTGAACAACAAACTCCAGACGTACCTCGAAGAAAAGCGATCTCCTATCGGACCAGCAGTACGGCTTTCGTCGGAATCGATCAACAGGAGATCTCTTAGTGTACACTACTCACATCTGGGGCGAGGCCATGGACAAGTATGGTGAACCGTTAGCCGTTTCACTTGACGTGTCCAAGGCTTTCGACCGGGTCTGGCATGCGGGCCTTCTTAGCAAGCTTCCTAGCTACGGGATACCTGTTGGCCTTTGCAACTGGATATCAGATTTCCTGAGTGGACGATCGTTTCGAGTTGTCCTAGATGGCTTCTCGTCTGATCTAATGGCGATTAATGCCGGTGTTCCTCAGGGTTCAATTCTCTCCGCCACACTCTTCCTGCTGCATATAAACGATCTGCTGAAACCCGGTATCTTTGGGTACGCAGACGACAGCACTGTCACGGAGAGATACATATCCGGTCCCCGAGCTAGTGCAACAGAAACTCGAGAGCACAGGGAGGCCTTGGTAGAACGCATCAATTTGAGATTGGAAGAGGTTTCAAATTGGGGCGATGATAACAAAGTCAAATTTAATCCTGCCAAGACTCAAGCGTGTTTGTTTACTGCCAAGAGGAGTCCATTCCACCTGCGCTCCATCTTAGACTGTATCTCACTTTCCATCAGGTGTGATACAGTCAAGCGCTAGCCTATACATTTAAAAAAAAAAAAACATTCTAAAAGTAATGGTGCTGAATGAGGTCAGAGCTGGTGAGCATTTCAGTATTTGATGTGCTTATGTTTCGTATCGATAACGATTAAAGTGCACAAATGTGTACGCAAACACAGGTGCACTATCTATTCCTTCACTCTCATAATCTGATGGAACGACAAATTCACGATACGCCAAGAATTCAAGCGCAGGATCAATGGCTTTGAGTGCTTTCCAAGGCACGGGAGTGTTTCATTTTCCAGACTATTGGCTCCTACGGGGAAATTTTCAACAGATTAAACCCAATATCTGTTTTTCGACCCTACCTGAAGTTTAAAACTAGGACCTCGGAATCTGGGACTAGAACAGCTAGGCCATATAACAAGAAAACAGGTAAGAAAGCACCTATGTATTATTATTCAATTTACCAGTTGTAAACAAAAAAAAATTCTAAGTAAAAAACAAATTTATGAGAAAACATATAAAACATTATTTTGCTGACTCCCCAAACGTCTACTTTTTTCTTGTTTTGATAATCAATACTCAGAGTAACTTATACGAAACACGCAGAAACTACTTAATGGAGTTTTATAGAAATTGACATAAGAAATAATATTATTCCCAGCGGATACTAAGAACCGATATTTCAACATAAGAATAAAAAATAATCTTTTATCTTACTTCAAGAATAAAATCCAGACATAACTTTTAAGTGGTCACAAAATGAATACGATCTAAACTTAGTGTACAGTAAACATAACAACGTAAATTCATTTCAGAACTTAAATTTTTCACTAACATCCGGAAACTCAATATAGATAGGAGTTCCGGATGTCGGGAATGATGAATGGTTCCACAACGCTATGTAATTCAATACGAGATATGAAGTTTTAAAAGCCGGTTTAACCTTTACATTAGACGTGGAATTGAACCAGCGGAAATGAAAGGAACTAGTATTTCTAAGGCATGATGTAATAGTTGGTATACAACAGATATACTTCATTTTTATTTTATTTTATAGGAAGCCAACACAATGTACAATTTTAATACATGTCAGTCCCAAAAAATAACAACTCCAAATAATGACACTTATTAATACTATACATCGCAATTACTATACAGGCTAACTCATCATGCATTTTCAAAAATTTAGCTTCGCTCACTCCGACTTACCATTTTTAAAGATATCGCATAAGTAAAACAATACGTATACAAATAAAGGATATACTTGAATTATAACTCTTATACGTATTTTTGAAACGTTGACATTTTACAAAATTAAACTTAAAGTTACTACTAATTTGAAGAATCGCCAAAAAACTCAGTAGCAACTATTTTCGAACTATTTAATAACAAATAGTCTATTCCAAAAGTGAGTAAATTGAGTAAACAAATCTTAAAATGGATTGACGCAATATCATTGGTGGTCTATGATCTTGGGTATCTAACCAAGTTATTAACATACTTGGAAAAAAATTATTAATGATGTACCTTTGTTTGTTTTACTGGTAGTGCGCTGTGCAAGCTCATCTGGATAGGTACCACTCACTCCTCAGATATTCTACTGCAAAATAGCAGTACTTGGTATTGTTGTGTTCCGGTTTGAAGGGTGACAAGGAACATAACATCTTAGTTCCCAAGGTTGGTGGCGCATTAACGATGTAAGCGATGGTTAACATTTCTTACATTGCCAATATCTATGGGCGTTGCGTTACCACTTACCATCAGGCGGCTTATTTGCTCATCCGCCTACCTATACTGTAAAAAAAAGTTTTTGAGTTCAAACATTTGAGGTGAAAATAAATAGGATTTCCTTCAAAAGTCCACCGCACACGCAATAATAAGTACATATATTGACAATATAGTCATATCACATGTAGTCTGTATCACGTATGAAATGTAACAAATCAGTAACATATATATTCTTTGTTTTATAGTTATTGCTTACGTCACAATATTTAAAAAACACGTGTTGTGAGACGTCATGATAGGTAGCTATTTAGAAAACAGTCCAGTCAACAAGCAGAATTAAGTTCACAAAACTTCACTTTCATTCTCTTAACACAATGTAAACAATTCCTTTATCGTCCCAACAAAAAGGGAATCAAGCGTCGTGCATTGTTATCGCGCTAAACTCCGAAACGTATGGAGACACCCTCGATACATATCAATGCATATTCATGGCTCTGCGACAATCAAAAGCCTTTTCCATTGTTTCCTACGCATCCATAACACGGGATACATACGGACACTAAAACCATAAACCAGCTTTTATACTTGGTGGTACTTTATACAAGCTCGTCTGAGTAGGTACCACCTTAGTATTGTTGCGTTCAGCCGGTTGAAGAGTGAGGTAGACATAAAATCTTAGTTCTTAAGGTTAGTGGCGATGATGATGATGTTTTAAAATTTAATATTGGTGACTAAAAATATGAAAAAACATTGGCAGAAATATTTTAGCATCCATCGTACTGATGTATTATTTGTATTTTTTCAATATAAGTTTTGTTTTGATTTAATCTTTAGATAGTGGATATCATGTTATTAATGGTTTTCTACTTATACGCTTATAAGGAGAAAACCTCTAGTAAAGTAGCAACGTGTGCGTGTGAGTAAGAGAGCAAGGCCATTAAAAATGTCACTAAATATTTTTTTCAGACTACTCGTATCTTATAATAACGAAGTGTAAGAGAGATGATTACATAAAAAAATCTCGCTTTACTTTGTGAAAAATTGCGTTTTGTTGTGTAAAGATTTGTTACCAATAAACTTCTTACAGATAAACTTATCTAACGATCTTGCTCTTCGATTTAAAATACTATTCCTTCAGTCATAAGTACCTTCATTAAAAATCGTTTTAAAAGTTCGTTTATAAAAACCGTGTGTAACATGTAACATGGCGCACAAAAAAACAAGACAAATTGCGCTATTTGTCCGCGATTGCGCGATACTGTGCCCGCTGGTCGAAATGAACAATGGCGGTGAAAAAACGAAGCCTATGTATAAATTATACAGAATTATCGTCGTCACTTGATTCCATGATATCATAAAACTAATGATGATGATAGAATATTATATTTGACGAGCCGGTGGTTGGTAGATACTCGCCTTTCACGCCGAATGATATGGGTTCGGTTCCCACCTAGGACAGACATTTATGTGCATGAACATGTCTGTTTGTCCTGAGTCTTGGTGTAATTATCTATATAAGTGTGTATTTACAAAAGATAAGTAGTTTACTAAGTATATCAGTTGTCTGATTTCCATAGCACAAGCTCCGCTTAAATTGGGATCAGATGGCCGTCTGTGATAAATATATTATATATTTTTTATCATTATTAGCATAATTAAACAAAATAAATAAATACCAAACGCTAGATTAATTAACTAATTACTAAAATATGTAAAGTACATACCTTCGTTTTCAAGGTTGTTTCTTGTGATAATTGCTTGTAAAAACATTCAATAAACAAGTACCTATTTGGTAATTTTTATGACAAAAAATAATAATAATAAATAAAATACCAGTTTTATTACATTTATAACTTTGTCATATCAAATACGGCTACAACATACCGCACTATTTAAATACGTTGTTACGCGGTTAATTAGTTAAAAATATATACGTCTTCTTCACTTGAATGTCAAATTAATAGTGACAGAAAGAGAGAAATGAGTGTTTCACTAAAGAGCTGCTAAAAAACGTAAGTAAAGCCGTTTTAGCAATACATAATTTACGTCAAATGTTATGTAACGATCGTACAGACGTTGGATTTACAGATTGTTTAAAATGTGAATTATGCAATATTACTATATTATTTACTATGTTATTCAATTCCGCTATATTTATTAAATGATATATTTAAACGAGTGTCTTGAATAAATCAAGAAATATAAGCTCCACGTTCTTATGATGTATATCTTAATTTGATTTCATATATTTGTTTTTTTATAATTCTGATATTCTTGACAAATCATATATTTGTCTTTTTATAGTTCTGATATTCTTAAATTTACATAAATTAGTCACGAGTGTAAAAAGCATATAACTGTGTTACTGCTGGACAATAACCTCTACTCTTGAAGAGAAGGGATGGAGCTTAGTACATTCGACCACGCTGCTCCAAGGTGGATACACTATTGGCGGATATTCATCCAAGCATCCTCATGATCATCGCCGAACTTGAACTGAGACCGATACTGAACCCGTAATCTTGAAACTCACGTGTTCTAACCACTGAGCCATATCGGCTGTCTATACGCAGCGAGGTACTTAATAGATTTATTATAAACTTACGAGTATATAATGACAAACGGTCTTACTTATAAACATTGATTAGCGGCTTTTTATTTAATCACTGATTTTTATCTCTTTCTAACATCATTGATTTAACATTCGAAAGAAGAAGACACAGCATTGTTAAACTAATTACTTATCGATGAAGTTCATACTAATAATGATGTATGTATCATCTTTTATGCATACAAGCAAGGTGAATACTAACTAATAGTAAATTCATGGCCGTCCATCCGAATCGAAATACATTGATGACGTCGCAAACGCTTAGGTTAGCCTAATGTCCCATTATAATTTCACATGCCGATCATTCGTCTTTGTATGTTCGTGTGAATCGTGAGAGAATGCGATTAAATGAGTTTTAATTTGAATAAAAAAATAAGTTTAAAAATGAAACCGAACTACGATAAAAATCGCGCTCTGAAAAGTAGGTAAAAAATATACTTCTCTGATCTTCAAATTATTCAATAATTATCATCTAATATGTTGACAATTTATATATTCATTTTAATTTAATACATGAACCTTCGCCTGAACTCTTTCCGATCGTGTCAGATTGCAGTCCCATCGTTTAATGGGAGCGAGGAAATAGTATGCACCTGCGTACAAACTTGTGCACTATAATATGCCCTGCGCGGTTCGCTAGTCTACCTTAAGATTGATCACCGTGGCCGAAATCGATCACGAGGACATCAATAAAAAGAAAAAGATTGTCGTAACTTTCTTCACCATAAATACAGTATTACATAATATTTTAAATAAGCAGTTCAAAATATAGTCCCAAAAATCTTCGTATTTACCAAGAGATATCATTTTTACAAAGAACCTCGTCATTGACTTCTGAACTCAAAATTAGAAATGAAACAATAATAAACCATTCGGATAATAATTATTTGAAATTTATTAGGTGTTGTAATCGCAGCATTATTTACAATTAACCATTATTACCTTTAAATTAAATTATTTTAATACGTAGCGTCTGCACGCGTTAATAAGTAATAATGGGTTGAAGCTTGATTTTATATAGGCCTAACTTTCATATAGGTCAAGTAATTGTTTAACGGTATCAAAACCTTCCAACAAACAAATTCTTAAACTAATTTTATATTAAAATAAAAATCACTCGCTTATTATAATGTTTTGCATCTGTCATTGCTTAAATCCGTTTGTTTATATATTAGAAATAAATCACGGAAAATATTTTAAAATAAAATAAAAACAAAACGATTTACATTAAAGGAATAAATTATAAAAACAAAACAATTGTAAATTATTTAATCATGTTTGTTTTTTTATTGTCTTTTAATAATAACACATGACATAAATAATATGTCATCACAGATAACAAACAGCGTTAAACTTAAAAAAAAAGGTATTTTAACATACACATTTCTTTGGTCGTTTTTCAAATCTCAGTCCCACCGAAACCCTATTAAAAGGAACCTTTTCACGCGGTCAGAGCCTACGATAACACAGGTTACGCGTATTTATCGAACAGGAAAGGCATAAAAAATAACAGGGCATAACGGGGACACCGTTATGGGCTATATCGGACGGAACACGTCTATTTATAAAGGGTAAAGTGTTGTCTGGTATATATTAGGGCCCTCGGTTTAACCATAGAGACTTGAATGACAAAGTTTTATGAATACAGCCGAAGTATTATAAATGTGGAAGGTCGAGACTGAGAGTTCGGTTCGAGATTATTGGTAATGATTTATCTATTTATTTTTTGTCTGTTAGAACATGATTCTTTTTTTTTTTAATGTATTGGTAAGCGGGCGTGCAAATGGGCGACCCGATGTTAAGTGGTCACCACCACACATAGACATTGGCGATGTAAAAATATTAACCATTCCATACATTGCCAATGCGCCACGAACCTTGAGAACGATGTTGTTATGTCCCTTGTGTGGTTACACTGGCTCACTCACCCTTCAAACCGGAACGCAACAATAATAATAGTAATAACAATAGTTATAGCTGGTTAGCAACAAAATATCTGATGAGTGGTAGTACCTACCCAGACGGGCTTGCTCAAAGCCCTACCACCGAGTAAAGTGGTCCGAAGATTGACAACGTTTTCCATTTGACCACACTCAACGTAGCGACGATCAAGTTATTTCTGACCGATTCTTATCGTAGAATATTAGAACCCTGCATCTTTTACCCCATCTTTTACCATAGAATTTCACCATAAGACATCACGTCGGAATTTAAAATTCCATCCACACCAGTTCGATGTCCGTCAGTACATTTTATTTATTTTCTATTCAATTTCAAAACGATTTGTAGTAAACTAGTTTGTTGATGTTCCATATTCCTAAAATTTGAATCTAGAATATTCTTTAGCGCAAATTTCTTTACGAAGAATTAAAAAAAAATTACTAAGCACATTACTCTTACTGACGTTTGATAGACGCCCTGAACAAAGTTAACGAAATATACACAATAATATATTAGTAATGAGCGTTTCCTCAGTAATGCCACAACAATGTACAGCTTAGGTTGATTGATTATGGAAACATCGGAGGAAGGAAAAAGAGAGAAAAGTGAGGCGCTTTCAAGCCGCATTGTTGTTCTATATTGAGGGAGAAAAAGCAAACTTATTATATAATATTTACTGGTGGCAGGGCTTTGTGAGTGCGCCAGTGTAACTAAAGGTACAAGGGACATAAAATTAGTTGGTGGCGCAATGACGATGTGAGAAATGGTTAATATTTCTAACAGTGCCAATTTATATGTGCGATGGTCATCTATCATTAGGTAGGCTATTTCTCCTACACCTATTTTATAAAAGAAAAAGAAAGAGATGTTTTTGATTATATGATTATCAATCTGCCAAGTACATATTATTCCGCAGCTCTCAAGATCTCAAGTTTATTCCTATTATTTAAAATATGTATTCATAAATTTGAACACGATAAGATAGCTTTTGTGTACGAGAACTTTTATGTAATTATTGCTACAATATACTTTCCTCTTTACACTGTTAGTTTATATTATGTGTAAGATAATGAGAAAATTAACTTGATCCGAACTTGTCCGTCGTGATCTGGTTGCATCAACTAAGACTCAGAACGCTTCATGGATTATCTTCGTTGCCACAACGTGACATGATCGAATCGCACGATGGCATGATCCGATTTTAGTTATATGGTCTTTCTGTGTTTGCTTTACGCGTCTTGATGGTTTTTATTTGGGGCATAACACAATTTTTTGCAATATAAATGTTTTACACTGACCATCACCACGATGCGAAAATATTGGCGTTGTTGCTAGTGTTTGGTATAATTTATCCTTTTTTGCACCCCTAACGTCGTGTATACAAAATTTCATGATGGTCGGTTGATTAGTTACGATGTAAAAGCGAAACAAACAAACAAGTAAACAAATTTACATTTGTATTTATATTAGTTTGGATGTCAGGAAAGTGGTTTTGAAAGTGGTTCCTGTTCCATGTAAAAAAAAACATCCCGTGTATGCCATAGCGGTATTTAATTATCATATAAAGCCACTTGACGCAGCGGCGTCATGGTGTAATAAAAAAAAAGTAATCCGGATCGGCTAGTAACCCACGCGCGACTCACGCTCCGACATAAAGTAATTTTTTTTTTCAACGTGTTCATTCATGCTTTAATTGTTATCATACCATTAAACTACTATACTATGGCGCCCAGAGTGGGACTTATAAATGATCAAGACCTAAAATTACCAACTCAAAAGATAAAACCAAAGGTAAAAGTCCATCCAGTCAAACATCGATAAGTCTTTCTATGTAGTTTTATTTATAATACACCGAACCGACGGAGTGGAAAAATACTTCTCCCTGACCGGAGAGGCTTTCGTTTATTTGAAATACATGTTATTAAGGCTATGGCATTTAATGATCAAATTCGACGTCTGTTTTTAGCAAATAATAGTTATATGTACTTATTCCACTCAAAATATATAAAACGGGGTTGGATTATATATACTTTATATATAGTGATAAATCGCACTTATATATGAAACTTTTATTTTGACATTGTAAACAGAATACAAATTTCAGACGTCACCTTGAAAACTTACACAAATTTCAAATTTATACAAACCAAAAAAACATGCACTGTGTGATACTAACCATTGCTAATAAGCGTTATATTTCTTCTGTCTATAGTTATACTGACTCACTCATTAAACTGCAACACAAAAAAGCAAATGATAATTATCAGTAGAGTAACTGATGAGTGCTTGGCTTGGCTTACAGACTTGATTGGTTATCAAGTCTGTAAACCAAGTAGCACTCATTCATCATTTACTGTTAAAGATTGTTTCGTTTATTTGTTTGTTATTCTCAAATGATAGTCTTACTAAAAGATGGTAATAGAGTCTAGCAAAGTAATTATTATACATAATATACATAAGCGCATTTTCATTTTACGAATATTAATATTTTCCAAAGAAATTTAGACTTTCGTCAAGGTTTTCTTTGTAAACTTTTAGTAAAGGTCTATTGTACGTATTCTGCTCAGTAATTTTAGAGATAACGGTCGAATTGTTCAGCTTTTATGTATCGCCATTAATATATTTCAGTATAAACAGTTAAAAAAAAAGGTATATATATACATATTTATACATACATGACTTATAACGAGCCCATTCGTTACGGTGTGAATTTTTTTTCCATCATCACCGAAAAATTAATCGACTTATTTACAAATCGTTTATTTACCATATATATCCGTATCGTTCACCAGTTTGTTAAATAAGTTATGATGGGCAATCAGTCATATATTTTTATTTACTTTAGTTTTTCGGTATACGAAATGCTAAAATAATCTGGTTCCCTCTGATGGATATTAATATAATAAGTAAGTAATATAGTAAGACAAACAAATAGAATCAATAACAAATACTTCTAAAACTATTCTACAAGGTTTTAATAAATATTATATATATAATAAATTTAACTTGACACTACACGAGGTACGTAATAGATTTGATTATAAGAAACTATTTGCAAAAATTCTATTATTAAATCCTTTATTTAAAATAGATTTCTATTTAACTCTATCTATGATTATAATTTAACTTGCCGGGAAATTAAATTATATTTCATTTAGTTTAAAAACCATATTTACCTCGATGTTCGCTAACTTTCTTCCAGTTGTTTCAGAATAATTGTGCCCAAAAGCGATTTCTTGATTGATTCGACAATCCTAAAATTTATTATGCAATCCTAAAATTTATGATTAATATCAAATGCTACTCGAACACATTTGCACCTTCTATTTATATATTTTATAGAACATATTTTCAATCGAATGTTATCAATCGAGTTTCAACTCGTTTCACTCCCCAATCTATCTAGCTAAAATAAAAAGTTAATATTCACCTAGCGGGATGTCAGTGTGACGAATGTACGAACGTGCTACGTTATTTAAGCATGTCTCACGTTTTGTATTTAATATAGTAAATTCCATATTTTCTTTCGCATTTAAAAGACGAGATGGCTCGGTACAAAGAAAATGGGGACGTTAAGCGACCGTGGCTTCAGATCTGGACAAGCAATACTAATCGTCACATGCGTGTCTGTATGTACCACATAAATGAATAAGCTACATACAATGCTACGCAGACCTTGGAAATTAAGAGTCACTTATATTATTGCTGTTTAACGGTAAATAAGTGATGAATAGTTGGTACATACTGCGACGGGCTTGCACCCGTCTGAGTAGACCTTGGAGCAATCCAAGGTCTACTACCAAGTGAATAGTCATATAAGAAAGAACTCCCTTAAATAAAAATATGATGATTGCAGTATAAGATATACTGAATAAGTACGTTTAATGCTTTTATAATCTACGTCGAATATGTAATAAATTTGAATTAAAATAATTTATTTTATTTAAACATAGTTTATTTTGGTGTAATTTGTTCGAAATATATAAATTGAAAACACTTTGGAGAGGAGATCTATCGTTTAATAAAACCTGTTATTAATGTTTCCGTCAACATTTTCATTTCTTATCTCGATGAGATCTTCATAGTTTTAATAGCCATCGAGCTATTTGTAACTTGTAGAAATATTTTTACGTCGATACGAAACATCGAAAGTCGAGAACTTTGTCAGTTGATGTTCTCGTTGCGAGAAAAACTTATCCTGTTTCGATGCTGAATCTGAATTGCTGATAAATGTTATGTAACTTTTGCATACGTTGGCTTAATATAGTTTCCAATAGCCCAACTAATAACGTAACGTATATCAGCTCAACGTAGAATTTTCATGACCTTTTTATAACGTAATAATAAAGTACATAGCTTAAAATAACAGCTTGTAAATGTCCCATTGCTGGGCTAAGGTCACTTCTCTTGAGGATAAGGCTTGGAGTCTATTCCATAAGACTGCACCAACACGAGATAATGGAAAAAAATAATTTAAACGACACTTGCAGTTTTCCTCACAATGTTTACGTTCATCACTGAGCACGTGATTAATTACAAGAAAATTCAGTGCAACACGGAACACAATCTTGAATCCATCTCATCGATCTTCAAAATTCACGTATTCAAACCATTGAGCAATCTCGAATCAAGAATCAAGTTTTTTATTATTGTATACGTATATATATTTGCCGAAAATTCTCCTCAAAAAAAAGGAGAAGAGGCCTTAGCCCAGCAGTGGGACATTCACAGCTGTTACTGTATAAATTTTATTTTTCGTAAGCTTAGAACAACAAATATAAAACAGACCAGCAACAACAGACTATTCATAATTTTTATATGAAATTGGATGTAATTTGTGGTCATTCTCAGCTTCGCTTCGTGTTTATACTTCTTTGCGGCTAAAAACCCATTTCAGGAACTAACGACATTCATTTACAGAATAATGGGATTAATTTTCTCGTTTAAAGAACATAGCTCGCTTTTTATATTAAGTCTATGAAATTTAGGTAGAACACGACTCGGAGCGCACAATATTATATTCCAGGAGAGGTCCTGGATTCAATGGTCAATTATGTATAGTTGTAATGAGTGCGTCATTTGTCTAGTGGTTAGTTCATAAGATTACAGAGGTCCTGGATTCAATGGGCAATCAGATTGGTCCAACAAAAACTTATTGAGTTATTCTGTGTAAAAACAAAATCAAAAGTAGCAGCCTAGGGTTGTTGGCACTGCTTTCACTCCCGTTCTTCGGAAATCACATGCGTGTAGTTCACTCGTACTTCAAATCGGGACACAACATTACTAAGGATAGCTGTTAGCGGTAGAATATGTGATGAATGGGTGAACCTGTCGAGACGGATTCTACGGTCCTACCAAAAATACTGGCACCAAACTATCTTCTGCGCAGTTCACTAGTATTTGAGATTGATATTATAGGCACTTGACTGATGCTGAGTAATCATTTATATTGAGAAATCATTTATACGACTTCAAAAGTATACCGCCTTAGATCTCAAGGTTGTAAAAAGTATATTTATATTGCTCACATTGCCTTAGTTAATATAAAATGATTTATTTAAACTTCTATTTTATTAAAAATATATATTCTTACAATTTATTAAAACACCTCAATCTAAGAAAAATAAGGCCAGTAGACATATTCATTTCGTGAGCTTAAAAAACATTAAGTAAAAGGCAGTATTTTTACGTAGCCTCCTTAATAGTAGCTTCGATGGCGCTCTGTCGATAATGTATATTAATAATTAATCATCTTAGCCTTGATGGATGATCTACGTTCGTAAACAAACTGATTTTTTTCTAATGAAACGAGAATTGGATCTTCGGGATACGCATTATACACAAAAATAAGTCTTACTGCAAAGATATATTAGATTTCATTAATTTCAGACAAATATTTATGCAATCGTTAAGATTTCCTTACATCTTATACTATCGTCCCGTATCGCTTTGTCATTTTACTGGCTAGTTTATAAGGCCGCAAATTCCGAAGTCTTAAGTTTATACCACGCGTCAGACAAATAATAAGTTATTTGGTGTTTCTGTTAAGAAATTGTTGAACACAGTTGAACCTCGGAGTGTGCATGTTTGCAGTTTTATACTCCCGCGCCTCGGAAAACACATTTTAACCAGTAAACGAAATCGTGTATTATGAAAACAAATGCCAACGCAATATATAATAAATTATTACACAAAATAGTCTTTACTGAGATAAGTTTACTGAACTAGAACTGAACTGAACTAGCTTTCTAACCAATGGAATGGGTGACGCGAACGGCGTTGCGACAGGTGACGTGACAATTCTAGTAGCGCGATCAAGCCACGGGCAATTGCGATCAGCACCGCGTCTATTATAAACCAAGAGCGGAATATGATATGTCATCGATGTCTCGATATTGCTGGTAGTAGTTTCTTGCTTAAGATATTTCATTTAAAAGAATTAATAATGGACTCGATGTAATATTGTATCGTTATTTCTTGCTACTACCTCGTCAATGCACTGCAAATAGGGTTGCGGGTAGCTAAACTTCCAAATAGCTGCCCTAGCTAGTATTTCAATAACAAAACAAAATAAAATGAATGAAAATTGTTCATTTTAAAAATCCCCAAATTTTTTTATTAACAAAAATTTAAATTTAAAATACGCATAACAAATAACTTCAGCAAAAAATCGAGGCGACTTTGTAAAAGTGTATGTAGAAGACTATTTTGGAGCGCCTGAGCATTATTGGAAGCAACAAGCAGCACACCTGTGTAACGTCATCTTAATTTTTAATTATAATATTAATTTTAATTACACCGTTTGATGGTAATAGCGTTTACCGGCAACGAGCGGATACGTTTGTTATTATTATCCAAATTCGCTTATTTTATTTCGACAAGTCAGTTATTCTCGAACAACGATATATATAGTTATAGAATAACTGACTTATTAAATAATAACTGACTGATATATATATGAAAATTCGTATGTCCATTTAAGCTTTTATCGCCCGTCGCGTCGCCAGACTCTCATGCAAGACGCGCTTTCATTCGCAGTTCGCGATGCCAGTCGCCGCAGCCCGCTTGGTACAGTTCCATTTGTTTCAATCGCGAGACGCGTCGCGTAGAGTAACTTATAACATGACGAAAGTGGCACGTACCTCTGAAAGGTGTATGTCCATCAGTGAACTACGATTAACTGAATTATTACAAAATATAATGATCATGATAATAATAATATAAACATAACATACATTAAAGACCTGTTAATTTAATTTAAAATGCCCTTTAAACGATAAGTCGAGACAACTTTAATAAACGGTACATTGACTCGAAATTTTATTGAATTGGAGGGAACTTCAGCACGTATATTCTTTACAAGTTTTTCAAGGGCCTCCAGAGGGAAGGGCTTTTAGCGGATTGAATCGTCAAGCAGGCATTCCCTCGCTCAATTCCGTTTACGAATAGCTCCTCATTTTAGCTACAGATTAATGTGTGAATAGAGCTGAATAGTTGATTGCGAATTTTATATAATAATAATAAAATTATTTATCTTCAGAATATAATATTCCAATATTAAGTTATTAACACTATGTTGAAAAACATTATATAATAATACATAAATGTTATCTACGGAACAATGGACTTTATAGATGGTAAATATATGTATAAGATAAGCATGAAGTTCGCCTACAATGAATTCTATAAACGACATCTACATTATAAACGGTAGTAGCTTTACATTTTATTGAAACGGTTCAAAGGTGCTTATAAGTAGTCCATTCAAATAATATACAAGCTATAATTTTAATTTAATCTCCTTGGACTTAACTAGGACAATCCGTGACTTATAACATGTCCAATCCACAACATCTCAATTTTTAAGGCCTGCCTCACACACTCTGTGGAAGCTTTCGCCGGTGACTTTTCCGAACCGATATGACACAGTAACCTTCAAGAAAGGAGCGTACACGTACAACGCACCTGCAAGCTCTCGGGTGTTGCAGATGTCCATGGACGGTGGTAGTCACCTTCCATCAGATGAGCCTCCTGCTCGTTTGCCCTCTCTGACATAAAAAATAATAATAACTGAATTCTGATAAAATTTATTTATTTATTTAGAAGCGAAAATAATCAATATTTTAAATTACACATTATTATTGAAACCTATTATTATATTAAGGTAAGTCCGACAAATTATTTTGAAGGTCGTCATGTACATTTTATATAAGTAACAAATTAGAAGCATTTGAAATTTATTCAATCGAATTGTGTATATTTTGTTCGCGATTGTGTTTTTTTTAATGAAATAGAAGTTTTTGTTTTTAAAAGAATTCATTATGATATCGTTTTTAATGGGTTTGGAATTCTAGAAAAAAGATCATTTTTTTTTTGCTATAGGCAGGCGGACGAGCAAATGGGGCACGTGATGGTAAGTGGTCACCACTGCCCATAGTCATTGGTGATGTAAGAATAATAACCATTCCTTACATCACCAATGCGCCTGCAAACCTGGGAACCGAGATGTTACGTCCCTTGTGCCTGTAGCTACACTGGCTCACTCACCCTTTCAACCAGCCTTAGTTGCATAACATCTGATAAGTGGGTGATACCCTCGCAGACGGGCCTGCACAAAGCCCTACTACCAATACCATACCAAAGTTTCTTAATCAAACAATTAATCTTGATACTTGATTATTAATTTTTCCTGCTTTCGACGAATGCCGGTATCCATAATATATATCGTAAGCGGCGGATCAATAATTGTAAAGAATTTAACACTATTAAATAAACCATGCGTGGTACAAAATACGAACACACATACATTTATATATAAGATAAAATATATTCATTCGTAAATTCGAATATAAATTACCTGAATTTACATTAATCTATACGTCACGAACTCACCGTTCTCGTCGATGCCACGAAATTGGTATTGTCACTAAGATTAAGCCTCCGCGACAATGTATAGACAGGGCGCTTTGATAAGGACTTTTCAATTTTACCAGTACCCATACTATTGAATGGCAATTTTATAAATCTTCTCAGTAGATCCTACGAACAGAGAGATTGATGTACAAATAAAATGTAAGTCGCTATGCTTAAACATTCTTATATAAGTCCTATAAAGATATTTTTTTTGTTTTCTTGTCAATCAAATTATACTTAAGTGTGAAACAATTTTTATTTGCATGTTAAGTTAGCCTTTAAGTACTTCGTAACACTACTTTTATATACACATTATGAAAATAAATTTATTAATGTATAGCGTTGGCTTCCTAATAAAAGAATAAATGAATAATTGAATGAATATATATTTTTTTCATATTTAGGAATTAGAATGTATACTTTCTGTAATAACCTAGCTATACCAGCGGCTTTACCGGAAAGAAATCAGCTTGTGACGAAAATTCTTCATCATCTGGCATTTTTCGATCTCGAATCCACATTCCGAACGATAGCGCTTGACAATTCAAAAGTAAAAGTAAAGTAACAGCCTTTGAATGTTCCACTGCTGGGTTAAGGGCTCTTCTTCTTTTTTTTGGGGAGAAAGCTTAGAGCTTATTCCAACACGCTGCTCCAATGCACGTTGGTGGAATACACATATGGTAGAATTTCAGTGAAATTAGACACATGCAGGTTTCCTCACGATATTTTCCTTCACCGTCAAGCACGAGATGAATCACAAACACAAGTCAAGCACGTGAAAATTCAGTGGTGCTTACCAAGGTTTGAACCCACGATTATCGGTTAAGATTCACGCGCTCTTACCAATGGGCCATCTCGGCTTTTATTCAAAAGTATATTTGTATGTATAGTTCAATTCAATTATTTAGCGATAAAACTGAGAATACACCCAATATTTTTATATAAGTAAGCAAACAAAATAACGCTTAAGTTATTTATTATTGTTGATCTAAAACTTCTTCTAGCTCTGAATATAAAACACCCATAGCTGAGAAGAACTAGTGAAAGAAACACAGCGTGTGTTTATGTTCAAAGCTCAAGATCGCTTACAGTTTTTAATATATGTAATAACCTGGAGGCGATCGTTTCGTTTCCAAGGTAAACTAAAATGAGCTTATTATACAGCAACCTTGAGCACACAAATGTCTCTATACCTTATTTAAGCTGAGCCCTTTTGTACACAGCTTAGTTGAGCTATGTTGAGAAACTACTCAATCGTCATGAAGAGCATACACTTTGTACCCCCCTCCTCACTCAAACGCGGGCGAAACCGCGGGTAGAAACGACTCATTAATATTTTTCTGAAATATTGTTACAATGGATACTTAAATTTTTTTTATTAAAATTTGTTAATTTTTATATCTTTTTTCTTTAAATTCTAATTTAAATTATAAAATTATAGTTTTATTTATTCGTTCTTTATAATACCTTAAATTGAACTTGTAAACTTGATTTGTAAACAAATAATTAATAAATCGAAACAGATAAACTTCGAAACGATATTTCTCGTTCACAGCACTAAGAAATCCACGCTTAATCCGATTTATCGCAAAGAGGAAATAACAAAAATTCTCTAGTCAGTAAAGCGTCTGCCAATAACTCCCCCGACCTTTACAAAGCACCGGAAACGGAAGTCGACACCGCCATATTGCCTGAACCTGAAGGATGTTATCTCTCAATACATTCGTCGGATAATAGCCTAGAATTGTTTCTTTTCCCTTTTCCGAACGTATGTTTAGTGTCAGCGAAAAAGGGATGACTGGTCTCCGAGATGAGACGACAATACATTTGTAGGTGCTATTTTATTATTATGTATACAATTAATATGCTTAAAGTCATACTGCCTGACTAATTTACATTTTGTAGCGGGTGATTAGTTAATGCTGTGTCTTCTTCTTTCGAATGTCTAATCAATAATGACAGAAAGAGAGAAAATAGTGTTTAAACATTTGTTAAACAACGTCTATAAATGAGGCCGTTATGTTACTTTATATATTTTAGGACAGTAGTCAAATATCAATTAAATGAAGTAATTAATCACAAAATTATAAGACAAGACATTTTATAAAGAAGCGAAAAGAACGATTCAAATAAGCTAATTATGCGATAAAAATAATTTACAGATCTTATCGATATCTTACTCTGACAGACAACCAATATGCGGAAAAACAAAAGAAATCCGTGACAGCTACGATGTGTATACTATTACTACGTAATATTCAAAAATTATATAATATAATAAAAAAGATAAAAGTAAAGTAACAGCACAGTAACTAAACCATTGTTGGGCAAAAGCTTGCTCTCCTCCTTGAAGGAAAGGGTTCGAGTATATTCCACCAGGCTGCTACAACGAGGTTCACATAGGTTTTATCGCGATGTTTGTCTTTAGGTTTAAACTAAAGATGAATTAGAAAAACAAACTAACTTCATGAAAATAAATTAATGTTTACTTGCACCTGTAACGATCTCCAGTTAAAAGCCACGTCTGTTCCACTGCTGGATTTAGTTCCTTTCTCCTTTTTGAGGAGAGTGTTTGGAGCTCTTACTCCAACACGCTGCTACAATGCTGGTTGGTGGTAGTATCATCCAAGATATGCAGGTTTCCTCACGATGTTTTTTATAGACACTAATTAAGCACAACAAAATTCAGTACTTGCCTGGATTAAAACTGGGAATCAACAGTTGAGATTCTCGTCTTCTAACAACTGGGCCATCACAACTGCACAGCTAGGCAATATATCAATAGATATACTGATAACGCTATCAATACAATACAATATATTTGCTTTATTAGTGTATTATTTTCTCACATTATTGGCAATTGCACGTGACTTTCTTTGATATGCTACACCTTAATAAACTCCTTGATATTTTTTGTGTCTAATACCGTCACACAAAAAGAGTTCTTATCGTCTAACGATAGCGATGATAATCGCATCCTGTTTCTATAACCCGCAATGTGGCCTGGTGATAAATGGCGTAGGGTAGGAGACAAATTTGATATTGTATCTCCGAGTTGTACCATTACTCGTATATTATGGTTTTTATTAATAAAATATCATATTTTTCTACACAAACGAGATGAGAGAAGTGAAATTTTATATATACACATATAAAACGGTAGAAACCGTGTGTCTGTACGTTAAATAAATTTACTAAAAAATGAGTGTGGGTGATAAAATCAACGCAAAAACGCACCTTTTTAATTTTCTGTCTGTCTGTAGTTCCTACTTCTTTATTATATATATTATTATATTATTGGCGGGCGGGGTGGTGTGTGTGTGTTGGTAGATACTTGCCTTTAAAGCCGAAGGTTGTGGGTTCGATGTGGGTTTCGATCTGTAGTGTTATAGTATGTATGTATTTACAAAAGAAAATTAGTATATGTAGTATATCGGTTGTCTGGTTTCCATAGTACAAGCTCTGCTTAGTTTGGTATCAAATGGCCGTGTGTGAATAATGTCCCAGGATATTGTTATTATTATGATATATATCGAAAACGAATATAAAATTATTTTTAAATGACGTAAACTCCGTCATCCGATTTTAATAAAACAAAGCCAAAAATTGTTCTTTCATACTTAGTGGAATTTTCGAACGCAAAAAAATCCATTCAATAGTTTCGAAGATCATTGTGTACACACTGACTGACAGACATTATTGCTTTATCATGTGTATCGATTTATTTAAAAAATTTAGATTTGTATTACAAAACATTTTAAAAATAAACCAGTATTCGACTTGTTAACCGATAGTTCCGTATATCACAAAGCTGTCGATTTCAAATTTAAACTTATAAGAGTTTCATACCGGTGAATATAGATCAGACGTCGCAAACAAATGGTCTTACCTACGTGGAATTTTACTTTGATATCTCGCGAACTTTTCAAACGATATCAACGCAATTTAAAAATATCACCGTAACTGTTGTTCAATAATATATTTCTGACTTCAATATATGTTCAACCCTAAACAGAGTTACAGAAATATTAGTGTTGTTTACTGTGGCATCCACCACATGTACATTACATATACATACATACGTACACACATACATACAAACATACGTGCACATATACGTAAAACATACGGAACATTTCACTCAATCTCCATGTAAAATACAGTAAATTTAAACAAACAATACAATATGTCTCAATGTTAGCTAATTCGATCGTTCTCTATTACTTCTGAAAATATATTTCTTTTAAGGATCTTCTATAATTTCTATTTACCTCAACGATTAAGCATAATGTGTCAAGAGAGGGATCGACAGCAACCCTAGGAGTCAAGATCGAAGTTGTGACTTTTACATCGCTATGCAGCCCGTAAACCTTTGCACTATAGACGCTTACAATACATATTACTTAAACTTTTATTTCTTATTAGTCACCGCGACTTCCTTCACGTAAGAACCCTCAAAAATTACCATTTTTGTTCCCCTGACAACGTATACAAAATCTCATGATAATCGGAAGGGTAACAAGCTCAATTTTACATTTATAATATTAAACATGATATTGCCCTACAAGAAAATCTTTGACAGGTGCTTGCATGAGATTCATTGGATATGCATCCGCTTAAAATTAAAATTTCGCATAATCCTTTTTTAATATGCATAACGTAATTTAGAAGATGTTTACTAAACATAAGTCACCACTGAATTTCATATCTGAATTATTATAATGTTTGACGATAACGTTACTGTACCGCCCCCTTGCTTGCATGCTTTTTTTTTTAATTAATCATTACTTAAAGCCTTAATAATAAGCCAATTAATTCTGACCAGGATGGTACTCTTTTTGAAATTTTTTTGGTGACATTCCAATTTCGACTAGCAAATCACTCAATTTCTCGCGTACATTGGATGTTAAGAAAACGGCCGATCTGTGGGGTATCTCTGTTAAGGTAGTCAAGTCGGTTATTGATGTAATTGCACCTTATCTTGTTATTATTTTTAATAAATGCATTCTTAGTGACGTGTTTCCTGAGCCCATGAAACGTAGTAAGGTAATTCCTATTTGATTTGATTTAATTCAAAATTTATTTTGATTTAATTATTTTAGATTTGATTTAAATAAATTTAGTTTAATTTGGTATTATAATTTAATTCGAATTAATTTAATCTAATTTACAATATGTAAAATCTGTAAAATATTATTATTGTAATTTTTGTCTTTTTACTACTTACTGCCTTGTATTTATGATCCCTGTTTGGTCGATATAAATAATTTTATTATTATTTTCAAATCTGATAGTTCTTCAAACCCCAACAATTATAGACCCATCTCTGTACTACCAACGCTTAGCAAGATTTTTGAAAAATTTATGCTCAATCATATATTAGTACATTTTTATACGTACAAGTGGTTGCATTAAGCAATTTGGCTTTAAAAGGGGTCGCTCGACAACCGATGCTGGTGTCGAGCTCATTAAAAATATTTATAGATCCTGGGAAGAGCCTTCAAACCCGGGCAAGCACCACTGAAGTTTTTCATGTGCTCAATTTGTGATTATAATTCGTCTCGTGCTTTTCGGTGAAGGAAAACATCGTGAGAAAACCTGCATGTGGTTAATTTCACTGAAATTCTGCCACATGTGTATTCCACCAATCCGCATTGGAGCAGCGTGGTGGAATAAGCTCCAAAGCCTTCTCCTCATAAAGGGAGAAGAGGCCTTAGCCCAGCAGTGGGACATTTACCTGGGAAGAGTCACAGGATGCCAAATATGATGGCAAATAGACTCAGCTCTGCAGCTTTCGCAGTAAAAAAATTTTGATGACTTTTTAAATGATTGCACACCCTGGGAATGAAACGATCCAGGTTATTTCAAATTAAAAAAGGTATATATAATTTGGCTATTGTTGTATATTAGTTATTGTAAAGGATGAGATATAAAAAAAAATGAGTTTCTTTCACCGGTTCTTCTCAGGTCCTGAGGTGTTTATTTCCGAACCGGTGGTAGATGTATGACAATCAATAAGCAAGTGTAACGCTTCTATATTGAATAAAAATTTTTGACTTTGACTTTTGACTTAAAACCAATAGGGTATATAAGGCCACATTAGAACTCATGCCTAAGCAATTTCTCTTACTGACTTAATTAAGAGCAAAACAAATAAAACACAGATTTGCTTAAACCTATAAATTGTTACAGTTTATGTATTAGCCCACAATATACATTACAACTTCGTCGACGTTTTAATGTTATTTTCTCCATCGTTAACGTTAAGGGTCACGAAGGGTCCCCCCATAATATATAATGTCCCATGTCCGGTTTGACGACGTTCTCCAATATAGAGTACCATTAAAGGACATTTTTCTATGGCGCCGGTAAGTATAGCACGGTAATGTTAGAGAATATTTCTTTTGTGGCCACTAAAATGGTATTCATATATCAATTTGATGCTACATTTTAATATTTAAAAATAAGTATAAGAGAACTAGATTAGAATATAATGAATAATAACTGATGTTCTGAACCGGAATAATCTTCAAATGAATTTCTTATCAGAATAATTTATACTGCAAATTTAATTAATTAATTTATGCGAAACCGTGGGCAGAAACTAGTCACTAAAATTATAATGAGTGAATTTGTTTGTTCGTTTTTTAATGATTCATGTTGACTACTGACCAGATTGATATGGAACAATTATATTTATTATTTTATGTTATTATAGTTTATAGTTTCAATATATAAGCTATATAATACATGATGCATATATAGTGATACACTATAATATACAGACGCAGTCGCTCAGATAATTGTCTGTTCAAGCGCTTTAGACGAGAACGTTGCCAAAACTATTATAGATATACAAAAACACTATGTAACAGATTTACAGGTTTTGAGAATTTCTATTGAAAAGTTAGCAATAAGATAGTATTGTTACAATGTGGAATCATCACCTTATTCCAAAACAGAGAGGAGGTTAGCCCAGCATTGGGACATGTATAGGCTGCTACTATTTTACTTCAATTTCACTTCAATATATTCAAAGCTGTTATATTCCATAATCTCAAGTGTGTGCGCAAGCACAGGTGCACTCTCTATTCCCTAACTCTCATAATTCGATGGGACGGCAATCCAACACGACCGGAACGAGTTCAGGCGCAGGACCAACGGCTTTATGTGCTTTTCGAGGCACGGGAGTGTACACACTTCCAACTTCCAGACTCCGGGCTGCTACTGAAAATTTTCTGACAGAAAAATTCAACAACTTTTAATTGGCTCGACCCGGGAATTGAACTAAGGACCTCCGTGTCTGCGGCCTTACATATAGCCACTAGACCAACGAGGCAGTCATACACATATATAAATATTGATCATTTTAATAGTAAAACTGATAACTAATGATTCTATAATGAAATCTATAATGAAATCTCATTTTAAATAACATTAATAAATAACTCGCGTTACTCATTTAAAGAGAAAAAAAGAGCGTTGATTTCCATGCAGGACAAATATTAATTGAATTGTATTTTAACGAACTTATTTAATTTAATTAATGGAAAGAAGTACAACGGAGTTAATGCCTGCTTTCCTCGGTGGAATATACAACATGTTTTTTAATCTTATAATTACAATTGAAGAGTGCTCGTACGAGGCTTGAATAAAGAATACATTGATTTTGATTCTTACGCTAATGGAAAAAAAACACTAATATTTAGTGATATTTGATTGCTAAATAGCAATTGTAAGTATGTTGTGTTCCGATTGGAGGGTGAAAGAGACACAAGGGACGTAACATCTTAGTACCCAAGGTTAATGGAAATTTGGCGATTTAAGGGATGGTTAACATTTCTTACAACACCAATGCCTAAAGGAACACTAACCACCATGTAGCTCATTTGCCCGTCTGTTTACCTATTGTATATAAAAAAAATAGAATAAGGTTTATCATTTTCGCTGTTTATTAAAGTTTTACTCATGATATATGAACAATATATAGCTATTATTATATGTTAGAGGTAATGCATGATTTACTTCTTTTGGCTCAACTCACCCTAAAATCAACTACATTCAATTTATTTATATCAGAGAGGGTATAAAAAATTTTTATTCCACCAAAACGAATGTGGAAAATACGTCTTTTATAACAAGCCTTTTGGGCCTCGATAAATCTATTCCCAAGTCCGTGGATTGTAATTTTTCTCGCATTTCAAGAAAGGCCCAGAGGGTAGCAATTTCGCACTATAATAGGCTGATTTGAAAGGTACAACTTGTATTGGAAACATCTTAGAAATTATATCAAATGTATTTATAGTAAATAAATATAATAATTATTATCAAAATAGAACTTTATTCACAAAATAAACTTTATTCACGGATTCGCCAAAATTGGAGACGTTATATTTATTATGAACCAATTCATATGAAAGTGTACGAGGCATGTTGTTATGTTGGTATATGGTTGTTAGCGCAAACTAGTTTATTCCGGTTTTAGTCATGGCATGTATTTAACTTTTTTTAAAATAATATAAAGATAGGTGGCAGGTGGGCCTGATGGTAATGGTCGCCACTGCTTATAGACATTGGTACCTACTATTCCTTACATCACCAATGCGCCACAAATATGGGGAACTAAGATGCTATGTCCCTTTTGCATTACACTGGTTCACTCACAGTTCATACTGGAACACAATAATACTAAGTATTGCAGTTTGGCGGTAGAATATGTGAGGCGTAGGGATCTACTCAGACGAGCTTGCAGAAAATCCTACCAGCAAAGGCATTATAAAATTATAATACTTATTGTTGTTATACTCCATGATTACCTCATCGATCTAAGTTCAAGGTTCGAGCAGTGACGTCTCCAATTGGCTTACACCGGTAGATTCGAAGAAAAATAGTTTATAGTGAAGCTAGTTTTAAAACCATTACAGTTTTCAAACGTCAGCCGCAATGCAATTTTCCCGTTCACATTACTCTTCGCTTTAAAAGCCGAAGCGACTTTTTCATGCTTGAAGAAATAAGTGAGAACTTTGTAGCTATGTTCTGTGAGTTTTTACACAAAATCCTACACGTTAAAGGGATAGCTTTAAAAAGCGAAAGATTTAATTTCGTTTTCAACGTAAAAATTGCTTCTTCTTTAATATTTTTCTGTAATGTTTCTTCTTCTTTAATGTATTCGTTATTTTTTTTGTTTTTACTACAATTTTCGCTTCACGAATATTTCGCAGCCATGTCCATTTGTGATTTTCAGATATATTATATACCTCACATATGCAAAAATATATAGAAAAATAAATAAAACCAGATGACTGACTCGTAGTTATCCTCTTAGAATACTTTTTAATTCATATAATATAGGACGCCATTAGGATTTAGAGAATTAAATTTTTAAAGCACGCTAGATTATATATAATACGTCCCGGCTTCGCGCGGGTAGAATAAGGGTCTAGGTATAACATTTATTTGGCATATAACTCTATTGGTTTACGTGGCGAACTCCAGTACAGTTCCCAGTCGGTATAGTGTTTTCGTTTCTTACACAAACGATTTTGCAACAGAAGCAGCTTAAACACGTTCTAAGATCCTGTTGCTAAACCCTAACGAACCCTATATACGAGTTACTGACTCTGTGCAGCCAAGTGACAGGGCAATAACCTTTTTATTTAATTATTATTAATCAAAAATTGAAGTAATTATTATTTATTTCTTTGTAAAATTGCAGACTTATAACCTTGATGTACTTAAAGTAACTAACAAACATTCTTCATCTACAAATACTGAAATAAAACAGAAAAATATTCTAAAAACATTTATTAGATAACGTTTAAAAAAGGAATAAATTTCCAAACGCCAATTTTGCGAGCTCACTTAAAGATAGACAATTAAAAGAATTGAATTGGCTAGCAATAAATCTGATTTCCAAAGGTAGCATAGCTGCCTCAATTATTCCCAAAAGGTCTGCAATTCACTTAAACAAGCAGGTTTCTTGCTCCAATAAGATCGTCTAGAGCCCCATGATTTATACACTTACCTAAAATCTCACTGGAATCAATATATATGTATAGTTAAACAGATTTATTGTTTGTAAAATAAAGTCACTGTCGTTTTTTATATTCATATTTGAAAGGGGTATGTATTTGTTTTTTTTTTTGTAAAATATTATAAATAACAACACACTCAAAATTACTGCAGAGCTCGATCGAGTACAGTCAGAAAATGATATGTGACATTGACTAGGTCATGTTCGCGCTTAGAGCGTATTTATATATCTTATCACTCACACTACCGTCTCATCAAATGTTCTACCGGAAAACAGCAGTAATTGGTATTGTTGTGTTCCGGTTTAAAGGGTGAGTGAAGCAGTGTAATTAGAGGCACAAGGGACATAATATCTTAGTTCACAAATTTGTGGTGCATTGCATAGTGCATAGTTGCGATGTAAGCGATGGTTAACATTTCTTACAATGCCAATATATTTGGGCGTTGGTGACCTCTTACCATCAGGTGGCCTATATGGACATCCGCCTACCTATTCTATAAACAAAATGTTTATGTATTGTTTCTCTATCAATAACATATCGATCGTTTCCAAGTCACTGTACCACGAGGTTAAGCTGATAAACTGGACTATCAAAGTATAACTGAAGCAACAGTTTGTCAATCTACCAAGACGGGCCAAAATGACTCAAGGAGAAATACGAGACTGAATATATCACTGTTAATTGTTTGACATACTATTCTCGGAATTTCGTCCGACACACGCAGGTTTCCTCGTAATATTTACGGCAGCAGCAGGAAATCTATAGCTGAAATAACCCTTTATGAATTCGTTGATTTGATATGATTGGTTTCAGTTCCATCTAGTTTGATAACACGAACTCATCAATTTATCTTACCAACATCATGAACACTTATACCTAATTGAGGAGAAGTTGTGGAGCTTATTCCACCACGCTGCTCCAATGCGGGCTGGTGGAATACACATTTTTTTTTTCAGCCTTTTGCCGTCCACTGCTGGACGAAAGCCTCCCCCATAGAACATGGAATACACATGTGGCAGAAATCAGTGAAATTCGACACATGCAGGTTTCCTCAAGATGTTTTCCCTCACCGTCAAGCACGAGTTGAATTATAATAACAAATTAAGGACATGATAATTCAGTGGTGCTTGCCCGGGTTTCAAACCACGATCATGGCTTAAGATTCACGCGTTCTTACCACTGAGCCATCTCGGCCTTTTACTGCTCGGCGTTTTCTGCACACTTCATTAAAATATAAAGTATAACTTTGATAAGACGTCAATCATTTGTACTAATAGCAACATTTTTAAAGTGGAATAAGTCAGTGTAATTAAAGGATCATCATGAGATTTCGTATCGGACTTCATTAAGTGAGCCAGTGAAACTACATAACATTTTAGCTCCCTCGGTTGATAGCACGTTAGTGATGACGAAAGATTTATATTTCTTACGGCATCAATGTCTATGGGCGATGAGCACTTACCATCAGGTAGTCGATATACCTATCTATATAAAAATAGCAGCGTTTACAGCAAATCGAGTGGTAAATACTTCTTACATAATCAGTTTCTATATATTATTTGCTCGTCTGTCTTTCTAATATAGACGTATAGAAAAAACTACCTCGGATTTAAACTCTTTGCCCCCCTTTTAAAACCCAAGTATTATCTTCACTGGCTCACGGTCCCAACATTCGTTCTTCACAGCTTGCACAGAGCCCTACCGCCAGTAAAATCGCCATAAACCTTGAGATATAAGATATTATTTCTCTAATGCCTTTCAAACAGGAACCTTTAAATACAGATTCCTAAAAGAAGTTTATCATATTACGGCGAAATAAAATAGCAACAATTATATGAACACGTAATGTAAGCAAACATTGACGTTCATAGTAAACAGAATTAGGACAATTTGATTTCGAATCGCAGAATTCCATTGAAACTTTAGTAACGGATTTGGGTCAAAATTCAAATCGAAATTCGGATTTGTGGCGACAAATCAACGGTAATTTATTACGGAGACAATTTTAAATGTTACGTTTGGTCAAACGTTATATCACACATGTCCATTATAATATGACCTCTAAAACATATCTTAAATTAGGGACAGGGGTTTATTTCTTTCGGTAATTTTGATCTGACTATTAGACGTTATTTGTTTTTTTTTTTGTTAAAATTATATTTAAAAAAAAGAAGATGATCATTTTTATTATCATTACTCATTATCAGTTAGCAATAAGTGCTCCACACTTATTGCTAACTGATAATGAGTTAGCAATAAGTGCTCCACACTTATTGCTAACTGGCCACTGTCAACAACAAACACTTGCATTGCAGAAATCAAAAGCTATTCCATATAGCGTTTTTTTATAGAGTAGCCTACCTACTAAGAGTACCTATAGACGAGCGTATGGACACGTGATAGTAAGTGGTCACCAACGCCCGTAGACATTTGAATTGTAAGAAATATTAACCATCGCTTACATGACCAACTCACCACCAACCTTGGGAACTAAAATGTTATGTCCCTTATGCCTGCCCATATGCCTGTAATTACACTCACTCACTCACCCTTCAAACCGGAACAAAACAATACCAAGTACTGCTGTTTTGCGGTAGAATATTTGATGAGTGGGTGGTACTTACCTAGACCAGCTTGCATAGAGCCTTACCATCATCAGTAAAAGCGCCTTAAGCCTTAGAATATAAGATTTTATTTCTTTAAAACTTTTCAAACAAGAACGTGTAAATACTCTTTATGGAGCTAATTTTTATTTAAAATCTTCTAAATAGAAGAAATCTCAAGGCAATGATACCAACTATTAAATTGTAATATAACGAATAAATTTATATAACAAGACAATACATTACAGCTTTTTTTTACATAACGTGAAATGTAAAGTAACTTTTCAAAGTACACTTACTAAACTAAAAAAGTCGACCACGTTTCAGTGCGGGTATGTCCAATTTATCTGTCAAGTGCATATTTCCTCACGAAAATTTTCTTCACTACTTGACATAAGTTAAAACAATAGAAATAACGACCGTGAAAAATATACGGTATTTGCCCCTTTAACCAGAAATATCCCCGTGACTTCGCACTCTCGGCTCGGTGATGACGGTTATTTTGTCATTTTGCACTTTTTACAGTGAACGAAAAACAAACGAGAAACGAAACCTCTGTCATGTTTTGATTGAATTCGACAAAAAAACATACTCGAGCCATTCCATTTCCTATGAAACAATTTGTATGGGGATAAAACCTTTCAGTTTTATTTTAAAATGGCATATATACATAATGTACATATGTAAATGATTGATGAAAAACAGTAGTTACTAGAATTCACTTTGAAAGAGTGGTAACTTAACATTAATTTCATGCTTCAAAATTGCTATTAAAACCCTATTTGAATAAAGTATAAATAAGTAACAGCCTGCCCTTTGGAAAAAATTTGAAGCTTATTCTACCACGCTCGAATGCTACCCGCATGTGGTCACACATGTGGCATATTTTCATTACGATGTTTTCCTTCAACGCCGAGTACGATTCGAATTATAAACATAAATTAATACATGAAAATTTCCTTCGAAACTCTTCTCAAACTTTCTAATTTTTCCTTCAAACGAGGCGTAAAGAGGCATCTTGTGGATCGACAAGGCGGGGGCGGCTAGTGCTGAACATTCTTCCCGACTTTACTGGTCGTCATCGCCTTTGGACTCTACTACCACTTAGCTTCAGGTTGTGTAGAGTCATTTGCGTTCCCGGCAAATATATAAAAAAGAAAGAATAAATTGTTCTTTTTCGGTTGAAGGGTGACTGAGCCACACTGGCCATTACAGGGACCAAGCGCCTTAATTCAATGGTAACCAGCGCTGTTACGTTGTAAGTCAACCATACATTCTATCGTCATCGTGTACCACCCCTAATGTACCACTTAGCATCCCAGTCACTACCCACAGTATACTCCTTAGCGTCAGATATCGCAATCACATGGTATCGTCATTATGAATGAACATTCGTAAATTTCATTACATTTGAAATAATATTAAGAAATTTAAATACAGTCGCTAATAATTAATTAATTTGCAGTAACGATTTTATAATTAATGGATAACTTGGTTAATGGGTATCGAGAGTTATTTTACGTAATTAATTTAACATCCTCACTAATACAATCAATATGAAGGTGAGATTTCTGTTCGTTATACTTTCACGTCTTAACTAAACAACCGATCACCATGAAATTTGACATACAAGTTAACTAACTGGTGGTAGGGCTTTGGCTTAGCGATGGCTAACATTTCTTACAGTGCCAATGTCTAAGGGCGTTTGGTGACCACTTACCATCAGGGGACCCATGTGCTCGTCCGCCTTCCTATTCTATAAAAAAAACAGGGGTACAGTAAAGAATATCGGTTACCTAACATCTCCCCTCTTCTCAAACGTGGGGGAAGCTACGGGTGGAAACTAGTTGTCTATATAAAAGAAAAGCTTAATTGAAATCAATAAAGTAGCAAAAACCCAGCAGTTGAATGTATACAGTCTGTATACATGTATCGCTGGGCCAAGGAATTGTCTCTTAAGAAGCAAAATTGAAGTTAATAATTTATGTCCCGCCAGTTGGCGTGGTAGGTAGATACTTGCCTTTCACGTCGAAGGTTGTGGGTTCGTTCGCTGTTTGTCCTGAGTCTGGGTGTAATTATCTATAAAAGTATGTATTTACAAAAGAAAAGTAGTATATGTAGTTTATCACTTGTCTGGTTTCCATAGTACAAGCTCTGCTTAATTTGAGATCAAGATGGCCTTGTGTGAATAATGTCTCAGGATATTATTATTATTATTATTTGTAAAAACACAATTACAACATACATCCAAAGAATTTCCAAATGAATTTATAAAACCATAATAATATATCTAATATGTATGTCACTTATAAGTGTACATAGCACTTCCAGATTCATTAAAAAGTAACAAAAAATCATAAGTAATCATTAAATTACGGTTAAAAGCAAGCAACATGTTCTATGCACTGGGCTATCTTGGTATGAATAACAAAACAAAATGGCCAATCGTAAATTAAGTCGACGGCTTTTAGCCGAGTTTTAAATTACACTCATTTGAAACTTTGAATCCTAGAGTCGTGGGTAAAAACTTCGATGTGGAGTAATTCGAAATGTTGTTTCCAAGGCATTAGAAAATAGCGTAAGTGGTTTTTATATATATATATATATATATATATATATATATATATATATATATATATATATATATATATATATATATATATATATATATATATATATATATATATATATATATATATATATATATATATATATTTCTAGTGTACACGCGTTACTTTTGCCTGTGTTCTATAAACACAGATATGCTCACACCTACACATACACATACACATAGGAATGTACTGCATTTATGGTCTCCTTAAAACTCTGATGTCGGCATATTAACGTCGTAGACGCCGTTTGTGGGTCGCGTCTCCAATTATTTTAAACTATTACAGCATTAAAATTGTGTCTATCATAAGTTCAAATGTCCTACTATAAAAAACACCATCGTTGTGTCATCGATTTAAAGTTCACGCTAAAGTCATTACTGGTGGTACCCACTCATCAGATATTCTACCGAAAGCAGTACTTGGTATTGTTAAGTTCCGGCTTGAAGGGCCATCAGGTGGCCCGTACGCTCGTCCGCCTTCCTATTCTATAAAAAATATATATATCGCATTTAATAAAAGACCGTAGCCTATGTCACTGAACTGCTCCTAAACGACTGGACTGACTTTAATTACTTTTATGTGTATAATTGAGTCCCTAGATGGTTTAGATTGACGGTGGTTCGGAAGTTCTATTTTTTTAATTATTATTTTATTTAGGCATGCTGGCAAGTGGGCCACCTGATGTAGACATTGGCATTTTAAGAAATATGAACTATCCCTTACATTGCTAATATATCACCAACTTTGGGAACTAAGATATTATTTCCCTTGTAGGAAACATTCACCTTAAATAGTAGGGAACACTAACCCTAATAACGGAACACATACATACTAAGTATTGATGCTTGTCGGTAGAACATATGATAAATGGGTAACCCAGGCGAGCTCATACAAAGCCCTAACACCCAGTCAATAACTCACCACCATAACTTTTTCAACAACGGGAAACTTCTTTTACAAAAACGGGACGGGCAGGAAGCATTGACCTGATGAGTGAGACGTTGTAACGACAGGTTTTTGGAATCCCTTAAAAAAACACATAATTTATGTTTTAATAATTTAGATCAATCATTTAAAATTAAAATAAATATTTTTAAGTCTGCTGAAGAAAAGCGATATCATTATCATTTTTATTCACACATTTCATTGCTTATTATTATTATTATTTTCAGATTGCTTAAAATGTGAAATAAACATTATTATTATATAAATTCTATTCTGCTAGTGAATTATACTTACTTTAACGTTTTCATGCTAGTAGGAAACAATTATTTCTTTTAATCTTAGTAATTGCGTTCATATATGTACCACCTTTGTTGTATCCATGCGAGCGAAATAAATAAATAAAATCTGTCTAAGCCAGTGATCGCTTGCAATTTATACCGAACGCATTAAGCCCTAGAGAACAGGCTCGGAACGGACGGCAAGGAATGACGTGTCCAGAATGTGAACAATTGTAGTATGAAATTAACAGGGAATGACTGTGCTACTGAGGTTTTTATGTTTGTTATGTAAAGAGAAATTGGGTTATAATTTTAATACCGTTATTTCTGTTATAATTTAAACCTAACCGTATTGATTTACTAACAGAGCATCATCGAAATAATGCATCTTTTTTTAACTCTTAACCTTTATTGGGTTTTTTGGGTTGACTCCACCTGGCGTATGAATTCAGGTTGTCGTGATCTGCGACCTTATATCTAGGCAATAGACCAACGAACTATTTCCTAATTTAAAACTTATCAATTATCCTATGTGTAATAAATAAAATCAATCTCATTGAAATTCATCTGGCAATATATTACCTAAAGCAACTCATGATTTATTTACTAAACTTGTATTTTGTTATTAATAATAGATAGGCAGACTAGCAAATCAGCCTGATGGTAAGTGGTCACCACCGCAAATAGACATTGGCACTGTAAAATATATAAACAATCACTTGCATCGCCAATGCGGCACCATTCTTGGGAACTAAGATTCTATATCTCTTGTGCATGTAACTACTTCGACCAAATCACAACAATACTAAGTTCTACTATTTATTCTACCAATTAGTATTGAGTTGGTAGTAGCCAAACAGTTGCACTCTTTTTTTTATCTTTTATTTTACCTTAGAGCTTAGTCATCAGATTGACTGTCAATGTGCAAAACATACAGTAATTATACTAAATCAAAACATTACTTCAATAAACATATACATCAATATACTGTTCTTTTGTATATAAGGTATTATTGAAAATGAGTAAGTATTATACATAAATATTTTCAATAAAAGATAAGCTTCGTTTGATGATGGTACCACAAGCAAACTACATCATCATCATCATCTCTCAGCCGTAAGACGTCCACTGCTGGACAAAGTCCTCCCCCGAGGATTTCCATTTTGGCCGGTCTTGCGCTGCTCGCATCCATCGGCTTCCCACGACTCTTTCTATGTCGTCGGTCCACCTTGTAGGGGGCCTGCCCACGCTGCGTCTTCCGGTTCGTGGTCGCCACTCGAGAGCCTTTCTGACCGAGCGGCCGTCAATTCTACGAGCGATGTGCCCCGCCCACTGCCACTTTAATTTAGCAATTATTCGGGCTATATCAGTTACTGACTAACTATTACATATACCCACATTATATGATTTTATACAAACGAGGTCAGAACGATATCATCCATGCAGTTACATTGTACGACACTAAGTCTTACCACCACCACAACCATAAATGATTTTGTATTACGCACACAAATACTACACACACTTAATTTTTTTTGTGATCCAGATTAAAATGTTAGTAAGCCCAGAATATTCACGTTAATGGTGTTTATTGAATCATCAAAATAACGGGTCCTCGAACAAAAGTAAGTTCATCAAATCACTGACTAATGTCCACTCTCTTTAAGAAGGCTTGTATTAATTAAGGCATGTATTAATTAATGACCGACAAACAAATACGTACTAAACAAGATGATAACAAGATCATTCATCTCCACTACTAGACAAGTAAAAGTTTTTGCGACATCTCTATGTTATCTCAGTTCTGATTCTATATTCAGTAGCGCAGTTGGCAAGAACATCAATTATATCAACTGTATTTACCGCCTAGTTTTTAACGACTGGAGTTGTATGGTGTAATTTATAAGCGATTACATTTTTTATGGTATAGGTTTGCGGACGAGCAAATGGGCCACTTGATGGTAATTGGTCACCAACGCCCATAGACATTAGCATTGTATGAAATGTTAACCATCGCTTACACCGCCAATGCCTCACCAACCTTGGGAACTAAGATGATATCTCCCTTGTGCCTGTAATTACACTGGCTCACTCACCCTTTAAACTGGAACACAACAATACCAAGTACTGCTGTTTTGCCGAAGAATATCTGATGATTTGAGCGTACCTATCCAAATGAGCTTGCACAAAGCCCTACCATGTAAGTCAAGCACGTAAAGCTGGTCGGTCCTCCGTCTGAAATTTTTCGTCGTAAAGCGTATTTATGAAAATAAGGAATAAAATCTGCACTTGCTTTGGCTTACAAAGTCTTGTGCACTATAATGTGATGTACGTGGAAGGCTAATCTCTTTTCAGAATATTTTATTACAAACAAATATTAATATTTTTTATTGCATTTTTATTGCAAACAACAAAAAAAATTTATTGCATGTAAATATTTTATATTTTGTTATGTAATCATTAAAAAAATCATAACTTTTACTACGAAAAATATTTGAAACGTTTTGTTATTGCAGTTATTTCATACACATACATAATGTAGGACAAAATACTGTTGATTAAATAATTGTAAAAATTGACATAACACTCCCTTCAAATCTCAGTCTATTTCGTAACAAATAAATAATACTAGCTGCTAGCTAGAAAACTAGCTGCCCAGACTTCGTACGAGTAAAATTCATCCAAAATTACACATCGCATATAAAATTGAAATTTCCAAAAATCCTTTTGTAGTGGAAGCTTACGTTGTAAAATAAACATTTGTTATTGATAGTCAGGACAAAAAAATAGATTTATGCAGTTTCTTTTTATGCGCTTTTTTGTAATATCTGTTATTGTGTGTATCAAATCTTGCAACTGGATTTAACCAGTTTCACTAATTGGACTGAAATTTTGGTACTGGTGATAAAACAGTAATATCCTTTTTACATTATTAGGATTATTAGCCGTCTTGTATTTCGTGTTAGCCTAAAACTTGACTAGTATATAATAAAAGTAATTTAATTGTTTTGAGCTTATTTCACCACGCTGTTTCATTGCAGGTTGGTGTATCTTGGGTGTATATATACTTGGAAGAATTTCATCCAATACATGTAGGTTTCGTCACGATCTTATTAACACCATGCAATAGTAAAGATATTTAGAATGAATTATTTAAATAGGCATTCTGATTTTATTAATAATTACGATAATACCGGGCGAAGCTGCAGTCTCATTGTTGATCTCACTCACTCGCATAGCTTTTCTGTAAAATGATGCGGCCTCATTGGTGTATTTCCAAAAAACCTACAGAGTTATTCTCGAGCTTTGAACCGAAATTAATGATTAAATATTCGAAATTTAAATACCGACGAAACTATAACCACAACAAAATAACTGATAACTGTAATAATAATTAACAAAGGAACAAAACAATATGAAAACGAAATTACCTTAACCTAAAGTTGAGAAAAAAAATACAGCAATGACATGACTAAATATTGCACAGATAATAATTTACTTAACGAAGTTGTTCTGTTTTATATAAGAAATCGCATCCAAAGTGTTCATCCATACGTTCAAGTAGCTGCAGAAACTATATCATTCGATAAATAGAAAGACCAATAACCTTTGGCCTTAATAAATAATTTCATTTCGCGCGGAACCTTTAAACCAAACGTAAATCCGTTTCTGCCTTGCTCCAGCCGGAAATACCAGAGACCACTAACAAAGTTAGCTTCAGGACGTCTTTAAATTAATTCCTGTTCGTATTCCGTGTTTAAAATAAAACTGGAATAAAATAAAATATACAAATATTCTCTATTCAGCTCTATAATTACTTTGATAAATCAGTGGTCGAGTTTATTTCTGATTCATTCATTTGTAAGCTTGATAATTATAGTATGTAACATATTTACAAAAATAAATAAGTGTAATTGTATTTGTAATACATATTGTCGATTGCAATGGCAGAAACACACACTTTTGCCGGTCTGGGTAGGTACCACCCACTCATCAGTTATTCGACCGCCAAACAGAAATTAGTATCGTTGGTTTCTGGTTTAAAGGAATGAGCCGGTATAACTACAGGCAAAAGAGACATTTTAGTTCCAAACGTTGGTTGCGCATTCTGATGAGAAAAATGTTTAGTGTTTCTTACAGCATCAATATCTAAAGGCGACTACCACCACAATAATTTACCATCAAGCAGACCTTCTGTTTACCTTCCTATTTTATATTAAAAAAGTAAAAATAAATATACAATACCTGAATATACCCTTAATTGATATGACAGCATTGTTCGTCAATATTAAATAATCTGTGGTATTCAATATAAATCCGTAAAAGAATTGTGTTTTAATTGTCGACGAATTTAATTATTTTGGATTGGATTGATATTTTTGATTTGGATTACAGGGTAACACTTTTAACATTATCACTAAACTTAAATACCGTTCTAGTATGCGAAAGACCTAATCAAAGTTAAAGTTAGCCACTATATAAACGAGGCATTTTAATAAATAAATGGTTTACTTTCTCATTATAGTGGGAAAATAGTAGAACGAATTTTATGCAATAAAATCTAAGCAAAACATCCAGTTTTCATGTTTAAATAAATCATAATGAAAATTAAATTCGAGAGATCCACAAAAATCTTACATCTTTTCAAACTATCCAGTCGAAATGAACAAAAACTAGTACGTCTTAATTAGTCCAAGATAAAAAAGTTTGTAAGTTTTAAATTCTTGAGATAAAACTTCTATCGCTAATTTTACTCGTTTATTCTTCACAAAGGAAACTTTGGTTTGCTAATTAGAACTCCTCTTCTAAAACTGACTTGTGACTATCTCTGGTAAAAGAATAAAGTATAAATATCTATAGATTATTATAATAGCAGGAGAATTATAAATAAACAACTTTGGCCTTGAAGAAACGATATTGGTCATAA
The DNA here is from genome assembly GCA_905147175.2 of Nymphalis urticae. Lineage (NCBI taxonomy): Eukaryota > Metazoa > Arthropoda > Insecta > Lepidoptera > Nymphalidae > Nymphalis > Nymphalis urticae. The sequence continues at coordinate 8,653,138 of LR990004.1, read as the reverse complement.
TATAAAATAATCTATGGTTTTCATTATGGATTCGTGGAAAAATGGCGTTTTGTTTATAGCGAAGTTGTTGTTGGAATTTTGGAACTTATATTAAAGTTTATATAAGTACTTAAGTTGAATAGTGTTGTTTCATAATTAAATATATATTAATCAAGAAGTAATTATAGTGTATAAAATTGCAAATTAATTATCAAGTCGCATGGAATATGTAAAACTAAACAGAACTTAATATACAATTGACAATTTGTGAAATAACGATTTTAAAATATTTATCGAACGAATTTGGGATTCGCTCAGTCGGAGGACAGTCGCTCCGGGTCCTACTTGGCGCAGAGGTTGGCCATTGCCGCACAGCGTGGAAATGCGGCCTGCATTATGGGCAGCTTTGCGTCGGGTGGAAATCGGGACGGACTAGATTAAATTCGACTTTATTAAAAAAAATATTGAGAATGGAATTTGGGATTTCAATATTATTTCATCGATTTAACCTTAAATCTAAAATTAATATTTAAATAAGCTAATCTTTGAACTAAATACTTGTCAATATATTCAAGTAGCCAGCTTCATTCATTTCCAAGACAAACGACTCTACGAGTATTCGTTAGCTTTGTGCCACATTTTCATTCCTAGCCTCAAGGAATAAGGGAGAAAGGAAATATACTTGGAGAAAGATTTTTTTTATGCCGCCGCCGTTTTTTTGCGTTTGTTACCCATTGTACTCTTTTTATATAAAGCCTTTGTGATGCAAGTGTTAATAAGGAAACAGTCTCTAATTCACATTTTTCTCGGTTCAAACTATTTTCTGCTTTGTTAAGTGGGACACGAGATCAGTGGAGCAGTTATGTAAAAACTACTTCGTTACTCATGAATAAGAACAAAATACTTAAATATATTTTTTTTCATTTATTATTATTTAACAACAGTAATTTATGATAAAAGTTATTAGGCTATTATATACATATATACAGATAATGAAAAGCATGAGCGTGCATTGAAGTTGATTTACATAAGGAAATATAATTTTAATGATATGTTTATAGTTAACATATATTCAATATAAGAATAATTGTAGTAAAAAGTTTCTTATCATATTTTCTTGGAAAAATCTACATAACAAAATGGTGCTATTTTTACATTTAATTGAATTATGTAACATGATGATTAATAAGCGCTTATAAGAGCCTTCTCGAATAAAGATTATTTTAAAGCTTTACTCTTTAGTTTTTTCAATATATATTTAATATGTATGTTGTAAATTAGCTTAAACACGCTGAGCTGGAATAAAAAGTTTTGATGTCAATTTTACTTGTATTAACTGATCGTAAATAATGATAAAAACATGAGTGAACGATATTATATACATATATAATTACAAAAGCAAAAATCGCATTTATATATCATTAATATCAAGTAAATTTTATTAAATAAATAAAAATACTTACTTTAGTAAATAGACAAGATATAATATTAATGCTAAAATTAAATATAATATTATATTTATTATTAATAAAAATGGAAGCCATTTCTACTTCAAAGTAATAAATAAAACTACGTATTTCTGAAAAGTAAAATCGTGACTTTAATGTTAAGTTCAAAATAATAAATTTCAGGATAGGCGGTGCATTTCGGCCTGCATAAACAGCTTCCTGAGGCGCTTCAAAGGATCCCATTTGCGTTTAATATCTGCAAAAATGAGGTTTGCTGAAACTTGTTTATCTATTTTAAAGTATACTTATTTCCGAGAGTGGACCTCTTGTTTATATTTTTAAATTGGCGTGGTTCTCATTTTATTTTAAAAAAAGAATTTTGAACGGACGCAATAATGTCTTACAATAATCGCAAGTTCTCATGGATATTTTTTTCGTAAGAAATACAAATAATTGAATATATCTTTTCTCTATCTTTTTAGGTTTTTTTTTTTTTTAAAAGGACCGCAGACTGGCAAGTTTGCGGCCTTGTGGTTACCGCTATAAACTTAGCACTGTAAGAAATATTACCATTCGTCAATCCAACCTTGGGAAGGAAAGTCAAGGTCGAAAATATTTATTCAATATAGATAGATATCGTTACCCTTGCTTATCGATAAATCTACCACCGATACAAAGATATGATATCCCTTGTGCTTGTAGTGTATTGCTGGCTCACTCAAACTGGAGTACAATGATACAAAGTATTGCTATTTGGCCAAAGAAGATGGGATGAGTCAGAGGTACTTACACACACAGGCTTGCACAAAGTAAATAAAAAAAGCATATATACTATCAGGGCTAGGATACATTATTTAAAGCGAATCCTTACTATATTCTTCTTTCTTAAATGTTAATATTTGTTGATTTTTAATTTAACTGTATACAGTGATTATGTATGTATGTATGTTGAACCTGTGCAAGCTTTACATAAAAATCTTTCTCTTAGTAATTGAAAATGATATATTCTGTAATTATACTGGCTCAGTCACATGTCAAATCAGAACACAGTAATAATTACAAAGCATTGTTTTACGCGGTCCAGGGAAATACAGTCTTGTTTTCTGCCGCCTGCGGCTCTATCCCGTAATGCTTGTAAGCCTTGAGATCAAGGCTACCATCACTCTTAGTTTTAAGTTATCTAATAACGATATTATATAGACGTACACACATATTGAAATAAACTAGAATAAACCTAAATAGATTTACTACTGACAATTATATCGTTGATGTTTGTAAAATACTGATATCACAAAAAAAATGTATACGTATTTATAATTCAGTACTATAAATATATATAAATCAGCTGTTACCTATATCACAGGTATTAGTTGCCTACCTTAGAAACTGATCAGATGACCGCGTGTGTAATTAAAATATATATATCTTATATCTATATTTATATAAATATGTGATTAATATATAAATTACATGACATAAAATATTTTAGGTACAATAACGTAACAACACACAAATAAACATAAAAAACCAACACAATAACGTGAAAGCTATTATTCTATCTCTCAAAGCATGTTATAGATATTATCGGTATTTCATGTCACAAATAATATTGTTAGATATTTGAAATTTGTTAGATATTGAAACGTCAATCGGAAAATTAATCTTTAGGGAATACTATATACAGACTCGAAACAAGATAACAATCAAATCCGTCCAAGTTAGAGTCAGACTCATGAATAGATCGTGCTCTTAATATTCAGATTGGATTTGAGGTATCTTTTCCTGATATATCTATACTAATATTATAAATTCGAAAGTAACTCTGTCTATATGTTACGCTTTCACGGTTAAACTACCGAATGGATTTTAATGAAATTTGATACTACTTTTTTTATACATAACAAACATGAGCGAAAGCTAGTTTTGAATATAAAATCGTTTGTTCTGACTGATTAGTCTAGAAAGATGAAATTTGGAACATAGTACTGAGTTTGTTTTATAACTGGCTGGCAGCTAGTAAAATAAATAGTCCTTTTTGTCCAAAAAACATTTCAAGCGTTTCACATATAAATTTTGCCCCAAACTCGATCTTCATTTACACTTATTGCCCCTAAAAGTTCACTTAATAACCAAATAAGATAGGAGAGATTATGCTTATATAAATAAAAACGAAGGAGTTGAACAATAAAAGCCTCACGATCTTTAAATTTGTACTGTAATAAAAACATAAAGAAATAGCTTTGCGTCATGTTTATGTTTATGTCACAAAATTTACGCCAATTGGATTAAGCGTTGAGTGTACATAATAAATAATAAGGATTTATATACTACTAATTTTCTCCCGCGGATTCGCTCGCGTGCTGAGGGTATGAGGTAAAAAATGTCTATGTGCGTCCTTGACATTCAAGCTTGTTTCATACCAAATTATATCAAAATAGAATAAGTAGATTATCCCTAAAAGCGTAACAGACAGAGCTACTTTTACATTTACAATATTATATTAGATGTGCAATGTACATAAAAGAACATGGCGTAATGGAACAGTGGTTACAACACGTGAAACTTAACCAACAATTGCAGGTTCAAATCCAGGTAACAACTAAATTTTCATACAATTAATTCACATATCCTTTGTGTCAGATGAAAATCTGACAGACGTATCCATCATTGCATTGGAATATCGTGATGGAATTAGATTCTCCTCAAAAGAGGTCTTAACTAAAATAATTCTCTTCGGGTTTCTAAATTTATGTTTACAATAATGTTATATAATTCACGAAACAACGCTGAATTGATAATATTACCTCGGAGACTATTGATTAACATATGTACTTCATTATATCACACGACCCCTTGGGAATATATGGCTGATTATAACAACGCATTTATTATATAAACTAATGTACAACTATAAAAACAATACACAATAAGGTATATAACTCTCTATTTACTCACGGACTACTTTAAAGAAACCTGAATAATGTGCAATGAACATATACTTATATCAATTTATGTAAATTAAAAAGAGATGGAATTTTTAATTTTAATATGCAATATTCGTATGCATTAATCAAAAAATGACCGAGACACAGTAATTGAAATTAAGAAATAAAATTACAGTGTACTTGCGGTATTTTAGTGGATCAGTGAACTGTACTAGGATGAATAGTATAGTTAACTCATAATCCATGCTCTTACTTCCGTGCACTTATACTTGGGAACACACCCTTGAAGAACACACTTCTCTCTTCTTCTTCTCACACACTTGAAGAACACAAGCCAAGGGATGGGTGATATTGTAGGATAGGACAATAACAATAGTTCGTTACACTAGCTGACTTTAAAACGGCGCTGACACTATACAAATATAGCGAGTACTATATATTATCCCACATGAGAAGTAACTACGTCAAACGTCAAAATTAAGCCATGAATTATTCCAAACTAATTTTACGATAAACAGAAAAAGTAATTTAGTTATTGATAGCTTTTTTCTAATTTTGCATATTTCAGACTTTTTTATCTATTATTGTTACTCATGACACATTGTTAGAAGAAAAGCTCATCTATTTCTTATTTTCTATGTAAATAAACTTCCCTAAAAATATATCACGTAGCGACAATGCCAATTTACAGTTTTACTTTAATGTGTGCTGTCTTCCCCGTATAAACATTTTAAACACGTAGACGGTGTAATGAAAAATGTTACTTTAAAATAAAAATTATATTACCATTGCCAGAACAAGTCATACACAGTGGTTACATAAAAAGTTATTTCAACAACATACAAATGCATATGAAAACTAAACAAGCTTACTGCGTGCTAACTATTGATCCTGATCTACTGGATGTGACTATTATAATATGCCAATTAATTCTCATCAATTTGTCTCTTATTCTAAATTATATTTTTATTCCGTTTGCAGTTGAAACCTTGGCATAATAGTGCAAAAACTTTCATCAAAAATATTACACCCTGTCTTATTGCCTCTAGTGGTTACAGGGTTGGTTCATTTACGCCGACAGAATCGGAATTGCGATTCAAAGGGAAATGCTGCTAGCATTCTTGCCACCATTCCACGCGGTCACGATTTGTACAGTAACTATTGTTATTTTTATTTGTATATATTTAAGAGTTTAATGTAAATAATTCTTACATTAGACAAAATTCATTTTCTACAACATTATATTATACTCGTGTCAATATATTTTATTCGATTTAAAAGCATTACACGTTTTCTTTTTAATTGTCAAAATCTACCAACGTTTCGGTACGAAACACATCCTGACAAAAACCTGAAAGAAATTTAGCGAGATCATCTTTGTTATTTAGAAATTGTTGTTTACAACTAGTGTTATATTAGCTTTATGTTATCATTTAAAAAGTCATTAGTTTCATAATATCCTTTAAGTTACAAAGATTCCTTTTAATATTTAAAAAATTAACAATTGAATTTTTTAAACGCTTTCTGGGGTACTGTAGTAAGATTATACGACATTGTCTCGAGTCTCACAAAAGAGTTATTAACCATCCTATCATTTTGTATTAAGTAAAATAAATAAATACCTAAATAAAAATACTTTTTAAATTACTTATAAAAAAATCTAAGAAAAAAGGATCAATTAATTAATTCATAATATTAAAACAATCTTATTTTATAATCTGTTAAACTAATAAAGGGCTTATGTCTAAATGTTCTTGTGTCTTTTCAAAGATAAAGCCCATTTCTGAACGTGTTTCCACCAACATAAAATTATACTAAAACTGCATCTTCCAATCCATTACTACATTAAATATATATAGACGGTTCCAGATATACTATATGCTTGTACCGGACCACGTATGTCGTGGACACGGCCATTTTGTGTACAAAATACTCATATGCATGCAAATAAGACGCCAGTTTCCAACACTACGTTTAATTAGTAATGTGAACATTGCTCCGGTGATAGCGACGTGCAACGAGACACTTTATTATAACAATTTACATTGTATTAGTATTTCTATATATTAATAACATATGTTATTATATACTATATATTCCACCAACCCGCATTGGAGCAGCGTGGTGGAATAAGCTCAAATCCTTCTTCTCAAAAAGGGAGAGGCCCCTTTAGCCCAGCAGTGGGACATGCACAGGCTGTTACGGTTACGGTTATTGTATATAATATTTATAACATAAACAAAGACTCGTCATTTTTTGTTCCATTTTGAATCTGTGTGAAATTTATTTAGAATAATAATAATAAAAAAAATAATAATAATAAAACCTAATAGGTTAGGTTTTGAACAATCTGTAATCGCAAATATTAATCGGAAAATAAATAAAGTTCAATGTGTTCAGCATTTCGTTAAAATCATGTTTTTATATTATAAATGTTTTAACGAATAACGCGAATATAGATCGCGTTATTATAGACGGTTATTATTTCAAAAACGGCTCCACTATATATTTACAACAGCTTCGAAATTTAAACCAATAGGCCAATAGTTGATTCAACATTAAATAGCATAGGTTTCATTTAAAGTAAAGAAAATATAACAAAGAAAACAAGTAAACCACACACATGATAAAATCATTATACATCCAACATTGTATTTATGATTTTTATCTAAATATCGACGGAAAAATACGATCCACCTCTCAAGTTACGATGATCTTATTATTTAAATACAAGAAGCTAAGATGGCTGCGTTGCTGCGTTTTAAAATTACAGCGCTTTAAAATAAACAAAATAAAAAAATATTTTTTATAAAGTCAATTATAAACGTAAATATTTTTTAATATTCCTATACGTAAATCACATAATTAATACAAAAAATAATTAAAATAGCTTACCTTAGTCATATGTTATGTCAATAGTTACGACATTCCATTTGGGGAAAATCGGGTACCCTGAGAAAAGTATTTACTTATACTCACCAGCAAGTTACCTCGTTTTTAACATCTACATTTAGTTGAAGACTTAGTGTTTATTTTTTTCATACCACGCACAGTGCGCATGCGTGCCCTAGTAACACTAAAAAATCCACATAAAGATACCATGTACCAATGCTAGCAATATATAGCAGCGATTGATAAATGCATTTTATTTAAGTACAAGAAGCTAAGATAGCTGCAACACGCTTTGGACTCTAGTGTATGGGGAAGCTACGTCGCTGCGTTTATAAATTACAGCGCTTTAAAACAAACAAACCAATTTGTGTCTCGGATCTTTGATTAATGTGTTTTATTAACTATCTTACATTTTAAGCGAATAGTACTGAATAGCTTAGTTATACATTAAGATTACAGTAACAGCCTGTGAATAACCCGCTACTGGGCTAAGATCTCCTCTCCTTTTTTTGAGGAGAAAGTTTGGAGCTTAGTTCACCACGCTGCTCCAACACGGATTGGAATGGAATGTGGAATGGACATGTGATAGAATTTTAGTTAAATTAGATTGCAAATGCAGATTTCCTCACGATGTTTTCCTTCACCGTCGAGCACGACATGAACTATAAACACAAATTAAGCACATGAAAATTCCGTGGTGCTTATTCAGGTTCGAACCAACGATCTTCGGTTAAGATTCACGCGTTCGAACCACTGGACCATCTCGGCTTTACATTAAGATTAAACAATTGAAATCGATACTGGCATAAATATTTGTTTATTTGCACTGAATCGATTGTCACAAATGGTTTAAACTTGTCCCGATTTCCCGCCCGACCGACCCTGTCTTGACAATCGGGAGTTTAATGGAGTTAGCGCTTAGGTTTGTTCTACACTAAAATTAACTTTGGAAACTATATCGCGCTATTTTATAAATTGTTTTGATTGTAATAATAATGCTTGGAGGACCCCTCCTTCTCCATGTTGGTGGTACGTGTGGATCTGGTTCGTCAGAGTCGGGTCTACGTGTGCCTCTACAGATCCCATAATGGTGACTTGGAGACAAGCCGACTCTTTGACCATCTTAGTCGGGTGGCAGATGCTGCGCAAGAGCAGTTTCCTAACGCGGAATTGGTGTTTTTGGGGGATTTTAATGCTCACCATGAATCATGGTTGAAATCCCTCAAAACTGACCATGCTGGAAGGACTGCTCATGCTTTTGCTCTCACACATGACTTGACCCAACTGGTTGATCAGCCCACCAGGATCCCAGACATTGATGGGCAAGCGCCTTCTCTACTGGACCTTCTGCTGACTTCTCACCCGGTGGAATATCAGGTTGTGGTTCAAGCTCCACTTGGTTCTTCGGATCACAGCCTCATATCTACCAAAGTGCCACAGGCCAAGCTGCCGCCACCAGCGGTATGCAAACGTCGCGTTTGGCACTACAAGTCGGCAGATTGGGACGGTATGCGCGATTACTATGCGTCAGTCCCTTGGAAGGAACGTTGCTTCAGTGGGAATGACCCGACAGCTAGTGCCGCTGCTGTTGCTGGCGAGATCATGTTGGGAATGGAATACTACATTCCTAGCTCAGATCTCGACAGTAGGGGTGCGCGTAACCGTTGGTTCACTCGCGAATGTGCCGACGCTGTATCATCTAAGCAGGCGGCATATCGCGAGTGGATCAATGGCTGCATTAGCGGGGCATCTAACATTGACTCACTGAAAGCAATCTACAATAAAAACTCCAAGTCCTGTAGGAAGGCTTACACGAGAGCGGATGCACAGCGCATTGTACAGATTGGTCATGACCTTATTTCACATCCTAGGGGCTCCCGTAGCTTCTGGCGTCTGACCAAGTCTGTGCAAAACAATTTCTGCCAACCTTCGCTGCCACCGCTCAGAAGTCCGGACGGATGGCTAGCTCACAGTCCGCAAGAGAAAGCTGATCTCCTGGCTAAACTCTTTGCCGACAACTCCGTCATCGATGATTGTAGTGCTCTGCCACCAATAATACCTTCTTGTGGCCACACGATGCCTGACATCAAAATCAGGCAGCGTGATGTGCGTGCGGAGCTGCAATCACTTGATGTACGGAAAGCTAGCGGTCCCGATGGAATACCAGCCATAGTGCTGAAGAAGTGCGCGGCGGAGCTGTCTCCCGTGTTAACGCGCCTGTTCCAACTGTCTCTTTCTTCGGGATGTGTGCCGGAGGCTTGGAGAAGAGCTAATGTGCAAGCGGTTCCCAAAAAAGGGGATCGGTCTGACCCGGCAAATTATCGGCCAATAGCTATCACCTCAGTACTTTGTAAGGTGATGGAACGGATTCTAAACAACCAACTGATCCATTACTTAGAAGATCACTGTTTAATTAATGATCGTCAGTACGGATTTCGACCAAAACGGTCTACAGGTGATCTTCTAGCGTACGTAACACACCTCTGGGGTGAAGCTATCGACAAACATGGGGAATCATTGGCTGTCAGCCTCGATATCTCCAAGGCTTTCGACAGGGTCTGGCACAGAAGTCTTCTCTCCAAGCTGCCGGCATATGGTCTGCCTGCTCAGCTTTGCACCTGGATTGCCAGCTTCCTACACAAGCGCAGCCTTCGTGTTTTAGTTGATGGTTGCGCTTCACAATTCTATGTAGTGAATGCTGGGGTCCCCCAGGGATCTGTGCTATCTCCCACTCTGTTTCTTTTGCATATCAATGATATGCTCTCTCTCGGGAACATTCATTGCTATGCAGACGATAGTACAGTGCATGGTGGATACCACGGACGCGCAGTGGCTGGGCGAGCGGAAATTAGGGAGAGGCGGGAGGATCTTGTCATTGAACTCAATAGGACGTTAGAGCTTATCGCCAAATGGGGCTCAGATAATCTTGTTGAGTTTAATGCCAAGAAAACACAGGTATGCGCTCTCACAGCAAAAAAGTCACCATTTTCCCCTTTTCCCTCCCTCTGTGGCACTCCGCTGGTGATACAAAGCAAAATCGCCATGCTGGGGATGGACGTTCGCTGCGACCTTAGTCCAAGGGATTACATCGAGGCTGTAATAAAAACAGCCTCACGGAAACTCGGAGTTCTGAACAAGGTGCGGCGTTTTTTCACGCCTCAACAACTGTGCCTGCTGTACAAAACACAGGTACGGTCTTGCGTTGAATATTGCTCGCACCTTTGGGATGGCTCCGCTAAGTACCTACTTGAGGCCTTGGACCGGTTGCAGCGACGTGCGGTCCGCATTATTGGCGACGTAAAGGTCACTAACACCCTCGAGCCTTTACAATTGCGTCGAGAGATAGCTGCGCTGAGCGCTTTCTATCGACTGTATCACGGCGAGTGTTCCGAGGAATTATTTTCCCTAATTCCTGCTTCCCCCTTCCTTCACAAGTCTACGCGTGCTGGCTCTCGATGTCACCGACTAACTGTGACATCAATTCCATCGCGCACAAAGAAATTTGGCAACTTCTTTCTTTGTCGCACTTCCAAGAAATGGAATTCCTTACCAGCACACGTATTCCCCTCCTCTTACGACCCGGGTTCCTTCAAACGAGGCGTGAAGAGGCATCTTGCGGGCCGGCAAGGCGAGGGCGGCTAGTGCAGAACCTTCTTCCCGACTGTACTGGCCGTCCTCGCGTTTGGACTCTACTACCACTTAACATCAGGTGGAGTAGAGTCATTTGCCCTCCCGGGTAATATAAAAAAAAAAAAAAAAAATAATGACAGTTACAACAATTGTTAATAGATATTCATCGCTTACAAAATTTGTTCGTTCTAAATTCAATCAAAACCCATAATTGCTGTTTAAGATTTATATTTAACCAGCGTCTTAGCTTATATTTAATCTTCCTGGTTTTTCGTAATTAACAACACAATACGTTGGTCTATTGTATATTACTTTTCTTCTTTACCATTTAGTGCATTACATTACATAAATTTTAATTCCATAAAAACGTATAGACATATAAGGCGTAATAAATTTCAATAGATTTAATATAAAATCAGTGCTCTCAATCGTTAATGTGGTAACAAGCCGGATGAGAATATATTATATTAAAAATATAAATGAAACTTAGGGCACATTACTTTATATTATTTGCTGAGAAATAAGTATAATTGATTACTAATATTTTAAATTATTTATTTTACGCTATATTAACGAATGATTTGGTTTCGCAATACATTTTGTCTCTCGTTCTCTTACATACAGAACTTAAACCAAACGTTAACGCCTCACCAAGTAAACGCATATTATCACTGGCCAGCATTATCGGCCATACTTATAAACGTTGCTCAGCAACTGCATAATTAAACAGTGATTTCTCCCTTTCTGACATTGATTTGACATTTGAAAGAAAAAGATAGCATTATTTAACTAATCACTCGCTTGGCAACGTTTATAAGGCTGTATATTGTTAGTGAATTGTTACCTTAAATTCTACTAACAAACAGCTCAAACTTGGAGCCTTTAACACCTTAAATACAAGATTATAAATTGACTTATTGTACTAAAACTATGTATAACGTTTCAACGAGGTTATTGTTTAACAAATTGAGTTAAAGGTACATATAAATTTGAAGGAGTTTGATCAGAAATTAAATTATATTGATACGCAAAGGATCTAAGAATCAATACAAGCTGTATCAACTTAAGATATAATAAAATAGCTTCAGGATACAATATTTATTTTAGATAGTCTTATGACAGGCTTACAAAGAATGATCCTTAAATATTGAATATGTTTGCACTCACACTACATTATCTACAGTACATTTGACCTTGAGATTGGCTGCCGTGACAGAAATTCGATCAGGAAAACCCACTTTATTCCACGAAAAACATAGTGATGTTTACATTAACAATAATTTGAAACCTTAAGAGGCGACTAAGGGATATCATCTGGTGGTAGGATGATAAACATCCGCCTGGCTTGTTACCACCGTACGCATGGTGAAAATCTCGTGAAGTGGCTTGCAGCCGCGTTTCGAGGTCAGCCAGCGTACAGCCAGTGCCCGAGCGAGCATTGCCGCGATGGGTGTTGGTCCAGTGGAGACGGCTGCTGAACCAATGCCGGGGGAAACACGCCTCCACACTTTGCCCATCCCTATCGTGGCAATACGTCGCTCGCTTCACGTCTCTTTACGAGGCGTGAAGAGGCATCTTGCGGGCCGGCAAGGCGAGGGCGGCTAGTGCAGAATCTTCTTCCCGACTGTACTGGCCGTCCTCGCGTTTGGACTCTACTACCACTTAACATCAGGTGGAGTAGAGTCATTTGCCCACCCGGGAAATATAAAAAAAAAAAAAAAAAAAATTAATGAAACAAAGTCTAGAACAAAAAAATAGTAAATTAAAGTGTATATATTTTACTTGAAGAACAAAAATAAACTTATGATTTAAATTAAAATGTAACAGGACTTAATGAAAGCGAACGCCACCTGACCTTTGTGCCCATCTTAATTAAGAGTTTCCTAATTAAAAACTGAAATGGCTGAAGTAACGTACTAACGAACCACAAGTATAAGAAGTCACCTAAATAAGTAAGTAGCTACTGTACAAGTCGTGAACATGTAATAAGAATACTAATATAAATGACGTTAGTATCGATGTCATAATGACGTCAGCAACAGTAACAGCTTGTTAATGTCTCACTGCTGGGCTAAGGTCTCTTCTCCCTTTTGAGGAGAAGGTTTGAAGCTCTTTCCACCACGCCCCAATGCGGTTTGGTAGAATACACATGTGGCAGAATTTCAATGAAATTACACACATGCAGGTTTTCTCACGATGTTTTCCTTCACACGAGATGAATTATAAACACAAATTATCACATCGGTTAAGATTTACGCGTTCTAACCATCTCGGCTTTTTCTTAGTGTAATGACGTCATTAAATCGCAATTCAGATTAACTGAGGAAAAAATAAGTTAGCCCTTCTGTAACTAGTGAAGGCAATAAGCCCCGTGTAGTGTTAATCGAAATGTTTCAACTGCAAACAGTATAACATCATTTAGTATAAGAGACGAATATTTGTGCCGTTCCATTAAATTAAGCGTATTCCACTGTAGATTCGATCCTTAATATTGTTTCCCTGGCATGATAACCAATGTCAGTAAGATTGCAGAGGGTTCATTAAGAGGAAGGAACAGTGTTGGTGGAAAAAACACTCTTCATAATATTACAAAGAGATCCGTCACGAAAAAGTCCCATCTGAACTCCTTGGATCAGAAAGCCCGATATAAAAATACACTAACCAATCAACTCTACTATTGTTATAACTTCATGTAATGTCTAACTAATTAAACTTTATTAAATTAACTTTATTTATAAAAGAACCTACAACAAAATCTTTCAAATATTTTTTATATTATACATTATTGAGCCTTAGATTACACTTAAGATTAAAAAATCGTGGTTTTTTTTTAAGAAAGCCATACATCCGCTCCAAGACAAAATATTAGATTTTAAAATCCATCAAAGCCTTCACATGTGCCAAGTGTATATTTAAAAACAAACAGTAATATTAAAAGCATTTTATTAATTCTAACATTATATAGATGATAACAAACGCTTAGTTAAGGTGTTCGTTATTTCTTATGCAGGATATATAATTTAATTAATATTTTTTTCATCCCAAACGCTTTACGTTTATCTTCAAACTGTTAAATAACTCAAATTAAATCATAATATTTCTTGAATTAAAATATCGCTATTTAGTTCTTTCCAACGTGAAAAATATACCAAATAAAATTGGCGTAGTTGGTAGATACTTGCCTTTCACGCCTAGGGTTGTAGGTTCGATTCCTACCCAGAACAGACCTTTGTTTGCATGAACATGTCTGTTTGTACTGAGTCTGGTTGTAATTATCTATATCAGTATTTATTTATAAAAGAAAAGTAGTATATCAGTTATCTGGTTTTAATAGACCAAGCTCTGCTTAGTTTGGATGGCCGTGTGTAAATAATGTCCCAGAATATTATTACAACTAAATAAACACCACACCAATACATCATATAAAGAAAAAAATCTATACCAATATTGACTGACACCAAAGATCACGTAAAATAAAACGCTCATTCACAGACTCATCGGTCTCTATGGCAGATGATCCACAATGTTTGAAATGCAACAGGTTATGAAGGGTTTAGAGATAATCCCCGATGTGACAAATGAAAGGAAAACGAGCCAGTTATTGTTTGAACTTGTATTTTTTGAGATTATAATGATTTGAAAATGTCGGTGCTATTTGTTTATTAACTTTTTTTTTTATTTTGCTCAGAGATTTATAATCTTCAATTAAATTGTTTTGAAACCATACTAGCTAACCGTCCTGACTTCAAACGGGTAGACTAAGCGTCATGTAGAAACAGTTTATTGTAGAAACTTTTATATCAAATTACATATAACTCTATTGGATTACTCGACGTACGCCAGTAAAGCTTCAAGACGGCACCATTTTTTCCAACAATATTTCAGTCAATTTAAACAAAATCGTAATTAATTATACATGTAAACCTTTCTTATGAATCACTCCGTCCATTGGTGAAAACCGTATCAAAATCCGTTCGGCAATTAGGTTATCCCGTACAGACAGACAGACGCACTATCCGGACTTTGTTTTAGTGATAGTGTAAAAAAGAAACTGTTATTTTACTTTCCATATCTTATTTATTTTGAGTCACCGCTAATATTGCCACTACAAATATATATAATTATATAACAACAAAATAAAACATGACTTAAATCGATACTTTTAAATCTTGGTAGAAACGCTATTTCAGTAATAGAATAAGTAATAAAATGAAGTTGTAAAAATCGCTTTAAACGGCTTTTTACCGGATTAAACATGAAAAACCGTAAATTACATCAGTTTCTATAACCATTTGTAGAAAAACATTTTCTCGTTTGATTCATAATAAGTCGGTCGTCCAGACCGATTTCAGCCACGGCGGCCAATCTCAAGAGAGATTAGGCAACTACGCAGGAGATATTATAGTGCACAAGTGCAGATGCACTGTGCTGATATACTACATATACTACTTGTCTTTTGTAAATACATACATATAGATAATTACACATAGACTCAGGACAAACAGACATGTTTATACAGACAAATATCTGTTTAAAAATGCTAATGAAGATGAAGTATTTTGATTTTATTGTTGTAAGGAAAAAAGTTCAGGATACTTTTTTTCAATAAGTAGGCGGACAGGCATGTTGTCTACCCGACTGTATGTTGGTCACCATCATACATATCATAAAAACTGTTAACCATTCCTTACATTGTGCGACACCAACCTTTGAAACTTACATGTCATGTCCCTTGTGCCTGTAGTTACACTGGCTCACTAGATATATGCTATAAAAATAAAAAATATAGACTACAAAGGGAGAAATTCTAATGACAATACATTGCTTTGGTATTGGCTTAAATTATTTTTAAGATTGGGATAACATCCAGTCAAACTGAAACTGGATAAATCGCAGCTTCTTTACGCGTTAAAGTCATCAATTCGTTTAATACAAAACTAAATATATTTATAATAATTTGAGAATTTTCTAGAAACTTCCGCGACTGTAACGCGCGTACAATCTCTATTTAAAAAATAAATATCTGAAGAAATATAAAAATGCCACAAAAAACGTTATCAGAAAACATACATCTTGTTCGTTTCGATTGGGGGTTTTTAACTCCAAGCAAATAAAAGTGTGGAACATTTTACAATTCCTCGTCCAATTTATGGGCCTTTAAACTGGTCCGCTTTAGACAGTCTCACAAGCGTTTGCTTTTAAACTACTTTTACTTTGCACTTTAAAAGGCGGTAAATCCGAACTCAATGAAAATTGTTGTCCAAACGGCAATTAACTTAAATCTATTTAACTTATATTTACGAAATAATGAAAAGATCAAATGTTTTTTCCCGTTGCTTGGTTCCGTATGATTTCGTTATTATAGCCGTACACAATTATTATAAAAACATTGTTAACTATTATTTTTATTGTCATTATCCTCAATTTCATTTCATCAACTTTCACAACGATATAATATGTTATATACATTATTATATATTATATATGTATTATTATGCCCAGACAATGTTTCCACAATGACATTTAAAATAAATTTATTCTATAATGTAAAACACAGTTTTTTTTTATTTGTAGGCCGTACGGATGGTCGCTATTACATATAGAAATTGGCGCTGCGATATTAACCATTCCTTATATTGTTAATCGTTAATGCGCTTCGAACCTTGAAAATTAAGATTTTATGTCCCTTGTGCCTGTAGAGACACTGGTTTACTCACCTTTCGAACCGGTACACAAAATATGATGAGTGGGTGTTACCTACCATCTGGGTATGCAACAAGATTGGATCTTGCAAAAGGACCCACTGTTGTAAAAAACGCTATCACCAAGTAATTTATGAAAAGGGAGAGGAGGCCTTAGCCCAGCTGTGGGACATTAACAGGTTGTTACTGTACTGTACTGAACCCTAAAAATGAGAAGCTATTTCAGTATACACATGAAACAAAATAGTTTTCCCATAAAGTTTAAAATCCGGTCAACACGAGACAGTGCAGCGGTTCTCAAACTACTCTTTCTTTTTATCCATAGTTTAAAGTCCAATAAATCCGGATACCCGGATGAATGGCGACCCAATTCTCCGATATTTTTCTTTGTTATTGCACCCTTATTAAGCCGAAGGGTCTCGATTATTGTGAATCTCTTTTAATAATATCGTTATATGATATGATTATTGTATTATCTCGAATTACCTATTATAATAAATAATAAAAAGATGTTTAAAAATCGAATACATTAATAACTAGCTCATGCCCGTGTTTTCGTCCGCGTGAAAGTCGGTTTTTTATAATATATCAAAAAACAAAATTGCCTTTTTCGACAAATAGATTCAAGGTACAAACAGTACAGACATGGATTCCATTGCTTTATTATATATATAGAAGATGAATTTAAATTTTTTCACTGTCATCCTAATGAAAAAAGCCTGAATGTTACTTTAAGCTGAGCTTAATCAATGTTTTAAAACAAGGCCGGTCAGTTGTTTTAGAGATTACAAAAATTAAAAAAAAAAACATTTTTGCGTTCTGTTTCCCTTTTTGTATCGCCCACAGTCATTTTTATATAAATATATTCAATGAACAGACACACGATTTCTACTGTTTTATATGTTTCTTCCGATAATATTTCTATCAAAGCGTTGAAAAATGTAATATTTTACACATATAGACAATATTGATAGTTATTTGTTTAGAAAGCAATAATAATAAATATATAAATTACTTATTTCCTCCATTCTATTGTACAAGGTTGAGAACTTCCTTTATATTTATATATACTATTTTCCAACCCCTAGGGGTGGGCGTGTTCGGTATGATATTTTCTTTACCCCCGACATATGCAAAATTTCATGTTGATCGGTTGAGTAGTTATTAAGAGAAAGCGTAACAAACAAATAAATAAACAAACAAGCCCCCTTTCGCATTTATAATATACGTAAGGATATATATTTTTAGGGTATAATATAATATGAGTTATTTCTTACACCGTTGCCTGGAAGAGATCGCTATGTAGCGATAAGGTCGCCAAAGTTATATGCTACTCTCATTTAAATTGTATCCATGTTTTGTAATATTTTTTGTGATGTATAAAGTAAAGTATAATAATAATTCTTCTAGAAATAAAAAGGTCGAATCAAAAAAAAGGTAGTGATTCGGAAAAATATAACGACAAAAAACTGATCAATTAATTTTTTGTATTACATATATAACATACGAACAAAACACTTCATACAATATAATATATTATTATTTAATAATAGATATTGTAAAGCATTTCGATGAACAAATTGACGCTGTCGTAACATAATATAATATGTTGATGCTAAATAGACAATCCCACTGAGAATATCGGATCGTAACAAGGATTTCCCAAGAGCAGCCTTATGAAACATTATAGCGAGTTAAGCGGAGCAAAGAACAATATTTGAAGTCTTCAGCAAGGAGGTTACAAGCATAAAAATATTATATTCAACACATAATGATATTTATTTATTTAATACTCTATTTTGCAAATCAATGATAAAACGAAATCATGTCAAAAAAGTGCTAGAAGAAGATATGAAAATAATCTTTTGTCTTTGTATAAAATTCCTTTGATGTTCAATTCTCGTTAACGATAGTGGCTAAATTTTCCATCGAACAAGGTTGACGGTAAGGAACGTATGTATTTCTGTTTTTTTTTTATTCTAAGCGTTAAGTAGACAAACAATTTGGCTCACCTGATTGTATGGTCACCAGCGCCAATGGAACACTGTAAGAAACACTGAAGAACGAGAAGAACTAAAGAGCACTAAGAAATTTTATAAATTGTATCGTCAATGTGCCAAAAACCAAAAACCTTCAGAACAAAAATATTATGTCCCTTGTACCTGTAATAACGCTAACCCACGCATCATTTAAACCAGACCACTAAATATACTGTTTAGCAAATTAGTGAGGAGTGCCATTACAATGAATTTTCTCAAACTCCCTATACACAGTCCTCAGGTGAAGCTAATAAAGCTTAGTAAATAAAGACCTACGGAATAAGCTACGGAATTTTGTACTTTATTTTGATAAGTTACGCAACTGTTTGGGCAAGTTTCAAATTCCTGATTTAGGATATAAGATTCCATCGAATGATAGTTAGACATGATATCTGACTCCTTAGTCTTCTTTTTTCGCTATAAAACGCATTTACGCGTTTCCACCACATGAAGTGGATGTACTAGCTGGCGCCTGTTCAATGCACCGGAATACCCACTAAAAAACAAGCGGTAACTTCACCGTCTCTTCAGTTGACACCACGGTATCGCTTTCACATACTGCCGTCACGCTGCGCCAGGTTTGAATCTTAAATCATAAAAATCAAAAGTTCCTGCGATTTTATGTCAAATGTTTCTCGACAGGCCAGATCTAAAAACTAGTTATGTATACATCTGTCTTGGAAAGCACTTAAACTTACTCCTGCGCATAATCTCTCACCGGTCGTCCAGTTCACAAGATTTAATTGAAGTTCAGTCAAGAAAACATTACTATTAATGTCATTAAATTTAATTTAACTTTGAATTATATTTAGACAATCAGAAAATATTCTTTTTTTATTTTCGATTTCCAATAATATTTTCGTATTCAATTTATTCTTAACTATTAAGTGAATTTAACGTCGTCTGCATTTACCCAAAGCATATAATTTTCGTTGTTCGGTTGCTGAACACCAACTCACTAAGTGGCAATATGTCAATATTAACTAACTTCAACAATTCCCGGGACAATTTCGCATGCAACAAGTACGCTGACATTAAAATCACATCAACCACCACAAGCTTACGTCTTACATCGTATCAATTTATTACTTCGCCCGAAAACATTCTATTTTCAAAAATTATTTTCACAGGTTTAATGTAAATAAAATTACTTAAAGTTTTCTTATATTAATTCTCAGAGAGTCATCAGGACGATATGCCGGCTCTAACACAACTGTAAAGAATTTAAGTGCAGGACCAATGGATTTACGTAATTTCCGAGGCGCAAATATTGCTTGCTAACTTCCAGGCCCCGGGCTGCTACTGAGAACCAATAACGATCTAGTATACTGCAGTGCTATTCATTCATTGCGTAGTCACTTCGTAATTAACTCCTGCATGATTGATAACAGATACGGTAACAAATACGGTAATTCGATGCACGGTTCCTTTGAACTTTATAATCACTGTCTATGTCGCATGTGTCGCATGTCACTTTATAACATTTTACGATCATATTCTGCAATGAAAGACATTCTTTTTATTTATTTATATTTGTACCTATATATAATTATGTTATATATATAATCAAATACCGGTCGTATATGAAGGATTAAATACAGAAGGCTCTATAAATAGTTCTTATATTTCACTATACTGCATTATTTTCGCGTAGATTTAGTTAAACGCGTATTTGGCGTAATCTTTTCGGGTTATTCAGTTTATTTCAGTGGAACGAATACTCGAGATGAGAAGCGTGCTGAGATCTTATCCCGCCGGTTACTTTTTATTGCGACACGTATCGTTGGCGATGATGGGGTTTAAACATACGGAACGGAGATCTGTAACTAAAGTTCGAGTTTTATAATAAAACGACGTTACTGAATATAGTTGACAGGATTTAGTAGACATATTTTTTATGAAATAGATAGTCGTACTGGTAAATGAGCCACCCGAAGGTTTGTGGTCACCACCACGCATAAACATCGACACCATAAGAAACATTACCTATTACATTGCCAATGCGCCACCAACCTTTGCCTTTAGTTACTCTGACTCACTCACCGTTCAAACTAGAACACAACAATACTAAGTATTGCTGTTTGGCGTTAGATTATCTGTTGAGTAGATGGTAACTACACCAAATAAAACTTATTAGAAGTAATACGTTATTGGTAGCAAAGAGATAAAAGTACTAATACAAATTTTAAACAAAACAGAGAAACCAATGATAGTGTGTTCAAATCTGGATTAGCATATTTTTCAGTTGCTTCAAAATATAAAATATCACATTCTGTACATGATATTGTATTAATTAATAAAGTATTATTATATTTTGTTTTAGAATAAAAATTATATATGGGTTGTGATACAATGGTCATTCCTATTAATCTACAAATGTCGTATTTAAAGTTATTATTAAGTAATTTATAAATTAACTAACTGCTAGCATTCTTCGCAGTCACGTTTTGTACAGTAACTATTTTTAATTTCTACTTATATCTATTTAAGGCTTCAAATAAATAATATATTATAATGAGTAATAGTTACATCACAAACATATAACTGCCTCGTTTACAATTGCTATATCATGTCGTATGTTTCCAAAATGAAGAGCTCGCATGCAGAATGGTTTGAATGTACACTACAACTGTTTAACGTTTTAAATGTAGAGGTATATCTTCACCCTCTTTTATTTTTAAGTAGGATAAGCCCATACGTGAATGTTTATTTAAAAATTAACAATTTTGGCTTCAGTTCAGTGTTAATACTTAATATATTACAGTTTCGCGACAAACCATTTTCAATACGTTATTGTTAACATAAGCATGAAATTCACGCTTTTTTTATTATGACAACAATAAATTCTACGAATATATGCGATTTCTGGTATGTTATACGTACATTGGCTTAGTAGCTTTTTCAGTTAGGTATTACACAAAATATCTCACTCTGCTAGGCTAAAGCCTCCTCTCCAGTCTTGAGGAGAAGGTTTGGAGCTTATTCCACCACGCGACTCAAATGCGGTTTAGTGGAATACACATGTGGCAGAATTTCAGAGAATTAAACATGCATATGTTTATGATTTCCAAACGATGTTTTCCTTCACCGTCAAGCATGAGATGAATTATAAACACAAATTAAGCACATAAATCTAAATGCTTGCCCGGGTTCGAACCCACGATCTTCGTTTAAGGTTCACGTGTTCTAACTAACTAAACTAACTGTTCCGTTTTCCTTTTCTTTAATTTAATTATTGACTATTGGTATAAAAGTTAACAATTAAGTTTGGTTTTCACATAACAATATATGTTAACATCATATCGGTTCGATTTCGATGTGAAAAAATATAGATTAGTCAAAGTTGACTTGAAATTGAATCAGGAACGTATCGTAATCGTTATAATTTAGTAGAATTCATCCCCTAGCTAAGCAGGCCTCAATGATTGTATCAGGGGACGCCCTCAACTCCACTTCCAATGCACCATACACAGAAAATATTGAATTTTACTTGCACAGAACCTCAATGCCACGTTTTTGTGTCGAAAGTGTTCTGTCTTCTAAGAAAAACATAATATTTCAAATACATATTTCTAGATAGTTCTCTGTAAAATGTAATAGAAATCGACAATGATGGCGGAAACAGGATGAACAGATGTCGCGATCACACTTCCGGCGACAGTTGCATTGTGTCTCCGTTTAAAAGAGACATGACAACATAATATAATAGAATAAATAATATAAAACGTGTATAAAATATGAATACATACAAATTTTATATATAGCTAAATGTTGGAATATATAACAGAACACAAATTCCTAACTATTATATTAAGCCTGAGGTCGCCTTTTAAATTACTAAAATCGAAATAGTAATATTGATTAAAATTTATACATATGTAGAGGTGAGGTATGGCGGAGGTAAAATGAATATAATATATAATAATAATAATACTCTCCCGGCCGATTTCGGCCACGGCGACCGCTTCAACTCCTTGCCTGTCGATCGTGTGTTCGCATGTGGCTTATGTAGCCAATCTTCTTACTGATGATCCTCGCGCATAGCGGGCATGTGAGCACTCCATTGATATAATTGTAGTTGATTACCGCGGGTGGTCGGGCTTTCAACTGGTCGCGTCTAGCATCAAGCTCAGCAAGGCGACTCACTTCAATTTATTTTTTATTCTGTAACGCCGACCACGAAATTGAAGGATGCGAAGGCAGCCGTGGTTACTACCCTCAAAAATAAAATGGTTGGGAAGAGCTTTTGTTTAGGGCACCTTTTCTAGCCCCCTCCCCGGCTGAGCGGGGAAAGCAGTGCCTCCCTAAATAGGGCTGCTTTGTCACTCCAGATGCTGCCGGGTTTACTCTGTCTCCCCTATGCAGAGCAAAAGCGACCACGGTGTTACACACCCCCAGAGCCGCCCATGTGCAGGCCTCAGACAAAGCCCGGATTGCATCAAACCGGACCTCTCTACCTTGACCCATCGCCACAGGACTTTATTGGTATCGGAGTCCATATACGGAAGCAGTCAGTTACGCAGGAGATATTTCAGTGCACAAGCGTACGCGCAAAACGCAGGTGCACACCCTCGTCTTCCCCTTCCTTGATCCAGTGGAACGGAAAACCGCTACGACTGGAGGAAGGATCCGATGATGTGTCTGGCCGACAGTAACTGTGCGCCTTCTACTGTCGCCCTAGGCCGTCCACCTTGCCTAGCTACCTCGCCAGTTCCGTCAAGCCCGAGTGCATATCTGCGTTGGGTTGCCTTCCCCGCCGAGGCAGACTTTATGCATTAAGCGGGAAGGATCCGCTTGTAGGTCCACCATTCTGGCAAACCCCCCTCAACCAGGTTTAGCCCGCGAGCCAACGCGGTTACCAGGGTGTGGCCGCTGCATGCACTACAGCTTCTTGGAGCCACTGGTGAGAGATTGCAGAAAGCCTGTGATTAGCGAAGCCACACCGCCCATTTTGGGCTGGCTGGTGAAGCCCCGAAAGTATTCACACTAGGCTCCCCACTACACCCCTAAATAGCCCCTAAATGAATATATTATTACATAGGATGCATGACGTTTATTGTACGTGTTCACGGTTTGATATTGCGACTCCTTTTTATACAATAGTACTGCGTTATATATACAAAGTGTGTCCCTACACATAGTCTATCGCCAAGCAGTAATATTTAGTATTGTTTTGTTTCGATTTGAAGAGCCAGTGTAAAAAAAAACAAGCACAAGAGACCTATCTTAGTTCCCAAGGTTTTTAAGGTCTCATGCCATTTGCCAGTCTGCCTACCTATTTTAAATAAAATAATATAAAAATATTGTTCTTATAAGTATTAAGTCACACACAGATTGGTTGCTTTATATATAATAAAATAATATATTTATTTCTCTTTTTTATAATTTCATACAATAAATGATGCCA
This sequence comes from Nymphalis urticae, assembly GCA_905147175.2. Lineage (NCBI taxonomy): Eukaryota > Metazoa > Arthropoda > Insecta > Lepidoptera > Nymphalidae > Nymphalis > Nymphalis urticae. Next base: position 8,629,096 of record LR990004.1, on the reverse strand, counting down.
TATTTTACTTCGACTAGCATTAAATTGTTAAGTGTAATGCTATTGAATAAATAAATTTCAATTCCACTTAGAAAACGTTCAAAAATCGTAAATTGTGATATTTAAAAAAAACGTTAAGGAATATATATACTAAAGGATATTACGAGACCAATGACTTTTTAGATGATTTCACAATATGGGATTTCAAATAAAAAAAATACAATTCCATTATATTTTATATATTTTTTATATAATTCCCCGGGTGTATATATAATAAATGACCACTCCATTTGATGGTAAGTAGTAATTGAGTCCAAACGAATTATAAAATTCAATTATTGTATAAAAACTATATTTGTATTTTTTAGATTGAAAATTTCCTAAATTGAACAACAACAAACGAACAAGCGCTTGACCATTGACTTAGCTGATCTTAAACATAGTCACGGTTTAGGATATAGCGCGCCTGCCCAAAAGGAACCCGTTTACCCTGGATTTAAAGACACCAACATTTTCCCCCCGAGTTTCTGTTACTCAGGTCTGAGGTGTTTATTTCCAAACCGGTAGTAGAATAACCATAAATAAGTAAGTGTAATACTTGTAATACTGTTTTGAATAAAGATTTTTGACTTGGACTTTATATTGTGTATTATGATAGTAATCTTATAAATGCACAAACCATGATTGACCCAATTAGTTTTCTTTTTAATTTTTCATCGTTTTCTTTTAAAACAATTACTTAATACTTTCTATTCTATAGATTTTTTTTACTTCCCTTTAAGTTTCATGATTGTTGGTGAGAACCTAGATTATAAGTAAAATATAATTCTTATTATAGTTTCATAACAATACTGTCCACTGCACTGCTTATTGAAGCTGCGTAAATCAAATCAATTCATGTCTATTCGTATTGTACGGGTACATTAGTGCTGGGACTTATTTAAGAATATCGATAATAATATAATTATATTAATGAGATTCATTTACTTATTTAAATATATTTATTAACTTATTGTTGTGTTGTATATGTATGTATTTAAGCTTTGTAACGATTTGTTAAAAGGTTGTCAATTATTCTAATGATAAAATGCAAAAATGTTTACATATGGAAGTAAATAAACAATAAAAATAACTTATGCCCTGGAAAGGAGATTTCATATAATACGAAAATTATTAATTCTAAAATAGAATAATTAAGTTTAGTATTATTGGCTTTTACCCATAAATCATCAGTTTCATCCATTCCTTGCAAAATGACGTTCCTTCCAGTTTACAAATAAAGTGGCAAACGTGGGACCAGCGAACGCATCTGGCCTAGCCTAAAATTTGAAATTCGCTACGCATTTAGCTTTTGGCCTTTGATGGCTGACCAACTCAAAAATTGAGGACATCTACCATATTAATAGAGTCGTTGAAACTCTCAATTGTCATTTCATCTGATCGACCCTTTTGTCAATTTTAAGGTCAACGTAATTATGTATTTAATTTAGATTATTTAAATAAATTTCGCAAAATGCCTGCGAACCAAAACATTTAATTCGAACAAAATAATATTATATTCAATATAGTAACTATACTACAGTTATTTCGTCCACCAATTTCTACGGGCGATGATGACCATCGGCTAGCCCACTTACCAATCCGCCAACTTATAAGAAAACCAAAAACTATAATGTTAAAACCTTTTTTAAATACGAAACAATGTTTGTTTTATTTTTTTATTTGAACATGTTATTTCGATAATCTAATCCAATTCACGTCACTAACAATGTAGATATAAGCCTAAAATTGTGTTCGTATCAGCAACGGTTATCGACAAGCTATTTAATAATACCCTTTGTCGACTCTGGTCACTTCCCTATTCTCAAACTCACAAAGGGAACAAGCATCGAATATCGAACTAATATCTACATAATATACTGTTTTATTCATTTCATTTTGAACCTTATATTAATAGTGATAAGGGTTATAGAAATAATTACCTTTTCAATAATAGGATGTAAGTTGAAACTTTATGCCTATTATTATAATAGTTTTGCAAGTTAATTCTAAAGATTATTTTAATAAGTTTTTTAGTATATACGTACATTTCAAGTGAGAGTGTATTCATTACGATAATTAAAAAAAAACATTTTCGTTTTCTGTTACTCGTTTCCTATCGACTACACTCGTCTCTTGATATATTTTTTCAATTTACAGACACACAGTTTCTACTGCTTTATTATGTGTATAGACAAGATGGCCTCGTTGGTCTAGTTGCTAGACATAAGGCCGCAGATCCGGAGGTCCTGAGTTCGAATCAGTCAGGCCAATAAAAAGTTATTTATTTTTTCTGACGAAGCCCTTTTCTCTGTAGCAGCCCGGACTCTGGAAGTTGGATGTGTGTATACTCCCACCTTGGAAAGCACGTAAAGCCGTTAATCTTAACTTTTTCCTGTCGTGTCGGGATGCCATCCCATCGGATTATGAGAGTAAAGAAATAGAGAGTTCACCGGTATTTGCGCACACACTTGTGCACAATAATATATCCTGCGCAGTTGGCTAATCTCTCTTAGGACTTGCCGCCGTGGCTGAAATCAGTCAGGAGGATCAACACTAAGGTTACCAAAATCAGTTACCATCAGGAAAACGTCAACGGCTGGACAAAGGTCTACATATAATATGTATATAATTGAATGATAAAGTGTTTTTGTAAACGCACTTGCATTAACTTTGTTAACATAATCCATAACAATATATGTTTTTAAACAAAATATATCTATATGACTTTATATATAACAATTTATGTTGCCCATCGAGCTATATATAAACAATACAAAACGTTAACGATTCGATTAAATCGCTACCTCCATGAATACGCTTCCGATAACAATGTATCGTTGTTAAATAACAAAATCTCGAATAATTTATACATTCCCCGCGATGTTTATCGAAAATATTTTTAAAGGCAGCTCTTTACAAAATTTACTATTTCATTTTTAAATTCCGAACCGCATATATATATTTTTTTAAATCTTTTTTACACACCAGTATTCTCATTAAATTTATACGTTTAATGTTATAAACATAAACATTTACCAATGAAATATTACCCTAATTAAATAGTTGAATCCAAATTCAAATTGACGGAACAAATAAAAGATTAGTCATATAGTTAATTATGAACTATTTAAGGCAAAGGGAATAATCCGTTACAATAAATACAAACTTTTTTTTACAGTCGATCTCCGATTTATTATATGCTCAAGTCCAAAAGTAAAGAGAGATAAATATAATATGTTAGAATTATCTTAACATTTAAAACATATTTATTTATTTATTTATTTATTTATTTATAACAACCAATTATTAATATTTATTTTTATTCTTGACACCGAATAAGCCATGTTAGCTTGTATGGGTCCTGCTTAAGCATAGACACACAAACATATATAATAAACACACACACACACACACACACATCAAACATAATAAAAAAGTATAACATTAATATATACTTATTTAAGTCTGAAATAAATAAATCTTATAATTGAATAATATAATATAAGATAATTGAATAGAATATAAGGAAAATATTTAAAATATTATAATGATTAACCAACATCAATAACTGCTGTAACAATATTGCAATTCTTTATTAATTGCTTGCTCTTGTTACATTGCAGTTATGCTTGAAAAATAGTTCAACTCAGACCAAAATTCATCGATACAAGAATCACTCGGTTTACAATATTTAAATTTTTCAAATTTGTGATACCCAAACTTGACTTTACACTCCAGATAACATAAGTTCTCTGCCAAATTTAAATATCGAATATAACGATGCATAAAATTGATTTGATAAATATTAGTTACCATTTCGAAATAGAGTCAATTCAAACTTGTTATTAATCTCGAATCAACTGGAATCGTCTTTGTTGTTCGAATAAACATCCAATGTGTTCGTACAATCTACGTCACAATCGATCGACGATTGTCGTCACACATCAAAGACGGTAAACAATTTCGTTTGAAGCTGTTATATATTCGATCAGTTATATTTACAATCTCAATACGAGTTATACTATATTTACGAACTCGATAAGAAATTGCTACGAATTTTTTTTTGCTCACTGTGTCCTGCTTACTTAGCAGCAAAATTGGAAATACCATGGAGGTAATCATATATCTTGCTGGATGGGACAGTTAATAATTTTTTTAATAACAAATTATATGAAAATGATAATATTTTTTGAATTACCGTGTTCTTTATGACGGATAAATTTCATAGTGATGTAATATGAATAGAAGAAAATGCTATTTCTTTCTAATATTTTTATTTTGATAAATGGTCTTCACTTTGGTTACGACTTTAATGTCTAACGACGGAGATTTGTTTGTATTATGTTAATAAAAGTAAATATTTAATTAAGCGATTTTAGATCTAAAATCCACTTTGCGTCAAACTGTTTATGTTTCTATCTTTTAACAGGGATTTTAATAGAGATCTCTTACCAATATGGTGAACAAAATATCAACTTACCTTTATAAAATAAGTTTTTGTAGATAGCTAATAAGCCTTCTGTAAATGATTATCTCAGAACAAAAATCGCCAGTTTGCATACCTAAAATAATAAAAAATATGTTGTAAGAATAATTACTGCTTTTTTTTCATTACAAAAAAAAACACATATTTTCAAACTGTCAAACTGACGATACGTAGTCACCCCGCATTAATATTGGCGCCATAAGATATGTAAACTATTGTATCATCGCCAATGAGTCACCAATCTAAACATCAAAGATTTAATTGAAGATTTATGACCCTAGCAACTATACACATTGCAACTGGATATATAGTAACATCAAATCAAAATAATCAACTTTTATAACCTATAACCAATAACTTGCCTCAAGTGTGAAGAAGATAACACAGCCATATTTATTAAAACAACTGGTGATAGGTGATGGTTTTGTGCAAGCTCGTTTGGGTAGGTACCATCCACTCGTCAGATATTCTACCGCAAAACAGCAGTACTTAGTATTGTTGTGTTCCGGTTTGAAGAATGAGTGAGCCAGAGTCACTCATCTCTCAGCCGAAAGACGTCCACTGCTGGACAAAGGCCTTCCCGAAGGATATCCATTTTTGCCGGTCTTGCGCTGCCCGCATCCAACGGCTTCTTGCGACTCTTTCTATATCGTCGGTCCACCTTGTAGGGGGCCTGCCAACGCTGTGTCTTTCAGTTCGTAGTCGCCACTCGAGAACCTTTCCGTCCCAGTGGCCGTCAGTTCTACGAGCGATGTGCCCCGCCCATTGCCACTTTAATTTAGCAATTCTTCGGGCTATGTAGATTACTTTGGTTCGCCTGCGGATTTCATCATTTCTAATTTTATCACGCAGAGAAACTTCGAACATAGACCTCTCCATTGCTCTTTGGGTGACTTTAAGCATTCTTATGAGGCCCATAATGAGCGACCACGTCTCTAATCCGTAAGTCATCACTAGCAACACATACTGGTCGAAGACTTTCGACTTGAGACACTGCGGTAATTTGGATAAGAAGATATCGTGTAGCTTCTCGAACGCTGCCCAGCCGAGTTGGATTCGGCGATTGACTTCTTTCTCAAAGTTGGACCTACCTAGTTGGATGGTCTGACCATAGGTACCTGGTCTGTATAGGACCTGAGGTAAACATAGTTTTCTACAACTTCGAGTGCAGAATTTCCAACCTTGACTTGAGTGGGTGCAACATGGATGTTTGACATGATTTTCGTCTTAACCATGTTCATTTTAAGACCCACTTATTGGGAGATCCTGCTAAGGTCATCTAGCATAGTGCCGAGGTCTTCCAAGGTCTCAACCATAATCATGATGTCGTCGGCAAATCGAAGATGAGTTGTCAGCAATCGAAGCTTGAAAACATCTTCCAATGCAGCGGTAAAGCAGTTTCGGAGATATAACGTCTCTGCAATTGGATAGGTTTTGAATTCCGATCCTGGAGTCGGATTGACATGATGGCGTTCTCATACAAGCACTTAAACACCTTGATTTACCGGTAATCGATTTGGCACCTTTAAGGGACCTCAGCACGGCCCAGGTTTCGATCGAATCAAAGGCTGTCTCATAGTCCACAAACGCTAAGCAAAGTGGCTGATCTACTCCGCTATAAATACTCCTCGGTCTTCTGTATAACTTGCCGCAGCGTACGTATGTGGTCTATGGTGCTAAAACCTTTTCGGAAAACGGCTTGTCCCGAACAAGCCGGTTTCCGAAAAGCCTGGCTGGAAGTCGTCAAGCCTTCGCTCGAGACGATTAGTTGTTTTAGAGTTGCTCGAGAGCCATTCTAATCTCGGAAAGACTGACTTTGAAATCTGTCTGTTGAGCAGCCGATAACTGGCTGCATCAGCTGGGGACGTCAGAATCATTTTCCGTCTTTCCTCCATAAGCCGTAATTTAGAGGCTGAGATCTTTTTGGTTGCTTATGTACGGCTGGTCTTGAAGGTCTCGTTAGGCAATCGAATCAGTTTTAGAGTTCGAGCTGAAGGACTTCGGGATTTCGGATTTGGAGAAGTGTTGGTCGGAGCGTAGACTTCATTAGTCGGGATCTTTGGAGTTTGACATTGAGATTCAATGAGCCTCTTACTAGTCTGTGATCGCTCCCGGTTTTAACTGCATTGATCACAGGACGTCATTAAATATTTTTGTTGCGTTCTCCAATTCCATGTGGTCCTTTAACTCTTCCCCGAATCGTTGCCCAGCTTCGCGTCTAAGTCCCCCATTATAACAGTGAAATGAGTCTTATTGGTATGTAAGGCTCTAGATAAATCCTCATAAATGACCTCAGCTTCGTCATTGGAGTGTGTCGGCGCGTATACCTGTATGACCTTCAAAGAATAACGTTTGGTAATTCTAAGTATAAGGTACGCCACCCTAGTTGACACGCTCTCGATTTTCACAACGTTGTTAACGAGGGACTTGTGGACTATGTACCCGACACCACCTTGGGACAGTTGCTCCCCCTCCCAGAAATAGAGAAGGTTATTCTTCCTCAGTGCAGCAGTGTACGCATGTTATATGTTGCCAGGGCCAGTCTTCGGTGTTAGTAACACGAAATCTGCCGGGGATTCTTAGCACTCCCTGCCCCGCCGTTACCACAGCTGTTACCAAGGCTGGAAATAGCAGGGCTGCCGGGGACTAGGAGCCGTGGTTTGATTGTAATTATCATTGGGAAGAAGCCAGTGTAATTACAGGCAAAAGGGACATAATGTCTTATTTCCCAAGGTTGGTGGTGCATTGGCGGTGTAAGCGATGGTTAACATTTTTTACAATGCCAATGTCTATGGGCGTTAGTAACCACTTATTATCAGGTGGCCCATTTGCCGTAGGTATTACAATATTTAACAAACTCTATATGTATTCCCGTAACATACGCAATTGAATAAGTTGCTAGGCAGAAAAAAACTATTTATCAATGTATCGGCTTGCATCTCCACGTTTATTTCTCAAACAAGATTAATTATAACGATCCGACATTTGACGTTGGCTTTGATTGGGTATCGGTTTTATTTTTTAAATGTACATCTCTTTTTATTGGCTTATAAATCACCTTATATGTCAGAAATTTTTTGGTGATTGGTCACTTTACCCAAGAATATTGACAATAGTCTAAAAATTTAGTTTTTAATTTGATGTAACTAATTACTGTGGGCATTCTCAATCCACGTGCTTATTCGATATTTAAAATATTGTTCTTCATCAAAGTTTTTTTATAACTTTCTATTTGTATATAATTAACAAAGAAATAATTAGGGTGACGACAAAAAAAATCAATTTTTTTTCTGTACTTTATATATAAGTAGAACTAATTACAAAAATATAAAATTAGCTTTGAGTTTTTTTTTGTACTTTTCGTCCGTAATTACGCATTTATTTCATAAATTCTCAAACATTAAAAACAGACGTAGTCTTTACAACATCAGACTAATTAAAGATAAAATTTCCAGAAACATTCATTATTTTAATGAATAATGCGGTAAACTGTTAAAATTATGAAACGGAACGCGGCCTGTGTTCCTTTGTAATATTTAAGCCTGCGTGTAATACATATACAATAATTATATTGTTAATTTTTTTATTTTAAATATCATACTGGGTATTTGCTCTGGCGTTGTAAGTAAACTGTTTTGATCAGAAATTTAATAAAATTAGGACACTTTAAAAAAAATCTTTTTTTAATATCATAGGTAGAAGAATCGTCCAAAAGCCGCCTGATGGTAAGTAGTTACCACCGCCCATAAACATTGGTGCTATAAGAAATATTTACTATCCCTTACGCTAATGAAAGCTAGGTCGAAATAAGTGTAACATTTCGACATTCAGGACACTTTTGGGGTTACATAGTTATGTGCAGTAAGCGCGTTGTGTAGGAGATAGACTTCACGTCACCGACATGCTAATGTTATTTATTTATTTAAAAACTTTTTGCCCAGCACATTGTGTAGTATGACAAAAGGCGGACTTAATGCCTAAAGGCATTCTCTACCAGTCAACCTTTAGGCTAAGCTAAGGAAATTCGTGAAGGCGGTAATTAATAATCAAAAATATACATACATACAAATATAACAACCACAAAGAAATTAAAAAACAGAGCTATATATAACACATATGAATAATATGCATTATAGTTGTCAAAGATGAAGAAGATCTCTCTGACAAGATATCCTCACGGAGACGAGTCTTGAAAGTAAGTTTTGAGGGGGCATTCCTTATATGCTCAGGTACTTTGTTCCATAATCGGACAGCTTGAACGGAGTAAGAATTAGATGTTAATATAATGAAATCTTTAGAATCTAATGAAGTACAAATAATTTATGTATATACTAACAGTTACTTTATTTAAATTAAGCTGTATTCATATGTTGTACCGAGTTTGCGACATATTGTGTATTTTGATGAATAAAAAGCTATATAATAAAAATGGATAGAATTATTACTTAGAGTGCCAATAGATATGGAAATTGGACAAATATATTTAACAGTTCCAAGTTTTCACTTGTATTTGTTGTATCTTTAATATATATACGACGCGTTAATAAGAAAATAAGTCTATAAACTGACTACGGCAAAAAGGAGATCAGAAAAGTATTCACGTCTAACGTTCTCATTTGCGAACTATTAAATATTTGTCATTTTATATCAATTTTAAATCGAAGTCTTCTTGTGTATATTTGCTATGTATTCCGACACACGTTAAAGGGGATTGCTTGGGATACTATTTTAAGAATATCATTTATATTTGTAAAAATACAATACCTTCAAAATTTAAGGAAATTATAATTTAATACAATGTAATTCTGCATTTGTTATTGGATAACAGTTAGTAAAGGCTAAAAATGCATTGCTTACACCTGATAATCATTACACACATTCGGATTTTTTTCTGACTATAGCTGTCCTTGTCGTGCCTAAACAGATTGGTCATTGTTGCCAAACAATATTTAGGCAACCTACATATTGTTTGAAACATACATAGACATGTTGATATTGACAGGATATCCGTGATCGTATACCAATAAACTACTCTCATAACGAATTATTTATCGAATAATGATAAGTTGTTAAGAAGTTATACGGGAACAGATGAAAATACATAAAAACTTATCACTCCGTTTTGGTAAATATTGTCCTGTCCAATCAAATTAAGGGCATAGTATAAATACTACAATAGTGACCACTGTAATAATTTTCAATGGTAGCTCGTTTAATAACTTCTACATTATAAAGTTGATTAATATTCAATTTATTTTAATAACGACGTGAATTTTCCATTCTCATGTGAAATAATTTACTTTTAAAATATCCATTGTTATTAAGTATGCGGTAATAACGCTAGATACCGATTTATGGTCGCGAAATAATTAACGAGTTGTGGACCAAGAAATTATAATGAGATTTTTTATATGAATACTTCAGAAATGTAATTTGAATAAGTCTGTGGGTGATTTTAACGTAATTACAAATATATTAAGCTTAAGCGCGTGTTTGTGTTGTGCTGATCTCTATAAGTCCTATTTGAATTAAGATAGCTATAGATAGTTATAAGCCATGAAGGTTGGAAGACGAGAATCTTACAACAAAAAGCAATGATTCAAAGTGTTGTTGAAAATTCATCGTTTGTGGTACTTAGGATAAGTGACTCAATATTTTTAATTAAAGGTATTTGGTACGGTTGTGTACGCTTTTACAACAGGTTCTAAGAAAACGTTCAAAAATATTCAATTGTGAAATTTAAAGGAATCGTTAAGGAACGCTTGTTAAAGGATATTACACATCCGATGACTTTTCAAATGATTTTAGTTTTATAGATGATATTTTGGGAATGAATCGCTCGATCGATCCAGGATATAACATATTTTTAAAAAAAGATTTCAATATCAATTTATATATATATATATAATTATTCTGCTATTATTGTATATTACTTATAATTTTAAAGGATGAGATAAAAAAAGAGTTTCTTTCGCCGGTTCTTCTCAGGTCTGGGGTGTTTATTTCCGAACCGGTGGTAGATTTATGACAATCAATAAGTAAGCGTACCGCTTCTATATTGAATTAAGATTTTTAACTTTTTGACTTTGACTTTTGACTTGATTTGTTTGATTAAAACCTCAAACTTTTTCCCAAAATAACTAATAGCCTTAAACTCACACTTCTAGAATACTGGCTGAAAAAAGTAATTGCAATGAACAAACATTTATCACGAAGACGTAAATTAAAACCATGCTACTTATAAAAGTTTTAAGTTGTTCCAAAGTTTTATATGATCGAGTGGCTCATTTTAGGCAATTTGACTACCCGTTCTCAAAGTTCGTCAGTCTTCCTGTCTCAGCCACACTCATGCTGAATAATGGTTACATAATTAACGTCTTCATAACTTTCTGTTTTCTTTGAAAATATTAAAATTTACGTATGGTTTTACTTTGATATTTCATTCTTGAAGTTGGAATATAATTATTATGATTATTTTATTATAATATTATTATAAACATATATAATTAACCAAAAGGTGGATATAATCGTTATTGTATTTTAGGTTAACTTAATAAGACTGTTATATATATATATATATATTAGCGGACTGGCAAATGGGCCACCTGATGGAAGTAAGTTGTGGTGACACAGCCCATAGACATTGGCTGTCTAAGAATCATTCCTTACGTCGGACAATGCGCCACGAACCTTGGGAACCAAAGATCTTACATATAAACATTGTGCCTAGTGCGAGTTTTTTTTACTTATTCAATGGCATTGACTAGATGGCGCTGTTTTTATTCCATATAAATCGCAGTCGCACTAGACACACTGAATTCTCTATTTCATTATCAATTTGACATTCGAAAAAATAAGACACATAATTGTTTAATTAATCACCGCCTAAAAAACATTTGACTTTCTTGTGCCTGTGGTTACACTGGCTTACGCACCCTCGGCGGTATAATATGTAATGAGTGCTTATCTAGACGGGCTTGCACAAAGTCCTACCACCGACATTCGGTGTTCACTTTTCTTTTTGTCAATTAGGTGATATTTTCAAAAGCTTCACGTTCTAGCCTTATGTTATGCGCGTAGTTTTATCAGACGATATATAACCATTTTCTATGTTAACTTCGGTTATTATACTAATGGAAATGTTTAACTATATAAACTATAACTGCAATTGTTATATGTCAACTGGAGTTGAGACATTACATTGTAAACAAAATGTCATTGACCCTGAATTGCAAATTGCAGACAAAGAACACGAAGGAGTCAAGTGATAAATAAACTCTAAGAATAGGATTCTTAAGGTAATAGGGCCCTGATTACAAATTCTGTTCGCGTAGCGATGTAGTTAATTGAAAAGTCGAGATGCAACAGGTGTTTGAATTAAAGCACTACGAGTAAGCTGTCTTCAAGTTAAATTGTATCATTTTAAGCTATGGCGTTGTATCCATATCAATATTTATTTTTAAAATACAGTATCAGCATGTAAATACTGGGCTAAGTTCATCTCTCTTCTTGATATACTTTAAAGGTTTTCCCGCCGCCGTTTACATTTTCAAATGCAGCTTGCTAAATACACATGTGGCAGAATTTCACGACACATGCAGATAAACATTCCCCATGGTGTTTTCCTACACCTGAGTTGCACCTTTACTCAAACGTATGTGTCTCGAGACATCTCTCACCCAGTAAACGTAGTGGCACTTTTAATTATCGTTTTTTATCGTAGTCAATGTTTACTCGACGTGTCTTCTTTCGTAAGCAATCGTTGCGTAATGTTGTTTTTAAATTGAAATTGCAACTAATATATTTCAAAAGAATAACGGGACTATATGTTTTCTTATTTTGAATTTATAATAAAATAAAATACCAAAGGTTATTCTTTTTTTTTTATAGAAAAGGAAGGCGGACGAGCATACGGGCCACCTGATGGTAAGTGGTCACCAAACGCCCTTAGACATTGGCACTGTAAGAAATGTTAACCATCGCTTACATCGCCAACCTTGAGACCTAAGATTTTATGTCCCTTGTGCCCGTAATTACACTGGCTCACTCACCCTGCAAACCGGAACACAACAATACCAAATTCTGCTGTTTTGCGGTATAATATCTGATGAGTGGGTGATACCTACCCAAAAGAGCCTGCACAAAGCTCTACCATTCTTATGTGTGACGCCATATTGTGTGGTGTACAAAATGGCAACAAGGAGATCGCCGCGAGCGCGTTGTCTCGCAAGTCCCGCAACCAATTAGCATGCTAGCTAAACAGCTGATTCTAGCCGTGAGCATCATTAGAATACCATTTCTAAAAATAATATTCTATATTTTAAAGCACTTGAAAGTACGTGTTAACTTTTATATCAGAAAATAAAATTTATGTAAATATAATATTATTTTTATTATAAAACGTTATGTCAATTTTAAACTCCGAACCAACAAGCTAAGATATTCGCTAACTATGTACAAAACCTAAAGGAATTATATTAAATCCCAACAAAATCCGGCATCGTTAATCCTCAAAAATATCCCTGTAACGAGAAAGCCTCTATGTAATATACCGCGAAATACAGGTTGAACGAAATTAATTTTCTTACCTTGTAAAACTCCCCGCGAGTTCGTGTAAACTTCATGCCTCGTAAAAAGCTTATAGTTTAATTAATAATAACTCCGTGTAAGAATTTTGTAATATAAATTGTATGACTAAGTTGCTTGTGAAGTCTTAACAACTAGGGCTATATTACAAGCATAACTATAACGTTCGTTCATCTGATATTGTTCTTACAACAAAACTTTTCGTTTTGGTTTTTAAATTAATTAAATTTAAAGTGACAACCAGTACCACTGCTGGGTGTACCACTGCTGGGTGTTAATTATAGTTTTCGTGTAAAGAAAAGATTAGGAGCTTATCCACCACGCTGTTCCAATGCGGACTGATGGATATACATGACAGATTTTCATTAAACACATTCCTCACGATGCTTTCGTTCACCGCCGAGCACGTGTACTTACCACTGAGCCATCCGGATTCATCAATGTTTAGGCCGTATATCATTTAGTAAATACGTGTGTATTAAACAAATTATGTTCTCCTGAAAAACTCAATACAATTTTTCATACTCGATAAGATGTTTGATCCCAGTACCTCGAGATCTACAGCCTTATGAACTAGCTCCTTTTTTCCTACATGTACGTAGGTGTTCGTTACTGTTGTGCACACAGCCTAGCATTAAATAGTTGAATAAATTAATTAACCTGTTCGTGTTTGTGTTCCTTAATCACACATCAAGATTTATTTTTATATATATATTTGTAGATGGGTAGGTATGTAAAGTTTGAATGAAAACTATTTAATTTCTGTGAAATAGTGTTTCATTGATAATTTAATTTACTTTCTTGGCTGTCGATAAATAGAAGATTCGGTTTGGTTTAGCATTCTAGTAAAACAGACTGAGTTATTGCGTGGAATTATAGTTTTATTGCATTTTCCGAGTGTGGAGATCCGTGACCGAGGTATTAATATTAAGTATGAGCAATGCCTGCATTATGAGCTTATTAATGTGTATTAAGACATTAATGGGTATTCATGGAATATCCCATCGGGTCAACAACTAGTATGCATAAAAATGAAACAAAAAACAAACATTACAATTTTTGTTTGCAAACGATCAAAACACTTTGTAATTATCATAAGTCTGGTTATAATCTGTGATTTGTGGACTGCAGTTACAAGCTGCTCGATAAATAATACTTAGCATCATAGCTTAAGCCCAGTAAGCCCAGGATGGAAAAGACGTCAAGACCCATCTGACAAGGGTCCTCGGCTCACGATCTGCACAAACAACGCGAATTCACTGGAATTCATAATTCCCTATTATATTAGCAAGGGAATTTATAATTACGTACGATCTTGCAAAAGAAAACAACTTAAATTTACGAAACTCACAAACGATTTTCACTCTTAAATTAAGGTAAATAAAAAAGAGAATTCCTCATTTATTTTTCGATGTGTATGAATAAATTTGTTTTATTCGCTCGGCATTACAAATGCTTTCTGCCGCTTACAACATAAAGGTGTGCTTGTTCTTGACGACATTGCCATTATATGAAAGTATTTCTCATCAGGTTGATTTTTTTATAACTTTGAGATAAATTACAGTTCTTCAGCTTTGAACGTGGTCTTACTTTCATAAAACATGGATGATATAACTATTTAAAGGAATTCACTTTGATGTTTGACCTTGACGTTAAATTGAAGCGTAACGTTTATAAAAATACTCACAATTTGTAATATTTATTTATTATATATACAAAGGTGTTGACTACTTACCATTACGCCCACTTGCCCGTTTGCCAACCGATTTAATAAAACAAATAAATAATATCAAACAGATAAATGAGAAGTCGACTTAAGTTTCGAATCTAAAGTAATTGCCAAAAATACAATAGTATCAGTTTCAGCAAAATCAACTTCGTTTAATGTAAACATTTCAAATAAATTATATAAAGTAAATGATATATAAATAAGGAGCCGAGATACGAGTAGTATAGTGGAACGGGTACATAGATTTAAGCCGGAGATCGAGGGTTCAAGCCCGCCTGGGCCACCTGATGTTAAGTGGTCATCCATAGACATTGGCGGTACCACCCATAGACATT
Source organism: Nymphalis urticae (assembly GCA_905147175.2). NCBI lineage: Eukaryota > Metazoa > Arthropoda > Insecta > Lepidoptera > Nymphalidae > Nymphalis > Nymphalis urticae. The sequence goes on along the minus strand of LR990004.1, from coordinate 8,613,939 downwards.
GGCGATGTAAGTAATATTAACCATTCCTTAAATCGCCAATGCGCTACCAACCTTGGGAACGAAGATGTTATGTCCCTCGTGCCTGTAATTAGACTAGCTTACTCATTCTTCAAACCGGAATTCATTATTGCTGTTTAGCGGTAGAATATCTGATGAGTGGGTGGTACTTACCCAAACGGGCTTGCAAAGCCCTATCACCTATAAAACTTGGTGCTAGTAATGTTATCAAACTGTTGTTTGTTAGTGTTACTATTACGTACAAACTAAACAATATGCATTTTGTTTCGTATTTAAAACTTATAATGAAACTATTAATAAATCGATCAAAAATTAGTACTTATATTTTAGGTCGGTAAGTATTTATGAAATCCTAAGTAACAAAAAGTAAAATTTATACATAATTTGTAAATATAATTGATCATTCAAATAGGTATATAAAATTTTTAAGATGCAGTTAATTTGAAATTTTAGACAGACATTTTAATTTTATATGGATATAATATTTACATATCATTTAATCAAGACTCAATGAATGAGTAAAAAAATTATTTATCACCATATATTCAGCTTCCCTAAATTATTTTTTGTAAAATCATTGATCATTCATACGTATCTTCATTATTCCGGACGGAGGTCAGCGTGGGTGGTCCGAAACTGGTAATGAATAGATCACAAATCCCACGGGAAATATAATATTGACTCACCTGTTGCGCAAACATAAGACACGGCTATAGGATTGTCTTTGACGCATATCTTTGTAAATTTATGTATTATATGTATTATGTACAACGTATTTCATATTTTATACAATAATTGTGAAATAATCTTATTTAGATGTAATCAATCAATCTCGGCAAGGGTTCTAACGATTTGGCTCAAATTGCCATTTGCGTGCCAAGTTTATCTAGATAGGTATCTTCAAAAACACAATTTGTCTCAAAAAGGTACATCTAATTAATAAAAATTGGTATCGAGGTACTTATAATATTATAAGTAAAATATAATTACGAAAAAGGAACTAATTGTGAATTTTTTAATATATATTTGTTTACTTGTAAAATCATGACACTTAAATGTTTATTTATTAAAAACTAGCGCTTTACTTTACTTTCTCTGGCGGCATAATTCAGAATTGCCAATTAGTGCTACTTTGTAAAGTGAATCCGTATGCTTATTTTGATTTTGCTAGCCCTACAAGTTTAGGCGGTGGATTTTTATGTCACTCACTCCGTCATTTATTCTTTTTATTTAGTTTTTTTTTTATAGAATAGGAAGGCGGACGAGCATATGGGCCACCTGATGGTAAGTGGTCACCAACGCCCTTAGACATTGGCGTTGTAAGAAATGTCAACCATCGCTTACAGAGCCAATGCGCCACCAACCTTAGGCACTAAGATCTTATGTCCTTTGTGCCTGTCATTACACTGGCTCACTCACTCTTCAAAGCAGAACACAACAATATCAAGTACTGCTGTTTTGCGGTAGAATATCTCATGAGTGGATGGTACTTACCCAGACGAGCTTGCACAAAGCCCTACCACCAGTAGTTTTCTTTGATTCTGTAATACCTAATTTGTCCTGTTCTAAGAAGTGCAAGAAGCGGTCTTATCTGTCTTTTATTTGTAAAATAAACCTAACCTTACACCTCTTAGCCCTCACTCCTAAGCACACGCCAAAATCAGGGGTTAAAACTAGTATAATATTTCATATATTTATAAAGAAATAGGGAATTCAGTGCCACAGAGTATAAAAGAACAAAGTTTGAAGCGTTGGAATTCTAATCGAGAACTGAAGATGAAATGTCGAAGTTTCTACAACTATTCTTGAGCGGAATTATTATAAATGAATATATTATAAGCTGTTTTCTTAAGAATTTCTACTAGGAATTTATAATTGAATTTTCATATTCTAAATTTCTGTTTATAATTGTGTTCGCCAGTGATGGGCAGCTGGTCATAATTACCATACAAGTACTATTTGTCGTATTCATTTGTCTTAACTCTACTGAGCTCAGCGTCCTCTTCTAAGAGTCTTAAAACGGTAACAAATAAAACCTTTTCGGTGCCCTTCTATAAAATTTATTGGTTGGAGTCCCTCAAGGGAAAGTTAGGTTAGACTATAAATATAAGATTTTACACTTTTTTTTAAATAACCAAATGATTTGGAAGTGTCCCAAGACATCCTATTTGAATTTGTATTTTTTTACATATTACGAAGGTAAGATGGAGAAAGATGATAATGATAAGCGGTTTTATAAACATCCGCATTATAAAAAACTCAATCAATACCTACAAAATGAATTCTTCTATTCTTCCTTGTATTTTTTTATTATAAAGTAATCAAATCGAAAGACTAAGACCAGTGTGTGTTGCCAGTCACTCATGGAACAGAGATATTATCGCTTCCTATGCGCCATATAATGAGGCTCAAGGATGCTCAGAGAGCAATGGAGAGCTGGTCTTGGAGTTTTCCTTCGAGATAAAAAATTATGAATTTCCGAATTTAATTGAGGGTGGTGAAAAGCCGCTGGATGCAGGAACCCGAAGACCTGCCTACATGAAGATTCTTGAGGAAGGCGTTTATCCAGCATTGGACGTCTTCCAGATGAGATGATGATTATGATAAAATTTTATTGGCTCACTCCTCCTTAAAACCAAAATACAGCAACCCAAGTATTCCGTAGCTTATTTACTATACCAGCTTTATATAGAAGCTAGGTTATAAATCCCATGACATATTATACTTTATTTAAGCAAGCTTAAAAGCTTTGAATACTCACTTTACAAAATCAGAGTTGGTTGCAATTTAAATGATACCTAATAGAAAGGGCAAGAAACTCAGTAGTTTTTGTTGTTCTGATAATTACATTACAGGTAACGAAAAAACTACCCTTATTTATAATCCCTACATTTCGATCGTTTATAAGACTTTTATTTTTTCTTTTATAGTATTCACCCGCGGCTTTGCCCACTTGTTAAGGAGTAGATCAGGCATTAGGCAAAAAGCCTGTCTTTGCTTGGAGTTCAAGCTTGCTTAATATCAAATGTCATCAAAATCATTTCAGTGGTATGGCCTTGAAGGCGTAACAGATGGACAGAGTTCCTTCGCGTTTATAATATTAGTATAGATGTATGTTTTTCACGTCCTTCTTACGAATTATGCAGAGTAATAATACGCAATTCATCACCAAGAGATGTTTAAGGTTTTAACTTGTCAAGCGAAAGTATTTTCGTATTAATTAATCTTTAACGGTACGTTTTAAGCTTATATTATCCCCGTTTAAATTTAAATACACGATATTTACAATATACATATACATAGATTATGCCGAGATGGCCTAGTGGTTAGAACGCGTGAATCTTAACAGATGATCGTGGGTTCAAACCCGGGCAAGCACCACTGAACTTTCATGTGCTTAATTTTTGTTTATAATTCATCTCGTGCTTGACGGTGAAGGAAAACATCCTGAGGAAACCTGTATGTGTCTAATTTCATTGAAATTCTGCCACATGTGTATTCTACCAACCCGCATTGGAGCAGCGTGGTGGAATAAGCTCCAAACCTTCTCCTCAAAAGGGAGAGGAGGCCTTAGCCCAGCAGTGGGACATTAACAGGCTGTTACTGTTACTGTTATATACATAGATACTTATATCACGTAGATATTGTGATAGCAATATATACGATATACCATAAAATTGAAATAGTATTTAAAAAAGCATAAAAATATAGAATGCTAGTAAATTTGTATACATTTACTGCCAACCATATAAATGTAGGTTGGTATACATATTATTCAATAAAAAATATTTTATGGACATAAATCAAGCCTGCAAATGTCCCACGGCTGAGCTAAAGCATCTTCTTAAGAAATCCTAAAGCTTATTCCACCACGGCGCTACAATGCGGTTCGGTGAATACATATTAGATAGATATTTATCCGACATCATAACCTCGCGATGTTTATTTAATAACGGAGCACGAGATGAATTATAAACATAAGCACTTAAAAAACTCAAAGGGTGTCTGCACAAATTTAAACCCACAATCAACGGTGTACACTCACGTATTCTAACATTTTTTATCTTGTATTTATATCTACACAGATATACCTTTGGTATATTACGGTAACAGCCTGTAAATATCCCACTGCTGGGCTAAGGCCTCTTCTCCCTTTTTGAGGAGAAGGCTTTGGAGCTTATTCCACCACTCCGCTCCAATGCGGATTGGTGGAATACACATGTGGCAGAATTTCAGTGAAATTAGACAATGAAGATTTGTTTTCCTTCACCAAAAAGCACGAGATGAATTATAATCACAAATTAAGCACATGAAAAACTTCAGTGGTGCTTGCCCGGGTTTGAATCCACGATCATCGGTTAAGATTCACGCGTTCTTACCACTGGGCCATCTCGGCTTACCTTTGGTGTATATTATATTTAATTAGTTTTAATGTTATTCTAACTGCATATTTATTACCGGACAGCATCACAATATACGTTTCGAGGTTTGAAAAGTATTTTTTATAAAATAGGTAGACGGAGGAGCATATTGGACACCTGATGATAAATAATCACCAACGCGTATAGAAATTGTCGATATAAAAAATATTAACCATACTTACATCACCCATGTGCCACGAACCTTGGAAACGAAGATGTCCCTTGTGCCTGTAATTACACTGGCTCACTCATCCTGCAATACAAACCCCTACCGCCAGTAATAATTCAATTAATTTGCAATATAAGAATAAAAATTTAATTCTATATTAACAATATTCCCAAAAACATAATCCCAAGTCCCAACTTGTCCAACGATACAGATTTATGTTCGTGTTTGCTATAAATATTTTGCTTTTTATGCTTTGAATTGAACGTAAGCTTTCAATACAAAAGCGACGGATTTTAAACTTAAGTCTTTTATCAGCTTACTTTTAAGGTTTCAGGTCTCAAATCATGTTATATATCGTCATATCTTATAAATTTTACTTAGCGGCTGTTCAATAATAATGATTTATCTCTTTCTGTCTTTATTATTTTGACATTAGAGAGAGGAAGACATAGCATTATTCAACTCGCCATCTCTTATTATTCAAACTTCTAATTGTTAAAACGTTGTTTTTTTATATAAAAAATTACTTTGATGGTAAGTGGTTACCGTCAGTTTCAATGTGGTACACGCACTTTTTATACCATCAATATATCACCAACAACAGATTCTATACGTCCCTTGCGCCTGTAATGTATTACGTACGGTTCACCCAACCTTCAAACCAGTAGAGCTATTCTGTAAGATCAAACGGAACTCATCTCAGAAAATGTGAAATTGGCTGTAATCACGATAACATAAGGAAACCATTTTTCACAATGTATGCAAAATTTCACGACAATCGCTTGAGTAGTTAAGACGTGAAAGATTAACAAATAAACAAACTGACTTTCGCATCTATGATATTAGTCAATATATCAACTGCTAATTTAAAAATAAATACATATAAAATATATGGAAACGGGAATAAGACTTTGTTTTTTGATTGAAAACGATTGAGTGGAACAAAATTCACAACGTTTACTAACAATTGCGGTAACCCCATTTTCTGGCGTGTTCAACCGTTGCTTACACAATGGAAGTAATAAATATACATCAATGGCAAGAACGATTGAATGAAGAAAAGTTGGTCGACCGATTTTTATAAAGCACCCATTAATGGTACGATTAATTGTCGTATTGATTATGACATTTGATTTGATTTATTTTGTTTATTTTGTCCAGTGTGTCCAATATTAAACGGTAATTTGCTACAGTTATTTGTATTTAGAATTTCCTTATTGTTTTTAAAGTGGAAACACGCTCCATCGTCAGCTACACCTTGACATATTCGTAATTTAGATCGCGTCAAAAGCAGTATCTAAAATACACGTTAAAAATAAACGTAAAATATTCAAATTATTTATTTCTCAATTACTATAAAAAAAAAAAATTTTTTTACAACCTTTTAATTAAAATTACTGTGATAAAAGTAATATTTTATTTTATTGTAAACCGATAAAATAACTTATGTAAGTGTTTTAAGCGACTACTTTCGAGATCAAAGCCCGTTGTGTATCTGTCACTTCCTGGCCAATGGACTTTTTATAGTTAAAAAAAATTAACCACCGTCTATTATTACATTATTTTTTATTGACACTATAAATAGAAACTACTATAAATAGAAACACTATAAGTAGAAACATTAACCAACATTTGGGAACTAAGACATTATATCCCTTGTACATTGGCACACTCACCCTTCAAACCGGAACACAACAATTCAAAGTGTTTTGTCGATATAATATGTGATAAGTGGGTATTTATTTATTTATTTATTTATTTATTTATTTGGGAAACAAACAATTATGATTACACTTAATAGTAAAAAAACAAATATAAGAAAAACATAAATCAATCAAGTTTCCACTAAAAATTAATACAAACAAATGACATATTATATTAAGAATAAAAACAAAAACAGAAAGCATAAGATGCAAGTGAAACTTCTATAATTTAAATATATGACGTAAACTAAATTTAAATTCGCTAATTTTTGAGTTAAATATATCTAATTCTGTACAATGTTTGTTATAACTTTTACATGCACGTAACAAGAACATATTCTTTGAATAGTCACAGTTACAAAGGGGTACAAAAAATAAAGTTTGGTTTCTCGAGTTAAGGCGAGGACATTTAAAAAGTATATTATTAAAGAGACCCTTAGAATCAACAATGTTATGAACAATTTTGTATAAAAATATTTGGTCTCTTATACTTCTACGCATATTTAACGGAATGATACCCGAGATATTATTATTGTCAGTATTATCAGAAAGGCCACCTCTAAATCGCAAATGTTTCAAAAATTTTGACTGAATTTTTTCTATTTTGTTTACATACGTTTTATAATAAGGGTTCCAAACTGTAGAGCAATATTCCAAGATAGATCTAACATAAGCATTGAAAAGTAGAATTAAGGTAAAGCTATTTTTAAATTCCTTAGTCAATCTAAGAATAAATCCCAGCATTTGATACGCTTTAGCTATTACATAATTCATATGATAGGTAAAAGTTAGCTTCTGGTCTAAGTAAACACCCAAATCTTTAATCTCGGAAACTCTAATCAGACAGGTATTCTGCAATTTATAATCAAATAATATTGGCCTCAGTTTCCTAGTAAATGTTAGAATGTTACATTTTTTTAAATTTAAGCGTAAGAGGTTTTTATCACAGTAATTATCTAAGCTATTGAGATCATTTTGAAGTTTTAAACAATCTTGGGGCGACTTAATTATTTTGAAAATTTTCATGTCATCCGCATAAAGTAATATGTTACAATTATGAATAGATCGACTAATGTCGTTAATAAAAATATTAAATAATAATGGCCCGAGATGAGAACCCTGAGGAACACCAGAGGTAACGGGCACAAACGATGAACAAAAACCTTTAATAGAAACAGCTTGGCTACGATCCCTCAAATAAGATTCGAGCCAACGAAGCAAGTCACCGTGAATACCAACGGCAGCAAGTTTTTTTACCAACAGAGAATGAGAGATCTTATCAAAGGCTTTTGAATAGTCCGTGTACACAACATCCACCTGACCACCGCTATCCATCACTGCTGCGAGTTGATGAGTAAACTCACAAAGATTCGTTTCAGTAGATCTACCATTGACGAATCCGTGTTGCTGGTCGATGATCAGCGGTCTTAGAACGAAATATAACTGATCATATATAATTTTTTCAAATAATTTAGCTATAGTATTTAGTTTAGATATAGGTCGATAATTTTGAATGTAATGCTTATCTCCGGTCTTATAAATGGGTACAACAAATGATTGTTTCCATGCTTTGGGTATTATACCTGTACGAAGAGATAATTTAAATAAGATAAATAAAGGTAAATCTAAATTACTCCAGCAAGATTTAAGAAAAATGGGTGGAATGCCATCTGGGCCACTTCCCTTACCAATATCTAAATCCTTTAAATATTTTCTAACGGTTTCAATAGAGAGATCAATCGAACCAACAGAAGCTGCAAGAGAGCCATGACAATTATCCACTGGAAAAGAATCGTCAATACAGGTGGATTGTAAACCTGGTTCAAAAGCGGACTGAAAATAGGTATTAAACATCTGACCGATTTCATTACCGTTGGATGATCGGTCACCATTAAATAACATTACATCCGGGATATCGGCTGAAGCTTTTTTGGATTTAACAAACGACCAGAAGAACTTACTATTACGTTTAATATCATTTTCAGCACTCTCGATATATTTATTATAGCACTCCATCTGAACACGCTTTTGGCGATCCCGCAGGAGATCAAATTTATCATAGTCACTGTCTCTCGCATAAATTTTCCACTTCTTATGAAATTTTAGTTTTTCATTAGTTATTTTTATTAAAGCCTTAGTATACCAGGGAGGATACCTTAGACCATAACATTTTCTGGTAGGAACGTACTTTTTAATAATAACGCTAATAACTTGGTAGAAATTATTTAGTGCTGCTTCTATGTCATTCGTATCTATAACTTCAGACCAATCAATCTGAGCCAACTCTAAATTTATGGCATCATAATCAGCAGCACGAAAGACAGATACGATCTGAATAGGAGGGCACAGTGTAAGGGTGGCTGATGTGCGAGTCTTTATAAGTAAAGCAGGGTGATGACAGTCCTCGCTTATCAACGGTTCTTTACATTGACTGACGTTACAGTCGACATCACTGATAACCAAATCAAGAAATCTGTTATTAATATTGGGAACAACATTAAATTGATTAAAACTTGTAAATTGAAGAAAGCTATATAATGACTGAACACAAGTATCGTTAGTATTAGCATTTAAAGTATTATAAGAACTAGGTTTAGAATGGTTCCATGTAGCGGCACTAATGTTAAAATCGCCTAATATCAAAAAGTGATCATGAGGCTTATTAACATAAGCATTTGAAACAGATTCAAAGAAGTCATCAAGGACATTAGACTGATATCGGCAATGAGGAAAATAGCAACAAAGGAGTTGTAGGACACTGGCAGTAGGGCGTTTGTTTATCAGCAAAGTAACCTGTATCACATCTGCCACAGCACCAGGGAATGCAATGGGCTTAGATTCAATTACTACCAAACCACGTCTAACTGCTATAAGCACGCCTCCACCCATCCGATCCCCTCTTAATGCATAGTCACGGTCGTATCTGTATAATCTTATATCTATCTAGACGGTACACAAAGCTGTACGGATGTGTGCAAATAATTTCATCGGTGAATCCGTCGCCGACAAAAGGACATACCGATAAACTTGACAAGCAAAACATTTACATTAATAGTACTAATACATATCATTCTATTAAAAGAGCACACAGAGCTATTTTTAATACGAATAATTAATGTCAATGCATTAATTTCCACATCGTATAGAAAAACAAATGACTCGCGACAATTTAGTCGCAAGTCTTTTTTCCAATCGTCCCATGAATATCTCGCCTTATTCATTTCACTTCTTAAGCTTTCACAACATGATTGTAAATGGGGCGGCATATAATGGTGCGAATAGCGAACAAAGTGCCGTCTGAATCATTTAAAACCCTCTTTATTGTGATGTTAAAAGATTGAATAGTTACACGGTTCTATTAATTTCTACACGCCATTTTAATTTTACAAGTTGAGAGAGCAGCTTTTGAGAATGTTACAGAAAAAACAGCTACTGTTTATTTCTGTATAATTCACTGTTCTCTTGCTTTGCGAATAAATAATTACATTTTATGATAACAACAATAATAATATATAAGCATAAATTAACTTTTATGAATATAAATAATTTTACAATTTGTAAAGTCTCCCACCCACTCATGAGATATTCTACCGCAAAACAGCAGTACTTAGTATTGTTGTGATCCGGTTTGAAGGGTGAGTGAGCCAGTGTAATTACAAGGGACATAAAATCTTAGGTTCCAAGGTTGGTGGCGCATTGACGATGTAAGCGATGGTTAACATTTCTTACAGTGCCAATGTCTTAGGGCGTCGGTGACCACTTACCATCAGGTGGCGCATATGCTAGTCCGCCTTCCTATACAAAAAAAGTAAAGTAACAGCCTTTAAATCCCATTGCCAAGATAAGTACTCTTCTTAATGGGGAGAAAATTAGGAGCTTGATCTGCCACGCTGCTTTAATACGGATTGGAGGATACGAGTGACAGATTTTCATCCAAAACATGCAGGTTTCCTCACGATGTTTTCCTTCATCGCCGAGCACGAGATGAATAAGAAACGTATTAGTAATATTGAATTGTCAAGTGCTTAATTTGTGTTCCTAATTCAAATCCAACATATTCGGTTAAGATTCAGGTGTTCTAACCACTGGGGGATCTCGACAATTTGAACCACCAATCATAGAAATTATTAGGATATATATAAATAAACGCATAAATAAAACGGAGAATTTACGATAACATGTATTACAGTATGGATTGAGAGGTCGCTTGACTTATACTGTTATATATTGCTGGATGATATAAGATAAGATAAGATAAGATAAGATAAGATAAATATACTTTATTGTACACCGAAACAAAAAAAAGAAAAAATACAAGAAGTAACACAACAAAATAGAAAACACGGTACAAAAGGCGGTCTTATCACTAAAAGAGCGATCTCTTCCAGACAACCTTTGGATAGAGGACATTGAATACTCTAAGAAAGGGGTTCGGAGGTGTACACCTTTTAGGTAAATCATATATATATATATATACACAAATACACAAACATAATACATATATATACAAACATAACATATCTACATAACATACATACATACGATTAATACATGTTATATAAAACATATAAATACGTGTATAAACAAAATATTACATATGTTTTATAAATAAATTCAAATACATAAAAATACATACTTATATATAAAGTATTATTATATTTCATAAATAAAATTACAACGATTTACAATGACAAATAATAGTGTTTTAGAAGCCTCTTAAAAGCAGCAACGGATTGTGCACGTCTTATATTTATGGGCAAGGAGTTCCACAAGCGTACTGCTTGGACAGAGAAGGATTTAGTAAAAAAGGAAGAAGTATGGGAAGGAGTTTTAAGAGTAAGGTTTTGTTCGGAGCGAAGACTGCGGAAATGGGAATCACTAAGGAATTGGAAGGACTGTTTTAGATAAATAGGGGCATTGGGGTTGAATAGTATACAGTAGAGAAGAGAGAGAATGTGTGTATTCCTGCGAAGGCGGATCGGGAGCCACTCGAGCTTTTTGCGAAAATCGGAAATGTGATCATACTTGCGAAGCCCAAATATGAACCTGATGCAAAGATTTTGAATGCGCTCAAGTTTGTTCAATTGATCTTCTCTAAGATCAAGATAACAGCAATCTGCATAATCAAGAATTGGTAAAAGGATAGATTGTGCTAACGCAATTTTGGTGGGAATCGGTAAAAGGTTACGTAATCTACGTAGGGAACCAACGGCAACAAACATTTTTCTGCTTACCTCACTCATTTGTGGGTTCCAAGAAAGGGTTTTATCGAATATTATTCCCAGATTTTTAATTTTATCAGTGTAGGGGATTATGGCATTGTCAAATAAAATAGGGGATAAAAGAGAAAAATCTATTCGTGAGATTAATATTGGACTGCCAATAATAATAGATTGACACTTGAGTGGATTTATTTTGAGACCGAATGAATTGCTCCAACTTAAGATCTTTTTTAAATCTGAGTTAATTGTCTGTATTGTCAGTGGTAAATCTATTAACTTAGAGTGACAGTAAATCTGAAAATCGTCGGCATACAGGTGGTAGAGAGAAGATATATTGTGAGTTATGGAATTAATAAAAATCGAAAATAGCAGAGGTGAAAGCACTCCGCCTTGAGGCACACCGGCACTTAAAATTGACCAATCAGAATAAGAGTCCTGAACTCGGATTCTTTGTCTGCGGCCATATAGATAACAACGAAACCAGTCAATTACAGTAGGAGATATATTAAGAGAACTTAAAATAGCCAGTAATATGTCGAAATCAACAGTATTGAAGGCATTACTGAAATCCAGTAATGTCAAAACTGTAACTTCCTGGTTATCCATAGCTAATCTGATGTCATCGGTGATCTTAACTAAAGCTGTAGCCGTACTATGACAAGTTCGGAATCCCGACTGAAGTGGGTTAAATAGGTTATTTTTGGTTAGGAATAAATTAAGTTGTTGGTAAACAAGGCGCTCCAGGACTTTTGAGAGAAAAGGAAGTATGGATATAGGGCGGAAATCACTATAGGACGATGGATTAACTTTTTTCGGTAATGGGACAATTTGAGCGTCTTTCCAGGAGGAAGGATAAATACCAGTATTAATGGAATTATTAAGGATACATGTGATGACAGGAATAAGGTAATCAATGATAGGAATTATCATTTTACGGCTAATGCAGTCAGAGCCGACAGCATCAGAATTTGTAGCTAAAATATTCTTCTTAATATCACTTTCCGTTAATTGACTAAAACTAAAAGATGGGAATGCTGGAGTGGATGAAGCAGAAAGATTATTTATTGTTTTTGATTTGACAGTGCCATCGATAGCAACTGCTGACGCGAAATGATTATTGAGCTGATTAAGATCGACATTATTAAAGTTTGTATCCGACTGAGCTTTCCCAACTCCAAGAGTTTTCAGAAATTTCCAAACTTTAGAGGTATCGCCCTCCTCAACTACAGCTCTGTGAATATGCCGTCGATGTGTGTCTCTACACAGCCTGTTGCAACGATTTCGATACTTTATATATTTTTCTTTATTTGTGTCAGACGGATTAGATTTATATTTGGCTTTAGCTAAATTTTTCTTTTCTTGGAGACGTTTTATATCTGAGGTAAGCCATGGTGCCGGTAAATGTTTTATACGAATACGCCGAACAGGTGCATGTGTATCATAAAGTTTAGTTAAAAGCGAATTGAAAACACCAACCTGTTCATTAACAGTATTACCATTTAACGCCACTGACCAATCAATCTCAGCAGCATCAGCTTGCAGACGCTCTAAATCCATCCCAGCAAAATTGCGTTGCAGAAGAATTCTTGATTTTGCCTTCGGGGGTTTGATTTTATAGGATAGATATAAAAGATCATGGTAGGAAAAGGCATGCGCATCACATTGACCATGTTTTTCAACATGGTCAATAGATGACACAATGATTAAATCAAGAAGAGAAGGAACAGAATGAGGAAAACAGTGCGTAGCAGAAAGTGGCAAGATTGTCATATTCACCCCGTTGACAAGCGATGCCAGACGAGATGACCGACAATCATTTTTAAGCAGACATGTATTGAAGTCACCCATGACCACCGTATGACTGTACGAGGGTACGAATGACTCCAACAGATTTTCAAAACTTAAAAAATAATCCACATTCTGCGACGGACTATAATAAACACCTAAAAGAAGTTTAGTGTGTGATAGTGTAACATCAATGAAAAGGTGTTCTGCCTCTCCATTGGTGTGAGACTGAGAGTAGCTAATGATCGAGTATGCAATATGAGATCTGAGATATATGGCAACACCCCCGCCCGTTCGCCCTAAACGATCATTTCGGATCAGATGGAAACCAGGGAGTGAATACGTTGTAGACGGCAAACAGGGTTTAAGCCATGACTCAGATATCAATATTGCATGAAGATTTTTATTCTGGAAAGAGGATAGTAAGTCTGGATAATGTGCAGGAATACTTTGTGCATTAATATGAACTATATTAAAATTTTTTTCAACATCAGAGAAATAAGTATCAAGGGACTCGTTGACGGAATGTATACTATGGAAACTACTGTCACTGTTCGAACCATTTGAGGATAAGGAAAAAAAAGATTCACTATCAGGGCTGTCATTAAAAGCCATTGTAACTACAACTTTAAGTAAAGTATAAATAATAATAAATATGTATATAAATTATTCTAAATATATAATTATATATATTTCAATATTATAAAAAGTCTATAACTGCTAAAAATATATAATAAATTTAGTATACTAAAAATAATAATAAATAATATGAAATATATATAAAAATAGATAAAATAATAAAAATATATATGTATAAGAAAAAGAAAATAAGAATATATATATATATATATATATATATATATATATATATATATATATATATATAAATATAAGTTCTAACCAAGGCATATTCTCTAACCCGCCAGCTGTATGTGAGATAGCATTTTAAGAGTAATAATAATAATACTAATTAATATAAACAATAAGAGCGGATACAATTTTAAAGATTTAAGTAACACGGTACAAGAAAATAAAAAGTATATATATAGCTATTAAATTGTTAAACTAGCTCAAAAAACAAGAAACATTTAAATACTAAGATTAAAAGGGATATAAACATAAAACATAAAAAAGACGTACGTAATTAAAGTAATCCAAAAATAAACGGAAAAAACAATGGCCAAAATGCAAGAGTCCAAAGCCATGCAACTACAATTAGCAAGTAACTTGTCAAACATCTAATTGTTGACATTGTGCCGGCATGTCCATAAACTAAAATTATAAATAATGAATATAAAAGTGGATCAATAAAGAGTCTAACATAAATACCAAATAGAAATCGAACCAAAACACGAATGTTTAAAAGTATACGAAATTAATTTAAAGTTTCAGTACGTCTAATAAAAAAGCTTACTTTTTGACAGTTCTCTTGCTTCGGATAGCTTGAGTGGAAATGGTAGATTTAGCAATTAAGTCGACAGAACTGGTACTGGGAACAGCAGCAGGAATAGTAGCCAAAGGAATATCATTCTGTGTGCAATTGATTGTGTTAAGTTCAGCTGTTGTGACAACACGGTGGCGCTTACCGTCTGACCCAGTAACAATAACGGCTCCATCCTTCGTCCAGCATTTAGATATTCCAAACTTCCGTCTCGCAGCCATGAACAGTTCATGTCTCTCCTTAGTAAGGAATTCCGAGAGAGTCACACCCGTATTTTTGAGAGATGTTTTCGAGTACCAGATTTTATTTCGGAGCGACGCGTCATGGAATTTGACAAGAATAGCTCGAGGCTTATCTCGGGTGGATTGACCCAATCGCTGGCATCGACTAAGCTTGTCCATGGTAAACTCAGGTAACTTGAGATGTTCTGATAAAACCTTTGACACCACAGTTGGTACATTCTCCTTTACTTTTTCAGGAATTCCATGCAAGAGGAGCATCTTCCTTCTACTACGCATCTCCATTTGATTGTATTGCTTTGACAGGAGTTCAACTTGCTTCTGAAGACTCTCCAATGCAGTTAAAACAAAGACTCTGAACGTATTAAACTGAGCCGCTATGTTGGTGGTGGTTGGACTTGATGCTGGGATAGAACTCTGAAGAGTCTGTTGAAATTCAGCCATCCGTGTGTTGAAGTGTTCAGTCAGGTCTTGAATTGAGTGCTTGATGGACTCCATAGTGCAAATGAGAATGTATTATATATTCTTACAATGTTTCTGTTTCTAAGTGTTTATATCCGTGTTATGGAGATTTAGCTGGCAGGTAGGGAACACAATCAGCACATGTGTATTAGTGTAATTATTGATCTTGCAATTTATTTAATTAAAATTAACAAGAGCTCTTATAAAAACGTGTTGACTTATTTTTGACACCTACCCGAAAAAAAAAGCTATAATATATAATAGCTTTGTTTTGATTGTTCTGGCCAAAGTCTGCATGGATAACTAGAGAAACTTTTGAAAACCAATGTCAAACAATTGACATTAGTTGGCAATGATTAAATTGTAATATTAATACAATCTTGTATTCTATGTAGAATAGGTATAAAGTTGGCGGAAAAGTGCCTTTCCTTGTTCACCCGACTATTCAGAAAAACTGCCATTCACTAAGTTTTACTACAAAGGCCTATTGAACGAGTTTTTTTTTTGGATGACGGGGCGTTTGTGGCGCACTTTATTGTTTTTGCTTTCACTTTGAAATTCGAAACTCGATAAAAATTAAAACTTCGGTGATTTATCTTAAATTTTTCGCAATAAATTATCAATAGAATTTAGCCGCCATAATCTCAAAAATTTTAAACGACTAAACGACATTGTTAATGCTATGGTAATTTGAAATGCTTGAATTTGCTTTAATAATGTCTTATTAAAAAATATTAATATAAAAATATTGTGCTCGCTCCATACATATAAATGTTCGAAATTCCATTTTTTTATTAACCATTCATGAGATAGAATCTCATCAAAGTCCCATCCACATATACGAATATAGATAATAATAAGTATGTTTATTACACACAAACAGGAAAAAAATGTAATAAAAGAAAAAACAAATTATAGATTATTTAGACAGTTACCAAAACAATATATATTTTATTTGATTAGGATCTCCAACAAGAAATACATATCAAAAGCTTACATTACATATTACACGAATTAAATATCTATGTGCCCCTCAGTTATAGGAAACCACAGCATCCATCTAAGTAACAGCTAATATTATAAATAGTTAAAAATAATACGTACCGTAACAGCCTGTGAATGTCCCACTGCTGGGCTAAAGGCCTCCTCTCCTCTTTTTTGAGGAGAAGGTTTGGAGCTTATTCTACCACGCTGCTCCAATGAGGGTTGGTGGAATACACATGTGGCAGAATTTCAGTGAAATTAGACACATGCAGGTTTCCTCACGATGTTTTCCTTCACCGTAAAGCACGAGATGAATTATAATCACAAATTAAGCACGTGAAAATTCAGTGGTGCTTGCCCGGGTTTGAACCCACGATCATCGGTTAAGATTCACGCGGTCTTACCACTGGGCCATCTCGGCTCAAAAATAATACGTATAGAACTAAAACAAAAAAGGCTTCTTGTGTTAAGTGATTTTATACCACACCACACAAAATGAAGCGTCTTCATACAACCGTTCATCCCTTATTTTACCCCTTTAGGGGTGGAATTTCCAATAAACATCCTCAGTGAATGTTTTCGTCATAAAATGCATCAACTGTCAAAATTTCAAGTCCTTAACCCCTGTGGTTTAAATAAATAGGTAACGTGTAACATGTAGATTAAAATAAATTAATAAAAAACAGCCCCGAGTACATAACAAGTATCAAGAAAAACGTTACCCGTAGCTATAATAATTTAATCCTTCTCTGTCCCGTATCGTGTAAACAAAGTCATAAACGCTAAACACCGCTGCTCTTAAAAAGTAATATTCAATTTTATTTAAAACATTTTAGATCTTAAACGTATGGAGTTAAGGGCTACGTGGAATCATGAAAGGTAATAAAATAAATGTTTTGTCGTGCAAAAATATTCTTATCTATAAACATAATAAATCCCAGATTATAATCCATATCACAACACAAACTAAATTATACACACTCAATAGACTTGGTTTTATTAAGCCGTGTCCTTGTGAATATAGCTCGCGTACTCGTTTACGTTTAGTGATGGGCGAATTATATCGATATAAGTTTATCGAATTGTCTTTTAATAAGACCCGTCTTGTCAATGCACTTCTGATACATACAATAGACTATTAATTATATGTTTAAATTTGTATTATTGTGTTTAGCTAGTAATAATAAATTGAGATAATAATATAATAATATATTAAGAGAACATATGTCTGTTTATCCATTCATTTTATCGATATACAAGTAAGTATATGTGCACATCACTGAACCTTTATAGCCAAAGGGACGAAGGAAGGGGCAAACATTAAAATGGCACATTTCGCCTTTTTATTTGAACATGATAAAAATGTACGCGGCCCAGGAATGCATTTATTCACGGTTGTAGCGGAAGCTGATGGGGCATTTATGACGGCAATATTCCGCTACTCTTTACAGCCTAAAAATATTTTTAAGAGACTTTTCTAACAGACAAGTCGGGCCAAGTTCGATAATTTTCACTCTTTTGAATTTAGATTCTTGTTTTTTTTTTAATTCATACTGAGTATTTAACGTACTTTTTAAGGCCTTATAAGCGTTGCTTAGCATTAGTTCAACTATACTGTAGACACAGTATTTCAAATTTAAATCAATAAAGACAGAAAGAGAAAAGTAACTTTTTTTTTAAATATATAGGCTAGCGCTTGACTGTTATCACACCTGAAGGAAAGTGAAGAAACAGTTTAAGGTGGAGCGCGCTTGCCTAGAAGATGTCTATTCACTCTTGACTTGAAGGTACCCGTATTATAAGTTGTGGGGAAAACGAAGGCCGGGAGGGTATTTCAGACCTTAGCGGTGCATATCAGAAACGAGGAAGCAAATCGAAGCAAATTGTGCCGTGTTGTGGTCCAGATTTTTACTTTACGCAGATAAACACATTCACAAAATTCGCGCATTGTCTATTTAATATTAATATAAATACAGATAATATATATGTAGTCAAATTAAATAAACAAAAGAAGAAACCTAAACTCAACTTAAACACATACCTACGTTGATGTTAGCGGAAATACAGCCAGAAGAACCTTTTTTTATACTATTTATAGATAATACTTAAGTGATGTGCTATTCTTTTAAAATTAAAATTCTTATAAATTTACATTAAAATAAAGAAATAGTTTTTTTTTCTTAGCAATGTCTTGATAAATGATTGTGAAATTTTAATATACATATTGTCTTTGCATGTATATAATGCAAGTACTCTAGAAGCCATTGTTATGAATAAAATGAAAGTAATAGCATTTTTCGTTCGAGGAAATGACATAGTTTTCGAGAAATATGGAACATTGTTACGACATTCCAACGTCGAATGCTTTCAGCGAAATATTTCGGAATATATTTAGTTGTTTTGACTTCGAAACTTCTTGAAATTCACGCTTGATTCTGACACATTTTTTGATGTAACGTTTTTAGAATGTAAATATTTAAAGTTCATTTGCGATAATTATTATTACTATTACTTTAACCGGTATTAACCGGTAATGATCTCAGTTATCCCTCTACCGCAAATCTGGTATTTTAAACGTATATATGTCAATATCTTGCAACCTTCATTCGGATACAGCCACACCCAATTTGTTGAATAAATCTATAATATACTAACATTCAAAATGCGCCACCACCACTAAATCGATTTTGATGAAATTTGGTATGGAGCAAGCCCCAAGAACCCAAGAAAGGACAAAGGTTACTTATTTATGTCTTACAACATCCCCCCATGCGGATAAAGCTGACTACCAACTTTTCTATGTAAATTATATTATAACAATCAGTAAACGTTTCATTACTGGACAAATGAGAGATTTTCGTCGGACGCACGCGAACTTCCTTACTAAGTCTTCCTTCACCACCAAGCATGAAATGAATTATAAATACAAATTAAGAACTTGAAAATTCAGTCGTCCTAAATCTTAGATTAGCATGTTTTAACAACCAGACCATCTGCAATAATCGTTCAAAAAACGAATATTTCTTATTTAATATTGAACACATATTATGAAACATAGATTATAAATGTTAACATTTATTATTTTTATATTTGCCGGGAGGGCAAATGATTAGAATCATCAACCTCAACCTGATGTTAAGTGGTAGTAGAGTCCAAACGCGATAACGGCCAGTACAGACGGGAAGATGATTCTGCACTAGCCGCCCTCGCCTTGCCGGCCCGCAAGATGTCTCTTCACGCCTCGTTTGAAGGAACCCGGGTCGTAACATAAACAATAAATGAAATGAAAAACAAGATAAGACACTTTAAAGCTTGATATTTCCAAGGCGGAGCTAAAGTGAAAAATCCTCTAATAAACGTTAGCTTGGATTTAAAAGAACTTTTGAACGGTACCTGTTGTAATTGTCACTTACAATTTTATTTATAACTCAAATATATTCAGTAACAGCCTTTAAATGTCCCACTTCTGAGCTACGGCATCTCCTTTTTTAAGAAGGTTTGGAGCTTATTCCACCACGCTTCTCCGATGTTTTATTGGAATACCCTGTGGCATAATTTTAGTGAATTACACATCTATTATACTTTGGTAATTTAAAAAAAAACCTACAAATATTTATAAACTTAAAAATATATATGTATAAATATATATATTAAAGATACACCTATATATAGGTTTTATGTTCGCTCTACTTTCGCGGCTTTGCGTTCGTTCGCGGCGTTCCCCATTCGGTGTCGGTTTTAGTCCCACGACAAAGGGAGTGATTGTAACGTTGCGAGTCTAGAGGGTGTAACCACACGTGAATCGCGGCCGAGACACCTCGGGGTAGTGCCTTAGACGAATGTAACGTAAACTAGTTATAGCCTTTATTTAACTCATAGTGTCATAGGATGTGAATGTAGTTTTATCTTAACTACTTTGCTCTTCTTTTTCTCTTCTTTTGATTTTTTTTTTTTTTAATTTTATTTTATACCAACTGATATTGAATCCACATATTGTTTTCCTGTGCACAGTGTGTGTGTGCTTTTTGTTATACTGATTGTTTTTTTAATATTATCTTTGCAATTAAAAACAAATGAATAAATAAAATATATTATTTATTGAAACTTAGCCAACTAGCTTATATCGTTAGATCTTGCTTGTTTGATATTCGCCTAAAAATGTCTGACTTAAACAGACCGAGGAAATACAGGCAAACAACGCGACAGTTTGTTTTTCCACTGACAATACAATATTCCGCCCTGATTGCGCTTGGATTTTCAATAGACTAGAAAATTCCTTAACGCTTACAAAATTCATACGTACATATATGTATATAAAAATTGATGTTGGTATATTTGTTTAAGGATTTGAGCTAATGTCCAATTTCGGCCATGGCGGCTAATCTCAAATGAGCCAACTGCCAAAAACAACGCGCGACATATTATATAGAGTGTTTGTTTATTTGTTAAACTTTCACGTCTTAACTTAACTCAATCGATCATCATGAATACGTCAGTGACTGCACCCGCTTGTAATGGGGGAGGTTCTAGGTATCCTATGTTCTTTTCTGTTCCTCTGACAACGTGTATGCACAGTTTCATGAAAATCGGTTGAGTAATTAATATGTAAAAGCGACGTAACAGCAAGTTTAAGCTATATAGTATAGGTACAAATATCAATTTAATACAAAAGACAATAAAAAAATACTTCTCCTCAAAAAGGGAGAGGAGGCCTTTAGCCCAGCAGTGGGACATTTACAGGCTGTTACGGTTACAAAAGACAAAATGAATCATTACAAAAAAATTAAAAACAAAATCTTAAAAATAATTAAATGAAAACATATTAGCAAAAATAGTTCTGCTAAGTATTGTTCATTGTACATATAACTCTCTTTATATGATATATACCGTTTGACCTTTCACAGAAGTGGCCTAAATATTCTAATTAAAATGTTCAGCGAATTCTAATTGAGTTTTATAAATTACACCTGGTCTTCTCGACTGTCTATTGGCTGAATTTAAACACGAAGTACAATTTCAAAATATAATAATAGAATGGGTATAGTGGTGGTAGGGTTTTGTGCAAACTCGTCTGGGTAGGTACCACCCACTCATCAGATATTCTACCGCAAAACAGCAATACTTGGTATTTTTGTGTTCCAGTTTGAAGGGTGAGTGAGCCAGTGTAACAGTTACAGGCACAAGGAACATAACTTCTTAATTCCCAAGGCATTGGCGATGTAAACGATGGTTAACATTTCTAACAATGCCAATTTCTATGGGCGTTGGTTACCACTTACCATCAGGTGGCCCATATGCACGTCCGCCTACCAATACTATAAAAAAATACACGGAAATACTCGAGAAAATGTTCTATATATATTATAGTCTAAATTCGCCTTAGAGTTTTATTAAAATCTGTCAAAAACAAATTAAATCTTTCTTTTTTTTAATTTTCTCTTTGGTGTTATGCTAAAGAAGGGACAGATAATAAAAACGTCGGCGAATATTCGGCTTAAAAGCACGTTTACCGATAACGGTTGCTTCACCCAACTTCATTAAACGATAAATATGATTATTCTATTTTCTTTCGCATCGCAGATGCATTTACTTTAACAAGAAAGAAATTATCATATTTTTCGTTTGAAAGATAAATTCTTGTTCGATTGCAATATATGTGTGCGTTTCGTGCATAATAAGTCCAATTTTTGAACGTAAAAAAGTTGACATATGTTCGCCTTTGCCCGAAGTTCCGTTTTATATTTTCTAATGTTGTCACCTTGTGGTAAGTAATCATTTCAGCCATAGCTACATAGATATTGGCGATGTAAGAAATATTAATCATTCCTTACATCGCTAATG
Organism: Nymphalis urticae; assembly: GCA_905147175.2. NCBI lineage: Eukaryota > Metazoa > Arthropoda > Insecta > Lepidoptera > Nymphalidae > Nymphalis > Nymphalis urticae. The sequence continues at coordinate 8,591,654 of LR990004.1, read as the reverse complement.
CGTCACCGACCTTGTGAACTATCATGTTATATCCCTTGTACCTGTAGTTACACTAGTATCTGATAAGTGGGTGGTACCAACCTAGATAGGCTTTCACATGACTCTTCCTTGTCTATGTTCTTAGAAGTTTGTATGTAGTGTATGATTATTAAACGTATATCCGTGAATGTGCTCGCATTTTGTATAAAACAAATTTCCACTCATTCAACACTTCAATAGCTGCGTTAAATATACCATTCATATTTATAGCACTTTGCATTTCCTTTATTTGCAAAGCAAATACGATAAAAAACAAACGCACTACTTCGTAAATTAGAACCATGTAAGCTTCATAAAGCCGGTCGTAAACTCTACAAAACACGGAAGCTACGACGTAGAAACACTACGGCGTAGAGCAACTACGAATATGCGAAGAAGCTACGAGTATTCTATGAATTCATTATTAACGCAATATTGTTACTGTGCATATATTTTATAAACATCTTTGCTGATTATATTTCATGAACATATATTATAAAAATGAAAAGCTCAATTTATTTGCTTTTTATATATCTCAATTACACATATTCATTTATTATTTGTTTAAGAAGATAATAACAGTATACTATACTTGTCAATATTACTTTAATCTAATTTAAAAGCTTCAGACCTCAGCTTCAAGCTTTAATAATGTTAAATACAATACATTTGATAACCTTCAAAATAGCTTCACTCTATTCCAATTCGGAAGCGATCGTTATTAACCAATACGAACCTTCTGTAGGCTTAGCCGGCTCCGTAGAACAAACAAAACAGCACGACCTATAATTGAATAATAAAACCGTAAGCTGGGAGGCATTAAAAGTGAAAGGCCGTAAAATTTGACTGGCCTGCTTCGAGCTAAATCGCCGTTTTCTCGTGTTTGTCTTGAAGCCCTATTCTGTACGTTATAAATTTATTTACAGTAAATCACAATCGAATCGTTTTTGATTTTAACAGATTCGATTTTAAGGTAGTACATTTAGTACTTACGATTCATCTTAATTTTACGATTCAATTCATATTAATCGTGCTGTAGAAAAACTCGCTTAGTATCTGGCGTACACCCATATATATATAAAGTTTACCTCCCAAACTGGGGAAAGATGAATTCTTAACCTTCTCCAAAAGAAGAGAAGTAAGACATTTTATTTTTCATTACTTAAATACAGTTGGTACTTTGTATATAATCTGTTACATACCTTCCTATTTCTGACAATATGGCTAATCTCGAGTAATATTAATTTGAATTATTGAGAGGTGTTCAATTACAAGCGTATCAAATGTCTTTTCGTATTGACATCTTAAGCCGTCGACTTTAGCTTTTGATACTCCTAATAATAACTGACGTATATTATTAATATATATCCGTAACAACCTGTGAATGTCCCACTGCTGGGCTAAAAGCCTCCTCTCCCTTTTTGAGGAGAAGGTTTAGAGCTTATTCCACCATGTTGCTCCAATGCGGGTTGGTGGAATACACTGTGGCAGAATTTCAGTGAAATTAGACACATGCAGGTATCTTCACGATGTTTTCCGTAAAGCATGAGATAAATTATAATCATAAATTAAGCTCATGAAAGTGGTGCTTGCACGGGTTTGAACCCACGATCATCGGTTTAGATTCACGCGTTCTTACTACTGGGCCATCTCAGCATTAATATACTTATGACGTAGGTACTCGTTATAAGATAATGAAATATTTTTTGACAGTTTCTACTTGAGTATTAATAATAATAAATGTTTATGTACAGATAAATATCCATAGTGTTATTTACAAGCTTAAAAACTATATTAGTAGATATATTAACTATTATTTAGCATACATAAGGGGTCAAAAACAGCGAGTAGATACATGAAGTTGCCCAAAATGTTTAAATAATGGGTTATCCATTTTCAGCATCAATGTATTCAGGATACCTTTAGAAACTCCGCGCATCCTAGCCATTATAGACGCTGCTCTTTCTAAAAGCATAGAAGTCATCCACGCGAGCTTCAGCAAACATCAATATCAAACTGACTTGGTTTAGTGATAAGCCCGTTCGACTTTATTCAAGAAATTATAGTTTTGAATGCCGGAGCAGCCTACAACATGAGGGTTTTCAATAACAAGTTGGTTACACGCTTATGCATTTAACGTCGTTAATTTGTACCTGATCTCACTCCGGCCGTGTTGAATTGCCGTTCAATCAACAATGATACTGAGTTCATGTTTGCACATATTACTTTAATATTCCATAATAATGTTAAAATTAACTTCCCAATAGTCAATAGATTCACATATACATATATATGTGTACCCATCCTGACTTCGTACGGGCAAAATAAGGATTTTATTTTGTGCTGTTTTTAACCAATAAGATATATAAATAAACATATAACGATTTTAATCGCTCGTACAGTGTTAATACATGATAATCAATTCGCAGTGTAAAAAGCGATATTTATCAAGTTAAAAAATAAACATAGGTGTGTAATGTGGTAATTTTTTGTGAAGATAGATTGAGCAGCCCTTTTACCAGCATGCCTACCTTTTTTATTAAAAAATACGTCATATTACGTGCTAATGAAATACCATCTCATATTTCTATTCTTCGTCATTTCATACACACTTCCAACTTTCATAACTTCAATAGGCTTTAATAGGCAGTATATACTTATATACTGGCCTATTAAAGTTAAAAAAAAAACTAAAAAAACAATATGTTGGCCTATTAAAGTTAACATTTTTATAACTACTGATCGACCTTGAAACCGTTTAAATATTCAAAACTTTAATTACTAAGGAATTGAAATACGTACAAATAGAATAAAATATATAATATCTATGTCAGAATAACGCAATACGTCTCCAGTAATAAAATGCGTATTAATGATTATTTTATAGGCGCCGTAAAACTGGCGACACAAAACATCAAACGACACATGTGTGTTGTACGTTTGATCGAATTCCCATTTTATTAGCGGCTAAATACGAGGATATAAAGAAAACAAGGTGAAAAAATAAGTTAAGGCTTATAAAACTGAATTAAGACGTACATAAATAGTTTATTTAGCAGTCACTGGTGGTAGGGCTTTGTGCAAGCTCGTCTGGGTAGGTACCACCCACTCATCAGATATTCTACCGCAAAACAGCAGTACTTGGTATTGTTGTGTTCCGGTTTGAAGGGTGAGTGAGCCAGTGTAATTATAGGCACAAGGGACATAAAATCTTAGGTCTCAAGGTTGGTGGCGCATTGGCGATGTAAGCGATGGCTAACATTGCGTACAGTGCCAATGTCTAAGGGCGTTTGGTGACCACTTACCATGCTCGTCCGCCTTCCTATTCTATAAAAAAAAAGCAATTTGATTTTGTCGTATAGTCATTCTACTTAATAAAATTTCAAAATGGCTGACTGACATAAAGCACGCCTAATTTGGTCTAGGATAGCGATACTCAACCTTTCCTTAATATGGGCCGCAAATACGTGTTAGTAATGGTGTAGCGGACCGCAAACAAAAAATATTTAGGTAATGATTTCTTAGGTTTCGGGATTGTTACAAATTAAATAACTATGAACGGATTTGTTGCGTATATTTTACTATTTTTTTATAAATTCTTGTCGTTTTAAACACTGCAGTGCCCGTGGTCACAAGCAATTGTTTAATAATTTTGGTATTAAAAAATTTTTGAAATTTAAAATAGTTGATAATAAAGAAACACCAGGTGAGCCGAAAACAAAAGCCCGGTGTGCCGCAGGTTAGGTACCGCTAGTCTAGAAGCATACAAAGCATCGGTCCTTAGATTTGATAATTCATCTATTCATTAATAATTAAAATTGGCGTAAAGGCGTTTTTTTTACAGTTAATATGTAAGCTCTTGACCGTTGACTTGCCTGATCTTAAGCATAGTCACGGTCTAGGGTGTAGCGCGCCTGCCGAGAAGGGACCCGTTTACCCTGGATTTGAAGACACCAACATTGTACCTATCAGGAAATATGGACTCAGGCAAAGCATTCCACAGTATCGCAGTGCGAATAATAAATGTGGATTCAAAACGTTTCGTACGAGTTTATGAGTAAGCGACTGTTCATCACCTAAGAGGATGAATTTAGGAATGTGTAAATCGGTGTTTAGGTTTTATTTCAGATCAGAAATTAAAAAGCTTACAAATATCTTTCAAAGCTATGAGTGATCCTTATAATTTAACTACCTAGTTATTAAATTAAAGTACATTTAAAGCTGTAGAAGTTTTTACATAATATGTATTAACGATTGGTTATTTATGTAATTTTATTAATTGATTCTATTTAATTAGTCATTCTTTTGACATCAACTTAATTACGAGACAATTTTAATTAGGTCATTAACGTGATTTAAATTTAAATAAATATTTTAAAATATCATAAATTAAAACTCCGTGACTTCAAAGTAATGCCTCTTTTAAGTATGAGTATTTGTAAGTTAAATTAAATTATTTTTTTTCTGTCATGGGACAACATCTTAGTTCCCAAGGTCGGTTGCGCATTGTTGATGTAAGAATTTGTTAAAATTTCTATGTAGGTGGCACAATTCTATTTTCTTAAATAAGTGGTTTCCACCAATGGTGGAACCCCCGTCAGGAACGTTCCATGCTATATTTTTTCGACAGAAAACATTTTTTTAAATATAGATTTTAATCGACTATATTACTGTACATTGGTCACATCGAAAAGCGCCTCCACCTCCTTTATTTAACTAACTCTAATCAAAGATTAAGAAACAATTTAAATTTATAAAATTCATTTAACTTTTTTTTAGGAAAAATTAATTATAATTTATTCAAATTTAAATATAAAATAGCGCAATAAAATTAGTTACTCACTAATTTTATTTTTTCACAATTACATCCACTGCTGGGTTAAAGGCCTCCTCTCTCTTTTTGAGGCGAAGGTTTTCACAATAACACAGAACCGAAATATAACAATCAATATAAGCAAAGATTATTTTAACTTTGTTCACAGGAGGCGCTGCTAACAGAAATTCAAATCGAATTAAGTTTTACTTATTGCATAAAATAATTAAATTTGATTCAGAATAATGATATAAATTCTAACGGATTTTATTTCGAATACTGTCACAATATATCGTATGTCATAGACGGTGCTTTTTTTTATGTATTATTAACAAAATTCATTATTATTAAATAAAAATGTAACAATATATTGTTAAAATATTTATTTTACTGTTATGTTATAAAATAAGCGGTCACCTTATGTTAAGCGATCATTACAGCCCATATATAAGACACCAAAAATGTATTTAAAAATTTCAAGCAATCAAAACAGAGTCTACTATAAATGAAATATTACTAGCTTGATAAATAATGGTCTTATATTTTCCAATAACTATTAAAATATATATATTTTCTGTTTTAGACATTCATAAATAAAATCAATTTAACGATAACTTAGAGAGAGATGGCCCAGTGGTAAGAACGCGTGAATCTTAACCGATGATCGTGGGTAAGGACCACTGAATTTTCGTGTGCTTAATTTGTGATTATATTTCACCTCGTGCTTTACGGTAAAGGAAAACATCGTCAGGAATCCTGCATGTGTCTAATTTCACTGAAATTCTGCCACATGTGTATTCCACCAACCCGCATTGAAGCAGCGTGGTGGAATAAGCTCCAAACCTTCTCCTCAAACAGGGAGAGGAGGCCTTTTGCTCAGTAGTGGGTCATTCACAGGCTATTACGGTTACGGTTACTATAAAATGTCAAATATTTGAATTAATCTAAGAACGCATTAATATTATATATTATAATATGATATTAACCTATAAGAGAAAGAGGCAAACTGTTTCAGTATCTTGTTTATTTATTTAGTCTCTAGGAAGTTTAGATTTACTTTACATATTTATTTTATAATAATGAATTTTGCTACTTATACATGAAAATAGGGCCGCCGTCTATGACATACGATATATTATCATTAAGAAAGATCGTGCTATTACAACGTAGTGCCTATTATAGCAACCGGAAATATAACGATATTATTGAATTTTATAAAACATTAAAAACATTATACATTTATCCATGACTTCCTTTCTTCTTATTTTGAGTATTTTCTTAAAGTTTGAATGTATGTTTTTATTATTTTTAACTAATTTCACGTTTGTTTTCACACCAACCGTACAGAATAGAAAGATACAGTAATAAAGAGAAAAAGACGGCTAGGCACATATTTCGTTATGCGACAATTTCGGGAATGCCGGGAAAAAGAACTTCGTTCCAAAAAATGTGTAAGTACATATTTATTCCAAATACAAAACAAATTTAACGCGGATAAAACTGCGAGGCTCACCGATTTATCTGTAAATATTGGATCGGATTGGATGGATTTGCTTTGATTAAGAAAGTGCATACTTTTATATAAATAGCCTATACTACCTAAAATCCTAAGCTGGTGCATCGCTTTTACGCGAGTATGTTAAAAATCCCAATATTTCACTTCTTTCGCATTCAATATCAGCCCGCTTCGGCCTCTCTCATCTGTCTTATGATTATAAGTCGACTTTGATATTTTCGACTCGAATATGTACCGTTGCAGAAAAAAATATTTTTAAATATTTTATTATTAAAAATTACAATATTTACTTGGTGGAATGGCTTTGTGCAAATTCTCAAGATTCACCTCAAGAGTTCTCAAGATTAGTTGCGCATTGACGATGTAAGTTAATATTTCATACAGCGCCAATTTCTATGGACGATGATTGATATGGATACATGGTAAGTAGGACACGTGGCAGGTTTTTATAAAAAATATGAAACTTTTTAAATAATATGAAACTGTGAAAATTATAAAATGATATTATTTTTAATTCCAATCCGTCGTTCCTGTAACTCTGAAGCTGGTAGTAGTGCCAGTAGTGAAGGTTCAGCACACACAAAATAATCCTATGTTCCAAATTTCAGCTTTCTAGACTCAGTAGCTTACTGCCTTGATACTCAATCAGGAACGATTTTATTTCATTTGAATGAATTCATTGCAGGTTTGTTACTGGTAGATATATATATATACCGAGCACAGGATAAATAACAACCACAAATTAAGCTCATTAAACTCACAAAAGCCGACCTTACGTTAATATTCATATGTTTTATCAACTCTATCATCTGGTCTCCAATGTATATTTAATACTAAAAAACGATTCAAATTGCTCAAGAGAGAAGAAAATTGCTCATCTTGTACGTCTTAAAAGTCGTCTCATCTCATAAATATAATAGTAGGTCTCTTATTGTGCCTTTGTTTAATACTATGCAATAAATCACTGCAAAAATCTCGACAGTATAACTCCAACGCTACCAACCAATAGGTAAGTGCAAATCGCGAACGCCAGCCAGTCTCGTTCCGCATATATTTGAATGTTTTATTGCTATGAACGGATATGGAGCCGCGATGTAGTTGCCGATGATAGTGAATACTAGGTTCACCGTGCGTTATATTCTAAATGTCAGGAATCGAGACAATAAAGAAAACGATGTCGTAGAGTGCAATACAAACTTTTACATTATTAGCATACGAGTATTAAATTGTCTTCAATCTGCAATGCCTGAATTTAGATTGTGATGCTGCCTAGCATTAAAAACATGCAGTCATATAAAATATAGTAAACCAATTTATAGACAAGTTACAACAAAGACACGGACAATACGTCCGTGGAGATATATTAATAATAATTAAAAAATCGGGAAACAACAAACAAAACAAACATTATATATTTATAATATTTGTATAATACATATGTTCTCATATAAGTAAGTAATACATAAGAATGTATATGTAATCATATTTTTATCCTTTAAATTACACTATAACCGTAAGGACATTCAGTAATTCAAACTATTGGGAAAGGAACATTCAATTATAGTTTATAATCTTTTTTTTTAAATCTTGTTTTGGTTTTGTTTTAGTCTCTTATAAACACAATATGTGCGGTTTATAATTTTTTAAACTGCTTATATTAATTATAAACTAACAGGCCTAACAATTTTACGGTGGTATACGATATTATACGAGTATAAGCAATAGAAGTTTGACGCAACAAATATTTTTTGTTATTTTCCAAAATCGCAAGTTTCTTCATTCAAATACTGTCATAAGAATATTAATTTTATAGATTTAACCGAAAACAGCTTCTCTTTCATCCTTTTAGGCTGTTTTAAAAAAAACTGTAAAGGATAAGTTTAATTACCTAGCTTTATACTTAGTTCTCTTTTGAGATTTGTATCTCATGCATTTCTGGTATATATATAAAATGGAAAATTATAAACTAAATTGTAATCCGAGAGGATTATAAACATAGTCATCCTACGGATCGGACGCGGCGAAAGGGAAATAATATGGATTTGCTTCAAAGCCCGGCGGATGGGTGCAACTGATACTTATAAATTCCTGATTACGTAAATATATTGAAGGTAAAATAACTATAATAGAATCTATTAAGCGTGTCCTCCATTAAACTATTTTAAATTAGAGAATACTTTAGTTAAGAATAATAAAAGTCAAAATTATAAAGTAGGATCTTATTTATTTTCTCATTGTATTCAAAGTTACTTAAAAACTACTAAAACTAAAACTAAAATAATTGTGTATGAAAATATCAAAATTGTCCATAAAGTTGCCATTTTAAAAAAAGTGTCATTCCCGGTTTTCAAATAAATCAGTCATTAAAATATGTATAAAAATAGAATGAAAATGTATTTGTTTATTCATTTGTTGTTTTATTTAAACTTCGAAAAAGAATTAATTTAAAAAATTATAAGACCATTCTACTAAGAACTCGGTTTATTTATTAAAAACATGTTATCCAAGAGACACATTGGCAGAATAATCTAATTCCCTTATCTCAATTTCAACCGTAAAAAGTATTTAAAAAAATCTAAGATCCTAGTAGTAGGAGCTTACAAGTTTTTTTCCAAAATCACTTTTTATACAAATAAAAAACATACTATTATATTTCAGTGCGTAATAAAAATGGAAGATTTAGTTTGTGTCCATTTTCAAAACAAATGCGTTCACTCGGACGAGGATGGACTGATTTATTGATATCCAGATAAATGGACTAGACCGAACCATGTTGTGAACTAAACGCTTTTTTATATTCGAATTTCAAATTCTATTAATTCCAACCATTAGTTACTGGACACTCCACTTTAACGACTGCAAAATGCGAAGTCGTATAACGTGTTGAAATGTTTTGACATGTGTTTAGTTAGTTTGAATCTTATTCTTATAAAATAAAGTAGGTTATTCTTCAACTTGGCTAGGCGACTCTACGTAAAACATGGATACCGTGTACTTTTTCCGAGTATTCATATTTTTACAATCCTTTCATCATGATTGTTGTGAATTATTCATAATTTCGATTGGATATTCTAAGCTAGTGTACTATGACTTCCATACCACAAAAACTTGGATAATTTTTTTGGTATAACAAATATCCTAAGGCTTTTGGCGCTTTTACTGGTGGTATGGCTTTGTGCAAGCTCGTCTGAATAGTTACCACCCACTCAACAGGTATTGTTGTGTTCCAGTTTGAAGGGTGATTGAGCCAGTGTAATTACAGGCACAATAAGTCATAAAATCTTAGTCCCAATGTTGGTGGCGAATTGGCAATGTAAGCGATGGTTAGGTTAGGTTAGGTTAGGTTAGCACAACAGGTATTGTTGTGTTCCAGTTTGAAGGGTGATTGAGCCAGTGTAATTACAGGCACAATAGGTCATAAAATCTTAGTCCCAATGTTGGTCGCGAATTGGCAATGTAAGCGATGGTTAATATTTCTTACAATGCCAATGTCTATGGGCGTCGGTGACCAATTACTATCAGGCCCATATACTCGTCCTATTCTATAAAAAAATAGAACAGTGATAATTTTAAGTATTATATTCGGCGTATATAATATAAGTATTAAACATACCGTATATAATACTTATAATTTACGGTATATTAATTCAATAAAATTACTTTCAACATTTTTTATTGTATTGTATCATTAATTCCAAGAGACTGGAGAAGCAATTATGTAAGTGCATTTGCCGATTCGCTGTCTCCGCTCTAGAACTCGTCTGTTACTAATTTCACAGTCAGTCTACTAATTTCACATCTATGTCGCTAACGACTCATAAAAGATTTTCTGGAAAGAATTCGTTCCACAACCAACTAAGTGACCTTGAACTTTGGAACTATTTCCGCACCGTGTATTATCATTGTATTGTGGTTAAGTGCATTGATTTAAAACTTGATGAAGACATTATTATCTGCCATACATATTGGTCTGAGGTTAGGTATAGCAGGTCCCAAGGTTCTGTCTCTGTCTGTCAATAAAAAGTTTTTAAAAAAAATCTCATTAGCAGCCCGGAGTCGGAAGATGAAGGTGTGTACACTCCCGTGTCTGAGAGCACGTAAAGCCATTAGTCCTGAACTCTTTCCGATCATGTTAGATAATCGTCCCATTGGATTATGAGTGTAAGGGAATAAATAATGCATCTGTATTTGAGCAGAAACTTGTGCACTATATGTCCTGTGCAGTTGCCTAGTCTCCCTTGAGATTGGCCGCCGTAGCCAAAAGCGGCATCATCATCAAGATATTGTATGAAAAATATATCCATATATAATAAGATAATTATGTATTTTAATATTTCACGTAAACAAATTATATAAGGGGCTTCAGTCAAACCGTTCCCTTTTCCCTATCGCATAATTTATTATGTTCGCGAGAATGAACACGCGAAAAAGTTTAAGTATAAGTTCATATCTTACTTCTTCTCTTGCGATATTCAAGTTACCTTTTTATCTCGTCACAGAATAAACTATGACGCAAAGTCTAGTCTAGAAACATAAACATATTTTTATTTGCCTTATATATCAATGTTATTTACTTGTATTCTTTTAGTGTCGCTTATTTTCAACACACTAGCTACCCGTCCCGACTTCGTACTAAAAAAATCATACAAAGTGACGCCTATTATTTACAATTACATGTATGAATATGAATATATAAGAAGCCGAGATGGCCCAGTTGTAAAAACGCGTGAATCTTAACCGATGATCGTAGATTCAAGCCCGGGCAAGCACCACTGAATTTTCATGTGCTTAATTTGGGATAATAATTCATCTCGTGCTTTACGGTGAAGGAAAACATCGTGAGGAAACCTGCATTTGTCTAATTTCACTGAAATTCTGCCACATGTGTAATCCACCAACCCACACTGGAGCAGCGTGGTGGAATAAGCTCCAAACCTTCTCCTCAAAAAAGGCAGAGGAGGCCTTTAGCCCAGCAGTGGGACATTCACAGGCTGTTACGGTTACGGTATGAATATGATGATATCCTATTTATATTAATAACAATTAAAGTAAAAATATATAAATACGTTGTTGTCTATATATACAATTGCGGTTTTCATATCTAGATTAAGCACAGCTTGGTGCAACATTTAGGCTTTCATTGCAATCAGATGACGGAGAAATAAATTATCGCCATTTAAAGATAATTTGAAATTCATCTTCTATACATATAATAAAGCTCTAGTCACCATATGTATATTCAATAAAATTATCAAAAAAAGTAACAGAAAACGAAACGAAAATGCATTTTTATTAAACCGATTTTCACCCGTATTAAGTCGCGGACACCAGCTAGTTTATAAAAAATCAAAATCGTACAAGGTCTTTTTATGTGATGAATATTCGAATAGTTTTCATTTATACTTAGGCAACCTGTAATGAAATAGACTCGTTATTTCAAAGTGTCTATTTTTATCTGGAAACTAAGTCGACTCCTACACATAAATACCAGTATTAATACTGGCCAGGTTATGTAAACATTTTTAGGCAATGGACCACAGAGCTTTAATTTGTTTCATGGCTCTGTTTTTATTCCACCTAATATCCTAAACATACAAAGTTTGCCCGCGTGTTTGTTATGGAAAATGTGTACACAAGTCGATAGAGCGTATATTAATTACCGAGTCATAAATTTAAATTAATTATAATTTGACCTAATTAACCCTGATGATTAAAACAAGAAAAGGGAAATTGGTGGTAGGGTATTGTGCCTGGGTAGGTACCACCCACTTATCACATATTTTACCTCCAAATAGCAATCATTAGTATTGTTGTGGTTTGAAGGGTGTGTTAGCCTATGAAACTACAGGCACAAGGGACATAACAATTTAGTTCCTAAGGTTAGTGGCGCATTGGCGATGTGAGGAATGGTTAATTCGCCAATGTCTATAGGCTGCTGTCATGTTATCGATTTGCAGACGGGCTGCCTACCAATAACATAATAAAAAATATATATAAAACAATTCCTTTTTTAACATTATAAAATTCCGATTTGGACAGTGTACAGTATTATTAATATAATTTTCTTGAAATTCATAATATAGTATAAGTAAGTTAAATAAACTAGTAGGATATTCTGTATTTAAAAATAACATACTTCATCTTACAATAAAATCGATACTCATAAACAAGCAAAAACTAAAAGGAAGGCCATTCAATATTGTAAGTAGGGTGATCATCTCACTGCATTAAAATCGCATTATGGACGATATTTCATATCGATATAAGCGGGTGTTCATTCCCTTCCTTTTATAAGCCTTATTTTCGCATTAATATGCCACGCTGCAAAATGCATCGTATTTAGATTTTAAGTTTATCAAAACACGAATTCGAAATTCAAATCAAATTTCGAATTTGTATTTCAAAATTGCTATTCGATTTAACCCGAATACCTTTAAACGATATTTAATCTTCTAGACACGTTATAGTTACTAAATTTTCGTCTGTGGTAAATTTTTTTTTACACGTCTAAATATGTAAAGAACACTACATCAGGAATGTTCTGTTCACATTACTGTAAGGAATTGATCAATTTAGATCACCCAAAATATACTAACAAACTATTAAGGTCAATTTACTTATAAAAAATATTTTAAAGCCAATGGTTACAGAAATTGCAACAATGGCATAGGTTCGATAGCATAAACTTACTTAATATTATATGTGCGAAAGTGAGTTCGTTTGTTACGCTTTCACGTCTTAACTCCTCAACCGTTCTCAGGGGAACAGAGAAGGACACAGGGCACGTAACACTTATCCACACACGCGCGGGCGATGACGCGGATGAAAACTAGTGCACAATAAAAAAACTTTTACAAAAATAATCTTCTAACTACTACACTAAAAGAAATAATATTGATGACCCAAATTTATTTCTTACTATATTATACCAGCTTTAAATGTATGTCTAAATATTCATCTCAATCGACTGTGTGGGACCTGCTTAAAATTCAGTTGCCTATATATGATAAGAATGAAACGTCAAAAATCATTTAATTATAAAAGTTGCTATCAAGTTCGACCTTGAAAGTTTTACTTTTAGAAAATCAGTATAATAATATACTATTTACTTAACTCATGTCGAGTATATTTTTGACAACATTTATCTTAGAAGGAAAATATCATTCTCATTATATATATTCTATAGCCAACATTTTATTTTTAATAATATCAATTTCCCATGCGTCACAAAAGACATAAATGGCACATATTTATGATTTAAAAAAGCATTATATATATTTGTTATTAAATAATTAATTTATGTTAATTAGAAACAATAGTTAATTGTTTTGCAGGAAAAGATGTTGATTGTTGGAGATTAAATAAAACGAAAAGTCCGAAAAGGGAAATTAAAAAATATAAACAGGGCACGTAAAAAAGTGTTTCTTAAAAATTTTTTTAGGATAATGACTGGAAAATCTCCTCGTGAAAAATAAGTCGAGTCAAAAGGGTGTACGTCATGAATAATTTATGAGGGACGAACGAGAAATCAAAGGTACGGATGAATATTTTAATTTGCAAATGTTTCGTTTTTTTTTATTATTATTAAGGAGAAACCCTGAAATTCACGCGACAACAGCAAGCCTCTAATCTTGTAAATAATACGAAGAGTATTGAATTTGAAATCTACTGTGGAGTTTTTTATATTTCTTTACTTCGGTAATATTTATATTCCTTAATATTTAAGGAGAATAAATATTTCTGTCGTTGTGCCATGATGCTTATTAAAATTTTAAAAAATGTAGCCAACACGTGAGCGATATGTGGCTGCCAGATATGAAACATCGAATTTGATTATTGAAAAAGTAAAATTAAGGAAGAGGCATGAAGCCTTAAGAGAGCGTCATGCTGTTTACCGTTACGGCATACGACTTCGTGTTATCCCCAAGGCACGCTGTTCGGACGTAAACTATATGTCCTAATCAAGTCTTATAACCATCACACCCTAATAATTGTTTCACATGAAAATATACTAAAATGGATATGATATGAGAGAGCACGATCTCACTAAGGACGACGCTTTAGATCGAGCAAAGTGGAGGCAAAGATGTAGGAAAGCGGACCCTGGCATTACTAGGCCGGGAAAACGCTAGGAAGAAGAAGAAGAAGAAGAAGAAGATGAAAATATACTAAAAACCGCGCAGTTCTACTAATAATTGACGGATAGCTAACTTGAAAATTTACTTTCAATAACAAAATAAAACAGTTCAAAATGAAATAAAAAAGAGTTTTGATATAATTAAACCTCCTTGAAAAACTATACTGGAACATAATAGCTAAATTTAATAAATATTTTCTTTGATTCGATTTTTTTTACCTTATTGCCAACTGTCACTTTTTCTGGCGTCCTATTTGCTTATTCTCCACGTACGTCACAATGACATAAAGAACGCTATTATTTGACCTTCCTTTCGATAATATTAGATTTGACAGCTGGTTTCAAATTTTATGGCCATCGACGTTGTGAGGCAGAGCACGTAAGAAGTCAGAACTGGTTTTCACAAGATGCAGGCTGTATGCTTATAAGCGTATCGACTTAGTAGGAAAACGTAGTTTAAAGGAATGAGAGAAAGTTGGAAAGATTTTACGTAATCGTATTTTTATGTTAAACGAAAACAAAAATTTCTTCGTTTTAGGTTTATATGTAAATATATTAGTCTTATATACTTAATACCTTATTATATTATATTTAAACACTGATAAAAGAATTATAGGTAGATAGATCTCAATGGCGTCGTGATTCGCTTGGATTTCGTGAAATTTGCACCCATTATAACGACTTGGAAATTTCCCGAGATTGGTTTTACGTCGAACTTCGATCGTAATACCAATTTCGGAAATCTGACGGAAATGTTTTGATGTTTACGATATTGCGTAAAATATATAGTTAATAATATTTATCTTTATTAAGCTACATTTCATTGTTAAGATTTGGAGCCATCTTACCCAAAGGTGGAATAAATAATAATATTCTGTCAAAATAAGAAATTATTAAATCAATAAAACAATTTAAAAAAAATTGCAAAAATCTTCTTAAAAGTAAATGTTCAGCACAAGTTTAGAACAGCAGTTCATATTATTGATGTTTGACGGTATAGCTCCTGATGTGTGGGTGGTACTTAAACAGACTAAAAAAATAATCAATAATACTATAGACTAGTAAATAATTAACTTATCATTTATTATTCTGGCTACGATAAAATTCCCGAGTCCCATGGGACTGTTCGATAATTTTTGCAAAGTTCTCGAATCAATTAAAAGTTTAATTTGAATAATTACGAGAGCCCTCTTTAATTGGATTTCTGTGTTTGACATGAAATAATGCTAATATGATGGAAAGGTGAGCTTTAATTACCTACATCACTTCTGGTTTTCACAATTAAATTTATTAAACATGTATATACACGATGTGATATATACGACAACGATATATTTAACGTGTCGTTGGTTTTTGTAAAAGTTGAACATTTATTTGTATATCTATTATTTAACATATTATATTTCATCTGACAGCTGAAGTTGACATCCATGAATTATTGTTTTTTTTATGTTATTTTGTAGTTTCCGCAGACGTGTTGCACGTGGCTTTGTATCTTCCTATAGTTTTATAGTTTGATATATTGTTGTGTTTGATATATTTTCATTTCCAGGTACCATCACAATAATAAAATTTGGATTGATAATTTTCTTTTGTCTTGGATTTCTAGACTGGTCTAGATGGTGTGCTAGCCATAGTGTTCAACAGACCAAGTCCATGGTCCATTTTTGTTTATTGTTATTAAGTTCATTGCTCTTTTTGTCACGGTTGGCCCTCTAAACAACAAAGGAAACAAATTTTATTCAATCAAATGGATTACTAATAACTTCGGACAAAAAGAAGTCAATTTTCGCTGTTGTTTGACTACTCGCTACCAATATCATTTTTATAGTTTCATAGTTTTAGCACCCAAACAATCTGACATGGCTTATGGGTGCAGAGAATAAAAATATATGTATATACTTTTGTTAGAATGAATAAATAAACAAATATGTTCTAGAAGCCTCACTAATGGTTACGTCACACTGATGGTACGTCAAAGTTTTAACTAACACTTAAAAAAATTCTTGAAACAACGGGGAGATGTTCCTGAAATTTACATATGATACATATGTGCATATACCCTTTACAATTTGATTGATTCTTCGCGATATTCATAATAATTATGATAGACGACGATTTATTGTGATATGATTCATTTAAATTATAATCAAATTACAATATTTTTATTCACCCTTCAAAACTACTGTAAAAGCAAAAAAAGTAGTGTAACGTTTTAAAATATATTGTAACGATCTTATAACAAACATAAAATATTATATATCGAACTAGTCTTCTTAAAATAATAAGAACGGTTAATAAATACAACGGATTATAAACGGAACGCACGCTCGCACGCACGCAACACACAGACACACATAAACGATTGCATGCATACATTCAGTCACAATCACAACCTACACGTGTGTGTAAGGTGTATACGTGACTGTGTGCGCTAAACTAAGTGTGGCGCTACGTTTTATACAAAATAACATTATAATTATAAGCATACCGCATTTACTTAAGCAGGTTTATTATGCAAAGTTTTGTAAGTGGGGTGCAGGTAAAATTAAAACCATAAATTCAAGCGATCTGACCGCTCAGTGCTGATATTGCGTTAAGCTTTAATTTTGCATAAGCTTATACGAAGGCAACCGTGCAGCATGCCTTGTAAACTCTTATATTATTTTTATCATATAACACAAACTTTTACTAAAATTTTGTTAGGAATACTAGTTAGGGCGTCCTCTATGTTTACTAGATATAGATATTCAAGTATTCGATCGAAACACAAAGCTACTTATTACAGCCTACTTAAATAGGATTATCAAGGCAATGTTCATCCGAGAGCTGAAATAGCTCAAAGGATTGAACAGGTTATTTATAGAAAACGCCGACACTCGAAAGTAAGTTTTAACATCTTTAATTTGTGCTTATAATATATCCCATGGTCATAAATCAACGTAAAGCAATACGCATAAATTCTCCCTCGTGTTTATCTATCAATCCCCTACAAGAACATAAGTCAAACTCCTATAATATAGAAGTAGGATGATGATTTTCTCCTCCAGATCGATTTCGGCCACGGCTGCCAGCCTATACTAATAAAGTGCACAAGTGTGTGCGCAAACGCAGGTGTCTCAGGTGTATCAGGCTCTTATCCCTAACTCTCATAATCCAATGGGACGTCAGCGCAGGACCAACGGCTTTACATGCTTTCCGAGGGAATGAAAACACTTTCAACTACCAGACTCTAGGCTGATACTGACGAATTTCAACAGAAAAACCCAATAACATTATATAATCAATATCTCAGGGTCTACGGCTTTCTAGTTAGCCACTTGACCAACGAGGCAGTCATATATATAGTAGTAGTAGTCAATTATAGTATATGAGTATACTTAACCTACATGTAATGTAAGCCTTTATGCAAGTATCGACAACAAATGTATAAAGTTTATATGAACACAAAGAATACAAACAAAAACAAACTCTAATTGTTATGACATTGAACTTACTATTGAAAAATGTTTTCTATATTCCTAATACATTATTATTTTGTATGATGTTAATGTTATTCACAGACTTTAAAAAAAAACAAAAATAAATAAATCACCGTAATTATTCTACATACAGAAACCCATCCGTAAGGGACAAAGTGAAATGAAAGGGAAATACAGGCGTGGTGAAACGCCATTTTGTTTATCGTTGGCCATTTTGAAATGTCATCAACAAAGAGCGATGTTTGGCTGTACAATTTATTTCTTTAGTCATTTAAATATACCGCGTGTTATTTAAAATGTTTTGAACCTCAAATGAGTGTAAAACAAACATACAAAAAATAATTTATATATAAATATAAATATAAATATAAATATAAATATAAATATAAATATAAATATAAATATAAATATAAATATAAATATAAATATAAATATAAATATAAATATAAATATAAATATAAATATAAATATAAATATAAATATAAATATAAATATAAATATAAATATAAATATAAATATAAATATAAATATAAATATAAATATAAATATAAATATAAATATAAATGATGATGGCCGGGATGGCTTTTAAAAGACGAGAACGATGATTTTGAGTTCCAATCCGAGCAAGCACCACCGAATTTCTATGCGCTTAATTTGTATTTGTAATTCATATCTTGCTCAGTGATGAAAATAAAATCGTGAGGAAACCTGCATATGGTGGATGGAAATAAACCACTTGTCCACCAACCACATGGCAGTAGCTTGCTGAAGAAAGCTACAAAACTTTTCCTCAAGGAGAGGCGGTCTGGCGTTTATTTTTCTTTTCAGTTTGATCAAAATCAAAATATATGTAGGTACGTAAGTATAATAAATAAATCTACGAATAATAACTTCGCGCTATTTGATCATTTTGTATTTATTACTTCATTATGTAATAAGTAATAGGCAAATACAATTGGAAAATTGTATTATATCGAATTCCTTTCACTTTTTTCTTGGTTTTTATACAATTATTGTTGTTGTTGATTATATTTCTTTATGAACAATTTGTAAATAATATTGTTCTAAACATAATCTGTACCAATTGGTAGTATTCATACTATGTTAAAAACATCTCTAAAGAAGACGTGTCCTCTAAGCCCATGATTTTCTAAAACTTAAAGATTTTGTAAACTTTTTCTATTTTTTTATACTTTTTCATACGTAGTATTAATTTGTATAATGATATTACTTAGTAAAAGACTAAACTAAAGACAACAAATTTGACTTGATCTACTCATAGCTTTTTATTTTCACTCAGGTATGTTTACTCCTCTCAGGTAAGTTTGTGATCATATGTGTGCAATAAAGATATTTACAACAATTCAAAAGTCAAAAATCATTATTCAATATAGAAGCGTTATTACTTATTGATTGTCATAAATCTTCCACCGATTCGGAAATAAACATGTCAGACCTGAGAAAAACCGGTGAAAGAACTTAGCGGGTTTTATATCTAATCCTTTACAATAAGTAATATACAACACTAGCCAAATTATATATACCTTTTTTTTAAATTTGAAATAACCTAGAGGCGATCGTTTCATTCCCAGGGTGTACAATCATTTAAAAAGTCATCGGATGTGTAATATCCTTTAGCACACAAGCGTTCCTTAACGATTCTTTTAAATTTTACAATTGAATATTTTTGAACGTTTTCTGGGATCCTGTTGTAAAAGCGTATACATTGTCCCATAAAAGACTGTGTAATCTGGTAATAATGGTTGGAAGTTTATTCTTTTTCATGGTGTTAACAGTATGTACGTCACTATTTCTAGGAAAATCTTTAATGTTTTTGCGACAGTCATTATTTTAATTTACATCTAAGTGAATCTTTTGGGCCCAGGTTATAAACTGCAATTGAATAGCCCTCTTCTGTAGAACAAAAATCATATTATTATCGGCTGCATTACCCCAGAGTACAATGCCATAAGACATTATACTGTGGAAATAACTAAAATACACTAGGCGAGCCGTATCTACATCAGCCAACATTCTATTTTTTTTTACTGCGAAAGCTGCAGAGCTGAATCTCTTTGCCAATTTATTAATATGAGAGCCCCAATGAAACTTAGAATCTATGGTGATACCAAGAAATTCTGTTGCTTCTACAGCATCTAATGCTTCCCCATTTAAAAGTACATTCGTTTGTTTGTAAATTTCACGTTGGGAATAGTGAATTTAATACATTTTGTCTTTTTACTATTTAACAGTAAATTATAGCCAATGTACTATTTCAGAAAGAGCATTGTTCACCTCGTCATATATTAATAAAAGTCTTTTTATTTTATAAATTAAATAAGTGTTATCAGCAAACAATACTATCTCATGTTTGTTATTTAGTAGATGTGGCAAGTCATTTATATAAATGAGGAAGAGAAATGGACCAAGAATAGATCCTTGAGGGACCCCCTCACCAACTGGAGCCCCAGGAGATCTCTTTCCATTTATGTCAATCCTCTGAATCCGATTGCTTAAATACGAAATTAGGAGGCTTAGTGCTGTGTCTTTAATCCCATAGTGACATACCTTTCTGATCAACGTTTCATGTTGTACACAATCAAAACCCTTAGATAAATTCACAAAATATCCCTATGGCATCCTGTGACTCTTCCCAGGCTCTATAAATATTTTTAATCAGCTCGACACCGGCATCGGTTGTTCGTATCAAAATGTACTAACATTTGATTGAGCATTAATTTTTCAAAAATTTTGCTAAGCGTTGGTAGTACAGAGATGGGTCTATAATTGTGCTGTCTGAAGTACTACCAGATATGAAAATAGAAATTACCTTACTATGTTTCATTAGGTCAATGAATGCAATTATTAAATATACAAGATAGGTGATCGGCCGTTTTCTTAACATCCACTGAATTGAAAGTTTTTATTATATCTTAAACACTTACAGTATTAAAGTTAAAGCAAATGTTACATTTAGTAACATTGTTTTTTTAGTAACGATTCAGTGACGGTGGGAAAGAAATTGAGTGATTTGGTAGTCGGAATTGGAATGTCAGTAAAAAAAATATCAAAAAGAATATCCCGGTTAGAATTAATTAGCGTCTCAATGGATAGGTTGAAATCAGAGATGTTATTTAATTTTAACTATTCCAGTTTCGCAATTAATAATTTTCCACGTCATTTTTATTATATATTATTTTAATGTACAACGACTTGGCCATTGAGCACATTCGTTTAAATAATTTAGAGTAAGCACTAACATGGTTAATGAAATAAGGACCGGTTTTGAGGTTCTTTCATTATAAAGTTCATACAACTTTTGCCTACTCTTATGAATTCCAACTGTCGCCCAATCATTGTGAGAATTCTCCTTAAATTGACTGTCTTTAAAGTAAATATGGCATTACTTTTTTTTTAATTAATTTGAAAAAAATGTTATAAATCATATTAGAATTTTCATGTAAGGATAAATATGAGAGCTTTGCCATAATATTACTTCTGAACTTCTCCATTCGATTCGTATTGATTGGTAAACGTAAAATTGGTAGAACGTTTCATTTAATTCTTTATTATTATTTTTTATTCTTGAATTAAATGAGGCCAACTGTCCACAATGGTCGGAATTTAACATATTAATAATATGTTTAAGATGTGGTACATAATCAGTAATTATATTATCAATACATTTGCAGTGGATTCACTGATTCTAGTTGGCTCTAGGAACAATTTAACAAGGTTATATGAATTTAATAGAGATCTGAAACTAATACTTGTACTACATTTTTCTAATAAAATGATTGTTGTTGAAATCACCACAAACAAAGATATATTTATTAGAGCCAAATAATTTCAAGAGTACATTTTCCATTATTTTCTCAAATAATTCATATAACCCACTGGGAGGTTTGTATATGCACACAACAATGACACGCTCAAGCTCTGCACAGGCTATTACAATAGTCTGCTCAATAGAAAGGCTCACAACATCCTTACGTTCTTTAAACTTGAATTTTTTACTGATGAGTATTAATGAGCCACGGCGTATTGCTTTATTTATACTGAACAGACTAGATAACTGGTGACCATCAAAATTAAACATAAACTGGTAGCTTAAGACCCGATGCTCTATGATACATAACATATCAGTAATATTCAGAACACAAATTCAAACTCTGTTTCCAATACGTAATCAATTGACGCGTTATTAGACTGTATAGTATATTGCTTTACACGCAGAACTACTAGATTACATATTCAAACTGCATCCAATTTCCGAATGTGTGTCCAACATACATTACCTTCGAATCCCCAGCCAGGTGCTACGTGTAAAGCCGTGGCCCAAACTTGGCCTATAAATTGTATTCTTCTGGGCCCAGATTATCCGAGTCCGAAGCGTTTTATTAATTGCAACTTGCATCGAAACAGTTCTTAAGGCTCGTTACAAAACTACAACCCAATTTAAATCGGAATAGAGTTCAAATTCCAATGTATGGTGTATTGAAAATATTTAGAATTGCCAAACGATTTTAAGTCTTGAAACAAAGATAAATGATCCTCGATGGACAAAAAGGTATGTTAATTGAATTCGTGCTGTACTCTGTGATTTCTTTACTTGATTTACGGAAGGTGACCGGGGCAGGTGGATGTTTTAGATTTAGTTGAATTAAACGTATACGCGAACTTGAATGAAGCTATTAATTTTCATTCATACTTGGTTGCGGTTTCATAAAGCAATGGCCGTAGAAAATATGTCTCTTCTAACATTATAAAGTAGTTGGAATATCTTGGTATACCTTGGTCAATGCTTCTCTAACATATCCTAATTGATTCTCAGACTATACTCAAGAGACTGAAAATACCTGTATAAAAATACCTTTTAAAGAACTAATCCATTTACTTTGTAAAAACATACCTTAAACATTTATCTACCAGCCGTGCATTGTTGTATTTGGTTTTGCCGCTAATCGAATATATGGCTTTCGCTTTATTAACCAGCTCTTAATGGAGTATGTAGCATTTAAATATTAGAATGCACACTAATACAACACTAACGTATTATAATTTTAACAGGATTATTTTTAATCTCAAAACCAAGAACGATTTATTCAAGAGCGCACTAAAAAAAGTTAACAATATCTGCATGATGTCGAAAGAAATTCCTATAAATGTTTATCATCAGATTGCATAATAAAGATACTCTGTCCAGTCAGTAGAAAGTTACAGGTGTGTTAACTCCAAATTTAAAATAACACATCAAATAAAATTAATTGGCAAAAACTAATACAGAAATAACGTAACCTATACTGCTAAACATTTAAAATCAATAAAACTTCGTCTATAGATTTGGAATTAATATAAATCGTGTACTCGTGTGTATAATAGAATAGAATAAACTGACAACAATACATTACGAGCAACACAATGTATTACTTGAATTTCACGCAACACTGACCACGTACAGTGCACCGAAAATGTATTTGCAGAGAGTGCTACTAAAGTAAAGAATATAAATTGTTTTTCTCGAAAATGTCTTAAAGCGAACCCTCGGCCGCAGTAAATAATGCTCAGTGTACAAACACCATTAAACATCGGGAATTTCTCGATGTAGTCCTGTGTTTTTTCTCGCCTGCAGCGTCTCGGCCCGCTAATTGTGATGAATGCGACACTCAAAGGGAATTCATTTCGAAGCGACGTGACGGATACGGGACGATAATCGAACTACTTATAAATAATATTTAATATGCAAGTAAAAACTTATGACACGAAATAACATAAAAAACAACTACAAACCATTTTTTAGAGTAAGTTTAGCTGGGTTTTTTTTATAGAAAAGGAAGGCGGACGAGCATATGGGCCACCTGATGGTAAGCGGTCACCAAACGCCCTTAGACATTGGCATTGAAAGAAAAGTTAACCATCGCTTACATGACCAATGCGCCACCCACCTTGGGAACTAAGATGTTATGTCCTTTGTGCTTGTGAGAATATCTGATGAGTGGGTGGTACCTACCCAGAAGAGCTTGCGCAAAACTCTACCACCAGTACAGGTATTTGAGTACTTATGAAATCAATATGATGACAATTATTAAATACTAGTGTCGAGGGGAGAGATGCTGTTAAGTACGCTATGTCCTTGAACCCCTGACACCTGTATGCATACAGGTGATGCAAAAAAACTCACTTTCGCACTTATAATATTAGTAAGAATGCAAGGACGTATAACGAATGACACAAAAAAAAACTATTTTATATTACATTCACTTATTCATATAATCCATTGAATAAATCTCACATATTATACATTTAGTTACACAAATTATAAAACACTAAAATTCGTAATGAAAGCGAATTTGGTTAGGATGTGCCATTGTCAAGTACAAAATGTTATCCACTTTGAAATTGACTACAAATATATATATATATATATATATATATATATATATATATATATATATATATATATATATGGAGATATATATAGGGAGATACAATTCATCACGAGATCACTTAAAGTATCCGTCCGATTGACTTGTAATTTGTCACAGTTAATCCTTCTAATTTTACGCAACTCCTATCCGACATATATTTTTCTTCTTATCTACCCGTGCGAAGCCGAGACGATTAGCTAATATTTTATATACACTAGAATTTAACTCTTATGAAAAACGATATCCGACAACTAAAGAAGCGACAGTATCTTATAAATGTCACAATTTTTAGGCGCTTAAAGTTTTCTCATTTCTTTTAGAACGTTGTCGCCCCGTAAGTACAGAACAGGCAACGACCGCTAAGAGTGTAGCGTGTGAATTACTGTTTCATTTGTATAATTTATCTTACAATCTAATTTTTATGTACTCCTAAGTACATTATTATGTAATACATACATTGTGATTACATTCGACAATAGCCGACATTAATAGAAATTAATAATAGCTTCCGCGTGCGTATTCTTTCGCGATACATTACGTTGTCTACACTGTGGTATTTATTTCCGGAATACTAAAATATACAACAAAAATTTATGTATGTAATGTATATATTTAAATATCTCGTAATATTTTTAACACTATCGGCTTGAATTGCGAAGTGTTAGTAAGTGTATTTATTTATTTTGATAATAATGAAAGTACATAAAATCATTAGTTTGTGCCGTCTTATAAGAAATGTAATATTATATTAAAATTTCAGGTTTATACTATATATATAATATAATTCTGTCGTATATTATACGTTCTGTATTATCAGTGTAAGTATGTATAATTGTTTTTATTTTATAGTATATGCATATGTAGTTATGGGTAGGTTATACAAGTTAGGTACATATATTTGTATAGTTGTTGGTACAATTTTCCGATTACCGCCTTCACGGATTTCTGTTTAGCCTAAAAATTGACTGGCGGAGAATGCCTTCAGGCATTAAGTCCACATCTTGTTCCAACTACATATTGTAGTGATCTATACAGTTTTTAAATAAACTAATTAATAAATGTATATCAATAACTTCTATCTCCAACTGACAGTTCATTGAACCTGCGCTGTTTGTCCTGTTGAAATACGTTCCAGGCTATAAGAGAGAGGTTTGATCTGTGCATAATACAGGAAAATATTACTATGATAATACTATAAATAGTTAATGTTACAGTTTAAGACTATCTTAAGATATAAAATACCGGTAAAATTATTGAGGCCCAAAAGCTTCAAAGTATTGCCTTGAAGCTACCTTCCACATTAAATAGCTAAATATTATCTTTAAAGCGAAAGTTTTTATGTCGTTTCATAGTTTCTCTCTTACTTATATAGATAACCTAAGATCAAATTAAAACGAACAATAATGTGCGAAGTACTTTAAGATAAGCAACTTAAACTAAGCTAAAATTTTATTACCAACGAACGCCGTCCGCAACTTCTTACGCGTTGACTTCGGCAGCGGAGAAACAGTTAGTTGATTTTCCCCTGGGATACTTTTTATTTTCCAGAACAAAGTAACAGTAAATGTACTTAGCCAGACGATTAATAAACCCCTTCTTTACTATAAACTAAACATAGCTTTAAAGTAATGTTTTTTTTTATGTAGATATTTTATACATTTTGTGTGATTTGTCTTATACTCCCGAATGTTTTTTTAGCAAAAACTTAATCCGCATTGACTAGTTGAAGCATGTAGAAACATAAACTACAAACGGCTGCATCTTGTACTGTACACCGGTCTCGTACTCTACCGCGTACGTGCTCCGCCTCCTAACATCGTCTGGACTATAAAAACTTGGAACCAGCTGTCAAAGCTTATATTATCGGAGGCACAGTCAAATAAAATCCGAGTTCTTTTCAAAATTACCAGCCTCTTGAAAATATTTTTTTGTCAAATGTAATCAGTTTCTTTTACTTTTCTTTGTGAATTTTTCGAAATACTATTTCACTATATATTATGTGTTTAATATTACTAAGGAAAAATTATTATTATAGAAAACTTTTTAAATGTGTCTGTCTGACAGTCTAAGCGAGATGATCTCAAAAAATACAGAACGGATTTTCATGCAGTTTTAACCACCGAACGAATTGATTCATGAGGAAGGTTTGATGAATAAATCTATGGTTTTTTCTATTTTTTATATAGAATAGGAAGGCGGACGAGCATATGGGCCACCTGATGTTAAATGGTAACCAACACCCATTGACATTGCCATTGTAAGAATTGTTAACCAACCTTGGGATCTACGATGTTATGTCCCTTGCACAAGGCACAAGGCTCAAAATGATAAATATCTATGTATATACATATTTATCATGTTATGGGTTTGTGTAAATTGGCTGTAATGGGACTTATAACTTACGTAGCGTAAATCAAAATATTTATTTAGTTTTGCAATTATTTGAGTCGTCGCTCATAGGGGGGGTATTTGCCTTAGTCACCGCGCTTGGCAGGCGAGTTGGTGACCGCAGTGGCTGAAATCTTTCACTAATAGCGCTGCTGCCCGCTATCAGGATTTGCATTTTCGGATTCCAGCATTTGCGTGGTTATACCGCCACGATTTGGGTCGCCAGAGCCTCGTTCGTTGATTAGCAGGATGTACTACGAGCAGGTGAGGATGACGGTTTGCCTAGATTGTTGTTGATTCCCCTTACATCCCATCATCATATTATTAATAATTCAGAAGACCGAGGAATATAAACAGCCTCTATGCCTAGAGTTTGTGGACTACGAAAAAGCCTTCGATACCATCGAGACCTGGGCTATTCTGGAATCCATGCAGAGATACCTTATTGACAGTCGGTATGTCCAGGTGTTGAAGTGTTTGTACGAAGCCGCAACCATGACCGTCCAAGTACAAGATCAGAGCACGAGACCAATCCAATTGCATCGCGGGGTAAGAAAGGGAGATGTAATCTCACCGAAACTTTTTACCAATGCATTGGAGGACGTCTTCAAGACGCTCGATTGGAACGGACGCGGTATTAATATAAATGGCCAACACATTACACACCTACGATTTGCCGACGACATTGTCATCATGGCGGAGACTCTGCAGGATTTGGAAGCGATGCTAAACAACCTGAGCGATTCTTCGAGACGAGTAGGTCGCGGGATGAACATTGAAAAGACCAAAATTATGGCAAACCATCATGTATCCCCGGGACTAGTGGTCGTAAATGGCTCTCCACTTGAAGTTGTGCAAGAATGTATCTACCTGGGCCAAACTATACAACTTGGCCGGCACAACTTTGAGGAGGAGGCTAAAAGAAGAATACGTTTGGGCTGGGTGGCATTGGGGAAATTGCGTAATATTTTTGAATCGTCGATCCCACAGTCGCTTAAGACCAGGGTCTTTAATCAGTGCGTCCTACCTGTATTGAGTTACGGTGCCGAAACGTGGACACTCACCTTAGGACTGGTCCATAAATTTAAGGTCGCTCAGCGAGCAATGGAACGCGCGATGCTTGTGGTTTCTCTGGGCGATAGAATCCGAAATGAGCACTTTCGCCAGAGAACTAAAGTCACCGATTTCGTGCGTAGAATTAGCTCGTTAGAATTGAAGTGGAAGTGGGCTGGTCATGTCTCCAGGAGCATTGATGGCCGATGGAGACGACAAGTGTTAGAGTGGAGACCACGCTTAATCAAACGTAGTGTAGGACGCCCTGTGACAAGATGGACCGACGATTTAAAAAAGGTGGCAGGTACGGGATGGATACGGAATGCCCAATATCGGGATGGTTTGCGTTCTATGGGTTTAGCTTCGTCTTAGCTTTCGTCCAGCAGTGGACGGCAAAAGACTGAAAAAAAAAAATTGCAAGTATTAACTTGAATGAACAAAATAATTTAAAATACAGTTGTACAAGAATCATGAAAGTCATTTTAATTACATTTAAAAACTTTATTAAAATTCAAATTAAATATATTACTTTTCATTTGTCAAAATCGAAAGGAATCAATTCTTTTTAACGTAATGTATTTATTCTTTGTATCTTCTATGTCCAAGATGAACTCCTGCATAGTTCGGAGGAAATTCTGCCACACGTAACCATCGTACAGGCTGTAAATTTTGTATACTTTTATTAATTTTGAAACGAAATTCCCATTATTAATATCTAGCAACTAAACGCTGTCTCCACGAGTTTGAAGATTAATATATCACCATTCTTTTGACAAGGACCTTATTGGCGAATACGATCCGACGTTTCTTAGATTGGCAAAGTTTTGTAACGCCCTCTTTCCCGCACGAAAAGTCGTGACTTAAGCGCTAACACAAATGACAAAAACTTGTATCCTACGTATAATGCACGTACTAAAAGTTTTCCATAGTATGAAAATGAATTAGTCGATTTTCAGACGTATGTAATTGTTTGTATGACATGCATGATGGAATTCTTATATTAATCCAGTGGAGATTATAACATTTTTTCTTTGATTTTCTTGCCTTTACTTCTCATACTATCATACATAGAATATACTATCAGTTTCATACATCTATTCATACATCACGTAGATATGGTTAGTAGCCACTTACCATTAGGTAGCCTATTTACCAGTTAATAAAAAAAGACCACAGATAAAAATAATAAAATGAGATCACGTAATCAAATATACAAAACATTCGTAAATATTTTTTCCAAAAAAAAAAAAAAATTTTTGATTAAAATAAGCACAGTAAGAAAAACATATACAAATATTGCAATGGGTTTTTTTTACCTAAAAACATGACCATAACGTACAAGGTACAAATAGTGCTCCTTTAATTAAAAAAAATATATATATTATTGCGCAATAAATTTTCATTTATTGCCGTCTATATTTTCAAGCACTCAATAATGGGACGGTTATATGAAAATAAATCAACGTGCGATAAAACGGGCGCATGGCCCACCATTTGCTAATGACATTTTTAAAATGACAGCTGCTAAACAAAATGGCGGTTAGCCACGCCTTTATTTTCTTTTGTATTCCTTATTCGAACTCAGTATTAATGCGGAAAATTGTAATGTAAATTTTTTATTTATTTGTGCGACTAAATGTGATGGTACAACTTCGAATTCGCCAACTCAGTTTAAAAAAAACGCTTAAAAAAAGAAACGTGAGTCGTTCGCTAAAGGTGACGTCCCACGGTACGTAATATTACGGACGGGCGCGGACCAGAACGTACTGAAACACCGTGGGACGATTATGTAAAAGCACAGGCAAGTCTATAGAAGTGCGATCCTTTAAGTTCGAAGTGGCGATCGAGGCGTTGGAAACGGTGGAGCTCATGTACTGGGTTCCGAGGCTATCTGTATAAACCCAGGCGAGCATTTTAAAAATAATTATTATTACTAATTTTAGAATGAGAAAATAGTTAAAAGACCGACACAGACCGACAAGCACTGTTGGAAGAGGATCGTTTGTTTTTTTGTAAATATACTAATTCCATTGCTTACACACACATCCATATTATTATGTACATATTTTTTTAATGATACAAATATACTGAAATAATTATAACAATTACGTATTTTTATATTACCCATTAAGGCCTTTCTGATTTTATTTTATTTTCCTTATGTAATACTTTATACATATCAAAATAATTATTTATAAATTTAGATAATATTTACGTTCTTTTTTCGTGTGAGCACATTCAAATCTAATTAAAAATAAATAGAAAGATTTATGATAACATAATAAAATAAATTAACACCTCATATTAATAATCTACACTGGAAGTGCCCGTGTCTGGACTCCGGTTAGCCACAAAATGCAAACCTAACCGAGTGAACCACAACAAACACGCTTATAACTCGTAAAAACATTATTCATGAGCTATTCGCGACTAGGGACCGTTAGCAAATCAGTTATTAAGCGATGATAAATGACGATCAGATTTATATATCACTCAAAAATATATTGTTCATAAAACAGGTAGCATTTGCGACCATACAGATTGGCGATGCAACCACTCCTTACACACTGGCTCACTCACCTTTCAAATCGGAACTCAACAATACGTTTTTATTTTGCTGTAAAATAAATGAGTAGATTGTACCTACCCAAACAAGCTCGCACAAAGCCCTACTAAGTACATTAATAACGATGTTGAGCAATTTTGTAAGAACTCGCTTCGATCACACTTGTGAAATGTCAGATGCGGATTTACGATGACACCCTATTTTGATTGGTACACGTATCCTTCAAGTGTAATAATGATTAATTATAGCCAATGTCGCATACGACTTTCTGATATCGTTTTCTGCAATGAGTCTCGAGTTTTTTACAGAAATAGTTACACGTTTCTATCTCGATTTTCTAAATTATCGTAAATTGTTGTTGATAACTTTATACAGTTAAATCATTATTATATTTTAAATACCTAAAAGCTTGTGTTGTAGTGCTGTAGAATAATCAGCTGCACTGAGGGCTCCTCAAATTTATTCAAAAGGTTATTTAATAGTAGTAGTAGCGACCATCTGAGTCATTGCTGTTTTTTATCAATTAATCACGCTAGCGCCGTTGTCGTGAATATACACATACAGATATTCCCTCGTCATTTCAATTAACCACGACTACGAGATAAAAACAAAAATAATCCTTATCTGACCCCGGGGTCGTTTTCGTCCCACTGAAAAAGAATTCAGAACTAAAAACTACAAATTATTTTTACAGCTCTAGTGTGATGTCTTTATTCTTGGCAAATGAAATTATATAAAAAACTCTATGGTGTTTGCTTGGATTTATAAACGTGACCTTCGTTTAATATATCATGTTATATGAGCCTAATTAACATGACACCAGTGCTAATGGCTCCTATAATATTGATCCTCGAATTCAATAACCGAACACCTTAATATTACAAGACAATGCCCGGTCGCTTCGAAGGCTTCGATTTATGGCATGGTTTTGTAATCGAGGGTACATTGTGTTGCCTATTAAATCATAAATTACATAATTAAATACTTAATCGGTTCTATAGCTATTCATGTAAACATAGATATTAATAAATGTAAGTGTTGTGTTGGAACGGGAAATATATGTTATGAGCCGATATGACACAGTGGTTAGAATATGCGTATAGCAAAATGCAAAACAAAGAAACAACAGTAGTAGGCAGCGTGGTGGGTTAAACTTCAAGCTTGCTCCTCATAATAACTCGATGGACTGTGATACCCTTAAATAATAAAAAGTTACAGCCCTTAAATAATAATTTATTACGTAATCTTTTGACAAATTTGTCAGTGAGTTAAATATATGTAAAGAAATAAATGTATTTATATTTCTTTAATGTTTGATAAGTTTGTATTGAGACTGGCCTTTAATTTTTGTGTAATAGTTTATATATGATAATAAAAAAAGTTAGAAATGATATTTAACATAAGATTTGATGTTTGAAAAAAATAATTATTTAGTAAGACAAGTATCAAGGAATTTAGAGGAAAAACGGAATAATTAAATGTGGTTTCTTTGGACACAAAGCAACAAAGTTTATTTATTTCTAAACCTTAAGATAAATAATATTAAAAATAATAATAAAAATTAAGCGTATATATATTTCTCATATATATACTTCCATAATTAAATTACATGCTTAATAGTCCTTGCGTTTAACATACAAAAAAATTAAAAAACCGCCTACCTATTATATATGTATAAAAAAAAGTTTACATATAATAGGTTAGGTAGGTTGGCGGACGAGCAAATGGGCCACCTGATGGTATTTCCCGACGCCCCAAAGATATTAGCGATGTAAAAAATAATAAATAATCCTTACGTCGCTAATTCGCCACCAACCTTGGCAACTAAGATGTTATGTTCCTTGTGCCTGTTAGTACACTGGCTCACACACACTTCAAACCGGAACACAGCAATACCAAGTACTGCTGTTTTGCGGTAGAATATCTGACGAGTGGGTGGTACCTACCCAGACGAGCTTGCACAAAGCCATACCGACAGTACCGAGATATAGCGACGCGACAACAGTTGCTGATTTTAAATCTTTCTTGAACAATAACCAGTCACAAATATCAACTTGTGTCCAATCTTGGACACGATAAACACGGACGAACCAGCCTGTAGCCAAGTTCCGCCTACCGCCGCTTGAACTTGACATATTCGTGGATACCCCGCTTGGTTTAATCTAACGCGGATTAATCTCTATGGAGACGAACACGTTCCGCCGAAGTCAAATCGGGTCGTCGAGGGCCGGACTCTCTTGCTCGTACGCCGTCTCAACACAATAAAGCAGTCGCCAAATTCGGCAAAAAGCCACACCTTTTTAAGCTTAACAACTTCTAATGATCACAACACAACATGGATTTAACAAAACAGCATCGACACTATTGCATAAAATTGGTCATATTTCATGAAATTTTAATTAATCTATAATATTATATTATAGCGTCTCAACAATCTCAAAAGACTTGATTGGTTTTTCTTTTTATTTAAAAATATTTTGTGAATTTGTAACTGTTTGACTTCCTAATAATAAATAAATAGCGATCAGACTGAGTACATTTTTGGGCGTGTCTATAGGAACAAAAAATGGATGAATCACAAAAAAAAAACTAATCGTGCGCTGCTGGGTACTTGTACTGAATTTAAATGACGAAGGTTTGATCTCGAACAAGCTTGGTGTGAGACCACTTATATGGCACCATTTCGATTGATTGAGGACCAACACACTGGGGTTAATTAATCATAATTTTAGACAAGCTAATATGTAGCTTAACGATATTCATCGCCATATATATATTATACTCCGAACAACTTGCGAAACTATTTTCTAAGTATATTTTACTTAGAAAATAGTTTCGTTTCAATTTTTAATTTCCTTTTTTAGTTAATTAGATAGTAAAGTTGATTTTAAGTATTTACGTATTTGTTTTTCGACTTTTCGATACAAATATAATATGCAAAACTATTAAATTAATAAGGTAAGGAGGCGTAATTCAGAACATCAGAGCCACCATTAGACGGCTACTTTTGGATTAGAAACTCTACGATAGTAAGGATTTACATACTAATGGTAGATCGTAGGGTAATATTCCAAGATGACAGACACATCGATATTATTTTAATAACAAAAAATATATAAACGGACAATTCTACCACCCTTAAACGAAACTTTTTTTTTAATATAGTAAATGAGCTTGAATCATATACGTAATGGATTGGAATGGAAATACGTAAATATATAATCTTGAATTATATATATAACCCAAACTCATGTCAGGGAAGCACGCTGTTCCTTGGGAAATAAACATTACACGTCAGAATACTCAACGCAATATCCAACGGAGCCGTGAATCAAATACACGCTTTATTCAATTCAACGCGGTGTTATAAAACTTTAAGAGAATCTTGCTGCACGTAAAACATATTTAAAATGATTTGATGATTTTTTAAATTAATAGTTTGAGAAATAATCAGGTATATGCTATAGCCAATTCCAATATCAAGAGGAATTTCTTCGGCCGAAATCTAATATAATCTATGTATATCGGGGATATAGTTTATCAGGGAGATCGGCCGTCGCCTTAGAGAGAGGGGATCTGATAGTCGCTCCGGATCTTACTTGGCGCAAAGGTTGTCCATTGCCGTGCAACGTGGAAACGCGACTTGTGTTGTAGCAGCTTTGCGTCGAATAGGGATTGGGGGGACTGCCTTAAATTTGAATTTTTAAATTTCTTTTAAGAAATATTAATATTTAATTTAGTTTAGTTTATCCTTTTAGCGTTTTTACGAAATAAATGTTTAATGTATAAAGCAATATATATAGATTTGAAATATTATAATCATCTATGGCATTTATTATGAATTCGTGGAAAATTGGCGTTTTGTGTATCTTCGTAATAGTGGTGTTTTAATAACATAAATATAACAGCAGAGGTATTAACAAATAGCATTGAATATTTTAATCTAAGGTTCGTTTGTCTTATTCTTTATCATTGTTGTCAAATCATTTTAAAAAAATAAAAAAAATTAAATAATGTCCATTTCAATATAAACATATCACATACAATATACTTTTGTATATTAATTAACAGTATTAAATAATATCCTGAACCAAGCAACACCGGAAGGTGTCCACTACTAGACAAGGCGTCTCCTTAGGATATCCACGAAAACCGAAAAATACTATGTCCTAATTGAAATTACGCACGCGGTAGGAATATGATTAGATAATTCAGTTGTGTGCGTATTATTTATATATATTCTTAGGTAAAGGTTCACTGTTTGACAAAGGCTCATTATCTTACAAGAAGGCTTAAAGCTCAATTCACCAAGCCGCTTCCCTGGACGTTGGTGGAAATATATGTGAATGAATTTCATCCTATTCATATTCTGAACTTAATTATGTATATGATGAATAATAAACACGTTAAATTTATTGAAATTGAAAATTGTATATTTTAATATTTTTCAGATTTCTGACACTTTGTCATTATAAAGAAGAAAATATTAATTTTAAAAATCATGATGCAACTGTTTTTAACCGACTTCAAAAAAAGAAGAAGGTTCTTAATTCAGTTGCAGCGTTTATATTGTATGTTTTTTACCTCGGAACTCTGTCATTTATCAACCTATTTGGAAATTTATTATTTTGTGTGGATATACTTTCCATTTCAAATTAAAGATACAGGGTGTATCTTAAGGGTGAAAGAATAGCTAACGAATTTTTATAGGCCAGAAAATTATTTGAAGTCTGTTTTATTTTTTAAACATTTAGTTTTGCTTGCCCAAATATGAAACACAAAACTATTAAAATTACATTTTTGCTCAAACCACTCAGAATCGTGCCATAGCAAGCCAATAATCGCAAGTAAATAATAGTTATACAAGTCAAATCTGAGTTTCCAGCTTATCTATAAGATTTCTAACCATAATATTTCTCATATTTATTTTGAAACGCCCTTGTTACATATTAGACTTTAATGAATATTAAAGTTAATTTTGGGTAAGTAGCACAACGGAAGCGCTCCAGACGAAACTCACGAGGTAATTAGTTAATGTGCAAACAGAATCCGATCAATATAAGTCTACGAATTTGCATTTTCAACAAATTTAATCAAATCTTATTATTTATGATTAAATCTTGGAAGCTGAATTAGAGCCTTCTCTTCTTCTTCTCTCTTTTAACTCAACGGTCAACAGCATTTTGTATATAAAACCCAAAATGTTGTATATGTATATTTTAATAATATATCATTAATATTTATTATAATCAAATTTATTAAGATAAAATATCTTGGAATTTAACAACGTGTCGATCGGACAAACCCTCGAGATATTCATTTTATTGAATTTGAAAATTATAGCTCCTTAGTTATTTTCTTCATGTTTCTTTATTCAATGTTTTGATTTTCAACTCGATTTCATTTTGAGTCACATAAAGATAATATGAGAGATTAAAATGAAGAAAGTATTATTTGGATCTAATTATACATTTTAAAAAAAGGTATATTAATAATAACTAGGCATGACAACAGTGTATAAAACCTACGTACTCGTATATCAGTCTGTATAAAACTATTCAAGTTAACATTTCTTCAAAGGGTTAACAATTCAACCTTTAATCGCATTTTCGCGAAACTTTTCGAATCGTTCACCGGTCGAATCCATTCCTGATAACGATATACGAATGAAACGCGCTTCAATTCGATTTTGTGAAAATAAAATAGCAATACTCACAAATGTTGCCACATTAACGTACCAAGTGACACTTACTGGTAGATATAAAGTGTTAATGTATTCCATATAATTGTTTTTGATGTGAAACGTTTGTTGGCGCGCCTTGAGTGTAAGACCGGCTCGTATGCCGTGACGACAAACGGCACGAAACCCTCCTTTGCCATCATGTTCCCCTCCGGCACTGTTTATTCCAGTATACGAGTGCATGGCTCGTATACTTCGTGGCTTGTTCTTGAGTGTGTGTATGTACTGCACGCACACCAAAATCCCGTAACTGCCACATTTTTATTTATTCTTATATTTCCTTGTACTTGTACGATTCTTCTCCTGATCTTGCATAATAGGTGACAGGTAGAAAAGAAAGTTAAAAAACCTCCCTAGACAGTTTTGGTAGTACATAATAATAGTTAAGCTATTGAAATATATTTAAAAATCATTTTCATTTTTAAAAAATGCCAATATGTCACAAACCTTTGGAATTTTTTTTGGTCCCTCGTATCTGTAGTTACAATGTCTTATAGAAGAGTTAATGTCTTTTAATTTACATGTTATTCTATTCTCAAAAACAGTAATAACATTGTAATTTCTACTCTTTAACAGTTAGAGCTAATTTTAAATGCAAAGCTGCTTTAAAAGCAATTTTATTAGAGCGAGCTGAATTTTTGCATTTTATTCGAAAACATTCGAGAACATTCGACAACGAGCTTATTTTCTATTTTCTAGGTGTCTTTGATTCTCGCCAAATATTGTATTATACCAATATTATAAAGAATTATGTTTGTTTGTTTTGTTGCGGATTCATGTAAAAAGTTCAATCTGATTGATATGAAATTCTTACATTCTAATAGGTTATAGTTTCAAGAATATCATAGATTTTTTTTTATAGAACAGGAAGGCGGACGAGCATATGGGCCACCTGATGGTAAGTCACCAGACACCCTTGGACATTGGTACTGTAAGAAATGTTAACCATCGCTTACATCGCCAATGCGCCACCAACCTTGGGACCTAAGATTTTATGTCCCTTGTGCGTGTAATTACACTGGCTCACTCACCCTTCAAATCGGAACACAACAATACCAAGTACTGCTGTTTTGCGGTAGAATATCTGATGAGTGGGTGGTACCTACCTAGACGAGCTGGCACAAAGCTCTACCACCAGTAAAAATATAGTATGTTTATGTTGCTTAATATTCATTTATTATGTTTAGTTAAATGAAGTATTCATTATCGATTTTGGCAGTAAACTATAAAAAGTACAAAATAATATGTAAGTTTTTTCTTATATATAAGCTACTTTAAATAAAGGACTTTTTAATTTTCAACATTTTCCATTCATACAAATTTTATACTGTGTCATTTTAAAAGCATGAATCGAGTTAGCTCATGAGCATGTATTAACACAGTACGAGAGAGTAGATTGTAATAATAATATTATGGTAGAATCAGAATCTAGTTAGGATTATGATTCTTCCATATTTGTAAATGCATTATTATTTAAGAAAATGTCACAGGGTTAGAACCCAAAGTTTCATTGGTACGTCATTGGCGTAGCATTTATATATAACCAATAACATAATGAGTTTTATCTATTTTACGCGATATGTATTCAAGACAGTATATGCATTTGTACATGGATCCCTAAAAAGTAATCTTCTTTCCAAAACCCAATTTATGTTCACACCTTTTAGATTAATTTATACATTTTTTTTATCACTAAGTCTCTGGTATCAATTACTCGTATGTCTAGATACGAACAAGGACATCCCGTACAGACCCTACTCACACGGGCTCTGGCGTACTGTCAAATGTATGGATCTAATCATAGATATCAGCTCTCATAGACAATTACCACTTTCATTGGTAAATTGGTAGTATTTGTAACAGTAACAAGTAATTTAATTTTTCATTTAATTTGATCAATAAAATACAATTAAAATTAAAAGTTTTTTTTCGAATATACTTTAAATATACAAATATATAAATCGCACCTAAAAATAATAATTCTGGTTGTTATCGGTTTTTTATAAACTCAATACGAACTTGCGACAGATTATCAATGACCATTCAAAAGTGCTCGAAAAAGATAATATATTTCGATTTATCTTCAATTTAATAAGAAATTTCAACGATTATACGATTTCATTCACGTCCAAAGTATTATGTTAATACCAAGAATGGATCGTTGCGAATATATATATATACGCGAGTAAAGTCCAGCTTTCCACAAATTGGTAAAGTTTTTCTCCCTCATTCTCGTTGTCTCCGACCGACATCAAGATTTAAACAAACAACATAATAAAAGATAAATTCGAACTTCGTAAATTGTCACAAAATAAAAATTGATAAATACAGTCTAGACGTTTTCGCTCTAGACTTGTCAAATTTTATAACATAAAATATATCGTTGGTATTTTTATAAGCGTGATAAGTTTTATCATGGAGTTGAAAAACGTGCTGTTTTCTCTAGACACGTCTCGGCTAGGGCTAAAACGTAGTAGGAATATGTTGCTAACTTATCCAGAAGGATAAACGTCGTGTTGTTTTATTGTCTTCGGAGCGAATACTTTGCAATGATAATTTACCATTATTTATTGTACAAAATGAATACAACAACTACAAAACTAAATAAGTTATTCAAATTATTGTTTCACAATAGCCTATTCTTAATGAAAAACGGTCGTCCCGTTTTTTATTTATTAATTTGTTTATTATAATGTCAACACCAACAAGAAGTACACTAATAAATACAATTGAGTCTTTAAACGTGACGTAAAACAAATCAAGTGTCACCTAAATTATAGGTGTTGCAAAATATATCAACCTTACGAAATAAAAAAATAATAATTTCAAAAATTAAAATTTTAACAAATAGAAAAGATATTAACAATTAAATTATTATAAAATTATCACATGATTGGTATAAAATGAATAAAATATAAATATCTGAGAACATTTCAAATTTTTGAATACGATTAAAAGCAAACAAAAGTAAGACGTACAAACAACAAAAACAAAAAAAAAGTTAAAAATAAAAATGTATACATTATTATTGATTATTAAGAAAAAAAATAGATATTTTTTTACGAAACTGATTCAATTTGTCATTACAAATATAAAAGCTTTGTTTGACACTTCCTTATTGTTAATTATTGAGCATTTTGTAGATATTATTATAATCGATGGTTAGCCTGTTGATTTTGTAAAATTAATGAATTTTCTTTATTGAATTATTTCATTTCATATTGCATTAATGAATTTTTATGTTCTGAATTTGAGTTTATAACTCATCTCGAACTCGACAGTGGAGGGAATCATTGTATGAAAATCTGCCATTTATTTTGAATTTCAAAGAGCAGGATTTTGACCACATTGACATTTTTAGCTCACTACTGATGTCGCTATATATTAAATACGTCGATATATATTAAATAATATTGTACCGTACCTTACCGTATGTACCGTTTAATATTTTTATTGACCTTTTTACGATGAATGTTTTACTAAAATAAATATTAGACAAAGCAACCTGAACAAGTAAAATAATTATGAAATTAAAAAAAAATCTCAGTTTCATGCGTGTATACTAAAATGAATTTAAAAGGTATGCCAGAGAGAAAGTTAATAAACAATTCCGTCGTATTGTACTCAGAACAATCCACATTCCGCACCAAAGTTAATTACACGTAGAATTGACATACATAGACATATTAAACAGGACACGGGACAAAATTTAAAAATGCTTGTAAAATGCTGCCAGTAAATACAACATTTTAATATGAAAATGCCAGTTTATATTGTTTTTTTTAATAATTATTATAATTCTTGTATGTCATTTAATCAGTGACAAAGTTTAAATACTGAATCAATTTATTATTTTAATACCCAATACCAACTTAATAAAATATGATGAATATAAAATGTTGATTAAATATGCTCAGCTTGGCTGAACAAGATAGAGCCTTTGTAAAACGCAAAGAAAAAAATAGATTGGGCGTCGAAAAAAGCTGATTGATGGCGCCACGAAAATGGTTTCTTAAAGAATTATCATATTAAATGATTTGCATAAAGATATGAATTTATTAATGTTTACTCAATTTCTCGGCGTTTGCAGAATATATACTCTTTTGATTTCATAAAATATATTAAGTAAATTTATTCATGTTACACACGAAATTCTCTGCCCTAAAACACGTCCACTTCCTCACGCGCTTATTATGCAAAGTCAAGGCTTAATGCAATGTTAGCTCTGGGCGGTCCGAGCTCTGGAATTTATTGTTTCAATTTACCTGTACCCTCCCTTCACTTTGCATAATAAACTTGCTTAAGTAATCGATGCTATATATAAATGTCAAGACGAGATTTTTTTAAACAGTAACTAGAAGCTGTCTTTACATTGGTTCATCATAAATTCATGGCTGAAGAAATTGTGGATGGTTGCATAAGAAAGGATATGTGTATGAAAGGGGTGAGTACTGAGATGATGAGTGACAGAAAGAAGTGGAAGGAAAATACATGTTGTGCCGACCCCACGTAGTGGGAAAAGGGTAGGAAGAAGAAGATTGGTTTATCATAAAGAGCCTTCAACAGTATTGGTAGAAAGATTAACATTTCAATTTCTTTACACATGACATCATCATAACTTAAGCTACACATATACATAACTTAAGTCACCTGTCAAAGGATGTATAATTGACGTTAAGTCTGCCTATTGAAACGTGTACTTGTTTCTGATCACAGACTAACTATTATTATTTGTACTAAATTGACAGAATAATTTTTTGTCTTTTTTTTATTACATTTTTGATATAAAATAGTAATTTTTTAATACATTTTTGTAAATAAATGTATAAAATAGAATATAAAGCCGCTTGTCTTGTATTTTCTAGGAAGAGTCTTCAAACAACATAATTGTATAACGTATAACTTCAAACAAAGCGAACTACGAAATAAAATCAATAACATTAAAAAAAAAGAAACTTTAAAAGGTCAAAGCTGTTTACGTTTTTCGTCTGTCCTGTCGTACAGATTAAGACGGAACGGGCCATAAATCCAGGTATCCTTCGGGACTAGCGCAATCACGAGGTTGAATGATGGCGTCCATTCCCGTCCATCAGTTACCGAAACAAGTCAGTCCACTATGAAACTTTATCGTCGTTTGGATGAAGTGAAGTCCATCAACTATTTGGATAATGTATTATTAAAAAAAATGTTTTATTAGGAAACATGATATCCTTAAAGAAATAAAAATAGCTACTGCACAAATCATGACCGCCTGGAATGGTGGTAAGAAAGCTAGCGGTATTTCCCGTTTGAATTGCAATTCCGATCCACTGGGCGAGAAATGAACCAGCCCTCCTGTCACCA
The DNA here is from genome assembly GCA_905147175.2 of Nymphalis urticae. Taxonomy (NCBI): domain Eukaryota; kingdom Metazoa; phylum Arthropoda; class Insecta; order Lepidoptera; family Nymphalidae; genus Nymphalis; species Nymphalis urticae. Next base: position 8,550,170 of record LR990004.1, on the reverse strand, counting down.
GTAGAGGCGATAACGACGATGTGTTGTACTTTAATTTAAAAAATGTATTATAATTTATATGGAAAAGTAAATTTGATTTGCCCTAGCGTTTAGTTTGATGCAATGTATAATATTATGTATAATTGTAGAAGGGCCTCGACGTTTTAAACACAAAGTTTGCGTCTTTCGAACGTTTTATTAAATTTCAATTACTACGTAGTACGTAGTACGTAGTTGGTAACAACCGGAAATTGTTTTTGGGTACTGCACAAACTACAGTCAAATCAATTCGGAGTTATTTTTGTATTTGTTGTAGTGTACCGTCAGCAGATAAATAAATTAACATCCGTAACAGCCTGTGAATGTCCCACTGCTGGGCTAAAGGCCTCCTCTCCTCTTTTTGAGGAGAAGGTTTTGGAGCTTATTCCACCACGCTGCTCCAATACGGTTGGTGGAATACAAATGTGGCAGAATTTCAGTGAAATTAGACACATGCAGGTTTCCTCACGATGTTTTCCTTCACCGTAAAGCACAAGATGAATTATAATCACAAATTAAGCACATGAAAATTCAGTGGTGCTTGCCCGGGTTTGAACCTTTTTCGATCTCGGCTATTTAATTTAATTAACATATACTTTCATATTTTATAGAAATACATATTAACATAATTTTTTATCGTGTATTTCTTAAGCTTCTGATTTCTTCTGAAAAATTATACATGTTTATAATATTATATTGTATATAATATGATATTGTATCTAAAGTCTCTAACCTGTTTATATTCCTATTCAATAGCATGTAGCCAAACATTTCTCCAATCGTCTAGAGTTATGGCTCATAATGACTCATAAGTATTTGTAATTCTCATTATAGCATTCATATTAATCGTGAATTTTCTTTCAACGTATGTCATCACTGCGGAGTGTGTGGCGTTTATACATCTTCAGTTAAAAGATTGAACACTTAAATTACTAATGTGTTCCTATTTATAAGATTGGCTGTAATCGAAACGCACTATTGTACAAGAATTTAGTAAATCTGCGTGTCGTGAGACCACTCATAACTTATCCTACACAGATCGCTTATTTCCTCACGTGGTTACCTTCTACTCCAAACATGCATCTGTCAAAATGAAGTCGATTCGTAGACATTTTAAAAATATATAAAAATAAATCTAAAATATTTCTCTAGTATACAGTGAAAGAGATTTTTACAAAATAGAAAATAAGTTAATTCGTGTATATAGTCGCGTCGATACACAAAAGAAATGTTACGGTTGAGTCGAGAAATTCGCATTAGTTTCTTCAAACGGAGACTTTTGTACCGCATTTCACAATAATGTAGAAATACATTCTAATTCAAAAATATATGTATTTATATCAGGAATAGTTTCAGTGAATTTATATAAAAATAAATATATTATTTATCTATGCATAGTCATCAATTACAGAGTTCAATAGGAAAAATGACAATGTTTTTTTTTTATGATTTTTTCACAATTTGCTCTCAGATGCATACATAAATGTTTGATAACTTTTTTGATGTACTAATTACATACATACATACATATGAACTAATTATATACTTTACAAGATATTCTTGGACTTTACCATCAAAAATATCTACACTAGCAAAATGCCTTAAAATAGATGACTCATATTAATATAAACTTCTCCAAACTTTTACGGCTCAATGTTTCTCGCAGAATGGCACAACTTTTTCGTCACAAATGAATTCCTTTCTCATTGGTGCGTGACCTGCATGACCGACTGAACGTTCCATTGTGGACTCGGAAGCCAGTTGACAATGTTACCCTTAACTAAGTATTGTACCCTATTCGACCTAAGCCTTTGTTGTTTAACAGCTTTTGGAAACAGATCGCCTAAAATGAAAGCTTTAGTAAATATTCGTAACGTCGAGGAAATGTTGTTTAAAATATATTTGATAAATCACTTTATCGGGTTCATTTCATGCTCATATATTATCATTCAATTTGGTTAATAAAACCTACTACATTTGTAACTGCCAGTTTTGATTAAATATATTAGACCTTTTTTTGATTGTGTTTTGTTCTTTTCTCATTTAAGTCTTCATTTAAAGATGTAATGTAGTTTACACCTTACATCCAGCGTTTTGCCTCCAGCAAAAGTATATAAGGCAAAAGACGTTCTGAATAATTTATATAAAACTTTTCTTAAAGCTAAAAGAAATGATTACGGAGGGTAAAAGCGATGAGGGGAACACCTCTTTATTATTTTTTTCCCTTTTCGCTCATCTTTACGTAACACAGAAATTGACGAGTAAATATTTTTATGGACTGAAGCGACGACCCTCGTATGTTTTGAATCTTATTATATTATACTCGTTTGCTGGCAACATTTAAATTTTTATGAAGGATATTTCATATTTTAAATATTTACCGTATATATACAAGGTAATCTTTATTTCAAAATAAAAATATACATATGTAATATAAAAATATACTGTATGCCATGCATTACATATACTTATATATTTAAATAACATAATACCGTTCTTCTAATTAATTAATTGTACTAATAATAAAATTCTATACATGGCGCCCAATGTGGGACCAATCAAAATAATCTTTGAAATTTTATACAAAAGTGAAACGTTGTATGCTCTTAAACATTTTATCGTTAGATATTGAACCCCACTGGAGTAGCCTTTTGGGAAAGAATGTTTGATGTGAACCGTTTAACTGTACCAAGTGACCACTTACACCGATGGCTCTCGAAAAGGTACCTCCACTCGTTTTTGTCAACATTTAGGGAGCTACGCTCTGCTAAATATCGCCGTTTGATAGCAAATTTTGTATAGAATGTGCTTTGTCGAATCGTTTTAGGAATTCGAAACTCCTTAAAAAAGGCATTTTAAGAAGTGAGAGGCTACTTAAAATAAATAGCTAACAAAACCTTATTTTGACATTTACTTTCTAATTATTATAATTTATAAATTCCCAAGAAAAACCAATACAAAGCACTTATGAACTTAATTATAACTAATAAAAAAAAAACAAGGAAACATTTTCCATATGAAACAAACAAGATTAAACTATCAATAAAAGAATGATTCTTTTATACGTTAAAGTCTGAATTGTTTTTAAAAAATGTACTTTGTTCAGTTAGTCGGCTAACACAAAGCGTGTCGTCTGACAACAATTAACATATTAGCAGGGAAGGGCAAGGACGCGGTTAAACGATCACCGTGACCTACTTCCAGTAACTAATGGCTGTATTCCTGAGTAACATAATATAACAAGTTTTGCGCATAAAGAATCACCATGATAGGAAGGAATTTGAAAATTATGCTCTTATATAAAAACTTTCAAGGTTAGAAAAATTCAGACTACCGTCTTATAACATTATTGTTCTTTTTTTTTAAAATGAATGTTGCATATTGTTAAAAATAACTCCTAAGTATCGCTATTCCACGATATTTCATACCCTGTCGTAATTTTAACCAACACCTTGACTACCCACCACCAACCCACTCTCACCCTCGCCAGATCACAATTTAGCCGCGGGCGTAAACTAGCACAATATAAATAAAATATGATATCATGTAAATTCTTAACTAATTCTCGAAAATCGCTACCGGAATAGATGTTAACTAGTAGTCAAATTTTAACAAATACAAAAACAATCAAAAAACGTAACTTTATTAAATTCAAACATAAATCACACATAATATCTTAACATTAAAACACGTAAAAATAACATTTAAAGAATAAAAATAACAGTAAGCATTTATTAATCAAAAGCTATTCAAAATAGAATTACAAAGAAATCAGTACCTTAAACATCTTACTTAAGTTAAGAGAAAAGGAGTAACAATTCAAAATAAAAAATAAAAAAACAAATTTTGGTCTTACTTTTTATATCCACAATAAACTGAGCTGTTTCTGACGAACTGTTGTTTAAGATTATATAGCAAATATTCCTTCTGAAATACTGAGTTACTGCCTTAAACATTGTGTGTTCTTCCTTAACTGCAGGTAATTCACAAGATTGTTATGCGGTAGAATATCTGATTTGGTTGATCTACACTGACATCTTCCATTCGATATAATTCAGTGTACAGTATTTTTATGTACAAATATATTAAGATTAATTTAGGAAAAAAATTAATATAAAACACTATCTCATAAAAAAAATAATGTATTCAAATCCAGAGTAAACAGATTTCTTCTAGGCAAATCAGACAAGTCAACGGTCCAACGCTGGCCTATTACATTTATTAAAATTAACCAAACTAATTCTGAGCACTTATCGACAAATTTTATTTACTCTAAAGACCATATTGTATTGTAAAATCGGCTGTTCGTTATTGATCTATTAAACTATATGTAATGGTACTTACTTATATGTAACAGTTATTAGTAGTTTCATTAAATGTAATTATTTAAAAAACCACAAGTTTATTATTCATAAATTGTACATAATATATGTATGTCATGTCAACTCGCTATTAGCATGCTATATAATAAGGTTTAAAAGAATAAAAATAAATAAATTTAATCCATACTAGCCGTGTACCTAATGGGATATCACATCGGAAACATTAAGCACAAGTCAACTGTATTTTTAACATTGAAAATATGCGTACTTTCATCCCCCATTTAACCCTTTAACTCGTATAAGATAGTTTTGAAAAATTCTTTCTTACATTCCATACGAAATTTCCGTGAAATTTAGACCCGTTAGACCTACGGCTGCGCGTCGTGTCAATCAGTCATTTTAAATTAAGAAGATGTCGTTGCTTATATATTTTTTAATCTGTGGACGCAAAATATTCAAGAATGCTGCTTATTAAGTAAAAATCAACAAACTGTTGTGTTAGCCATTTCAATTAATCTAAATAAACTTTTTTCAACTGTAAAAAGAAAATTATTATCATTGTCAAACGTCAGTGCGCCAATAGAAGGAATGTGTGCTACTCTTACAATTCTAGAATCAGCTAATTTCGGCTCGATTATCACTTTGTATATACCGTCTATCCACCAAGCGTAGATTGTGTTATCTAAATCAATTGTCAATCCTCTAAAATATGAGTTCTTTGAGAGCCATACCATTTCGTCTTTCTTGCTCGCAAACAGTCCATAACCACACAACAATACCGACACGTCGTATTTATTTGAAACAAAGTTCTTAACTTGCATCATTTCGAATATAACATCAAAATTATCTCCTTTCTTTTTAATAATCTTAAACTCACCATACCTTATAAAATATACGTGGCTTTTATAGAATAAGCTTACAATTAAATCACCTCTAGAACTGTACGGTGCTACTCTGTTTAATTTCGTATCCAAAACGTAGATTCCGTCGCTGCCTCCTAAATATACCAATCCATTGTCTTGATCTAAATCGAATGTCCCAAAGTTCATAATTTGTTTCTCACCTGATATGACGCTTACATTAACAGGATTATCCAAATTAATAAATCCGACCTTGTTATATTCCTTGTCTTCAATTCTAGGTTCGAAGCTGAAGTAAAGGGTGTTCGTTGATCTGAGGATGCCAAGTTTGGTGATGACAATTCGGTTTCTGAATGGAGCTTCGATGTCGAACAGATAAGTAACATTGTAGCAAGTTTTATTCACTTTGATACACGAATTGCAAACGGTACCAACTTCTTCAGAGCTGGCGATTGAGATGAAGAGGAGCAGTATTACAAAGATCATGATTAAATCTGTAAAACAAAATTTTAAACATTATTAATGGCATTTAATTTCAGTTTTTTTTACTTGGTAATTGATATTTTTTTAAATAATGTTTCAAGTGTAAAGTAGTGCCAACGACCGCTGCAGAGCGCTTGTAATGTCGGACTACTTAAAACCATAATTTCAATGATTCTTAAGCTGTGCACTGCCAACTTTTATAATATTTTTAATTGAAACTGTTACATACTTATGTTAGCATATTTCATAATTTTGAATTTATTTTATGAAATTGTGTTGCTATTGGCACTTTATGTACGTGTAAGTCTAAAAAAATACAAGTATAAACAAAACTTTGCCTCTTTTTAATTATGATATTGTGTATTATACAATAATATTCCAGTTAAAGTAAGTACCCAATTATTGCGACATACTGATATACAAAAATCAAATTCAAATTATGTAACTAGCGAAACCCACAGCATCGCCAGCGTCGAATTCAGTTTGTGATGAAAATCCTTCGAAATTTGCCACCTTAAGGTAAATAATGCATATTTTAATAATATTTATGTGAAAATATTTATATTAACAGGTAGCAGCGGTAGCCAAAAAAAAGAGGTGGTTGAATTTTGTTTACGTAACTCGCAAATAGCGAGATAAACTTAAAACGATGCAGTTATTTTAAAATTACACAGACACATTTCTTTTTTATTTATTTGTATAGAGTATAGGATACAGCTCAAAACATTTCCATCTGAAAATGTAACTATTTAGCTAGTCCTTTCAGTGTTACCAAGGTCAGCTTTCTACCGCCCATTAATTGTGTTCCGTTGAAATGATAAGAATGTTCGCAAGAATGCAATAATTAGTGAATGCTTGCGCTAAGCCCGTTTGAGTAGCTTTTTAGATGTCAGATTAATTATGATGAAAGATTAATTACGATGATGAAGATTTCACTTTCAAAAGTGAAACGAATGTTTGAAAATTCACACAACTGCCCCTAATGTATGATTGAATTGATAGCCAGTATTACTCGGGGTGATATAATGAAACTAAGTTCTAATATGTACTTATATTACAATAAGATACACCATACATCTAAATATGAGCAGACAAGTTATAGGGGTGTGATAAGGAACTCTCATATATAAAAATCACACCCCATTTTTAGTCATACGTGTAAAAATAGTGGATTTCGAAACTGGACATTTAAATTTAATTATATATAGTTGATTATGTGTGTATAATTTATATATAATTTGAGAAAAAGCGTAACAAATAAGCTTCTTCCTGGTAACTTTCGATGACGATTCAACAACTTTGATGATTTAAAAATGCGTAATTGATTAAGAATTAAACAATTTCATAGTCTAATAGTTATTTTCGTTTTTCCAAACCTTAGCACAAGAAGAACATAGCCAAGCAGTAAATCATTCACAGATATACATATTTTCAGGCTATTAGTTTATATTTTAAAGTGTAAAAGATGACTTTTAAATGAGAGCATACTATTGATGTCATCATTCAATCTTCTGGGAAGTTAACAAATTATTGGAAGTAAAGAACACAATAAGCCATCAAATGGAAATAAAAAAAATTACAAGCAAACAATATTATTCTCTTTTATATAAAAAATAATAATAAAGAAAACAAGTTGATACGTACAATGAAATAGTTAGATCATTAAATAGGATAGATAGTTTGAAAAATTATTATAATTTATAAATTTACATGAATTTTAAAAATTTACTTATGATTTTTTGTTGCTTTTTATTTATAAATCTGAAAGTGCTATGTACACTTGTAATTGACATGCATTTGAGATTGTTCAAGATCAAATGACATTATGCCAGATATTATTATTTTATTTTTTCATCAATAGATGGCGTTAGATGTATTTTACATCGCGCTAACAAAGTTTTTATGAAAGTGCTAAATAGGTTTTTGTTGATTTAAAACGAGAGAGGCCAATTACACTATCTGACCAGCAGTACATACTCAGCGGTTATATTATTAAGTCTAAATCCAATAAGTCCAATACTACCGGATAACCCAAACAGAGATATATCATTATTATTTTATAAGTTAATTTGTAAATGCTTTGTATGTGTGTTGTAAGTATGCTTTTAAAAAATAATTTCAATTTTAATTCGAAATAGCCAAGAGGATTGAATGGCTTTTATTGAAACAAGCACGATTGAATTTCCATACATAACTCCTCACTTCCTTCTCCAAACAGCGTGGTGGTTAAAACTCCAAACTGTCTCCTATAGATATGTTGGCCACTTAAGATGTTACTTAAAGGCGATGACTGTAACTTAACAACAACTTGATACTTTTAACTATGAATATTATAACTTTCGTAATCTTAGTTTCAATGGTCTGAAAATATCAAGATATCCAAATGATACTTAAGAGTAAATTTCGCAGAGAATATTGGCATTTATTACAGAATCACATGCCGTTCGGCTTATCATCGATTTCCCCCCTAAAGACATCTGCTATTGTTAGAAACTTCACTTCGATCGTTAAGATAACCTACCTATTGTTGTTTACTAATCTGACTTCGCCAAAACGTAATATTATTTTGACTTAATTATAATCTTATACCTAATACTATGTACTTCGTGCATTAAGTGTTAGGACTTGTGCGTGTAGCGTGACGTTGTATAGTCTATATCGTTGCTCAATAAATGAGCTATCTATCTATCTATGTATCTATCAACCAAACAAACAAACGACTTGTTAGTAGGGCTTTGTCCAACCAACTATTATGTCAGACCTTAATACAACAGCCCCTACGGCCCTAATCGGTCACATATTACTTTTTCCACGCTAACCTTTAAATAAAACATGCTAGATCGATACACACAACCCTTATTAAATCCATACATATTAAATGAAGTTAGACTGATTGAATATGAACCTGAATTATTTTTATTGGTGATTTTTAAAAGCCCGTCTATCTAGGAACACTCACTCATCACGTATTCTACCGCTACATCGCAATACTAATTATGTGAGTGAGCCAGTGTAACTATATACAAGAGACATAACATCTTGTACATTGGCGATGTAAGAGACGGTTAATACTGTATAAATACTTTATGAGTTCATTGTAATTCCACCTTTGAGTACTAGATGGCGCCATATTACAACTGTGATATTTCTACATCGCGATGGCAAGATTCCCTATTTGTTTAATAAAGGTTATGGAAGTTTTTTAATATAACATGGAAAACAGGTAAATCATATTGTTTTATTTGACATGATTACAATCAAAGTATCGAACATCCTCAAGATCTAGTGAACAAGTTCTTCAACTTCTTACTAAGAAGTTCTTTCAGTGCCATTCATGACAATCACCTGCCTAAAAATATTAAAAAAAATAAAAAAAAAATGTTGTAAGTATATTACGTCATGTATGTATTTTTAATAGTACAAGCTTAGCTAACGCTAATGCGTTATGTGATTGTACGCTTTATATTTAAAATCCTTGTAACTAACAAAGTCAGCGTGTAGAGTAAGAAATCGATTTTAACCTACATTTAATTGTCGTATCTATTTTAAAACTACAACAATTATTTCGATTGACATCATATCGGTACTTCGATAAAATTATAGAAAGAATGTGTTTAGTTCTTTTTCTATTATAATATTATTTTTATTACAACAGAAGAGTTCATTAGAATACAAATACAAAAAAATAACGACAAATCAATGAAAAATGTATTTTTTTTAATAAAAGAAATTAGCAATGCACTTTTTTTTAAGTATTTACTAATATTCTTTTTACCCCTCTAATAAAGCGTACAGTGTTAGTGTTAGGAGTGGGGATGAAAATAGCCCAAAGGCTCGAACCTGTGCTTTTTGTATCACTAAGGACACGTAAACCGTAGCGCTAATAACGCTTAAATTTGTTTATTTAATTAAATGTTATTTTTAGAATATACTATTTCTTGTCACTTTCTATAATCTAAAAGTCATACAAAACAATATAAATATGAGTGTACACTACGCTTACACTTGCTATGCACTATGCTTAACACTTGTGAGAATTGAAACGGATGGGCTTAATTAATATATTCGTAACAGTCGATCGACTAGTCTCTGCGCTGTCAAACATATGCGGGTTTTCCTAACCACCAAACACGAAATAAATTATAAACAACATTAATTCCATAAAAAATCAGAGTGGCTTGCCCGGGTTGAACCCGCAAATTTCGATTAAGGTAACACGTGAAGTGCTCTAACCATTGGGCCGATGCTTAAAAGGCCCATAACCGACTTTAAAAAAATAATTTATCATTAATAAAATAATAACTAAATTACTGAATTCTATTTTATTACATTACTTATAGTTTTGTACACAATTCAATCAATTTATTTAATATACAAAATATATAAGTCAAATACTATGTGACTCCACATAAATGATTGTTTATTAAAATACATATTTTGATTAAACTCAGAAGGATTGTAGAAATCTTATAAAACGTTTAATTTCGACAGATAACATTTAGTTATCAATAAATAATAATTAATATATTAATCAAAATTAAAAATTATATTTTTTGGCAGATTATTGGTCATCATCACCATTGACTATTATAAATATTAACAATAAAATATAGTCATTTAAAAATAATAATGTCATACTCACTTATTATTTCAAAACACATTTAACAAAATAATGAAATATGAATAATTAAAATAAATAGGAACTTTTTAATAATAAAATATAAAGCACTAACCATTAATTAGGCACACAGTTCAATCATCCTTTGATAGTGACAATAGTAGCGCGCGTTGTTTCGAAGCGTCGTCGAATGGCGGGTGTAACACCATCACTACCACCGACACGCTCCGTACCGTGAAAACATCGAATAAACTGAAGTTAACTAAACGTAACTATTCATTACGTGCATCTGACGTCATAACATAGAATACACAATATTATGAGCATAGATTAAATATGTCCTTTGTTGATCGAAACAGATAACAAAATATAAAACCTCTTTACTAAAGTCTTTTTTTTTTTAAATTAAAGTTTTAATTTTAATACATATATTGTAATTATGTTAAATGAAAAAAATAGAGTAACTGAAATTATAAATGAGATAAGTAATTACGGACTTGTTATAGCCCACATCTTCGCTTACGAATTCCGGGATTGAGAAGTAGTTCATAACAATCTCTACACAAAAAATCGCGGTCGGTAGTTCCGTCACTATTAAGGTAAACCAACAACATTTTCGCATTTACCATATTATTAAAGTAAAAATATAATTTCTTACAGTTTCTTCTTCGAAACTTTGAGCTTCATCATTACAATGTTATATATTCAAAAGAACAATTAACACGTTTATATTAGAATAACGTCATAAATCACTGCACTGCACAACAGTCTTATATTGATCCAAAAAACACTGTATATTAAATAAATGCCCGTAATGTCTAAGTAAATTCCAACCGCATTCCCTCATTACATGTTGCTGAGTACTGCGACAAGAATGTAGAGGAAACCTACCTCATATACGTAGGCGAAGTAGGCCAGACTTGTTTATCTTAAACGTTATATCATAGCCCGTAATAATTGTGATGAGTTAGTTAACCTGTTGAATTTGTCATATTGTAGTGTAGCGTGATTTACGATAAACAATTGTAATCTTACACTAACTTCTCTAATCATTGCTTATAGAAGTTTTTGACAAACCGACACGATAGAAGAGGGACCATTATCTCTTGGATGGCAGAACCAATGACTTTGTGCTTTTCGAGTCACGGGAGTGTAACGCTGCTAACTCCCTACCTTCAAACCGATACAGAATTTCTATTAACACGACTTCTTTAGAACTCTGGTCTAGTTTCTGGACCATATCAGCGAGATTCGACTACACGAATCCTTCCTATTAATTGTATCCCCGTTATATTTCTACCACATTCTAAATTAAGAAAAAAAAAAACAGGTTTTTCCTCTACATAACATAGATTACTAAGTTTCCTATCCGTTTTGTCAGCGACCGTGTGAAGCATTAAATTTTTAACTTTAATTACGTATTAACGTCATTCAATGTCTGTTATCGCTGGCGATCCGCTGTGTGAATTCGAACAAAGAACCAGCAGTCGTCTCTCGCATAAAATTGGAACAAACAATGACTAGAACTCCCGATAATAATATAGAACACATTTTTGTGAATTACGTTCCTTTTATACGCAAACATTCTATTATTGTATAGTGTTTAAGCGTTTATAAAATGCTATCGGAAAAAAATGCTTATCAACTTTACTTATTTCGTCAATCCTACCGCCAAATAGCAACTCTGTGTGGTTTTAAGTGTTTTTACGGTGGCTGAGTAATTACGGCATACGAGATATTAACAACATAGTTTTTATAGCATAGCTGTTGGTGTATAGATAATTTTAAGAATAGATAGTGTCTACGAACGGTTGCTGCTTACAATTTTGTGGTTTTTTTCTCGTCTGACTACGTATTATAAATAAATAAATAAAAGTTTATCATTCATTATACCAATCAACATCTAACTTTGGACTTTTTCTTCCAGCAGATTTTGGACGTAGTCAAAAATTGTCGCTTTTGTCGCCTCAGGCGTTTTGAAGATGTCATTTTTGTTGCAGTTTCCGTGAATCCAATGAGGTATAACGTGATATCTTATAAACGGCTCGTTCATTATTTATGTTTAACCTTTTTTTTATAATAAAATTTAGTAAATTTTTTTTTTTAATTCAATTTAATTAACAATTATGACAAATTATTATGTATTTCGCAATTTTCAATATAAAAGAGAAATATTTTGTAACAATAATTACTGAACATAAACTTGTGACTTAAAAAAAAATAACTTTTCAGTACTAAAATGTACAAAATTGAAAATAATAGCCTCCATGCTGTAAATTTAAAAAGTGACTGAAAGTATGAAGTTAGTTAAAAGGAAATTTTTTAAAAGTTGGAATTTCAAAGAGCTCTCGGAAACGTAGTCGTCCCAAACTAACCTTAATGTAAATTTATTTAAAAACTTTTGCCTCTATCATACTATAAAAAATCGTTTAACTTATCTTTAAATGCTTTTAAACATGATTTACTTAACTAGTCATGACTATATTTATAAAAGGCAAATAACGTAACACAACTTATGTGAGTCAAGAGATTGTTAAACGTAATAAATATTTCAACGTATGTGAAATTGTATTGTAAATAATTTGTAAACATTAAATTATTATAACATTTCCAAACAAACTGTGGCTTCTCAATGCATTTTAAATGAAATATAACGCGCAATTTACGGAGGCAAAGCAAAACGTAACATAAAGTATTCTATTAGGTTCCCGGGATGAAACCTGGCTCGGATTTTAGCACAATAAAGATTTTTTGAGTTTCGCTCCCACGTACATTACATATTTCGTAAGAGCCTAAAGAAATAACGTGAAAATCCGCTTTAGACGAATGAGGGGTAATTTGTAGGAAAGAACGCAAAATGAAAGCCGATTGTAGCTAAATTTTTCACTTTACTAAAACGTGGTATGAGCTGTGTTGAATTCGTGTTAAATTAATTTCATTTAAAAGCACTTTAGTAGAATAAATAACGAGCGAATGCCGAAAAATAATTTTATTATCGTTCGAGGCCGAGTTAAGGTACTTCACAAACACACTAAGATGTTAGCGCACGTCATTCACTGTTAATGGATCATTTTAAGAGCACTTAACTAAAGCCAGTTATAGATTTTCATGAGTGATTCAACTACATATTAATTATATTTGTTAGATATATTAGCTATCTATTTTAAATGTTTAAAAAAAAAAAACTGAAACTTATTTTAAAACTTCATTGTTTTAATTCTTTTGTTTGAATGCTTGGGGCCTACTTGCTAACTCTACATTTAGAGGTTAGTAACAAAACATTCTTCTTTTATTTTTAGAGAGAAAATTCACTTGACATTATTTTATCCATATTATTTTAATTTGCTAAAAATAAATTAAATTATCTTTATATACGTAATCATTTTATATAAAATAAAAATGATTATTCATGTGTTCATAATTTAACTCGTTCTCGCCTTGAATGAATTTGAAGCAGCGTGATATAGGTGATATAAACACCCTCTTCTCAAATGGAGAAGAACTAAGAAGCCTAATCCTAGCAGTGCATCTACCTACTGTATTTAATTTTTGTTGTACAGATAGATGGGTGAGGTAATGAACCATTTACACTAATCTGTCCGAGTATCCGATTTTTCCGCCTTCTATAAATTTTCATTGTATACGGAACTGAATCATGAACTTCATCATTCTAATGTTGACTCACTGCTTCATGAATTATCATGGCCACAAAGCTTTGCGTGTGGGATCTGTAGCTATTTAATTGAATCGCTAACTGGTAGTCTAATTGTGACAGTGAAGACTGATGGTCTAATGGTTGAAATATAAATCGGGTTTATTCATTAATCATTTCGCAATTTATTACCTCACCTTTACCTTAAATAAAAAAATATTCTACAAGCTTACGTATTCTCGATGCATTATATGGCCAGTCAGTCAATATAAAAAAGGAAAATGTTTGGAGATTTTAAGCGACGATTTATGGTGCTCGAATTTGATTAACGGCTTTTTTGATCACTATTTGAAGTTATAATATTGAATCATTTTTTTTAATTAAAATTAACTAACAATAAATTAATAACGTTTAATGAAATATTTAAAAATACTCTCAATTACATGTATTTTCCTACGCTACGCAAAATATTAATGTCAAGAGGTGCTGAATGTTTATTCACGTCCTTTAAAATACAAAAAAAGTAAAATTAATTATATTAAAATAAATGGGTGAAATATTATGAATATTACAATGTTATTAATTATTGTTGTAAAAGTTTATTGTATGTATGTGTTGGCTTACCTTTTTATAATAAGTACATAATACATAAAATGTAACTGTATGTCTTTCTATATCATAAAGTAAAATAAAAGTAATTTATTTAAGGCCCAAAGTCCTGGATACAAATCCCGGGTCAAATACATGTTTTTCGATTCTTCTATCATACCAGACCAGCCTTTAGAAGTCGACAGCGTTAAACTCCCGTGCCTCAGATAGCACGTAGGGCCTCGTTGGTCTGGCGCCTGATATCCTTTGATCGTGTTTGATTGACGACAGTCCCCAAGATTGGCTATGGTGGCTGAAATGCTGGACGTGATTTGTGTACATAGGTGGAGTTTATAGCAAATTATAATTAATACTAAATTGCTTGTTCTACGAAAATCTCATTCGAACTCAAAGGCTGTATGCCGAATTTCCCGGTAAAATTTATATATAATTTATAATTATGATATGATAAGAAAATTTATATATAAAAAATATTATACATATTTGAAAAATAAAATTGAATAGCTAGTTTATCGTTGATGGTCAAGGCATCCGAATGACTCCAATCTTGATTATGGAGCGAGTGTATTATGTACCAGGAGAGCATACACAGAGAGAAGGCGCACCGAACGCGGATAATTCTAATCTTGATAATGGAGCGAGTGTGTCAGGTACGAACAAAAAGCAAAAAAACAGAAAACAAATTATATTAATGAAGGAGAACGGGCTACCAAATTTTCATACAGGGACCATCAAGGGCAAGCTACGCCCCTGTGTAAGTAGATGTCCGTTTATTATTTCTGATACGTTATTGAACTACTTTTTGACATCCTCACCAAATTGTGTATAATTATGTGCTTAATAGATCACTATTAAAGGCAGTTAAGCGTCCATGACAATGATTAACTATGTTTATTCGTCTCTTCAATTGATCGGGTCGCGTGCAAGAAGCGATTTAACCATTATTTCCTAGGATTACTTTGATTATTTCATGGCCAACTATTTGAAGACAAATTAGACACTTAGTCTAAACGTTTTTATCTGTAAACTAGCAAAACCCGCGGCTTCGCCGGTGTAGAATTCGGGTTTAGATTAACCTAAGAGTTTTCATTTCAAAAACTTATCATATTAATTATGCAAATGTCTGTTTGGATCTTTGTCCGTTTATCATACTAGAACTAATGGATGGATTCGAATGGGATGAATTCTAATGACATCGGTGTAGACGTAATACGAAATAGGAAAAAAATCGAAGCGGCAATTTACAACTACGTCACACGTGCCCATCACAAACACGCCGCACGCACGCAGACTGATTACTTAAATAACCATCATATCTAATTATTATTAATTTACAAAAAGATGAACAAAGAGCGCTACTGTTAGTCAGTAACGCTCATTGTTGAACATGGCAGCGACTCAGTGGCTAGATCCACATATCCTGAGCACCCGAGAGACTGAGTTGCCAGTGTTTACCCGTTGTCCTTTGTGAGCGACGGAATGCGACGCGACGCGACATAGTGCGACCAATACTTCACGCCAAACAGAAAACGCGGCGATCTCAGTTCATTGGTGATTTAACCATTGGCAAGCACACCACGTTTTTACACGAAAATTCATATTTTGAATACTTTGTTCTACAAACGCTTCGTAAACAGAGCCGTTTAACTAAGTATAGCTAACAAAGAAAGACAACAAACATCATATATTTAAAACGAGGTAAGTTTGAAAAAATTGGCGCAGTTTCGTCGCGTCACAGACAAATGACACTTTGATCCTGCTGAACTCTTTAAAACCAGTTTGCTTTTCAATGGATGAAGATATATTATTTGGTTTCGCCGTGGTCGAAATCGTTCTGGAAATCATCATCGCCATCGCCATCGAGGACAGATTCGCCTTTTTTTGACATGTAATGTAATGTAGCATGGTAATTAGTAATATCGTATTTACTAATTACTATATATGTATTCCATATGTGTGCAAATGAAACGAATATAATGATATAAGTCCTCAACTCATTGCCGTATTTAGTCAACGTATATGCAAAGTAAAATGCCACTATTGGGTTAGATGAAATAAAACACAATGAAATTTAGCAAGAGATTTAATAAAAAAATGCAAAGTAATAAAATATCTCCAAATATTGAACCTTACCGCTAGCGATATCCGTAGGTTTACAAAATCCGAATATATGAAAAACTACACGCACTCACACAATACCGAGGTTACGTTTCGATTCTTGTTACATTTCTGTGGTTACGATCAACATGGAAAACGTTTAGACAAATATGCACAGAAGTTGAAATCGATAATAAAACTATACGAATGTTTTAGTTAATTTCAAATCCACACATTTTCATTGACAACATAATGCTATACATGTTTTGTAAACGCCAATATAATTCCAAGTGATCACAATTATTGGCACCAAATTTCGACATTGTAGCATACACGATGTGAAATGAACACTTTAAAAAAATCTTAAATTTAAACATAAGATAATTATCAAACACAATTATTGTCATTTCACAACTTTGGTACGGGGGATTGGGGGGGTAAATTTGGTCTTGTGCTTACAATAAATAATATTATAGTGTATGTAGTTATTTCAATCGATTTTGGAAGACAGTATACATAAATTAGAAACTGTTTACAATCACACTTTTTTTTTATTTGTAACCATTATTTTAAGGCATTTTAAGACTGCCATATAATCCTCAATCTTTAGACGTAAAATCGTCAGTACTATTAGAATTTTGTTACCTCAAAAGTATATAGTATATATAACACCCAGACACATAAAAATATTTGCTTGATACTACCACAATTTAAAAAAAAAATATGCTAATCAAAACAATTACTTAAATAATGAGTATTAAATTAAGTTTTAAAAACCAAGGATTTTTAATCTTTTAATTTGTTTATTTTATCATGTGGCAACATTCCAACCATTGTCAATATTGAAGATTTTACGTCTCAAGATAGGAAAGATGAGTACTCGTACAAAAAAACTTACAAATATGTCTTGTTTACAATTGAGCTTAATTTGAATATAACTACAATATACGTTTCATAAGACTGTTTTATATCTACTGCGTTTAAAGTACCAAAGGTGCGTTATAATTTTAAGTAATTGCTTATAGCTTGTATTGATATGAAATAATGTGCTGTATAAACGAATCTAACTTAAGCAAACTTTTATTACTACGCCAAAGATGTTTACGATTTAGTATTGCGTTTTAATAAAACTTTGTTTAAAATAAGATTATATAATAAACTAAAGGAATATGAACCTTAATAAGAATACATATCAAACATTAGATTTTAAAGTATAACTTGACTAGCGAATAAAATTACATCTATACATAATATTTTAAGTAATACGAAAGCGTATGTACGTCGCTCCATTGTCTGTCCTGCTCACACGAAGCGGTGCGAGGGAGATAAAGCGCGCCCGATAGGCCTGATGCGTTTATACAAATTTAAAACCTAAATCATAGCCATAGCGATGCGTTTTGAATGAAGCTTATTGTAAAACAATTTATATGAATTGTATTTCGGCAAATAATTTATTGAATTAGAAAAAAAAAAAACATTATTTCTGTAGTGTAAATTCGTTCATCATTCAATGGAACAACTATTCGAAATTTTTCATTCGTTCTTTAAATACATTCTTAACCAAACTTTATATTACCATACTATTTGAAGACGATATACATAATATACCTCGTATAACTGATAATCGCCTTTACGCCATGGTATATTAAGGCTAAAATGGCTTGAATCTAGCAACTAGAGTGCTAATGTTACTAACCGGAAATGATGATGTTCAAACTAATTCAGTGACCAATGGACATTGTATGAAGTAACATATAGTATATTTGCAACGATTTAGTTGATTATTTAAGGAATATTCTTTTAATAACTGTTATATATAGCTTAGCTAGTGAAATGGACACCTCTAGCGATATTTGAATTCCCATTATTATCATATCATTATGGTTAGAAACAAATTTTGTGTATTACGTGCTATTGTATATAGTGTATCTGTGGTCTATTTTAATTAAATAATTTATATATGTGTGCCCGTGTCCCAACGGCCTATAGAGTGTGGACAGCATATTATGCAGCTTAAAATACTGCGTCGTTGGCACTCGCTCTGGTCAGCCCCTAGCAACGATGTGACTAGTAGTTTACGTGAGAGAGAAATTTGAACAAATAAACCAAGAATGAAAATTGGAGACATTCTGAATCACAATGAATTTAATATTCTAAATATCCATACCATTTTATTTATTTGTTTCTGTTGCATTCCTTAGGCAACCTTAAGGTTGCCTAAAGACATCACTGTCTTAGCGACAAGGCAAAATTAATTGTTGCACAATAAATCCTCAATCGTGTAAACATCTCTATGCTGTACATAAAATGTCCTTGATCACGATACTTAAAAAAAAGTTAAATTCGAATAAAAACTCTAAATCCGTTATAAAATCTTAAATAACATGCCTGTTTCTTGTCGATATATAAACTCTTTGGCGTATTGAGCAAAACGGTCGTGTATGGCATCATCTAGCGGTACTAAACGCTTTCATTTATTACATATAAATTTATATATAACTTCATATGTATAATGACTATAGAAATATACCGGTTACATTATTTTCATACGTCAATTCCCTAATACATAGGATTACCCTATATTCTCCTTATTTATATGCAATATGAATATAATATAATAATAAAAATACAAAAGCACATAGTAAATAAATGCATATGGCATAACATAGGAATGATAGGGGTTTTATGGACGTCGAATTATTATACCGCTACGTTGGTTAATAAATAATTTTAATGTAAACAGAAGATTAGACAACACCAAGAGCGTGCTAACGACGAACATTAGGGCCATCCTGTAACAACGAACCGGAAACTCACTGCAAAAAAAGGTCGTGTAATGTCGGCAAGTTATATGCGACATTGACCATTATAATCATAACATTTCAAGAATACACGCATCAAAATTGTATATCAACATAAGTCGATTGTCAACATTTTACGGTTCGGTAAAGAAGTTAGTTCTTACAGAATAGCACTGCAGTGCGCTTTTTTAATGACACAACTTCGTACATGGTAATGAGTACGAACTGCACGCGCAGTTGGCACGAAATAGTCAATCGCTTGTGTCGCCTCAATAACTGTTACAATATTCACATACGAATGTTCACTTAAACAACGCTTGTAACGAAACGTAAAATCACGTTCGTGCTAATAAAGAGCATGCTCATTATTGACATACTTTTTTTTAATTGAACGCGATCGCTCTTGGTTAGTACTAATTTAATCTCCAGCATAAGTCGCTGCTACACATTTTTCATGTTTGGTTAGATACTAATAAACGCTAATTGTCTTTATAAAAAAAATCACCATTAATTCAGTAATAAAAAAATAATATATAGAGTATATAAAATAATCGTCGTTGAGTTAATATAATCTGTTTAAAAAAAAATCGACGCCCAAAAAAACATTAATGAGCATCAAATGAGCACGTCACAGACTATATTACTGTATGTTTGGTCACTTGTATTGAGATCACAACACTTGAAGTCGTCAAAAAATATACCATTTGATAAAATTCAAAAGAAAAAAAATGTAAACTAATATTTGCAGACTATTATATTATAAATTATTGACATAGAGAATGAATGGAAAGAGATAAAACAACTATGCCTTTTCCTTTTGTTTGTAAAATTATTACGGGTTTATACCAACGATAACACAAAATTATAGTAACTAACTTCGTGCATAAAGGATTTCGACATGGCATAGACAATCAATATCCATACGAATAAAATAATAGAAAAATATCGGAAGAAACTCGACAACGTAATTATCCGTACATTTTGTATGTAAACCAACCGAAAGATCCACTAAACTTTTGACATAATTTTGTCAAATAATAGCGTATAGTGTGCGTATTATTTGCACATCTTTTTCCAACTTGAGTAACGAATTCGTAATCTTTATAATTGTTATATTTGAGATAAAACAAAACTTCTGAATTCCATTCCCATTCACACGATCCTTCTCGAGTCTGTGTTTATTTCCGACCCGGTAGATTTATGACAATCAATATGTGTAACGCATCAATCAATCAATGTGTGTGTATGTGTATTGAATTAAGATTTCGACTCTGACTCTAGCCAGCTAGTTTTCTCTTTCACACACTTAAAAATTCATCCATTCTCTATATCAATTATATAAACCCGACTTACAATAAGAATCTTAATAATTTATAAAAATAAAAAAAAATCTAATTAAAAATTTATAAAGAAACGAAAAGTTCAATACAGATAATAAATAACGTTTCAAATTAAATATTGGAATAAGTGCATTTATAAATAGAGAATGATTTAGGATAGAGGCAGGCTCAGGAATCTGTGTCCTATGCGTTTATAAGAAATGTTATCAGAACTTAATTAACTACTATATGTGTGAATTAAAGTGAATTAATATAGAAAATATTAGACAGGCCAATAAAATTATGTAAAATCACTATAACGGGAATCTTAACCACATACTTGTTTTTCATTATATTTTCATTCATTCATTTCATTATATCATGTCACGTGACACATGCTAGTGAAAATCATAAGAACTATTGTAATTACAGACCAGATACTGTGATGATATTTTTTTTTCATAATCTGTTACCACCAGGTAACATTTGATCTGAACTTACAAACATTGGTTAAGAGCCTCATTCTCAAACTACTGGGCATTTTTTTTTTTTTTAATAATTCATCAAAAGAATACTTTTATTGCAGTTTGTGTAAATGAACAATTAAGAAATTTCATTCCATCTAAACCTTGATTGTATTTTACGATTTGATAGACATTATTTATATTCGATATTTATTGGCCTTTTTTGTTAAAAATAGACAAATGTAAACTTAATTCCATTGTCTATAACAATATAAGACCATGGTCGAGTGACTATTGAAAGTGATTTGGACTATTTCCTATGCTATAAAGTTACATTATTTAAAATAGGTATACGCTAGAAAAATGTTTATAAAATATCGCATGTTGGCTGAGTATCAAAAACACTTAGGGCGGCTAGGTAACCTAGATCTAGGACTCGGGTATCCTTGGATATGGAGTAATACCGGACTACTTATTGCTACTTAGACGATATACTTGTGTAGACTAGTTGAGTATTGATGTAATGTATCAACTACTGACCACATGAGATCAAGAAAAATACATTTCAAATTTCCTAATATGTGTTAGAACAAACATTGATTATTTGAGAAATGTCAGTCTATTTTTATATGATCTTTACTCAAGTATACCGAGTAAATAAATTTATATATACTGCACCAGGGGCCTTCACTGATTATATTTAAATTAAAATTTCATGAATATAATACAAAATTGTATAAATCAAAAATCATTGTCACCTATTTTTATCAAATAGAGTATTTTAGTAAAATACTGATTAAAATACCGCGAAACTCATATAATTTCATTTATGTTTTCATAAAGAACTAATTTAGTTTAATACTTTTCAATAATGACTGGATTTAAGAATATTATAATTCAAATACATTCAGTGAATTTTTCATACGTTCGTTCATTCATTCGTTCTCTTGGAGTCTCCACAGGATTCTCATTGGTCCCATTCCGACTCGTCGACCCCCTCCATACTGTCCTGTTCCAACTTGAGATTCATAGTAACTTTAGCACTCATTGACTTCATTATCTGTAAGAAAGAATGTGTAATTATGTTATTGAATTTATAATATTTATAAATTGTAATTTGTTGTATTTATAATTACAAACCATAGACACAGACAGTTACGCTCTATTTATTCCCTTACTTCCTAGTCTAATGAGACAGTTTTTGTAGAACAATACGAAGTCGTACAAATAAAAATTAAAATTAAATATTAAAGTTTGGTTTATGAATGAGCTTAGAAGTATTTGAAAACTATTTGTTTAAAGCTATGGAGTCAAACAGTACGTCTTACTCATTGAATGAGATCTCGCATTCTTTTATACAATGTGAGTAATTATTTAAATGTACTTTAAAACATCCTATTTATAAAAGAAAACTTACGCTCTCCTGTTTATCCTTAGGGTCCATGGGTACGTGAGATTTGATGAGATCTGGTTTGGGTTTCTGCGGAGGCTTCTCCTTGGCCGGCGCGGCAGCCGTATGACTCGACACTGCAAGTTATTTTCAGCTATTATCCACTTTTAAGTTAGTACTACACACACATAAGCAGTGCAGTGTATCAGTCGTCTTGTGTGAGTGTGTGGGTGTGTACGCACGCGTGTCCATGCCGGGCGGCTGCAGGCTGTGTGTGCGAGCGGGCACGCGGACGCCCGCCAGCCAGTCGCGCGCCGACTGCCAGCTCTCCCACGTCACCAGCGTGGGCGGGAACAGGTCGTCCTGGAAAAGCTCGCTCTGGGACGAGCACGGCCGACATTAGATATTTATAAACGCGTGAATACGTTGTGTAGTAAAAAAAAAATATATCTCGTCTTACTTTTATTCTGGGCACCGTGAATGACAATGGTTCGATGTTACCATTCGTCAATCTCAGCGCACGTGCGAACTCCACCTGAATGAGGAATATTTTTTATTGTTATGTTCATCCACAAAATAATAAAAAGTTTTTCATTCACTACCTTCTATTGCTATTCTCCTTCGTCAGAATTTGAAGTATAAAAATCACATTTAAGAAATGACAAGTCTCAGAAACTGCAAATTCCGAGAACCGGACATTCGGGTAACTAAACTGAATTTTCGGAGAGATGAGCAATAAACACATTACACATTCAGAAAACTAAAAGGAATCTAAACAAACTTAATGTTCCGGTAACGAGACCTAGCAAACCGATACATATCACTATAAAACATTTATGCACCTTCTCCACGGCGAGCAGATTCTTCGGTAGGAAAACGATGCCCTGGTGCAGAGTGGAGCAGCGATGATGAGACAGGGCGCACAAGTAGGGCGCCTCACTCGTCACTTCGTAGCAGTAAATCGTGGAATCACCCTGAAATATTAGAATACACCAAATTAAAGTCGATCTATGATATCATTTTAAATTATGTATATCTGTCAATAACTTTTTATATTAAATGCAATTGCTTAAATATAAATTTATGTTTTGTGAATGAATTGTTTAATTGAGTTTCAAAGGAAATACTCACTCGCCCGGTGAGGAAGAGCGTATTGGAGTCGTGATCGAGGTGTATGTGCAGTATGGCGGGCGACACGTCCAGCCCCACCGTGCACAGCGGAGCGCCCAAATCCGACGCATTGTACAGCAAGATCTGCCGCTCCGACACCCTGGTTAAGCACAGCCATGTAAAAGTTATTAATTTTAATTTACAAATAAAGTATGATCTTGTTAAAGCTAATACGCTAATAATAATATAAAACTGATGAACCATTATTGTCTCCATAAGGCACGCGTTACGTCACGCAGAGTAAAAATTAAACTAGGTAAAAGAAAATAAATATCAATGTTATTGGGTTTTTCTGTCCAAGATACTCAATAGAAGCCTTCTCGGCTAGAAGTTGGAAATGTGTACTCTCCCGTGCCTAAGAAAACAGGTAAAGCCGTTGGTCTTGCGCCTGAAATCTTTTCGGTCGTGTCGGATTGTCGTCCCATTGGATTATGAGAGCGAGGAAATAGGAGGGCACCTGTTTTTACGCACACACTTGCACACAACAATATGTCCTGGCTAGGCCCTCTTAAGGTTGGCGGGAGTTATCAGCGTACGCACTTGTCGAAGCCGGTGACGACGAGGTGCGTGTCGTGCAGCGCCCACACGACGCGCGCGCCGCGACTGCCCACGGGCCCGGCGCCGCGCCGCACCGCCTCCGCCGACGAGCGCGGCTTGAATATCTGACAAAGATTTCACAACTATATACATAAACTGCTGTAGAGGGACAATGCAATCACAAATAATTTTATCTATTTACACAGCGCATGTCTTGAGTTCCAAAGTTGACATGATTTATCCAACGTAATCGACAAATATTACAGTAACGTTAACTATTTAATGCAAAATATTTTATGATACACCTAAATCATTGTTACGCAAATGCAAGCAAGTCTCATTTATAGAATAGATAAAATTATATTAAGCCGTTGGTGATTGTATAAGGTTTGTCAAAACGTAACAATATATTCTATTGCCAAACATCATTACTTTATAAGGTTATGATCTCATTTTAATTAATGAACCAATGTCATTACAGGCAAATGACATAGCAACTAAATGACGGATGACTGGGCATTGGCATTACATGGCTTACTTTATATTTCTTAAAATGCAAGAGTCTAAGATTAGAGATAATTCTTTGCCGTCAAATATTAATAAAAAAAACACTAACCCGTATGTTACCATCCTTACAAACAGTAGCTAAGTATTCCCCACATGTCGACCAATCTAACGCAAATATCTGATCAGTGTGACCGGTCAGCGTGATCTCAGCCGTCGGAGTCTCCTGGCTGAGGTCCCAGATCTTGATGGTGAGGTCGTGGGCGGCCGTGGTCAGGAGATCAGCGGCGGTCGGATGGAAGCGGATTATGTATATCTTGTCGGGGTGAGCTGAGAAGGTGCGGTTGGGCTCGTTCGTCGATTCTTGGAGACCTAGAAACATAAGTTTAGTAGTAATGAGCTAAAATCATATCGCATCGATAAATTTAGCTACATGGAATGATTAATTATTATTATTATTAATGTGGTGAAATCGCTAACATGTTTATTTATTTATTTATGGTTGTACAGCTATTACTCATTTCTAAAGTGAGGCCACATAGGATTACAATTTTATAATACAAATTTATACAAATATGTTTATTATTTAAACAAGCTGATGTCGAATATTTCGGGATAAAGAAATAATAAAACGTTAAGAACAAGATAAATCTCCAAAAGGAGCATTGAACATTCTTAAGATACAAATGAGTAGCGTGCGCTCACCGTCGTCGGGCAGGATCCACTCGCGCACCTGCCCGTCGTCGCAGGCGACGAGCAGGCGGTGCGCGTCGAAGGGGTCGAAGGCCCAGTCGGTGAGCGGCGCGGGGTGCAGCAGCGCGGGCGGGTGCAGCGCGGCGGGGTGGCGCAGCGCGGCGCGCGCGGCCCGCGTGCTGCCCACCGGCAGCTCCACCACGCCCAGCCGCCCGCCGCCGCCGCCGCCGCCCACCGGCACGCCGCAGCGCACGCCGTTACCTGCGACCCGCACACGTTCCCACTTCACACTTCTCATTCAATTGCATAAACAAATTGAAAAAAATATTTTCCGGTAGCTGTAACCGTATTGTAACATTCTTATTTTCAAAGAAAATAATATTTTTTTTCACAACTGATATTATTTCCTTTTCTATGTTGCAATTTGCTATTGTTACGTTTTATATGAGTTAAGTGATTTCCATTTCCATTTGTACACTGTAACTACTAAGTGTACACATGTTTAGGGTTGTCACATAGCTATTACCCGTTGTATAATTATATATCTTACCTATTAACTGTACCAACCTGTTTCGTGTGCCATATTTAATTAATAAATAAATATCTAAATCTGTTCATTACCGTAGAAACCGTTGCATTCCCCGGAGATCTGTCTGCTAATGTTCTTGATGTTCTCCACGTGAGTGGATTTGTGTCCAGGCGTGCCCTTCAGGTGCCGGAACTTGGATACTTTACCTAGAAACACAGGTTTGATTAACAAAATACAAGAACTGCAATATCTGCAACACATTTACTACCTGACAGACATTTTCTATCAATCAATCAAATCTAGTTTATTACTATTATTATCTATTGTGTTAGTTGAATCTGAACACTATTTTCATTTCAAGTTTTTATCCTGATTTAACACGATAATTTACCAAATACTGTAGATGTTCTTTTAGTGGTGACATTGGGCACAGAAGATCGTTTCTCCTCACGCTCTGGACTCTTGCGAGATTTTAATGAATCTCTACGTCTGAAAAAATAATAATAAGAATCTTAAAAAATGTACTATTACCGAATACTAAGCAAATCAGTTAAGTGTGATACAATTAGTGATAATAAATATTTGAATGGGGAATAACTATTGCGTAGAGGTATAAATGATGTTTTGCGTAGTAGTAAGTGAGACGTCAATATAGGAGTTACTTGAGGTAGTATGTCTGTTTGTATGGGAAGTTGTAAGTAAAGTGATAAGTGAGATGAATGATACGTGAAGTAACATGTAGTGTACCTAAGCGGCGCGGGCGAGGCAGGCGGCTCCTCGTTGGCGACGCTGACGGACCTCGCCTCGTACGCGCGGCGACGCTCTGCTATCGACTGGCTGCTACCGCTGTCAAAGGCATGTATTATATTACAAACACACAGGAAACAATTAAATCTATATCTGAGCTATGATTTAACATAGTTTAAGTAAATATAATTATTCAACAGCGTTGACTATTGCGTTGATTATTGACTGACAAAAATTTATCACCTAATCCGAAAGAAATACTTCATTACCAGAGACGTTGTACCTATCAGGAAAAGAAATATAATTTAAACATGAAATAACTTACTCGGTAGTCTCAAACATCTTTCTCCTCTCAGCCGTACCGGGTGTCTTGGGTCTGTATCCAGAATCGGAAGAGTTCACTTCCTCTTCCAAGCTCGTATCAGATTTTCCATTTGTATATTCTTCTGTAAAAAATAATAATAATTAAGAAACAACAAACCATTGTAGTCAACATAACAAATTAATGTATACAAGTTTACAATCTCTACAGATTTAATTTGTGATTATATGGTAAAAAAAAAATAACATATCGGTGTACATGCTCCAAATAATCAACTTGTTACCTTTATTAGCAGCAACTTCAACATCACTAGTCGGTGACAATGACTTCTCCTTTTCATCGTCTCTGACCGGACGGGCATCGGACGCAACTGGAGATAAACCTGTAGACGATACTAATATGTAATACAAAATAGCAAATGGGTCCCACGTAGCTATGTAAAACACCTTCCCTTATAGACATGAACAATGTGACATTTTGTTTTGTAGAGTCCACAGACGTGTTGTCCGCGCATTTATTGTACTTATTAATAGTTTAGTATTTTATGTGTTTTTGTTTTCATTTTCAGCCAGCATGACTATCAAAATTTATGGAATGCAATTTTTTTTTAAATTGTCTTGTTTTGTTTTGTGTCTATTTCGCAAATATATACTTAAAACGCTTTAAATAAAGAATGCTCCAAAACTGACCTGAATCAGACTTAGTGAGTCCGGGTACAGCTGGCACGGAGAACACTTTGTCGAACGAGAACTCTTCGCTACCGGCCGACGCTGAGAACGGCTTTGGTCCCAAACGAGGCTAGAAATTTATAAAACATTTACAATAATGTTAGACTATTAAATACAGGATGATTGTGTGATAAAGATAATTTTTGATTAAATTCAACAATCCTTGACTCTTCTTAAATATTTAGATGGAGCTATAGATGTAACCAAGTTATGTGTATGTATAGTTGTAATAGGCTTATGTATTCATATTAGCTTGTAAAGTAAATCAAGATTAGTAACAGTTTCATTGTAAACAAATAGTTTAACTAATTTCACACCACATAAAGTATAGCTCTCATCTTTTTCTTCTCATGTTCGGGTTTTAAAATATATTTAAACAGTATATACAAAACAAAAAAAAAACAACAAAATTAAAAATATTTATAATACACAAAATACACTTATACAAAATCATAAATACATACATAACATAATTTATGAAGTAAATTTATAAAAAAAAAAAACAAAAACATATTGGATACGTAAATCTTAACCAAAGTTAAGGTAAGGTCTGGAACCAAACCCAGGCAAACACCTCCGAGTAATTATGTACTTAAATTGAGTTTAAAGGAGATGAAAAACGTCGAGATAAAACCTGAATTTATTGGACGAAGCTCTGCCACATATTTATCAAACACCCCAAAACTCCAAAATATTCTGATCGAGAAAAGACTCATATATACAGTACAATTTTTCAACCCGGGCATCGGTCGCGTGTATTTATTAGAAATCCTATGTCCTTTTCTTTATCCCTAACAACGTATATGCAAAATTTTATGATGATCGGTGGAGTATTCAAGGCATGAAATCGTAACAAAATTTCTTTCCCTTTCACTGCTTATGTTTACACTTTACAAATCCTCTTAATAAAGTATATTTGAATTTACTTATTAGACTACATCCATACAAGATGAATTTATACTAACCTGTGTTATAATGAATAAACAATATTTGAAACACGAACCTATCTAGGATATATAGAAATACCTTATAACCAGACCCAGGAACAGATGTAGTCCGCGGTTTAGGCTTCGGCGCTTCCGAGACCTGATCATCAGAGGACCCGGCTTCCGATATAGATGACCTTGGCAAGGGCTTCGGCACTTGAACGGGAACACCGTTTATGTAACTATTGCTTCTCGACAATGACTCGGACGAGTCTGAGCTTTCGGTCTTTTCAAGTGACTTATCAGACTTGATAGTCTTTTCGGTATCATCGTCGGTCCTTTGTGTCTCAACATCATCTTCTAGTTTTCTATCATAATCGTGACCGTTATCAGTTATTTTCTTGTGGATACCATTCGTGTCCTTGGAATAGTCTCTCGGTTCCGATTTCTGTTTCTCCATGCCTTTGATGAGGTCTTTGACGTTAACGAAGTCTATTCTATCATCGTCTGTGGGTTCAGGTTGCGCCGATTTTTGTATTTGCTTCGACGGTTCCTCTGACTTCTGAGTCACGATTGGCTTCGGTTCACTTTTCTTCGGCGAAGGCATTGCTAAGATCGCTTTGACAAAATCTTCAAGGTTTCCTCTGTGCATCTGGAAAGAATATATTTTAATAATGTTAATATTTACTACCACGCTTCTATTACAAAACAAAGCAAAGATACAAAAAAAAAAGATACTTACTTATGTTTCTACCAAATCCTGTTTTAGCACTAACTACACAAAGCTTTTAAACTAATTATCACAACACACAAACTAAAAAAAAAAGAAAAAAACGCACCATCGTAGCAAATAAAACAGAAAAAAATATATTCAATAAATGTGAAATTAATAACCAAACCGTAAAAACGAAATAAACTCCACCGACAAAAAACAAATAATTAATCATGCATCAAAAAACCTTAATTATAAATGTATAAAAATATAAATATATTCCTTTTTTCACAAAACTAAAAATAACAAGATATTTAATTAAATGATAAATCACATTTAATAAAATATTTCTGATAGCCGAATGCATGCATAAAAAACACAAACGTGACAAAACTTATTACTAGACAAAGGGTCACCGGGACTATAGGTAAAAATGAATGCTAGGGCCTTTAAAATGTTTAAAACCATAAATCCATTTCAATTCCAATTGCAGAATTAGTAAAGATATATAAACAACATTGACTTGAATTCGGGGGGCATTCAAGTTTAACTAATAAATAATAAATAGGGAGTTATTCGATCAAATACCAATGATAAATAATAATAGATGTCCGAGCTGACAAAAAGTCTAACCAAGTAGACACAAAGTATTTCGGGGCCGTATATGGTGCGGTACCTGCGCGAGGCGCTGGTCGGGGTGCAGCGACACGGTGGGCGGCGCGCAGTCCTGGTGCTGCAGCCACATCGGCGCGCTGAGGTACGTGAGCGCGCCGCGCGTGTCGGGGTACAGGTCGGCGTGGTACTCGCGGTAGCTCTGCGGACACGGCGCCAGTACAAGTAGGCTAACGAGCACGAGCTCCCGGATGGAGGGACTACTACCGCCCTGGACGTGTGCAGGCCGCACATCGCCTTTTTAGTTGTACTCCATATTTGGCATGACGAAATCATAACAATATATTATTAGATTAATATAATACATTAATCAATCAGTCGGTACAGGGTACTCAAACAATTGTGACGAGTCGTAAATAAAAATATATTATTCCTTCGGTCTTTGAGTATTGGCTAGCCTCATACCTGGATTCTCTGAATATTATATGCCTCAATATCTCAAAATAGTCCTCCCGCCAAAGACGTAACGACCATATTAAAAATGACATCGAAATATACAACCAGTGTTCATATCGAAATCAAAAACTAATTTTCGTTAATGTTATCAACATAGTTACAGATCCGTACCTTCCTCGGCACTTGGTACATGATGGGCACGACCGAGGAGCCAGCGAGTTGCAGGACGCGATTCACTTCACCCTCCATCACTCGAAGAGCACGCTTCGGCACTAAGCATGCCCCCTTAGTCTGTTCGCCTGCAAAATATTATTTTGAAATGCAATAGCAAATTTTTGTGTTTAACATATTTGCTTACTTTTTTTGCACACCAAAATTAACCCGTGAACTCAAATTCTTTTATCTGCGTTATACACAAGTGGTTGAGCAACCGAACTCCATATGAGTACAAAATAATAACATTTCATTAGATTCGCATTAAATAGGCTGTGACGAACACACAAGAATGACAAATGACGTTTGAAGAAATAAATGAAGAATGACCTTTAAAAAATTATTTAAAATAAAATATTGTAATCGTTAATGATGCATAATATAATTAAAAAACTCACCAGAGTGCCTCAATCCCTCGATAAGGTAGGGCTCCCGATCGATCAACTCCATGTACAGTATCGTCGTGTCCCCCTTCCCGGCGAGGAACAGCATGTTAGTGTCGGGGTCGAACAATGGCATCAACACACCCGTTGAACAGTCCAGTTCTAATGTTTTCTGGGTTTGCGACAGGTTACGAATATCGCGGATCATTATCTGACGGAGGCGAGCTGAGTCGAAACCTGGAGATAAAATAATTCAATTACATCTTGGATCAATAATCCGAAAAGGCCCAGTGGTTAGAACACGTGAATCTTAACCGATCGTTGCGGGCTCAAACCCAAGTAAGCATAGATGAGATGTCATGTAATTTGTATTTATAATTCATATTGCGCTTAGCGCCTGGCGGGGAAGAAAAACATCGTAGAGACCTGCAGCGTTGTGGAATGAGCTCCAAGCATCCTTAAAAAGAGAAGACCAGCCCAGCAATGGGACATTTTAAAGCTGCTACATTACATATTTGCCGTGCAACATATATTGACGCGCCTTAGGGGTAAATGGCGTAACTCTTAACGGTCACGCTGCTCTCCACCACCGCCCTCTTCCCATATATGTGTGGTGCACTTAATACCTATTACATTGCTATATACTACCATAATAATAAGAAAAATATATTTATTTTACTAACGAAACTACTGATGTTTTTTATTTATTTCATTTTTTATTTATTTTTTACTCTGAAAATTAAAAAAAGCCGTCCATTTAATTACTACAACAACTATACTTTTCAACTTACAAACTGCTGGTTTGCAATTCAAAACAAATCCTTATTTCGTTTCGGTATTCAACATTGATATGAATTTCAAATTACCTACTTTATAAGCAAGTATGTCAGGGTTTAAATAAAGAAGAATCTTACCAGTAGTGAGAATTCTATCAGTGTCTCCTAGCCACACGAGGCGACTGTCCTTAATATTCTGGTGACTGTTGGCGACGTCGAGCACGGGACTGTCGGCTCTGGGATCCAAGATGCGAACCTTTTTGTCCTTGCATGACGTCGCTACTAGCTTTCCGTCTTTCTTCCAAGATGTCGACTGGATGACTTCCGTGTGATCTTTATTTACTAAAAACGAATTCAATTCATTTTATTATTTTGAATTAATGTTGCCTTATTTAATATATAACATTGCCAAATTTTTATTTAATGGGAAATAATATTACAATATCAGTGGTTTAATTTTTTAAATGACCTAAGTTTCTCTCTTCTTCTCTTTCGAAAGTTGTATTCATTTAAATAAATTTAAACTGCAAACAGACAGATCTAACACTGTTTGTACCCAAAAATAAATGACAATAATATAAAAATAAACATATTATAAAAAAATGTATATATTGTATAAATATAATTTTTACTTTTAACTATTAGTTAAACGATTATGTGATTTCTTCCTTCAAATCAATGATGGCAGAAGTGAGAAATCAGTTCAACAAAACACCCACTTAACAATGTTTACAAATAAGTCTTTACATATAGAAACATAATACTCCTACGAAAATAGTTATGCCTACCAAAAGCCTCCTTCTGTGTGGTCAAATCCCACAAAGCAAAGTCATGTCCGGAAGCAACATGTATGAGACCATCTGCCACTGGATGAAAGCCCACATTCTCTACCCTGCGCTGCTTCTGTGATAAAGTACATTCAGGAACCGATAGAGATTCCTTGAGTCCTTCTGGTGGTATATGCCATACTTTCACCTAAAAGAAGAAAGAAAACTTAAATTCTATAACCTTAATTTTATACTAGTAAAAGACAAACTTTTGTGTTAAGATATTAACAGTTTTGGAGGATGTCTATAAATTCCTTTATCTGTCAAATATTATTATCATACTAATATTATAAACCGAGTATTTAATTGATTAAAATATATCCCTAAAAAAAAAGTTGTCGAGTGAAACTATGACAAATAATTAAACATTTTAAAACATTGAAAATAAAATTCTAATACTAATAATCTTCATTAACACATATATAAGATAGATCAAAAGCTTTAAACATATCAAGAATCTTACAAATAGAATTATGTAATTCTAAAATTATAATATAGAAAGATCTCTTAGTTCTAGAACAATTGTGTTATACCACCTTGTCTATAATATATGACTCAATCACTATAATATATATTTTTATATAAAACAAAATTTAACATTTATTTGAAAGGAATATTCCCACAAAATCCAGTGGAAAAATACCATAATATTAATTGTTCCTCTTTCACAACAAATATTAATTAATTTTATCAATGTTTCCAACATTATCTATAAACCTAATGTTATATTGTTACAGCAATGCAACAACAAATTATATAAATATTTATTATATTGATTCATATAAACACCATCAGCATATACATAATAAAAATGTAATCATTAATATCAAAGTACATCTTTCTTGTGGCTCTGCATTGCGTGATCTGTAAATATTTTATTATAAAGTAAAGTAACAGCTTGTGAATGTCCCACTGCTGGGCTAAGTTCTCCTTTCTTGAGGCGAAGGTTTGAGCTTATTCCACCACACTGCTCCAATGCGTGTTGGTGGACACAAATGTGGCAGAATTTACGTGAAATTAGATATAGATGTTTTCCTTCACAGTCAAGCACGAGATGAATTATATACACAAATTAAGCATATGAAATTTCAGTCGTGCTTGCCTGGGTTTGAACCTATGATCATAGGTTAAGATTGAGGCATTCTAACCACTAGGCCATCTCTGCATTTATTATATTAATTAATAACTCTACTTAATATTATAATAAAATAACCACAGATCACTATACGTAAACCAATAATTTAATTTAAAAGTATATTAATAAATAAGGCATATTTCACTGAACTAGACGATAAAAGGGCTTAGTTATTTATTAATAGTCATACAGAATACATAAATTTAATTGTATATGATTATTACATGTTTAAGTTTGATGAAAAAGAGTAAAGTAACAAAACAAAAGAATCTATATTTAGATCCGTAGGTAGTCAATTGCTTGGTAACTGTTTTTAAATCTACTTGCAAAATTAGACCCAAAAATACAAGCAGATGAAGATTAGTCAATTTTTTGGCCATAAAGGCAAAGCCACAATGATACTACCTAACAATCATTATTATAATAGTCATTCATATGTGATGTTGAAAAAAATTGCTTAAAGTAACAAAAAAAACTTTTAAAATGATTGAAGTTTTCAGTTTAAATTAATCAAAACATTTTATTTAAAAAAAAAACTTTATATTAAGCTTTCAAAATGAATCTGCCAGGTTTTTCAACTGAGCGTTTAATGTGCATCATAAAACAACCGGTAAATACAATTTCAATGCTCTATTCCACATGTAGGTTAACAAAATCTGTTGATCCTCCTCTCAAGCAATGTATTATGTTAATTCTAAATCTTCTAATGAGGTTGTTTAATAACTGTTAAATATATAACGAATGATTTTAATTTCAATTCAAAGACAAGTTTTCATATTTTATTCTTCTTAAAATGTAATTAATTAATCTTCCAATATTGACTTACCAAAGAGTCTTGTGATCCTGTTAATAGCAGACCATCATGGAATGGGGAAAACTCCATATCAGTAATAGTGTCAGAATGTGCATGTAACAATGGCATTGTTTTGCTTTTCCTCCCACAGTCATCTAGTGGAAGTACTGCCATACTGGATCCTACATGTTCCCAGTTAAATGCCATAAAAGCAGCTGATGCACATATATTGTTCCCATAAGTCTGATATGAACCGACACAAATATCCCGTATACATGCTTCGGGTTTTGGCACAATGGGTGCTGCATTTTTATACTTAGAGGCCTTAAAACGCCAGGCCATTTTCAACCAATTTTAAAAAGTTATCAGTCTTTTATATATGGAATGTAGATGCGCCTCACTAGAGGCTAAAGGTATCTGAAATAATTTACATATCAACTATCTGTATCCATTTTATATACATTTTAGTTAGTTTTTAAACACTTTTTTTGTAATTGAAATTGTAATTTATAAATAAGAAATACATCGAATTATTGTTTTTTAAATAATAATCCTGCTTAGTATATTTTATAAACGATTAAAAAAAAAATCTTACTTTAAACACAGCTATATGTTTAATGTTCTAAACAACTGTAATTATTAGATATTCTAAACACTTTGTTTTGAATAACTTGTCCCGGTCGCGGCCGGAAATACTAGCAACTTCTATAAGTTCACTATATTAACTAAAAATATTTCATAAATAACTATAGAACACTGCACTTATCGTAAAATAATACGTTTATCACTCACCTTTGCGAGATATATCACTCAGAAACAGATTTCCGCTAGATAGAAGACACTCCCCCTAAACGTCGGCCATTTCGATTCAAGCGACGTTTTGTATGGATCAATAATACAATTACAAGTCGATGACACTTACACAAAGGTAACTAAAATATTATACAAATAAATATGCATACATAGTTAATTAAAATTAAAACGTAGTTTTAACGAATTGTGTTATTATTGCATAGATTTTTATGTATTAATTTATAAAGAAATTTAATTTTCAAATATTATTCGAGTAAAACAATTTAAAGTTGGTTGCTGATAATATTTAAAACGAAAGCAGGTTATGTTAATATAATAATTATTTACATTATGGCCTTAAGTATATGCAAATTTTTGATAAATAAAATAAATATTTACTATTTACTAAAAAGGTCACGTTTGAATTTTTTTTAGTTTTAATTTTAAACAAATTTTTAGTAAAATATAACTTATATGTGTTTTTTTTTTTGTTTATATTTAATCAGTTGCTTATGAAAAAATGATGTATGTTTTTAATAGAACTAGCAACATTAACATTTTATGTGTTGAAAGTAAATTATACCCTGACTTTTTTAGGTTTCGAAGAGAGCGGAACAAAGAAACACAGTTTGAATATTGATATCACAAAATTCGTATTTAAAAAATATTTGTAGGAACAATTTAAAAAAGTACTCACTTATTTTTTATATGTATAACATAATTGCATGGAAGAGATTGCATCCATTTTCGAAATTCAAAACCAGTGCCAAGCGCAGAAGTAAAACAACATTGTTACCGAAAATTTACACAGAACCAATGGCTCTGGTTTCCGACTAACTCTAACAGTGCCTAATAAGTAATACTTTATTGAATAAAAACATTTTAAAATCATTCAAATAAAAAATGTTTTTATATGTAAGATTTATTTTATTCCATGAATTAAATAATAATAATTCTCCAGACCGAATTCGGCCACGGCGGCCAATCTCAAGAGAGATTAGCCAACTGCGCAGAACATATAATAGAGCAAAAGTGTGTGCGCAAACACACCTGTGTTTCGGATTATTGGTGTAGAGAGTGTACCTACACTCTCTATTCCCTAACTCTCCGATCCAATAATCCGATGGGACGGCAATCAGACACGACCGGAAGGAGTTCAGACGCAGGACCAACGGCTTTACGTGCTTTTCGAGGCACGGGAGTGTACACACTTCCAACTTCTAGACTCCGGGCTACTATTGAGAATTTTCGATAGAAAAACTCAATAACTTTTGTTTTTTTTTCAATTCAATTGGCTCGACCTGGGAATTGAACCAAGGACCTCCGGGTCTACGGCTTTACATCTAGCCACTAGACCAACGAGGCAGTCGATTATTACATCTATTAAACTAATTAATCCAAATGATATATATCTATTTTACCGGGAATATATTTTATTATACACTGGTAACTCTAAAAAGCAAAATTTTACAGCGAACATTGTCTCTGTAACAGATACATCAGATCCGACATGACCCAAAAAAGTTCAAGAGTCAGGAATTAGTCTTCCCTCTGAATTTTTTCAAAGTCCTGTGCGAGGTACGGGAGTATAAACACTGCCGGGCGGGCTGCTACTGATAATGTCTTGACAAAAAAAAAAAAAACTACAAACAAAACAAATTTTTAATTGGCCCCACAAAGAGGATTGAATCGACATCTTATAATCATCTTATAATTTCATAACGAGGTATACTACGTGCTACGTGCTCACGTAGTTGTGTGTCAAGGATGTGAATAGATCGTCGCCCCGCAAATTATATTGATATAATTAATTTGTAAAATAAGTAATTACCAGTCTTTTCTTTATTACATAAAAAAAAGTGCAAAACACAAGAGACAAAAGATGAGAGTACATTATTATAAAACTTAGGTGCCTTATCTTATAGTCCGATATACTCGTAGGACGGGGGACGGCAAACTCACACGACCGGAGATGGTAGGATGTAGGTATCGTGCAATAATAAGTTTAACAATACAAACTACAACAGAAATACGATAAACAGTAGTACAAGGGGCTTATCATTCAAAATCCCGTGGGCGTCCCGGCGTGTTTTAAAAAGTGGCTTATATTTAGATTGCTTATTTATTTATGACTAAAATAACTGTGTCACATAAAATAAAAAAAATAGTAATGAAACCTTATTTGTGTTACTTGACGATAAAATTTATTTTCAATATTAAAAGCACAGTTATTTATATTTAAAATTTACATAAAAAGACAATTTCAATATTTTAAGCATTAAGAAGGAAAGAAATATTCATATTCAATTTGTTAGTCTGAATAAAGATTACAGTAGAGAGCATATTTTAATAAAACACCATCTTATCGAAAGTGATAATTTGATTTATTGCATTACAATAATTTAGTTCTTTGGTGATATTTAATTTCTATGAATGATGACACGAAGAGATTTATTAAGAAGCTATTTCAGATCCGATTTGAATTGTACATTGATTTGTTTAAATAACCATAATTATTAAGCATTAACAACTTACTAGTCTATCTCGCTATGGTAACTGTCAAAATTGTCCGACTTAAAATTACATGCCTTATTAGAAAAAAAAAAAATTAAATAACGGCCGTAAAGTCACAAGACGTCTTTTTCTTACGAATGTAAAGTCATTAATGTCGGAAAGAGACGATCCGGTGCGTAAACATTCAGCCGCTATGTAACGTTCATTAGTAAGATTGTAAATATTATATTATTGTATCTGAAATTTAAATAACTACATATATTTAAAGCCAACGTCGTTGCACTAGTTAATCAGGCAAAACATTTAGATAATTTTGAGTTGAAACGTTGTAACTTTATCCTGAGACACGTTATGAACTTCAAACTACGATGCGTAACAAAAAATGTGTGTGTGTGTGTGTTCTTTTTTATATTTAAGCAGTTATTTATGAAAAATTAATGTATATTTTTAATAGAACTAGCAACATTAACATTTTAAGTGTTGAAAATAAATTATACCCTGACTTCTTTAGGTTTCGAAGAGAACGGAACAGAGAAACATAGAAAACAGTTTGAATATTTATATCACAAGATTCGTATCTAAATGTGTAATTTAAAATGATTAACTTAAAATATAATGGGAAAACTAATGATAAACTGCTATTTTCTTTATTTATAAGGAAATGTATTATCGGTCGAAATATATAATAATGTATCGGTATGCTGTAGTGTGGCGGGTACGAGACGTCAAGTGTCGCCATTATATACGGAAATCAAGTCGATTAATGATTTAAAGTCAAATGAAATGAAAAAATATAATGATATTGTGTAAGACTATTTTAAAACATTGAAGTATGGTAAGTTGATATGTATTTATAAAATAAAATCTATCAATACTATTCCATTATGTACTCCTATTAACAACTGATGGACAAAAACCTTCTGTCCTTATAAGAGGCCTTAGATTTCTTTCTTCCAAGTAACTTAATTGGAAATTAGTAAATAAATACTGACATTTTTATTCACAATTTGACAGTTACATAGCTATTTAAAAAAAAACTCGATAAAAGGCTACTAAAATCGAATCGAGTATCAGTAACACTTCGACAT
The DNA here is from genome assembly GCA_905147175.2 of Nymphalis urticae. Taxonomy (NCBI): domain Eukaryota; kingdom Metazoa; phylum Arthropoda; class Insecta; order Lepidoptera; family Nymphalidae; genus Nymphalis; species Nymphalis urticae. Next base: position 8,511,080 of record LR990004.1, on the reverse strand, counting down.
TCTTCAAGACGATACATTGCACGACTATCACTATACAACAATGACGTTAATATTAAAAAAAATCGAAACAGACACCCAATTGCACATAATATCAATGTGATGATATAATATAGAAACAGTACATTAAATCCAAAAAAAACGCACCTAAAATTGCAATAAATATTAATAAATAATTAACATTAGAGTAAAATTAACATGTTATGGGCACACATTATATAACAATTCATATAAAAATAAAAAAATAAAATTTAAAAAAATATATCCACGATTTGTGATGACTGTACAAGAAAAATTGGGATAAAAAGATAATTGTTATCTCTGAAGGTCCGTTTACACATGCACACAAGTCAAGTTAACCAATAACAAAGAATTGAATTCAAATAATAGCACAAGTATTATTAGTGAGGCTGATAATTATAAGCAAATAATGTTGTTTACTTTGCAGACAATCTCTACACTAATTAACCAAGACCAAAAATATTCCTATCACTTTAGTGATAATTATTATACATTGGAGATCATTATACATTTACTAGTAAATTAATTTAAAACGCATGATACTAACTATTAATAAATAAAACATGTTACTCTTTACAAGCTTATATAGATGGAGAAAGTACTAGCTGACATTCATTGATAAATTTGATTGGATACGAATATTACATGTATATTTTATGAAAATGAGTACCTACTGCATTTCCTGTCGGTTCTTCTTGTTAGAATCTATATTCCAAACCGGTAGCTTTGAATTTAATTTATCTTGTAAAATAATGATTCAAAAGTATTTGTTAGATCCTATTTAGTACTGCGAAATTAGTTAGCCGAGATTGTATACAATATAATTGGCAACAATATCTGGAGACTGAAGGCGCAGATTGAAATATATATTTTATAAAACTTGAATATCCTATCCGACACAATTTCGTCTACAATCCTCTATGTTCTCACAGCCACGATAAAAGGCTTTTCGGGTACATGTGTGAACTGGCCTTAATACATCTAACAACAATGATAATTAGATAGCCAGTTAAAATACTTAATTTATAATAAAATAATATATTTATATTAAGCAATACGATAATACATTAAAAAAAACGAATTTATAATTAAATTCAACAATACTACAATAGTTACATAACATTATACAATAAATACCCTAAATGGCTAACCATCACTTTCAGAAGTCAGATTTACTGGTCAGAGTAATACTGAACGTTCATTGGTCGCCTATAGCGTCATCGACTGCCATCGACCAATAACCGTTCAGATTTAAGTAAAAGTATTTAATCTCACTTTGATTAACATTTCGAGGCAAGTTTGACAAATAGCTTAACATAACTAATAATTATTAAACCAACAACAAAATTGGAAGTACAATTAAAATATATTTAAGTTTAAAAAGATCAAGTCTAATGTAAGCATTCAAATAACTGACTAAGATTTTATTAATATCTGTAGAATATCAGCTTTATAAGAAATGTAAAAGTAATACTTTTAATGGAAAAGGCTTATAAAAAAAATATGTATATAATTTCATCTAATTATCATTGTGGTATTTACAATCTATATATATAAAAAGAATGCTTCTTTGTTTGTTCCGTATGCGTTCCTATACAATCATCCGATCAAGTGAATTTGTACATTCGCTATCAGATAATTGTTTACAAAAAAAATAATTAAATAGGCATTGCAACGCATACCAGGAATTAACTAGGAATAAATTAATTATAGTCAAGATCGGCATTAGTCTAATTCAGAATATCATTAACATTAAAACCTACACATTGTCTAGTTAACCTTTAACGGAACACTAATAATACACTAACAAAATTTATAATAAAACAATTTAAATTGCAACAGCAAATCCTTTAACTCGACAACTCTATCACAATTCCATGTCACAATGATATGCCTAAACTTGATTACTAATAATTATTACTCAATGTATATTATCACCGGATAATTTCGAATGTCAATTTATTATAACAAATCTAGCGAGAATGTAAGCTGACAAAACACGAACGATGCGTTCAATTTACGATTATTTCAATACGTCAAATTTGTAGTTTGGAATCGACCAATAGCAGGAGGCGTAAATAAATGACATTGACCTTGAAATTAGAATATAAATAATCTATGATTTATAATTACATACTATAATGATATAGATGAAGTTGTCATCGGAGCTTTTTAGATAAAAATGGATATAAGTAGTTAATTGGAATATACCAGAACTATTAGCAAATCCCAAAGAATATATAAATTCAAGGTTTGTTTATCTTTACTCCTTCCGCCATTGAAATATACAAACTGTAACCTAATATCTGTGATTTGTGAGCAGCGTTCGTTTATATTTAATCTATTGGGGTTACACACTCAAAGAAAGAAAAATGGTGCATTCAGTCATACAATAATACAGTCAACTATACATCAATCAATCTCACAACCAATTTGCAATGTCATTTATAAAAATAAAAAAAGATTAAAAAAGAAGAATCACTGAGGGCAGCCACCATAACTATTGTAACTATACCAATTGCATGTGTTTTGATTTTAATGACAACTGTAAAAGTCATTTTTATATTTCTTTATGTTGTCTATATCAGCCGAGAGATTATAGAATACATGAATTGTAACGTGACGGAATAGGCTCCAAACCGCCTCTTTAAAAAGGGAGGAAGCTTTGCAGGCTGTTACTTTAATTTTTAAGTTCCAATTATTTAAATTAAAATAATAATAATTACCTACTGAAATAATACTAAAATGATAAAAGTGAAAAAATCGTTCCGTGTTAAGTATCCAAACATTTTACGAGAAAGTTGTATTAAACTAAACACATGAAATTGTGACAAAGTGTATGCTTAAAAGCAAATGGAATGATTTTAGCACTATATTACAATATTAAGTTATTAAGTGTTTTTATAGAGATCATTTATTTTATATTATACACATAACAATAGAAAAAAAATTATAAGCTTTTCTATAACCATGTAAGTCTGAATTTTGTAATTTAAGTAAAAGATTTAATAGTTTAAGTACCTTAAAACAGCATGAACACGCTATTAGTTACACAATGTTCAGTTACTTAGTTAACTTAAGTTTAATACGTAAGTTAACTGAACTTGCTTTAAATTATTGCTTTAAAGTTTTACTATTAATGTAAACTAAAGTTTATAATTTTTTAGTTTTTGTCAAATTAATTGAATTATATGTGCATTGATTTTTCATATTGTATTCATATTGTCAAGTACGAAAATTGTAAAGATTAGGAGAAAAATCCTACAAATAAAACCGACACCACAATGACAAAATAATAAATAATGAAAGTTGTATAATGATGATGGTCATAGACTATTCTTCATTGCATACCCAAAAAATAAATTAACTCTATAAAAACAACGAGTTTTACAACACTAGTAATATCAATGAGATAAATTCGTTAGGTTTATGATCGGAGACAGCATGAGCCATCTCCGACAGATGTTGTCTTGCCGTTAATTGGGCCTAAGCTGCCATCATATTTGGGTAGCTCCTTGCATTTTGCTTGCTGAAATAGAACATATGTATGAATTACTAACAATTATTTATTGAATTTCAAAGTATTTTATCTTATATTTAAAATATCCTCCCCTGCCCCTTCCCCTAAGGAGTTTTGACAAATGCACATGGCAGGGGCAACAGATGCATTATGTTAATACAATCTCATAGTGCCTCCAATCTATGCAGAGGACAGCCCTCACAGGGATTTAAGTGTGGGTAAGAATTACACATAACCCGGACTCCCCCAGGGAGCCATGTATCTTTTTAAAAATTTTCCCAACACAATAAAAAAAATTGCAAGATAAGTCAATATTATATTATGTACTTAATCTGTTATATATTGCAAATATACCTCCATTAGTTCAACAGCTATCTCCATAAACAGCCTTTCCACATTCTCTGCTTCTTTAGCAGATGTTTCTAAGAAATACATCCCATGTCTTTGTGCAAAATCCTCTCCTATATGCCGAGGGATTTCTCTGTCTTCTCTATCAGTTTTATTACCTTGAAAAGAAAGTTGTACTATTATTAGAGTATAGTAATTGTAAATTATATTACAAAAATAAGAAATGACTGCTGAGGAAATTCCTTTGATCCAGATTGATTTGAAGATTTGAAACTTACTCCATAGGTGCTGCTTTGTTTTTAATCCATATATAATTAATAATTTTCATATCTATATATGCGAAATACAACTCACAATGGAAAAATGGTTTACGCGTTTCCCCCACGGTAACACTGGTGATCCCCACATATCCTACCCCCCCATACTAAGGCACTGAGTGGGCCCGAACATCGGAATACACAAAAAAACTAGCGATACCCTTTCCACTTTAACAAGGAACGCCATAGGATCGCTTGCGCATGCTACTGTGACGCTCTGACGTCACAATTACTCCTTCCCCGACGTAAACGCTTACTAAGAACAGATTTTATGCAAATCCTATCGAAAATATATTTTTCTTATTATCTACTAATGCGAAGCTGGGATGATTAGCTAATATTATTTATAAAATATCTTAAGCTAGGTGTTTAACAGTAGTCTTCAGTTACTCATTTCTTTTTTTTCAGTAGGGAAGATAACTATTGTTTTTTACCTTACTACATGAATAGATAAGGGTTAAACAAATTACTTTTAACAGGCCTCCCAATACATGTAGATAGTCTCACTATGGTTTCTTTAACCACTGAGCATTGTTGTAATTCAGAAAATAATTACTAATTATTAAAGTATTATATTACTCAATGCAAAACAATCAACAATACCAATTATCTTAATTGCATACCAAAACATGAAACAAACTAAACCTATGAAAAAAGAGAAATCTGTAATGCTATTTCTAAGCATTGTTGTTTTTATAAGAAATATATAATAAGCAATATAGACAATTTATATTACATTTAAAAAGAAAGGCTTACCAACTAATATTCTAAGAACCTTATGATTAGCATACTCTTCAATTTCTCTGAGCCAATCTGGCAAGCAGTCGAATGTTGGCTGGCAAGATATATCGTACACCAATATCAATGCATGTGCAGAGCGGTAGTAACTCTGGGTTATAGATCTGAATCTCTCCTGTCCTGCAGTATCCCATATTTGTAACTGAAATGGTGGACAAATAAAAATAGAATTAAAATTCTAGTATGACTTGCTTAATAACTAGTAAGTTAATTAATAAAATTCAGCCATTCAAATGTAACATATGTTATTTACTTAATTTTTAAACTACTGTAAAAATATTTTCAGCCTTTCATTGTGTGTGTTCTACTATATTAATTTTTTTTTCTAAGAAGTCTTTTAATTAATTTAATTTTTTTTTTAATTTTACTGAAAAATACTAGGTAACAAAACCAAATATAGCAATTGAAGTATATATAGGCATCGTGCGTAATATCTTGCTCACCTTCACTTTCTCTCCGTCGACTTCCACAGTTTTGATCATAAAATCAACACCAATTGTAGCACCTTGGCCTGGTGGGAACAAGCCTTGTGTGAATCTGCGCACTAAACAGGTCTTACCTACACCAGCATTGCCTACTAGTACAACTTTAAAAAGAAACTTATAATCTTCCATTATGAGCACCAAATTACATTTGTCGAAACCTAACTGAAAGGAATTATAATAAATTATCACCCCCGTTCACTGTTACGCTTAAGTGAATTGACAGGCATTACATTGAGATATGATGCTGATATTCTATCAACCCGATTAATGTACGATCAAATAAACATTAAAGATAAGATTAAAATATTTTATTAAGATTTAACATCCTATTCGAGATTCGAAAACAACACACACAGTATACTATAATAATAATAATATTATGTACTCTGTGCCCTGTGCTGTAAGTATGACAGAATGACAGTAAAGCAGACAGACAAGACAGAGAAAATAATATCGACGTTTCATTCAAGTGGTTATGTACTCTGTTGTTTTGATATTATTTTGCCAAGTTCAAACATAGCATATCGCAAAAAAGTCGTGTTAATAGGAATTTTAAATAAAAAACCTTATAAACATTATAGTGGCCATTTAATTGTTATATACAAAAGTCAGAATTTTACTTTTTTTGTAGTAGTAGTAGTAGAGTTTTATATATTATGACTGCAAGCAATACCTTCACAGGAAATTTTGTCCTTTTCAAACTGAAAGTTAAATCTGTGTATTCAAAAAATAAGTACTTACTTTCAACTAACCGACTCAGTAATTTTAAGAAAACAATAAGAAAAAAATTTAAAGGCGATGAAACGAAATACCTACGTAACCTATAAAGTTTAACTTACAAAGTTATTTACAAACAAATACTAAGTATGCATATTTTCAAATAAACTACTCAACTACTTGTTAAAATATGTTATAACTAAAAAAAGTACTAAAAACTGTCGATGATCCTATCTCGATATCTTTCATAAGAATTAATGGCATGTTTATAAAAACGACTTTGCAAATAATGCATTAATTTAGAACAAATTTGATAGCCATACAAAAGGTTATAGTACTCACTATAACCTTAAAAGATAGACGTATGCTATCACGGACTTTCTTTTCAACTTTTCAAGAGAAACAATACTGTCATACATGATAATTGTGTAATTTTAACCGTTTAAGCAGAGCACGCTACGGAAGCTCCCAAAAGGAATATATTTTCCCCGTTGTTGCAATATTTTTCATTGTTGCTTTGCTCCTATTGGTCGTAGTGTAATTTTATATTGCTTTTTTCGATAAATGGGCTATCCAACACTCAAATATTTTTTAAATCAAATGTCGAATGTTCGACATGATTCTTTAAATTGACTTAACTTTTTTATTTATGAACCGATTGAAATAAAACAAACACTAAATTTTAAATGAAGCTTGCTACAATACATAAGAGAATCCCAAATCCATTAAGCCGTTTACAAATTAAGGGCGCACAAACGCACAGACAAAAAAATCTAATAATCATTGTTTTGGGTTCTATTGCGTTGATAAAGGCCCCCGGTAATGGTTTTAATCATATATCTTCCATGTAGAGACAGCGATTAGTTATAGATTTATTTTATGTATAGATAATAAATAGTAACATGTTTCTTTTAGTTATTTTGATCTTGTTATTTTACAACACACTATTACCAAATTTTTTTTCTTTCCTTAGACAAGGTCGTGTTTGAGTTTACATCATAGAAGACATACATGGGTAGCGATAAGGCCGCCTTCGCATACGTATATAATTTTATTGTTTATTATTATATTAAAGAATAAATAAATAATATTTTACATGTACAATGACATTGTAGGACACGCAAAATGATTTTAACACATTTACACATTGATCGGTGAGGAATCCTAAAGACAATGGCAACGCAAAGGTGTAAATGTAGGGTAATTTGCTTTATACATTTACGATTATACTGTAAAAAATTATAAAACAATGGTAATTTGGTATTCTAAATTACCATCGTTTTATATTTGTAAGTTCTATTACTGAGATATTATCCGTTAAAGAACAGCTGTACGCGGTATGTATTGTATTAACAGGACAAAAGCTATTTTTAATATTGTATAAAAGGCGCCAAATTTTCAAAACAATATAAGGTAACTAGAGTATATTAGTTTATTGATCTGTCATTAATTGAACTTTATTTATACTCTGTGATGTCGATAGTCAATCTGACACAAAAAAACAATTTCTGATTATGTGCCAATAATGTGAAATGATAGTTGATACTAATAGGAACTAGACTATTTGCATAGATAATACATATATACTGACTATTTGGTTTTGTTGATTCGTTGTGTAAACACATGATTGATTTATCATTATTAATTTTTACAGTTTGCTATTTTTCTCTTTTTGGACTGTTACATGTTTGCTGCGAAAAGCTTTATTAACTTATTAAAAATAATTACTCTAATATATAAACTAGATCTAATAACTAAACTAGATTTACTAAACAAAATCTAATTAATAAGAACCAATATGTCAAATTTAAATTATACGACTCGTACTGAAGGGCAAACAAAGATTAATACAATCATATGGACTGTACCAAATTTTGTCAATTTACTTGAAAATAAAACGGCGAGAGAGTTTCGAACCGAGAAACCAAAAGATCCATGCGCAGATTCTATGTATTCACGATTTCACTTGAAGATGCAATTTTTAGGACGAGACAATGATATAATTGAAATCTATTACTTATCGCCTATCCCAGTTTTTTTGAAATCAATACTAACTATTTGCTTAAAAAGATTTGAAGAGCGTTCAATAGTTATAAAAGAGTATCACACAGTTCAGGCTAACAAATGGCAATATTTAGCTACATTATTCAAGAGAGATATTGCAGGTTTTGATGGTCGTGACATATTTCTTTTAAGTGATGGTAGCCTCAGATTGAAATTTCAATTTATTGTGACAAATGATATTAAAGTAGACCATTCTAATGTTCCTGAAGCTCAATTGTGTAATGATTTTGAGAATCTGTTAAATAATGGTTTGTTCTCTGATATCACCATGAAATCTGCTGAGGGGAATGAATACAAAGTCCACAAGGCAGTACTCGCTAGTAGGAGTGTGGTTTTGAAGGCTCACTTTGAACACAACACAACAGAGTGCCACACAAATATTGTAGAATGTCCACTAGAGGCTGAAGTACTTACAGAAGTTTTGACATTTATATACAGTGATAAGGCTCCAAGAGTTGAACATATACCTGAGAAATTGCTAGCAGCTGCTGATTTCTATGAACTAAGTAGATTAAAAAGCTTGTGTGAGGAAGCATTACATAAAAAATTAACAGTAGAGAATGCTATTGAAACTTTACAGCTGGCAGATTTGCACTCGGCCAAAATTCTAAAACAATTGACTTTGGAATTCATAAAGGATGGCCAAGCTAAGCTCATTACTAAGACAGAGGGATGGGCCAAACTGAAATCAGTTGAGTTAATAAAAACTATTTATGATTATATTATGACGGATGATGTAGAAGCTGATATTAAATAATTTTGAATTATTACATTATAATTATTAAGTAATAGTACCTGTACAATATATTCCACTTCATAAATTATGCTTATATTTAAATCCTAGGCTTTAGAACAATTATCTCTTGAATTAATAAAATATTTAAAAATTTAATTTGTTTTTTTTTTTATATGTAAATAAAATAAACATAAGCTACCCATACTGCTTGTTTTTTTAATAAACAAGTTACTTATTTCATTAAATGGTTAATGTCTTGTTAGTTGTAACTATAAAATATATAAAAAAAATGATCAAGAAGAACAAATGAATTCCTTTTTCATAATTCTTATAATTATTGCAAAATAAAATAAAATCCATTGTAACAATACAGTGTAAACACAGTATTTAAAAGGTAATTAAAAGAAACTGACAGAGTAGTGTATATTTTATTTACTGCAACTTTCTATCTCACTATTGCTATCACTATCATCACTAGAGTCACTCGAGTCTGTTTCACTGCGATATTGAGTCATCTGAACCCTATTTGTGTTAACAAACAAATCATCCTCATTAAGCGACTCATCTTGTTTTCTATTGTCATCAAATTCTTTAGGCCACAAATTGTTTTCTTTATAATATTTTATAGAGTCCTTATTCATAATTTTCACCATTTCCGCTTTTACTTTATCTCCCTCTGTTATTGGTTCGACTAGGATGTAGTCTCCACGTTTTACCCATATATTTTTTCGAAACTTAGTAGGCATTGATACTAAATATTCTTCACCGGCAGGAGTAGTGACCTGTAGTAAATGGGATTGAATTAAATTAAATAGAATCAATGCATAAACAACTTAAATAAAAGTGATAACCTTTGTTTGTAATATACCTCATGAAGATTGTTGCCTCTACTTTTCAAAACTTTCACAATACTTTGATTTTCTTTTGGCAACTCGTAATCGTCCCACAAAGCTTCATTCATTACATGCTTCCTTTTCGTTACTTTCGACATATTTAATACAATTTTTTACTATATAAATAACATAATCAATTTAGAAATATAAATTATAAACTTGTCTGTTAACTATTTAACCTAACTTCATAGTTCATAAATGTCATTGTCATTTTTGACATGTAATGTCAACATTAACAAATTTTTTATTAGTATTTTGTTTGTCTTAGAAATTTATTTTTCAGCCTATAAATATGGTAAAATACATTTAAAAAAAAACAAAGATAATGGTATTATTTGGTTTATTTACACTTTTCAAGAACATCAAAAATAGTTAGCGACTCTCCATCTGGTATTCCATAACCCTTTTCCAAGCCGTGAGGATTTGAAGGTGTGGTACAACATAGATTAGCTTCTTTTCTTAATACTTGATCTACTTCTACTGATGTGAAGAAAGCTACTGACATTGGTAAATCATGTATACCCACTCTAAAAAAGTAAAGGGTAATTAATTTATTTAATACTTAATTTAGACTAATCGCGATAGGTGGCGCCAAATCAATGTATTTTAATGTAATTTATATGTTATACTCTTTACAATGGTAGTGTAGACCGCTAAAGCTTTTATCATTAGGTCACTATTAGTAAATAAATAAAAAATACCTTTGAGAACAAAATGCACGTGTGAAGAGATTAGTTATCTGTAGAGCTAAAGCTGTTTTATATCTGTGTTCGTCCAGTACTAAATATCTCACTTCGTCGTGAAAACTTAAACAGAATCTGTAAAACATTTAAGTACTCAAGTTTATAATTATTTAGTAATAATATATTTAAAAATATTAATTAATATTTGCTATTATCTTTGTTACTTTATAAAACGATTTGATTCAAACTTGTCCACAAAACAATTATTTAAAATTACAAAGTTAAGTGATAAACATTCATAACATTAAGTAAATTAATAAATACCTGGCTTTTGGAGCGAGGTGTGCCATGCTGACTAGCATGAGGTGCAGGAAATCAGCGGCAGCACTCTGCACGGCCCAGTTGAGACGAGTGCCCCCCCAGCGTCCACCAGCTTGTTCAAGCGATCTAGACAACCTGCCTTCTAGAAACGCCGTTGCTGGAGCTTCAGAGTCTATTCAGTTAGAAATATTTAAAATTATATAGCATTATAATTGAATTTAGATTACCTCAAGACATATAACGAACCCCAATAAACCTAATAATATCGATCACACATTTTTATAAATTTTATAATACTTTTCTAAAATTAAAAATATGTAAATTATTGGTGTAAAAATTAAAATGTTATTATTATTTATTTCGCTCCCACGCTATATTTCAAGTCATATATGTTGTCCTTACCTGCAATTTCTTCTAGTTTATTGAACATTTGAGATTCAGTACCGCCGACCCACACAGGGCGCTCAAACATTTCGTCAACCTTTTTGCCGCTGAGCTTAGCGAGACGCATCGCTTGGTATGCCGACATTTCTAATGGCTGAAAATTAAAACATATTATTATTTGTAATTTTTTTATATTTGTTAAATATACTTATATATAAACGGACTTTTAAATTCGTTGTAGTGTGTTTAGTTCCAATTTAAGTTTGAGTCTACAGTCTCAAGAGATCGTACTGTACTGTATCCCTGACTAAGAGTTACTCCAGATATCAGGTCGTCTCACGTGGGGACGGCAGGTGTTATTTAAATTATCTAATTATGTGTAACTAGTGTCGGACATTTTATTATCAATGGCGCTAGTCTTATAGGGATGTTAAGACGGCTCACAAAATCATCGTACCCGATCGCCCAGCTCCTCATCGATAAAACCTTCCGAAAACTTTTCCTTGAGTCGATAAACCCGCCTCCCCTTCGTGGTGGAAAACATTTTGGCCGCTTTACTCTTCGCCTCGGATATCGTCATCGTTGGGTTGAACTGCTTCAGCAAGCGCTCGGCGAAGTTTTGTCCGGCGCCTGCAACAGGTGAGGTCGATAGTAACGCGGCGGGCGTGATCGGCAGGTGGGCGCCGACCGTAAATTAGTGGATTTCTCAATGGCATTTGACTCAGTAAAATGGCCCAAGCTATGGAAGGTGTTACTGGATATGGGTACACCGAAACACTTAGTTCATCTTCTTAGGCGTCTTTACGAAGATGGGACTGCATCCGTGCAGACGGATGATGTTTTATCTGAAGACTTTCATCCCAGCACTGGAGTCCGCCAATGCATAATATCACCGCTCTTGTTCAATGCTTACACAGAACTGGTAATGCGCATTGCACTTGAGGACTGGAGTGATGGTGTTGCAGTTAGTGGGTGCAAAATTATAAATTTGCGCTATGCCGAAGACACGACTGACACGCCATGTTTGCGTCTGACGCGGTTCATATGGAAGAATTGCTTCTAAAATGGAGCGCGTATGCCAAGAATTCGGATTAAAGCTTATCCGCAAGATGACAAACCGGGCGAAAATCGAAACTCGCCCGAGATCACTCAGATTGCGAACTGTGTCTGTCTGTCGTCCAATCCTACATATATCTGGGAGCTTCAATATCGAATAATGGCAGATGCGTAATTGAGGTCAAGCGACGTATGGCAATTACGAGGTCTGCAATGGAGAGACTGAAGAAAATATGGAGAAATAGAAACATTACCAAAGCAACCAAGATCCGGCTCGTTCAAACGCTTGTTTTCCCCATATTTCTTTCTATAAGCTGCGGACATTTTCGCGCGACTTTGCGGCAGGTCGAAAAAAAGAAGATCGATGCTCTGGAGATGTGGTGCTGGAGACGAATACTAAGAGTTTCGTGGACCGAATTTCGCACCAATATCTCCATTCTCCAAGAACTCGGCATCAAACAGCGTCTTTCGGCGCTGGTACGAAAGCGCATACTTACATTTTTTGGAAACGTCTCCCGGCAAGGAAATAACTCCAAAGAGCGCCTTTTCATTCAAGGCAAGGTGGATGGCACCAGATCACGTGGAAAGACGCCCCTGATATGGACCGACCAAATAAAAACAACTGTTGGCGGTCCTTTACATGAATGCACCAGGCTCACCACTAACAGGGACATATGGCGAAGTCTCGTGAAGTGAATAACATCTGCGCCGAACAATACATAATACTTCATGGCGATCATGACCGCTCTGACAAGTGGCACGACGACGAAGAAGAAGAAGAAGAATTCAGACGAAATGGGGTATTCGCAGGGGTAACATTTAGGCGTTTCTTCAGGGCGAACATTTTTTAGAGGAATCTCTTTTAGGATTAACTCTTCAGTTTAATTTAATCGGGTTGATTTCAAGTTTAATGATGTTTGCAGTACTTGCTGTTTTTTTAAACATAATATTATAAATATATTTTCTATTTATTTCAATTCAACAGTCAGGGAAGAACGGAGAGGAGGTTAAGATGGTGCTAGGGGAGGGGTGTAGTGGGCAACGCTGACCGTAGATGCGCGCGTAGTTGATGACCTTGGCGTGGTCGCGGCGCACGGCGGCGGCGCGCGCGGTGAGCGCGTGCAGGTCGGTGGCGCGGCGCTTGTCGCCCGCCAGCACGGCCCAGCCGAACGCGCTGCCGCCGCACACGCCGAGCGCGCTGTCGCCCAGCAGCGCCGCGATCCACAGCTCCTGCCGGGGAGTCACGACACGATTTTACTCATCACTCATCAGATATTCTACCGCAAAACAGCAGTACTTGGTGTTGTTGTGTTCCGGTTTAAAGGATGAGTGAGCCAGTGTAGTTACAGGCACAAGGGACATAACATCTTAGTCCCCAAAGTTGGTGGCGTATTGGCGATGTAAGCGATTTCAATTTCTTTCAATACCAATGTCTATGGGCGTTGGTGACCACTTAGCATCGGGTGGCCCACACGCTAGTCTGCCTGCTTATTTTATAAAAAAAAATAACATTTCTGTGACGAAGCCTAGACGATCATGTGTAGCAGAAAATTATTATTCCATGTTTGAATTAGAGTTTATAATTTTATGACTTATATTTAGTTTTTAAATAATTTATTGCTTAAATTAAAATTATTTTTTTATGATCCAACCATAAAGAAAAATTCGCTGGAGCGAGAGTATCCGTACCTGCGAGTCGACATCGGCGCCCACGAACTTGTACCCGGGCGGAGCTTGCACGAGCGCCCGCAGCTCGGATCCGATACGCTCGCTGTTGGCGTTGCTGGCCGTCATCCAAGTCGGCTCGGAGGCCCTGAACAAATTATTTTATGAGCAGATAAATAAACCACATTAAAGCCTATCGCATTACGTTCATTCGCTTCTGGTCCTGACACTGTTTTTTAAACCCTTGCATATATGATTTCATCATAGACAACGTTTTTTTTTTTTCAAAGAATTGAACATATTATTTAGAAATTAACTGAATAATTTCATACTTGGTGTTTCTTAAGTATGGTATTGGTAACGCGGTCAATATAAAAAAGTATATTTTGATTTCAGAAAGAATAATTTGAAATTGTGATTTTGATTATTTTAAATTGTATTTTTGACTTTCATTCGTGTCTGAGAAATGAAACGTATTACATCGAGGCCATTGTTTAATTCTTAAATACTACAATAGGATAACGCATATAAATATAAAGATTCGATACATTTGTTTAACCTATGACAGTAACTAAACAGGTAACTACACTTCAACAGTCTAACTTTTCATTACCTATAATGGATATTCAATATTCTCACCGTCTCGTCAAAGTTCCGCAGACGACCACCTGCGGCACGATGGCTCCGTAACGTCGCAAGCCGTTCCGCAGGGGGTCGGGCAGCAAGCGATCCGGCAGCCACACCACTTGCTGCCCCATCACGCGCTCCCTGTTGTTGCGCCAGTACGACATCATGCGACCGAACGACAGCACCTAACAACCAACTATTTAATAAGGACGCAAATATTATATATATAGAAGAGGGCTGGTTAATTTTTCGTCCAGAGAAAATAAATTTCGAATCAAATTGGAATTGCTTTTAACATTCTTGCCAGCATTCCACGCGGTCACGCTTTATACAGTAACTATTTTCATTTGTATTTATTAAAGGCTTTAATGTAAATAAATGATGTTATTACTTATAATATATATAAATTGGTCATCCACTTATATATATATATATATATATACTAAAGCGATACTTTTATTTATCCAAATGAAGATAATGTAATGATTTTCTGCCCCGGGTTTAATTTTCATCAGACTAACCAAACCTGGCAGCAACCCGTTTTATATTGACAGAAAAACCGAGTAGCCTTTACGAGATAGGCTACTAACAACGTATGTGGGCGAAGCCGCGTGGGAATAAAACATATACTAAACAAGAGCTGTTTGTAGTGCATTACATAGCAGAGTTATGAGCAAATTCCTTAGAATATGTAAAGCGAAAGTTTGATTATCTTTCATTACACAAACCCTACATAGTGAAAGTGAAAAGGCTCAGAATAACTAACCTTATAGGACTTATATACCATTAAGAAAGTTATAAAAAAAGGGCTGTAGGCTTTGGTTCTTCATTCCATATACTTAAAAATATTGCACCAAGTAGGTATAGGACAAATCGCTGTGTCGTTTGGGCCCTTAAGGACAATCTAATTCGCAAATAAAAGTAATGCAAATAGTAATTAATTCGTAACAAGCTCGTCGTGTTTTAAATGAATGAAAGCTATACAAATTTGTACAAAATGTTTTCTTTTCGCATAACAAGACTTGTTACTGATAATATAATAATAATATCAGCACTTATTTATAAAAGTCAATCGATTTGACGGGCCGGTTGGCGTGGTTGAACTTTCACACCGATCGAACCCACAAGTTCGATTCCCACCCAGGACAGACATTTGTGTGCATGAACGTAATTATCTATATAACTATGTATTTACAAAAGAAAATTAGTATATGTAGTATATTAGTTGTAGTATACTATAGTGTAGTATACTAGTTTCCATAGTACAAGCTCTGCTTAGTTTGGGATCAGATGGCCGTGTGTGAATAATGTCTCAGGATTTAATGATAAAAAAAAAACAATTTAATTATATTTTCACCTTTTCAGCGTCGTTTCCCTGCGCGGACAACACGTTCTGACTGAACATGTTCAGAAAATCTTTCGCTAGTGGATTACCAACTTTATATTTAGGTCCATCTTTGTGCGGTAAACGTAAGAAATGGCAGCAACCTGCAACCATTCGAATTCATATCAATTTTGCAATGTACTCACTATAACAGCAGAGATGGCCCAGTGTTTAAAATGCGCGAATCTAAACCAGTTGCACTGAACATGCGGCCGGCCGGGCTCTTGTGGTTGGCCCACTTGATGTTACTTTATGTTGAACTATTTTAAATTTCAAAGGTTTTTATTAACACGTAAATAATTTGAGTTAAACAACTGCTTGTGGCGGACACTGCAAAGCGATTGAAACGTCATGAAATTAAAAAAAAAAAATGTTCAATTTGTAACACCCGAAACCTAAGAAATAATTACTTAAATATTAATTATTTGCGGCCCGCGACACCACGACTGACACATGTTTGTGGCCCCTATAAAGAAAAAGTTGAGAATCGCTTATGTAAGCCAAGGATAACGCGGAGGGGGGGGGGGGCGTTGTCGAGGAGGAAAGGCATTTACGCCTACCGCCTGGTCCACGACGGTTATGTGGGACTCACGGGGCAGAAGGCTACCGTCCTACCCACTAAAACCTCCCCGTACCCTTTCTGTCTTAACGAGGAGCGCCACGGGATCGCTTTCGCACGCTACGGTGGCGAAAAAATGTGGAACGCTTCACGATTTTGCGTGTCATCCTTGCGCAGGGGCCACGCTAATCTTCTCTGTATCGTTCCAATTTTAGTATTTGTACTGCCGAAGCGAGTACCGGAGGGGGGGGGGGCTGTGCCAACCTAGGCAAGTACTGAATTTTCATTTGCTTGATTAATATTTATAATTCATCTCGTGCTCGACGGTGAAGCAGAACATCGTGAGTCTGTTTACTTTATTGAAACAAAACTCTTAACATATGATAAAAGACAGCCTTAATTAACTATAAAATATCAATTATTTTTTATTAGATAGGCAGGCCGACTGGGAAATGGCCCCACTGATGGTATGTTGCTACCACGTATGTTAGATAGTAATTCCTTATTTCACATCTTAAAGTCCACACATACTTACCCTGTACCTGAATCCCACACCATACCCCCAACCCGTGGTACTGATTAGCTACCGCCTGTTCTTCTTTCTTCTTCCTAGCATAATAAGCTCTTCTGCCTAGGTCTTCCTGTTGAATACAATGTAATATATTGGTCTTTACACTTTTCTATACAAATGTAAAATTTTCAGGGTAGGTATTCTAATAAATTTAATCTAGTTGTTAATATATTGTTATATTTTTATATATAAAATAGAAAGGCCGTCAGGCAAATGGACCACCTAATGTTAAATGGTCACCATCAACGTTAGCGCAGTAAGAAATATTAACCACTACTTACATCGTCAATGCGCCACCAACCTTGGAAACTAATATGTCCCAAATTATTATTATATACCTTGTACCCATAGTTATACTACTCATTCTTCAAACGGGAACACAACGGTTGGCGATATGGTCCTTTGAGCAGGATTTTAGAAATGAAGTAAACAAAATAAAGACTCAGTCGGCACTTATCTTCTATAAAAAGATTCGTGACGTAATCAAATATTTTTGCAGCACATTTCTTATCGACATTTTATTTATATCGAGACCAGTTTTGGCAATACTATAAAATATATCCAATATAATATTAAAAATACATACCTCTACAGTTTTAGGTAGCATTTGCACATCAGCTTGAACTTGGCTCTCTTTGCAGTGCAACATGGGACAGGTTTCCAGTAATTTCTCTAAAGGCACCACCGGTTCTTCCTTAGTTTCCTCTCGAGTATTACTGAACGGCACTAGAAATCCCCAGCCCTCTGACTGAATGTAGTGGACAGGATAGCCTTCCCATGAAAGGCGTAAAAGTTTTGGCGTTATCTATATGACAACAACAGAAATGATTAATTTGCCACATTTTAAATTCAATAAGTCAATTGAAACAAATGAAAAAATCAAACAGAAGATTATTTAATACATTTTCGAAATATAAAAAAGTCTACATACATACATATGTATGTAGACTAAGTACTTGGTACAATACATTTATTTGTACTCTAACAAGTTGAATCTAATAAAGTGTCTAACTTTGACATTTGTGTCCCCACCATTCCGAAGTGGTTAGAGTAAAATTTTATTATTTTTGGGTAGGGCCCCTCAGCTAACGGGGCCCCTAGCCCGATGCCTTATAAGCCACGTTGTTTTTATAGTATTAAATAGATGATTAGTGTAAGCAGTTAACAAGAAAATACTCTAAATAATCTTTTACACAAAAGTCGATATCAGACATAGTATATGTATACAAATTAGAATGCATCGAACCTGCATACTCGTTGTAATATTGTTAGCACCCGGAGTCCAATCTAAATCTTTGCCTGGCTTCGTACACAGTTTTCTATACCAAGCTGGATATCCCGCCAAATAAGGCTTTTTCACCGGCAGCGACTTTTCTAATTCATACAAATGCCGAAATTTTGTATTCAAATCCTTTATGTCTTGTATTTTTGAATCAATATCGTTATCACGCTCTAAACTTTCAATGTATTCGTTACTTAAAGTCTCGAATGTTCGGTCGGTATTTATCGGCCTTTCATTTGTTTTTTCACTAAGGAGTTGTGTAATATCACTTTCAACCTTTTTGGAACTTTTGCTAGGAGTTTTTTTTAATTTTAATGTTTGCGTAGACCAGTCCTGGTCCCACATCCACAGGTCATTTTTATACGCTTTATTCTCCATCAAACGACAAACTTCATCCGCTTTAGACGATAAAATCTGTCGGGATTCCAATTTTAAATCTTCGAACACTGTTTCCGCTGAGTCAATGTATTGCTGCCAATTTGTATTTACGGGAAGGTATGCTGAACCTAAAAAATTAGAATAGATAAAACACAAAAAACATAACTATCTAAAGAAGTCACATAAATATTATTTGGTTACTGTTTTGTCCAAACCTCCCCATCCCATCAATTTTTCTACCGCCAAAGGGTATATCTTATATAATCAGGGTACATCATACATAAGTTTAAATCATAAACTAAAAATAATTTAAGCATTTTATTATTTCACATTAATATAACTATTTTTGTTCTGACATACATTATTTGATAAATATATGTATATAGAATCCATACTAATATTATAAATTCGAAAGTAACTATGTCTGTTACGCTTGCACGGCCAAATTAATGAACCGATTTTGATGAAACTTGATACGCTTAAACCTCAAGGACAGACAGGCTAGGTTAACTCACACCAAACCCCCACCCTCCACAGGCGGGAGAAGCCGCGGGCGGAAACTAATACTCATATATTAATCAAATATATAAAAGTAATACCTCTAATCTAATAGAGATATCGAAGAGGTTTTTCTTTCTATATCGATGTACAAAATCACATATATCCAAATCCAACCACAACAGGAATAAACCAAAATAAACAACTTCGACACCAATATAATTGGTCACCGATATTAATCGTCGGCGATATCATTCGTCGTGATCTTGAATAATCTATGATATTCACTACGGATTCGCGAAAAAATGGCGTTTTCAATATCCGCAAAGTTGTAATCGGAACTTCGAAAGTTAAATTAATGTGGTCATATCTAGATAAGTGGAGTTTGAAACAAAGGTAAATTAATCAAGAACTGTTTATAGTGTGTAGTACAGCAGAACAATTAGAAAATCGCATGCAATTTGTAAATCTATGGTTTTTTATCTTTATTCATATTCCGATTGGAATGTACTGGATGTCTTCTGTCTTGTTTATTAAACTATCCTCTATTTACTTGTTAGTTAATGTAGTTATTCAGCATAGACCTTATTATACGTAGCCTTCTGGGGTTCTGTCTATTGTCTATGGTTTCATTCTAAATCTAATCAAAGATTTAGAATGAAACCATAAACAATTTAGCACTTTTTAACGATTTGACTGATTGATGATTTATTCCTCACATTACCTAATACTCAAAACTACTACTAGAATTTTACCTAGTTCCAACATGCCAGCCAGCGTCACAGGGTGTGGGAACCTCTCGAGGAATAAAGGCAGAAGTTTCTGCAGCACGTTGTGAGTCGCCACCACGTCTCCGGCGCAATACTTCATTAAATCCTGGAAGTTCTGATGAACATCCTCCAAGGTGCCCTCGACGAAAACGTCACGAGTTTGTTTGTCTATCGGCACACCGCAATACAGCTTATGTACCTAAAAATATATATAACATATAAGTCATTAATACGGGATGTCAATTGATAACAAAAAAAACTATGGCATTACGATATTCCTTTCGACCGCATTTCTGACGAAGGGTTTCTTTTTTTTTTAACTCAGATCGCAACCTATACATCCGCGCCCTTATATATGTCGGTGATGTCAACAATACGGTAGTTGTTTTGACAATGAGCCGCAAGCGTTGTCAGTGTTACATAACGCTTCGACGGAGTCTAGATGGGTCGGTGCGAGTCGGCGACACTACACTTCAGTGCTAACCGCCGTACAGACAACACCTCTAGAAACTGTTTACGACTCTTTGTTATAATTGTGTTCAAAGTAATTATTAAAGCGTTTGAGTGATTCTGGATTTGTTATCTGTTACCCGTACCCTCATTTCGCCCACACATCATGTTTGATGGTAAGGAAATCCGCTCACTATTAATCACACCAATAACATAACATTACACCAATAATATGTACAAAACAAGCACTCAATCGTAGAGCAAAGGGAGGCTCTTGCTAGCGGAGGCCGAGGGGTTTATGTATCCCTGGTAATGGTTGTTTGATTTTTATAAATCTGCTGATTATTATTTATGAAACTGAAATACAATTGATGTGAAGTGTACCATTATCCAAATGGCGCTGAAAGAATCGCTCAACCATGACCAAGGGTCAGGGCTGGCGCTGACACCATTACTATAAGTATGAAGTTATAATCATTCAATCACATTTTGTTTAAGTGGGTAATGTAACTTACATCAGTCAAACTGTTCAATGAGCTGATCTCCATCCAATCGTCGTCAGACGGATCCGGCTCCTTGTTCTTAGCCTTAAGGACGGTCCGCTGGTAGCTCGTGACGCCGCTCACGCACGTGTGCATTGACATCGTATCCATGAAACGGACACCTTTAATTAATTCAACCCAAAATTTATAATTATTATCAAATTCTCTTCCATGTCGTCGTTCCATATATATCACGGTAATATTTAAAAAATACTACTCGTAACGATCCGGGGAATCGTAGGTCATAGGCGGAGGGTATCGTTTAAATGTCCCACATAACCCCACATCACATGAAAAGATGAGTATATTAATATTCCAGGAACAAAGATATGGTCAGTGTAAAGTTATATAGCCTATAACGTTTCTTTGTATAAACTGACTTATACAAAAAAAAAAAACAAATGATTTGATCTGGTAATTCCTGAGATTAGAATATTAACTATAAAAAATCTCTTGCTTCATAATATAAATGTATTTTTATCAGATATCCTAGACTGTAATAGACAACGACACCAAATGAGATCACCATAAATGTTGATACATATATGATTTTTTTCATGGAAACGGTGTTTATACTATTCCCTTTGTTGTAGCTTGTCATGCAGCTACAATTTAACTTCTATACCAGTGTTTCCCAACGTGGGGCCCACGCCCCACAGGGGGGAAATTTGATAGTTAAGGGGGTCAATTTAAAAAGGACTCGACACGACTGTAAACCTTTCGCTTTGGGTTACTTTAATGCAATGCTAGATATCGGTGACAAATTTAACAAAAAAGGCAAATTCTTAAAAAAATGCTGTAAATAATTATTAGGTATAATTTCTTTTGATGTTACCAAAATATCAACTGGGTAATTAGTCGTCGTCAAGTAAACTTCCACGAAGATTCACCACAATTTCATAGTGATTTCTTCCTAAAACTTATCATTTATATTTCTTAAGGGAACAAAACAATTTTTAAAGGTTAAAAATTATGTATGGGGGGTATAAAAATTTTAGGGTATAAAAATGTTATGGTAGGGCATGGCTTAAAAAAGGTTGGGAAACACTCGCCACGGTAGCATGCGAAAACGATCCCGTGGCGCTCCTCGTTAAGACGGGAAGGGTACGGGGAGGTTTTAGTGGGTAGGACGGTGGCCTTCTGCCCCGTGAGTCCCATATAACCGTCCCGGTCGTGGACCGGGCGGTAGGCGTAAACGCCTTTCCTCCTCGACAACAAAAAAAAAAGGTTGGGAAACACTGTTCTATATCGATTATATGTTACCATGCCAATTGATATATCCCACCTGCAAGATTTTAATTGTTAATTACTAAATAACATTACCTGTTCTATTCAGCCAGTACTGTTCTTTTATTTTCGATCTATCATAGGACACATTGTGTCCTATAACTATTCTCGGTCTATCTAGATCATTGCCAGATTCTAGTCCATCAGTTTCTAATGGTATTAGGTCATCATACTCTACAGTATCAAACTGTTTATGCCCATCGCCATTTGCTAAGGGTTTGCTTACCCAGCCATACCTGTAAATAAGAAATATTTTATATACAAATTACATGCCAATAGATTAAAAGCCGAGATGGCCCAGTGGTAAGAACGCATGAATCTTAACCGATGATTGTGGGTTCAAACCTGGGCAAGCACCACTGATTTTCATTTTGATTGCTTAATTTGTGATTATAATGCATCTCATGCTTTACGATGAAGGAAAACATCGTGAGGAAACCTGCATGTGTCTAATTTTCACTGAAATTCTGCCACATGCGTATTCCATTAACCCTCATTGGAGCAGCGTGGTGGAATAAGCTCCAAAACCTTCTCCTCAAAAAGAAAGAGGAGGCCTTTAGCCCAGCAGTGGGACATTCACAGGCTGCTACAGATTATATTTTATGAGCAGTGCAATAAAGTATCTGTCTCTACCTGCCCTTACTGCTACAGCCTAATGATTAAAATATTTGATATCTATACTTCTAACAGTCAAAATGAACATTAAGCAGCAGATTTGTGAAGAATGAATCAAAAATTGAAATTCACACTGGCTTAGCCGCAGGCTTTGCTAGTTATATAACAGTGGCCAAATGGGCCATGTAATTGTACTGCTCTGTAAGAAGTATAAACTGATTCTTACACCATCATTGCATCACTAACCATAAAGTCTCAAGTATTTTTCTCTCTTACCTCACTTAAACCCAAAACTCAAAGTACCATTACTTATTGGCAGTTGAATTATTGAAAAAAAAATATATATGCTAACATTTATGAATAATAATTGATTTAATTGCACCTAACTATTATATAGCTATCGATATAATATTGTATATGTATATTGTAATAATTATTACTCTGTTACCAAGCATCAGGAGAGACTGCACAGGCTAATGTCGGCCTCTTGCCGGCCTTCATAAGTACCTCTACATCAAGGATCAAAGCATTATCTGGTGGATAGGGAACAGATTGAGCACCACTTGATGTATATTTCGTCCAGCCTTGCTGTTTCAACCATTTCTATCAATGTGATAAATAAGCCTTAGTGATATTTATTTTATTTTACAACTATATAAATGTATGTTGGAATTATGATTAGTAGTAACTTTAGTACTTTAATATTCTTAAAACTAAAGTACAATTTCAAATATTATATGGTTACAAAATGAAGAATTACTGATTATTTCCTAACTGATTAAGCCTACAAAAATAATACCCGTCATATCATACATAAAGGTTTGATTTGTGCCTATTTTAGAGAGGTAGCATAATATGTAAAGATTGATATATATGTAGCAGATGAATGAAGACAAATAATATGCATACATACTATAAATGAAACAAACAAACCTATGGCACTCATATTTGTGATGAAAGTATGGCAACTACATAATTAAATAAATATATGCCAAAATTTAAATTTGTTACAATACCACCAATAACTTTCCGGTCAACTTTGCCGGTCAAATTGTTTTTATTGTTACCTTGGGCAACTGTGGAAGACTGCATGCTGATAATGTCTTCAACAAATCCCTGTAAGGAGCGCATTGTCTCTCTCCAATGTTATAGAAATGTTCTACAATGTCTTTGCCTTCCAGTTTCGGTAAGTCAAATTCAACATCTTGCATATAAGTAATATCTTTAATATTTATGCCATGTCTTTGCAGGTGGTCTTGACAACTATAACATTTATTGTTAAATATTAAACCAGTATTCAATTTTAAATGTTAAATATTTTTATTTTAAAATAGAAAACTCAAGATAAATATGTACATATACCTTTTAATTAAATTTGAATCAATTTTAGTTGGAACTTGGAATAGCTGTTCATAAATATTCTTTGATATCATTTGAATATTTACATCATTTATTCGAAACTCTTTTGAAGTATTCTGTGGTTTCTTTTCGATTATAGATTCTTGGAGGTTATCCTGTGTTTCTGTTATTTTTTGTTTAATAACTTTAACTTCACTTTTTGGTAACATTTCATAAAAATGTCTGTGACAAATATAACATAGTTTCTTATTCCTCGTTGTTAAAGATTTCATTTTAACTAAAAGTTTCAAAATAAATATTCCCGCGGTTCAAAAATTGACAATAATGACAGCTTATGTACGTTTTTTTCTTTTTAGATAATAAGATCAATAAGCTAAGATTGTAAATATTACTGCCATGCCAAAATTAGTATTTTGTTTTTATTTAAATTAGACAGACTGGTAAATGATCCATCTGAGAGTAAATGTTCAACATCGCCCATCGATATTAGCAATAAAGAAATATTAACCATATCTTATATAGTCAATGCGCTACCAACCCTGGGAACTAGATATGTTATATTTCTTGTGCCAGTACTTAAACAAGTTAACTCAACCTTGGATGAGTGATGGAACTGGAACATGGATGATGAGAGGTTACCTATACCAGACGAGGCTACTATGTACTGAGTTTTTTTACTATATCCAACTGTGTTCAATGAAGTTGTTTTAAAGTTTCAGTTTTGAAGTAGTAGTTCAATGTAGTACTTCTCTTTCAAATAATAGCTTTTCACTACTTAAGTTTTACAAAAAAAAGTAATATAAAATTTCCTATTAATAATTATTGTTATTTATGATTATCAAAGACAGATAAGGTTTATGAATTCTAAGTAAATAAAGCAACTAACTTTGTTAACATTTTATTATAGGGTCAAATAATTCTTACACAATAATACTTCTAAAATACAATTTAGTTAAAATTGCAAATACAATATTGATTATGATTACATACTAGGTGCAACTTATATATAGAGGAATGTAACAAAAACGGACTTAGTTTTCTTAGTTAGTTCTTAATTGATAATCTCCATTCTGAGTGATGTATCGAACCCATGGCAACGCTTGATAACCACTCTTTTCAATGATTTTCAGATAACGGACTTGGATACCAGATGTTGTGAAGTAAGGTATTTCAAATTTAACTTGGATAGGTGGTTTACCATCAGTGTCTTCGCATTCAACTGACGGCAAGCCAAAGTGAGCTCTCATTAAGTACTCCTTACCTCCAGGAAATGATTTAATAGACCATGTTATAGCATTTTGCTCTGGAGTATATTTAACACTTCCAATTGTAGTCTTGAATTTTGGAGAATCAGCATCAGCCGGCACCGGGATTATTATTTCAACATTATTGGCCGTGGAGCGCCTCTTGAACTGGGACTTAGCCTTTATCATATACTCCACTCTGGAGTGTGCATGACGTTCAATAACAGACTCAATCCAAATTAAAGGCTTAACATGTGTATTTAATCTATATGACATCAATTCAAACTCACCATCTGGTGGAATGAATGAAATGGTTCTATCATTTTCAAAACGCGACAATCTAACGCACTGATGAAATTTAACATCTTCCAACTCAACAGACTTTGATTTCCCCCTGCCAGTGCTCTCAAAGAGTACTTTATCATTCAGGCCGAGTCTTAGTTCTGGCATGCCCGATAAGTAAACCCTCATTTTAATAGCACCAACTATCTCACTTCTTAGAACATTACCATTTGAATTAGCCAGTAAATTAACAGATTCAATAACATCTAAGAATACTTCATTTTTCCTGTACTTAATACCTTCAGACCTCCAGGAAACAGCATTAGTGACTGCTATAGGGATGCGAGGCTGCATTTCTAACTTATGACCCTCCTGTGTTATATACTCCTGAAGGATTTTACTATCAGTAGTTTGAGGATAACCAAAATCTAACAACTCATCGAGCAACTCATAAATAACAACGAAGTTATCACGGATACTCTCTTCTTCAAGCTCTTTGAAATACTCAGTCATTACCTCAACTATCTTGTATAGAAATACAAATACCAGAGCTATGTTTGCATTCTTCTTTGTAGTTGATACAATATACAAGTTATTCGTCTTAATATATGCAAAGGTGCAGTCACTAGTTTGCAGCAATGGCGTCAACATGCTCTCTTCCTCTTTTTCCATCAGAAGGGGCATAAACTTATCTATCACACCCATGTCCACATCGCCCCGGTAGTTCCTCGAAATGAGAACTTTCCCTTTCACGTCCAATATATAAATTGCTGACGAAGACATCTTGGTAGCTGAAATTATACATTTATCTTCAATCTACGAATTTATGATAAATTCAATAAAAACCTGTTTCTATGTAACTTTGGAACTATTCAAAAAATATAATGGATGTTTGAGAAAAAAGATCTTTATAAATGACAGTATGGATTTATAAGTGTAGTACTTACTAAATTTAGATTTTTCACTAATTGAAAAACATAGCTATCCGACTGCAACAAATCATTGCAAATCTACATGACAGCGATGACGCAACTCTGTTACAGTATACATGTATTATCTATGCAACTCTGTTTGACAACTTGACGGTTCATGACTATAAAGTATGAAGTAGTAAGTTGTGACTTGTAAGTTAAGCATTTGGCCAACTTTAATCGTGAAACCGAACACTATTAATCCTAGCGCAGAATTAGTATTATTTTATAATTATAAAATATTTAACTGTCCACATACTGTAATAAATAGTAGTATCAAGTTTATTAACAGCTTCTTAGGAGTTATAGATAATATTTATTTACTCAATGCTTAAAAACAGTCACATATTTTTTTTTATTTGTGAATTACTCATTTTATTTTATAACAACATTATTTTTAGTTGATGTTTAATTTTATTACATATCGGTTATTGAAAAGTTATATTCTTTTAATTCTGATAATCTGACTATGTCATTTTGATGATTTTATTTAAAATAAAAATTAAATAAAAAAGAGCTGCTTATGATATATTTATTAACTATATTAGTTTTGCCTATTATTGAATATTATATATATATAATTTTAATTAATATTTAATATTTATTGACCTTTTAATATTATAAAAAATTTAAGACGTAGCTTGGGTTACAGCCTATTAAATTTAATCTGTATTCCTGTGAGTATAATTTGACATTCTTATGATTTTTGATTTTGACTTACGTACCTCCTTGTTCCATGTCTGTTTGAGGTAGGTCGGGCGTCGAGTTCATTCTTTTTTACTTTGTTTTTGTTTAGTTAGAATTTAGAAGTCTCAACGGCTTACGAGATTAACTAACCATTATAATGTCAATTATTGTGCTGTTTAAAGTGTGTTAACGTTGTTTCTTATAAATGGCACGCGTACTGTGATATATCGAAGATAATGATAACGAGAAACCAGCTAAAACAAAGGAACCCTTTGGTATTTTTAGATATTTTAATCGATGGCGAGAAAGGTTAGTTAAGGATTGAATTTATTTTTTAATGACAAGTTTACTTAATTTTTTTACACAAACTTTAGTTAGTTTATTAGTATTTGTGCAAGGCATGATTTATTTATGATTATTCTTAATTTAATGCTAAATTTCATATTCAGTTTAGTGGGCCAAGGCCGAGCAATTTTGTATATTTGTAGTTGCAACAGAATGCATTTATCGATCTTCAGCCATCTTTCTTATTTAATATATTTCTAATTACCTCATACCAAAAAGTATAACAAATGCTATGCGATTATTTTGTTATATTTTAATAATTTGAAAAAGATATAAAATATACCTCAAAATATATTGCCTATATTGTTATTTCACTTTGCTGTACATTATTAATTTTCAGAATATGCGTACAGGATTTTTTGTATACTACCCTCATTAATTATTCCAGAAATATTATCAGATATCTATGGGAGCCAATTAAGTTTTCTTTTAATAACAATTACAGTTCTTTGAGTATTTCTTGGTATTTGTTGTAGTTTCAGTTGTAGCACATTTCCCTTGAAAAATTATATGTAAATATAATAATTTTCCTGAACGATTAAGCTGACATTACTTAAGTTATCTTTTTTTTTATAGTGTAGGTAGGCGGACAATCATATGGGCCTCCTGATGGTAAGTGGTCACCAATGCCCATAGACATTGGCATTGTAAGAAATGCTAACCATCTCTTACATTGCCGATGCGCCACCACCCGTGGGAGCTAAGATGCTATGTCCCTTCTGCCTGTAATTACACTGGCTCACTCACCCTTCAAACTGGAACAAAACAATACCAAGTACTGCTGTTTTGCAGTAAAATATCTGATGAATGGATGGTAAACTACCCACACAAGCTTGCGCAAAGCTCTACCACCAGTTAAAATCTTATATGGATTATTGTACTGCACACCTCAAAGTGAAGCAGTGTGGTACTATTTTTGAAAATTTTCAAAGATAAATTTCCTTATTTTATTTATTTAGCTTAAAGTTTTACATTTATTCCAGCTGGACGAATAGTTATAGAACTAAGACGTGATGTTGTGCCTAAGACAGCAGAGAACTTCCGAGCTCTCTGTACGGGTGAGAAAGGTGTTGGAGTCTTCGGGAAACCTTTGCATTTCAAAGGAGTTCGATTTCACAAGGGTAATAATTATGTTATACATATAAAATTATAAATTAACTAATATAATACAAATTTGTAAATTAACTAAAATAGTCAGGGATAAATTTATATTATATATATTTTTTTATCAAGTTATTAGTGCTAAACACTAGAGGATGATTAAAATGATTTTTTGTTCAAATTGTGAGCTGATTAAATGTCTATATTTAAAATATTTTGTGCCTAATTATAATAATTTGTAATTAATATAGAATTTTTAAATAATAAATTATAATTTTTACTTATTAAATAAATACATAGTAGACATTTATATTAAGAAATTTAGAAAAAAATTATTTTATTTAATTTTATTTAAAAAGAAAATATTTTAATTTAATTTTATATTTAGAAAAATTTAAAAAGTATTATTAAGGCTTAAGTAGTTCACTCCAATTATCTATTACTTATATCCATGTTGCTGTGCCCTTGAATACTATGATATTTTAAGTTTGTTACAGCACCGACTTAAGTATATAAGTATTAACATACAATGGTGCATTTTACTTCTAATGCTAACATTCAGTACAGAGTTTATTAAAGTGTATTCTTTTATATATAATTGTTAATTATAATATACATTATATAAATCTAATTCAGTACTTTGACATCAACCTTTTCCTCTTTCTATAAGAGTGCAAACCAAACGACAAGGTTTGGTGTGTATATATCTGCATATTGCATTATCGTATCTGCAATTGATTATTTAAATTCTATAGTCTAATTTTTGTAAACAAATATTTCAGCCATTTCGCAGTTCATGGTCCAAGGTGGGGACATAATTAATGGCGATGGGACCAGCGGTGAGAGCATATATGGTCCGACATTTGAGGATGAAAATTTTACGCTTACGGTAAAAATTTCCAAGTAGTGGTTATTTTAATTTTTTTTAATATAAATAATATAAAATCCGTCTTATAGTTATTGTATGAATCCCGAAAGAACAAAAAGCCATAACTTATTATTATTAGTAGTATAATGCAATAACTCTTGTTATTGAGTGTTATAAGTCCAGAGCCAAATGTCGTATTCTTCAAAAGAACCAGACTTCTGTAGACATTTATAACTCACTATCTAATATGCGTGAGCTACAGATCAGAATTTAAATTTTTTGCGTTTTTATTGCTAAAAGAATTATTAGAAGTTTAAATAAAAATAAAAAAATACTTTTGTATAATATAGTTTAAAACAACCAAGTAATAGTCATTAATAAATAATAATAATAATAATCATTTATTTCAGACAACAAAGGTCCATACAATTGAGATACAAAAAAAAAAAAAATTACAAATTTCTTACAATATTATTGAGAGTTAAGAACTGAATAAACTCTTACTTGTTCGACAGACCTTTTAATAGAACGACAGTTAAACGTGCTTAATGTGATATTTGTTCTGGTCGTACTACCCATCGTATTTATTATTTAAAGCGTTCCGTGTGTGTCGTTCTCTAAAGCGTCGGTATACTAAACCTGCGGGCCAAAAATTGGTTTCTAAAAATGTACTCATCCTACTTGCGTGTATCTTGACCTTAAAAGAATTAAAAGCAGTTTCCTTGTGCTGTGGAAGACGTTCAACACTAAGGCACTCCTGTCCCATATCGTGAATATGTTCCTTAATATCGGACTCTGTTACAGTTTTTGAGGCGCGAGAGATATAAATCGAACATTCCGGGTCAGTGACTTGTATCTTGCATTGAGCGGAATACGTCCCTCTCATATTCGTAATTTTATTTTTACGTTTTCTATTCTTCACTATTTGAAACTCATCATCTGTGGGTACTTTAACTTTAGTCGTTGCTGGTAAATCGCGCACATCCGAATGATTAGCAGCCCCAGAAATCCCATCCGTAATTACATTTTTCATACGGGCGCATTTCGCTTGACGCGAGCGATCGTCACTATACACAATATCACGATATGTGGGTATACGGGAATTAGGTGCAGCTTCTTTATGTACGCACTCAGGTTGTGGTGCAGACATAGGCGGTAGCGGAGGTTTTATAGACTGTACATTTTTTACCATTTCTGGATTAGTTACTGTCTGAGGTATGCTGGTATCTCGATCTTTACGCGATTTAAATGTATTCCTAATATCTGCCAGCTCATGGCTGAATTTCTTTTTAAGTTCCGATAACTCTGTTCTCATTATAGCCATATCTTTAAGTAACCGAGTTACGTCCACATAATCGAAGGAAACTGGTGGCAAGCGGTTTAAATCCTTCGCCACAAAAGTCGGTTGAACATCCGGGTCCACTTCCTTTAATAATTTTATGACGTCCTACATGACATTATAGTTTTGTTTATTATGTCTATGTATAATTATATTTTAATGAATATTTTGAACAGCACGAAGCGGGCGTGCTTAGTATGGCGAATGCGGGCCCCAATACTAATGGATCTCAGTTCTGCGTGACGACCGTCCCGTGTCCACAACTCGATGGAACTAATGTGGTATTCGGAAGTGTTCTGGCTGGACTCGGGATAGTCGCTGAGATACAGCAGATGGCTGATGATGGTCGACCGAGGGTGGTAAGAAGTCGATGATTCATATCATAATAAATATAACAGAATATTTGAAATAACTACTTAATATAAGCACACTAATTGCATAATGTCAAATTATTTAAGGTAAGTTTTCACTGTCATAATTTATTTTGCATTGTTCTAGGAATGTATAATAGAGGATTGTGGAGAAATCCAGGATATCGACAATTGGGATGTTTGTTGCAATGATGGCACTGTGGACCATCTGCCAGAGTATCCGGAAGATCTTCACATTGATCTTACGGTAATAAAAAACTAAATACTTAAAAGTAGGATTCGGCCCTTGGTCTTTATTTTAATGATAATAAAAAAGTAAACTTTCTTCATTCTGCATTCTTGGTTGCATTCTTAATTAAATTTGATTTTTCGCCAGTATCCTAAGAAACTGAAATCATGTGTGTATGTATCTATTGTGTGTGTGTCTGTAATTAATTTAAAAAGAGTAAATCTCCAGATGTAAATATGGTTTTACAATGTAACACACATGTTTTTTTTTAATTTAAAATCGGTAGGCAGACTGTCTAAAGATCCATCTCACGGTAAACGGGCACCATTGCCTATAGATACTGGCACTGTAAGAAACATTAACAATCGCTAATAACGCGTTCAACCCGCGGCGCAGACGGAGGAGCTGATGCAAGGCATCCGCGCGCTGAAGGACAGCGGCAACGAGCACTACACGGCGCGGCGCGCGCGCGGCGCGGTGCGCAAGTACCACAAGTGCCTGCGGTACGCCGCGCGCGCCGCCGAGCGCCCCGGCCCGCGTGAGTAGCCGCGGCTCTTTGTTGTGACACATGCCAATCCAAGGTCGAAGATGTTTATTTACTCGTCCTGACCTTGAAATTGGTTATTCGTATGACAAAACCGTACATATATTATTTTCGTTACATTTATATGAGTGTTTACTTTTGATTATATATTTATATATAAAATATATATGTTTGTTATAGATGGTTACATTTAAAAGGGTACAATTTTGATAATTCATATACAAATACCCTAAAATGTATACTACATATCTATGCTAAAATCATAAATCCCTTTTGACTTTGTTAAAGTCGGATAAATAATTATTACTGTTCAGAACTTTTCAACTAACGCTTCTTCTCTCGAGAACTGTGTTATTTGATTCACTTTGTCGAGGTTCACATTCTGATAACGCGCGGATTATGTCTATGTTGACGACAATGAATTAGTGAGTTGGGCAGAACTTGTTAAAGTTATAAGGACGAGGGAAATGAAACGCTCGAATGTTGATATAAGACTACTCTAGTATCGTTACTGGTGTGGGTTTTATATTATGATGGCACTAAACATGTGTATATCTAGATAGATACCACAAAGTTTTGCAACGGTAGCATGCGCAAGCGATCCCGTGGCGCTCCTCGTTAAGACGGAAAAGGTACCGCTGGTTTTTTAGTGGTTATTCCGATGTTCGGGGCGCACTCGGCGCCTTGGACACCGGCGAGCCCCACATGGGGATGGGGGTGGGGGGATACCCCACTGTTCCCGTGCGGGAAACGCGTTATGCGTTTGTTCAGCGATAAAAAAAGGACTTGTTAAAGTTGAACCGGATATCCTAGAGAGAGTAATGCATAGTGATAGACATTTAAAATTCTAAAAGACAATCTATTTTTATTAGTAAATATTTTATTTTTAGATCATGAAGAAATAAAAAAATACACCATTAAGTGCCATCTAAACCTCGCCGCTTGCTACTCTAAGCTGGAGGAGTATCGATCCTGTGTCAGAAGCTGTTCTGAGGTATGGTAATTTTTTTATTTATTATTTGACGAAGGATTAACCTCAAGGATATTTTTAAACATTGTCATCTGCATAACGTGATTATTTTAGGCACTAAAGACACTTTAGCTTTGACATGGCTTTGAGTTTGGTCGAATACTCTTTGTCTAGCTCTCGCATATTTATGCTTATCTTATGTGTTTAGGTGCTGCACATCGACCCTGACAACGAGAAAGCGTTGTACCGCCGAGGTCGAGCGAATTTCGCGCTCAAGAACTTTGATTCCGCGCTCGCGGACCTCAAGCACGCAGACAAAATCTCACCCAGGAACAGTGCAGTCCAGAAGCTTCTAGACGAAGTCAGAATCATGAACAAGTCGTACAACGACATCCAAAAGCAACGTTTGTCAAAATTTTTTCGTGACCAAAAAGAAAAAAGTACTGCAATCGAACACTGAGATACGTTTGAAAGTTATGATATACAAAATTTATTGATATATTGATTACAATGTCGGTTCGTATCGAGTGACGTTCGCGCGGATCGTATACGTAACAAAAATGCATAACCTTACTTGACACACTTCGAACTTGTTCCGAAATTGACTCACGTCATTACGAAGTTTACACAGATTAATAAAATACAAATTGAGAACGAAATTGTAAACGATTTCTAAACGTCATTTTTTTTTTTAAATTATAAATAAGCACTGCCATATTGTAAAAAGATATCGTTTTTTACGTTGCTATATTATGGCAATTGTTGAGTTTTATTTTTCATATTTTTAATCTCTTTATTTAGCGCGAAATTGTTTTTAGGTAAATATTTAAACGTCAATTTTATTGATATATTTAGATTGGTTTAGGTTAGTTTTTGAACTTACGTATACGACAATAAGGTTGAACTTCGTGTAATTGGCTTGTTAGAATAAAATTAGGTTTTATGAAACAAAACAAAATGGTGCTTAGTTAATAGCAGACATCAAAAGAAAAGAGGTTATCGATTCGACTGTAATTTTTTTATTGCGTAACTGCAGTCATTAGAGACAACGGCGTTATTTATAGCGATCACAATATTTGAATTAATGACAAAATACTATGTATCTCTATTGAGATTTTTTTTTAATTCTAAAAGGACGATTTGTATGATTTATTTTATTAAATTATATAATTAAAATTTAGTAAAATAATTATTTTTTTATAGTTATTCATAAATTAGGTGTATTTCTGCAATATTTCGTGAATGTATGAGTCATTGATCTCTATCATTAATTTGTATTACTTAATTAATAATAATTGCTATTTTTTTATTGTGAACTATTTTTTCGGTTTTTTTAATATTATTAATATACTTGCGAGGTTTTAGGATTTAAATTATTATAGAGACTGTTTTAAAATATTGTCTGTCAATTAAAACTTTTTGTTATAGTCTAGTTAAGTTTTGTATTTACAAATTTATTTGAATTTAAATTATTTAGATAAACAAAATTTAATCTTTGGATTTGTGTATAAATATGTTCCGTATACTTACAATATTATTATTAAAATTAACTTCTATTTTAGGTATATACATATAAAAATATGACAAACAAAATGGCTTTCAAAGTCTTAAAACAGTCTCGTTATATTTGTAGTTAGTTATTATTGGTGCTGATTCATTTGTACGCTATCTCACCCAAAATATAATTTAACAGGACTAAAAGTATTGCTTATCTCTTTCTCACACGTGAAACAAAGATTTAAATATTAAAGGATAGCAAGTCCTGTTAATTTGTTTATAATATGCGTGCAGACTTGGGTAAAATGCAATCAGATTAATGATTACGATTACAATATATATATATATTCAGCAATCACGGTTACAGTATAACGAAAGTAATCAAAAAAGTTCAGTGAGTGAGTGAGTCAAGTACACCAGAGCAACCCCGCGCGCTCTCTTCAATCAATCAACGTTAATTTGTAATCGTGATTGGTGATTACACTTTATCACTCATTGACCTGATTACAATTTGCCCAAGTCTGTTTGAGTGTAAGAGAATCAGGACTGACGTATGTTTTATATGTAATAACAAGCAGATTTTTTTATTAGTAATAATAATATAGAACGAATACTAAATGAAAACCAGTTGTTTAGTTTAAGAGTAATGTGTTTTAAAAATCGAATCTTGTTATATCTATGACGACGATGAAGGGACTGTCCCTTACTAAATAAACAAATTAACAATTATTTACTTTAAAGCAATTAATTAATAATGAAATTATTGAACGTATATTTTGTATCTGTGTAAGTTTTATAAGTATATATGTTTATGATTTGGCGCGAATACATTTACAATAAGTCGTTTATTCGATGATATTATAATTTTTTCGAATTTGATAAATTACTTGTAAACGTTGTATGTGTAGCGGATGTTTGGTAAAACATTTTCTCTCTATATGTGATCATTGATTTCTCATTTTAACCGGTCGCCCCTAATAGATATGGCCGTTTTTGGTTTTTAACGCAAACTGATATTTATCCGATTTCAAATTTACAGATCGATTTCAAAATCCGATTTTAGATATCCGATTTCGGTAACACCTAGCCTCACCAAATCGCTTGTGCTTAGGCAAATATAGTCTTTAAGTACTGAATAGTAAGGTCGATGATCGTGTAATAGATTTCCGTAGCAAATTATCCAACAAATCGAAATCCGAATCGCAAAATTCGCTCTATACTTTTTATTTCGCTTTATTCCAATTGGTTAAAAAGAGATAAAGCTAATTTCATAGTACGCAACAATCAGTTTGCGTTTGGATATAATACACAATTTGTTTGGTGATAACGATCTATAGATCGTTGGCGTTTGGTTCGGCTAGATTCGGCTCGATTTTTTAAATCGGATTTTTAGTTTGTGAAATCGATACGAATCGATTCTGTATTTGAAATCGGGTTTTGAATTCGTTTTGATATATCGGACGCATGCCTACCCCCTAAGTAACATTTATAAGTAAAAAAGTTGAATTGGCTACCCAGTTTGTTAAGACATTGACTGCTTAGAGTTTTACAAGAATTAATAGATTTTCATGTGAATTACTAAATTTAAGTTTGTTGTATTTTTTTTTAGTTATAAATGAAGGTTCCTGTAAAAAGTCGACAGTTGCTAAGTAATCCAAATTCTATTATAAAATGATTTTGCGGATCTAATTAGACATACCTTTAACTGCTTGGGATATTTTATATTAAAATATGTATTTGTGTATTGCATACTTGTTACAGTTCATATTGGTAAATAGAATAGAATCATGCGTAAATACATTTTTGTAAACAGGCCTAGCAGCAGATTTAAGGTATTTGGATATCGAGACTAATTTCGGAAAAAACAAGCATTAAAACTAAATTAACTAATTTACAACAACTGAAAATTCATAATTAGAAACATATTGAAGTAATAATTTATTGATTTTTTTCTAAAAATGTTAAGAATAATATGAGTTGATGAAATGAAAAGGATTAAAAGATTGTTTGTTTGCCACCTGAAGCCTGGGGGGTCGGAGGCATTTGAGGTATTGGCGATATTTTAAAACATGGGGTCACATTTGTACGACAGTAAAACAATCACAAAAACAAATTCGTATTCTCAAACTTTGCCCCTAGCTTTGTCTACACAGACAGAGACTAATGCCTCGCTCCGCTTGATCCCTCAGATGTGTCCGATCCTCAAATGGGCAATGTTCATTTTTGTAGAATGAAAAAGATTAGTTAAATATGTGACTAGTGAAATGAAAAATGTTAAAATAATAATATAATAAATGATAGTACAGTGAGAATGTGATAAAATTTACAACGTAAGGTATAAAATAAAAAAGTGCCATGAAATGTTACAATAGCCTTGTAGTAATCATTGTACTATTTTTTATTATCGCTTTTATATTGTAAGGATATGGCTTTAATGTGACTCGTCTCCGTTGGAGAACGTTATACAAGTTTAATATATAAGCATAATACATTTTGATATTCACGATGTATGGTTCGGTTGAGATTCAATCGAAGGTAATTTAGTTAGCGAAGACTGTTTTCAGCATGATATTGATTCCACTGATTAAGTTACTTTGTATCATATATCAATTATACGGGATTTTTGGAAGAGATTTTGTTTTTATTTAAAGTGTAAACACCCACTTATATAGATCTTCACAAATACATACGAAGCCTATATGCTTTGTTATACATTTATTGTCAACTACCTCGTTGGTCTAGTGGCTTGATATAACGCTGCAGATCCGGAGGTCCTGGGTTCAATTCCCAGGTCGGGCCAGTAAAAAGTTATTGGGTTTTTCTATCAGAAAATTCTCAGTAGCGGCCCGGATTCTGGAAGTTGGAAGTATGTGCACTCCCGTGCCTCGGAAAGCACGTAAAGCCGTTGGTCCTGTGCCTGAACTCTTTCCGATCGTGTCGGATTGCCGTCCCATCGGATTATGAGAGTTAGGGAATAGAGAGTGCACTTATGTTTGCGTATACACTTGTGCACTATAATTTATCTCGTTCTCTCGAGGTTAACACTGTGAGGAAACCTGCCTGTGTAAATCTACCACATGGGTGTCTACTAATCTGCATTGGCCAAGTGTGGTTTAATAAACTAACCTATTCAAATGGAGGGGAGAACTTAGACCAGCAAGGGGAATACGTCAAAGATATATTTCTATTGTTTAAAATTCTCATATCTTTGTAAAATTTTGTATCGGTAATTATTCATAGGTTATATTACTATCACTAGTTTCAATAAATGAAACAAGGATTCGACATAAAAATCCACACAGTATAATAAATATTATCAATGTCATAAACAAAAATGAAACGCACGTTATTTTTAAAATGGTTTTATAAAACACAATAAATACAGGCTCTAAATAAAGTAATGACAACAAAAAGGTGGGAACGCGTTAATTGAAGTGGACAGGACGGCAAGTTTGGAACACTGTGACTTTATAATTACTGTTTAAAAAAAAAACGTATATTGTCCATTGGCAGTTCATATTTCATAATTAAGAAGTTAACCTGGTTCGAAATTTTCAAATTTTACGAATCATATTTCAAGTTATATAAGTAACGTAAGTAATTATAAAGTCATAACAAGATTGTACACATCACAGGATATGAAGGACAACAGTACAACAACACATCACGTACAATCAACAATGATTACAGACCACTGTCTATTTAAATAAAAAACATTACATACATTTGTGCACCTTACAATTGTACTTGATAAGCTAAGCAAGCGTTTGAAAGCAATTTGTTCTGATCTTTGGTAATTAAAGACATGCTTTTATTTGATCCAATTACAAAAACCAATAAAATGTATTTACAAGTATCAGATGAATGACCCACACATACAAATAGATTAAGTTAAATAAAAGTTTGAAAAATACAAGATATATAAAGACGCTGTTCGGATTTAGTATATATTTATGTATCTTTCTACAATTGTATTATTATGTGTGACAGAATAAAAAAAAACAAAACTTAAAGCAACAATAGATTCCCAACTTAAAAATAACTTTGTTAAAAAGTTAAATAAAGTCAAGGAATAATTCAATTCACAGATGGAATTCCTGTAATTGTTGTACGTGGTTTGGAAATAAATAATGTATTTACTAAACGATTTTATAAAAGAAAATATTGCCTGTATTTAGCATGTCGTTAAGTTATTGTAAATATGAACGACGCTATTTATAAACGTTGTTTAGCAGGTGTTTAGTAAAATACTGTTCTCTCTTTCTTTCATCATTGAATTGACAATCGTAAGAACAGACAGACAGCATTGTTTATCAAATCACTTTGTAAACAATATTTATACGCAAAGTTTATAATTAAAAACCGACAGCGACGCAACAATTAATTCACAACTCAACTCAGTCGACGGATTTTCATATTGTACCGGTGTTTATAGAAAAATAATTATTATGTTACAATTTCGAAAAATCTAAATCATTTTGCAGTCGGATCGGTATGAGTAATTTATACACTGTATACATATTGTATTATATGAAAATGATGCGTTAAAAATGACTAGGAGAATGTACATAGCAGTTAAACTTACACCGTTTGGATCGATAAAATCTATTCCTTTCATAATTATTGTCAGATATCAGTTAACCAGTAATTTATTATTGAAATTTAAATGTTTGTTTTAAAAATATTCTATCTCTTTTTATTATTTTTTTTTAGAATTTTTATCGAATTATTGATCCAAACGGTTATAGAAAATAATTATATAAATAATACAAAATTTTTCAAGCGTAGTAAGATACGGTGCCTAACACCTTAAAACTAATCAAAATGTGACAAAAATATAAAGCTTCGATACAAGGTATGTACTTCACCAATTTAACTAATACGTAGAAATAAATAAATAGCAAATGTTTACATAATAATTGGGGAGCCCTCTGAGGCATCAATTAAATTAAACAGCTTTTCCTGCCAAGCTCATTTGCTGCTCTCTCTCTGTTGCTCATTTGCATTTGACACTAAACAAAAAATTGCATAAGTTTTTTAAACAAATTGTAATTAAAATAAAAGTAAAATAGTTGCCAACCGAAGACTCCCATCACCGTTTATAACTATTACAAATATTCATAAACATTATCTAATGCTAAAAGTAATATAATAAAACCTATTAAAGCTACTCTAAAAATGTTCGACAAAACGAAACATAATAACTTGGTTTCAACATAATTTGGTTCAACAACACTAAAAGATATCTAAAGTAATAAGTTCGTCGATTTCTAAAATCTTATTTTATAAATAAGTCGTTAAAATTAGTCTTTGTATATTTACACAGAAAGCTCAATACGTCCACTTTAACATTGATCCTTCGAGCCGGATCAATGTTATGTTACGAGAGATTTCGATATATTGAGTATTCGTGAATTTCCTAGACCCAATGAGAAATAAGGACATATTTTTTTAAATTTAGATGTATTATTTGAATAATTTTCATTGACTACATAAGCTGCTTTGAGAAAGAAGAGGTTGTAACTAACCATGGAGTTGTCGCTAGAATATTTAATAAACATTGTTTTATTGACAACAAATATTACAATTCCATATAACACAAGCTTTTATATAAATGATGTTTAGTGGCAGTGTTAGTATTATTACGAATATTATGAATTACATTATTATACAAATAGGATTTAGCAACGACCAGCTGCTCAATAAAAGCTGCTTTTCATAAACGGTAAGATGTACAGTCAATAAAACAAATTCGCTCATTAAAAAAACACAACATCCTAATCATAAAGCAAAGTCGGATCTGCGCTTTTGTATTTGTACCGTTACATGCCAGCTATACTGATGAAAGGGCATTGGGACCAAAATAACGCGCGCTTGTGCGTGAAAAAATTGCTTTACAATGAACAGCTTAGAAATTAGCTCTTGCAAAGATCGCTTGAAGCGTATGCAGTCTCATTCAGAGCCTAACAAAAATTGCAGTCTTTCACGATTCAAAGAAATATTATTATTTGGTTGTCAAAAAAAATCTATCCCGAAGGATTAAAGAAATATCTGTTATATACTGGCTGATTATAATTATAAATTTAAATGTTATGTTGTTTAATCTGTGTTAAAAAAATCAAACATTTCCATATTATATAGACAGTACAGAATCGTCTTTGTTTTATGATTGTAAGATGTGTTTAAATATTACATTTCCCATTTAATACATGTTTAGTTAGAGACTAATCACATTTCAACTTAATTACAATGTATATAAGGTTTAAACTTAATTAATCGTTTTAATTTATTAAATGCTACATTTAAGTTACAAAATTAACGACTGTGTTAACGTGAAAAACCGAAACAAATTCTTCTAAAATTCGATTGTAAGTTATGTTATTTTTTAAGAATAATCAATAAAAAAATATAAGCGATAACATAATGAGATTTTTGTTTTTTTTTGGCTATTACTTACAATATTATAAATAATAATAACTAAAACTATTGTCATGAAGTTTACCTAAATGATATAAAAAGCTTTTTGTGAAATACAAATAAATAAGTTACGAAATACTTATTTCGCTACCCACTAACTCCGACACTGGCAACATTTAAAGATAATTCAAAAAGAAATATTCGAAAGCATACCTAAAAAGAACATAAAAATAATTTTAAACTTTTGTCTTTTTCCGTCTTTTCGTATTCAAATCACAGACAAATAATAAATTAAAATAATTTAGTTTCATCAAACATCGATTTTCTTCGGAAATATTATGTTTTTCAATAACAGTGCGTGAAATATAAATAAGCTCGTTGTATAACTGCGTCTTTTCCTTATGAAATGTTCTTCAAAAATCTATCGCTATCCTTTTCTTTTATCGATTTTCTAGTATGAAAGAAAAGGGTAGATATAGGTTTAAGTAAATCGGCTTTAGCATTAGAGTGGGCTTTGTGACATTAAAGTCATATTGTTAAAGCTATGCATGCGACACTGGACCGTAGTGCTGAAGCAATAGAAGCGTGTAATAGCATCAGTCGGTAATTATTTCCCGTTCCTTGTGGTTCTCTATGCAGGGCTCTTCTATGACTGACTCCGTTCGCTCTATGTCTAGATTGTCAACTTCAGTAGGTTTATCGCTAGAAATAGTACAATATATTAAATAAGAAAAACTATCAATTGAGACTGATTAAAAAAATAAAGATTTTTTTTGAGAATATTTTTAAATATTCGCACAGACTACATAACTTTTTAGTTAATAAACAATATCATACAAATTATAATAAAAAATAGGAAGTATAAAAAGGAAAATTCACAAATTCTAAATGTTTTTTTTTTGTAAGATGAATAGAAATGTTTCGATGAAGTGAGTGTAATGTAAGGGGTGCGACTCACGTGCGTTCGGTTCGCGACGCGGACGCCGACAACGCCAGCGACTGCGGGCGACGCAGCCAACCGCAGCGCTCCTCCTGACACACACAGACAGAGATCAGTAACCGAGCGCGAAGTATCAAACGTATAATACCGCCTGGTATATATAGTATAATAGTGTAGTGACTAGGGCGCCCAGCGCGACGGGCCCGAGCGAGTAATGGCCGCATTACGGACCTTGGAATCCAGCGATCTGATGCGCGGGTGGCGGGGGTATAAAACCGATTCAGTGTTATCGCTCGCTCGTCACTCGCGCCCGCCTTAGGCCCCAGTTTAATTGACGCACACGTAAGCGTGCAACACGCGTGCGCCACGCGTGCGACTGCGCGCGGTACCTGCGGCGTGAGCACGGCGCTGATGTCGGTCTGCGTGGCGGCGGGCTGCGCGTGCGCGCGGCTCACGGCGCGCAGCACTTCGCGCACGCAGCCCTGCAGCTCCGACACCTGCGGACACGGCACATGTACAGAGCTCATCGCGAGTGAACGCAGGGGCGGCTAGCGTGGTGTATCCGTCACCTGAGCCTGAAGGGACACGCACGTCTCCGTGAGGTGCCGCAGGGCTTCCGAGTTATCTTCAGACTCTGACACTCTGTTCTTAGGATCTGAAATGAACATGAACAGAGGAGAATAGTAACACTCTGTAAATGTCAAAATGCCGGTTAAATGCCACCGCTTATGGATAACAATGGTTCACTGTATGTGGAAGCATGTTGAATGTTTTCATTTACCGTCGAGCATGAAATGAATTATTATAAAGATATGGAAACAGTTTTTACATTTTTTTACAAGGATTCTTTGTTCTACATTCTCATATTCTAGCCACGGGGCTACGTTGACACTAGCCAAACAAATAAGTTTTAATAACATTTACCAGTGCTCTGCAAGGTAGATACTTTTTTCCAGAGCGCATTGATCGCCTGCATCTGCAATTGCTGTATTTTTCTCTCGCTTTCTAACGCGGCCTTCGTCGCTTCCATATCGCACGTCAGACGCCTTTGAAATACAATAAAAAGGTGTGTAAGACGATTATCTGTAAATTTTATAACTAACCGCGTATAAAACTAACTGCGTTAAATATCATATAATTATGTACATGTCGGGATATTCCGATACATTTGAAGTTTTTATTATACAAATTGGAAATATATATAATTTGAATATATATATGATTTTAATTTTATATTATATATGGTGTTGACAACGATTTCTATCTTGTTCGGTTCTGTTGCCTCATTAAAACATAGACTTCAATCACATTTTGCAAATTTATCATAAGATATACTTCTTCTTATATTTTTTTTTAGATTAATTTAAAATGTAATATTATGCAATATTAGTATATTACTCTGTAATTCTATTCCGCCAATGAGTTAAAGTCACTTTTTTATTTCTGCATGCTGTGTTCGCATCTAGTAGGATACCTTATTTATTGTATTTATTTATTTATTTATTTTATTTATTTTATTTAAGGACCACTAGTAGCTACTACATGTTTTAATGACAAATGTAAAACAATTATGTGAAAATAGCTAACATGTGAAGCTTTTTAAAGTAGCCACAACAATTACAATATTTGTTTTAAAAATACATTAACACATAATTATAGCAACATGAGTAGAAAGATTTAAAAAAAAATAAGTCCAAATTGGTACAAATTAAAGACCATAAAAAATAAACATGCACATAATAAAATTAAAATTAAAAACACAAATAGTTTGAATTGATATAGGTACAAATTAAAATTAAATAATTCATTAAATTCATGCAAAGTTTACGTTACAAAAAATCACTAAAAATATACTAATTAATACAAAATAAAATTAAGATAACATTATTTATTATTTATTTATTTATTATTTATTTGCATCTCTCAACAATTCTAGCGCCCGTTTACGATAAATCATGGCAGAGTCATTAAAAATATCTAGATCTTGACAAAAACCATTGTACAACCGTGATGATCTAGGTATTGGTGCATTACATCCTAATTTCGTTTTTGATATTCTGACATCAAAAGTACCCAGAAAACTACGAACATTGCGCCTTGGAATACGATAGTATATCTTTTCAAGTAAGTAAGTACAGTCGATCTCGTTACGAATTATCTTAAATAGGAAAGAGAGATCTAATAATTGTCTGCGTACAGAGAGACTATCCAGTATAGAGAGAGTATCCAGTTTTGTGAACGAAATAAAAATTATTTAAACACCATAAGTTTAAAAATATAACCTAATAATCTTATATGTTATATGTTAGAGAATAAATAATAGTAATTAAATATAATCTTAGTTTTGATTCGTGTACGACGACAGTGACATCTGTAACATACTGTAACGTCGCTTGACTTCTGTAACATATATAAGTATAATTGACTTACTGTATGTGTTGTCTCGCTCGCGCAG
This sequence comes from Nymphalis urticae, assembly GCA_905147175.2. Taxonomy (NCBI): domain Eukaryota; kingdom Metazoa; phylum Arthropoda; class Insecta; order Lepidoptera; family Nymphalidae; genus Nymphalis; species Nymphalis urticae. Next base: position 8,466,493 of record LR990004.1, on the reverse strand, counting down.
CTTGAATCGCATGAAGTATCCTCAAAGTATCCTTATTCAGATTCCTACTTCTATAACCCCTCCACATCTTCTGTATAGTGACGGCCGCCATCGTCTCCACGCTCATCTTCTTCTGACGCCTCTGATTCGACGCGAGCTTTATCACTTCCAGCTTATCGGGGTCGATATTGTCTTCTCGGTCACTCAAGCCATTCATTCTTTTTTCGTTTTTCACCTCTACTTTCGAGAGACTACCTTTTCGTTCCATTTTCGACCTTAACTTAGGGGAGGAGGTCGCACTCTTCGTAAGCTTTGGCGAACCTTTAAAGTTTTTACTGATCGTTTGTTTCCTTTCCTCATTAAGACTGCTGTTGCTCGACTGCGAGGACGTGTTGGACACACTGTTAGCAGAGTTGGTACATTTGGGTATGGTTTTTTGAATGTCATAGATGGGGTCCTGGTAGTCGGGGCTCATCAGGGATTCCGGTACTGGGACCATTTTCGAAGCGGCTTCCAGAGATTGATTTACTGGCTTAGTCGGAGCTGCTGTTTGACATTCTGGAAAATAAATCAAGGCGTTATAAATGAAATATGAATACTTATATACTCAAGTGCATATTCATTCTCTCGGCTAATCTGATAGGACGGCAAAGCCGGACCGACCGGGATGAGATCAGGCTAAGTCCCGACGTGCTTAAAGGATTGAAGTTGTCGAGTTCCTCGCTGCGGCCGCTAGTACCTGCGGCGCGGCGCTCGGAGTGCTGCGGGCTGTCGAACGTGGAGGGGGGGTGCGCCGGCAGCTCCCCGGAGTACGAGGCGGACATGGCGTGCGACGGCGAGCCCTTGTGCGCCAGCGCCGAGTGGAAGCTGGAGCTCAGGCGGTCCGGCGACCGGCCCACGTGCCGCTGCGATATCCGCGCTGCGGGGGGGGACACTCTTGTACTTTCAAGAAAGACGACATTCAATTGCAAATGTTTATCATTACTAGCAGTTTCCGAGTAGAACTTTATTTATTATTAACATACGCTTTAGTCGATGACTTACACTGCATCCTCGGCGATTGTATTCTAGACTTCACCGGGCTGTGGTTTTGATCTTTAAGCTGTTGTTGGTGATGTTGAGCCTGCCGGTAGAAATATATAGACACTCATTAAGTAATACAATACAAGGGTTCAATTTCATCCAACATGTTGCAGTTTTGATCCGGATCGACTCGTTTTTTTAATAATTAACTCGTAAACGAATTATTTTATACAAGTTACAAAGTTAAGTTAGTACGTTATATACTTTTAATAATTTCCAAATTACGATGATACCAAGTAAGTACATACACCTACATCTTTTCCTTCTTATTCAGAAGTTACACAAATGTCTATGATAAATTTACAATTCCATCAGTATGTTTATTTATTTTTTATATAAAGATTCGGCGATTGTGCTACAAGTGTGCCTCACCTTGCTGAGGATGAGGCGCAGCTTCCGCTGGTCCTCCGTCTCCAGCGCGTCGGCGGTGAGCGGGCAGCTGGCGGCGAGGTACTCGCACAGCTCGCGCTGCTGGCCCGGGTGGAAGTGCCGGCCCTTGCCCTGGCTGTACAGCCATTCCGCCTTCAGGCTGCGGACCAGGAATAGTATACCCTATACCCTAACTACCTAATACAATTGCAGGAACGCACACAGTCTTTCAGTAATATTTTACTTCACCATTATTTATTTATACAATTTTCTTTATTAAATAATCAAATATAAAATCAGATTTACAAAAGTTGCATGAGCTGCAACAGGCGACCCTTATTGATAAAGCAGCGATTAATACACGAAACCTTTGGGACTGAAGACTGATAATAAAATAAAATAAAAATGTGTGCGATAGAATCTCTAGCGGGTACTTCACAACTTACCTCTCTATAGCGCTCACTATGAAACCGTCGATTGATTTAACGCTCATTATCCAATTGAGAACGAAGGGACGGTAATCGAAGCCTCTGTTGTTTTATATTAAGAAAATTAATATACAATAGCATAAAAATATACATACTAATGTACCATATACATATAGATAGTCATAGATTATCTGACAAACAACCTGAAAATGCTAACTATTTGAAAAGAAGGCTTAGAGCTTATAGCAGAAGGCTGATTTCCATTCTAGCAGAATTACACAGACGAGCATGAGTGAGTGAGTGAATTATAATCACATGAAAACTCAATGATGTTTGTTCGCACAAAGCCTTAACAACAAGTAAATCTATCTACAAATATATATTTTTTCTGAAATAAACAAACCTCCACAGACATATTGTCTGTGCCTTTGTTTTATCTTTACTAACATTTTGATTGATTTAATTTTTTATGCATGTTTAATTTTATCTAAGACAATATTTATAATAAAAAAAATTTCAAAGGATACAGCTTATCCTTTCCAGCCATTGCGACACAGGGATTGCCTTGCATGGTGAAACTATCCAATTGGCTCAAGTGCACCAGGTGAGACACTTCGTTCAGGTCCTGGATATTGTTGTGAGCGAGCCCCAGGTGCGTGAGCTGAGTGGGCAGGTAGCGCTCGCACTGCCGCATGTCCATTATGCGGTTACGTTCCAAGTTGAGATGCTGAAATATAGCACATTATTATTACATGTATAAGATTTATAAAAAAGAGTAACTACCGCGTTTCTTGGTTGATCTCGGTAGAAATACATACAAAACCAATGGTAGCTTTACATTAAAAACAACCTTGTAAAATGATGATTCAGTCTTAGAGACTAAGAGTCCAATAAAAATTTGTTTCAATTAATTTTAATTGATATTCGTATTTAAGTCTATATATGTATTATTTAGAAATAAATTTACCTTTAAATCTTTCAGATAAGAGATATCAGCTATAAATGATATCTGATTGTTGGAGAGATCCAGGTGTTCTAAGTGAATGTTGTGGTTCAGATGTTCTATGGACTTGATGTTATTACCTTTAAAAATGCATATAATATCTTTATCATTTATTTAAGTAGTACAAAAGTAACAAGTAGCCTATAAATGTGGAATATCGTCTCTTGTTGAGGAGAATGTTTTCGAGATTTTAGAGCTGGTTGGTGGATATACATGACGTTAAATTGCATTTGTAAAACCCTAACAAGCAAATAAAATTGAAAGTTCTGTCTACATTTCAAAAAAATTTTTTTAGTTTTAAAGTGAATGTGGCTACTTGCAAGTTAATAAAATCAAAGTAAACATTAGTTTCCTTGCTCATCTGTTTGTCTGGAGTAATCTTATAAGTGATGACAAATTAGAAAAAGTAATTTAATTATATTATTAGGAAGTATTCCAAGGTACAGTTTAGTTTAGTCAACAGTAATAAGAACTTGCAGTTTATATTCATATTTGTTAAAGCATATACACAGATCATTATCGTAACTTAAAACTATTCTCAGGTATTCTATTATCAGGAAGAAAAATTATAGCATTGTTTATTATTCCACGGAAATATAAATTGAGCCTAGGTAAGACTGGAAAAATTTCTGCATTTTCCTATAAATCCCACAATTACTGTGCCTGTCCTTGTTTAGGTTCTAAGTTACCTCTGTATCAAATTTTATTAAGATTAGTTTAGTTATAATGAGGTAACAAACAGACAGATAATCATTTTCCCATATAAAATACTGGTCTGATTAGGAAATAAAAATTTATCTCACCTGCTAACTTCAACACTTTTAAATATATCATGTCTTTCAGGCCTTCTATTTGTAAAATCCCATTGTTGTTGAGAGCAAGAGTGCGGATGTTGGTCAGTCTGGACACTCCATGCATACGGACGAGAAAATTATTGCATATTGACAGCTAAAATAAATTACAACACCAATAAGTGTCATGATGTTACTAATATTTTCCAATTTGAATTTATATAATTAAAGCTTAGCTGTATCTGTTGCATGTTTTTTTTTTTAAACAAACCACAGCAAAAGTTATATATGCAAGTTTATATAATATATTTTGGTATTTGGTTTCGGAATAACTAGTTATAATGAAATATATTATTGTTTGGTAAATAATAAAGGTAATATTATAAATTATATATGTGCTGTATGTAAATGTTGTATTTTGCATGTTTGTTGTATGACTGACTTGCATTATGCTTGGCAAATGATTGAATAATTAATTATAGCCTCGTTAATTTACACATCAGTGAGATTAATGAAAACTTCGATGATGTGATTTATCGAATATTACTATAAAAGGCATATTACGTTTTCAATTCGACTGTATGAATCGATGTTATCCAGGCGCTGAAGTTCATTTTGGTCAAGAATTAAACTGATTATAGGTTTTGATTCTTCCGGAGGCGCTTTCTCTATTTTCTTTAGCCCACGCCTCGACAAATCAAGCGTCTCATTGTTTGAATCAACTACAACAAAATGAGCGGTTATAAGAAACAAATTTAGTTAACAAACCCGTCTTAAAATATCTACTTACCCATTTTTAACAGATCTTTAGCATGTTTTGATTTTAAATAATCCTAATGTTAGATTTCCATAAAAATCAACATTCGTAAATTAACGTTCCGAATACCAAAACAAACTTCGAGTAATTGTCAATGTAAGATTGATTTAAATTTGTATCAATTTGTTACATAGTATTTTAGCGTAAATACTATAATTTTTTTTAAAAATTAGGTTATTAAATGTAAATGATATTTATCATGAAATGTAATAGAATATTTAATAAATATATAATATTATTTTCGACACGCCTTAGTAACAAGCTTAAAAATTACATCTTGATTCTTGATTAGTTTTGGAACCGACCCGACATGACATAAGATAAGATTGGCTTATGTTAATGGCGACATTCATACAACGTAGCCTAGTAACTTGTTTAATATTGAAAATGAAATCTCAATTCTAATTTGAATATAATAAGTAAATAATAAATTAAAAATGTAATATATTAATTTAAAGATTTTCTTCTATCATAAAATTCCCAGTTTTCTACAGCTCAATAATTAAGCTTAAATATAGTCTCAATTTTTATAGCAATTGAGCACCGAAGTGTGGACAACACTACGTTTTACAGCATCGGTGTAGTTGTGGTGAGGTTAGTGTTAGTTAATATTACGGAATATTTGTTTTTGTCACAAAATAATAATAAGTAAATATAGCTGACTAGGCTTAAACTAACTAAGGTTACATAATACACAATTACAAATAATTTTAATGAAGTTATTCATTCAGCTTTATCCTTAATTAAAAAGGACGCTTTAGTTGTCATTTTTTGGATCAACTTATTTTCTCCTTTTATAGTGGTTTAAGGAAATTCTAATTAGACTTCATTATTTATAGCTATAAAATAATAAAATATATTGTAAAATTCTTAAAGGGTTAAAAAGCCAGGCACGTTTTAAGGGTCTATTTATAGCTGATACTATGTAACCTCTTTTAGGCGGGAGAATGGTTTTGGCAAAGGGCCTGAGGCCCGCGCAGGTTGTGTTGGGAATATTAGCAGTGCGTATTCTATCCGTTTTTTTGGTGCAAACCTGGTATGTGCCTGACGAGTACTGGCAGACTTTGGAGGTAGCGCACAAACATGCATTCGGCTATGGAGCACTGACCTGGGAGTGGCAGAAAGGCATAAGGAGCTACTTATATCCAAGCATTGTAGCACTTTTATACACAATTCTTAAGTTCACTGGACTTGATTATGTGGATGCAGTGGTAAGTATTTTTTATTGTAAATACTAATAAAGGAAAAATGATAAAAATAAGTTGCCATTGATATAAAACTTTTTTTTAAGGTTTTGTTGCCACGCATCTTACAAGCTATTATAAGTACTGCAGCAGATTATAGCTTTTATAAATGGACTGGCAAGAGAAAATGGGCACTGTTTTTAATTTTATCATCTTGGTTTTGGTTCTATACATCTAGTAGGACTCTTCTGCAGACTTTGGAAACTGCTCTGGTGGCCATTGCAATGTCCATCTTCCCGTTTAAAGCGGGAAAACTTGGTTATTACGAAAGCGGTATGTTTTTCATCATGATTATAAAAGTTATTTCAATTGCTTGTCAAGCAAAACAGCAACATTTATAAGAAAACAGAAATTTAGGATATAAATGTAATAAGATATACATAAAAAGTAAGAATATTTTATTGAATTTAAGTCTGAATGATATCAGTGTTTTAATTAATTTTTCCTCATACACAATTAGTTATACTGAGCTAGTAATTTGATGTTGGTACAAAAAATGATAATAACATAAAAACAGAAACATGCAGCGGAGCTTATTTAAATTTAGACTTTATTTAAATAATATTTAAAATGCAGGAATAATATTGTAGCTTATTTTAATTTTATAGACAAAAGTTTTTATATATTTATACTTGGTATAACTGTTTTTCTATATGTTACTAATTTCCTTTTATATTTTTATGTATACTACATAAACTAATTGACCAAATGTACTTTAGATATATTTCTGTGTGTTAATGAGATGAGGAGAAGTATAGGAATAATTTATTGCTTTATTTCAGAAAACAATAACTGGATATGGCTGGCTTGTTTGTCAGTGTTTGTGCGACCGACATCAGCTCCAATTTGGCTAGTTCTCGGAGTTTACAATGTCATGACAACCAGACAGGGACGACTCAACGTTCTCTTAAGAACCTACATGCCTATTGTGTAAGTTGACACATTTTAAACAACTTTTTATTAAACTTAATGTTTTCCAAAATTAAACTAACTTTTAAATATTTATTTTCATTTTATAGTTTGATAATAATTTCTGACAGTCAAAAAATTGTGTAGCTGTATATTTTGTGAATGAATAAATAACGCAAAGCTAATGTGAACATTTTGTGTCTTTCAGAGTTCTATCGGGTGGAGCTTTAGTGGCCCTGGACTCATACTTTTATGGTAGACTGATCATCACTCCCTGGGAATTTTTCAAGTTTAATGTGCTTCAAAACATTTCCTCTTTCTATGGCAAGCATCCATGGTGAGTTTTATTTATGCTTATTGATACATTTGAATATAATATTTATTTTTTAAACTTTTAATCTTATAAATTATTTAGACATACTTCAATGAAAATGCATTTACATTGTATTTAGTAATACAATTATAAGAATCATGTAAGATAAATAATTTATAGTTTATGAATATTGTTCAGACAATCAAAATTATATTTTTCATTTTATTTAATTTTAGGCATTGGTACTTGTTACAAGGTCTTCCGGCAGTACTTGGTATTAATATTATCCCATTATTATGGTCAATCGTATCAATAGCCCAGAGGCCAAAAGAGAATAGAATTGGACTGGTCCTGTTAGCGGCCGCTTCCCTGCATATTGTTGTACACAGGTATTTTTCTATATATTAATGTAAAGAAGTATTGAAAACACGAAAATATAAATTACAGAAAAAAATAATTAATGGTTATGTATAAAGGTTGGTTTTGTGGTTAAGAGATTATCTCTTCAAGAAAATCTTTAGATCAAAGACATGAGTTTGACAAAGCGGTAGGAGGAGTACATTCGGTAAAGTGTTTTACATTCACAGACCATTCATATTTCTTTTGAAATGGTCTGTTTTGTCTAACGACTTTGCTTGCAAAAATGCTTTATATTTAATCATTTATATCATTTAATGTAAAAGTAGATTCTACAGTTTGGTAGAGTAGAAGTTGAGTAAAATTTTTCTATATAAAGTGTCCACCAATCACCAGTTTCTGAAAATGCTTTGAAATAATTTATATCAAGATCCCTTCAGTTTTAATATGTATTACAAATGTAACAACTAATAAATATAATTTTTTGCAGCTTTATACCGCACAAGGAATTCCGGTTTATTTTGCCTTTGGTTCCAATTTTTCTGTATTTAATCCAAGATGTCATAGTGCCCTGGAGTAGAAAAGCCAAGAGGTAAGCTATAGTTTCTTGTTCATATTAAATAATTACAATATAATTTTAAGTCATAATAAAATCAATAATTTTATTATTTGTATTATGTAAAATTATAAAATTGAATGAATTTTTTTTTGTAATAATGCTTTGCTTTAAAAGTACTATATAATAAGTAAATATGTGATATGGAAAGAATGATGAATAACTGTTTCAAATGAATGTGCTTAATTTTGTACAGAAAAAAAAATATTATTACAATATTTATACATTGGTTCATAGATGGCAGTTATACACAGTGGCTCTCGGCATACTCCTTGGAAATATAGTACCCAGCATTTATTTTGGTATGGTCCATCAAAGTGGTACTTTAAAGGTGATGCCTCTGCTAAGAGAGGCATTACCAAATAATCGGTCTTCCATCCTGTTCATGATGCCTTGTCACTCCACTCCTCTGTATAGGTGAGTATTTAAAAACACTGTTAATATTTTCTAATAAAAACTTTTTTTTACTGAACTGCGGAGTTAGTTTACCGGTTAATTGTACCGCTGCAGATTATGAAGTAAATACTGTTGAAATAGTGATATCAAATTGATACATAGAAAGCAGATACAGTTTATTTTCTTTGTATATGTGAACCCGCTTATAACAGTGAACAATTTGCAGCCACCTACACATGAATGTGTCCACCCGCTACCTCAACTGCGACCCGCCGGCCGCCTCGCAGGTCTACGAGTCCGAAGCGTTCTATCATAACCCGCAGCGCTGGTGGCGCTCGGAGTACTCCACCAGGCAGCCGCCTTCGCTGGTGGTGTTGTTCGACGTGCTGCGAGGCAGAGTGGAGGACCTGCTGAAGGGATACAAGCTTATACATGAATTACCTCACACACAGGTATATTATAAAAGAAAATAATAGTGTCTTCCTGACAACATTTTGTCAATCTTAAAGCCTGTCAATCTTAAATAAACTACTCCAACTTTCTGAAGCTGGATGAGTTGGAATTCTAACATCAGAGTGGCTAGAAGTTGAAGTCTGTTTTTGTATTGACTGGTTTTGTATTGACTGAATTGTAAAAAATAAACAATTGAATTATAATAAAATTATTAAAAATACTTAAACTTAGAACACTACATGTTCTTTGTGGCCTGGCAGTACATCAGCTTAGAGTAGAATTGAAATAGAATATTGTGCAAATCAATAAATATACTAAAAAAAGTTGGAGACTGAGAGCTGAGGATCGAGCTCAGTGGCGTGCCATTGGAGAGACCTATGTCCAGCAGTGGACGAAAAAAGGATGATGATGATGATGACTAAAAAAAGCCATAAATATAATAGGTTACCCAACATCCTTCCCACACGCGGAGTCGCGTGCGTAACCTAATATATTATTTAGATAAATATGCTAATATATGTTAGTAGATTTGTTTTTATTTTTTATATATAAATTTGGTTATTAATTATTTATTACTGTTCCAGTACCCAGAAGGCGAAATAGGAGAAAAAGTGCTAGTGTACCAGAAGATAGATAGACAAGCGAGTGCAACAACGGATGAAATTATTCAATGATAGAAGTATGGAGAATATTTCACTGTTAGTAAAATATTCTTTACCTAAATAGTTGATATGGTCTTTGTATCGGACCCAATGTCTATTTAAACTACAATCAGGTTGCACAGTGGTGGTATAATGTTCAAAACAGTTGGGATTTTTTGACTACTATATGTTTTTATTGACTAGGTAGACTTTATTATATGGTTGTTTACTATACAAAAAAAAAAAGATAAAATTGCCAATAATCAAAATAGTGTAAGTAGTTGAGTGTAATGGTTCATTATACATATTTAAAGCATTTTACATTAAATTCAAATTGCATTTTTACTTACCGTTATTACAAGAGGGATTATAACCCTCTTAAATTTCTTTAATTCTAATATATAAATTTAATAGAAAATATAATTATTATTTATATGTAATTTCTTTCAGTAAATATAATTTTATTTTTAACATCTCGAACTTTTAGATTTAATATAGGTTTATAATAGTATTAGAAATGACAAAAAAACATTTGGTTTTGGTGTATTTTATAAAATTTATAGACTTAGAATTTAACGTGTCGCAATTTGTGATAAAAAAAATTATCTTTTTCTCACTCAATGCCGAGATAATATATGTAATATTCAACATATATACATTTGATGTGACAAACATTCATATGACTTAATTGAGTATCGTTGTGAGGTCCGGAAACAAACACTACATCATATGATAGCGATGGACGATTGTTACTGAAAAATTTAATCGAAATTATTCGATTATTACTTAGTGCATTTTTGTGTTCTTATAAAAAAATCGTTTTTGTTATTTGTATTTCAGATCTATTGATTAATCTAATTGTTTGATGTATGTTTTGTTCAATTAATTAGCTCCCTGATTTCTTCAAAATAACTTTCACATAAAAGTAATTTAGATTATTAAAACATAAGCTGAAAAAAAAACTTAGTGTGTGACCTTCGCCTCGTACTTGAGATCCGTCCGCCCGCTACTCCCTCTTTGCAAAAGCATTTATTTGATTATTTTTTCCTGGTGACCAATGAATTGACAATAGAATATGCGTTATTAGAGTAATAGTTGATTCGTAAGTTTTTTTTTTGAAACAATCGTTCATCGCCAATATATAATTTTAATGTGTATTTGTAACGAAATGGAACTGAAGCCAGTGTCAAAAACTAGTTGCAATGATCAGTACGCCCATTGTAAATAAAATATCGATATAACTTAGATTTTTGATCCATTGGGATTTTATATTGATGGAATATATTATATTTTGGCTCAAAATAATTTTTATTCTGGTGATACACACATTCTGTTGCACACAATCACTGAATTAATTTGTCAGGACGTAAAAAAATTAATTTTCTTTATAACCGTAAATAGCAAGTAATATTGCAAAGATTTATATTTAATTTAAAAATTGTGTTGACAGAATTAAAACTAACGTGACAAGTGTTTTTTTTTGCAAACACAATATAATGTATACCTCATAACTGATTTATCGTAAGAGACGGACATATACAACATGATTTTATACACAATTGCATAAAAATCCATGACCAACTATACAGGTTTAATTATAAAACTCACTTGCCAAAGCTAATCTACTAACAACATTAATAATAATGCATTTTCACTACACAGATTTAAAATGATAACTTTTTATATCTACCACCGAAAAAGTCCCAATAGATTAGAATGCTATTACTAAACTATTTTAAGGATATGCAATTGTAACGTAGATTTAAAGTAATTTTTAATAAGGTTTTCTTTATTGGCTATTAATTAATGCTTATAATGATAATTTATAAATTGTAATGATTTTGAATTGCAATAATAATACATGTATGTGAACTAGTAGTAAGTATTTTATAGAAAATTAATTTTATATTATTTCAAATAATATGTATGTATAAGTGATGTTCTCCTGACCGATTTCGGCTAACTGTGAAGGACATGTTATAGCGCACAAGTGCGTGCGCAAACAGGTGCACTCTGTATTCTCACTCTCTCATAATCCGTTGGGTCGGCAATCCGACACGACCGGAGAGTTCAGGCAGGTTTTACGTGCTTTCCGAGGCACGAGAGTGACAGCATGACAAGCATCAAAAAAAGGTGTCTGTAATAAGCCCATAAGATAAATTACCATGATAACCATGGTAATGATGTTTACAGGGTCCACACCATATCCTCCCCCTTTTTTATTGTGGGGGTAAACCTCATGGATATCTTCAGAAAGAACTATTTAAACTGCATATAGTTATTAATATAGTTTTTTTTTGTTGAAATATCTTACTGCCAGTTCACATTATCTGTGGGTTTTAGATTATTTCTGTAGGCTATTTTATACGATAGATATAAAGTTATGCTCAATAATAAAGACGAATATTTTAAGATCCTATTGTCTTTTTAACAACATTATTAATATTAAAAATATTTAATACAGGTATAATATTTATGCCTCCTAAGATCGTGTTCATTAATAAACGCTTTACGTATTTGTTTGAATAATTTATAATTTAATATTTTAGATGTTTTTTTTATGCCGAAATTCATATAATTATTTTCTCACATGGCAACATAATATTTTTAATAAATTTTATTTTATTGATTAAAAAATATATTTTCAATATACACATACAAATATGTAAACCGTTACTTATGGGAACAATTTTGAGCAACTTTTTTTGGTGAATAGTTATGTTGTTTTTTGTGTATAAATAAAATATTTCTTCTATGTGAAGTGTGAATTTTAATAAAGATTTTATTTTTAAACAATGTTTTAATTCCTTGATTTATATTTTTTATTTCTGAACAACTTTTGAAAAGAGTATATCAAAATATACTTTATAAATGGTGATAAACAATTTCTAGTCTCTAAGGAACGTCCATACAAATTTACATTACGCATAAAGATAAAGTTACTTAAACAATGATTTCCTTTTAACCTAAATCGATTATAGAGCCAAAGGTTAATGATAAATCTTGTAATGATACTTGAATGAATAGTGTTCTCGTAAATTTTAAACAAGAATGACTTGTAGCTAAAATATGTTCTAAATTTAAAAATGGGCGCGAACTTTCTCCTTATTTCATTATTTCTTTTTATTTCCGTTAACAATTCACAACAATATGAAGTTGTGCCGTCAGATAATAATCCTAAAAACAATTTAACGGATAAAGATTATGGAAAAGGCAGTTTGGTGTTTGTGTTTGATACAACGGGATCTATGTTTAATGATTTGAGGCAGCTTAGGGAAGGTGCTGAAATGATTTTGAAGACTGCATTAGAAGATAGCAATGTAATCGCTGACTTTGTATTTGTCCCGTTCCATGATCCAGGTATGATAGACGTTTTTTTATATTAGAATTTAAATTATACACTACAATTTCCTTGTATATATTGTTTGACTGTTAATCTCAAATCTGTACAAAGATGGAGATCATTCTTTATTTCTTAAATACTCAACGTTCTAATTGTGGGATTATCTTAACGTCGCCTACTAACAGTAGATACAAAACTATTGATATAGCTTGATTTATAGGTAAAGACTATAGAGATAACGGAACATTAATTTTCTAATTAAAAAAAATGACTATTTATATTTCCCATACAATTCTTTTTACTTATTTTACGCCCTTAGGGTATGTCGCTACCTATATATGTATAACTTTCAAAAACGCTTAACCAACTGCTTTGTTTAAAAACGCAAGGTCGTTTTCTACTCAACACCCTCAGGACTTAATTTGAGAAATCTTTACTACGTACTTCAAGAGATATCTAGATTATATAAAATCAGGTCTATTTTACAACAAAAAATAATGGTACATGTTTGAAAACGATTATTGCAGGGTTTATATATTTTTTCTATGATAAATGTTTTGATATGAGTGTTAATTTTTTTCAAGAATAATTATAAAAATATTGTTATACCAGAAGTGCTGCTACTACTGGCGTTTCAGAAAAGGATTTAGTATATTATTATTATTATATTGACTGCCCCGTTGGTTTAGTGGCTGGATATAAGTTCGAACATCCCAAGGTTCTGGGTTTAAAACCCAGGTTAGGCCAATAAAAAATAAGTTTGGTTTTTCTGGCGAAGAATCTCAGTAACAGCTCGGTGTCTGGAAGTTGGAAGTACGTGAAGGCACGGAAGTGCGCCGGAAAACACGTAAAGCTGTTGGTCCTGTGCTTGCACTTTGTCCGGTCGTGTTGGATTGCCCTCCCATCTGATTATGAGAATGAGGGAATAAAAAGTGCATTTGTATTTGCGCACACACTTGTGCATTATTAGGTACATGTCATGCGTAGTTGGCTAATCTGTCTTGAGATTGGTCGCCTTGGCCGAAATCGGTTATGAGGACACCATTATTATATAAGTACTTGTGTTAAGCAGTATAACCCGCTTTAAATTAAGTTTATCGACGTGATAAGCTTAACTTTCATGTTTTTGTAAGATATTTTACCTTGTAAAAAAATGGAATTAGTATTTCTTTACCATTTTGCTGAAACTGCGTCTTAACATTAAAATGGTACTTTTTAAATAACTATCCTGAAATAATAACTCAACCGCACTGTACACGAATCGAGTACAATATCTTAAAATAATATTACTTTCACATACGTTTTGGAATTGTACTAAAACATTTTTATTATTAACTGCCTTTACCTACAACCGTTTTAAAATTTAGATTCAGCCGGGAGGAACCGACGAAAAATTAGGTAGAATACATGTGTTAAATAACAAAAAATAGTTCCTGTTTATTTTTTGAACTAATTAATTACAATTTACAGTATATTATACAAATACTGACATAAATTAGGTTGACGAGCCGGTTGGCGTGGTTGGTAGATTGCTATTTGCCTTTCGTGCCGCAGGTCTCGTGTTTAATTCCCACCCAGGACAGGCATTTGTGTGTATAAGCATATCTGTTTGTCCTGAGTCTGAAAAGAAAAGTAGTATATGTCAGTTGTCTGGTTTACATAGTACAAGCTCTGCTTAGTTTAGGATTAGATGGCCTTGAATGAATAATGTTCCAGGATATTATTAGGATATAATTAAAATAATAGGATACATTTATTAGATGCCTTAAACAGTGTAATAGTCGCAATTTAAAAAACTTGGTTCTCTTTACAGCTGTAGGACCACCGACAGTTACTAAAAATAAGGATATTTTCAAATCGGCATTAAACATTGTCCGTGTTTACGGAGGTGGAGACTGTCCCGAGAAATCTTTGACGGGAATACAAATGGCTTTGAAAGTCAGTCGTCCCCGGTCATTTATATACGTCTTCACTGACGCTACAGCCTCAGACCATAAAAAGGTGGGATCGGTGCTGGACTCCATTCAAAGGAAGCAGAGTCAGGTGAGAATTCGTTTGCATTAAGATAATTTAAGTGAGCATTACTTTGTATTGTAAATAAGTCGCTCTCGTATTCGTCTTATACAGGGTGACTGGTGAATTAGTATCAATACTTAAGGACGTGATATTTGACGACCATATATGACCAAAAAAAAAATACATATAACATAAATATTAATAAACTTCTAAGTAAAGTTAACCAAAAGTTATGTAATTAATTACGCGTCATGTGGACGCCCTAGCTGCGCTGACGACACAACACCGTTATGTACATTTAGTTATCGCGCGGTACTTTCCCTACGTCCAAACGCCGCCGCGTGTTAACAGGGTAGCAGGCTACCTTTGATAAACAAGCATGATCCAATCCCCCTTCATACTTTAAACCTGGCTTAGAACAGGCAAAAATACCAAAATATTTCACTCGTTTAAGCAACAAATTTGTTGACTAGGTAAATGATATGAACTTGGGACAAAAATTAACTGTTTACCTATCTTGGTATTTCCGGCGTTTTTAAAAATTGAATCATACTTATTTACAACGATTGTCAATCATTTAACTACCTATTTACCTACATAACTACACTAACCTTAACAAATGTTCAAAGTGAGCTCCTGCTCGTGTGATACACAGTTCGGCACGTTTACGCATATTGTCTTTCACACGCTTTAACACGAATGGGTCACTTTACTACTCACAGTACTCACATTATTCTGCATTTGTGTATTGATAAGCCATACCTAATTACTAATTACGGGTCACACTCACACACGAAACATTAGGTATACGCGTAAGATCGATCGCTAGGGGCGCGCGCGCGGGAAGATGGACGAACCTTACGGCGGCGCTCGCCCGACTAACCTACTAACCTACTAATACTAATAAGCCGCGGGGCAGGGGTTGCGGGGGGCAAACACCACGCCGCACGCGCCGCGGAAATATGTCCACACTTTATTTATTTAAAGTAAAATTTTTGTAAATTTGGTCAAAAATTAAGTACCTATTTTTTTTACATAATTCGAATGAGAATCATGTACCGATTATGCTCCTAAAATATTGATCCTAATTCACCAGTCACCCTGTATACAACTATAGATTTCGAATTTACGATCTCGGATCACGGTTCATTAGTTATTTTTCTATTAAGGTATTCGATATAAGAACTTGAAGATAGGAAGTTGGTAGTGTTGACAATCCAGGACTTCGTGAACTATTTGAAGTCATTTATCCTGATCTCTTTATTTACGGTAGAATGCCTTCGTATCGGAGATTATGGGCGTGAAGGAATAGAGACACCAACCAAAACAAGATGTTACTATAATTGTACTGATAAATCACAGCTTACATCAAAAGATATGCCCAACCAAATAATATTTTTAAGTTATTTATGTGTGTGAGTACGTAACGAAAAACGCGATTCGCTTTATCAAATTGACCGCTACAAAGTATTTTTAAATTTATAAAATAAGAATATGAAGCGATTATTTACTATTATAATTTCTCAAGAGATTAATAAGCAAACAATGGGTGTATTTAACAAATATGGCTATTGTGTAAAGTATTTGTATTAGGATAATATTTAACAAACAATATCAACTTCTATAAAGTTCATCAGAACGTGAGTTGAATGGATGCACGAGAACAAGTACACGAGAAATAAACTTCGCTATTGAAAATATTTCAATTTCAGGTGGTGTTCGTATTGACCGGACATTGTAACGATCTAAACCGACCTTCGTACAAAGTGTACCAACAGATAGCCGCCGCTAGTTCCGGACAAGTGTTTAATTTGAACAAAACCAGCGTTTATAAGGTACGAATTGTTTCTCTGCGATTTTTGCTCTTATTATTAATTATCATCTGAAGTTACTTTGCGTATCTTTTTTTTTTATAGAATAGAAAGGCGGACGAGCATATGGGCCACCTGATGGTAAGTGTTCACCAAACGCCCTTAGACAGTGGCACTGTAAGAAATGTTAACCATCGCTTACATCGCCAATGCGCCACCAACCTTGGGACCTAAGAGTTTATGTCCCTTGTGATGTAATTACACTGGCTCACTCACCCTTCAAACCGGAACACAACAATGCCAAGTACTACTGTTTTGCGGTAGAATATCTGGTACTACTGATGGGTGGTGGGTGGTACCTACCCAGACGAGCTTGCACAAAGCCCTATCACCAGTACTGTGTACAGTATCTACACATCTGTATGTCAAAATCCATTTCTTTAAATAATTATTACAGTGTTTTGTTTTTTTTAGGTGCTAGAGTTTGTGCGATCTTCGATAAAAGGGAGAACAGTGAACTTGGGATCAGCTTTTAATCCCGCTGGTTACAATTATACGCAGAAGGTACTTTTTTTAATACTGTATATAAATTTACTTGAATTTTAGCTTTTGGAAGCTTCATACATGTTTTTAAATGGACATCTGCCATTGTTCATCTTACAAATTACATATTACAAATGTAAAATATTTAACCTTAATTATATCTAGGTATTTCCATTACGGAAGATACTTACAAATAAATGATAACTTATTTTACTTACATACATAATCACAATGGTGAAAATAGACTTATTTTATGGTATTTCCTTGAGACCATATTTTTATTGTTTTTTTATAGATCCCAGTGGATAGATCGGTTGGTGAGGTGACAGTGTCGGTGTCGGGAGCAAAGCCGCAGATCAGAGTCATCAACCCCAGTGGAGAAGAGATAACGGGGCCTCCACAACTCGTCACTACTTTGGACTTGTCAGAGATTATGGTAAGTCGCTTAAATTTTCTTTTGTATATTTAGTTATCATGAACGATAACATATGTTGCTTTGCTTGACTCTTAAGGGGACACCCTTAAAAACCCAAAGGACACTACATCAATATAATGATATTAGTATTCGATATAGAATCATGCAGACATTCGTTTTCGATTTCGCGAATTGAATATTGAAAAATTGATGACTTTTATGGCAGATAGTGAAAGTCCTTCAACCAGAGCCAGGGAACTGGAGTATAACAGTGGGGAGTGAGGAGGAACACTCGGTGAAGGTGGTGGGGTTGTCCAACCTCACTTTCCAGCACGGATTCTCCGTGAAACCTGCTAGATCCTTAGAGGAGACAAGCTATCGACCACTACAAGGTTATTTCAAATAAACAGTTCAATTCAAATAATTTATAAGCTTAAGTTTGTCGTTACATATTATATTACACCGTTATATAAATGACATATTTGGTAGGAACCTGACATTTCGTTGAAAAAGTTGCCTATGATTCCGGGAATCACTGTTAAGAACTATCATTCATTATATCAATTCATTATGAGCTTCACAGTTACAATATGGCTTAACTATTGGTGTACCGTGAGCTATAAAGGTCTTTAAACAAAGTTTTCTTATATTATTATCAAATAAGTAGCACATAGTATCAATTTTCTCTTTTAGTTTGTTTTTTGTCTCATAAGACTGTTTTAATATTAAATGTATACTATTTTATTAGTTTTCTTCAATCAAAATTTAGAATGGACAAAAATTGTACATATTTTTCATTCCAGACGCATATAACCACATGATGATATCTCTTAGCGAGTCTAATACATCTCTACAGCTGAAAAATGTTGAACTCCTGGGCTTAGATGGAAAGACCATATTCGAAGTACCGCTAAAGACCTTGGAGAAGAGTGACGGCAGGACATATATAGCGGAGGCCTTTGTACCACCGAACGAGTTTTTTAATTTAGCTGTAAGTTCTTAGAATTATTAGAATTATTCGATACGTGCAGAAATAAAATAACTTTATCGCCTCGGTTTTCAATGACATAACTATTTTATGACACTAACTGTTTTGTCAATATTTTCAATGAAACTAACTAACATCTGCTGTATAATGAAAGTAAACAAATATTATAGACATTTAAGTGTTTATTACATGCAATGAGTAAGTATAATATAGTGAAGAGAAATTGGTCCCACGTTGGGCGCCAAAATTATTTTTGATTAATGTATATCTTTCAGATCATTGGTCATGATGAGTTCGGTCAGGAAGTGCGAAGAGTTGGTCCTACAGCTGTTCAGGTGAAACCCCCAGGTATCCTCAAAAAAGCTTGCTAGGGTTTTTTTATTGGATGAATTGGTTTTAATAGATAATATACAGTATATTTATAATTGAATGTAATCTAAATAGTTCAATAGTATAATGTATTATTTTTTTTGAGACTTGCTCACTTGCACGGCTGTGATGATTTTGTGCAAAACAATAAATTGATAATTAAATGTTTTGCAGATGTTCCGGAGCTGATAGTGCCGAAGAGGGTAATATAAAATTAACTTACTTTTAAGTATATTTCAAAGTACATTTTCAACCATATTTTACAATATAAACATGTTCCGTATCTGATAAAAATTTAATAAATATTTAGAAATACGCTACTGGCCCATCCAGTACATGCTTGTTGGTAATTATAAATATTCGACTTAATAATTTCCAGTCTGTAATTATGTTTATATAGCATGACTATTCTTAAGCTTTTCTTTTTTTTCTTTTTTAATTCTACTTATTTTTTTTTATTTGTGAGTGTGCAATAATATTATTTAATAATAACAATAATAAATTATTTTGAACGCCTCATAAATATATCGTATATATTTATTGATATGACATAAAATATTAGATTAGAAGATTGCGATGAATGTATAATAATATGATCGATCTTGGTTTACAGGAACATTTTGGTTATCTGCGGTAAATTATCTATATGTATAGAATTTTGAAATCGTTTCCTATACTTGCCATACCAATTAATAAAAAATCAAAAAATATTTTTTAATATTTAGTTAACAAAAATGGTCATTTAAGTATAGGTAACGTAAATATCTAAACGTAACTATTTTACAATTACAAAACATAATTTACTAATACGTACATTGTTATGAATCTCTAAACTGTCGCTGTACGCGAGTACCGCGTAGTGAGCCGTCGCTGCCCGCAGGTGAGGGCGCGCACACACGAGCGCGTGCGGCTGGCGTGTCGCTCGCGCAGCGCCGTGCCGCAGTCCGTCGCCTGGAGCCGCGCCGCGCCCGTCTCCGCCCTGTGAGCACCAACGTATCATCTACGAGTATTTAACTCGCCATTGTTTTATATGGAGCTGGATATATCGACCTATCCTAAATCTTACAATGATATTTCTAATATTCGCGGTACAGGATCAAACAGTTGTGACAATTTTTAACTTCAACTTTTTTATGTCTGAACAGACAAAGTGTGACGACGGAATATGTAATTGAAGATATGAGTGAAGGAGATGTTGGAGTTTACTACTGTGTAGCCAGAAACGTCGCGGGTCGGAGTAGAGCGAGTACCGTCGTCGATTTGATCGGTGAGACCATTCGGTATTATTACGTAAAGTAGCTTAGGTACGTATTTAAGTAAAATAGCTTTACGACAAACAGTCTTTCATTAGTGACCGACGACAATTCTTTGTATTAATTGGCGTAGATAGGACAAAATACGAGTGAATTGGCAAATATTACCACTGTTGTCATTGAAATCATCGAAGTAAATGTTTTTTATTTCACACTTAGTTGATCCACCCCAAGTAAACATCTCATCGGTGAATGTATCATTGTCTGAACACGGAGACTTAACGATCACCTGCGACGTGTTCAGTGAAGCTCTGCTACAACGCACGCAGATTATTTTTAACGGCACGTTCCAGAATTACGGTAAGTTTCATGAACCAACTGGTCGAGTGTTAGCCAACCGACGGCTTTTACTGACGGAATGTTTCTTAATGATCAATTCGTTGGTTTGGTGGGTAGCTTGTAAATTTGCAGGCCTTAAGGTCTGGTTCCAAATAAGATGTGATTTTTTGTCAATGTTTTATTTTAAGCCTGGATCGATTAAGTTGTCCCATAATCCCAAGCCTCAATAAGCACGTAAAGACATTGATTTGATTGAGATTTACGAGTGCACTTGTATTGCGCATACACTTTTGCACTATAACATGGTTAGCGTAGTCGACTAGTCACGGTAAAGAATTATCATGTATTAATCTTATTTCATGTATGTTATTGACTCGTAATGTATATAGTCATTAATAACAACAGCATGTGTCAGATTGAAGGCCATTATTCGCTTTCTAGTGGTTGATATCAAATTGGAGCCTACCTTGGACGGTTACTACACGTTTAACAAAACGATACGGAATTTAAGTGAAAGAGACAGCGGTGTGTTTACGTGCGTTGCTGTTAATAGAGGTGAGTTCTTCGAAATTGCTTTTAATAAGATTGTTTTATAAAACTATTACAAAAGCGTTTTACAAGGGTGTTTTAAATACACCCAGTATTTGACAATTTTTATGAAGGAGGATCCAAACTTTTAAGAATTACTAAAACTTAAAGCACTGATTATATTTCGGTGTCAAGTAAGATATCGTAAATATCCAACTGCTGCGAGGTCCTCTGATCTTAAACATAATGCTTAAAGCTTATTCCACTCTGCTCTAGTGTAGGTTGGTGGATGTGTCAGAGTTTCGTAAAGAAACATACATGTGTATGGTACACATGTATTTTTTCTCACATATAGTTCTATTTATAATAATCATATGAATTAATCTTGAACACAAACTTCGCAATTAAAAACTGAGTGGGACTTACTTGGATATTTTTATATCCAAGTATATTTACTAAAATGTATATTGCAAACTAAATAAAGGCAGGCAATATACATATAATAAAAACTTATTTTGTAGGTATTACATTAGGGAAAATTATTTAAGCCACGACAATTTTTTTTTTATTTCGCAGCTGGCTCCACAAATGTCTCAACTAATATAACCATACAGTTGGATCCCATAGCACAAATCTTAGGTCCTCACACAATCACCAAAAGTGCACACTCGGACGTACAGTTTGTCTGTCACGTGGAGAACGCCTTAGAAGTTCAGTGGTCGTGTAATAATAACACCGTTAAAAAGTACGACGTTAACGGTAGTTACAATGCAGTGCTGGATATTAAAAATCTAACAGACGACGGTGTCTGGACTTGTGTGGCTCTACGCGATTCCTTGAAGGGTATGTTTTTTATTATTATTTAATCCAATCTCAGTTTATTCAGGTTGACCTTTATAAGCCTTAATTTTATTGTGATAAGGATCGAATTGAACTGTATTTTATCATTGAAGGCAATTTTAAAGACCTCAATAGCTCTTCTCGTGATCTGCCTTTAAATCTTGACTTTTTTGGACAGTTAGTTGTTATCAATATATGTTTGATTTCTTCCTTGTCAAAAATACATTTTAGTTTATTTGAATGGTAATAATCAATTAAATTATAATCTGCAATAAATTTCAGGATCTGATACGATCTCACTCACAGTCCTTATAAAACCTGAAGTGACTATTGAAGGATCGAAAAACATAACAATTTTAAATGGGACCACTTTCCAACTATTTTGCACAGTGGTAGCAAAGCCTGCACCGCGTATTGTGTGGCACATGGAGACTGAGAGATTTTTGCCTAACGTTGTAAGTTATTGTTCCAAAATTAAAGTTACTATCAATACGGAATATTGAATCCCATTTGACTGCTGCCTCCCTATTTGTGAAGATTTGGAGTTTTTACTAACACGCTATTTCAATGGGGCAGTTTTGTTATCCGACACATGCGGGTATCTACTTAATGCCCGCCACCGCCCACCACTTTATTCACCGCCCAAGTTGAGATGAACATAAACATACATAAATAACTACAATTTAAGAAAATTCAGTGGTAAGCCACGATAATGTTATAAATACAGTATTACGACTCGGCCCCGTACTTCAAATAATTATCTAAGCCTCGCGGTACGTAAAAACGCGATAGGGCTGCCCGCCTACAGTATTTTAATTTCATCTACTTACTTGAGTTTCTTTCTGGTTTGGTGTTTAATATTATATATTTTTTTATAAACATGAAATTTGTTCGAACGAAATAGGAAGTTTTTTGATGGTAACCCATCAAAATTAATACAAAATTACCATTACAAAAAAAAAATTCAAATAATAATAATAATATCCTGGGTCATGATTCACACACGGTCATCTGATCCCAAACTAAGTAGAGCTTGTACTATGGAAAGTAGTATATGTAGTATATTAGTTGTCTGGTTTCCAAAGTACAAGATCTGCTTAGCTTGGATCCAATGACCATGGTTGAATAATGTCCCAGGATATTATTATATTATTCCTAACATTTATATATATATTTTCTTAACTAGGTAACGAACCCTGAGCCGAAGGTATATAAAAGTGTCCTTACGCTAGACAGTCAGAGAGAACAAATAAATGGTACATATTTCTGTTTCGGAGAAAACTCGGCAGGTATCAATCAAGACAGTGTTGCCATCAACGTGAGGAGACAAATGACACTTGTCAACGGTTTTACAGGTACTTAAAAACATTCATATTATTTCACATCGATATTTTTAATCGTTTTTACTAAAGTTACTTAAATTACTTCTTAAGTTAATAGTAACATACATTAGATATTTTAGGTCATTTGTTTTTCATGTACGTATAAAACGTGTTCGTATATTCGTTTCGTTGTACGCGTAGTCATTGTAGGTATTAGGCTTTTTTTTGGGTAACTCTACCGATTCCAATTTTAAAATACAGACAAAAAATATTAACAGTAACAGTAAGAGCCTGTGAATGTGCCACTGCTGGGCTAAAGGCCTCCTCTCCTCTTTTTGAGGAGAAGGTTTGGAGCTTATTCCACCACGCTGCTCCAATGCAGGTTGGTGGAATACACATGTGGCGATGTTTTCCTTCACCGTAAAGCACGAGATGAATTATAATCACAAATTAAGCACATGAAAATTCAGTGGTGCTTGCCCGGGTTTGAAGCCACGATCATTGGTTAAGATTCACGCGTTCTTACCACTGGGCCATCTCGGCTCAAATATTAATAACATTTTTTTCAAACACATTTTGTTAGTTCTCTGACTCAAATAATCTGACGTTTGAAATAATTATTTAGATACATCAGTAGAAATCTACTCACAAATCAACTTCACCTGCGACATCGATGCGTACCCTTCCCCCCACATCACGTGGTACCACAACAACACTCGTATCAACACTAACGACAGGATAAGTATATCTGATAACAACACTGTTGTGAGCATACATGAAGTAGACTTTGATGACTTGGGACGATATGTTTGTGAAGCGGTAAACGGCTTTGAAAACATGTCGGTCGTTGGGACCTTGGGAGTGCATGGATTGGGTAAGTTTATTTAATTAGAGCAATTTATTGAAAAGTGTAAATATATTTTCCGTAAAAATATTATAACGGCATCTATGTGGATAAGTCTCACGGTTGATATAAGGCTTTTTAAATCATATTTATTGTTACCTTTTTACCATTAAATACAAAATACAATAATTAAATGAAACTTACCTCATTTTAAATTCAAAGCCTGTTGCATTGTTATATTTATTACTAGTTCTCCGCGGCTTCTCTAGGTATAATTTACGTAATTTTTCTTTTATATATCGATTATTATGTGAAATTATATATTTTAGCAAAACCTCTCATATCAAAAGAACCGATTATGATCGTGACGCAGCAAAGCAAAATGGCAACACTCACATGTAGGTAAGTTTTCTTGTTTTAATATTTTATCACAATCTTTTATATTTGTTTTGTCATCATTCGTTCGTTTTATAATAAAACATAACTTAGCTCATAAAATGTACGTTGTAACGTCTCGGGGAATCCCCCGCATATCGCTGGATCTTTTTTCATATAATAGGAAGGATGGGAAATAGGGCTATCTGATGGTAAATGGTCACCATCACCCATAGACATTGGCGCTATAAGAAATATTTACCTTTCCTTGCATCGTAAAATAACATCTTACTTGCCCAGGCTGGTGACACTCAATGCGCCTCCAACCTGATACCAACCTGATGACCAATAAGATGTTATGTCCCTTGTGCCTGTAGTTACACTGGTTCACTCTCCCGTTTGGAACATAACAATACTAAAATACATATAATTTTTATCTATATCTGTTATTACAGAGTAAATAAACTAATTTTCGTTATTCAATATTACGTTCCATCCACAGAATTGTAAAGGGTAATCCTGAACCGCGAATAACTTGGCAGTATAATAATAATTCAGATTTCTCTTCCTTACCTGATGGTGTATCCATAAAGAATCACAAACTTATAGTAGCAGAAGTAAAGAAATATCACGCTGGAAAGTACCGCTGTATTGCGGAGAATATAATGGGAAGTGATGTTTACGATGTGGAATTGATAGTACAGTGTAAGTTGGCTTTAATTCTATGAATGGAGAATAGCATAGAAATTTTAGTAAAATAAATTATCTGCACTACAGAGCCTAACACAAAATACCTCCTATGGGTAAGTATAAAAATAAAAGTGGGTTATGGGGTAGGACCCTGTGGGACTCTTTTGTTCTCGCTATTTTTTGCAAGATTGTAACCAATATTTTCATTTTAACACAATAATTTTACATTTTGACAATTTTCAGGAAAGTTGGTTAAATTTTTTTAAAGTTCACAACTTAAACGGTGTAAGGCCTCATACGCAACTTTTTTAAATTCGCAATATTTGTCTTTTGGTGATTTGTTCATTTTCTCAGGCTATATAGCAGATTATTAAGATTATAAATTTTGAATCTTTTATAGGCTTTAAAATTAAAATTTCTTAGTGAAATGCTTATTGTGGAGCTATAACTCAAACATTACAAATATAAATATTATGTTGATATGTTGATTTATAATATAACATTATTACAGACCCACCAGAATTCAATGTGTCTCAAGAAAATCACTTGGAAGGTCCCATAGAAGTGAAGTCCGGTGTTGAAGTACAGCTGAGCTGCAACGTGTCTGGAGTTCCACCGCCAATCGTAACTTGGACAAAAGATGAATTACCCGTTACATATTCTAGTAATGTGTGCGTAGTATGTTTCTTATTTACACTTTTATATAAATAATTATTACTACTTCAGAAAGTAATATATGAAAAACAATGTATTCTACGTATGTGCTCATAGGATATATCAAGGCTTGTGTTTATAATCTTAGTTAATCTTGAGAGGGTGACCAATCGTGACGCGAAAAACAATTATCATTCCACAAACAACGTTTGGGAAAATTATGAAACATAAATTCATCGCTATATAACTTCTGGCTATTTAAATATTTCACTTGACAATATGTTTACCATTGTCAAATTGAAAATTGTCATTTCATTTCAGGAAATTTGATTTTCAAATTGGTGAAATAAATTATTATATGTCCTTAAAAATTCAGTGAAGTATTTGTTATATTATCTTTTAAGAACATATATTATGTTTGCAGAATATATTGTTAGCAAATTCAAGAGTTCTTGAAAAGTTTTTTTTTGCAAAATTATCTGTCTATGATCTATGACTATCCCATACGATTTGTATACAAAACTTCGTTTAAGTAAGATATAGCTGTGTATATTTACCCACTCATAAGATATTTTATTGCAAAACAGCAGTACTTGGTATTGTTGTGTTCTGGTTTGAAGGGTGAGTGAGCCAGTGTATTTACAGGCACAAGGAACATAACATATTAGTTCCCAAGGTTGGTGGCGCATTGGCGATGTAAGCGATGATTAACATTTCTTACAATGTCAATGTGGTGACCACTTCCCATCAGGTGGCCCATATGATC
This sequence comes from Nymphalis urticae, assembly GCA_905147175.2. Taxonomy (NCBI): domain Eukaryota; kingdom Metazoa; phylum Arthropoda; class Insecta; order Lepidoptera; family Nymphalidae; genus Nymphalis; species Nymphalis urticae. Next base: position 8,439,998 of record LR990004.1, on the reverse strand, counting down.
GTCCACCTTCCTATTCTATATAAAATATATAAAAATGTAAACTCTAGCTAACTGTACTGATATTTTTCTATAACTGCTTAGTTTGTAAGGCTATTATAAAATTTAAATATAAAAGCGGACTTAGAATAGACCCTTGATGAACACCTATATACAGATATAAACAATTACTATGTTGGAAAGTACATGTTTTGGTAGATTTATAATTAATATTTAGTATTGAATTTTACTTATTAGTTATAACAATTGTATATAATATATTCCAGATATTTGAATAACGACAGTGTTTTAGTGATAGCGAACGCGACGACGTATGATTCCGGCGTGTACAGATGTAACGCTAGCAGCGGCTTGGGCTTCGTCACCAAGGACTTTAATATCACTGTCTATAGTAAGTTTCATTTTTTTACTTTTTCTGAGTTTGGAAATGTTTGAGTCTTTTATATTTTAAATTTGGATAAAATGTTTTCTTTATCTCAATTTAGTTTTTTTATTAAATAGAGTGTATTTTTATGAGTTTTGGAAAACATTTTTTTATATCGGCTGGTTTCATATTAGTTGTTGGTTTTTCAAAAATAGATATATAAATAAAATATATAACTATCTTTTTTACTATCGTTATTGTTTTTTGAGCAATATACTCTAGTTTTTACTTAGTAATATATCTCAGTTCAACTGTATATAGAAAAACATATGCTCCTTTACGTAACGTGTGCGTTAAGCTAAGAATAATAGATATTAATATTATTAAGTATACGGGATATCGGTCGTCAGTATACGGTTTCAAGCAAGGTCGTGCTCGGAGGTTGGAAATTCCACCGTTTCCGAGCGTCTCCCTCGTAATACAGTTGAGCGAGGTGATATAGCCAAGGGGCCGTCGGGTACACGGTCCGCATGTAGTGCCCCCAGAGATCGCGGCGCCCGCGGAGACGGCGCTGGCGGTGCGCGAGGGCGCGCTGGTGGAGCTGCGCTGCGCCGCGCGCGGGGCGCCGCCGCCCGCCCTGCGCTGGAGCCGCGCGCCGCGCCCGCTGCGCCCGCCCCACCCGCGCGACGCGCCCCACGCGCTGCGGTCAGTGCGCGACGCTAATTAATCACCAGGAACACAAGGAACACTTATTAAAAAAATATTAAATACGTAACAGCCTGTTAATGTCCTACTGCTGGGCTAAGGCCTCCTCTCCCATTTTGAGGAGAGCATTTGGAGCTTATTCCACCACGCTGCTCCAATGCGGGTTGGTGGAATACACATGTGGCAGAATATGAGTGACATTAGACACATGCAGGTTTCCTCACGATGAAAATTCAGTGGTGCTTGCCCGGGTTTGAACGATCAAACGCCCACGATCATCGGTTAAAGTTCGCGCGTTCTCACCACTGGGCCATGTCAGCTGTAAATTAAATAATCGTGGGATATTCTTAAATAGATCTGTGTGACTATGTTGTGTATTTGCTGATCTTTGATGACAGAAACATAACACGTAGATTGTTGCTCGACGATAGATTGATAGATCCTAGTCCAGACTATTCTCCTACACTAACATAACCACAAGTAGTTAACGAGTACGATAATCCAGTAACCACGGGAAACGTAGCAGATTTAGTTTGTGTATTTTAGTTCCAAGAAAAATTGAACCCCGACAAATGCCTTTAGTCAAAATAAAAACATCCAACGACAAAACGTTACATGTTGCTCTAATGTTTTATATTTTTTTGTATATAAAATGAAATTCGCAGATTCGTAGCAAACGTAACTGACTTCGGCGAATACACGTGTATCGCGAGCAATCAGTACGGAACCGCGACCCTCAACTACACGCTCTATGTTTGGGGTAAATATTGATAGTTGACTTGTAAGAAACATGCAATGACTTTAGTAATCCTAACTAATATTATAAATTCGAATTTGTTTGTTATTACGTTTTTACGTCTTAACTATTCGACATACATATATTAAAAATTTCTTGATCATCATTAAAAATTGGTTAGGGTTACCCTCTAATGCAGGCAAAGCCACGGACTGGTAACTACTTTTATAATCTGCGATTTTTTTATTCATTCCATGATATTCTAGGAAATAAAAATTGAAGTAATTATTAAGTTTAGTATTGAAAACAATAACAATTGTTGTTCATTAGTTCCACCACATATAAAACCGCCGGTGGACGTATTCGAAGAGGCTCAAATCGGATCGGACTTGCATATAGAATGTGACGCAGTCGGGTTCCCGCTACCAGTGATCACGTGGGAGTTTCAAGAAGAGATATTAGTTGATAATACGACGGATATAAGGTACCTTATATTCAGTTCTTCCTAAGATAATTAGACTATGTAAAGTTAACTTATGTATGCCGAGTTGTTCTAGAGGGAATGTCTATGAGACTGAATGGCTATCGAAATTCTACAACTATGTAGAGAAGTACTCCGGCTTGAAAGGTGAATGAGACAGTGCTACTCTATAGGCACGAGGCACATATCATCTGAGCTCCCAAGGTTGATGGGACATTTACGTTGTACGATACGATTTCCCTTAACGGCAATGTCTGTGGGTGATGGTAACCACTTATTTAGTCGCCCATTTGTCTGTCCACCTACAAATTATAAATTCTAGCTTAGATTCGTTTTTATAAGTTTGAAGTGAATTGTCTTGTTTAATGTTAAATTATTTATTTCGCTTGAGGCTCATTGACGCCTGATCCGCGACCGTGTTTATATTATAACTTAATATTTCTAGTCCGGGGAAAATTAGTGCATCAGTACACATGTCCTTATGAATCATTTTACGTTTTAGTTTTGATGAATTTGGAAACCTTTATTTGAAGAACTTCAGCTTGAAACACGAAGGCCTGTACGTTTGCATTGTTGAAAATGTAGCCGGAATCGCTAAGAAGAATTATTTCGTCACTGTCATTGGTATGAAGTATTAAATATTTTTGTCACTTGAACAGTCATCATATGGAATACGAAGATTGTTTATATTATTTAAAAACTTGTGTTGATTTATTTACTCCAAAAAAATTGTTGCAATTGAATTGCCTACTAAACTAACGTTGATGCCAACTAAAATTACAATTACAGAGAAGCCAAAAATCCTCGTCGATAACTATACGGGGCCCTACGTTGCTTCAGTCTTAGATGTTGCCTTGACCATCTCGTGTCGCGCTGCAGGGAAACCTCGCCCTTACGTCGCTTGGATTAAGGACGGATATTATCTTGACAAAGGTGAGATGATCATTTGTATGTCATAAGCATTAAATGTTTTACTGTTTTCTAGTTGTTATCTTTAGACTCATCATATGCTAGAAAACATAATACAAATGAATGTTTCCATATATAGCCCATTTTAACCACAAGAGGAATGTTTTAATATATAATTTACCAGGTAACTAAACTTTTGTTCCAATTATTATATCAGACAGCCGATACGACACAGACGTCGACGGCACGCTCACCATCAAAAGTCCCTCTGAAGACCTTAGCGGGAAGTATACGTGCGTGGCCTCTAACAGTGCTGGAAACGATACTAAAGATGTGGCCGTTGAAATATATTGTGAGTTATTTGATGCTACGTTAATATATGAGAGTAAATGATTCGATTATTTTTACAATAATTTGCAAAAAAAAATAACAGGCACAAGGGACATAAAATCTTAGTTCCCATAACATTTCTTACAGAGCCAATATCTAAGGGCGTTGATGACCACTTACCATCACTAAAAAAGTTCTTTAACAATGAAACCCAATAACATTACTGACCCGACCTGGACCTTGAACCCAGGACCTCGGCATCTGCTTTATCTAGCCACTAGACCAACGAGGCAGACCAATGACCATTATATTAACTGTATTAATTTTTATACCAATATATAAGTACTTCACCGTTGTTATTTATAACTTTTTATTCATTATTGCATATGTACTCTTATACAAAGTACTACTATGATACTTTCCAGCTTTGCCTACAGTGATGCAGGATGAGAGCGCTGTCAGCACTGTAACAGCGCTGGAAGGAAGCGCAGTAGAGCTAAACTGTCCAGTAAAGCACGGCCATACTGTAAAATGGTATAAGGTTAACGCATATACACTATATTATATTTTAAAACCATTTTTGTCTGTAAAGTATTATCCTCAGCTGTACTACGGGCACAATTAAACATTATAAATGGTCTATATCCTCAAATGGCTTCTTTTGATTCAGAATAACAATGATTTTTTTCGATTAATCACTTTGTAAATAAGATATAGTTATAGATAAGTTGGTGATATATATGTTGTAAAAATACGATTTCTAAATAATTTATCAATAGGAAAAAATCACAAACTTACCTCCAAATAAAAAAAATATACTTATTATTCAATTAATACTTTATATAATTTAAAATTGTATATAAATTAAATTTGAATTTAGCCGTTTAGTTCCCGGCAAAATAAGAATAGGGCTAATCCATCTCCTCCAATGGATGTCGTAGAAGGTGACTAAGGGAACATGACCTTGTGCACACTCCACCAAGCACCTTAAGGTATCCGCATGGTGGCGGGGAAATCACCAACAACAGCATTCCCAAGGAGGGTTGGCGTCAGGCAGGCGGCTGGCTATAAAACACTAGCCAAAACCTTACAACAACATGGATTTGATTGCAAAGGACAGTGATAGGGTTAGGGCGTACCCTCGAGGCGACGTGCAGTGTCAGCACCCGGTCACTGTGCGAAATGGAAAAGGGTTGTTGCATCAGGGACGGGTGCAACGTAAGAAGCGAGTCCGGGAAGTAAGATTGAGGATAGCAAGTTGGAATGTAGGAACGAAGTAGCAGATATCATGAAAAGAAGAAGAATAAATGTGGCTTGTTTACAAGAAACTAGGTGGAAGGGAACAAAAGCTAGAGAAATTGGTAAAGACTATAAGTTTTTCTACTGTGGAAGCGATAGCAAAAGGAATGGAGTGGGAATAGTTCTGGACAGAGAATTAAAAGAATATGTAGTTGAAGTTAAACGAGTGAATGACAGATGTATGTTAGTTAGGGTAATAAAAGACGATTTGGTATTAAATATTGTAAGTATGCATGCACCCCAAGCAGGGTGTGATGACAGAGTAAAAGACAAATTCTGGGAGGATTTCGATACAATTATGACGGGCATACCAAGAGACGAAGAGTTGTATATAGGCGGTGACTTTATTGGACATGTAGAAAGAAAGAACGAAAGTTATGAAAGAGTGCCTGGAGGTTGGGACCATGGAAATCGTAATCACCAAGGAGAGGTGTCGCTACAAGCAGCATCCGCTTTCGACTTGGCAATAGTTAACACTTACTTTGGAAATAAAAATCCTAAGTAAACAACAAAAAAGGAGACTAAACAATCCATCCAAAATTAAATGGCACCTCCTTGAGGAAGATGAGAATGCAAGGGAATTTAGAAAGAGATTTGTCGACAAAATGTTACAAATGAAGGATATGGAAGCTAACAAAGTTAATGAATGTTGGAGTGAAATGGCAGTATGTATAAGAAATGCAGCGAAGGATATATTTGGAGAAACGAAAGGGAAAGAAAAAATAGATAAGGATAAGGTGGTGGAATGAAGAAGTATAAAAAGTTTTAAAAGATAAGAAGGATGCTTTTAAGTAATGGAAAAATGTCGATGATGGTGAAAGGTTAAAGTACAATGAGTGCAAGAAGAAGGCTAAACAGGCGGTTGCGATAGCTATTGCTGAGGTACAAAACTCACTCTATCGAGCACTGGACACACCTCAAGGACAAAAACAACTGTACCGATTAGCTAAAGCAAGACAAAGGAGTGAAAAGGATATTATGCATGTAAAATGTATAAAAGATGAAAGAGGAAGAGTATTGACGAATGATAAGGATATTAAAAATCGTTGGAAGGATTATTTTGAGAAATTGATGAACGAAGAGAATGATTGGAGCGAGCGATGTAGTATGCGGTCCAACTAATAGTGGCTTAGTGCAAGAATTTAGTGTAGATGAAGTGAAAAAGGCTGTACAAGATATGAAGAATAGGAAAGCTGTAGGACCTGACGGTATACCTGTAGAAGTTTGGAAGTTTCTGAATGTGGATGGACGGAAGTGGCTAACTTTATTCTTTAATAAGTTGCTGTAAGAAGAGGCCGTCCCGGATGAATGGTGTAACAGTTCACTGGTACCTACCTATAAAGACAAGGGCGATGTGCAGGATTGTAGCAACTATCGATGTATAAAGCTTTTGCCACATAGCATGAAAATTTGTGAGAAAGTGATAGCGATACGAATAAGAGAAGAGAGTGAGATGACTCAGAACCAGTTTGGGTTTATGCCTGTACGAGGTACAACGGACGCCATATTTGCATTACGCCAACTGTGTGAAAAGTACAGACGTGTACATAAAAACTTACACATAGTTTTCGTTGATCTCGAAAAGGCGTACGATCGAATACCTTGGGAGGTTCTGTGGTGGGCTTTGAAAGAAAAAAGAGCGCCTGCAAAGTACCTGCAGCTTATCCGTACCATGTATAGCCGTGCTAGTACACGCATCCGGTCGGAAGTCGGTGTTTATGAGGCGTTTGAGGTGGCTGTGTCTGTAGGGCCTGTCGTGATTTATGGTTCTGAATGTTGGGCAACAAAAGAAGAGTATGTTAAAGAAATACATGTGGCAGAGATACGAATGTTAAGATTGATGGGTGGTGTAGCTAGAGTGGACAAGATTAGAAACTAGATATCAGAGAAAGTCTGAGAGTAGCACCAATAGTTTAAGAGTATTAGATTAGCTTGGTATGGGCATGTGATAAGGAGGGATGAAAGGCACGTTACCAAAAGGGTGATGAGTATGAATGTTGATGGATATAGGGGACGGGAAGGGGCCGGTGTCCGAAGAAAATATGGATGGATTGCGTAAGAAAGGATATGTGTATGAAAGGTGTAAGTGCTGATATGACGAGTGTCAGAGAGAAGTGGAAGGAAAAAACAAGTTGTGCCGACCCCACGTAGGGCAGGATCAGGGCAGGAAGAAGAAGATATAAATTAAATTTGTAAGATTATGGGTACTGTGGTATACATTTTGAAAGGGTTTTAATTCGTTGTTAAAAATTACTCAACTGGAAAATATACGTGTACCCTCAATTCTTCATGCAGCCCGACCTGCGTCGTTGAACCAATTCATTAACGACCCGGGCTTCGAACAGGGAAGTCGTGTCGCTTGCGCAAATGTCCATTTTTACGTGAACGTATGAGGTATATGAATCGAATATGAGCGCGATATAATAAAAAGCAGACAGCGTGCATGAGAGAGAGAGAGTTGATGTGCGGCGGTCAGGTGGGGGCACAATTTCAATTCGAGCTAGGGTAGTATAGATTCTAAGAAAAAGGATAATAGGTATGTAGAATATAAATTAAAAAAGAATACAAACGTCGTATACAATTACGCAAGTAAAAGTTATATTCAAACACTGTTTAATTATAACTAGTATTTACTTTTTTAGCAACACAATAACCCCTGTTTTATTTTTTAATTGATCTCGTGAATCAAAACTGGACCATAAACTGAAAAAAAAACATATTGTATTGGCGATTTGAAAAATTTTTGCAAATACCTTCAATACTTTACTCACAAAACTATTACGTAACTCACATCAACTTCACAATGAGTGCAGTTTGCGATAGATTCGGTTCCGTGCTCGTAGGACGCAGAACTGATATCCGCCGGCGGGCTGAAGTTCGCGAACGTGTCCCGCGCGCACGACGCGCAGTACGCGTGCGTGTCGGCCAACGCGGTGGGCTCGGCGGTAGCGCACGTGCGCCTGCGCGTGCAGTGGCCGCCCGCCGCGCCGCCCGCCGCGCCGCCCGCCGCGCGCGCTCTCGCCGGCGCCGACCACTACTTCCGCTGTCCGACCGACGCCCAACCTCGTGCTCAGGTCCGTTACCCAGTACCGTTTTGCCATGTAACTTTGAGATTCTAAAGTAGCTGTAGTCAATATTCCGACCAAATAACTGTCCTTGTGGTTCGATTATGTTCGACGAACGATGACGCGTTCGTTTGTTTGCGACGTTGCATCCTATTTGCTCCATAAAGATGAAGTGGTTTCAACAGCATTCGCATCGCTGATAGATAATATTAGGAATATACACAAAAAATAGTACGGTATCCTAAATAGTCTGCGAATGATGATTGCGATATGATGCTATTAAATAATAGTCCTTAATATTCTGGAAAACTTAACATGCGTCTCTCGTCATGCAGCGAGTGTGTTTTAGTTCTACGCTAGCTAAACCAAGACCGGAGTTTCATACTCCGGTCTTGGTTTAGCTAGCGTAGAACTAGTAGAGATCTAATCAATTCTACAGTGCAACTTACAGTAACATGACGTAAACTATCGTTAAAAATACGCACAGTTTGATAACAACTCTAATGTTTTGTGTTGTCGAGTTCCCAAAACGATTTTAACTTATTGCCACCAGATGAAATGGTTGTTCAATTCGAAGCCCATTTTCGGCGAAGACAAGGATGTATTGAAGCTATTAAATGTTCAGCTGCGTCACAGCGGAGAGTACGAATGCGTCGCGAGAAACGAACACGGCACCATCCGTAGACGATTCAGCTTTGAAGTGTTGAGTAAGTCAATGGTACGAAACTTGTGGTAGAGATCAAGTTATAGTGTTCCACGAACTAATAGTCCAAAATATGTCCAAAAATAGTTCTTATATGTCAATAACAACTTATGAATGTTACGCATGTTTCCTTAGTGCATGTTTATTCAAATTCTGTTCTCGATGAAACATAGATACATCAGTGGTTGTATGTTAATAAAATAACTTTTTCAGAGCGACCATTCATATCAGAGTTTGACCTGCTTGAAGTTGAACTAAAATCCGGAGTCAATGCTAGTCTCGAAGGCATCGCTAAAGGATCTCCAAAACCAACCATATCTTGGACTTTTAAGTAAGTCTCTTTGACATTCATAGAGCTTCTAGCTAATAGATAAAGCGGTAAAATGATATTTGTTAAAATTGCTCTTAAGCCTAAAGGTCGTTAAAGCTATTATAAGTTCGGTGTAAAGGTCTTCTTTCACGTAACATTTTGTCTTCAAATATATTCTTTTACTGTATTGTATTCTTGAAAAAAGGTGAAATATATTCCAAGTCTCATTTTATAGTTATTTCAGCAACTATTTATCTTGTACAGCGCAGCTTCCCTAGTTTAGTAATTATTTTGATATTATGCGAATAAGAGCATAACCTTACCAAACCATCAAGAACATAACATTTTAACGCATACTGCCTATCTTTGTAATGATTTCCTTATTAACAGCAATACAAATTGGATTATTGAAAACTCTACACTGATAACTAGCAACGTTACACAACTGTCTGAAGGTGTATTCCGCTGCGATGCGACGAACGAGGCGGGCGTCGCCCACCTCGTGTACCGTGTTGTTGTTATTTCGGGTGCGACTGTTGATAGTGTTGTGTTGTATGTAAACGGAGAAGGTAGTCGTGTGGAGAACATCGTAGAGATTAGCGTAAGTTGTTTAAAATATTGCTTTTAACATAATAGCTACACCCAACATTAAAATTATAATAAAGTAAGGACGATGAAAGATCCGTTATCATCTTACATTATTGACACATTATCATCTATTTGAGGTTATATAAGAAAAGTCATTCTAGTTTAGTGGTTGTAGGAGCTTTGATAAAAATGTGTATTGCTGGCTGCAGAGCATTGCTGGAAATTATACCAACGATGGTATGATTTCTTGCCTAGAATCATCTTGAAATGCAAAATATTTCTGTTTCTATTTTGATCAGAGCCATGCCCATTTGAGAGTATTTTCTGCAATACGAAATTCAGTAAATCGCATTTAAATGTATGAAATAATGAAAAAATATTTTAAGGTAATGTTAAAAAAGTTAACAATCGTTAACTTCAAAACCTAAACAAAACTGTATATATATCTTCATCATTTGAAGAATGCTATGAAATCACAATTATAAAGCATAATTGTAATTTCATAGTATCTTTTGTACACAACTCGCTTGTCATCATCAAAAATCAATTTCCGCCATTACCGAAGGGTAAAAAAGAAAGCGAAGCCAACATTCCGAAATTCGAACTTGACAGAAAAAAAGAAAAGGATGTACAAAAAAACATATAAAACAAATGTTTTAGCTCGACACTAAAGTTAGAATCGCATGCAAAGCAGCTGGCAGTCCAGCGCCAATAATTCAGTGGATAAGGCACGGCAATACTATTAGCCAAAACAGTGAGGGTATCGACTACGCTGATTTGGAGCTTGAACAAGTTTCCACTTCCGACAACGGGGAATATTCCTGCATCGCGTCTAATCAAGGAGGTATTCAAGAAAAGAAGATAAAAGTCAATGTTTTAGGTATGTATGAAATAATATTTATCAGTTAAATTTCATTTGAAATAATTAGAAACCAGAATTTAACAAGAGTTGTCATATATTCAAAATATTTCACAAAATTATAACGTGTCTTCTAAAATATGACATATATTTTATAGAAAATCATTTTAGACATCCAAATATTTTTCAGAACCACCGAGAATTTTTCAGACACTATTCCAGAACGCAAATCATTCCAAAAATGAAATAGAATTAGAAGTTATTTTAGGTCAAGCATTTTATATGCACTGTCATCCTTATGGAAATCCTTTGCCAGTGATATACTGGTTTAAAGATGGCCTGCCTTTGAGGTTCTATGACGATACCATGGTGTCTACTGATTTTGCTGAAATAGTTATCTCTAAACGTGCAAGTCAAGAACAAGCAGGAAATTACACTTGTGTTGCTAGAAATAAAGTTGGAGAGGCCAGTGTAGTGTATTTGGTTGATATTTTAGGTAAGTCATCATACAATCCGATGTTACCATCTTTATGTTGGTTCAGAGTTTCATAAATGAATTATAAGTACTAAATATATGTAGCGGCGCAAAACTCAACAAATACTTGTTTTTCTTATTTAAACGAACCAATTATGAGCAATCGTGAAGAAGTTGACAATTGTGACGTCAGCAACGCTGACTTTTTTTTAGAAACTACGGAGGTTTGTCCTTCGTCATATATTATTGATGAAACGGAAAGTCATATATTCATAAAAACCTTATAAATTTTTAGTTCCACCCCCAATACCAAAAGACAATATAAAACAAGCAAGCGTTTTCATAAATACAACATTAAACTTGACGTGTCCCGCGGAAGGACGACCGAGACCTTACGTGATGTGGGTGAAACATCCATTCATAGAGATAGCGGAATCACAAAGAGTTCAGCTACAGGATGACAATTACACCTTGGTAAGAATCCTACGCCGATGTTAATGTTAAAATCGCAAAAATTCTAACATGGTAGATTTCTGCTACCAAATTCATAGTTATTTGAAGAATGTAATTGAATTGATTATATCCTCTTTCTTTCAAATTTTGTTTTTATTATAGATAGTAAAAGACACCGAAGTTTCAGACAGTGGTAAGTATTCATGCATAATGACAAATAAAGTTGGTACAACAGAACTCATATACGACGTGGTTATACAAAAGCCACCAACGATTGTCGGTAATGAAGAAAACAAGACCGTTGAAGAGCATGTGGTGGACTTAAGGAAGAGCATTGTATTGAAGTGCGAAGCAGATGGAAATCCTCTACCTAAGATAACTTGGTATAAGGTGATTATGTTAAAGAGCCTCTCGAGGTCGATGTACTTCGATCTAAATTGGTGCTTTTAATAAATGATAATTTGATATTAAATAATGATCTAAAAAAAAGTATGTTTCGTATCTTAAATCGTTATCGGTTGAGGTGAAAGTATTAAGGTGCAGTGACTAATATCAACTATTACATTTTAACACACTCGTCTTAGAGTTCAAACGGTATGTGCAATTAAATCAGGACGTTCAGAGGCTAAGTGAGCGTCAGCCCAACGTGCAGCACGTGCAAGGCAGCAGCCTGCTGGCGCTGTGGAGCGCGCGCGCAGCCGACGCGGGGCCCTACGTGTGCGTGGCGGAGAGCAGCGCCGGCGCCGCGCACCGCCGGCACTACCTGCGAGTGAGAGGTACGCGCGTGTGTGTAGTGGCGCGGCCGACGCGGGGCCCTACGTGTGCGTGGTGGAGAGCAGCGCCGGCGCCGCGCACCGCCGGCACTACCTGCGAGTGAGAGGTACGCGCGTGTGTGTAGTGGCGCAGCCGACGCGGGGCCCTACGTGTGCGTGGCGGAGAGCAGCGCCGGCGCCGCGCACCGCCGGCACTACCTGCGAGTGAGAGGTACGCGCGTGTGTGTAGTGGCGCAGCCGACGCGGGGCCCTACGTGTGCGTGGCGGAGAGCAGCGCCGGCGCCGCGCACCGCCGGCACTACCTGCGAGTGAGAGGTACGCGCGTGTGTGTAGTGGCGCAGCCGACGCGGGGCCCTACGTGTGCGTGGCGGAGAGCAGCGCCGGCGCCGCGCACCGCCGGCACTACCTGCGAGTGAGAGGTACGCGCGTGTGTGTAGTGGCGCAGCCGACGCGGGGCCCTACGTGTGCGTGGCGGAGAGCAGCGCCGGCGCCGCGCACCGCCGGCACTACCTGCGAGTGAGAGGTACGCGCGTGTGTGTAGTGGCGCGGCCGACGCGGGGCCCTACGTGTGCGTGGTGGAGAGCAGCGCCGGCGCCGCGCACCGCCGGCACTACCTGCGAGTGAGAGGTACGCGCGTGTGTGTAGTGGCGCAGCCGACGCGGGGCCCTACGTGTGCGTGGCGGAGAGCAGCGCCGGCGCCGCGCACCGCCGGCACTACCTGCGAGTGAGAGGTACGCGCGTGTGTGTAGTGGCGCAGCCGACGCGGGGCCCTACGTGTGCGTGGCGGAGAGCCTAACACTTTACTTGGTGGTAGGGCTTTATGCAAGCCCATCTAGATAGGTACCACCCACTCATCACATATTCTACACACGACAATATTTTAGATAGCATGTATTATTTATTTTTTATTTATTTATGTTTAGTTTGATTCTATATGTACTATTTCATTGCCAATAGTCCCAGGGAAATGGAGTTCGTGGTCTCAATGGAGTTACTGCAACGTGACATGTGGGCTCGGCTATCAGAACCGTGCTCGTCGATGTCAGTACATCGATGATGAAAACAACATTATCGGTGAGTTTTGAATTAAAAACAGAACCAATATAGATGTTAAACCTTCATTGCGGTATATAATCTCCTTTTCTCCAAGAAATTCCTCTTGGGATGGAGAATAGACAGGAAGAGTAACACGATGTAATGGTATTCAAGGAAATGACTGCTAAAATCTCAAAACATTTTATTAGTTTCGGTCTTACTGCTATTTAAGCCAACATTTATTATTTTATCAGAACATTTTTCTGAATTTTTTCAATAATTCTCTAAATTTCTGGCTCATATTTATCGAAATTATGTCATAAAGAAATAGTATGATGCCCGCACGAAGGTGTCTTTTCCTTACCCTAGTAACAAGAACGCCGCAACACTGACCTAAATTGAGGTCAATATTTGCATGTTTTTCAAATCATAATATAAATTTAATATATAATGTCTTGAAATAAAGGAATAAAAAATGTTTATAAAAATATCTGTCTAGATAAAATCAGCCAACCAGATAAAATTATTTTGGACGAATCAGCGTGTAAGGGTTCTACCAATGATAGGAGAAAATGCCACATGCCGTCTTGTGAGGTATGTACCTCGTAAATTAATCTTAAACCACAAAACATATGGCTTTACATTTGAGCTATAGTTTTATTTCTTCATATTTTGGTTATTTTAGGAAGAGGAAACACCAGCACGTTGGTCTAACTGGTCCAGGTGGAGTACGTGTTCCGCCAGCTGCGGCGTAGGCACTCAGACGCGGACACGCCGCTGTAGGGGTGAGGAGCCTTGCATCGGAGATAACGTTCAGGTACGTATTTATACGCTTCAATATTTACAGATTTTTTTTAATGTATAGGCTAGCGCTTGACTGTTATCACACCTGATGGAAAGTGAGGTACAGTCTAAGGTGGAGCGCGCTTGCCTATAAGATGCCTATTCATATTATTACATCGTTAGCTTGCTTTTTTTTATATATATATTTCCCGGGAGGGCAAATGACTCTACTCCACCTGATGGTAAGTGGTAGTAGAGTTCAAACGCGACGACGGCCAGTACAGTCAGGAAGAAGGTTCTGCACTAGTCGCCTTCGCCTTGCCGGCCCGCAAGATGCCTCTTCACGCCTCGTTTGAAGGAACCCGGGTTGTAAGAGGAGGGGAACACGTGAGCTGGTAAGGAATTCCATTTTTTGGAAGTGCGACAAAGAAAGGAGTTGCCAAATTTCTTTGTACGCGATGGAATTGATGCCACAGTTAGGCGGTGACATCGAGAGTCAGCACGCGTAGACTTGTGAAGGAAGGGGGAAGCAGGAATTAGGGAGAATAATTCCTCGGAACACTCGCCGTGATACAGTCGATAGAAAGCGCTCAGCGCTGCTATCTCTGGACGCAATTGTAAAGGCTTGAGGGTGTAAGTGACCTTTACGTCGTCAATAATGCGGACCATACGTCGCTGCAACCGATCCATGGCCTCAAGTAGGTACTTAGCAGAGCCATCCCAAAGGTGCGAGCAATATTCAACGCAAGACCGTACACTGTGTTTTGTACAGCAGGCACAGTTGTTGTGGCGTGAAAAAACGCCGCACCTTGTTCAGAACTCCGAATTTTCGTGAAGCTGTGTTTATGACAGCCTCGATGTAATCCCTTGGATTAAGGTCGCAGCGAACGTCCATCCCCAGCATGGCGATTTTGCTTTGTATCACCACCGGAGTGCCACAGAGGGAGGGAAGAGGGGAAAATGGTGACTTTTTCGCTGTGAGAGCGCATACCTGTGTTTTCTTGGCATTAAACTCAACAAGATTGTCAGAGCCCCATTTAGCGATGAGCTCTAAACGTCCTATTGAGTTCAATGACAAGATGCTCCCGCCTCTCCTCAATTTCCGCTCGCCCAGCCACTGCGCGTCCGTGGTATCCACCATGCACTATACTATCGTCTGCATAGCAATGAATGCCGAGAGAGAGCATATCATTGATATGCAAAAGAAAGAGTGTGGGAGATAGCACAAATCCCTGGGGCACACCAGCATTCACTACATGGAACTGAGAAGCGCAACCATCAACACGAAGGCTGCGCTTGTGTAGGAAGCTGGCAATCCAGGTGCAAAGCTGAGCAGGCAGACCATATGCCGGCAGCTTGGAGAGAAGACTTCTGTGCCAGACCCTGTCGAAAGCCTTGGAGATATCGAGGCTGATAGCCAACGATTCCCCACGCTTGTCGATAGCTTCACCCCAGAGGTGTGTTACGTACGCTAGAAGATCACCTGTAGACCGTTTTGGTCGAAATCCGTACTGACGATCATTAATTAGACAGTGATCCTCTAGGTAATGGATCAGTTGGTTGTTTAAAATCCGTTCCATCACCTTACAAAGTACTGAGGTGATAGCTATTGGCCGATAATTTGCCGGGTCAGACCAATCCCCTTTTTGGGAACCGCTTGCACATTAGTTCCTCTCCAAACCTCCGGCACACATCCTGAAGAAAGAGAAAGTTGGAACAGGCGCGTTAACACGGGAGACAGCTCCGCCGCGCACTTCTTCAGCACTATGGCTGGTATTCCATCGGGACCGCTAGCTTTCCGTACATCAAGTGATTGCAGCTCCGCACGCAAGTCACGTTGCCTGATTTTGATGTCAGGCATCGTATGGCCACATGAAGGTATTATTGGTGGCAGCGCACTACAATCATCGATGACGGAGTTATCGGCAAAGAGTTTAGCCAGGAGATCAGCTTTTTCTTGCGGACTGTGAGCTAGCGATCCGTCCGGATTTCTGAGCGGTGGCAGCGAAGGTTGGCAGAAATTGTTTTGCACAGACTTGGTCAGACGACAGAAGCTACGGGAGCCCCTAGGATGTGAAATAAGGTCATGACCAATCTGTACAATGCGCTGTGCATCCGCTCTCATGTAAGCCTTCCTACAGGACTTGGAGTTTTTATTGTAGTTTGCTTTCAGTGAGTCAATGTTAGATGCCCCGCTAATGCAGCCATTGATCCACTCGCGATATGCCGCCTGCTTAGATGATACAGCGTCGGCACATTCACGAGTGAACCAACGGTTACGCGCACCCTTATTGATGAGATCTGAGCTAGGAATGTAGTATTCCATTCCCAACATGATCTCGCCAGCAACAGCAGCGGCACAAGCTATCGGGTCATTCCCACTGAAGCAACGTTCCTTCCAAGGGACTGACGCATAGTAATCGCGTATACCGTCCCACTCTGCCGAATTGTTGTGCCAAACGCGACGTTTGCATACCGCTGTTGGCGGCAGCTTGGCCTGTGGCACTTAAGTAGATACAAGGCTGTGATCCGAAGAACCAAGTGGAGCTTGAACCACAACCTGATATTCCACCGAGTGAGAAGTCAGCAGAAGGTCCAGTAGAGAAGGCGCTTGCCCATCAATGTCTGGGATCCTGGTGGGCTGATCAACCAGTTGGGTCAAGTCATGTGTGAGAGCAAAAGCATGAGCAGTCCTTCCAGCATGGTCAGTTTTGAGGGATTTCAACCATGATTCATGGTGAGCATTAAAATCTCCCAAAAACACCTATTCCGCGTTAGGAAACTGCTCTTGCGCAGCATCTGCCACCCGACTAAGATGGTCAAATAATCGGCTTGTCTCCAAGTCACCATTGTGGGATCTGTAGAGGCACACGTAGACCCGACTTTGACGAACCAGATCCACACGTACCACCAACAAGGAGAAGGAGGGGTCCTCCAAGCAGTCGGTGACAGCAAACATCCGTCCTGACGAACAAGCATACTCCGGCTTTAACTTTGAAGGATTCTTCAAGCATGTAGCCGGGATAATTAAGGTAGCTTTTATCGGCAGGACGGAGTATTTGTGTCTCCGTGAGAAACAACATTGCTGGCCGTGCTGTCTCGAGATGGTGGTGGACAGCGTTGAGGTTAGCGTGGAGTCCACGGATGTTAGTGAACTCGACCTCAAACAGCGTGGGTATGGTGGGGGTGTGCACCGCTGTACGACCGTTATTCCTGCTTTGATGTGCTACCATATGGGAAAAAATAATGGAAAAGAGACGTGAAGCGAGCGACGTATTGCCACGATAGGGGTGGGATAACTGTGACCGCTGAAACTACACTGACCCGCCGGATGGAAGGGCCCCCGAACCCCCCCGGAAGCGGCCGCCGGGACCCCACCTTCCGGTCACCAACCGGCACGACGGTCCACCCCGAGATTATGCCTGGCCTGGTGGGGCAGCCTCGCGTGCTGGTTAGGCACGCTCGGGCCCCTGTACTATGCCACGGGCGGCCAGCGGAATAGCCGTTTCTGCCAGGCGGATGTTTATCATCCTACCACCAGATGAGCAGATGGTCGCTCAGATATCCCTTAGTCGCCTCTTACGACACCCATGGGAAAGAGAGGGGCAGTGAAATGTATTCTTTCTCCGTCACTGCACGGGTAAGTCCTACTTTTCACTTTTTGCTGCTTTTAGCTACTTTTCTAAGATCTGTGTAAAATTTTACCTTTTTACCCTTCGATTCTGTTGGGGAATTGTATAGGTTATGTCATCGAGTTATTATTATGCGCATGCAAAGAAATCAATATTTACTTAATCAGATCAGGAAGTGTCCCAGTTTACCGTCGTGCCGCGTCAACCGAGAAAAAATTACCGACATCCACAGCAGTCGAGAAGATATTGAAGAAATTGTGAGTGTTATCTTGTTTAAAATATTCAGTAATTTGAAATTTCCTTTAATAACGTTGTACAAGTGTTTCCTTTATATTTTTTTGTGTCAACATAGAATCCAGATTATATGCCTGAAGCGACATTTGAAATGGATCCAGATCCTATACCGCAACCCGAAGGATATGATGATTTCTACATTCCTCCTGGTAACAAACATTTTCAATCATTATTTTATTTCTTTTAGGAAGACAGACGCGAATACCATCGGTAATGTTATGTCCTCTGGCCTTGCACCTTCAATTTACGCTGACTTATTATTAATCACCTTTTAAAGTGGAGCGATAGACTTATATTAATACTGAATCTAGTTTAACAAGTTTATTATGCTTCAAATGTATTTATGCTCTCTTCAGAAATATATGACGGTTGTATTGAATTAGCTCATATATATTCATTAAATTGTTTGTAACAAGTGTAGTACTTTGTCAGTAGATTTTATAAAAGCATCTCGATTCCATATTTAAAAGAAATGTTTTTTTTTTATAGAATAGGAAGGCGGACGAGCATTTGGGCCACCTGATGGTAAGTGGTCACCAAACGCCCTTAGACATTGTCTCTGCGAGAAATGTTACCCATCGCTTACATCGCCAATGCGCCACCAACCTTGGGAACTAAGATGTTATGACCCTTGTGCCTGTAATTACACTGGCTCACTCACCCTTCAAACCGGAACACAACAATATCAAGTACTGCTATTTTGCGGTAGAATATCTGATGAGTGGGTGGTACCTACCCAGACGAGCTTGCACAAAGCTCTACCACCAGTAACTTAGGGTTATATGGCATGGTAGTATCTAGTATATATAGCATTATCTTAGAACAAATAAAATTTAACCAGAAGAAATATTCTCCCAGAATCAAAACAAAAGGCTTACTACGATGTAAACGTGACAGAAAATTTGGACCAAAGCGAGCAAGGTCCCTGCGAGCCCGGCTACGTGTACACTTCCGAGAATGAGATTTGTGAAGGTAATCCACAATGAAGCACTTTGTGATTTAAACTCTAAAACCTTCTCTTTAAAAGGAGAGGATTTGCCCAGCATTCTGACATGGCACAAATTACTTTTTATTACACAAAATCAGTTGCCTTATATAAACGAATATAATTTTTTAATTAGATATCGACGAGTGCGTTTTCAACACCAATCACTGTCACCCGACACAAGTCTGTACCAACCTACCGGGTGGATACCGCTGCTCGTGTCCACCGGGATACTACTCTCTGGGAGCAGGACAACGGTGCTTAGGTATTGCTATTTATTACTATTATTTATAACATATAATAATTATGACATATCCTAAGATGAGTGTATTCAAACAAACACATGAACTCTTTCGTGTGTTGACGGCGACGAATATCAACACCCCTTTTCATCACGTGGGGGGCGTAGAAGGCGTCTGCAAAGCGTGGCGACTACGGCATTTCTGATTCCTTCAATGATTGGCACAGCTTGATAAAATAAGTATAAATATTACGATCGCCATTTTCAATTTAATTCAATTCAATTGTGATTAATCCTAGAACGATATAGTAGGGGAATCTATATTAATATATTTTAAAAAGAAATGTATGTACAACTAGATTTACAAGGCTTAATCTACAAGGCCTAATAAAATAACTGAAAATAAATGAAATCTATACATGTACGCAGACGTGAACGAGTGTGCGCAGGATACACACGCGTGTGAGTTCGCGTGTGTGAACGCGGCAGGTGGTTATGTGTGTGCGTGTCCCGCACATCTGCGCCTGCACCGCGACCGACATCACTGCGTGCCACGTGAGATACTACCTATATCTTCCCATATTATTTATCGCAACTAGATAAATTATATCTTTGTAAATAAATAGTTAAATAGTACACACACATAATTATTATTGTATTAAACAAACATATTTTTACAGCGACGTCGTTTCGTAAGCCATATTTCTATGAAGACGAGAATAGCGAAGGCTACCTCGGTGCATCCGTCGAGCATCCGACAAGACAAAGAAGGCATTAAACTTCATATATAAATTATCTATTCTAATAAATTAAATTTATTTAATTATCTATTCTAATAAAAATTTATTTAATGCTTAAATAAAGCTCCGTTATAAACTATTATCACTATTTTTTTTGTTTTAATATATTTTAAATAAAAGAAATCATTAAATAGGCTTTTAAAAAAAAGAAGGTTTTATGTTATTGTGAATATTTATTGGACTTAATTATTAGTGATATAATTTATTTTATCCGGCTCAAAGGACCAAGATGTGCAGAAACTTAATATAAGTTAACTATGAAGTGTAGTTAGTGTAATGGTATTTTAATTTGATAATTAAACGTTTACATTAAGTAACAATAGGCGGCAATCGTTCGTTACCAAATATTTTCTTTATAGGGCCTCGCTTTGGGTCCAAAACCCTCTCGTCGTTTCTGCGAGGAATAGTCCTGAAACACATACGAACACTATCTTATCTGAATAATCATATATAAAATTAACATTTATTAACATAAAATTAAGTATTATACTAAATTTTTTTTATATAGCAATAATAATTTCTGGTAACTGTTATAATCAATTATAAAGAATTATATATATAATAGTTATAAATAACAACGTACATAATATTTTTTACTTACTGCCAGTATGTTCCATTCTTCTGAAGGCGCATAATGTTATTGTGACATATCATTAGTTCATTTTGTAAATAAGTCCTTTGATCATTAACTCGTACAAACAACTACAAATAGAAGAAATATACAATTAAATTTATCAGATATGTCCGCAGTGTAATAATTAATCATTTAATAATTTAACCTTTGATTCGGAATCCAAACGCCATTCCTTGCTTCGAAGTGTACTTATCAAATCGGTTTTAAGTCTCTCGAAACGTTTAACAGTGCGCAGTAATTCAGCCTGCCAAAAAAAAAAGATAGTACATTTGAAAAATATAAAAAAATTATTCTATTATTTATATTATTTTATTATTTATTCGTATAAAAATACTTACTGGAGTAAGAATGTCCAAATTAATGTTTAAATCGTCATGTTTTAACTTGCAATCTGCAAATATATAAAAAAATAATATAAATATTATCACGGAAAATATTATATTATAAAATATAATAATATAGAAGTGACGGTTTTTTACCTAGTCCACAAATTCTGGCACCCTTAATTTTTTCTTTTAAAACAAGCAGCTGTTGTTTCAAAGCATCGATAGCTTCTAATAAATGCTTGTGTTTTAAACTCTCTTTTTGTAAATCGTTGTCGGAATCCCATGGATATTCTTTTTTACGCAATTCTTCTTGCATACAGACAATTTGCTTTTCTAATTCTCCATTCTGCCAAGCCGCTGATTCTCTAAAAATTAAATCAGTATGATAAAACTTACATAACTTTGAGAGATTAAAAACAAAACAAAGCTAACAATGATTACTAAGTACCTGCATGTCTTTTCGTGGTCTAATTCTGTTTTCAAATTCTCAATTTCGTGATCGTTCATTTTAATATCCAATAACTTATATAGAAAAGCCTTTAAAATGAAATAAATAAGATTCAATTATAAATACAACCTTTCAATGTATAATTGATTCAACATACCTTAGCAACCCAAAAATTCTAAAGTTTTTTTTATGTTAAAAAATAATATGTTATAAATATAATGACTTTGCAGTTAAAATAAAAAAAAAATAAAAAAACCTTATTTAAATTTAAGGCAGTTTTAGGTACTACATAAAAATTAACCTAACACTTGATTTTAAAATTGAATTGACATTTGACATAGTTTAAAAAAGTTTATTTCATCTGTGAAAACTGTCAAATTTCAAATGTTTAAATTTGAACTGATTCTTCAAAATAACTTAACTTTCGAGAGTTAAAAGTAAAATTCATATAGTGCAGCAATCATTTTGATATTTACATTGTTAGGTATTTACTTTTTTGTAAACATAATGAGTTTATTAAGTGCTGTTCTATTGGAAGCCGACAAAGCTACTACAAAAGATATAAAAAAATATCTCGATGAGCTAGTACCGAAATTAAAAGATCTTACCGAAAGAGTGCAAATGCTATCCTGGTCACTGCAACAAAATTTCATCGATACATACTTACATTTTACCCCCACAAAAAGTTTGGAACAATTAAATTACAAAAATCGAAAAGCGAACATACTTTCAGACTATTCGAAATTCAAACAAGAGGTCACAATATTTGATGACAAATTCGAGAATAAAGATATAGTCATTGAAGATTTTAATAATAACCGTAAAAAGTTAGAAAAATCTATTAATAATTTCAACGATCTTTGTATTGTTGCTGAAGGGAAATGGATATTAGATAAAGGAAATCATGAATTCGGTAGATTTAATTACACAGAAGCTATACTAAGTATCAAAGAATTGCAAAGTAAATTGCGCGAACTTAAATTTGAAGGGAATGGAAACAAGGCACTAACTAATTTAACTGCTCAAGCAGAGACCCAGTTGGCGATATACACAGCTCAATTGAGCATTGAATGGGAAGATATATTCACTTGGTCAGAAAAAAAGGGGGTAAATTGTGTAATATATTCACTTTCAGTACTACAGTGTGACCCAAACCTATTACAGAAAATTTTAAAATCCTTATATGTAACTGATAGAATGAATGCAGAACTTGGTGAATTTTCACATTTCTTTATAGATAAATTGTTGCACAATGTCATCAGATACAACTGTGAAATATTCACTGAAGACCCAATTGGTGCATTGGTGTTCAACATTAAGATAGATCTGAACGAAAGAAATAAACCAAACTTCCAAACAATATTTAACAATTTAACGGCAATATTTGAGTTCCTCCAATCAACTTTAGGTACTCAGATGGAAGCTGAAAAAACTTTTATCGAGGTATTTGCAGATTGTATTCAAGATCAGTTTTTCGATAAAATAATTGACAACTGCATTAGAAATAATTTGCCATCATGTGACAGTAGCTATGAGAATTACAAAAATATTGTGATAGAATTGGATTCATTCAATAAATTCTTAATTGAACTAAAATTTGTCGAAGCAAGTGAATCGCCGCTTAACAAATTCATAAACGATACTGAATGCGTTTTATATAATAAAAAATGTGATAAGTTATTGTCTGATGTTCGCACTATGTTAAACAATAGTCTATCTCATGGTACAATTACTGTAGGTACTAATTATGAAACTGAAAATGACTCTATGTTAGATATTACACAAAAAGAGGTTGCATATGACCTACAAAATCCTCTCTTTTTGCCAAAATGTATGATATCTCAGAATGTTAAACAGATCATGTCATTGATTGTGGAACATTTAGAAGAAAGTGTGAAACTCCCAGATAAATATAGCAATCAATTGGTTATGTACATAAAAGACATAGCAGTCATGTACCAATGTATAGTACCCAAGAAATTTAAAGTCAATTTAGAATGCTGTCCTTTAGATATTGGTAAGAAATAATTGTACTTTATAGTTAAGATAATATTATATATAACTGTTATTTCTTAAATGTTAGTTTCATTGCACTATTGAAACAAATAATGAATTATATATATATATTAACATTTTTCTATAATTTTCAGCTCTGTTTTTCAATAACTGCTTTTACTTGGCACATAGTCTCGTTGGTCCACCGTGGAATAATACCATGCCTGCCCCGTTAGCTGATCTCTTAAACACAACTCTTTTAGAATGTATACAAGACCTAAGAGTGCTGGGCTTAGAGAAAATGTCCCTCTTCTTACAGTTTCAGAAAAATGTTATAACACAAAAAATTGAAGCAAATGGTAAGCCCTTAGAACTTTTACTAGTATACTTAAGTTAACTAAAGATATCAGGAAACTAAGATTTATTGAATATACACATATAATTTATATAAAAAAACACCCTTTACACCTCCTTTTTCACCATATCCAATTAAGTTATCATAATCGAAAATATATTATATATCCTTATAATCTTGTATTCTGTTTATTAACATTAGCTTAAAATTTAATTATTGGTATTTAATATATGGAATTTTATTACAGAAAGAAATACAATTAAATGCTAAGACAATAAGTTTGTTGTTACAAGTTTATCTTTGCTTTTACTATAATCAAAGTCAAGCTTAAAAATTACCTGTAATAATATAAATAATCAAACTTAACCTTCTCCTCAAATAGGAGAGGAGGCTTTTAGCCCAGCAGTGGGATATTCACAGGCTGTTCACAATATAAATAATCAATTATATATAAGAGATCACTTCCTCTCACATCACACCTTCTCTTTTAAATCAATATTATTCATTGTTTCTATTATTTCAGAACTACCATGGACATATGAATCATATGAAACATTTGATTGTGCCGTCAACTTTGCAGTCACATTAATGCAAGAGTTGAAAGCCATGTGGTACAATGTTCTACCCAGCCGCATGTATGAGCTGTCCATGTGCACACTTATATTAGCATTGTGTCAATCTATGCTCGATAGAATATTTGCTGACTGCAAACCTATTTGTGAGGATTTGGTGTACATGCTGGCAGTGAGGTTTGAAGACACAATCTCGGAAGTTATAACTTTATTTGAGGTAATAATTTTTATATACTATCATATATGAACTACTTTTTTTATCTTACAAATAATTTTAAAGTCCAAACTAACTAACCGTGACTTATCCGCTTGAAAGTCGGTTTAATATATTAAAAAAACCATTTTCGTGTTCAGTTTTCAATACTGCAGGGCTATTTTCAAATTGCAAGGAATATTTAGGTAAGGTGTGTTACAATTCTTGTTCTAAAGAGTAAAATTGAGCACAGAAAAAGTAATATAAATTTAAAATAGAATAAAATGTTCACAGAGTCCCATCAAGTTTGAAAACAAGATCAACATCTGGAGCAAGTTCATAAAGATGCCACAGTTGTTAAAAGCGCAGATGTTAGAAATCGCTGACCTTTGGCATAAAGACAAGGAACTGTCTCAGAGCTATGCTTGCGAAGATATAAGGCTTATTATCAAAATGAGGTTCCCCGATGATAAATACAGACTAAAGATATTAAAAGAAATACAATAAATACCATTATTTTTTATTTCGTTTACATATTAACGTTAAGTTTACAAGATATTGATACTAGAAAAAACCCTTACTTCGTTCTTATATACTATATTTACATAAAGACAGTTGCGTTAGTCTAGCTAACGAAACTTCCGGTCAGCCCTGGATTTATATCTAGGTCTACAAGGCCCCGACCTACCCGCCCCCCCCTCCTAGCCAAACATAATATAATCTAAGTTTAACTGCTTCGGAAGGGGGGCCTCAAATATCCAAGTGCCTGGAGGCCTAACATTAGCGAAATACCATGTAACCTGTTGGCACAACTAAAAGCCAAAAAAATAAAATTATTATAAATCGTTATTTTTTTTTAGTATTGATTTGTAATTAATATGTGCCTATAAGTTTTTTCAAGACCCAGTTTTCTAAGTTCGATCGATAGAAACTTGTATAGGGAATACGGAAGGATGCAATTCTAGTCTCGGCAAGTGCCTATAGAATTAAAGTTGCTTGTTTTTCCCTTTCGTGTGGGAAATATGAAAACACATTCATGTTTGCGTGCCCGTGTTAGCACGGTTACGTAAGTTAAATCCAATTTTATTATTAGAATTATTTGCGGAAGAAAGGAAATAGGAAGTACAGCTGCTCGCTTAACTGTGCCTTTAGTCTATGCCATACTTAATAGATAACTCTTTTTTTTTTTCAATAAAGATTTTTAAGAAAATTGTATTATTGGTTTAATTTCAATTAACAATTTTATATATTATTAGTTTTCGCCCGCGTAAACGGTATGGGATAGGTGATAGGTATCTTATGTTCAATTCTATATCCCTGAGAGCGTATATGCAAAATTTCTTAATGATCCGTTGAGCAGTTAAGACATGAAAGTATTATAAGCAAACAAACTTGCATTTCACATTTACACTACTAGCAAGGATATTCGGATATTAACTGCAATCATACCTTTGTTTTTTATTGTTATGTATGACTGACCGTTCGTGAGTCGTGACCACGATGTGTCAATTCTGTTGAAACGTTGGGCAAAATAACAAATAAGTGTTGATGGGATTTAAATCCCGTATAAAATATAAAAATGAATAAAATACATCGCGAAAGCTGTACATTCAATAAACATTTAGTCTAAGTATCTTAAAATTAAACTAAAATTAATCATAATATAGATCTTTAAGTACTAGATGAGCCAAAACACCGCACCGAAAATGAAAATATGTAAAATATGAAGTACTGCGTTGGCTGTATAGCCACTAGCCAATGTTAAATTGGATAAACAATACACATATTAAAAACTTTTGGTACTTTATTAATATCATAATCCTGACCTATTTTTACGATATAGTATATAAATATAATGTAGTTGATATTGGCATTGGCAGAGAAAGTTACATGAATGCTATATAAGTGTGTAGCGCTTCCGAGCTCGCATCATTACGTATACTTACATGTCTGCTATCGACAGCGCCACACACTATGCAACACTTATCGGTAGGTACAACACTCCATTAAAATATACAAAACGCGGGATAATTTGAAAATTGTGTTTCAGTGAAATGGACGTTTTAGTGATTGTGATATCAGTGATAAAAACTAGAGATAAGTATTGATGATTATCTCAATTCAGGTAAAGTAATTAAAATAAACATCGAGACAGAAATATGACATCGTATAGCAAATTATTGAATATATTATAAATATTTTAATTAAGTCTTTATCAGTCGCTTATTTAAAAATTAAACATAATTTTTCGTACAAGTTTACAATATAAAGTAATTAATTATAAGATATTCACTGTATCATTAAGTAGATATTTTTTTATTTATTGTAATAAAATATTGTCGTATGGTTCTATAACTTAAATTTAATTGTATCGTAGCCACTTAAGTAAGGGATTTTTTACTAAGCGCGTTAACCCTATGTGTGGTGTGGTGTGGGTGAGGACAAACCAACCAATCACTAAAAACATTCCCAAAAAAGGTAGATATCAGGCAGGTTGCTGTACACAAAAGGGATAACAAGCGAGTTACGGTTGCTATAAATAGTTAATTAACAATATTCTATGAAACAATTCGATAGAAAAAAAGAGGTTTGCGTGAGAAAGATGTTCACGCACTGATAATAATTTATGAAGTAAAAGTAATTAATGATTAAAATTGGTAACTGCCTCATGAACACTAATATTTTTGAAATATTCAATTTTATCTTGGTAAATATATAATATCAATATATCCATTGATTCTAATTAAACTATAATAAAAATAACTTACCTGTTTTTCTTTATTTTTAATTTAAATAATAATTTTTTTATTTATATTTCAGACGGCATTCCTGATCACAGCGTTAGCGATCGTCGTCAATGAACGTGTCGTGAACGCACAAAATGTCAATAGCGCGGATCAAATGGCCATCGAAACGAAGAACAAAGCGGTGACTATTGTGGAAGGACCAAAACTCAACAAACCGATACAACCTACCCAATTAGCGAAAGCAAATCAGACTAACAGTCCAGAGTTGAGACCGTCGAGTAAACCGCCTATACATCTCATTTCAGACAAAAAATTCTTCTATGATATGCCTCAACATTTTTATAATTCAATGAAAAAGATGCACGGCCCTCCTCTACATTTATACACTAAAGAACCATTAAAACTTTCTAATTCAGTCTACAAATTTCCCAATGTGATTCCAATGCAAAAGGGGAATCTATTCTACCCGAAGCCAACGCGACAACCGCTTATCTTTGCTGCATCCACCGGCAATCCATTAGTAGCGAAAAGTCCAAAATTCAGTCTACCAGTTCAAACTATTAACGGAATACGGACAGATTTCGTTAGGCCACCAAAAGATGCTAATTTGTCTACAACGACGTCTACAACAATCGCCCCTACGACTACACAAAGAATATTACGAACAAGGCGAATATGGCCAAAAAGGATTATAGAGAAGATGAATTCGACATCTACTCAAAATATTTCCTTTACGTCCGAAAAAATATTAAAAAATAACACAACTAATAGCACTGATTTGGCTACATCCGGAAGCCGTCTACGCTCAAGATATGCTGCTACAGAAACTCCGATTTCATCGACGACTTCTCAAACTACGACTCGAGGTTATCGCAGAGTAACCAGAACTTCGAGAATAAAACCCACTAAAGCTCCAGTCTTCGATCCAATACAACCCAATGATTGGGTACCGATTGTACCTTCTCACTACTCTAAATTGAAAAAACAACCTCAAACACCTATTAGTAAAAGATCAGATGTATTTTTACAACCTTATGGATTATTTTCCGTCGGTCAATCACTACAGAATCCGCATGCTCTGGGTAAAAAGATGTTTTTTTTTCGTAAAAGAAACCGACAGATGAACCCTTACGTATTTACTCAAGAATATAATCCTAAAGTAATTTATCCGCAACAACAATTAAGTTACGATGACCAACAAACAGCAGGAAGTCAAAACCAACAAAAAGTAGTAACGAAGATTAAACATCATCACCATCATCATCACCATCGCTATATCAAAACTTTGGAAAAGCCAGTCAAGGTACCGTATAAAGTTGAAGTCGAAGTACCAAAACCATATCCAGTAGAAAAGAAGGTTCCAGTACCAGTGCCCGTGGAAAAGATAAAATATGTGGATAGACCGTATCCAGTTCAAGTAGAAAAAAAAGTTCCATATCCCGTAACTGTCAAAGTTCCACACCCCGTCCCTGTGAAAGTTGTCGAGAAGGAATATGTGCCCAAACCTTACGCTATAGTCCATCATGTCCCGATTTTCAGACAGATTGAAGTTAAAGTACCACAACCTGTTGCTGTGCCAGTGGAAAAAAGAGTGCCTTATCCCGTCAAAGTGCCATACGCTGTAGAAAAACGGGTTCCCGTACCTGTGAAAGTCGAAACAAAAGTCCCTTATCCTGTACCGGTTAAAGTTTTCATACCTCAACCTTATCCTGTTGAAAAGAAAGTACCCTATCCTGTCGAAGTGAAAGTGAAAGAACCCGTTGAAGTTATTAAACACGTTCACGTTAAGGTACCATATCCGCAACCTTATCCGGTAAAAATACCGCACCCGATACCGTACCGTGTTGAGAAGAGAGTCCCTTACCCCGTTAAAGTTGAGAAAAAAGTCCCGTATCCTGTCGAAGTACTGGTTCCTCATAAAGTAGAAGTCGAGAAAAGGGTCCCGGTCTACGTCCCACGACCTTATCCGGTAGAAAAGAGAGTTCCCTATCCCGTAAAAGTTCCGTATCCGGTGAAAGTGCACGTTAAAGTACCAGTCCGAGTGCCTGTAGAAGTACCTGTGTATATCCACCATCCTTTTCAGATCATAAATGACGACGCGATGGGAGTCGGAGATGGCGGCAACAACTATTACCCAGCCTCTGAGAGCAATTATTATGCAGACGGAGAAGAGAACGGATACGTTAGCCGTTCGGAGACGGAAAACGTCACGAACAGCCCTCAGCACAGCGTAACTGTTCACGGTAACACGGGTTTCACCGGCTTCGTATCGCGGTCTGATAGTGAATCCACGACTGCAAAAACAACACCGACGAAATGATTGTATAATTAAACCGTTAATATAAATCAAATAGTGCGTGCTATAGACAGATGAAAAGAAAACGTGTGATGCTGTGATATATTTAAAAAATCCTCGGCATACTTTCAAATTTATGGAACCCACCAGATAAGTTATTATATAGACAAATTATTTGTCACGAAATTTTATTTAAAAAATGCTATGTAAATTATTGTTCGTGAAACTAAATAGTTATTGAAGCTATGCGGTTATCATCGAAGGTTTTAAGTAATACTAATGTAATGCTAACACTAATAAAGGGCTAAAATTAATAATGTAAATTGTCAATTGTCATCAGTGTTTATTTATTAATAAGTTAAGTACGATTTATTTTTAACATTCACCTGTCGGAAATGTTAACTTTACATAACAATATTTACAAAAAAATATGGATTTAATAACGATTGCATTGTTTATTTATAACAAGGAAGCTTACAAAACAAAGTTTTGATTGCAACGAACCGTATGAACGCTCGTGATTTCGCGCGCTAACTCAAGTGTGACATTCACTTTCGATGAATGTGTTTCCTATTCCGCAGTTCTGTTTGTTCTATTTGAGATCATTAATTATTGTAGAATTAAAACTAATTATGACCTTAAATGATCTAAAGTAAGGTGAAGCAAGATGCGGCTAGATATTTTTTAATAATACATACTTGTTTTTCATTGTATCGTGTGCGATCGCACGTTTAACCAATCGATCGAAGATTTGTGGAATAGAACCGCCAACGTATAATAGATGTTTAAAAGATATAGCACATACCGGTAATTAGCTTGAAATTATATATTTTTTTTAATTTCTAAATATTTTAATTACTGTATTTATTTTTCAATGAACTTAAATCATAGTTTTGTAAATAATATCAATAACTTACATTTATTATATGAACAGAACAGTTCTATTATCTTTTATTAATTTAATCTACTTGATTTTAGTTGCTAATTAAGACAAAAATATATAAATATACAATTCTGTCCCCTGGCGCTAAAAGGACCTAAGTACTTTTTGAGTAAAATGTAAAGCCAATTTTGCCTTTAGCCAAATCATTTGAAAATAATAAATTTATAAGTGCTAAAAAGGCATATGAACAAACAGATCTTCATTGTTTCTGTTCTGATAAACAAAAGTAAGGGTTATTGATATTGGCCCTTTTAGTAGCATTTGTATTTTTTCTGTCACACTTAGCATAAACTTTGAATATTAAAAAAATATAAAAAAAATGAAATATATAAATATATTTAATTAAGACCTCAATTTGTAAAACATTTGATATCAGCATAAAATAGTTATGTGAATTTATTTATATACAACTTAAAAGTAATATAACAAATTATTTTACTTTTACAAACTGCCACTCCAACTCATAAATGCCAACAGATGTTTGATTTTTTTCATCATATTCAACCCATTCCTTTTCTGTTAAATCAACATCCTCAAATCTTTTACCTGAAATTATAAGGAACGGATAAATATTAAATCAATATACAACTCAACTACATTAATTTAACTTTATTTTTGCTTCTTGAATTTATATTGAAAACTATTGAATTAAAAAGGCACCTTGAATTTAATGTAATTAAATTTAAATATTATTTTATAATGCCTTATATACCATCATTTTCAGCCTCGGCAAGCCAGCCAGACTTAGGTTCAAAATCTACAGGCTCCACTCCTCTGCAGTCAAATGTTACAATGGACTTGAATTTACCTACATCATTACTTGTGAACACACCTAAAAAGATATTAAACATATGTACGTTATTCAATATATCCTATATTCAATATAGGATGACAAATGAATGACAAAGAAATATTATAAAAATCATTAAGATAGTAACTAAGTAAATTTAGCAAAAATATGAAACTGTTTTGGTACCATTACTTCCTTCAATGACATCGATACTGTTTTCCCTCGAACACAATTTACATTTTATAAGCAAGTTTGTTTCTGATCTGTTATGTTTTTGGGGAACTTTATCGGATTCGGTAAGATCGTGAAATTTGTCGGACACTTCGCCACAGTTGCCGCATTTCAACTTTAAAAACCACTGATAGTGTGGATGGTTCGTATAGAACTTTTCTATACATTCTAAAGACGCTCTTATTTGAAGCGATATTTTCACCATTTTTTGTTTAATTCTATCTTGGTATCAATATTTTTCCTCTAGTAATTTCTATATCCTAGTTTAGAGAAAAATAACACTGACATTTGGTTAATGTGTCAAACGTATGTCAAAACTCAAAATTAAGTTTTTGTTAGTGTGACCATCGTGAAAATCTGCAGTCATATTTTAATGTTTATTTAACGATTACTATATATGCTAGATTTTTTAAACCTCTCAGCAGCAGATCAGTCTTCTGATTGTGCAAGGAGACAAATGCTACTTCGACCGACCCTAAGGACCTTTCCGAAAAGTAAGTGCACTCCTATGAGACCTAACTCGTACAAGTGCACGTGGTCCAAGAACATTCGTACTGTGAAAATCCAGCTTAATGTTAATTAAAATTATACTTCAATAGGGGCTATATCAGCCGAGATATAAGCCGAGATGGCCCAGTGGTAAGACCGCGTGAATCTTAATCGATGATCGTGGGTTCAAACCCGGGCAAGCACCACTGAATTTTCATGTGCTTAATTTGTGATTATAATTCATCTCGTGCTTTACGGTGAAGGAAAACATCGTGAGGAAACCTGCATGTGTCTAATTTCACTGAAATTCTGCCACATGTGTATTCCACCAACCCGCATTGGAGCAGCGTGGTGGAATAAGCTCCAAAGCCTTCTCCTCAAAAAGAGGAGAGGAGGCCTTTAGCCCAGCAGTGGGACATTCACAGGCTGTTACGGTTAGGGGGTATATATAATAGCTAGGTATAGGTATACATAGATCACTGTTTATTTTTAAATTTTATGACATTTTATTTAATTATTGAAATCACAATGAATCTTCTAAGTCTTCAATGAGCTGACTAAAAAGTGAACTTCCTACAAAATATAACTGAAATCGATACTTTTATTTTATTTTTAATTAATTTTTTTAAGTAGGTATACTAGAACTAGAAGGTATCTTAGTCTACGTATTCATTTGTTGATGTTGATGTAAAGTAAATAAAACCATGTATATATGTATTATTGTTTTGATTTTTTTATTGTTTATAATTTTTTTGAGTACTGATAATATTAGCAATGATTTTTTGATAGGTTATGATTTGGTTAGTTTCCGAATACACATTGAAGTTTATAAAAGTTTGTGTGAATAAATATTTTCGTTGATGATTTGCATCCAACGTAATTGTATTAAAATAAAAAAATAATTTAGCGTTAATTATTCATAAACAATGTTATAAAATCTAATGACAATAATTATTCGCACTATTTGCGAGCTGTTAAGTCAATAATACATCGACGTCATACGTGCGATGTGGTAACCAAGCTCTTAAAAGGCTCATGAATGGAAGAAAATTCGAGAACGCTTCCGATCCCTCGCATATGAACAGTTTTTTTATTCGCATAACTGCAATGAAAAATTCGCACGAATGTTTAACACGGTGTGGTGCCGTAGGCGTATTGGTGGTGTACGCTTTATGAACACATTTGGTTTAACTTCGTAGAGGAACTACCCTTATTGCATTTCCTTGCGGATCAGTATGTAATGTGAGACCCATTTCTTGCAAGACTTCATTGTCGACGGGACCTTGAAGAGTCAATTTTGATATAACCTCCTGTAATTATAAAATGTTAACATATTTATAATATAATTACCATAATAATTGAATATTCAGTTCACAAAATTTTTGCTGCATGTTTTGGTATCTAATTAAAAGTAAAATAAATTATACTCTTACTTGATTTTCTGGACAATTTTCGCAAAGACAACGGACTGCAAATATAACCCATTGCATTATTACTGTTATTTCATAAGGAGTTTATCGAAAACAATAAAAAAAACAATTATTTTTATGTATTGGTATTTTTCCCCTATTAGATGTTATTACTCCTAAAACGAATTGTATATATTTTATCGAATTTTAAAATTACTAGTTTTAATTTCATAGATTATTTGAACAATAATAATATAATTTTATCATACAGGATGAATTATTTGGATTTGGAACATTTTTTAACGAAACGTTCAATATTGCTAAACAAGGCCAGTCCAATGTTTCGTATAAAAAAACTACTTACTATTTTGTTATAATTTCATTCACATTAAAATATTGTTTATAATTCATCTCATGCTTGAGGACATCTGCATATGTCTAATTTCATTTAAATTACTACCAATCCACATTGGAGCAGCATGGTGGAATAAACTCCAAGCCTTGTCCTCAAAAGGGAAAGGAGGCCTCAGCCCAGCAGTGGGACATTAACAAGCTGTTACTGTACGCCTCCACATCAAGATTAGTAAAATTAACGTTAAAGTTATTTTCATAACATTAAATTGGATTTTTAGATCATTGAAAAAGGATACAAGGATTGCGAGCATCAATATTGCAGCAGTCGAGTAATACAGGGATCACTTCTAATTCTCTCATCTGTAAATAAGAAATAAAGTAATATATATAGTAATACATCTATCATTAGGCACAAAAAATTTGGTTATATAATAGGATGTAATATAATCGGCGCGTTATTAGAATGTGATGGAACCTCGACTAAGTAAATGTTCGAGACAGTTCATGAGCGAAGGAGCGTTAGAAAATAATTTCTTAACAGTAATTATCCGACTTTGGCAACGTCAAAAGAGAGTTTAGATTTCAGCATATTATGAACTACATGGACATGTAGGTATGAATGTTAGTGTTTGTATGCGTACAGAAAAAACCGCATCAAAACCGGTCCATTCGTTTGGAAGATCTGTTGGCACAGACAGACATACAAATATATACTTTAAATTTATACAACTTTTAAGTCGGGGATTGAACACATAAAATATTTTATACATGTATTTGATTTCAATTTAATTGATTATTGCAAGTGTACTTTAATATGTGAAGTTACCTTAATATGATTTGTTATACATTATAACATAATTACCTGTTTTTTATTCTCCTGGTTTTTCCAGCACAAGTTAGCGAGAGTCCGGACTAGAGATGCCTTAAACCCAAATGCCACATGATGTTCAACCGTCTCCACGATTGTCACAGACTTCTTCGGAGTGGTCATGTCAATTGCTCCCAACCTGTTATACAAATACAATAAGCTCTTAATTATTAAATTATGAACTTTCACATCAATGACATTAGACGTAAAATGCAGAAAAAAATATTTACAAGAAGCTGCTTAATCTCTTCCAGGTCACATTAAAGTAGAGGAAAGAAACAGAAAGAATGATAGGTAGACAGGCTATTATTATGTAAATTATATTAATTAGAAATCGAAGGCCACTAGGCATTTGACATTTGAGGCCCCCTAAGAATTTTTTAGATTTTTTTTTTAATTTACTATTACCAAAAGCAAAAAAAGTAAAAAGGTGACAGTAAATTAAATAATAATTTAACTATACCTCGATTTTTGGGCTTCTGGAGAATCAATTTTAACAAATGGTATTTTGGGTGCATTATCATCAGATATTTTCACTTCTTTCGTCGGTTCTGCTTTCTTTTCAGTGTTATTGTTATCAACGCGTGTTTTCTCCGAAGAAATCCCTAGAATCTTCTGCAACTGTTCACTGAGGTCGAAATCGGTTGACAAATTTTGACTTTTCTTGACTTCTTTAGGTGTGTCCGGTGATTGTTTCTGGGACTCTGATTCCTGTTGATTTTCTGATAATGGTGGCGATATTTCACTCGGTGATGCTTTGACCTCACTACAATCTGATTTCGGCATATGTATCTCGGTTGGTGGATCGTTCGGTGAACTGTCCTGGGATTCTGTCTGGCTTGTGTCTTGCAAGTCAAGTCTGGGTTGAAGGCCCACTGGGATAACCTCAGCTATGGTATTCATGCTAGCTGTAGGCGATTGTGCGTCTATAATTAGTGGTGGTTCATTGTCATCACCAATATCTATTTTATGTTCGAGACTTATTCTTCTCATTGGTAACTGTATACGATCATCAGTCTTTGGCACAGAACTGCTCCTCTTAAATGCTACTTTTGTTAGATCGTTATCAATTTTGGCGTTAGAACTACCTTCAGAACCACATCTTGTATTTTTATCAGGTATTTCAAATTTCATTGCCTGTAAGTTTTCTAAAGCATTCATTGTGTCGAATTTGTCAATGAACGGTGAATTGTCATTACATTCAAAATATTGTTCACTACTTTCCGATTCAGTGCATTCAGATGTAGTTTCATTGCAGGAAAGCATATTATCAGCCGAGTCATTTTTACAAAGAGGATCTAAAAATTTTATAATTCCTTAAAGACTTTGATAAAAATATGAAATTGACTCACCAAATAACGGAAAACATCATAAATCAGTTATATATATATATGTATATTTATATTCATATATAGTCTATCATTCTTACACTACAATACTCTTCTTGTATATGATGGATATTAATAATTAAGAGTCAAAATTAAAAGAGGTCTTATAACACATAAAAACTAAAAAATATAACACATATAACAAAATTAAAATGCCTTACTTTCAGGTGGCTCATTAACAGCGGGCATGTTCTCATCATTTACTAGCTGCTTTCCTGTGGCTGCATACAGCTTGTTAATGGACGAGAAGAAGTTGTTACTCTCTTTACCCAGTTTATGTATCGCTCGTAATAAAACTAAAAATTATAAATTGAAGCATAAATTTTTCCTGATAGAATAATGGTTACACACATCTCTCATAGATAAGCTAAAAGCAGAAAATGTAGGCTTTGTGTAATTAAAATTGCCCATCTGAGTAGGTACCACCCACTTATCACATATTCTATATACTGGCAAACAGGATTACTATGAATTGTTGTGATATGGATTGAAAGGAGTGTGAGCCAGTATAACTACAGGCACAAGGATCATCTTAGTCCCCAAGGGTGGTGATACTTCATTGTAAAATGAGAATTACTTATAAGAGCTCAACTTGGAAAACAAAATCGATTCAAAACTCGAATCAGAATAATTATCACTTTATAAAACAGGTTATGCAATAACAATTTTATCTAATTATACTTACAGGCACAATTTATAAATAAAGATGTATCACTCTGCAAACAATCCATGTATGTGTCCATACTTGAAGCTGTTGCTATAATCTCTAATAAAAAAACAACTTCTTGTGGCTCAATAGTATTAATATATTTATCCACTGTTTTCAAAATACAATCGGACTTGCTCTTAAACTCATGTGCCATAAACTTAACAAAGTTCCCTGATACATTTATATCTTGTGATTCAGTGGACATTAAAATGTTATAAGCCAAGTTTAAAACAAGCATACGACATTCTGGATCTAATTTAGAGTAAAGCTTCTCTATATAGTTATTTTCAACACCGATCAGGTATTCTATTATCAAATGTGGGTATTCTGTATTACCATTTATGTACATGTAGCCCAAAGAGTTTAAAAGTGCTACGTCATCCGGTAATACGTTTGGTTGACCCAGTAATATATTATAAACTATCATAGCTCCCGCTGAAGCAATTTTCTCATTTTGTCCAACCAAGCAATTGAGAATTATAGCATCAAATTTAGTCCAGATTATTATTTGATTGAAAGGATTGTTCACTACAAGATTGCCTAATGTTTGAATGAGGACTGTCATACAGGATTCATATTTTTTTTGCAGTTCTTCATTTATGAAATCAACACTTGGATGTTGATACTCTGTGGCAAGTATTAACATTGAATCAAGGATGGAGAGTTCTTTTGAAATGTATGTTTGCATTTTTGTACCGGCTGCTGCACAGGAACGCACCAGGCGCAGACATTGCTCTGCCACGGCGAGAGTACTCCTATTGTACGAAGCTTGTTCAACATCTAGCCGCATTATGTGAAGTACTTCTGCAATTAGACGCAGTGTATACTCTGAAGCCTTTTTCCTATAAAAAGAAAAATATATAATGAAGACATAAAGTATATACCACGTTATTTAATGATAAAATTAAAAACATGCTTACGGTCGTAATCTTCCGGTTTCTGCGTCTCGAGACAGTTGCGCTTCTGCGCGCAGCATTTCTTCCACCGCATCCCATTCACCGGTTTCTAATTGGAAATTAATAAGTTTGGCATCTAAAAGTATTTCTTCAGCAAACCATACACTTTTATCTCTGGACATTTTTATAGAGAATATGTATGAATTTTCGATTTTGTGCACTCTGCATGAATGTTGATAATTTTTGGATACGTCAAAGTCCATGTCAAATTGACTGCTTCCCTCACGAGTTCTCACTGTTTGAGGTTGAGTCTGTAGACCGTATAAAATTATATCTCAACGATCAATATGACATAGGTAAATGGCTGCCAACATAATTACGAAAGGAAGAAAAACTTTCCCACGATCACAAATACTACGAAAAATGCAAAAGTTAAAACTTTAACTAAAAATATAAAGAAAAAATGTCTTGATAATAAAGATTATTTGTGTTTAATGATACAAAAAAATTTTAGATCAATAAGATAAAATCTTATTAATATCAATTTTTTTTATAACTAGTTGAGTAGCCACTCTAAGTAGAATAAGAGTACAATACAAAGAATAATAATTACAGGCACAAGGGACATAACATCTTAGGTCCCAAGGTTGGTGGCGCATTGGCGATGTAAGCGATGGTTATCATTTCTTACAGTGCCAATGTCTAAGGGCGTTGATGACCACTTACCATCAGGTGGCCCATATGCTCGTCCGCCTTCCTATTCTATAAAAAAAAAACTTATTTTTTTGAGCCAGGTTAATTTGCAGGCATACACAGAGAAACTTACCAAAGTTTCATCGAAGTGGATTAATGCTCAAGAATTTTTTTATTTAATCAGAACGAAAACATACAAATGTTCATTTTTATTTATTAAGAAGAAGAACATTATTCAACTCAATATAATACAAATATTCGTCTCGAAAATAGAAATATCAAACATTTTAGTAACTGTTAACAACTTCTGTTAGGAAGTGATATTTTCATTTTGTTTCCATGACTGTATTTTCTTAGGATTGATCTATTTTAACAAGTTACATGACTAATGGCTGATACATAGTAGCTATAAGTCATTAAATTCCACAAATCCTTTTCCAACTAGATATAAAAAGAGTTATGTTTCATATTAGATCTATTTATATGCCTATTCATGAAATTGTTTTTTTTTCTCCTGTTGAATGTTAATTACAGCATGGTATAAAAACTGATGTCTTTGGTAATTTTAGACTGCATTTATATGGCAACATAAGGTGATAGTTGCTTATTCCCGCCCCCACTTCACCTGTCGTACTCAAATCGTCTCGTTCGCCCGTTCGGTGATCGGTCGAAGTTCGAACGAATGAAATGAAACGAGCAAGCGGCGAGAATGGCATTTGTGCGTGAAATTGTGTTAGTTTTTATGTGAACAAGTGCATTTTTCTCAAAATAAAAAAATCAACCAGTAATCCTTTAAATATCTATTGGTTTTAATTGAGTTTATAGTGCTGCAATAATAATGTGTTGTATTAAATAAAGCTTTACTGTCTTAAAAAATGAAGTGACTGGTTCGGGGTGGTATCCTGGTTTTGTTTCGTGCCGTGCAATAATGGAGCTTCCCGCTAACGTTGGAATTTAAAACATCTGGTGAGTCATCAACGTTTTCAAGATGCAATCAATTCTCACTCGATGTCAGTTGCACATATCATGATTTAAAAACGGACAAATATTATCATAAATAATTCGTCCAGAATCTAATAACTAATCTCGCGTTACGGTTTTGTGGCGCTATTTTCGAATTTATTGTTTTTTTAACGTCGTTTCCTAAATTAAACATTCCTTTAAACATAAACACATGACTTTTATTCTTTTAAAATAAATTCTTGGCACCTGTCCAAGATTAAACGTCTTAGGACTGTCTCGATTCAAGTTGTAACAGGTTGCTGTATTTCATCACGAGTGTAGTACAAAATGTAGAAAGTATAAATTTAATCGTAAATCTAATATAATTGTTAAGATGTATACAGTTATTATATATATATATATATATATATATATATATATATATATATATATATATAATATTTTTATTATCAACTAAAGAAACATGCCCTAGTAATGCAGATTATCAACTACTCTTAAAGTTACTTTATGAAGACTGATTTTGCAATCCTTGTACCGAAATAAATGCTGTTGCTATAGGTCTTGCAACAATTAAATTTAATATTATTGTATTTTGAAATTGAGTAAGTAAAAGTATAACAAAGATCAAAATAGTTAGTATAATGAAGTTTAAATGTAATACATAAATGTGCCTAAAAAGTTTAATGGTCATATATTGACTTCTACAAATTAGCCTTTATACACATAAAATATTAAAAAATGATATCCATGATACAACAATTATTCAAAGTAAATAATAATCTAATCCCACTTTGTTACTTTACTGAAATTAATGTCTATACCTATATTTCAACCTATATTAATATTACTCATTGGTCCTGTTATGCTATTAACAGTTTGTGGTTTTACCTTTCTAGAAATAGATGACAATGAATTAAAAACATTTCATACAAAAAATAATTTCAAACGTAACACCAATATGATTTATTGATCATTCATCAATTAAAACAAACAATATTCAAATATTTCATATATAAAACTTGATATATGTTAAGAATATTGTAGAACCAATCATTTGTAAATTATCTCACATAAACATTGTACATAATACTGAAATTTAAATTTGTTTATTTAATTTTATCTCAATTAATTTGTTTTATAATTTATATTAAATATTTATTTAATATAAATTATAAACTTTATCTTAAAATGTGTATAAAAAATACCTATATATAATTAGTAAAACCCCAATCAGGAATGTACCTAAAAATATAAATTATACATATTCACTATCTTAATAATATAATAATAATAACTACATTAAATTGTGGTGACTTAATTGGTTTATGTTTATCTGTTATTCTTAATTGTTATTAAACTTTATTTCTTGAAATTCAAATAAATATGTTTATTAACTATGAAATCATCAAACAAATAAAGTAAGATTTTTTTTGCTAATTAAAATATAATTGATTAAAAAATGTTGTTAATATGTATGTACATATTGTATTGCTAAGTTTCAATGAATATAATTTTATTTCAAGAAATATATTCTCCCCAAATTATTGTTTAAATGAACCTTACATTATTTAGTAAGATATTTTTGGATGAGAGATGGGAAATACTAAAATAAATGAAATAAATATGAAGGGCTAACTATGGCTATATACTAACGTGTTTTAGTCTTATTATTGTTAGTATTATCTGTTTAAATGCTTTATCTATATCATGGATGTGCTGAAAGAATTTCCTCAAGTGAAGCTTGTCGTTTATACATTGTTCTCTTTTAATATTTTACTTTATGCATTTAATTTCTTGTACATATAATCAAGTCTTTAATCACAGGTGAATAATAATTATTGCTCATTAGCATCAAATTAGATGAATAATTTTTGATTCTGTAGAATCATTTACTCATGGATATAAATTATCATGGATAAAAAATCAACGACATAATCCATAGCTCTGTAAAACATGTAAAGAATATAAGAATTTTTTCATGGAACAAATGCATTGTTATGAAAACTCAACAGCCACACAATAGTTGCTATGATGCAAATCAAAATCTAGCGTACAATACTCCGAAAAGACAATCTCCGCAAGTTTTGTTGGTATTACATAATGATTATTATTAGCATTTATTATGTTTTTGTTTCAATTGTTATATTATTGAAAATAAATTCATTTATTTTTCATCAATATACCTTTCTCCTATTGAATATTACTGTTTTGCCTTATATTTATTGAAAGGCATATTATCAAAAGTTTTTGTTAATGGTAAAAACCCATTAAAAACAGATTTAAAAGCAATAACAATAGTAACCCAATAGCCATTTCTATTATTGGCATTTCATAATCAACTATGTGATGCTATTTAATATGTCTCTTTAGTCTTTAATACTCACTCACTGATATAGCCCCAGTGGTATGTGGCCACCAAGCAATGTAATCAAAGGTTTGCAACCAATTGACAAACCATTGAACTCTTAATCATTAGGCTACAGTCCTTCTCACGGCTTAAAATAAGCCTTTAGTATTACTTTAAGTAAAAGCAATACTTCATACAAGAACAAAAATACAATGTATTTCCGTCTGATTGTAGTTCCACTTTACTCAATAGATTTGTATGAGAATTCATTTTATATTTCTTAACTTTTGGTAAGCAAAATATAAATACTTGATATTATCTCCACAAACAGTTGAATCATAATAGCGATATGTTACTTATAAACAAAAATAGAATAATTAAATAGAAAAATAAATAATAATATACATCAATCCAAAAGAAAACAAACCATCAGTTTCTAACCATGCATGATTTAACTGCCTGGAAATGTAAGGGTTATCCTAATCATTTATTGTTGCCAAATGTATGTAATTGTTTTTATTAGTTCTATGTTGTATATTTCAGTGGCCGCACGGGATGGATGAGGGTCTACTGAATGACCTTCTGGAGTGCTCGGTGTGTTTGGAGCGGCTTGACACATCTTCCCGAGTTCTGCCCTGTCAGCACACCTTCTGTTTGAAATGTCTCAAGGTATTTAAACAAGAAATAATATTATTATTTTTAAAAAGTAGGATTTTAATATGTATTTTGTATCAAGAAATAGAGGTTTTTTTCAGACTAATTAACTAAGCTACTAACTAGCTGATAGAAGGAAAAGCTGGGTTATCATTATGATTACTTTACTATAATAATTGTTATTAAGGCTTAAATAATAAAATAAATATAAAGAAAATATGTCATGTGTTATGACATAAACTGGCCATGTTATTAAGTTTCATTACAATCAGCTGTTTTGCTCTTTAGTCACGTTCATTCATCTTGTTATTCTCATAAATTCCTTGTATTTACTTTACATATATAGATATAGTATGTTCCTAGCCGGGCCTAGTGACCTTATGTAATACGATCAAGACAATTTAAAGTCAACAATATACATGTATTATATATATGTTTCATGCAGGAAGTCTGGGATACTGGGATAGACTATATCCGTTGCTAGGAAATATTGAGTACAATCAAGTTCACATAGGTGTATATAAGTTCATACCTGCTTCTTCGCCCCCGTGTTCGGGTGGAGGGGAGGTGTTAGGTTTAAAAATATAATCTATGCCATTCCTTGGGGTGATTCAGTGGCTTAGCCGTGAAAGCGTAACGACGTAAGAGACAGTGTTATTTTTGCAATTATACAATTAGTATAGATTAGTTTGTGATAACGATTTTTTTTATGTAGGGCTTTGTGCAATCCCATCTGGATAGGTACCCAGACTTTCTAGACCAGATCCCTCTTATATTCTACCGCCATACAGCAATACTTTGTAATGTTGTGTTCCGGTTTGAAAATTGAGTGATTCAGTGTAACTATTGACACAATGGACGTAAAATCTTGGTTTCAAGGGTTGGTGTCGCATTGGCGATGTAAGGTCTGTTTAATGTTTCTAAAGGCTCCAATGTCTATAGGCGGTGGTGACCTCCAACCATCGGGTGGCCCATTTGCCTGATCGCCTGTCTATTAAAAGAAATACAGTAGATAATAAATCTACTAACAAATTTAAGTACGAAAATGATAATTAATTTTGTTCATCGCATACTCACACGTAAATTACAAAATATTTATTTGATTAATTTTAATACACATTCATAAAAAAGTATCCTACGTACTGCCCTATTCAACGAAAAAAAAAACGACTTTCGAAACAAATTTCATTAGAACATCGTTACAGCGAACATCCAACGTACACAAACCGTAGCATTTTATAGTATTATTAAGATATTTCATTTAAAATAGTAAACATTGCTTCATTTTCGAACTATCGTATAAAATTGTAGTTAACTTGTTACGGAATATTAAAACAGTTCTCCACTCCTCATAAATTAGGGCGAATAGTACAAACAATCGCTACCGGAGGTACAGACGATGAAAAAAATGTTTTCATTAACACACATACAGTATTGTTGATTATGTTGTATGTTTACTTATTTTGCACACGCATGTACCGTATAGTTAAAG
Organism: Nymphalis urticae; assembly: GCA_905147175.2. Classification (NCBI taxonomy): domain Eukaryota; kingdom Metazoa; phylum Arthropoda; class Insecta; order Lepidoptera; family Nymphalidae; genus Nymphalis; species Nymphalis urticae. Next base: position 8,396,389 of record LR990004.1, on the reverse strand, counting down.
ATTTTGTTAATTTATTAATATATTGCCGCGACCGTATGTTACGCTTTCGGGCAGGTGGTAGGTAGCCGTTGTGTTAAGGGTGTCGCTATTTCAAATTTCATTCAAAACTGTTCAGTAGTTTTTTTGTGGAAGAGTAACAAAATTCCATCCGTGCTCACAAACTTTAGCGTTTATAAAATTACTAGGATCTGCCCGCGGGAGATGTTAGGTACACTATGTCTTTTTCTTTTATTGGTTCTGTGCTGAACCAATGAAAGAAAAAGGGACGATATGAGAGAGCACGATCTCACTAAGGAGGACGCTTTAGATCGGGCAAAGTGGAGGCATAGATGCAGGAAAGCGGACCCTGGCGTTACTAGGCCGGGAAAACGCTAGGCAGAAGAAGGTTCTGTGCTGAACTCATTCTTGTCTTGTTGGATTGGCCGTCTGATCGGGTTATGAGAGAATAGATATTGAGCTTGAGTTTTCGCACACATTCGTGCACAATTATAAATGTATATACCCCGCGCATTTGGCTGGTTTCTCTCGATTGGCCGCCGTATGCGAAATAGCTCAGCGGGACAATGTCATCATTAGTGGCCTTATATTATAAATAGTAATCGTTATTACGTTTAATTTTGTGTTATGTTTGATATTTTATTTTTAAGTACTCCAAGTACCGGTGCACGTCTGACAATACGGTGTGTCCTTTTATAATTTTTATATTATAATTGGTAGATGGACTGATAAATGGGCTACAGCGGGAGAATAAATGATTAGTGTATGGTACATACTCAAACGGGCTTGCGCAAAGTTATTCTATTGTTGCATTATATTTTCCTAAAGTTATACATTTATCAGCTCTATTGTAATGAGAATAAAACGTTAATTTTAAACCGACGTCAAAGTTAAAGCTCGAAAGCACCCAGTAAATAAACACATAACTATGATGGGTGGGACCCTACTTACTACCTGCCCCCTGTATTTACGATATGATCTCTCATTATCTTTTGTCTGGCTGCTATTCCATTTATGAATAGTTAGCTGATAGTATTTTTTTCAGTGTTATCTATTTCTTTTCATATCTATATTTAAACCACCTTAAACACGTCACTCTCAATCCATATTTTTCGTTATCCCTAAAGTATATTCTTTTAAAATAAATGCGTTTTCTTGCACGACTGTACAATAGCATCCTGGGTTTAACAGCCCCTTCCTCCGGCATCGTAAATAAACACTAGTTTATTACGTCGTCTAATATAAACGGTATTTGCTTTGAGTCACATTTGATTGACTCATGGACTCGTACGTGTACACTTAGATACAAAAGTTTGTTATTAGACGTCATAGTTATTATGACGTCAATGGTTTAATTGTTGATGTTGATTAAAATTGTATCTTTTCGAGGCTGACTATACTTCGTCGTAAATAGATAACTTATTAACCTTTTTTTAATCGCTATAATGGATATTTTATATTACTTGGGGTATTTAATTATAATTCTATAAGCGAAATTTATTTGTTAATTATTATTATTTACTATAAAGGTAATACTGCTTATTAAAGGCGGATGTTTATATTTTTCATTAAGGTAATAATAATATATTATGCGTTTTAATCAAAACGCAAATGGTTTTCTCCTCGACTAAATTGTCATTAGAAGCTGTACCTATCAATTTATATATCTATACTAATAAATGAAGAGATTTCTTTTTATATATAAAACTTTGTCAAATTATAATTGTGTTTCGGAAAAGGTTTTATTGTATAATATTATTACATAAGTAATTCCTTCGCAGTTTTGCCCCCTTTTAAATTTAGACTATTGACGTGACAAACTTGAATGTCTTGAATCTTGCTTTATCAAAAAACATCTAGTATATATGTTCAAGCTAATCTAAGATATAACTTGAAAATTTATAGTCACATCGTGTATTCTTGTCGAATAAGGCTGATAAATTATAATAAGAAAATAATTAAGTGTAAGAGTTTTATACAAAATACATAAAATTATAATAATGTGTTTTCAATTTCGATAAATTGAATAAAATGATGTAGAAATTGTTGACCGTGATATATGAACGAAATTCGTATCTCATTCGTGATATGTTGAAATTCGTCTTTATTTTGATTATTCTACATTCACAGCGGAAAGTTCGCGAAAGCCTTTAAAGGCAAGTGAAATGTATGACTTATTGAGCACGAGAGAAGTAACGACAAATAAATAACTTCGATATTAAATGATTCGATGTCATTGGTCGAGTTCTTGAATTATCTAAATTTTCATTATTAATTCGCTTCGATCACTCGTTTTTATTAGTGATCGAAGTTAATTCAAAAAGTTTCGTCTTGAATGTCGGCGAAGTTGTTTTGAAACCGTGAACGTATCAAATGTAGAGGGTCATATTTTTAGCGCAGGAACCACGCGCACATCGCGATTCATGGGCGAGTGTGGAACCGGCTTTGTAATTATAATAGTCAATGTCGCATATATATCACTATCTGACATTTCACAATCGTGTCCTGCGGTGAGTATTGAGTTTGTTCTTGCAGAATAGCTGTACTATTTTTTTTATGGACGCCTAAGTATACCGATTTTATTTTATTAATTATACCGATTATGATTTATTTATTGATATATATTATGTGTATTTTATATTTACATTTATTTATTAGTTTGTTTAATCATTAATTAATAATATCTTATTATTAGAGCACCACCATGTATCAGCACCAGCATATCCTATGAGTTATAACTTACCGTTGGTTGCCAATAAGTTCGCCAAAATTGTATGCTACTTTTATTTAGGCTGTATTCATGTTTTGTATTTTTTTTTCTCTTTGTGTGGTGTCACATAAATTATAAAGTAAAGTATAGTATACCGGATTAAACGTTAGTAATTACTGACTAACTGATTTTCGCGTTAGCTTTCGTACTAATTACATTTTCAAAGGTAACCCGTAACAGCACCCAATCGACTTTGCAGTTTCTACTTTCAGTTTCAAAGCAGGTCGAGAGAGGCGCGTTTAATTTTCATTTATGTTCACGCAAACGTCGACTTGAGATTGTTCCAATTACTTGTTTGTTTTATAAATTATATATGTTTTTTATTTATTGTAGATAGGCGGGTTGGCAAAGCGTTGACTGTCCATAGATTGGCACAGCAAGAAATATTAACCATCCGTTACATCGTCAATCCACCAACCTTGAACTAAATTGTTATGTCCCTTGTGCAGGTACACTGGTTCACTAATTATTCAAACTGTAACATAACAATACTATTTCTTTCTGTTTGGTGGTAAAATCTGATGAGAGGGTTGTACGTACCAAGACGGGTTTGCATATAGACCTACTATCAAGTTTAATTAATATTATTACTTGAAAATCGAAAAAGTGGAATACTTCAGAAGAAAAAAGACGACAATAAATAATGTGAATCGTTTATATTGTAATTCTCGTGTATATGTATAACTCTATTGATGTACGCGGCGCCAGTAGGCTCCGAGCCGGTATGATTTTATTCAGAAATCTTTAACAACTATCTTTGTCTCAGTCAATTTAAGCAAAACCGTTATTGAGTATACACCTAAACCTTCCTCGTGAATCGTAGTGGTTCGATTGGTTTATCGCGTCTAGGTAGACAGACTGACAGACACGACTCGGGGACTTTGTTTTATAATAGTTTAGTGGTTGTTATGTTTTAACTTTTTTTTTAAATATAGGATAGGAAGGCGGACGAGCATATGGGCCACCTGATGGTAAGTGGTCACCAAACGCCCTTAGACATTGGCACTGTAAATGTTAATCATCGCTTACATCGCCAATGCGCCACCAACCTTGGGACCTAAGATTTTATGTCCCTTGTGCCTGTAATCACACTGGCTCACTCACCCTTCAAATCGGAACACAACAATACCAAGTACTGCTGTTTTGCGATATCTGATGAGTGGGTGGTACCTAAAACTAACGAAGCGAGTGTGTCACGTGTAGTAGTTATTAAAGAAGTTTTATATACTTATGTAATTTATTTATATTTTGTTATGAGTGAAATGTCGTAAAAATACTTTTTAATAGTAATTGTGCTTTAGGTAAATAAATTACATTTGCCTTGAGCTGGGTCGTTAAAACCGTTTAATTATTAATTTAATCGTTCAGTAATAGAGAACTGAGCCTTGATGGACCAGTGGTTAGAATACGAGAATATTAACCGATGATTCCGAGTTCATCGTGAGAAAAGCGGGTGTTCATGTGGCGGATAAAAACTGCTACGTGTATCCACCAACTCGCATTGGAGTAGCGTGGCGGGGTAAGCTCGAAACCTCCTCAAAAAGAGATAGAAAGCCGCAACCCAGTAGTGTACTTATATCGTTACTTCACTTCTTTTTTATAGTTATAGAAAATTCATGTATGTACTTCTTCGACGTTTAAGGGCTTTATTGTTTTTATTGATAAATGAATGATTTTATATTCATATTAAGTAGGTATGAATATGCCCTCGTACTCATTGTATTTACTTGAATTAACTAAGTTCTTAGAGTATTTTCGTAAAGACTTAAATCGATCAAATATCTAAAATTATCTCTCGAGTGTTTTTCTAAATAAATTTGTTTTAGCCATGATAACGATTGTTAAAAACAACGATCGTGACGTAAATTGACGACGGCTAATAGATATTTTTTTTACGATTACCGAAACCGAGTGATCTAAATCAATTTTTTGGTTTGTATTTCGTTTCTTAAATATAATAAAAAAAGCCAGGTCGATTAGCACATAGCTAACAAATAAAAACAATTTAAAACGAAATACTTAATTTATTACTTTAAAATGTTTTCTATTGATTAGGTTCTGGTAAATTATGATTGATTGGATTACTTTATTTTTAAATTAGCCGCTCCTCTTCACGATTAATCGCTTTTCGTTTTACATGTACATTGAATGACGTACGTAAGTTTTATGTTGTTATAATTTTAGATAATCTCAACTCAATAATAATCCAATTATTAATAATAGAATTTGTCATTCTTACATGTTTTAAATATACGGACAAACTGACAAAATATAAACTACCGGTTGTTTAAATATAGTTCGAATGTTATATGGCTGTCTCGTTGATCCTGAGTGTTAGGCTCCAAGTTTCTATAATGCCGCGATAACACTGCCGTGCCTCAGAAAACACGATAAGTTGGTGCTGAGCTTGAACACTTTTCGTTCGTGTCGGGTTGCCATCCCTTCGAATTATGAAAGTGAGAGAATTAATCCATCTGTTTGCGCACATATTAGTGTATATTATGTAATACGCTGGCCGTTCAGGTGTACCTGTTAATGTAATTAGGTGTAATGTATGTGTACATACAGACACTTAAAGTTTATTCATGTGTATAGGTTGATAGATAGTTTTAATTAAACAGTAGAAACGATTGGCATTTCAATGTTATCGTAAAAGTATTTAACTTTAATTATCGCTTTAAAAAAATCTCTTTTATCAAGTATAAAGTGGCGTCATGCGAAACGCTTCGGGTCAATTTGCTACACGATATGCCGAACTTTCTCCGCGAATTCCACTTGCAGTGAACGCGTCGAACTTTATGAATTGTCGTTGTAACTAGTGGGCCGTGAAACGCTCACTTTATTCATATGAGACATAGCAAAAGTTACAGATACGGTTCTGTCGATTTAACACATTATTAAAATTAATATTTAATATATTTCAACAGTCTGTGAGTTAAGGCAGCGTTCGTAAGAAACGCGTTCGTTCGATCGTTTTTTTTTTCGTTGTCCGAACGTTTAGTAGACTTATGTTGCAAAATCGATATCCGCGAAAGAACCTTATAATTAAATTGGATAATATAAAGTTTATGTCAAGGCTTCATTCAAATTCATGTTTTTTTTTTTAAATCAAATGTGTGGTTTTTGAGACGTGGTCTGCATTAACATAAAAAGATGTAAACTCTTTATAATATAGATTAGATATGTCACAATTTTATCCAACACATAAATTGTGCAGTACATATATGATTATAAAATAGGTACTTCATTAGTATTATTGACGAGAAAATCAAGAGTTCATTTCATTAGAGATTTCGTGACGGTGATATTTTTTTTAAATTCGATAATCGAAGGCGTAATTTTTGCGATCTAATTTTGCTTGCTATGTGTGTTTGGTAGTTGCTGAATTATAACCACTTATACTTATAACTTATTCTAAGGAGACGAAATTATACGTTATGTTGGTTCAGTTGATGACAATGCATTTTTACGGTAACCTGATTCTACACCTAGGCTTAGCACCAGTAAGAGGAACGCCTCAACTGCTAACAGCATAGACAAATTTTTTTATATTTGTGTGTAAAAGATAGGTTTTAAACATTTTGTTTTTACTATTAATTGGTCTTAACTTCAATTTCTAATGTTCAAATATAAACTAGCCTTGTTTGTCCTCGTGGCCTGTTCGTTATGAACAACAGAACGTCTGTTTTGTGTTAAGAAATTAGCAGTTTGGAAGGAAGTTGGTAGTGTTTACTCTTCGATGACACCAAAAGCATGTAAAGCCGTTGATCATGCTCCTGAACCCATTTCGATTATGAGACATCGAATGAGACTGTACCCAATAACATATCCTGAATGTAAGATTTACCAAAGCTAAGTTATATACTCATCTCATTGCTCTGTATTCAGTACAATTCTTTTGATTAATAACAATTAAAAGATCATTGACATTATTCGGTATTTGTTATTGTTTGAGACAGTATTCTTAGTCATACGAGTCGTGTGTCAGAATCGCCTTCCTACGAGATTGATCACTGCTTAGAAATTAAAATGAAATGACCTTACAGGCAATTGAGTGTCTTGTCCACTATTTATATATGTATTTATATTTTAATATTATAATACACTTCAACGATAATTGAGCTTACGTTGTTAGGTATTGCTAAGTGACGTTGCGCGTGAATTTTAAATTTGGAACAATTATCCGATCTATACATACATATATATGTAAAGATTTTTCTAAATTTATATAATGTAAATTAATACTAACCTAAAATAGGGCTAAAGCAAATACTTACAAAATAATAGCTCGACATAAAATATTTTTTGAATTTAAGAGATGAAAACACCGTTTAAAAAATGTTTTCTTTCCAGAATATGAATTTAAATCAAATCAATCACCATCAAATCAAAATCACCTCTCAAACGGTTAGGTACCATTTGAGAGGTGTATTTTGATTTACATAGTAATCTAATTAAAAAAAATGGGAATAAAAAACTAAAGGAGGCGGACGAAATTCTTTCATTAGTTTTATTTCTATTTTACCGGAAAGTTCTGGAAAGTTGAGCAACTGTTTTTCATTGCACGTAAGGGAAGCGTCACTTGGTGTATAGCGAGTCGGTCAACATTGCTATCAAAAAAATTAAATTACTTTCGTTATTTTTACTCTAGTCTGTAACCACCCACTAGTTATTCTACCGGCTGTTGTTATCGCGGTTTGAATGGTGAGTTAGCAAGTGTAATTACTGGTACAAGGGATATAACTTATTAGACCCGTGGCTTGGCGGAGCCTTGACGATTTTCGAAGTGGTTTGAATTTCTTAACGAACATCAACAAGCGAAAGAGATCATTTAATGTCAAGTCGCTACTTTGATCTATATAACTTTTTTTTTTTTTTTTGGTTTAACTCTGGATATGAACGCGTGATCCTACGGTTTTCAGTCCACAAGCCGCTAAACCGATGAATTGTTTCTTAACGAACAATTAAATGATTCAGTGATAATGAGATACGGATCAATATATAATGAGAAACATAGGCATTTAAACAATTGCGCCTCAACCTCGATTCATAAAACGAGGCAATACAGATCTTAATTAGAAGTAGAATAATAAACGAGTGCCTGTATGTTCTATGATAAGATATAGTCTGTGGTCGTATGTATCTACCGATTTGTCGAGAGCATCTTATCTATAACGATGTAAAGTCAAAAGTACACTAAACTAAACATAATATTTATATTACAAATCTTACGTTATAAATTTGAACTGTATGTCATAAGTATTATTTAGGATCAAAGACTTTATTAATATACATATATGCATTATAATTTATACTAATATTATAAATGTTTTAGTTTCTCTGTCTATCTGTTACGCTTTCACGGTTAAATAGCTGAATCGCTTTTGATGAAATTTGGTATAAAACAAGTTTGAACCCCAAGGACGGATACAGGCTATTGTGTCAGGCCTCCCTAATAAGTGAGCGAAGCCGAGCTCGAAAGCTAGTTTTCTATATATAAATAGGAGAAGAGACATCACTTCAGTATTTTTTCTTTGCTTAGCGATTGATGAGTATTATGTTATCAATTAAAATAATATAGAAAGATTAAACATGTTTTCGAAACATACAGACTCATATGTATTTCCCAAACATTTACAAAAATGATAATGAATTTCAACCACTGGGCGATCACTTGTGTAAATAATAACATGAAAAAACTACCTTATGATGAATCATTATAAAATTGTGTGACTGTAAAGAATTATGTAGAAAAGTATTTATGCTAAGCAGATTCAAATGCGTCAAATGTAATTACATTAATAACAAATGAAATTAAAAAATAAATCAAAATAATTCAAGTAGATTTCTTTAAAGTAATTTATAGTCATCAAACGTAAAACGTACCAACGGTTCGCTATGTAGATTTGATAATAAAACCTTGAATGAAATCAGCTAATACTAACATCAAGCTTTTTTATCGCATATAATTATAATATGTATATGTATATAATATTGTAATGGAATCGAATGAAAATTTTTAACATAGTCATTAAAAGCGCGAAATAAATTATAGTAAATACAAATTAGTCATAAAAACGTTAACCCGTTTCTTTTGGCTTCACGTATTCTTATTTCTACGTACTAAGCAATTTCGATCACTAAAAATATGTTATATGTATTATATACGTTCTAATTTAAAACAAAATTGTTTCACTCTATAGTTAGTATAGTATTTCTAATTTTTATTTGTATATATAATTGAGACTAATGTAGATAATAATTATTAAGTATAGGCATTTTTTGTTTATTCGTGTAAAAACTTTGACATCATATTCGCGTTATAATTATGATTAATCCAGATCTTGCATAGTTTTAATATATCGTTTTCATTAAGGATTCGTGAAAAATGTCTGTTAAGTTGTTATTGTTAGAGTTTGTTTGTTACGCTTTTGCGTCTTAACTTTTCACCCGGCACAGAAAAGGCCACTTACCTATCACCTGTCACCAAGCCCCCCCCCCCACCACGCACGGGAAAAGCCGCGGACAGAAACCAGTAGGCTATAAATCGAAGTTGTATGTGTACTCAGAGATTAAGTTCAAAACCATATAAAAATATCCAATCCCATTAACAAAGTAATGTGCTGTGCTTGCCAAGCTTAGGGTGATCTATTTTAGCCGTTACTAAAAATAAACGACAGTCTCACTTCGTAACTGGGACAATTAGAGATCGATGGCTGTGTCGACGGACGTTGGACATGTAACAGATATGGTCGATCTTTATGTTCAGGTAGTAAGGTTGTCATATGTTTTAGTTTTATTAACCGATTTTAAAATAGAAGAATGTTTTTAATTCGTCCACCTATATACAGCATACAGACATATACATACATACATATATCTTCGTGTTTTATTTATTTACATCTTAGGATGATAAGCGGAATTGATAATCTCCTTTTATGAAGTAGGTCAAAAATTTTAAAAAATTATAGAATCGAAGATATTTTTAAAATGCATCACATTATCAAATCGTATCGTCTTATCGTAATAACATAAATATATTTTGCATAATACCTTGAGATAATTTATTTTTATCAACAAGGACAATATTATAAGTCCGACATTGTATGATGCACCTAAAGGCCAATTAATAAAAAAATTATATCTGTTGGCATATGGTCAAGTCTAGAAGAGAAGGTGTTTGTACAGCTTCTTACCGCGTCTACAGACATTCTGAGATTAATGATAAAATGAATAAATTCTTAGGCGAAATTGAAATATCAATTAATAATTAATCACAAAATCACGAAAGGAAGTGAAAGAGTAACAAAAAAAAAGTAAGAACAAGATCCTTGACAGCGAAAACGTGTATGCTGCCAGAGCTATTGTTCACAGATAATCGCTAACAAATATATTATAAAAGTTACAAACATATTAACAGTCAAATTCAATATCGTAATAATATATGGTCGAGTCAATTTGCTAACACTAGACAAGTTTCTGAAACGCTGATCAAAGTCAAGTTTACTTGTCTGACTAAATACTGAACCATCATTGGTTACTATTTGCGTCATAAGCTGCCATCGACCAATGATCATTAAGATTAAAGTGACATTAGTTCATCTCAGTTTTGACGTTTCAGAAATTGATTGTATGAGTGATTTAAACGAAAGCAATAGTGGTGCGGATTAACTTAAGAAGTGCATGTGAAACCACGTATTCGACCCGTTAACCGCAGATGTGTCCGAACGTTTACGAATTAACCTAACCTTGTAGGTGGTAGGGCTTTATGCATGCCCGTCTGTGTATGTACCACCCAATAATCAGATATTCTACCTCTAATCAGCAATACTTATAATTAGTATTACACTTACTATAGTATACTTTTCAGTATTGTTGCGTCCCGGTTTGAAGGGTGAGTGAGCCAGAATAACTACAGGCACAAGGGACATAACATCTTCGTTACCAAGGTTGGTGGCGCATTGGCGATGTAAGGAATGGTTAATATTTCTTACATAACCAATGTACGTGGGCGGTGCTGACCACTTAACACCAGGTAACCGAGTAACAATAACCCGATCGTTATGTACGCTCTGTTAACTTTTAATATTGTCGGAAGTAGTTACTGAAGTACCTTGACTCATAAAGATAATCGATTGTATACAGATAAGATATCTATAGCATTGGCAATAAGATAAGGATTTAACAGAAACGTTGACAGCACGCGTAGAGAACAATAACTCAAAACATATACCCACTTAGCGGTAAGTGGTCATCTCCGTTGTTATCGCATTTCCAATTACTAATGACTTCTAAGATGTTATCTATACGTGCAATAATGATAATAATCTGTCTGTTCCATTCACGGCTAGTGAAACCATTTAATTTGATGAAATCTGATATGAAGCAATATTGTATATTGTAAATGTATCTGCTATATTGATTTTAAAAAGTAAACTAAGTCCGAGTAAGAGCTTAATCCACCACGCTGCTTCAATGCGAGATTGATGGATACAATTGTGGTAAAGTTTCATTCAATACATCCAAATTTCCTCACGGTATTTTCCTTCATCACCGAGCACGAAATGATATATAAACACAAATTAACTACATAAAAATTTTGTGGTGCTTACTCGGGTTTCAACTCACTATCTTCGGTTAAAGTTCAGGTGTTCTAACCACAGGGCCATCTTGACTCTTTTACTCCAATCTCTGCAACGGGGGACCGTCTCAAAGTTAATTCGTCCCGTATATAATTTAACGAAGAAACTCGACTAGAAAAGATTTTTAATAATATTTAAAGAAGCAATTCTTAAGCGAGATTACTAAGTACACAAGTGTAGACTTCATAGCGCTGTCAGTGAGGGTACTAAAAGGAGTTATTAGGATGCGAGCCAATCCAGAGTTTGTTGCACCTATATTGAGAGTTAGACATTTCGTTTGACCTTTGTTAAGTTCACCGCGACCTTCGACCTTAGTAGTAGACCGTAGTCTGATCGATGTACAGAAATAAAATTGTTCCATTATTCTAATTTTAAAACGGGTCAGGTTATTATAATATATTTTTTTAATTACATCTTCTGTCGGATATAGGAATTAAATTAAATTATCATTGTCTATTTATGTATACGGTTTTCAAGATGGTATTAAAAAAATCGCATTTTAAAAATATGTTTTCGTTAAAATACACATTTTAAAAAGAAAGTCTGTCTCATTGGTCTAGTGGCTAGTTTATAAGGTTGTAAATCCCGAGGTCCTGGGTTTAAACCCCGGAATGCTGCCAGCATGAATGGTGATAGGAACAGTACCCGCATATTTTATTTTGAAGCTCAAGTCTACAAAAAAGAATGATGTTTACGCTTTTATAGAAATCAATTTTGACTTTAGAGGATTTTTTTTTGTAAAAAAGTTGTAAGCCTTGAGAACGTTAGTCATTTTTTGTTCACAATAAAATGTTCGTGTAGAGCAACTCGTTTCTGTGTAAATTTAGATGAATTTTCATAGAAACGATTTGGCCAACCCCGACTCTATATAGTCTCAACTGCCCCTAGAGTTTATCCAAATTCTTATTAGCAGGTCAGAGTTTAATGGTGTCAGTCCCGTGCCTTGGTAAACACTTGAAGCCGTTGGTCCTGGGCCTGAAGTCTATTCCGTTGCATCGATTTACGATCCATAGGTTTAATGGGGAACGAAAGCTCCCTGTTTTTCGCGTACAAACTTGTACCCAATAATATTTACTGTATAGTTGGCTACAGTAGAGGCCGTTGAAAATGGCCGCCGTGACTGAAAGCGATTAAGAAGACATTATCATTTTTGAATTAATTAGAATTCTTAATGGTTACATGGTTTTGTGCTTTGTTATAATAAACAAATAGTGGTTTGGCTGCTAAATACAATTTCTCAGTACTGTGTTACGGTTTAAATAATTGCGAAACCAGAGTAATTAAAGGCGCAAATATATCTTAACATTGACGCCAATGTTAAAGGCTTATATGACCATTTACTATCTAGTGCTCCTTTTAATCTCTACCGCTTCGTGCTATCTCATTTGCGTTTCCATCCAATCTACGTGACATAGGCGAATTAATATGCGCACTCTGGCATAAGTGAGAGCCACTCAGTCGCGGCCCAATTGGTATTTGATGTTGGTGGTGTTGAGGTACTAGATCGCTGGTTCATATTTAGAATTTAGTTTTCTTATGCTTATTAGAATAGAATATACCAAAAGAGTTACAGAAACATACAGTTATAAACACAAAAAACCATTAATGGTACATACAAAAGGCGGTTTTATCGCTAACGATAAGACAGCGATCTCTTCCAGGTAACTTTTGGGTAAAGGACATGAGAATTAATAATTATTTGTGTTTATAATTTGTCTCGTGTCGAAACATACACGACTCAAAGTAAATACTATCACCGTTGTATCGTCTAAACCGCTCTAAAGCAGCAATAAACGACAAAACTCATTAACTTTCTTATAAGATCTCCACCTTCGCTCTCACTCAAGACCTTCGCCCAGCTGTGGGATGTTTTTAGGCTTACTATACTGTAAATAACAAAATTATATATATAAGTGTTTACTGGTGGTAGGGCTTTGCGCAACCTCGTCTGAGTAGGTACTACCCACTCATTAGATATTCTACCGTAAAACAGCAGTACTTGTTATTGTTGTGTTCCGGTTTGAAGGGTGAGTGGGCCAGTGTAATTACAGGCACAAGGGACAAAACATATTAGTTGCCAAGGTTGGTGGCGAATTGGCGATGTAAGCGATGGTTAACAATTCTTACAATGCCAATGTCTATGGGCGTTGGTGACCAATTGCCATCAGGTGGCCCATTATACTATATAATATAAAATATTAGCTCGTGTATTTATATTAATTGGTAAATAAAAAATAAAATAATTTAAGTTTGACTTATGCATTCGATGTATTTTTTTGTACTCTAAACGAAAAGTTTTCCGAACGACAAAGTTGAAAGGGTCATGTTACTTAGTACGTTTAGTTATTAGATACTTGGTGATTACGATCTAGCTAGACATACCTGGCCCGGTTAGGTCGGAACGGTCGGGTTATTATATAACTTTGAAAAGGGGTCAGAGGTTCTAATCCGGACGATGGACAGTTTCTTTGATAGTTTTATGTCCTATTAAGTTTGTGTTGCTGTTTTATGAATTTACTATCATTATTTTATGTACAGTGTAGTTTTTAGCGTTGTCAATAAATAATATATTTAATATCATAGTTAATCATTGCATTTTATATTTGCCTGCTTTTAAAGATTATATAAAGAAGATTAAACATTCATGCTCAGCGGGGGAGGGAAATTATGGAATATACTCTATAGAGTATAATAAAGATAATAGTGTTTCTGTTTCAATATTTTTTTTATTGAAGCATATATATAGATAACAATATTATTGCACTCAATTACAAAATAATATATTTTATAAAAACTATAAAAAAATATAAATGGTATGTTAAGGTTTATCAATAATAGCAAGGTTAGTAACAGGCTCGTATTTTGTGCGTTTATTAATCTCAACGGATGTTGTCTGTATGTATAATTTATATTAATTTCTATATTATAGTAAATCCTATAATATAGTAACTTCTTGAAAAATACGTATAACAGCCAACTTTAATGGCTATCGGACAGAGTCGATGTCCATCTCAAACAGTTTTTTTTTTTTTTTTTTTATGTTATAGGTAGGCGACCAAATAGGTCGCTTGGTGTTAAGCGGTAACCACCGCCCATAGACATTGGCGATGTAAGAAATATTAACCATTTTACATCGCCAATGCGCTACCAAACTTGGGAACGAAGATGTTATGTTCCTTGTGCCTGTTGTTATACTCGCTGACATGTAGTTACACTAGCTTATTTAACCTTCAAACCGGAACGAAACAATATTAAGTATTGCTGTTTAGCGGTAGAATATCTGATGAGTGGGTGGTACCCAGACGGGCCTGTAACCCAACCACCTAGTAGACAATTTACCAAATTTTTGACATTAAACTAAATGTTATTAAGATTTAAAAGAAAACTATTTTTATAAGAATATATATATATATTGTATATCACTTCGTAACGTTATGTATAAGATATTTTTAACACAAAATTGTTTTTCTCTTTTTAATAACTTATATTAGTGTTTCTGTGTGTTGAAAACATTCCACACAACTTTACGTATATAAGATATACATAAATGCTAACGCATGTCATATGTACAGTTTATTTAAATTTAATCGTATTCGCAACTCTATCGGAGCACGTATGGAATACAATTAGTTTGTCCGTCAATCCGGACGTACATTAGAGGCAGTTGTTATTGAATGGTAACATCCTCTCCTATTAAGGTAACCGGTTCGGAGCTTAATTCGTGAAGCTACAACACCGCTGTCCGTTTGATATTCAATATGTATATAATATAAGGATATTTATATATTTCTATAACAAAATTAATCTAACAAATCAATAAGGCATCAAGTAAATATCATTGATTTATTTAAAAGAAACCGGCTTTACTAAACCTCGTTGTGTTTAATTTATGAAATAAATATTATTCGTGATTAATAGTTTATTTATTATCTTTAAAATCAAATTCAAAATATTCTTTATTCAGTATTAAGTGAATTTGAATAAGGCTATGAGTACGAGATACACAGCTTAGATAAACTAAGCAACTGAAAAAAATCCTTGTACATCTATTAGATTTGTATTGTGTAATACAACATTTTCCACGCAGACGATACAGTTTAGACTTTATCTTTATACTAATATAATAAATCTGTTGTAATTGTTGGTTTGAATGCGATTATCTCAGGAACTACCGGTCGGATTAAATAAAAAATCCATTTGATAGCTCAAGTTCATAAATCAAATCGAATATATTTGTTTAAATAAGTTTGACAATAAAGCTTTTTTGAATAGTTACTATTTTATCTCTTCCACTCCATAGTCTAATAACGTCTCGATGTGACCCAGGGGGGCGGTGTAGGAACGTTTAACGTTAACGTTAAGTAGTAATTGATAAAACTGAATTCTTTGATATATGTTGGTCGTTCTGCTTTAAAAGTCGCATCTGAACATAGATATCATATTTACCCATTTATTCTATGTATGTGAATCAACCGATTATTATTTATCAATCTTTAAAAGACACGTACGTTTGTACATTTGCATGTATACATTTGTATGTATGTATACATTTATGACAGCATTTACTCAACTCTCTCCCGGTCAAGTTAGTTTTATTCGTTGTATGCCTAGATACGTATAATTTATTAGATATAGGCTGAGATGCCCAAATGGCTAAAACACGTGAATCCTTCAACGCAAGCAAGCACTTCTGGGTGCTTAATTTGAATTTAAAATTCATCTCGATCACGGCTATATTGGAAAACATCGTAAACGATCATGTGATGGTGTCGCAACTAACGTTCTTAGAATTTGTTTATTGAAACGATTGTTTTATATAATCTATATTACTATTTAGTGTTTACGCATTTAAGGAAAATTGACTGTAATTTAAAAATATTGCCTAAACAGAATACATGTTGTATCGTAATGATTTCATTTAAACCGTTTTTATTACGTGCGTAGGTAGGTAGTGCGTAGTGCGTATAGTGCGTAGGTGGTATTGTAGTGCACAGGTATGTGCCCAGGAGACTGATGATTCTGACTCTTTCTTGAATTCCCGTTATCGTGTCCCCTTAGATTGTGAGAGTGAGGAAACGAAAATTACCTAAGTTTAGGATGCTGTTCATTCCTGCTCAATAGTAGGTCTTTGTGTAAGCCCGACTGGGTAGGTACCACTCGATCATCATTTATTCTTCCGTCATATAACAATACTTGGTATTGTTATGTTCCGGTTTTAGGGCGAGTGAGTCAGTGTAGCTCCAGGCACAAGGTACATAACATCATAGATCTTAGACCTGTGCCCTGTATCATATTGTAAAATATATATTTTTTCCAGACTTGGAACTGTTTCTTTATTTAAATTTTGTTAAAAGATATGACGTATGTCATAATTAATATGAATTAGGTGCATTGTGAACAATATAATTGATTCTTAAGTTCAGGCAAATATCAAATGTTTTATAAATAAAAGTTCAAATGAGGAGATCTAAAATAGATTTGAGTTTAATTTGTATAAACTTGTACATACATTCATGTATTTATTCACAAACTATTACATTCGTATTTTTTAATATTATTATTTTGTTAAGACTCTTGAATTTAAATGTATGTTTGAATTAAGCGTAGTAAATACTTTTGATAATAACCTTTTTTAATCCAGAACGATATAATAAATATGAAAATAACTCGTAATAAACTAGATCGTAGTTAAATTTGATATAGAGGTAGCTTTGGTAATTTGCGTAGGCAAGTCATTGTCAGGATTTGCGGAAAAAATAATTTGACACTATAACGGCGACATACGTGGTAGTATAGATTAAATAAAAATATCAGATTTAGATATAGAGATACATGTATGCGATTTAGCATCAATGTCATAGGACTTTTAATACGATGAGAAATACCCGCATGTGTTTTTTAAGTTTTTTAATATATATGAAATTGGTAGGACGGGGAAACGGACCACATGATGGTTTCCATAGAAATTGGCGCGAGATTCAAGTAGGCTCCTTCGAGCACTTTTGACTTATGAGTCATTTTTTCGTTCATTCATTTGTCAGTCATTTTTAAAAGATTAAAATTAATCTTAAGTTACCACCGATTAGGAATGTAGATTCGATCGAGAAGAACTGGCAAGAAACACATTAGTTATTCTTTTTGCCGACAATTAAGTTACATTAGTAATGAACTACAATCAAATTATTATTTATCTTCAATGGGAATCAATGAATGCTAACTTCACAATCTTTTAATCATCTATTGTATGTTAAGTTAATGTTGTAAATATATTTACAGGTGATAGTAGAGTCTCACAAGGAGCTGCGATGTCCGGAATGTCGTGTCCTCGTGGAGACGAAGGTGGAGGAGCTCCCACCGAACGTGCTCCTAATGAGGATACTCGAGGGTATGAAGAACTCCGCTCCGAGGAAAATCATCGGACAGCGAGTTAGGAGTGGCCATTCGCAGGTATATTATTATTTTTTAACTCAATTCTCAAATCAATATCGCAACAGTTTACGGGCTCCCTAGCGATATAAAACTGACCCCTTGAACTATTGCCACACACATTCTTACACAAACAACGTTTAATTGGAATTGTTTGATAAAAAACCTAACTAAACTTAGTATTTGTGATACCTCCACTCCTCCACTCATCAGTCGAATATTATTATTTGTTTCGGTTTGAGAAGAAAGTTAAATTATACAGCGACAAAGTCCAGCTGATGAGGATTAGTTATCATCAGGGCGTTCATTTACTCCTTATCATCCTATCCTCTATTGAAACAAACATTCTTCATTCAAACAACAGCATCGTTGACACGCATTTATATGTTCTTTAATTATGTTCACGTCTATTGAGAGAGTTGTTATCTGCGTTTCAGACTCAATCACAATTGCAGCAGACACGCGGGGACGGCAAACAGCCTCCGCCCCACGCGAGAGCCATGTACGATTTCATATCCAAGGAACTTGGGTAAGATTTATATTTTGTACTAACTCACCGTTCCTGCAACCTCGTGCAAATTTGTCAGCGAAATGTACCATCCATTTAACATTTATTTTACTGTCTATTACCAATGTTTGGTATTTTTCTATTGTAAGTGACATCTACGAATTCATTATTAGGAATGTAAAGTAACAGCCTGTTAATGTCCCACTGCTAGTCTAAGGCCTCCTCTCCCTTTTGCGGAGAAGGTTTGGAGCTTATTCCACCACTCTGCTCCAATGCGGGTTGGTGGAATACACAGGTGGCATTATTTCAATAAAATTAGACTTACCTTAAACTTAGTTTTCCTTACGATGTTTTCCTTCACCGTCAAGCACGAGATGAATTATAAACACAAATAAAGCACATGAAAATTCAGTGGTGCTTGCCCGGTTTTGAACCCACGATCATCGGTTAAGATTCTAGCGTTCTAACCACTAGGCCATCTCTGCTTTTTTTTAGGGTCAATTATCTTAATAATTACTGACAGATCGTTCATTAATTATTTATATATTGTATGTTTACATTAAGCGAAATTATCTTAAAACCCAAGTCATTAAAGTGCATTTATAAATGGCACTACACAGACAAAGTTAGTAAAAAACTGCTTGTTTTAATACTTAAAACATTTACATTTTATTTGGTATAGTAACCTGATTGAACAACGCCAAAATAAGCTTAATTAAAATCTAATTACATACTATGTTTAAGTGAAATTTAACATAATAGATATAATGTAATTTATTCATTCTACATCATTTTAATTGAAGTAAGAAATGATAATATGTATTTGTAATTAGGCACGCATATATAATATTTTGATCTTTTAATATTTTTTATAATAAATATATTTTTTTATACATAAATTATAAACATACGTATTTTCTTTTATAGTGATCTATCATTCAAGAAGGGTGAAACTATAATACTTCACAAGAAACTCGATCCTTTCTGGTACCACGGCGAGTGTTCAGGCAGGACGGGCATGTTCCCAATCACCTATGTGCAGGTAGGCTGGCATTAATATAAATAAAATCTTACATTACTGAAGTTAAATATGGGGTCCATGTTGGGTTTTGTGTTTAAATTGCTGTGTTCTGGCTTCTAGCCAAATTAGACACATGTCAGTGCAGTGTAAGTCTATGGGTGGTAGTGTCCATATTTTTTTTCACCAGCCGGCCGTCAGAGCGTCACGGTAGCATACTCAAGCGATCCCGTGGCGCCCTCGTTATGAAGGAAAGGGTACCGCTGGTTTTTTAGTGTGTATTCCGATGTTCGGGGCGCACTCGGCGCCTTGAACACCGGCAAGCACCATATACCTCCCCCCCCACTATTTCCGTGTTGGAAACGTCTCGTTCTCTTTTTGAAGAGAAAGAGAATACTCCAACACGCTGCCCCGATGTTACTTGGTGGTGCGTGTTTCAAATCAAAATATTCTTTATTGAACTAGACTCTTATATGTTATTGTTTATTCATTTTTTTATTTATAGTATAGGTAGGCGGACACGAGCAAACTGGCCACCTAATGGTAAGTGGTCACCAAAGTCCATAGACATTAGCATTGTAAGAATTATTCTCTATATATAATTATTCTACCCCTACTTTATTTTTTTTTCTTCTAAGTTATAAATCATGTATCATGTCATCAATAAATATGTAATTTGTAATTTTTTTTTAAAAAAGAAAAAAATTGTGGTACCCAAGTTAAGTACGAATTTTTGTTGGACTAAAAGTTTTCTTAACCTATTTTTTCATATTTCAGGTTGTGGTACCCCTTCCAGCACCTACAGCGCTGTGTAAAGCACTGTACGACTTCCGAATGTCAGCCCCGGACGAGGAGGGATGTTTGGCGTTTGATAAAGGTATGGTTTTGTATAAGCTCGTCTAAAAAAGTACCTTATAGCAATACTTTTAATGTGTTGCTTCCTTATTTTTAAATATATATATTATATCACACAGGGTCATCTGTTCCTAAAGTAACCAATTAAATAGCTTTATTATAGGTAACAGCCAACTGATATAGATATTTATATATTATATTTATATAATATTATTTTAAATAAATGTATAAATATATAATATATACTTTTATAAATTATACACCAGAACTCAGGGCGGGAATCGAACCCACGACCTCGTAGTGTTGATCCAATCCAAGGCAAGGTCACTATCAACTGCGACAACTTATGTGTTCCACTAATTTAATAATTATATACATAGGCGCAATAATAACGGTGCATCGTCGAGTCGACGAGAATTGGGCAGAAGGCAGACTCGACCAGAGGGTTGGGATTTTTCCGATCGCTTTCGTAGAACTCAACCAGGCGGCCAGACATCTTATGAACAGGTGAATATGAATATGACAGTGTAAAATATATTAAGACTCCTTACATATATATATATACATGTATATGATGATGATGTTGGCCTCCTGACGATTTCGACTCAATCTCAAGAGAGACTAGCCAACTACTCAAGAAATATTGTAGTGCACAAGTGTGTGCACCAACACAGGTGTACTCTTATAATCCAATGCAACGACAGTCCGACATGATCGGAAAGAGTTCAGGCGCAGGACCAAAGCCGAAGTGTATACTTTCCAACTTCCACTCCTGGCTGCTACTGGGAATTTTTCGACAGGAAAACCCAAATTTTTTACTGGCCTAAACTGGGGTTTGAACCAGGAACCTTGGGATCTGCGGTCTTATATCTATCTAGCTACTAGACCAACGAGGCAGTCATATAGAGTACATATTGTGAATATGCGACATAAAATGTAATTAATAAATCAAATCAATAGAGTTATATTTGATTCTTGAATATTTTAATTCATGCTATGTATATGTAAATTCTAGTGCACCACTGAATCGTCCCGTCCCGCCAGTTCCCGAGCATGCGAGGGCGGGACACTCGGAGCACAGGCACCAGACTCAGGTACTAACAACTTTATCCCATAATAAAGAAAGAAAATTGCGCAATACAATACAAACGTTATAAAGTTACTTAATTTTTATAAATAGTTTTATTTAATTATAATTATTTCTCATAAAAGATGTTTGAAATGTTATATTGTATGATGTATAACATATATTTTCGTTTAACTAGCACCAGCACAGATACCAGCCAATGTCTGTATCCAGTCCGAATTCGGGGCAAGGTCAAGGGAACTACCAAAACCTGGCCACTATGAGCCAGTCTCATCCGAACTACCATGCGACGCACGCGCAAATACTCGTCCCGCAGCCCGTCAGCCACCACGTGACCACCGTCGCGCACGGCGGGCTCGTCACCACCACCGCCCTACCCAGAAATATGGATCTCATTAAAAAGAAAGACACCAAGGACTTCATAAAACGCTTTATAAACACGCAAAGCGAGCTGACCGTGACCGTCGGCGACGTTAACGACGAGATACGGAAACTTGTGCTTGGCGCGGCGAAACCCGACAACTACAACTCGACGCCGGTGCACAGGGCGGACACGACGTATCAGAACGTGAGGCCGCACGAACATTTTGCAGTGCAGACTAACTTCGCGTCTAATAATAGTTCGGACTCGAGTTCCAGTGTGAACACACCGTCCGGTGGTGTCGTGGGAGGAAGCTCCACGACCACACCCAATACGAGTTCCAATACGAGTTCGTGCGAAAGCGCCGAACCCAGTATTCCTAGTTCCCCCGATAATAACACCGACCGAAACTCGTCCGTAGCACCCAGTAATAACGCCCAAAATCCATCAGAAAATGAAAATCAAGAAACGCAAGAGTCATTACTTAACGCTTCACTGGGAGTATTGAGTTTAAACGAAAGCTCAACCGCCACGAATACATCTCTTAACGTGAGTCTACCACCTTCTGAGAGTCCAACATTGAATGCATCGGTTGGGAGTAACGCATCACAGAATCATAGCGAAGGTCAAGATAGTGCTAGCAACAATGAGCCTTCTCGTCTGGACGCGCCGTCCTCCTCGAAGAACGTCATGCGATCCAGCGGTCCCGACGCTTTGTTGAATTTTGGGTTGGGGTTACAAGCGGCCCTATCTCCCTCCCATAACAAAGAGGGAAACTACATGATTACCAGAGGCCATAGAGATCAACATCACAGAGAAAGAGACAAACGCCATAGTTTGACCCCTTCTTCCCATCTGCAAGGCAATCACACGCAAAATAGGTGAGAGAAGTGTATTTATTGTATTATTCTGAATAGTGGCTAATAGTAGCATCGTGTTGCAAAAAAATCTAACATTCAAAAGATTCGAATTATTAATTCTTAAAACTAAATATTGCAGACATTCAGCAGAAATCCTAGCGACGAGCCTTCTAGACCACGCGATGGATAGAGATAGGGAAAGACCGGAGAGAGAAAAAGAGAGACGAAGACGACGCTCCCGGAGCAACGAGCGACCGCTTCCTGCCGCGTACATCGCACTATATCCGTATAAGCCGCAGAAATCTGACGAATTGGAACTGAAAAAAGGAGGTAAATCATATATTTTTGTTGAATGCGAGTGACACTGAAAACACGGCGCCTATTCTTATTCCGGTTAGGTCGGATTAGCCGTTTCATCGGATCATCTGTTTGATAAAAATCGAGAGTAATACACCTGTGTAATATGTATAACATGTCTTTGATTGATGTCATTGATGTCTAAAAAAACAATTAACTTTATTTAAATTTAATAACATAATTGTTATATCCTAAGTCCACTTGCCCGCAGGCGTGTACACGGTGACGGAGCGCTGCCGCGACGGCTGGTACAAGGGCAGCTGCGAGCGCGCGGCGCGCGGCGGCGTGTTCCCCGGGAACTACGTGGCGCCGCTCGCGCCCCGCGCGCCGGCGCCCGCGCGCGCGCGCGCCGACCAGGTCTCGTACACCTTGTTTTTTATCGCAGGAAAAACGCATTATGCGTTTCCCCCACGAGAACAATGGGGGGGGGGGGTATATAGGGCTTCTCTACTTCCTTATTTTTTTTATTGCGCTCAATATTATAGTAGCGAGAGGAGTGGTTATTCGTATCGAGCATTTACTTTAATTCAACTCGACAATAGACTTATATTTTCACTACAAGAAAGAAGAAGTGTCAATACTTAAATTTCACGTCATTTTATTATTTCACTATTAAAATAATAACATCTTAAACTGCTTTAGATAGTATTTACGTTATGAGTTTTATTCAAAATTGTTTTTGTTAATTTTCCAGAATGTATCAAACGCTTTAGCGAACGCGAAGCCAGCAACTACCACTTCAAGTACTTCTAATGCAAGCGCTACACTCCCACCACCAGACGCTCCACCTAGAGCCTGTAGTCCTCTTCTAGCATCTGGTAATTATAATATGTATTCTTATAAAACAATTCCACACTAAGCTGACTGCTATTAATAGAGTAGGCAAGACACTCCCTATCTCCATCTGTGGGTGTTGTAAGAGTCAACTAAGTGGGTTTTTTATAAAGCATGTTCAAGCGTCTATACCATTATATAGTGGCAGGGAGCCAATATACCAGCCAAAGCATTTACAAGAACAGTTGAAATCAGGCAGGCATACATAGACGCTGGGATACGTCTGAGACAGTCTAATTAAATAACTACCTTTCGTACTATATGCTAAGATGAAATTTGAAATTAAAAAATCATTACTTTTTACTTTGTGTATCAATTTGGAACTTTTTTAAAAGGTACATCAATGTTTTAAATCATTTTTACGTAGTGACTTAAATGAGGTTATTATATAAAAATATGTTTTTTTTAAATTGCTATTAATATTTTTAATTTACTCTGACTTGTTTGTTTGTTAAAGTCATTTTATGCTATTATAAAATAAAGCTGGTAAACTAAAAGTTATTGTGAGTTTAGAAAATAAAATAATATATAATAAATTGAGCTGTATTTGCTTTTTCAGTGCAACCATTATTAACGTATCCTTGGAGTACTCTACAACCTGTACCTCAACAAAGTACACCTCGGCCAGAAAAGGTAAATGAATATATTGTCTATTTTTAATCGATTACTTAAGTCTTATGTTAACTGCTTTTCTAATACTCACACATTGCATCAATAGTAATTTGACATTTGAAAGAAAAATATATATATTATAACTTTATATTTTTTTACGATTATGAGTAAACTATAAATATATATCGAAAGTATATAGATTTGTCATCTCAAATAGGTTTCCTTGCACTATTTTATTATTTATCACCCCAATAAATGTCATAAATCATTGTGTATCTATCTATCTTTATGTTTAGTTTCAATTGTACTAAGATCGCATTTCGCCCAATATTTATATAATTTGGCTAGTGCGCGTAACAACTTTAAGGATTGTGTAGCCTGTCATATTTTTATTTTAAGAATACCAATTTTTATATTTCAGTCAAAAGAAAAATCGAAATCGGAGAAGGGTTCGATATCGACGGGAGTGAGCCTGATGAAGCGCCTAGCGGCGATGAAGAAGTGCAAGTCTCCGCCGCCGGCCGGCTACAGCATGGACAACCCCGTGTTCGAGGACGGGCCCGGCACGTCGCTCATGCTGTCGCACGCGCACCCGCACCCCGTGCACGTGCGGTCAGTCACACTATTGACTCATCTATCCCCGAGCGAACCCAAAATTTTACAATTCTTTAAATTTATTAGTAGGAACAAATTACATCAGAGCAATGTTCCCTTGTTCGTTTTATAGAGAAACGTGCATTAAGGGTGACTCATATAAGTCTTTTATACATACATAACTCATTTCATACATAGCCGTTTTTCCCTCCTACTAATGAAACAGAACTAGACTAAAGAGGCATTGATTACAAAAAACATTACAGATAGAAAGTAAAAAGTTTCTAGAATTAGCATCCACTTATAAAATAATAATCACAAAATTCTTTAGCTTTCTGTAGTTGTTCTAGTTGTCATAATAATCATTTAATAGGAAATTGACTTTAGTTTATAAAGTGAATAATGAATAAGTGTGAGTGAGACAAAATGTTCGTGACGGTGTGTTTTGAATCACAAAATCTCTTTTTTCTCAGTCTAATACACGAGAATCTTTTTTTCTTATATTTAGTGACATTGTACATAAATCCATAATGTTTGCATACAATCATTGTGTGTGCACCCCGCATGTGTCTGTGTTAACTTGTGTTATGTGACCCTAATATCACTGATCATTGCCCTTGCATTGTGTGTTCATTAATTCTGAGAGAATTGGTCTGATTCTGAATTAATTATTTTTAATATAATAAATCATTAATTATTTATTTTTATATGTAAGATCTGCTAATATCCTATGTACTCATTGAACAGACCAAAGCTCTTCTTGTATGGCATTTGTTTAACATATCTAAGTTTGCTGTGTAATTATGGAAAAAAACAAGCTTTTATAGATTTTTCATTATTTATACATTTCTCGATTTTATCTTTGCTGTCATTCGACTAATTTAATTTTGTTTCTGTAAAAGCACGTTTGTCTCCAATATATAATGTACCATCCCGCACACGTATACGAATTTTGACCACTGTCTATGAAATATTTTAAAAGATTTTATTTTCTTAATTGAGCCTCTTGGTTTACAAGGATAAAAAGGCACTTATAGTAGTATAAGTAATGAAACCCTAAAGGTATTTTTGAACCTTGCACTCACAGTTAAAAAGTAAAGTAGACTCACAGCCTAGTCCCCCCAGCGCTTGTGTGGTATGTCGTATCGTGTGCGGCTCGTGTAGCCGGTAGTGCGCGCAGGTCGGGCTCGTGTCCCTCGCAGCTGCTGCGCGCGCCGCCCGCGTCCGCCGCCGCACGCGCCGCGCCCGCGCCCCGCGACCCGCGCGCGCACAGGTTCGCCCCACGCCACGACACATTCATACCTTTACAAACGTCATATAATCACACACACACACACACTTACACAACTCACACACACACACACACACACACACACACACGCATCACACTCACCCACACACGCATCACACTCACACACACACGCATCACACTCACTCAAGAGCTATGAATTCGTAATTTGATAAATCGCACATTGTGCAAATAATCTAGTATTTATTTGAATGATGAATGCATGTTACACGTACGAAGCTTACTCGACCTCCAAACCCCCCACCCCAACCACACACATAGTTGTAAGATTAACATAGAATTGCAAAACTTAACATCGACAAGTGTTTATGCAATGTGTTTGTTTTTTTTTTGTTTGCTAACTTCACAGTGTTGTTGCACTTTTAGCATTTTCATGTTCACAGTCACGATCATATCTTAATATATTTTGAGAGTAATAGATCAATTCTCATACAATTTTTTTTTTCTTATAATAAGGATTAGAGGGATTAGGGTAATATTTAACGGGACCACAAGTAACTACACTATTTTTACTAAATTTAAAAAATAATGTATATACAATAATAGAAATGATAGATCTTTAAACATATGTCTATTATAGCCAATGTGACTTCTAAAAATTGGGAGTTATTGAAGATTATTGATTCAGGAGATGTTTCAAAGAGCTCTAAGAAATTTTATATAATATAATAGGAATATACTTTTTGGAATATATAATATGTATTCCAATATACATTTTTTCTTTCTTTCGTAATTATTAAAGTATTATTAGATATGCATTTCTGGTATCTCGTGTATCGTGTGTGTGCTGACGTCCGACTCCCGCAGAAGCGCCGGGGCGGGCGAGTGGGCGGGCGGCCACCGCAAGTCGGCGTCGCTCGACGTGTCGGCGCGCCGCGAGCGACACGCGCCGCCGCTCAAGGAGAAGTACGCGCTTTGTGCCCCGTTACGTCACATCGCCTCGCCTCGCCTGGCTAAATATAAGGACACAGACTCCGAGGTCCTGGGTTCAAATCCCAAGTCGGGCCAGTAAATTTTTTTTGGGTTACTGTCGAAAATTTTCAGTAATATCCCGGAGTCTGGAAACTGGAAGTGTTTACACTCCCGTGCTTCAGAGGGCACGTAAAGCCGTTGGTCCTGGCTCTTTCCCGAATAGAGAGTGCACCTGTGTTTAAGTACACAATAGTACACTATAATATGTCCTGCGCAGATGACTAAACTCTCTTGAGATTGGCCGCCACTACCAAAACCGGTCTGGAGGTTATTTATTATTATAATTTGCTGTACTTGCAGATTGCTGGGAATTCAACCCGCAATACTTGTTTGAGATTTGAAGTTATCTATTTGGCCATCTTAAACTCATTTTTAACTTTACTATTTTCTATCCTAGATTTCGTTGCATAGTCCCGTACCCCCCTAATTCGGAGTACGAACTCGAACTAAGAGTGGACGACATAGTGGTCGTCTGTAAAAAGCGAGGAGACGGATGGTATAAAGGTACGCTCCAGCGCACCGGCCGTACCGGACTCTTTCCGGCCTCCTTCGTGCAGAGCTGCCCACCAGATTGACGCTAGCGTACCTGTGTACGATTAGGTAAGCGTACATTGTACGACACGCGAGTGATAGACAGTGAGTTACGCGTACAGATGATTGACTCATACTTTACAATTAACATGTACATTCAAATAGTTTTTATTATAGACAAAGTGTAAAACTGATTACTTCTTAGCTAAAAGTTTAATTAAAAAAAATATACTAACTGGATTTGAAAATAAAATTTCAAACGATTTGTTAAAGGGTTGTGTTATAGAATATACCACGAGAGATAATTAATGAATTTCGTAAGAGTAAGCGTATGAGCAAATGTAATTATGATATAAAATATAATACATCCATAACAGAAAAAAATAATAAAACTAGAATGCAAAATAAGAAATTACAAGTTATTATAAATTTAGTAAATTCTAACGAAATCTGCCATTATTAGAATCATTTAGTATTTCTAAATTATTTATAAATCATTAGATAATTTAAGTTTTATTTAAGTTTTTAAGGACGTCCAAAAAGAATCTTCATGCTTTTAAGAAAAAAGTAATTGGTAATGTATGTTAAATTTAAATTAAAACTATAAATAAATGTTGGCCTTTACCCAGAAGCACAGAATGACAGTGATAGATACCAAATGTCCTACAAATATTTTAAAACAGATAAAAAATTGCATTCAAATTAAATCATAAAAAATACATAAATAATAATCCTTTCATATTCACTGTAATCAAGTGAAAAAGGAAATAATGACTTAAAAGAAGATTTAAAAAAAACTTATCAATATATTATTGATCATTTCAGTATCTGTATTGTAGTATTAGTATTTTTACTCTGTAACCATAGAATTACTTCTAGTAATGTAGACAAAAAAATGTCTGAAATTTTACCCAACGGTAATTAACACAATTTATATTTTTAAATAGATATTTTTCAATACATAGATATTATTGTAGGTAAGTGATTTTAACATATAGTGTACTCGTGAAAGTTTTAGACGATTTTTAAATTGAATTTATTTTTATAGAATCGATACGCTTATTATGTTAGTTTTTTTTTTTCGTTGTTAAGATTTGCCTGTGTTCCAAATTTAAATAAATCAAATCTAATTGAGATCTTAAAAAATAATAAGTTATCTTTTTAAATGCTCATTGTTATAAAATTTGATAATTCTTTAGGCACGTGAAGATCAAATAAATAATTCACTTAAAATATTAATGTAATTGATAATTATTAACAGACAAGAAAGGAATACAGGTTGAAATTTCGTTACTTTACACACTGCCATACTAATAATTCGTTACGGATTTCTCGGAAAGTTTTCCCATTTTATATAATTATATTTATTTTTAATCGTAATATGTTTTAAACTATATTCCAATGGCAGTAGGAGTTATAGACAAACCATAGATTTACATAATTCATGCGATTTGCTAATAGCTCTGTATTATGCAGTACAAAATGTTGTTTATTAATGTTTGTATAAAATTAGATCTACTTTACCTCTAATTTCGAAATTGCGATAAAAATTTCGCCGACATTCAAACTGTCATTTTGACACTGACACTTGAATCTATAGTGAATTGCATAGATTATTTCAGATCTCGACCAATGTCATCTTACTCAAGGTCAACCTTATTTATTTATTTATCTGAACTCGTCCTTTTTTATGCTGGAAAAACCCCGAACATCGGAATACCCACTAAAAAACCAGCGGTACCCTTTCCATCTTAACGAGGAGCGCCACGGGATCGCTTTCGCGTGCTACCGTCTCGCTCTGACGATCTGAACTCGTCCTGCCATTGGTATCAACTATACATACTAGCTGAAAAAAAGAGATTTAGGAGTTACAATTATCGCTGACGAGTAACGAAAATTTTAAATGAATTGCTTGTTCTTTCCGTTTTTTTTAAACGAATTAAATAAACATTAATCGCTTTATTTTTTAACTTTACGTTAATTAATTATTAGATATAATATGTATCTATAATTAGGTAACCTTAACGTAATCTTTAGTTAATATTTTATAGTATAGAATAAGAATTTATATGTAGTTTAAACTTTTTTATTTATTATCTGTATACATTGTTTCAGACGACTTTGTAATTAAAAAAAAAAAAGAAAATTAAGCAAGCAACATTTAAATTAGTTTATCTCTATAAATATACTAATCGTATTTTTTTATATTCATAGTAAAGTCGTCTCAGAAGTATGAAGATATATATTTTATATTATAAAAAGCTCAAAATTTTTCATTATATCGATGTTTTCAATGTAAATGTGTTTCTATTTCTAAGAATATTTATCGATCTTTAGTATTTATTTCCTATTTATAGATTTTATTTACGCTAGTGCTGTTTTATACTAGGTTTTAAAATCTTACTAAATTGAAATTTAAATGGATTTTAATCGCATTTTTTTATTTTATATCAAAACGTTAGAGCTAGTGATATTATTTTTAAAGATATTGCAATATCACTATTGTATAATCTTAGTTGAATTATCAAAAGTAGCAACTGTTATCCTTGCGTGTTTTGATTGGTAGATTATATTAACGTCCAATTCTAACCTCCAGTTAATGTAAAGCTGATCACATACAGATTAGCTAATTTGACTTGAATCCGAATGATCATTGGTCGATGGCAAACGATGACGCAATAGGCGACCAATGAGCGATCAGTATTTCATTAATTTGTTTAGGAACTGACTGTAAGTTTCATATATCCTCTGATTGCAAAAATAATTAATTTAATGATATTAATTTATCTTTATAACGCTATAATGTTGTTTATGTTGGTCGTTTAGTAAAAATTCTCAAAAACATCATCATACATCATTTTTGTGAATATGTTCAGTGAAACAATAATTTTCTCTTCGACCGTGATATTGTCTAAAATTGATCTGATTGACAAATTTATTTTGTCATTTCAATACTGATATTGTAATTGCACATATTACAAAAGTGTTTAAAACTAACAAGTTTTGGGTTTCCAAAACGTTGTTTATAGTTTGGAATAATATGACGAATTTAACATTTAACAATAAAAACAAAATTTTAGCGATTAAAATCCATTACATCGATTTCCTTCGACTTTTCGGTTATTAAAAAAGAACTGATATTATTTTAAGTATTTATTAGAAAGTGTTTTCTTAACTCTTAAGATCTTCTATGTTATTTTACTCATGTATACACAACGAAATTTTTTAACGTATTTATCTTGTAACTGTGAATATTTGTACATTTTATATTTTCCGACTACGATTATCCCCGCCATTTTGTAGTTTGCTTCGTCTTTTCAAATGTCAAAAATTTTAAAACGAAATATCGTATCAAAAGAGTTTTTAGAGAAAAAGTTTTTAATGAAATTGTAACTAGGCAAAGTGCATGTTCACAAATTTTTTACGTACACGTTATTTAGATAATTATATTTAACACCACTGTTTGTGATGCAAAATTGTATATCGAAATTTATATTTGTTTTAAATGTAATAGATAAATGAATATATTCAAAACGAATTTTAGATCTTTTAATATCAATGTGTATGGGAGTCAAATAGTTGAATAGGTAGTTGGAAAATATTCTTTATCAGTGATTGATATAACGAGGATTATTTTCACTTCGCTTGTATTGTAAGGTAAGAACATCATATCGAGGAGATGATTTAGGTAACTATGGAAAGAAATAAAGATTTCTTCTTGAACTTGATTTTTATTTGCGTTCCCTTTTTAAAAAACGCCTTATGAAAATAAATATTTTAGTAAAGTAAAGTAACTGTAAATGTCAAACTAATGTTAAGTTCTCTTTATTTGTGAAAAAGGTTTTGCAGCTTATTCCACCACGCTGTTCCAATGCGGGTTGGATGTACGCGTGGTAGATTTTCATCGGACACAGAGTAACTCAAAATTTAGTAATGTTTCAATACGCAATGATAATGTCATACGCAACGGAAAAAAATGTAATAAAAATAATAGCAATTTTGCCGAAACCATATATGTATGCATGAATTATATAAAGCTTGATAAATTAATTTAGTTATTTAATTTAAGTAATCGTAACGTATCACATGACGTACAGGCCAGTTGTACATATTCTACCAATTCTAAGGGCAGTTATATAGCCCACACACACACACACCTCTGGCTTAGTGACAAACATAGAGATGGAGGAGACTCACTTTATCATATAATTGATTATATGATCGGTCGGAAAAATCGGTCAAATGTGTGTGTGTGTGTGTCTGTAAGTGGTCACCCATTGAGATTAAGAAATATTAACCATCGCTTACTTCGTCAATGCGTCCATAGCCTTCAAAATTAGAATGTGCCTGTAGTTACACTGGCTCACTAACCCTTCAAACGGACTCGCATAAAGTCCTAACACAGAGTTATATTAATATAATCCCATATACAATATTTCATAACAATGCTTAAAACCGCTTTGCAAGACAAAAGCAATTCAAAGAGCAAATCAATATACCTAAGTATATAACAAACCCTGCAATCGATAATGCTTGCTATAATAAATCCAATAAAAACACCATGATCAATATCAATGATTGTGCCAGAAAAAAAGCTAATAAATGGATATTAAAAGCAATCGGAACTTTCATCAGATGAGTGGAGCTTTCACGGTAACATTTTGTTCACGAACGAACATTGTCAAGTAAATGCTTGTAAGCTTTCACTTCCACAGAACTTTGGGAGTTTGAAAGTTATAATTACATATAAAATGTCCTACTTTTTCTGTTATGATTTCCATCGAAGACGCAGAAGTAAGTCACGCTAACTTAGTTCTTCTTAAAATCACTGTTAAATATGCTCGTTTTTAGAAGTAGATATTTTATTGTATACGAAGGTTTTTCATGGATCATCATGGATTAATATCATCAGATATCGATGAGGACACACCTGACTGGTTACTCAAGCGAGGCTTGCTTGTGTAAGTCAATATTATTGTGATCAAGTATGTGCTCACTCTTGTTATCCGGTATATGCGACACGATAAGGAACAGCTCTAGCACAAGATCAGTGTTGATACTGACCAGATTCCGGTTTGCTATTGGGATTGTCTTGACAGAAATCCTCAATGAATTTTAATTGACTCGGGATTTA
Source organism: Nymphalis urticae (assembly GCA_905147175.2). Classification (NCBI taxonomy): domain Eukaryota; kingdom Metazoa; phylum Arthropoda; class Insecta; order Lepidoptera; family Nymphalidae; genus Nymphalis; species Nymphalis urticae. The sequence continues at coordinate 8,363,522 of LR990004.1, read as the reverse complement.
TATCCAGGACTTACAAGCTAGCCACTTGAACAATGAGGGAGTCATATATTAAGTCTTATAAATGGCTTATTTTTGTTAGGTCTATGAACAAACGCAAAATGTAAACAACATAATATTTAGAAATATATCGGAATTTGTTGAAAAATATTATATAACATAATTTATATATTATGGCTTATGGCTCTGGAAGGGGGCATAAAAAATTTAAAATAATGACCAAACTATTAATATATAAAACAAACATTTGTGTTATGAAATTTGCAGGCCGGTTAGCGTGTTTGGTAGATACTTGCCTTTCACGCCGAAGGTACGATTCCCACATAGGACAGATTCTCTGTGGGAATCGAATCCACAACCTTCATGCATGAAGCACACAAATGCAGACATTTCACGCCGAAGGTGTCTGTCTGTTTGTCCTGACTCTGGGTGTAATTTGCAAATGCATTTACAAAAGAAAAGTAGTATATGTAGAATATCAATTGTCTGGTGTCCATCGTACAAGCTCTACTTAGTTTGGGACCAGATGACCGTGTGTAATAAAAAATAATAATATTATAATATAAAGTTTATGTCGTATCTCGTAACACTGCGGATTACGATAGCTCTTGAAGGCTCTCTTGCGAGTGTATCGGACGGATCAGTGACGTCACGGCGGCACGTGATGTGTCATTGCCCATTCGTCACGTGACTAGGTTTACTTCAATATTGTTATGAATAAATATTGGCTATATCGTTAAATAACGAATAATAAGTAATGTTATCGATATGTTTGGACGCTATTAACACCAGTGTACTGAAACTTTGGATAACTGCTACTAGCAAAAACTATTGAAAGTATCTGAATTATAATAAATTAATTAAAATTAGAAGGAACAAGTGTCCATGATATAAAAATCAGCAATTATAAACAGCTGTAGTGTAAACTTTAAGTGTAATAAAGGTTTGCATTGTCAAGCACCATGATATGGTGATCTAAGGTATTTTGCTCGTTATAATGTTGAGTTATGATAGCTTCGTTAAATTGTTTTCTACTAATCATCTATATCAGCATTGAATAACCTTTCTAGAATGTTAATTAAGTTTTGTTATTTAACCGAAGCGTTTTGACGTTATACAATTTTATACTGCAGGTGTCTAGCGCAGGGCAGCTGCAGACGAGTCACTTATAATCACGTACTTTTGTTTGTTGAATACAGCGATTATTTTTACGAGCTATTCATTAAAAAAATGTACATAGTGCCATATCTAGGTCACAGCAATTCAACGTACAGAACAGGTAGTCGAGAGATTTCGACGGAAACTGTACTGTACTGTAATATAATTGAGACTTGTCTGAACAAATCATAATATCTTAATTTTTTTATATATTTTTTTATCCTAAGCGATTTTCAAATGTATAATACGTTATTAATTAATAGTTAGTTTCCTAGCCTTTTGTTTCTACAGATATTAGGAAGCAGTTTTCTCCTCAGTTTTATTAACCGTAACGGTAACAGCCTGTGAATGTCCCACTGCTGGGCTAAAGGCCTCCTCTCCTCTTTTTGAGGAGAAGGTTTGGAGCTTATTCCACCACGCTGCTCCAATGCGGGTTGGTGGAATACACATGTGGCAGGATTTCAGTGAAATTAGACACATGCAGATTTCCTCACGATGTTTTCCTTCACCGTAAAGCACGAGATTAATTATAATCACAAATTAAGCACATGAAAATTCAGTGGTGCTTGCCCGGGTTTGAACCCACAATCATCGGTTAAGATTCACGCGTTCTTACCACTGGGCCATCTCGGCTTAAAGGCATCTCGGCAGTTTTATTAAAATTTTCATTATTATTTGAAATCAGTAGCGTGTCATATCTAAAACTAAGCACGAAATGAATTATAAACAAGAATTATGCACGTGAATATTCAGTTGGCTTGCACGGGTTTGGACGCGGAATCTTCATCTAACCACTTGGCCATCTCAGTTCTTTATTTAATTTATTATGATTGTTTTATTTTTAAATCTATATAGAATATATATAATATACTCTTTTATGTTTTGTGGCCAGTAATTGCGACATTAATAAATAAAATTCTTACTATTATCGTATGTAGAATACCTAACGACTTACCAACGTCTACAAATACCAAAGGTTTAAACTGACGAACCGGTTTTGAAGGCGATTCGCTTCGTTATTTTGTTTAATGTTTCATGACTTTAAACCGTTAAAACTGAAACTTGGCGCGTTCCAAACTGGTTTAAAACTATCGTTACTCACATTTCGAATATTTTTATGATTGTCATTTTCATATCATTAGTATAATATTATTCGACTGCCTCGTTGGTACAATGGCTAGATATAACGCCGCAGATTCCGAGGTTCTGGGTTCTCAAACCCCAGTTCGATCCGAAAAAAAATCATTGGGTTTTTCTTTAGAAGATTCTGTGCCGTTGATCCTGCACCTAAACTCTTTTCGGTCGTGTCAGATTGCGTTCCGTCGGATTATAAGAGTGATAGAATAAAGACTGTGCTTATGCAGTATAATTGGCATGCGCAGTTAGGTATTTTTTCTTGATATTGGCCGGCATACCCAAAATCGGTCAGGAAGACATCGTCATAATCAGCAATGTTCGTGAATGCTCATATGGATGACATGTATGTGATAATGCGCAAATTCGCTGCATCTTTGATGAGGAAGGTGGTGACACATTGTGTTAGTTTAAGTTAACTTAATTTTTCTTAAGTTTAATATCTAAATAGCAGTGGCGTAGCTCGCCCTTGATCCGGTATCAAAATTAGATGGCCCTCTGCCCTTAACTGCGGCGATGACTTTTATATTTTTTATTTATTTATTTTTTTACGTGAATTTAGCGCATTGACCATCAACGATTTCCTATTCCTATTCTAATATATATTATTTAGAGGGCCCTGTCTTTGATACGGCTGATACGGCGGTAGCTACGCCCCTGCTAAATAGGTTCTCTAAACATTGCCGCTTTCGAACAAATTATCTAAATACGACATGGTGAATTAGTTAAATCATATTTATGTCAATATTTATATCATAACACACATAAGATTTTTGTAAAAAAAAAAAGAAATAACGAAACACAGCGAACCACAAACATGAAGCCAGGTCAAGTAGGGCTGAGCTTTTCTAAGAACTTAAACCTTTAATTGGATGAAAACTACTTTTCTTTTCCTCGCTTTTAAAAGTTTAAAAAAAAAAAGTGAATATTGCGAGTATTTTAAAGACTTATTAATTTCAATGTCTACAACTAGTGTTTACGATTTATAAAAATAGTACATGCGATGTTTTGTTAATCAAAATCGTTAACCTAAATGCATTAGGTAATTGTAAACAAATATAATATTGATATTACAATCACGATACCTATCAATCGTGACAAGCTTGTGTTTATAGATTTAATAATTATTATAACTTTGTAGTCTTAAACAGGTTTTAAATTATACAAATATTAAATAAATTATAAATTCTAATTTCATTCTCCACTAGTAATAACCGCGGCTTTGAAAGCGTGGAATTTAAAATAAAAGCGTGGAAAATAAGATAAGGATTTTCTCCTGGATATGATGATGATCTCCAGGATCCTTCATTATTAATCCTTATTTTAATTTATATAGTGGCTATTTAAATTATTATTAAAATGGTTCGTAACTGGCATACAGTCATATTGACTTAATAAGAGGTGGTTATTTTAAATCACATACACTTTAATTTTATTTATTTGTATACATGTATAGATGACAAATAATAAATATTTGGGTAAAGAAGTGGCTCTAAAAATTAATACAGTTTTACAACGATCACTCAAACTGTCAATGTTGCTAAAAAAATATTAGGACTTTTCTGTGCAAAAGCTTTTTATTACCCAATTAGTTAGTTCATAGATAAAAAGGTGTGCTACCTTGGAATGAAATGATTGCCTGACTTTTTTTTATCACAAAAAAAACAATGTTTCGCCGGTTCACCTCGGGTATTTTCTTTAATGAACCGGTGGTAGTTCTTAATTCGACTATCAATAATTAAGATTAATGCTTCTTTATATTTAAAATGTAAATAAGAAAAAATAAACTTACTACATAATGTATAGAAAGGCTTCGCATGAGTAACATTAAGTATTGCTCGAATGAACCACTCACTCATCATATATTCTACCACAAAACAGCAGTAGTTGGTATTTTTGTGTTCCGGTTTGAAGAGTGAGTGAGCCAATGTAATTACAGGCACAAGGGACATAACACCTTAGTTCCCAAGGTTGGTGCCGCATTGGCGATGTAAGCGAAGGTTAACATTTCTTACAATGCCAATGTCTAAGGGCGTTGGTGACCACTTACCAATAGGAGGGTCCATATGCTCGTCCGCCTACCTATACTATAAAAAAAATAAACAATTCCACCATATATTATTTTTAAATAACTTTATCACTTTCCATGACGGCAATTTTTTTTGAATTTATTCGACATAACATATCGTTAGGATTATGAACAGATTAATAAATAAAAGAACAAACTTAATTAATGAATCTGTCTATTACTGAATATGGAAGGATCAAACAGCAGTTTCTTAGACCAGCGCGAACGTACATACGGACAGATGCGATGAGAGACTTTAATTTACAGTATTTGTTGATTAAATATAATGTCAAAACGAACAATAGAAAATGTAAAACAGGCAACATTCGTTTTTTCATAAAATAAAACGCTTATAACACTTGACGTAAAGTTTTACCAAGGTCGTTTGAATTTTAATTGGCGTCTAACTCTTCTAGAAATAATAAATGCCGAGCCATTTACTGGTATCAGGTATCTTTATAACTTTGCCAACCTTATTATGAACTTGCTTTGGCATTTAATGAATGTCAAGTTGTCTGTTGGCTCGGTAACGTCAGCCATATTGTTTTACATCATTATTATGTAATGGATATATTCCGTTAACTATACCTCTAACAAGGCTTAGAAATTATAGATTGAAAAGCAACGTTAAATAACTTTTCTAATAATATCTGTAGTTATGTGTAGTGGACATTTATTTTATATATTATATAATGTAATTCAATCCTTAGTTGTTAAAAATAAAATCTTGAAATGACATGATTCCGTCATCGATGTATGTCGTCTCATATGAAGCCTGTAAATGACTTCACTTGAAGAGAACGTTTAGAACTTAATCCACCATGCTGCTCCAATGCAACTTTAATACAAATGTGGCAGATTTTCATACGACACGTGCAAGCTTTCACAAAACGTATCATAAGCACAAATAAAGCTTATGAAAATTTACTGAATACTGGCTTCCCCTCTTGAGGGGACGATTTGAGCTTATTTCACTACGCTGCTCGAATGCGTGCTGGTAACGGCAAAGGCATGTGGGAGTATGTCACTCACGATGCGCTTGCTTGGATTGAAACCTACAATCCTCCGTTAAGATTTCATAACATATTGAACTTATTCAGTAATTAATATTTTCGAAAGGATAAGGCTTATATTTCCGAAAATATAAGTCCTATTCTAACTTACTACACCTTTATATATTTAAGTAAGTTTACTGTATGCATATTTTAATGATATATGCATTTGTTTATATGTTGGCGTTAGAGCTGTATATGTATATATAAATTATTAATAATTAAATTGGCAAAAAAAAACCTTTTGCACTATCTCTTGTGCACTATACAGAATGGCCATCGTAGACGAAGGACAGCATCATAATTGTTACTAAGGGCATCTGACGTTCTCATCTGAATTCAACTGCTAGTAGTTGAATTCCCTGCCTACTATTTACACCTATTATTATATCGGTTTAAATTATTAAACTGTGTTGTTTGTTGCTAAAAGTTGAACGTATTATGCATGATGTAATATTTTTTTATCGCGAAACGGCAACGAATTTACATATTACGAAAATTGTATTTAAAATCATTTATATTTATGCGAAAAGAAGCCATTTGTACTTACTTGCGAAACTTATGAATTGAGTCTTGGCTTTTTTCGAAAGTATACAAAAAAAAAGCCACGTTACAGAAGTCGTAAAGTGCTTCTTTGGGTAGCCATTTGTGTTTGTTTCTCAATGTTTTTTTTTTTGTATAAGTAAGTAAATATACACGATGTAGACTTGTTTCTTTTGTCGCGCCTCGCAGAAAAACTACTGGCTACATCAATACCTACTGTTTTTTTGTGGGAGTATAGTGTTTTATGCTTTGAAGTTAAATTACTTTTATGTCATTCTCACAAAATCGCGATTTCGTCTGTGTGACTATAATGACGTCATTAGTATTGCAGGAATATGGATAAAAGATGAGAGCAGGCAAACAACAAACATGTTTTTTCTTTTACATTAAGGCCGTTGTCACATTGTCAATATATTTGATATTTATATCTTGGTATTGATCGAGGGTGCGATTGATAGTGAATATTTTATTTGTTTCTTCAATATTATACATCATTATATAATAATAAGATTTCAGAAGTAATATTACTTTGTTGTTGATACAAATATAACAATAATAAAATAATATCTACCGTTACCATTCCAACCGTTCGGGCAAAAACAGAAATTACACAATTAATTTTAAACGTCTAAAAATCTTAGTCTATGTGTAGGTATATCATAATGTGATATCGTCTATCCCAGGAAATGTTTCCACAAGTTTTCAAACAAATGTAATGATAATAATTTGGTTATAATACACGATACATGTATACCTGCATATATGATTGAAGAAAAAGGATTAATTACTGAGCTTCACCTTTAGCTGGTGTCTTCTCAGTAGAATCTACATTCCGAAGAGGTTCAATTCTACTAAGGAATTGTCACTATCGCAATCAAATCGGAACGTAATCGTTGCAGTTTATCTGTTGTACGTTAGTGTAACAGCCTGTGAACGTCCCACTGCCTGGCTAAGGCCTCCCCTCCCTTTTTAAGGAGGTTTGCAGCTTATTCCACCACGCTGCTCCGATGCGGGTTGGTGGAATACACAGGTGGCAGAATTTCAGTGAAATTAGACATATGCAGGTTTCCTCACGATGTTTTCCTTCACCTTATAGCACGAGATGAATTATAATCACAAATTAAGCACATGAAAATTACTATAATTGTCCTCCTGGTTTTTATGAAATAGATTTATCTTGAATAATTTTTAAAAAGTACTTGTAAGGTTGTATTAAAAAAAGTATATATTTGATTTTGACTTGCATTACCATATTCGATATCCGCATCATCCGCGACGGTCATTAATTTATATCTTTTGATTTCTGATTCAATTATCATAAGCCGAGTTGAATCAGAAGTTCAAAACACGTGAATTAAAGGTCACGAGTTCACGACTTCGCATCTGAGCAAGTTACGTATTTATAAACTTCATTTAAATAATTGCTCAGCGGTAATGAGAAACGTCATGAGGCAACTTGCACGTGTCGAAAGGATTACTGACACATGAATATCCACAAAGCCAAAGAGCAACGTCGCGAAATAACATGCAGAGCGATATTATTAACACAAGAGACTTTCAGTGGGCTCATTATTATTTTTTCTGTTAAAACTTTTAATAAGCAAAGGTTGTTATAGTGACGTTGTATGTAAACGATTTAGTTATTATTTAAAATAATGCAATTAAAACTGTTAATACTATTTCTACGTAACAAACCATATATCATATTAACACTATGGGCTCAAGTTAGTTTTTTTTTTAATGTATTAGCCCGCCTTGTGTCTTTGACGGTCAAAAGCAAAACAATTAAAAAAATAAACTATTAAATATTTTAATTCCTAAACTAGTGTTTAAGAGATAATGCCATAAAAATTATTGGATCAAATTGTTAAGGCTTCATCTGAATCTTTGTATTGTAGGTATATTTAAAAATATCTTCAAGGTAAATTGTATCCGTTCACTCGTATTTAATGAACGGAATTATTATTGTCATTTATTTTCAATTGACATCGCTGATTTCTTATGTTTTTTTTTATTTAACTATTTGCAAAAAATATTAGAAAATACATGACACATAAATAGCTTATTAATCTTTGAATTCTATTAATAAATTGAAGAGCAAACTCACAAACAATAAGTATTATGTCGTTAAGTTAAGTCAGTAAATAACCTACTGCTGAGCTGAAGCCTACTATCTCTTTGAGGAGAAACCTAGGAACTTATTCCACCACGCTACTCCAATGCGGGTTGGTGGATACAGATGTCGCCGATTTTTATCAGACACATGCCGGTTTTTACTGAGTTATCCATCAAAACGCCTTTAACGTGTAAAGTGTTCTAAAAACAATTCTCTTATATTTAATTTAGATTTGAGTTTTTATTTTTTAATACAATATTTATTTTATTACCGGGTAAAGTCGCGTTTTCATTCTAGGCAGTAGGGATATTTGAATTCTTACAAACTAGTTGGTTTATTTCTGTATTAATTATAAATGTTGGAAAGCCAGGCTATGCATAGTAATGATGTTTGCGGGAAACTTGGTCGATTTGTTTTTGCAGTACTAAATGAAAGTTAATGAAAGCTTATATTTAATAAGAAATTGATATAACCTGATAGTCGATACCGTTTTTACATTATAATATATATTAATAGGTATATTATCTTTCAATCTTCTTCATTCTTTAAAGAACTGAAAGGGTTCGTAATGAACATATGTTCAAAAATGAATAAATAAGACTAAGACGTATTATTCAACAAAAGACTATATACATGATAAAAAACGTGAAGTTTTGGTCGATTTTCATACGCATTATGTATTTGAGAAAAAGTGTAACTACTCAGGTTCTTGTCCGTTCTTGGTATAATTAACATTCTGAACCATAGCTCGTTTAACATTTAATTTTATGTTGCATATTCAACCGCAAACGATGCTTAGTATTGTTGTGTTCCGGTTTGAAGGGCGAGTGAGCCGGTGTACATACAGGTGTTTACAACAGCCAACTTGATTATAGAATACAATAATTTTGATTTTACATACGCAGCAATGCTCCTTTAATTGCCGGTCATACCTAGATATATAGTAATAAGAAATATTGACAAAGGTTAATTGAATGGCGTAGGTGGATAACGCCTTCGATGCAGCGGTGCGATGACAAAAAACCGGACCACTGCTGTCACTTTCCTCGTGGTTTACACTTGCAATTAACATCCCTTAAACTTCTATAAGTTCTATCTATATAGTCATACAAAAAGAAATACACTTAACAGTATTATACTATAAAGTTACTTGCAAAAGAAAAAAAGTTTATTTAATTTAAGGTTAAACAATACTGGACTTATGAATAAAAAAATATCAGTCAAATTCATAATAACTTGCGCACTTAAGTTTTTACGAAATCGTCTACCACTTTGATGATTTGGATCAGAGCTTTGGGACCCTAGTGGACTGCACTGCTTCTCCCTATAAAAGCTATGACACTGGTTTTATTTCATTTTATATGATATGATTGTTTTTGTTTTTACAAAGAATTTTATGAAAAGAGATCATAAAACAAAATTCGAACAATGTGTATTTATGAATTTCATAGTAAAAGGGCTGATATCATTGTCTATGAGCAAAGCTATTGTCTATTCGTTCGTTGGGTTTCGTAGAATTTAACAAATACATTAAAACAAAAATTTTTTTTATTTTTTTTATACGAACTTCAAAGTATTATTTGCATGCTTTTTGTCTATGGATTATATTTGCATGTTCAAATTAGATTAGAAATACACTTTATTAATTACCAATTAGTAACATTCATTTCCTGAATGGATTGATTACTTGTTTTTTTTTCAAGGGCTAATAATGAGTGATGACATTTAACAATAATAAAAATATTTTAAGACAAAGATCTTTAATACTTCAAATAAAGAGATCATTGTGATATTATGTATATGTACTATTTTCTATATATATTTTCTATATTTCTCTTTTCTATACCCTATTGTCAGCAATGTGTGTTATGTGTCATGATGATCGTATGAGTAGCTTAGACGTGAAAGCGTAACAAAAAAACAAACTCACTTTTGCATTTACAATATTAGTAAATTCATCTCTCGTTCTCGTTGCGCAATTCAAAGTTCGAGGTGTACGTAGAAAGGATTTTGTGAAATGTGAAATATTTAGGGGACGTTGAACTACCTTAATTTTCAGCTTCATTCAAAGTGTCTATACATTTTAGCAAGACAAATAAAAACTGGCATTTGTGTCGCGTAACGCGTTACAAACAATCTAATATATTCTTATTTTAAATAATTCCTTGTGGGTAGTCAAGTGCGATAAGCTATTATTGTAATATTTTAACATAATATTATACTAATATATTGTCTAAAACACAGAAGTAATAGTACCTACATCGTAAAACGTGACGTACTGTTTCCGCGACAGTGGTTCTCGTATAAAATTGTGATGTAAAAGTCTAGAATGGTTTTGTCGTCTGGCCCCGCTATTGTCTCCTAGACGTTTATTCCACGAGATTAACATTTTTGATTTAACCCGATAAGCCTTCACTCCGTAAGCCGAGTGAATGCAACTTGACGAACGCGACCGAAAGCACACGAGTCGTTTCCACGAAGGCTATCGCATTCGCAGCGAAAACAGCTTCAGTTTATCTCAGACAGCACACAACGAGGACGTGTTGCTCTTCTTTGTAACTTTGTTATGTGTATTATAAATTATAAACAGTGAAATGCCTACAGATATTATGTCAAGCTGTCGCACCGAGCACTTCGGACAAGGTTTCAGTAAGAAAACGTGCGATGCGGAAGTGAAATCGGGTTTTTTGGTGCTATTGGGACCCGACGGGATGAGACAAGACGTGCGCGTGGTCGTGTACAGAACATCCCTGGAGCACTTTGCCGTTATATACCCCAGGAAACGTCTCTCAAAGCCGATCGGGGTTGTTAACTTGAGAAACACAGCTGTCGAGAGAGTTGATACGAACTGTGGCTTTTTTGTCAGACAAAGAGGATATGATAACACAATATCTGCAAAGTTTCTGTGCTCGGAGCGTGATATTGAAGCCTGGCTGTCCGCTTTCTCGACCACGTCTTCGCAGACATGCCAGCATGCGACCAGTCTGCCTGTCCTCGTCGAGACAGAGGAGAGCTAAGCCATCGATCCGTTTCGGTTCCTGTGATTTCCGTTCGTCCGACGTCTCGTGAGAAACGCCGAACGAGGTTATGTTTGTTTTGCAATCTGATGCGAAAGTGAAAGCAGTTTTTTACGAATGTACGAAAGTTAAGTATCCATCATTGCACCCACATGCCAGCCGGAGCTTGAAGTTCCGCGAATCTTAAACTTAATGAGAAAGTAAATGTTACCAGTTTTTTTTTTTTTTATAATTAGCTAACTGTCATCAAATCAATTTCGTTTGAATTTCATTCTTTCGTTCGATATTTGAAAAGTGAATTTACATTACACAATACCGTTACAAAATTATTTAAATGTTTGAAATGTTCCTTTTTTAACAATAAGTATTTGTTTTATTTTATTATCAATAACTAGTTTTGAAATGCCAATGTGTAGATAAGAGCTTGTATGAAGGCCAAATAAAAAAGAAAATGAATATTTAGTAATATGAAAACACTGCGGCGAGAGACAAACATATTTTGTTCAATTATTATAATATATAAAAAATATAGCTTATAAATAGCTTGAGTTTTCTATAGTAGGTACCGAGCATAATTTTGTGAGAGTTAAATTAAAATAAATAGAATATATTTTAATTATCGATGTGCAGAACATTTGTATGCACATCGATGCATTTTGTCTCCTTTTATAAAAGTATAAGACTATCGAGTATCGATGTTTCTGTTAAAATATCGATAGTTTCAATAGAGCATGAGATGTTTAAGGAACACTACCACAAGGTCGTAAGTAACTTCGTAACGCATGGCAAAGCACGTTTCGATTTTGATAAAAAGTTTTGTTGTATACTTATGTATTATAATTTTTTAGTCTATGTATTAAAATTTGTATTTTTAATGCCAAAGAGTTCAAAAATCTCACTATACATTGAGCTCTTATTTTTTTTAGAAACTTAGTACTAGTTTCTAGTTAGTATTTATATGTTTAATTTTGAAAACGATATTTTTATGTTCAAAAAGGATTCTTAGAGAAAAAAACGGTCTTTATATAAATTCCGACCTAACTGCTTAGTATCAATTAAAAATCATAAATTAATTAAATTTTCATAATTTTACTTTTCATATTGGTCGGCCTTGTACTTTATTGTGAAATCATACATTTTTTGAAGGCTAAGTGCCTTTTTGACTAAGATAATAGTTAAATACGAAAATAGGGATAATATATTGATTCGACAGTGAAATGAAAATGATAGCAAAATTATAAATAATATGTATTAAAAACCATGAACGATCTATGTTATAAATGTTATTTAGCGAGTTTAGTAAACACTGATTTATCTCTTTCTATCATAATTGATTTTATATTTGAAAGAAGAAGATAGCATTGTTTAACTAATCACCCCCTAAACGACATTTATAAGTAAAGTGTTCACATCAATTTAATTAATATGACAATTTTAAAATATGCTTAATGTAACGAAGAAGGGTAGTTGAGGTGACAATTTTATGTTACACCTCTAGCCTTTGTTCTAGTAGAACTTATATGAGCTTATACTTAAAATATAGACGAGTAATTAAGAAATTGTAATCATTTCAAGACAAAATATTGATCGATGAACGAATGAATGGGAAGCCATTGACTGAATTCAGTCATTTATTTAAATTCAAAGTAACTAAACAAATTATACATTTCTATATTAAATAACAAAAATTAGCTGAAACAAAACGAAATAGACCTGAGACGAAATAAACTTACCGGGTTTATTTTTTTTATTAGAAAAAATATGGCGGCGATTTTTGTTACATAAAATGTCGCGTTTTTATTTTAAAATATAACATCGTCTAGAATACTGTTCTAAACAGACAGGATGCATTATAAAATTTATTATTGTAAACCTATTTATGTAGGCAATTCTTCTTGCCCACCAATTGTTTAGGTATGTACTAAATTCTTGAATTTCACAAAGTCATGTTTACCGACTACTAAAATGTCAACTGTATGTATTAACTGTATAAGTAACTGATCGCGGTTAAAAACGTACTCATACTTACCTAAATTAAATCTGTTGTGGCTTTTAAAAATTAAATATTATGCAAGATGGCTTCTAAAGTAACATATTTTATAACTTAAATTTCATGGTGATCAGTCGAACAGCCAAAGTCTAAGATTAATACTCACACCAACATCAATTTATATACCTATATGTGTATGTATAGATTACTACTTTTCGTCCGCGTGTAATGAGGGACTGGTTATAGGTAAATTAAATAATTAAAAAAAGATATTGTTCACTGATTAGAATTGGAAAATGTAAAATTAACTGAAAAAGTAGTTATGACATTGTGAACAAAGCAATATCATTTGTGTACACCTTTTTTGACATTTGGTATTCAATGTCAAGAGAACAGACTAAAATTTTTGTTTGCATAATTTAAAAAAACATCACTTTTATAGATAAAAATTAAATTCGATTTAACTTTAACATAAACTATAACCTATATTGTCACTATATGTCTTTTGTCTTATTTATTTAACTATCCATTATTTACTTGTTGATTATTACAGAATTATCTGGCCCTACTCACACGCAGCCTTGTGGCGTTCTGTCAATACTAGTCAAAAAGATATTTAGATGAAACCATAGACTAAGCATATTACATATACTTTTTAATGATTTGTCCATATACTTTTTATCGATATTCCTAACTTAAGCACTATTATTATTATACAATATTAAGTAAAATACATATATCATTCAAAAATACGTCTACTTCGTCTTTAATGCGTAGACTAACATAACTTACGCTACAAAATTCAGGCTATAAAATAAAAAACTCGCTCTCGTAAATTTTTACTAAGAAAGAATGGTTTTGGCAGAGCTCCCTAATGCGTTTCATAGTTTAGGTCATTCCACCCACAGGACGATGTTTTAACTTGGATTACGCAACTTGTTCACTCGCAAGTTACAGAGTTAAATAATACTGTGCCTACGATTAAATACATTTTAATTATATATTCTTGATATTAGATGCAAGGCCATTGTATAATATAATTCAAAATATTATGTATAATTTATAAGGTTGGTGTATAAATTAATTATAATAGGAATACCGTATATACATTTTTGTTACGATTCATGCCTGTGATTTAGTTCGGTAACATTGTGTAGCTCTAATAGGTGTGTTTAGTTTTTTAGGCTGAATGAGAGACATAAAATTGTATGTAAGTTTATTTAAAAATTTTGTTATGGTATCGTTGTATATAAGTCAGCGTCACACTCTTGTGTTGAGAGGTTGCCCATTAATTTATATACATAGTTACGCATACATATGCATAATACTCAAAACAGTTAGCTATATACACATTCAGTGACTAAGCTCTTTTCTTTTAGAATAAAGTATTCAAAATATCAGTGCAATCAAGTTCAATTCAACCCACACACACTCGTATGAATTTAAATAAAAGCTTGTAAAGAATCGTTATCGAACAATGTTTTGTCAAAAGTAAATAGAATGCGCCTAAAAAATAAACAGGACGATGCTTTTATGGAACGTTTTAGAATTTACAACAAAAAAAATACGTCTTATTTGAACGATCAATATACTTTCTTTCTAGAATCGTTCCCCTTTACAGGTTTACGAAACTAGAAGCTAGCGTGCTGTTTATATTTTTTGGATACATTCTATATGAATTAGAAATGTATTTGTATTTACATGTATTATGATAATAATACACTAGTCTACTTATTGTAATAGTTCTTGTAATCGGACTAAGATGTTAATATGTTCTGAAAACATATATTTTTAAAGGAAATCGTTTTGGATAAGATATGGCCAACTGTACTAAATCTTGTAAACTGATTAAAATTAGCGATAATGATGTTGGACACAATTAAAGGAAGGGTTTTGATTTGAGATTTTTGGAAAAAATTAAGTATGAATTCATTAATAACCTATTTTATGTTAATTGAAGACGAGAAATATACTTTTGACATGGCCTAACTGACTGTTAGGATCTGGAGAAGCACTTCTGAATGATTACATCACTTGATTAAAAGTACAATTCATATGACTTTTAAAGCAAATGATCGTATATTTATACAGATATGAAAACGAGACGACGACGATGAGGTGAATTTAAGAATAAACGTTTGATTGATATGTGTGTATAAGCATATATTGTATATAATATACTAACGTCAAGTAAATACTAAACGTGAATTAGCTATTTATTGGCGTAATATCATTTTATCGAGATAGTTTTTGATGGTATATCGTATAAAATATACATTTTATTTAGATTTAACATTAAAATTTTATCGATTTGTTTATTGATTACGCGTAAATTAATCGATAATATCGACGGGTAATTCGAACATGCTACAAAAATATTGTATTTTATGTCAATATTAGCAACTTATTCCACGAGTCATTCAATATTGCAAAACTCATCGAGATTGAAATTTTCATTTCCCAAGTAAAGAAAGTCAAGGATCGTGGTCTTCGTTTTGAAATAATATGAAACTGTTATTATTGTTTTAAACTCTATTGCCTAGATCTAAAGTCTATTTTCAAACGCATTTCTGTGAAAATACAAAGTGTAATATATTTCTTATTTGTGCCAACAAGTTAGAACTTATGAATTTCTCGTGTAATATTCAAAACGAATATATATAAAATGATTCCATATTTAATCATAGTATTAATAACTATAGTGAAACTTCTTATGATATTATAGCTTTCAAAATTTTGACCACGTAATTTAATATTAGTCTTATCTATCTTTACAAAAACAATTTTTTTCTAAACATATTATAAAGATTTGCTTAATTTGTAAAATTATTAAAAATTGTATCTAATTTTTAATATTTATGACTTGCCATTGTTTTTTTTTTAATTGCTTAATGTATTCTTGATTGGCATTATTCAGCCAGTCGAGTGTTATAAGTTTGATGTTCCTTTCACAAATAATACATTCCAAATTGAATTGTCAAGTCAGTTATGTTTTTAATCATTTATTGTTATTATGTACATATTTAAACCTGTCTTTGGACAGCCATTTGTTTTTCTATTAAGAACAGATAGAGAACATTAATGTGATATTATGATGGTGTGATTGTTTGTGTTATTGTCTAATAATTAAAAACGTACATTTTAGAATTTATTGAATAAAATTAATTATTGTAATTTTTGTAGTTTATCTGTACCTATGTACTGTCCCAATTCTAGTATTAAATATAACTCTAAATAATAGTACATTCTCACTATGATTTTTAATGTTAATAATTTATCGTATCGTATCGTCGTATTTGTATATAAGAAAAGTTATTAAATTACACTAATTAAGAGTAACTACGTTACTTTGCGAATTGAAAATATTGAACGCGAAGCAGTGTGGCCGTAAGTACGTACCTACTCTAATATTGTCAAAAAAAACGTCGCTACTCACTTAGCCTCAATTTTTATAAAACAACTAAATAAATTATTTTTATGTTTTTTTTAAATTGAATTCGGTACATATTTAGCAAATAACTTATTAACTCTTATATATATATTTAAGAATACTTGTTAATATAATATGTAGTAAATTGATACATATAACAATTCTTTTTTAACTTTGGAAAATAAAAGAGCTTCAATTTTTAAAATATAATAAACGTTATTAATTACTAACATTTAAAATAAGTGTATCCAATCGGAATAGTGTTGACCAGTTGCGAAGGCCGCTTATGTAATAAAGTCTGGGTTTGAAGGGTGAGTGAGCCAGTGTTATTACAGGCACAAAGGACGTAACATCTTAAATCCCAAGGTTGGTGGCGCATTGGTGATGTAAGCGATGGTTAACATTTCTTACAATGCCAATGTCTATGGACGTCCTCGTCCGCCTATAATATAATATAGATTATATTATATAAAAAAATGGAAGAATAAAAAAACCTTCCTGTCTTGTTCTTAATCGGATATATATTATCATATTATCTTATCATCCTTATATTGCACGTTGAGAAGCCATGTCGAGACGCAATTCTGCGACTGCTATAAAAAGTATTTATTTTTTATTTCTACTCTATTGCCATAATATTTCTGTCGTCTGTGTGACATAAATCATCGAAAACAGCTACAAATGAGAAGAATAACCAGTAGAGCTATTCTGTAAGCACAAACTAAAAACTCACCGCAAAACAAGTGACAGTGACTCGATATAAAAATCTTATAACATTAAATCAGCGATTAATTTATATATATATATTTATATGTTGGTATATAACATTCAAAAACTTGTTTCGAACCACTTATACAAGCTAGATAATTTGCAATCCATTAATATAATGACAGCCTGTAATTGTTTTACGCAATGTTAATCGTTGTTTTGTTTGAATAATAAATTTATAAAGCATTTATTTTTATTTTCTAAACTTATTAACCCCGAGGACTATGACACAAATTCATTAAATAATTTATTTATGTGTTTAATACGAAACATACAGCATATTATAATACATTTAAAACATTAGATAACACAGTAAGTTTTATAAAAAAACCTGCATTTACTTAATTACAAATAATTTAAAAGAAAAAAAATACACAATAAGAATATTAATGTGAAATAAAGTATTTTCAGGTTTGATAAAAATGAATTTATTTCAGTTGATTTGTAAAAGGGAAATTAAGTAACATTTTAGTCGTGAATGTTGTAAGTGAATAATGATTTAGGTAGCGTGCTATTTTTTTATCATATTATACCTATTTTTATAGATACATTTCACCACACGGAGTCTACTGCCTATTAATAGTAAACCAGCCTTAACAAGTTTTTATAAGTTAAATATGTATGCTGATTATATTGGAGCGAGAGCAACGACCAGATTAAAAAAAATACGTTGTAGGTAATTTATGACCACATATTAAAACCTTTTTTCAAAATCTAGATGCAAACATCGTTTGCGGGTCGATAGATGAATTTTATCCAACACCTGCAGGTTGTCCCCACGATGTTTCGTTTTCTTTTTGTCATGCCGAATTATTAAAACAAAAAAACAAAGATAAGTTATTTTTAAAGTTGTTACTGCTCAAATCCACATGCACTGACTCATCTCGGCTCTAAAAGTTAATACGTTTATAGAAAAAAGTTTTTAATCTCTGTACTAAAACAAAAAAAGTTAATATACTATAGTACCTATATAGTTTCATGCAGGTAACCAACCGACCAAACTCTTTGAAATAATACAAAGATACACCAAAAGCAAGGACAACACGTGTGCGGAGATTAAAAAACAAAAAAGTATGTAGGTATATGTCACTAGCAACATAAATGTGTGTAAAATAGCTCAATCGTAGCTTGAGTTAAAAACATAGTTTTTAATTTGATTTGAGTTTAATGTTCTAATAAACCCCACAACCTAACATTACTAATTTATATTTCGTTACAGCTGAGTAAAAATTATATTGGCAAAATCATACAATCAGATTAAAACAGATTAGTAATTCAGGGGTATGTTGACGGGAAACACCCAATAACGTAACAATGGTATTTTGTGGTACCACACGATGATGACGCTTTTTATTGTTAGGTGCTCATAATATAACAAGCAGCAGTAGGTTGCTCTAGGTTTCTTGATTGCAACCATTAAATTGTAGGTGAACAAAATAAGTCATTAAAACGATATTTTATACTCAGTTAACGAACAACCAATTATTTTTTTTACTGCAAAAATATCAAATTACAACGAAACATAAAACGAAACGGCACTACAAACAAAACAAAATGCCTCCGAAATTAACTACATTCGCAAAAATCATTATATTCTTAATAATATTTTCTATTATTTTTCTCGTTCAATCATTCAAACCACTTACAAAAGAGGAGCAAATTAATAAATTCAATAAGATGAACGAAGAAGTTGAACCTTTTAGAAAGAATTTAACAGAATGCGCTCATCAGGTCAAAGCATCAACGGTTGACGTCGATAACTTCTTGAAAAGAATACCACAATCAACAATGCAAGGTAAATGCTTCGTCGCGTGTATTTTAAAACGCAACTCCATAATAAAAAACAATAAAATCATGCAAGAAAATCTTTTGGAAGCAAATAAAGCCGTTTATGGAGAAGACAGTGAAGTAATGTCGAGGCTCAAAACAGCTACTGCGGAATGTAATCGTGTAATTGAAAATATTTTTGAAATTTGTGAATATGCTTCGGTATTTAACGATTGTATGCATATGAAAATGGAGCATATCCTTGATAAAGTTACGATGGAGCGACGGATGGAGGCGTTAGGACAAATGACGTCAGATCCAGATATTTGGACAGACGAAGAAGATGAAATACTGAAATTGGTTAGGGATGAACTTTGATTTAGCTTCTGCTATTGATAAATTTGAGAAAATGTGTTCATTAGAGTTTTTTTTTAAATAAATGATTAAGTTTAATTTTATAAAAGCAATCAGTTGATAGAAAGTTTGAACATTATACTTTGTATACTTAAAATGTTTAATAAGAGATGATAAACAAGACAAAAATGTTTCCGTACAAGTTCTTAGTGCTATATTCGAAATCAGAGTTCTTATTTAAAAATATTATTTATTCATTTACTTACACTATAACATAATTATGTTGAATGCGATATTAAATCATAATTAATAGAGTGCAATGCTGAACGCACGCAAGCACATACATAAAGAAAGACAATTTTTGTTAAAATAATATTTTCAATCAATCGACTATTAATTTTTCAAACAAAATAATTATCATGTTCTAGAACATGTTATAAATTATAATAGATAATATCAATATAATAAATAATTTAGTAAGTACCTAGTTCAATTGTCAAAAAGTTTCAATTCAATTCTATTGTTTTTTTATATATATAAAAAAAACTATTTGTACACGCTATCTATTAGGATTTAAAATACTACAAAAATAAATAATTGAATACATAAAAGTGTGACGTATATTACACTAGATGGCGTTGATGACTAATTAAATTAATAGATAATTTGGAATTAAATTCATCACAAATCCAGAATTTAATTGCTAATCCATTTAATTTGAATATATTTAAGTATAGTCAGTTTCAGAGCATCAGAGCAGATGTCCTTATTCGTCGTCCGAATTCATAAATAACTTAAGTTTTAGTTATAACATGGGGGGTGACAGTGAAGAACAAAGAACCGCAAAAATATTTCTATGGAAACTAGCACCATCTAACATAGAGGACGAGTCAACTACGTCACATAAAAACGTTTGAATTGCACTAGATGTCGCTACAGAGCCCGATTATCATGTTTTCTTAAATTTTTATTTTTAAATAGCTCAATTCGAATTCGAAATTTATAAAAATGAAATCAAATTCATTTTACATTTTTACTACGAATAAATTTATTCAAGATCACAATTTTGCAATGGCAATACTATGTGATGTGTCGATGTTTAAAACTAAACGTTAGAAAACTTTAAATATTTCTTGTCGAGTTGGTTCGATGTGTTGGGTGTGCGTTGTTTTCTTTGCTTTGTTATAAATTTTTCACTTTTATTTTGACCTTGGCGCGTTTAACGGACCCTGGTAGTGCTTCTTTTATTGCTATTTGGCTATTTTTTATGGACACAGTCTCATACTCTTCACTTGACCAACCCCGGCAACGTTTTTAGGCTTAAGATGGCGAAGATACCGAAAAGCCCACGATCTAACTGTTATTTCGGGTGTAATGCAGAAGGTAAGTAATACAATTGAAATTATAAACGTGTGTATAGGACGACTGTCGCAGTCCCGTCAATTTGTATATAAACTACCAGTGCATTTCCTTTCTGCCTTTCCTTCTTTACTTTTGGGTACAAAAGCATTGCAATGTTAAAAAACAGTGCTCATTGTTCCGAAGTGGACTGATACATTTGCAGAATACAGCATAATCAACTATTGGATTATGTGTGCATGATCATTTTGAATTATTACATTTGGCCATTTATATGAACTAATAACTAAATAGTGGCCGAATATTGTGGATTCTCTAGTTTTTCTATTAAACATTTTATCTTCACAAAAAAAAATCAGTATAGAATTTTCTCCTTACAATTTTTTTTACCGATAATTAATATCAGTATACTTGGCATGTAATTAAGAGTTATGAGTTTTATCATCTTTAACTGGCTTTAATAAAAAATATTAAATTTCAGGTCCTCTGCATCATTTCCGCAAGCCTGAAAAAGATGTAGAAAGGTTTGAAATCTGGAAAGCAGTGTTAGAGAATGACACTACAGAAAAAGGAAATATGTGTATCTAAAACCAATTGAGGTTATGCAATAAACATTTTGAAAATTATTACATATTACCAAGCAACAGGCTAACAAGAAATGCTGTTCCAACTCTGTATATTAAGAAAGGTGAGGGTTGGTTGACATACTTATAAATATCATTCTATTTAGACACTCATTGTCAACATATTTAGAGAAACAAAATAATTTATGATTAAATTATGACTCAACTTTTTAAACATTCCTTCTTTATTAATCTTAGCATGCATGTATGCAAAGCAGGATGAAGGTAACTAATAGTACTTTCAGTGGTGTACTTGTCCCCTTCCAGTATATATGTATTATCTATGGTTATAATAAGGCTGTCAATGTTGATTGTAAGCTTATGTTTAGTGGAATTGTGCTTATTTGCTGTCAGCTAATGCTTATTCCATGCACCTGGTATTATACATTGGCATTATTTTAAGTAAAACTATTATGTTCCTCCTGGCTTGTTTAATTAAGTTAAGTTGTTTTGGCATTAATATTATAGTTGCAGTCTCGTCAAGGTAGGTATCTTTTTAATTTTATCATCAAATAGTAAGTTGCTGCTGCTGCTGTTTATTGCTAGCAATTCTCTTGCTAAGGGTGCCAGTGAATTTACAAACACAAAGATTGCCTATATATATTGCAATCATGGTTTATTAAACATTGATAATACAAATAAATAATTAATTATATGTAATAAACAAACTTATGTTTAATTGGATTTGGTGAATTCACTACCCACTGCTTTTTTTCCCCAGTTACTATCAGGAATAACTACATTACAACAACTACGATAGTTTGTGCTTGATTAATTTTTTTTTCTTCTTAATATGAGGGTATAGAAACTACCCACTTTTTGATTTTGTAAAAAAAATTAAAAAACCTTTATCTGTAAATATACACATATCTTTGTACTATTTGGTTTACTATTCAATAGGATATAGTTGGAAGAAAACATACAGCAAGTTTGAAGCAGATTGACAAATATAGTTAGAAATTTGGAGATTGCTTTGTTTGTTTCCATTGAGTGGACATTGCTATGTTTGAAATAATCATATATAAGATATAGTATTGTTTGATTTGCGCTAAAATGGATATTGCTGATTGTGTTTGAATTAAAGCTATTTAATTAGAATAATAATTAACAAAATAAATATTTTATATGATAATTTTCTAATAAGTGACTTATTTGTAAATTATCATATTTTATATAATTATCGTATACATTTGTAATTTTCACTCACTTTTAAGTCAGCAATTTATAACACCGCTGGATGAATGCAGGGCTTAGGAGTCTTCTCTGATGTATTCAGCTTATTCTATCACAGATAACTCAGTCAGTTTATACATTTTCAAGTCAATCATCAGTTTAATCAAGATTATTCCTAAATCATTAATTACACCTTATGTGTGTGATCTAAAAAAGATATTCAGGGCTGGATTTAGAGGTCTGGAGGTCCTATGGCAACAAGGAAGTGAAGGTGCCGAATTAATTTCTAAATAAATTAAAGTTTTTTTCAGGTTGTTCGACCATTTGTTGTGCAATAATTTAAACTGTTTTAAGGAATGTTCTCATACATATAGTAAAACACAAGAATTATATTTGCATTTTATGTATACTATATTAACTTTGTTTACTTGTTGTAAGTGGGATGTTTTTTGTTTTAGAAATCTCCATTGGGTCCCTTTGTTGTGGAAGCTCAGAGCACTTAATGTTTTCTTGTTTTAAATAGTTAAAAAAAAAGTCTAGTTAAGAAGTGGGTATAATAATAATTGGTAGCTAGAAGCTGGGTGGGTAGAATAATATGGGTCAAATGACCAAGATAGCAAATTCCAAATTCTGTTTTTTTTTTTTTTTTTTTTTATATTTGCCGGGTGGGCAAATGACTCTACTCCACCTGATGTTAAGTGGTAGTAGAGTCCAAACGCGAGGACGGCCAGTACAGTCTGGAAGAAGATTCTGCACTAGCCGCCCTCGCCTTGCCGGCAAGATGCCTCTTCACGCCTCGTAAAGAGACGTGAAGCGAGTGACGTATTGCTACGATAGGGATGGGCAAAGTGTGGAGGCGTGTTTCCCCCGGCATTGGTTCAGCCGCCGTCTCCACTGGACCAACACCCATCGCGGCAATGCTCGCTCGGGCACTGGCTGTACGCTGGCTGACCTCGAAACGCGGCTGCAAGCCACTTCACGAGATTTTCACCATGCGTACGGTGGTAACAAGCCAGGCGGATGTTTATCATCCTACCACCAGATGATATCCCTTAGTCGCCTCTTACGACACCCATGGGAAAGGGGCAGTGAAATGTATTCTTTCTCCGTCACTGCACGGATATTTATTTTGATAAATATGAAATGATGAGGTGTTCACGGAATGATGTGTGTTCTCTGAATGACAGTATAGATACAATTTAGGTTTATAAAATCATTAAGCGAAATTCATGGATGTCATACTTATTTATTTAATTTTTGTTATGTTTTAATCTGCCATCAGTCCTTGGACTATAAGCGGATAGTTGGTGCGGTAGTTGGCGTAATGAGTGAGTCCTCCTTCAAGAGCACTTCTCGTGTTATGAGGGTGCTACGACCTCTCGTGCAGCTGTAGTACATCATGCCTCTAGGCGGCTAAGATGCTTTTTAGCTGGGTTGCCAAATGATTAGGGTGTAAGGCACGTCATTGTTGATATATTTTTGAGGCAGCTCTAATTTCTTCCTTCACTGTGGTTATTTGTAAGTTGCCATGGATTTCACCGTTTATTGTCGACCCTAGTAAAAATATTTTTATAATAAATATTTTATAAGAAGTTCTTCACAGGTCTGCCATTCGTCTCCATAATGTTTTGTAATAAGATTTTTGACATCGCTTAATTTGGCAGTTTTAATAGGAACTCCGACTGGACTATAGTAATCAAATTTAAATTGTTTAATCTCTTCCCGCGTTTTGTCAAAGATTTGCTTCAACAATTATAATTTCTATATGAGTTATAGGTTGTGGTTGGCAACATTCAGTCTTGGATACAGGTGGAAACATTTCTTGGTGGTACCTCCCCTTGGAATATTTACTTTGCACGAATTGACGAACGATGGGTTTTCCCCATTGTTGTTCATTGCTTGCTTTTGAAAGACTTTGTTGTTAATATAACATGTTTGCACTTGCCGCTCTGGTTATAAACACAACTGCATTTTACTCCAGTGACAACACGAGAATCATTGATCTGTAATAAATAATTGTTAATTAAAGTAGGTACGTTACCTACCGTAAAATACTAGTCTGTGCGGAAAGAGAAGCTTCGTGACCTTCAAGGGCTTCTATCAATATGAACAACTTTATGTATGTATGCCACAGCTAGACTAGTTACAATCGCGGTGGCGGTGGACGTATTGTATACGACTCGCAATAATTCATTATGAGTTATTGGTTGTGGTTGGCAACATTCAGTCTTGGATACAGGTGGAAACATTTCTTGGTGGTACCTCCCCTTGGAATATTTACTTTGCACGAATTGACGAACGATGGGTTTTCCCCATTGTTGTTCATTGCCTGCTTTTGAAAGACTTACTTTGTTGTTAATATAACATGTTTGCACTTGCCGCTCTGGTTATAAACACAACTGCATTTTACTCCAGTGACAACACGAGAATCATTGATCTGTAATAAATAATTGTTAATTAAAGTAGGTACGTTACCTACCGTAAAATACTAGTCTGTGCGGAAAGAGAAGCTTCGTGACCTTCAAGGGCTTCCATCAATATGAACAACTTTATGTATGTATGCCACAGCTAGACTAGTTACAATCGCGGTGGCGGTGGACGTATTGTATACGACTCACAATAATTCATTATGAGTATTGGTTGTGGTTGGCAACATTCAGTCTTGGATACAGGTGGAAACATTTCTTGGTGGTACCTCCCCTTGGAATATTTACTTTGCACGAATTGACGAACGATGGGTTTTCCCCATTGTTGTTCATTGCTTGCTTTTGAAAGACTTACTTTGTTGTTAATATAACATGTTTGCACTTGCCGCTCTGGTTATAAACACAACTGCATTTTACTCCAGTGACAACACGAGAATCATTGATCTGTAATAAATAATTGTTAATTAAAGTAGGTACGTTACCTACCGTAAAATACTAGTCTGTGCGGAAAGAGAAGCTTCGTGACCTTCAAGGGCTTCCATCAATATGAACAACTTTATGTATGTATGCCACAGCTAGACTAGTTACAATCGCGGTGGCGGTGGACGTATTGTATACGACTTGCAATAATTAATTATGAGTTATTGGTTGTGGTTGGTAACATTCAGTCTTGGATACAGGTGGAAACATTTCTTGGTGGTACCTCCCCTTGGAATATTTACTTTGCACGAATTGACGAACGATGGGTTTTCCCCATTGTTGTTCATTGCTTGCTTTTGAAAGACTTACTTTGTTGTTAATATAACATGTTTGCACTTGCCGCTCTGGTTATAAACACAACTGCATTTTACTCCAGTGACAACACGAGAGTCATTGATCTGTAATAAATAATTGTTAATTAAAGTAGGTACGTTACCTACCGTAAAATACTAGTCTGTGCGGAAAGAGAAGCTTCGTGACCTTCAAGGGCTTCCATCAATATGAACAACTTTATGTATGTATGCCACAGCTAGACTAGTTACAATCGCGGTGGCGGTGGACGTATTGTATACGACTCACAATAATTCATTATGAGTATTGGTTGTGGTTGGCAACATTCAGTCTTGGATACAGGTGGAAACATTTCTTGGTGGTACCTCCCCTTGGAATATTTACTTTGCACGAATTGACGAACGATGGGTTTTCCCCATTGTTGTTCATTGCTTGCTTTTGAAAGACTTACTTTGTTGTTAATATAACATGTTTGCACTTGCCGCTCTGGTTATAAACACAACTGCATTTTACTCCAGTGACAACACGAGAATCATTGATCTGTAATAAATAATTGTTAATTAAAGTAGGTACGTTACCTACCGTAAAATACTAGTCTGTGCGGAAAGAGAAGCTTCGTGACCTTCAAGGGCTTCTATCAATATGAACAACTTTATGTATGTATGCCACAGCTAGACTAGTTACAATCGCGGTGGCGGTGGACGTATTGTATACGACTCACAATAATTCATTATGAGTTATTGGTTGTGGTTGGCAACATCCAGTCTTGGATACAGGTGGAAACATTTCTTGGTGGTACCTCGCCTTGGAATATTTACTTTGCACGAATTGACGAACGATGGGTTTTCCCCATTGTTGTTCATTGCTTGCTTTTGAAAGACTTACTTTGTTGTTAATATAACATGTTTGCACTTGCCGCTCTGGTTATAAACGCAACTGCATTTTACTCCAGTGACAACACGAGAATCATTGATCTGTAATAAATAATTGTTAATTAAAGTAGGTACGTTACCTACCGTAAAATACTAGTCTGTGCGGAAAGAGAACCGTCGTGACCTTCAAGGGCTTCCATCAATATGAACAACTTTATGTATGTATGCCACAGCTAGACTAGTTACAATCGCGGTGGCGGTGGACGTATTGTATACGACTCACAATAATTCATTATGAGTTATTGGTTGTGGTTGGCAACATTCAGTCTTGGATACAGGTGGAAACATTTCTTGGTGGTACCTCCCCTTGGAATATTTACTTTGCACGAATTGACGAACGATGGGTTTTCCCCATTGTTGTTCATTGCTTGCTTTTGAAAGACTTACTTTGTTGTTAATATAACATGTTTGCACTTGCCGCTCTGGTTATAAACACAACTGCATTTTACTCCAGTGACAACACGAGAATCATTGATCTGTAATAAATAATTGTTAATTAAAGTAGGTACGTTACCTACCGTAAAATACTAGTCTGTGCGGAAAGAGAAGCTTCGTGACCTTCAAGGGCTTCCATCAATATGAACAACTCTATGTATGTATGCCACAGCTAGACTAGTTACTATCGCGGTGGCGGTGGACGTATTGTATACGACTCACAATAATTCATTATGAGTTATTGGTTGTGGTTGGCAACATTCAGTCTTGGATACAGGTGGAAACATTTCTTGGTGGTACCTCCCCTTGGAATATTTACTTTGCACGAATTGACGAACGATGGGTTTTCCCCATTGTTGTTCATTGCTTGCTTTTGAAAGACTTACTTTGTTGTTAATATAACATGTTTGCACTTGCCGCTCTGGTTATAAACACAACTGCATTTTACTCCAGTGACAACACGAGAATCATTGATCTGTAATAAATAATTGTTAATTAAAGTAGGTACGTTACCTACCGTAAAATACTAGCCTGTGCGGAAAGAGAAGCTTCGTGACCTTCAAGGGCTTCTATCAATATGAACAACTTTATGTATGTATGCCACAGCTAGACTAGTTACAATCGCGGTGGCGGTGGACGTATTGTATACGACTTGCAATAATTCATTATGAGTTATTGGTTGTGGTTGGCAACATTCAGTCTTGGATACAGGTGGAAACATTTCTTGGTGGTACCTCCCCTTGGAATATTTACTTTGCACGAATTGACGAACGATGGGTTTTCCCCATTGTTGTTCATTGCTTGCTTTTGAAAGACTTACTTTGTTGTTAATATAACATGTTTGCACTTGCCGCTCTGGTTATAAACGCAAATGCATTTTACTCCAGTGACAACACGAGAATCATTGATCTGTAATAAATAATTGTTAATTAAAGTAGGTACGTTACCTACCGTAAAATACTAGTCTGTGCGGAAAGAGAAGCTTCGTGACCTTCAAGGGCTTCTATCAATATGAACAACTTTATGTATGTATGCCACAGCTAGACTAGTTACTATCGCGGTGGCGGTGGACGTATTGTATACGACTCACAATAATTCATTATGAGTTATTGGTTGTGGTTGGCAACATTCAGTCTTGGATACAGGTGGAAACATTTCTTGGTGGTACCTCCCCTTGGAATATTTACTTTGCACGAATTGACGAACGATGGGTTTTCCCCATTGTTGTTCATTGCTTGCTTTTGAAAGACTTACTTTGTTGTTAATATAACATGTTTGCACTTGCCGCTCTGGTTATAAACACAACTGCATTTTACTCCAGTGACAACACGAGAATCATTGATCTGTAATAAATAATTGTTAATTAAAGTAGGTACGTTACCTACCGTAAAATACTAGTCTGTGCGGAAAGAGAACCGTCGTGACCTTCAAGGGCTTCCATCAATATGAACAACTTTATGTATGTATGCCACAGCTAGACTAGTTACAATCGCGGTGGCGGTGGACGTATTGTATACGACTCACAATAATTCATTATGAGTTATTGGTTGTGGTTGGCAACATTCAGTCTTGGATACAGGTGGAAACATTTCTTGGTGGTACCTCCCCTTGGAATATTTACTTTGCACGAATTGACGAACGATGGGTTTTCCCCATTGTTGTTCATTGCTTGCTTTTGAAAGACTTACTTTGTTGTTAATATAACATGTTTGCACTTGCCGCTCTGGTTATAAACACAACTGCATTTTACTCCAGTGACAACACGAGAATCATTGATCTGTAATAAATAATTGTTAATTAAAGTAGGTACGTTACCTACCGTAAAATACTAGTCTGTGCGGAAAGAGAACCGTCGTGACCTTCAAGGGCTTCCATCAATATGAACAACTTTATGTATGTATGCCACAGCTAGACTAGTTACAATCGCGGTGGCGGTGGACGTATTGTATACGACTCACAATAATTCATTATGAGTTATTGGTTGTGGTTGGCAACATTCAGTCTTGGATACAGGTGGAAACATTTCTTGGTGGTACCTCGCCTTGGAATATTTACTTTGCACGAATTGACGAACGATGGGTTTTCCCCATTGTTGTTCATTGCTTGCTTTTGAAAGACTTACTTTGTTGTTAATATAACATGTTTGCACTTGCCGCTCTGGTTATAAACACAACTGCATTTTACTCCAGTGACAACACGAGAATCATTGATCTGTAATAAATAATTGTTAATTAAAGTAGGTACGTTACCTACCGTAAAATACTAGTCTGTGCGGAAAGAGAACCGTCGTGACCTTCAAGGGCTTCCATCAATATGAACAACTTTATGTATGTATGCCACAGCTAGACTAGTTACAATCGCGGTGGCGGTGGACGTATTGTATACGACTCACAATAATTCATTATGAGTTATTGGTTGTGGTTGGCAACATTCAGTCTTGGATACAGGTGGAAACATTTCTTGGTGGTACCTCCCCTTGGAATATTTACTTTGCACGAATTGACGAACGATGGGTTTTCCCCATTGTTGTTCATTGCTTGCTTTTGAAAGACTTACTTTGTTGTTAATATAACATGTTTGCACTTGCCGCTCTGGTTATAAACACAACTGCATTTTACTCCAGTGACAACACGAGAATCATTGATCTGTAATAAATAATTGTTAATTAAAGTAGGTACGTTACCTACCGTAAAATACTAGTCTGTGCGGAAAGAGAACCGTCGTGACCTTCAAGGGCTTCCATCAATATGAACAACTTTATGTATGTATGCCACAGCTAGACTAGTTACAATCGCGGTGGCGGTGGACGTATTGTATACGACTCACAATAATTCATTATGAGTTATTGGTTGTGGTTGGCAACATTCAGTCTTGGATACACGTGGAAACATTTCTTGGTGGTACCTCGCCTTGGAATATTTACTTTGCACGAATTGACGAACGATGGGTTTTCCCCATTGTTGTTCATTGCTTGCTTTTGAAAGACTTACTTTGTTGTTAATATAACATGTTTGCACTTGCCGCTCTGGTTATAAACACAACTGCATTTTACTCCAGTGACAACACGAGAATCATTGATCTGTAATAAATAATTGTTAATTAAAGTAGGTACGTTACCTACCGTAAAATACTAGTCTGTGCGGAAAGAGAAGCTTCGTGACCTTCAAGGGCTTCCATCAATATGAACAACTTTATGTATGTATGCCACAGCTAGACTAGTTACAATCGCGGTGGCGGTGGACGTATTGTATACGACTCACAATAATTCATTATGAGTTATTGGTTGTGGTTGGCAACATTCAGTCTTGGATACAGGTGGAAACATTTCTTGGTGGTACCTCCCCTTGGAATATTTACTTTGCACGAATTGACGAACGATGGGTTTTCCCCATTGTTGTTCATTGCTTGCTTTTGAAAGACTTACTTTGTTGTTAATATAACATGTTTGCACTTGCCGCTCTGGTTATAAACACAACTGCATTTTACTCCAGTGACAACACGAGAATCATTGATCTGTAATAAATAATTGTTAATTAAAGTAGGTACGTTACCTACCGTAAAATACTAGTCTGTGCGGAAAGAGAAGCTTCGTGACCTTCAAGGGCTTCCATCAATATGAACAACTTTATGTATGTATGCCACAGCTAGACTAGTTACTATCGCGGTGGCGGTGGACGTATTGTATACGACTCACAATAATTCATTATGAGTTATTGGTTGTGGTTGGCAACATTCAGTCTTGGATACAGGTGGAAACATTTCTTGGTGGTACCTCCCCTTGGAATATTTACTTTGCACGAATTGACGAACGATGGGTTTTCCCCATTGTTGTTCATTGCTTGCTTTTGAAAGACTTACTTTGTTGTTAATATAACATGTTTGCACTTGCCGCTCTGGTTATAAACACAACTGCATTTTACTCCAGTGACAACACGAGAATCATTGATCTGTAATAAATAATTGTTAATTAAAGTAGGTACGTTACCTACCGTAAAATACTAGTCTGTGCGGAAAGAGAACCGTCGTGACCTTCAAGGGCTTCCATCAATATGAACAACTTTATGTATGTATGCCACAGCTAGACTAGTTACAATCGCGGTGGCGGTGGACGTATTGTATACGACTCACAATAATTCATTATGAGTTATTGGTTGTGGTTGGCAACATTCAGTCTTGGATACAGGTGGAAACATTTCTTGGTGGTACCTCGCCTTGGAATATTTACTTTGCACGAATTGACGAACGATGGGTTTTCCCCATTGTTGTTCATTGCTTGCTTTTGAAAGACTTACTTTGTTGTTAATATAACATGTTTGCACTTGCCGCTCTGGTTATAAACACAACTGCATTTTACTCCAGTGACAACACGAGAATCATTGATCTGTAATAAATAATTGTTAATTAAAGTAGGTACGTTACCTACCGTAAAATACTAGTCTGTGCGGAAAGAGAAGCTTCGTGACCTTCAAGGGCTTCCATCAATATGAACAACTTTATGTATGTATGCCACAGCTAGACTAGTTACAATCGCGGTGGCGGTGGACGTATTGTATACGACTCACAATAATTCATTATGAGTTATTGGTTGTGGTTGGCAACATTCAGTCTTGGATACAGGTGGAAACATTTCTTGGTGGTACCTCCCCTTGGAATATTTACTTTGCACGAATTGACGAACGATGGGTTTTCCCCATTGTTGTTCATTGCTTGCTTTTGAAAGACTTACTTTGTTGTTAATATAACATGTTTGCACTTGCCGCTCTGGTTATAAACACAACTGCATTTTACTCCAGTGACAACACGAGAATTATTGATCTGTAATAAATAATTGTTAATTAAAGTAGGTACGTTACCTACCGTAAAATACTAGTCTGTGCGGAAAGAGAAGCTTCGTGACCTTCAAGGGCTTCCATCAATATGAACAACTTTATGTATGTATGCCACAGCTAGACTAGTTACAATCGCGGTGGCGGTGGACGTATTGTATACGACTTGCAATAATTCATTATGAGTTATTGGTTGTGGTTGGTAACATTCAGTCTTGGATACAGGTGGAAACATTTCTTGGTGGTACCTCCCCTTGGAATATTTACTTTGCACGAATTGACGAACGATGGGTTTTCCCCATTGTTGTTCATTGCTTGCTTTTGAAAGACTTACTTTGTTGTTAATATAACATGTTTGCACTTGCCGCTCTGGTTATAAACACAACTGCATTTTACTCCAGTGACAACACGAGAGTCATTGATCTGTAATAAATAATTGTTAATTAAAGTAGGTACGTTACCTACCGTAAAATACTAGTCTGTGCGGAAAGAGAACCGTCGTGACCTTCAAGGGCTTCCATCAATATGAACAACTTTATGTATGTATGCCACAGCTAGACTAGTTACAATCGCGGTGGCGGTGGACGTATTGTATACGACTTGCAATAATTCATTATGAGTTATTGGTTGTGGTTGGTAACATTCAGTCTTGGATACAGGTGGAAACATTTCTTGGTGGTACCTCCCCTTGGAATATTTACTTTGCACGAATTGACGAACGATGGGTTTTCCCCATTGTTGTTCATTGCTTGCTTTTGAAAGACTTACTTTGTTGTTAATATAACATGTTTGCACTTGCCGCTCTGGTTATAAACACAACTGCATTTTACTCCAGTGACAACACGAGAATCATTGATCTGTAATAAATAATTGTTAATTAAAGTAGGTACGTTACCTACCGTAAAATACTAGTCTGTGCGGAAAGAGAAGCTTCGTGACCTTCAAGGGCTTCCATCAATATGAACAACTCTATGTATGTATGCCACAGCTAGACTAGTTACTATCGCGGTGGCGGTGGACGTATTGTATACGACTCACAATAATTCATTATGAGTTATTGGTTGTGGTTGGCAACATTCAGTCTTGGATACAGGTGGAAACATTTCTTGGTGGTACCTCCCCTTGGAATATTTACTTTGCACGAATTGACGAACGATGGGTTTTCCCCATTGTTGTTCATTGCTTGCTTTTGAAAGACTTACTTTGTTGTTAATATAACATGTTTGCACTTGCCGCTCTGGTTATAAACACAACTGCATTTTACTCCAGTGACAACACGAGAATCATTGATCTGTAATAAATAATTGTTAATTAAAGTAGGTACGTTACCTACCGTAAAATACTAGTCTGTGCGGAAAGAGAACCGTCGTGACCTTCAAGGGCTTCCATCAATATGAACAACTTTATGTATGTATGCCACAGCTAGACTAGTTACAATCGCGGTGGCGGTGGACGTATTGTATACGACTCACAATAATTCATTATGAGTTATTGGTTGTGGTTGGCAACATTCAGTCTTGGATACAGGTGGAAACATTTCTTGGTGGTACCTCGCCTTGGAATATTTACTTTGCACGAATTGACGAACGATGGGTTTTCCCCATTGTTGTTCATTGCTTGCTTTTGAAAGACTTACTTTGTTGTTAATATAACATGTTTGCACTAGCCGCTCTGGTTATAAACACAACTGCATTTTACTCCAGTGACAACACGAGAATCATTGATCTGTAATAAATAATTGTTAATTAAAGTAGGTACGTTACCTACCGTAAAATACTAGTCTGTGCGGAAAGAGAAGCTTCGTGACCTTCAAGGGCTTCCATCAATATGAACAACTTTATGTATGTATGCCACAGCTAGACTAGTTACAATCGCGGTGGCGGTGGACGTATTGTATACGACTCACAATAATTCATTATGAGTTATTGGTTGTGGTTGGCAACATTCAGTCTTGGATACAGGTGGAAACATTTCTTGGTGGTACCTCCCCTTGGAATATTTACTTTGCACGAATTGACGAACGATGGGTTTTCCCCATTGTTGTTCATTGCTTGCTTTTGAAAGACTTACTTTGTTGTTAATATAACATGTTTGCACTTGCCGCTCTGGTTATAAACACAACTGCATTTTACTCCAGTGACAACACGAGAATCATTGATCTGTAATAAATAATTGTTAATTAAAGTAGGTACGTTACCTACCGTAAAATACTAGTCTGTGCGGAAAGAGAAGCTTCGTGACCTTCAAGGGCTTCCATCAATATGAACAACTTTATGTATGTATGCCACAGCTAGACTAGTTACAATCGCGGTGGCGGTGGACGTATTGTATACGACTCACAATAATTCATTATGAGTTATTGGTTGTGGTTGGCAACATCCAGTCTTGGATACAGGTGGAAACATTTCTTGGTGGTACCTCGCCTTGGAATATTTACTTTGCACGAATTGACGAACGATGGGTTTTCCCCATTGTTGTTCATTGCTTGCTTTTGAAAGACTTACTTTGTTGTTAATATAACATGTTTGCACTTGCCGCTCTGGTTATAAACGCAACTGCATTTTACTCCAGTGACAACACGAGAATCATTGATCTGTAATAAATAATTGTTAATTAAAGTAGGTACGTTACCTACCGTAAAATACTAGTCTGTGCGGAAAGAGAACCGTCGTGACCTTCAAGGGCTTCCATCAATATGAACAACTTTATGTATGTATGCCACAGCTAGACTAGTTACAATCGCGGTGGCGGTGGACGTATTGTATACGACTCACAATAATTCATTATGAGTTATTGGTTGTGGTTGGCAACATCCAGTCTTGGATACAGGTGGAAACATTTCTTGGTGGTACCTCGCCTTGGAATATTTACTTTGCACGAATTGACGAACGATGGGTTTTCCCCATTGTTGTTCATTGCTTGCTTTTGAAAGACTTACTTTGTTGTTAATATAACATGTTTGCACTTGCCGCTCTGGTTATAAACACAACTGCATTTTACTCCAGTGACAACACGAGAATCATTGATCTGTAATAAATAATTGTTAATTAAAGTAGGTACGTTACCTACCGTAAAATACTAGTCTGTGCGGAAAGAGAACCGTCGTGACCTTCAAGGGCTTCCATCAATATGAACAACTTTATGTATGTATGCCACAGCTAGACTAGTTACAATCGCGGTGGCGGTGGACGTATTGTATACGACTTGCAATAATTCATTATGAGTTATTGGTTGTGGTTGGTAACATTCAGTCTTGGATACAGGTGGAAACATTTCTTGGTGGTACCTCCCCTTGGAATATTTACTTTGCACGAATTGACGAACGATGGGTTTTCCCCATTGTTGTTCATTGCTTGCTTTTGAAAGACTTACTTTGTTGTTAATATAACATGTTTGCACTTGCCGCTCTGGTTATAAACACAACTGCATTTTACTCCAGTGACAACACGAGAATCATTGATCTGTAATAAATAATTGTTAATTAAAGTAGGTACGTTACCTACCGTAAAATACTAGTCTGTGCGGAAAGAGAACCGTCGTGACCTTCAAGGGCTTCCATCAATATGAACAACTTTATGTATGTATGCCACAGCTAGACTAGTTACAATCGCGGTGGCGGTGGACGTATTGTATACGACTCACAATAATTCATTATGAGTTATTGGTTGTGGTTGGCAACATCCAGTCTTGGATACAGGTGGAAACATTTCTTGGTGGTACCTCGCCTTGGAATATTTACTTTGCACGAATTGACGAACGATGGGTTTTCCCCATTGTTGTTCATTGCTTGCTTTTGAAAGACTTACTTTGTTGTTAATATAACATGTTTGCACTTGCCGCTCTGGTTATAAACACAACTGCATTTTACTCCAGTGACAACACGAGAGTCATTGATCTGTAATAAATAATTGTTAATTAAAGTAGGTACGTTACCTACCGTAAAATACTAGTCTGTGCGGAAAGAGAAGCTTCGTGACCTTCAAGGGCTTCCATCAATATGAACAACTTTATGTATGTATGCCACAGCTAGACTAGTTACAATCGCGGTGGCGGTGGACGTATTGTATACGACTTGCAATAATTCATTATGAGTTATTGGTTGTGGTTGGCAACATTCAGTTTTGGATACAGGTGGAAACATTTCTTGGTGGTACCTCGCCTTGGAATATTTACTTTGCACGAATTGACGAACGATGGGTTTTCCCCATTGTTGTTCATTGCTTGCTTTTGAAAGACTTACTTTGTTGTTAATATAACATGTTTGCACTTGCCGCTCTGGTTATAAACACAACTGCATTTTACTCCAGTGACAACACGAGAGTCATTGATCTGTAATAAATAATTGTTAATTAAAGTAGGTACGTTACCTACCGTAAAATACTAGTCTGTGCGGAAAGAGAACCGTCGTGACCTTCAAGGGCTTCCATCAATATGAACAACTTTATGTATGTATGCCACAGCTAGACTAGTTACAATCGCGGTGGCGGTGGACGTATTGTATACGACTCACAATAATTCATTATGAGTATTGGTTGTGGTTGGCAACATTCAGTCTTGGATACAGGTGGAAACATTTCTTGGTGGTACCTCCCCTTGGAATATTTACTTTGCACGAATTGACGAACGATGGGTTTTCCCCATTGTTGTTCATTGCTTGCTTTTGAAAGACTTACTTTGTTGTTAATATAACATGTTTGCACTTGCCGCTCTGGTTATAAACACAACTGCATTTTACTCCAGTGACAACACGAGAATCATTGATCTGTAATAAATAATTGTTAATTAAAGTAGGTACGTTACCTACCGTAAAATACTAGTCTGTGCGGAAAGAGAAGCTTCGTGACCTTCAAGGGCTTCCATCAATATGAACAACTTTATGTATGTATGCCACAGCTAGACTAGTTACAATCGCGGTGGCGGTGGACGTATTGTATACGACTCACAATAATTCATTATGAGTATTGGTTGTGGTTGGCAACATTCAGTCTTGGATACAGGTGGAAACATTTCTTGGTGGTACCTCCCCTTGGAATATTTACTTTGCACGAATTGACGAACGATGGATTTTCCCCATTGTTGTTCATTGCTTGCTTTTGAAAGACTTACTTTGTTGTTAATATAACATGTTTGCACTTGCCGCTCTGGTTATAAACACAACTGCATTTTACTCCAGTGACAACACGAGAATCATTGATCTGTAATAAATAATTGTTAATTAAAGTAGGTACGTTACCTACCGTAAAATACTAGTCTGTGCGGAAAGAGAAGCTTCGTGACCTTCAAGGGCTTCCATCAATATGAACAACTTTATGTATGTATGCCACAGCTAGACTAGTTACAATCGCGGTGGCGGTGGACGTATTGTATACGACTCACAATAATTCATTATGAGTTATTGGTTGTGGTTGGCAACATTCAGTCTTAGATACAGGTGGAAACATTTCTTGGTGGTACCTCCCCTTGGAATATTTACTTTGCACGAATTGACGAACGATGGGTTTTCCCCATTGTTGTTCATTGCTTGCTTTTGAAAGACTTACTTTGTTGTTAATATAACATGTTTGCACTTGCCGCTCTGGTTATAAACACAACTGCATTTTACTCCAGTGACAACACGAGAATCATTGATCTGTAATAAATAATTGTTAATTAAAGTAGGTACGTTACCTACCGTAAAATACTAGTCTGTGCGGAAAGAGAAGCTTCGTGACCTTCAAGGGCTTCCATCAATATGAACAACTTTATGTATGTATGCCACAGCTAGACTAGTTACTATCGCGGTGGCGGTGGACGTATTGTATACGACTCACAATAATTCATTATGAGTTATTGGTTGTGGTTGGCAACATTCAGTCTTGGATACAGGTGGAAACATTTCTTGGTGGTACCTCCCCTTGGAATATTTACTTTGCACGAATTGACGAACGATGGGTTTTCCCCATTGTTGTTCATTGCTTGCTTTTGAAAGACTTACTTTGTTGTTAATATAACATGTTTGCACTTGCCGCTCTGGTTATAAACACAACTGCATTTTACTCCAGTGACAACACGAGAATCATTGATCTGTAATAAATAATTGTTAATTAAAGTAGGTACGTTACCTACCGTAAAATACTAGTCTGTGCGGAAAGAGAACCGTCGTGACCTTCAAGGGCTTCCATCAATATGAACAACTTTATGTATGTATGCCACAGCTAGACTAGTTACAATCGCGGTGGCGGTGGACGTATTGTATACGACTCACAATAATTCATTATGAGTTATTGGTTGTGGTTGGCAACATTCAGTCTTGGATACAGGTGGAAACATTTCTTGGTGGTACCTCGCCTTGGAATATTTACTTTGCACGAATTGACGAACGATGGGTTTTCCCCATTGTTGTTCATTGCTTGCTTTTGAAAGACTTACTTTGTTGTTAATATAACATGTTTGCACTTGCCGCTCTGGTTATAAACACAACTGCATTTTACTCCAGTGACAACACGAGAATCATTGATCTGTAATAAATAATTGTTAATTAAAGTAGGTACGTTACCTACCGTAAAATACTAGTCTGTGCGGAAAGAGAAGCTTCGTGACCTTCAAGGGCTTCCATCAATATGAACAACTTTATGTATGTATGCCACAGCTAGACTAGTTACAATCGCGGTGGCGGTGGACGTATTGTATACGACTCACAATAATTCATTATGAGTTATTGGTTGTGGTTGGCAACATTCAGTCTTGGATACAGGTGGAAACATTTCTTGGTGGTACCTCCCCTTGGAATATTTACTTTGCACGAATTGACGAACGATGGGTTTTCCCCATTGTTGTTCATTGCTTGCTTTTGAAAGACTTACTTTGTTGTTAATATAACATGTTTGCACTTGCCGCTCTGGTTATAAACACAACTGCATTTTACTCCAGT
Source organism: Nymphalis urticae (assembly GCA_905147175.2). Lineage (NCBI taxonomy): Eukaryota > Metazoa > Arthropoda > Insecta > Lepidoptera > Nymphalidae > Nymphalis > Nymphalis urticae. The sequence continues at coordinate 8,324,673 of LR990004.1, read as the reverse complement.
GACAACACGAGAATTATTGATCTGTAATAAATAATTGTTAATTAAAGTAGGTACGTTACCTACCGTAAAATACTAGTCTGTGCGGAAAGAGAAGCTTCGTGACCTTCAAGGGCTTCCATCAATATGAACAACTTTATGTATGTATGCCACAGCTAGACTAGTTACAATCGCGGTGGCGGTGGACGTATTGTATACGACTTGCAATAATTCATTATGAGTTATTGGTTGTGGTTGGTAACATTCAGTCTTGGATACAGGTGGAAACATTTCTTGGTGGTACCTCCCCTTGGAATATTTACTTTGCACGAATTGACGAACGATGGGTTTTCCCCATTGTTGTTCATTGCTTGCTTTTGAAAGACTTACTTTGTTGTTAATATAACATGTTTGCACTTGCCGCTCTGGTTATAAACACAACTGCATTTTACTCCAGTGACAACACGAGAGTCATTGATCTGTAATAAATAATTGTTAATTAAAGTAGGTACGTTACCTACCGTAAAATACTAGTCTGTGCGGAAAGAGAACCGTCGTGACCTTCAAGGGCTTCCATCAATATGAACAACTTTATGTATGTATGCCACAGCTAGACTAGTTACAATCGCGGTGGCGGTGGACGTATTGTATACGACTTGCAATAATTCATTATGAGTTATTGGTTGTGGTTGGTAACATTCAGTCTTGGATACAGGTGGAAACATTTCTTGGTGGTACCTCCCCTTGGAATATTTACTTTGCACGAATTGACGAACGATGGGTTTTCCCCATTGTTGTTCATTGCTTGCTTTTGAAAGACTTACTTTGTTGTTAATATAACATGTTTGCACTTGCCGCTCTGGTTATAAACACAACTGCATTTTACTCCAGTGACAACACGAGAATCATTGATCTGTAATAAATAATTGTTAATTAAAGTAGGTACGTTACCTACCGTAAAATACTAGTCTGTGCGGAAAGAGAAGCTTCGTGACCTTCAAGGGCTTCCATCAATATGAACAACTCTATGTATGTATGCCACAGCTAGACTAGTTACTATCGCGGTGGCGGTGGACGTATTGTATACGACTCACAATAATTCATTATGAGTTATTGGTTGTGGTTGGCAACATTCAGTCTTGGATACAGGTGGAAACATTTCTTGGTGGTACCTCCCCTTGGAATATTTACTTTGCACGAATTGACGAACGATGGGTTTTCCCCATTGTTGTTCATTGCTTGCTTTTGAAAGACTTACTTTGTTGTTAATATAACATGTTTGCACTTGCCGCTCTGGTTATAAACACAACTGCATTTTACTCCAGTGACAACACGAGAATCATTGATCTGTAATAAATAATTGTTAATTAAAGTAGGTACGTTACCTACCGTAAAATACTAGTCTGTGCGGAAAGAGAACCGTCGTGACCTTCAAGGGCTTCCATCAATATGAACAACTTTATGTATGTATGCCACAGCTAGACTAGTTACAATCGCGGTGGCGGTGGACGTATTGTATACGACTCACAATAATTCATTATGAGTTATTGGTTGTGGTTGGCAACATTCAGTCTTGGATACAGGTGGAAACATTTCTTGGTGGTACCTCGCCTTGGAATATTTACTTTGCACGAATTGACGAACGATGGGTTTTCCCCATTGTTGTTCATTGCTTGCTTTTGAAAGACTTACTTTGTTGTTAATATAACATGTTTGCACTTGCCGCTCTGGTTATAAACACAACTGCATTTTACTCCAGTGACAACACGAGAATCATTGATCTGTAATAAATAATTGTTAATTAAAGTAGGTACGTTACCTACCGTAAAATACTAGTCTGTGCGGAAAGAGAAGCTTCGTGACCTTCAAGGGCTTCCATCAATATGAACAACTTTATGTATGTATGCCACAGCTAGACTAGTTACAATCGCGGTGGCGGTGGACGTATTGTATACGACTCACAATAATTCATTATGAGTTATTGGTTGTGGTTGGCAACATCCAGTCTTGGATACAGGTGGAAACATTTCTTGGTGGTACCTCCCCTTGGAATATTTACTTTGCACGAATTGACGAACGATGGGTTTTCCCCATTGTTGTTCATTGCCTGCTTTTGAAAGACTTACTTTGTTGTTAATATAACATGTTTGCACTTGCCGCTCTGGTTATAAACACAACTGCATTTTACTCCAGTGACAACACGAGAATCATTGATCTGTAATAAATAATTGTTAATTAAAGTAGGTACGTTACCTACCGTAAAATACTAGTCTGTGCGGAAAGAGAAGCTTCGTGACCTTCAAGGGCTTCCATCAATATGAACAACTTTATGTATGTATGCCACAGCTAGACTAGTTACAATCGCGGTGGCGGTGGACGTATTGTATACGACTCACAATAATTCATTATGAGTTATTGGTTGTGGTTGGCAACATCCAGTCTTGGATACAGGTGGAAACATTTCTTGGTGGTACCTCGCCTTGGAATATTTACTTTGCACGAATTGACGAACGATGGGTTTTCCCCATTGTTGTTCATTGCTTGCTTTTGAAAGACTTACTTTGTTGTTAATATAACATGTTTGCACTTGCCGCTCTGGTTATAAACGCAACTGCATTTTACTCCAGTGACAACACGAGAATCATTGATCTGTAATAAATAATTGTTAATTAAAGTAGGTACGTTACCTACCGTAAAATACTAGTCTGTGCGGAAAGAGAACCGTCGTGACCTTCAAGGGCTTCCATCAATATGAACAACTTTATGTATGTATGCCACAGCTAGACTAGTTACAATCGCGGTGGCGGTGGACGTATTGTATACGACTCACAATAATTCATTATGAGTTATTGGTTGTGGTTGGCAACATCCAGTCTTGGATACAGGTGGAAACATTTCTTGGTGGTACCTCGCCTTGGAATATTTACTTTGCACGAATTGACGAACGATGGGTTTTCCCCATTGTTGTTCATTGCTTGCTTTTGAAAGACTTACTTTGTTGTTAATATAACATGTTTGCACTTGCCGCTCTGGTTATAAACACAACTGCATTTTACTCCAGTGACAACACGAGAATTATTGATCTGTAATAAATAATTGTTAATTAAAGTAGGTACGTTACCTACCGTAAAATACTAGTCTGTGCGGAAAGAGAACCGTCGTGACCTTCAAGGGCTTCCATCAATATGAACAACTTTATGTATGTATGCCACAGCTAGACTAGTTACAATCGCGGTGGCGGTGGACGTATTGTATACGACTTGCAATAATTCATTATGAGTTATTGGTTGTGGTTGGTAACATTCAGTCTTGGATACAGGTGGAAACATTTCTTGGTGGTACCTCCCCTTGGAATATTTACTTTGCACGAATTGACGAACGATGGGTTTTCCCCATTGTTGTTCATTGCTTGCTTTTGAAAGACTTACTTTGTTGTTAATATAACATGTTTGCACTTGCCGCTCTGGTTATAAACACAACTGCATTTTACTCCAGTGACAACACGAGAATCATTGATCTGTAATAAATAATTGTTAATTAAAGTAGGTACGTTACCTACCGTAAAATACTAGTCTGTGCGGAAAGAGAACCGTCGTGACCTTCAAGGGCTTCCATCAATATGAACAACTTTATGTATGTATGCCACAGCTAGACTAGTTACAATCGCGGTGGCGGTGGACGTATTGTATACGACTCACAATAATTCATTATGAGTTATTGGTTGTGGTTGGCAACATCCAGTCTTGGATACAGGTGGAAACATTTCTTGGTGGTACCTCGCCTTGGAATATTTACTTTGCACGAATTGACGAACGATGGGTTTTCCCCATTGTTGTTCATTGCTTGCTTTTGAAAGACTTACTTTGTTGTTAATATAACATGTTTGCACTTGCCGCTCTGGTTATAAACACAACTGCATTTTACTCCAGTGACAACACGAGAGTCATTGATCTGTAATAAATAATTGTTAATTAAAGTAGGTACGTTACCTACCGTAAAATACTAGTCTGTGCGGAAAGAGAAGCTTCGTGACCTTCAAGGGCTTCCATCAATATGAACAACTTTATGTATGTATGCCACAGCTAGACTAGTTACAATCGCGGTGGCGGTGGACGTATTGTATACGACTTGCAATAATTCATTATGAGTTATTGGTTGTGGTTGGCAACATTCAGTTTTGGATACAGGTGGAAACATTTCTTGGTGGTACCTCGCCTTGGAATATTTACTTTGCACGAATTGACGAACGATGGGTTTTCCCCATTGTTGTTCATTGCTTGCTTTTGAAAGACTTACTTTGTTGTTAATATAACATGTTTGCACTTGCCGCTCTGGTTATAAACACAACTGCATTTTACTCCAGTGACAACACGAGAGTCATTGATCTGTAATAAATAATTGTTAATTAAAGTAGGTACGTTACCTACCGTAAAATACTAGTCTGTGCGGAAAGAGAACCGTCGTGACCTTCAAGGGCTTCCATCAATATGAACAACTTTATGTATGTATGCCACAGCTAGACTAGTTACAATCGCGGTGGCGGTGGACGTATTGTATACGACTCACAATAATTCATTATGAGTATTGGTTGTGGTTGGCAACATTCAGTCTTGGATACAGGTGGAAACATTTCTTGGTGGTACCTCCCCTTGGAATATTTACTTTGCACGAATTGACGAACGATGGGTTTTCCCCATTGTTGTTCATTGCTTGCTTTTGAAAGACTTACTTTGTTGTTAATATAACATGTTTGCACTTGCCGCTCTGGTTATAAACACAACTGCATTTTACTCCAGTGACAACACGAGAATCATTGATCTGTAATAAATAATTGTTAATTAAAGTAGGTACGTTACCTACCGTAAAATACTAGTCTGTGCGGAAAGAGAAGCTTCGTGACCTTCAAGGGCTTCCATCAATATGAACAACTTTATGTATGTATGCCACAGCTAGACTAGTTACAATCGCGGTGGCGGTGGACGTATTGTATACGACTCACAATAATTCATTATGAGTATTGGTTGTGGTTGGCAACATTCAGTCTTGGATACAGGTGGAAACATTTCTTGGTGGTACCTCCCCTTGGAATATTTACTTTGCACGAATTGACGAACGATGGATTTTCCCCATTGTTGTTCATTGCTTGCTTTTGAAAGACTTACTTTGTTGTTAATATAACATGTTTGCACTTGCCGCTCTGGTTATAAACACAACTGCATTTTACTCCAGTGACAACACGAGAATCATTGATCTGTAATAAATAATTGTTAATTAAAGTAGGTACGTTACCTACCGTAAAATACTAGTCTGTGCGGAAAGAGAAGCTTCGTGACCTTCAAGGGCTTCCATCAATATGAACAACTTTATGTATGTATGCCACAGCTAGACTAGTTACAATCGCGGTGGCGGTGGACGTATTGTATACGACTCACAATAATTCATTATGAGTTATTGGTTGTGGTTGGCAACATTCAGTCTTAGATACAGGTGGAAACATTTCTTGGTGGTACCTCCCCTTGGAATATTTACTTTGCACGAATTGACGAACGATGGGTTTTCCCCATTGTTGTTCATTGCTTGCTTTTGAAAGACTTACTTTGTTGTTAATATAACATGTTTGCACTTGCCGCTCTGGTTATAAACACAACTGCATTTTACTCCAGTGACAACACGAGAATCATTGATCTGTAATAAATAATTGTTAATTAAAGTAGGTACGTTACCTACCGTAAAATACTAGTCTGTGCGGAAAGAGAACCGTCGTGACCTTCAAGGGCTTCCATCAATATGAACAACTTTATGTATGTATGCCACAGCTAGACTAGTTACAATCGCGGTGGCGGTGGACGTATTGTATACGACTCACAATAATTCATTATGAGTTATTGGTTGTGGTTGGCAACATTCAGTCTTGGATACAGGTGGAAACATTTCTTGGTGGTACCTCCCCTTGGAATATTTACTTTGCACGAATTGACGAACGATGGGTTTTCCCCATTGTTGTTCATTGCTTGCTTTTGAAAGACTTACTTTGTTGTTAATATAACATGTTTGCACTTGCCGCTCTGGTTATAAACACAACTGCATTTTACTCCAGTGACAACACGAGAGTCATTGATCTGTAATAAATAATTGTTAATTAAAGTAGGTACGTTACCTACCGTAAAATACTAGTCTGTGCGGAAAGAGAACCGTCGTGACCGTCAAGGGCTTCCATCAATATGAACAACTTTATGTATGTATGCCACAGCTAGACTAGTTACAATCGCGGTGGCGGTGGACGTATTGTATACGACTCACAATAATTCATTATGAGTTATTGGTTGTGGTTGGCAACATCCAGTCTTGGATACAGGTGGAAACATTTCTTGGTGGTACCTCGCCTTGGAATATTTACTTTGCACGAATTGACGAACGATGGGTTTTCCCCATTGTTGTTCATTGCTTGCTTTTGAAAGACTTACTTTGTTGTTAATATAACATGTTTGCACTTGCCGCTCTGGTTATAAACACAACTGCATTTTACTCCAGTGACAACACGAGAATCATTGATCTGTAATAAATAATTGTTAATTAAAGTAGGTACGTTACCTACCGTAAAATACTAGTCTGTGCGGAAAGAGAAGCTTCGTGACCTTCAAGGGCTTCCATCAATATGAACAACTTTATGTATGTATGCCACAGCTAGACTAGTTACAATCGCGGTGGCGGTGGACGTATTGTATACGACTTGCAATAATTCATTATGAGTTATTGGTTGTGGTTGGTAACATTCAGTCTTGGATACAGGTGGAAACATTTCTTGGTGGTACCTCCCCTTGGAATATTTACTTTGCACGAATTGACGAACGATGGGTTTTCCCCATTGTTGTTCATTGCTTGCTTTTGAAAGACTTACTTTGTTGTTAATATAACATGTTTGCACTTGCCGCTCTGGTTATAAACACAACTGCATTTTACTCCAGTGACAACACGAGAATCATTGATCTGTAATAAATAATTGTTAATTAAAGTAGGTTACCTACCGTAAAATACTAGTCTGTGCGGAAAGAGAAGCTTCGTGACCTTCAAGGGCTTCCATCAATATGAACAACTTTATGTATGTATGCCACAGCTACACTAGTTACAATCGCGGTGGCGGTGGACGTATTGTATACGACTTGCAATAATTCATTATGAGTTATTGGTTGTGGTTGGCAACATTCAGGCTTGGATACAGGTGGAAACATTTCTTGGTGGTACCTCCCCTTGGAATATTTACTTTGCACGAATTGACGAACAATGGGTTTTCCCCATTGTTGTTCATTGCTTGCTTTTGAAAGACTTACTTTGTTGTTAATATAACATGTTTGCACTTGCCGCTCTGGTTATAAACACAACTGCATTTTACTCCAGTGACAACACGAGAGTCATTGATCTGTAATAAATAATTGTTAATTAAAGTAGGTACGTTACCTACCGTAAAATACTAGTCTGTGCGGAAAGAGAAGCTTCGTGACCTTCAAGGGCTTCCATCAATATGAACAACTTTATGTATGTATGCCACAGCTAGACTAGTTACAATCGCGGTGGCGGTGGACGTATTGTATACGACTTGCAATAATTCATTATGAGTTATTGGTTGTGGTTGGCAACATTCAGTTTTGGATACAGGTGGAAACATTTCTTGGTGGTACCTCGCCTTGGAATATTTACTTTGCACGAATTGACGAACGATGGGTTTTCCCCATTGTTGTTCATTGCTTGCTTTTGAAAGACTTACTTTGTTGTTAATATAACATGTTTGCACTTGCCGCTCTGGTTATAAACACAACTGCATTTTACTCCAGTGACAACACGAGAGTCATTGATCTGTAATAAATAATTGTTAATTAAAGTAGGTACGTTACCTACCGTAAAATACTAGTCTGTGCGGAAAGAGAACCGTCGTGACCTTCAAGGGCTTCCATCAATATGAACAACTTTATGTATGTATGCCACAGCTAGACTAGTTACAATCGCGGTGGCGGTGGACGTATTGTATACGACTCACAATAATTCATTATGAGTATTGGTTGTGGTTGGCAACATTCAGTCTTGGATACAGGTGGAAACATTTCTTGGTGGTACCTCCCCTTGGAATATTTACTTTGCACGAATTGACGAACGATGGGTTTTCCCCATTGTTGTTCATTGCTTGCTTTTGAAAGACTTACTTTGTTGTTAATATAACATGTTTGCACTTGCCGCTCTGGTTATAAACACAACTGCATTTTACTCCAGTGACAACACGAGAATCATTGATCTGTAATAAATAATTGTTAATTAAAGTAGGTACGTTACCTACCGTAAAATACTAGTCTGTGCGGAAAGAGAAGCTTCGTGACCTTCAAGGGCTTCCATCAATATGAACAACTTTATGTATGTATGCCACAGCTAGACTAGTTACAATCGCGGTGGCGGTGGACGTATTGTATACGACTCACAATAATTCATTATGAGTATTGGTTGTGGTTGGCAACATTCAGTCTTGGATACAGGTGGAAACATTTCTTGGTGGTACCTCCCCTTGGAATATTTACTTTGCACGAATTGACGAACGATGGATTTTCCCCATTGTTGTTCATTGCTTGCTTTTGAAAGACTTACTTTGTTGTTAATATAACATGTTTGCACTTGCCGCTCTGGTTATAAACACAACTGCATTTTACTCCAGTGACAACACGAGAATCATTGATCTGTAATAAATAATTGTTAATTAAAGTAGGTACGTTACCTACCGTAAAATACTAGTCTGTGCGGAAAGAGAAGCTTCGTGACCTTCAAGGGCTTCCATCAATATGAACAACTTTATGTATGTATGCCACAGCTAGACTAGTTACAATCGCGGTGGCGGTGGACGTATTGTATACGACTCACAATAATTCATTATGAGTTATTGGTTGTGGTTGGCAACATTCAGTCTTAGATACAGGTGGAAACATTTCTTGGTGGTACCTCCCCTTGGAATATTTACTTTGCACGAATTGACGAACGATGGGTTTTCCCCATTGTTGTTCATTGCTTGCTTTTGAAAGACTTACTTTGTTGTTAATATAACATGTTTGCACTTGCCGCTCTGGTTATAAACACAACTGCATTTTACTCCAGTGACAACACGAGAATCATTGATCTGTAATAAATAATTGTTAATTAAAGTAGGTACGTTACCTACCGTAAAATACTAGTCTGTGCGGAAAGAGAACCGTCGTGACCTTCAAGGGCTTCCATCAATATGAACAACTTTATGTATGTATGCCACAGCTAGACTAGTTACAATCGCGGTGGCGGTGGACGTATTGTATACGACTCACAATAATTCATTATGAGTTATTGGTTGTGGTTGGCAACATTCAGTCTTGGATACAGGTGGAAACATTTCTTGGTGGTACCTCCCCTTGGAATATTTACTTTGCACGAATTGACGAACGATGGGTTTTCCCCATTGTTGTTCATTGCTTGCTTTTGAAAGACTTACTTTGTTGTTAATATAACATGTTTGCACTTGCCGCTCTGGTTATAAACACAACTGCATTTTACTCCAGTGACAACACGAGAGTCATTGATCTGTAATAAATAATTGTTAATTAAAGTAGGTACGTTACCTACCGTAAAATACTAGTCTGTGCGGAAAGAGAACCGTCGTGACCGTCAAGGGCTTCCATCAATATGAACAACTTTATGTATGTATGCCACAGCTAGACTAGTTACAATCGCGGTGGCGGTGGACGTATTGTATACGACTCACAATAATTCATTATGAGTTATTGGTTGTGGTTGGCAACATCCAGTCTTGGATACAGGTGGAAACATTTCTTGGTGGTACCTCGCCTTGGAATATTTACTTTGCACGAATTGACGAACGATGGGTTTTCCCCATTGTTGTTCATTGCTTGCTTTTGAAAGACTTACTTTGTTGTTAATATAACATGTTTGCACTTGCCGCTCTGGTTATAAACACAACTGCATTTTACTCCAGTGACAACACGAGAATCATTGATATGTAATAAATAATTGTTAATTAAAGTAGGTACGTTACCTACCGTAAAATACTAGTCTGTGCGGAAAGAGAAGCTTCGTGACCTTCAAGGGCTTCCATCAATATAAACAACTTTATGTATGTATGCCACAGCTAGACTAGTTACAATCGCGGTGGCGGTGGACGTATTGTATACGACTTGCAATAATTCATTATGAGTTATTGGTTGTGGTTGGTAACATTCAGTCTTGGATACAGGTGGAAACATTTCTTGGTGGTACCTCCCCTTGGAATATTTACTTTGCACGAATTGACGAACGATGGGTTTTCCCCATTGTTGTTCATTGCTTGCTTTTGAAAGACTTACTTTGTTGTTAATATAACATGTTTGCACTTGCCGCTCTGGTTATAAACACAACTGCATTTTACTCCAGTGACAACACGAGAATCATTGATCTGTAATAAATAATTGTTAATTAAAGTAGGTTACCTACCGTAAAATACTAGTCTGTGCGGAAAGAGAAGCTTCGTGACCTTCAAGGGCTTCCATCAATATGAACAACTTTATGTATGTATGCCACAGCTACACTAGTTACAATCGCGGTGGCGGTGGACGTATTGTATACGACTTGCAATAATTCATTATGAGTTATTGGTTGTGGTTGGCAACATTCAGGCTTGGATACAGGTGGAAACATTTCTTGGTGGTACCTCCCCTTGGAATATTTACTTTGCACGAATTGACGAACAATGGGTTTTCCCCATTGTTGTTCATTGCTTGCTTTTGAAAGACTTACTTTGTTGTTAATATAACATGTTTGCACTTGCCGCTCTGGTTATAAACACAACTGCATTTTACTCCAGTGACAACACGAGAATCATTGATCTGTAATAAATAATTGTTAATTAAAGTAGGTACGTTACCTACCGTAAAATACTAGTCTGTGCGGAAAGAGAAGCTTCGTGACCTTCAAGGGCTTCCATCAATATGAACAACTTTATGTATGTATGCCACAGCTAGACTAGTTACAATCGCGGTGGCGGTGGACGTATTGTATACGACTCACAATAATTCATTATGAGTTATTGGTTGTGGTTGGCAACATTCAGTCTTGGATACAGGTGGAAACATTTCTTGGTGGTACCTCCCCTTGGAATATTTACTTTGCACGAATTGACGAACGATGGGTTTTCCCCATTGTTGTTCATTGCTTGCTTTTGAAAGACTTACTTTGTTGTTAATATAACATGTTTGCACTTGCCGCTCTGGTTATAAACACAACTGCATTTTACTCCAGTGACAACACGAGAATCATTGATCTGTAATAAATAATTGTTAATTAAAGTAGGTACGTTACCTACCGTAAAATACTAGTCTGTGCGGAAAGAGAAGCTTCGTGACCTTCAAGGGCTTCCATCAATATGAACAACTTTATGTATGTATGCCACAGCTAGACTAGTTACAATCGCGGTGGCGGTGGACGTATTGTATACGACTTGCAATAATTCATTATGAGTTATTGGTTGTGGTTGGTAACATTCAGTCTTGGATACAGGTGGAAACATTTCTTGGTGGTACCTCCCCTTGGAATATTTACTTTGCACGAATTGACGAACGATGGGTTTTCCCCATTGTTGTGCATTGCTTGCTTTTGAAAGACTTACTTTGTTGTTAATATAACATGTTTGCACTTGCCGCTCTGGTTATAAACACAACTGCATTTTACTCCAGTGACAACACGAGAAACATTGATTTGTAATAAATAATTGTTAATTAAAGTAGGTACGTTACTGTTATCGACTTTAGATATATCATTGTTTTAATAAAGCGGAAGTATACAATATTTTAATCAATCACAAAACTATATCCTACAAATATTTTAGTATCTCAATTGATTCTTTCCGTTTAGATTAAAATATTTATTTTGATTAATAATGTAAGTTTTATTTTGACTCGAAATTGAACTTATAATAAGGTCGGCAAACCAGCCATTCGTTGGCTAGATACCGAGCAAGAAAGGTGTGCTGGCAAATAAATAATTGTAATACAAAATTACAAATTGTCTTTAATTATAATTCAAAACCTAATGTCCTTGAAGTAAAGTGCAGTAGTGTAAAATAAAGAGTTGTGCAGTTTGTGTGTCTAAGCTAATAAGACAAGGGCGTAACATTACCTACCGTAAAATACTAGTCTGTGTGGAAAGAGAAGCTTCGTGACCTTCAAGGGCTTCCATCAATATGAACAACTTTATGTATGTATGCCACAGCTAGACTAGTTACAATCGCGGTGGCGGTGGACGTATTGTATACGACTCACAATAATTCATTATGAGTTATTGGTTGTGGTTGGCAACATCCAGTCTTGGATACAGGTGGAAACATTTCTTGGTGGTACCTCCCCTTGGAATATTTACTTTGCACGAATTGACGAACGATGGGTTTTCCCCATTGTTGTTCATTGCTTGCTTTTGAAAGACTTACTTTGTTGTTAATATAACATGTTTGCACTTGCCGCTCTGGTTATAAACACAACTGCATTTTACTCCAGTGACAACACGAGAGTCATTGATCTGTAATAAATAATTGTTAATTAAAGTAGGTACGTTACCTACCGTAAAATACTAGTCTGTGCGGAAAGAGAACCGTCGTGACCGTCAAGGGCTTCCATCAATATGAACAACTTTATGTATGTATGCCACAGCTAGACTAGTTACAATCGCGGTGGCGGTGGACGTATTGTATACGACTCACAATAATTCATTATGAGTTATTGGTTGTGGTTGGCAACATCCAGTCTTGGATACAGGTGGAAACATTTCTTGGTGGTACCTCGCCTTGGAATATTTACTTTGCACGAATTGACGAACGATGGGTTTTCCCCATTGTTGTTCATTGCTTGCTTTTGAAAGACTTACTTTGTTGTTAATATAACATGTTTGCACTTGCCGCTCTGGTTATAAACACAACTGCATTTTACTCCAGTGACAACACGAGAATCATTGATCTGTAATAAATAATTGTTAATTAAAGTAGGTACGTTACCTACCGTAAAATACTAGTCTGTGCGGAAAGAGAAGCTTCGTGACCTTCAAGGGCTTCCATCAATATGAACAACTTTATGTATGTATGCCACAGCTAGACTAGTTACAATCGCGGTGGCGGTGGACGTATTGTATACGACTTGCAATAATTCATTATGAGTTATTGGTTGTGGTTGGTAACATTCAGTCTTGGATACAGGTGGAAACATTTCTTGGTGGTACCTCCCCTTGGAATATTTACTTTGCACGAATTGACGAACGATGGGTTTTCCCCATTGTTGTTCATTGCTTGCTTTTGAAAGACTTACTTTGTTGTTAATATAACATGTTTGCACTTGCCGCTCTGGTTATAAACACAACTGCATTTTACTCCAGTGACAACACGAGAATCATTGATCTGTAATAAATAATTGTTAATTAAAGTAGGTACGTTACCTACCGTAAAATACTAGTCTGTGCGGAAAGAGAAGCTTCGTGACCTTCAAGGGCTTCCATCAATATGAACAACTTTATGTATGTATGCCACAGCTAGACTAGTTACAATCGCGGTGGCGGTGGACGTATTGTATACGACTCACAATAATTCATTATGAGTTATTGGTTGTGGTTGGCAACATTCAGTCTTGGATACAGGTGGAAACATTTCTTGGTGGTACCTCCCCTTGGAATATTTACTTTGCACGAATTGACGAACGATGGGTTTTCCCCATTGTTGTTCATTGCTTGCTTTTGAAAGACTTACTTTGTTGTTAATATAACATGTTTGCACTTGCCGCTCTGGTTATAAACACTACTGCATTTTACTCCAGTGACAACACGAGAATCATTGATCTGTAATAAATAATTGTTAATTAAAGTAGGTACGTTACCTACCGTAAAATACTAGTCTGTGCGGAAAGAGAAGCTTCGTGACCTTCAAGGGCTTCCATCAATATGAACAACTTTATGTATGTATGCCACAGCTACACTAGTTACAATCGCGGTGGCGGTGGACGTATTGTATACGACTTGCAATAATTCATTATGAGTTATTGGTTGTGGTTGGTAACATTCAGTCTTGGATACCGGTGGAAACATTTCTTGGTGGTACCTCCCCTTGGAATATTTACTTTGCACGAATTGACGAACGATGGGTTTTCCCCATTGTTGTGCATTGCTTGCTTTTGAAAGACTTACTTTGTTGTTAATATAACATGTTTGCACTTGCCGCTCTGGTTATAAACACAACTGCATTTTACTCCAGTGACAACACGAGAAACATTGATTTGTAATAAATAATTGTTAATTAAAGTAGGTACGTTACTGTTATCGACTTTAGATATATCATTGTTTTAATAAAGCGGAAGTATACAATATTTTAATCAATCACAAAACTATATCCTACAAATATTTTAGTATCTCAATTGATTCTTTCCGTTTAGATTAAAATATTTATTTTGATTAATAATGTAAGTTTTATTTTGACTCGAAATTGAACTTATAATAATGTCGGCAAACCAGCCATTCGTTGGCTAGATACCGAGCAAGAAAGGTGTGCTGGCAAATAAATAATTGTAATACAAAATTACAAATTGTCTTTAATTATAATTCAAAACCTAATGTCCTTGAAGTAAAGTGCAGTAGTGTAAAATAAAGAGTTGTGCAGTTTGTGTGTCTAAGCTAATAAGACAAGGGCGTAACATTACCTACCGTAAAATACTAGTCTGTGTGGAAAGAGAAGCTTCGTGACCTTCAAGGGCTTCCATCAATATGAACAACTTTATGTATGTATGCCACAGCTAGACTAGTTACAATCGCGGTGGCGGTGGACGTATTGTATACGACTCACAATAATTCATTATGAGTTATTGGTTGTGGTTGGCAACATCCAGTCTTGGATACAGGTGGAAACATTTCTTGGTGGTACCTCCCCTTGGAATATTTACTTTGCACGAATTGACGAACGATGGGTTTTCCCCATTGTTGTTCATTGCTTGCTTTTGAAAGACTTTGTTGTTAATATAACATGTTTGCACTTGCCGCTCTGGTTATAAACACTACTGCATTTTACTCCAGTGACAACACGAGAATCATTGATCTGTAATAAATAATTGTTAATTAAAGTAGGTACGTTACCTACCGTAAAATACTAGTCTGTGCGGAAAGAGAAGCTTCGTGACCTTCAAGGGCTTCCATCAATATGAACAACTTTATGTATGTATGCCACAGCTAGACGAGTTACAATCGCGGTGGCGGTGGACGTATTGTATACGACTAACAATAATTCATTATGAGTTATTGGTTGTGGTTGGTAACATTCAGTCTTGGATACAGATGGAAACATTTCTTGGTGGTACCTCCCCTTGGAATATTTACTTTGCACGAATTGACGAACGATGGGTTTTCCCCATTGTTGTTCATTGCTTGCTTTTGAAAGACTTACTTTGTTGTTAATATAACATGTTTGCACTTGCCGCTCTGGTTATAAACACAACTGCATTTTACTCCAGTGACAACACGAGAATCATTGATCTGTAATAAATAATTGTTAATTAAAGTAGGTACGTTACCTACCGTAAAATACTAGTCTGTGCGGAAAGAGAAGCTTCGTGACCTTCAAGGGCTTCCATCAATATGAACAACTTTATGTATGTATGCCACAGCTAGACGAGTTACAATCGCGGTGGCGGTGGACGTATTGTATACGATTTGCAATAATTCATTATGAGTTATTGGTTGTGGTTGGTAACATTCAGTCTTGGATACAGGTGGAAACATTTCTTGGTGGTACCTCCCCTTAGAATATTTACTTTGCACGAATTGACGAACGATAGGTTTTCCCCATTGTTGTTCATTGCTTGCTTTTGAAAGACTTACTTTGTTGTTAATATAACATGTTTGCACTTGCCGCTCTGGTTATAAACACAACTGCATTTTACTCCAGTGACAACACGAGAATCATTGATCTGTAATAAATAATTGTTAATTAAAGTAGGTACGTTACCTACCGTAAAATACTAGTCTGTGCGGAAAGAGAAGCTTCGTGACAAATCATCTGTGAAGCCCGGCGGTGCCACGTGGGAATGTAAATACCATTACCGATTCGGCGATAAAGCGAAGCGTTGCGAATCGCCGTGTTGCCGAAGAAACAAAGCTTTAAACTAGCTCCGACATCGAGTACGGTGGACCTCGATGTCCCTACTGCCAGCAACCGCCTATGTATCTACGATCGCAACACTCGAGAACGTTTCCTCGTGGATACCGGCGCCGATATATCCGTATTATCAGCATCAAATTATAGAAGCAATACAAAAATCGAAAACGCCTGCAGATTATTTGCCGCAAACAACACACCTATCAAGACGTATGGCGAAAAAACGTTAAGATTGGATTTTGGTTGACGACGAAACTTTCTATGGACATTCATCATCGCTGACGTCAAAACATCGATCTTGGGAGCTGACTTTCTACGACACTTCAAACTAGTAGTAGACCTGCATAAGAAGAAACTAATAGATAAAGTAACCGAACTTTCCGTCGATGCTATTGAAATTTCTACAGGCGCTGAAACAGAAACGGTACACGTAATCGGCACAAACCAAGCCTATTACCACGTACTGAAGCAATATCCAGATGTACTTCGACCCATGTCACTCAAACAACCTTCGAAGCATAACGTCGTCCACCATATCGAGACAACTGGCTCGCCACTCTACGCCCGTCCGCGTCCGCTTCCACCGGATAAGTATAAAGCTGTAAAGACTGAGTTCGAGAATATGCTGGAAATGGGCATCTGCAAACCGTCAAACAGTCCCTGGGCGAGCCCGCTACACGTTTTTAAGAAGAAGGACGGCGGCTTACGAGTTTGCGGTGACTACAGACGTCTAAATGCGATCACACTACCCGACCGCTATCCGATACCTCGCATACAAGACTTCACATATCAACTTCATAACAAGAAAATATTCTCGAAGATCGACTTAAAAATGGCTTACTACTGGATACCAATTGCTGAGGAAGACGCACAGAAAACCGCGATTATAACTCCATTCGGTTTGTTTCAATTCAACTGCATGACCTTTGGACTACGTAACGCGAGCCAGACATTCCAGCGATTTATGCACGAAGTACTCCGAGGCGTCGAAAACTGCTTCTGTTTCGTCGATGACATCTTATTATATTCCGAAAACGAAGAAAAACACATTGAATTATTACATCAGGTATTACAGCGATTAGAAAAATTTGGCGTCACACTGAAAATAGAAAAATGCGAAGTCGGAAAAAGCAAAATTAATTTTCTCGGTTACGAAGTCTCAGCGGACGGAATCAAACCGACTGAAGATCGCATCGAAGCCATTTCAAAATATCCGAAACCGAAAACCATCGTCGAGTTACGTCGCTTCCTAGGCATGTTGAATTTCTATCGAGACTGCCTACCACATCAAGCCGAACTTCAACACGAACTCAACAAATATTTGCACAACCGTAAGAAAAACGACAAAACCCCGATCGAGTGGACACCGGAAGCCGACGTAGCCTTTGAAAATTGCCGTCAAAGCATTTTAAAAGCTACAACTTTGACTCATCCGCTACCCGGTACACAACTCAGCATCATGACGCTTCAGATCACAGTCTCGGCGCCATACTACAACAGAAAGTAAACAACCAATGGAAACCGCTCGCATACTTCTCAAAAGCAATGAGTGCTACACAACGCCGCTACAGTGTATACGATCGCGAATTACTAGCGATCTATACAGCTGTAAAACACTTCCGACGACTCATCGAGGGATGCGAAGTGACTGTGTACACCGATCACAAGCCACTTGCCTACGCACTACATCGCCAAGCAAATAGTACCGACACTCCGAGAAGAGAACGACAACTACATTTCATTAGTCAATTCTGCTCAAATATCAAATACATACAAGGGGAAGAAAACACAGTCGCCGACGCTCTCTCACGCATAGAAGACATTCAATGCCCGACGATCATCGATTTCAATCAATTAGCCAACGATCAACATAACGACGAAGAACTAAAATCATTACGAAGACAACCTAACTTGAAATTCGCCGACGTCGCGATGCCTGGGATACAGCAGCCAATTACATGCGAGCTGTCTACCGCGACGCCGCGACCGTACCTACCGAGCATTTATCGCTACGCAGCATTCAAAGCGCAACACGATCTATGCCACCCGAGCGTGCGGACATCAAGAAAACAAATAAGTTCGAAATACTTTTGGCCGAACATGAACACAGACATCGGTACATGGACTAAGGCGTGTATTAATTGTCAACGAGCAAAAATACATCGACACGTCGTCACACCCTTAGGCGAGTTCCCGCCGTCACAGCGCTTCGAACATATACACATCGACATAGTCGGACCGCTAAGACCGTCGAAGGATTGTCGATATCTAGTGACTATGATCGATCGCTGTACGAAGTGGCCCGAAGCAGTACCGATACAAGATATAACAGCTGAAAACGTCGCAAAAGCCTTATACGAACAATGGATCGCACGTTTCGGTTGCCCGCTGCGTATATCAACGGATCAAGGACGTCAGTTCGAATCCCAGCTATTCAATTCTCTCATGAAAAGATTCGGAATTACAAGAATTCGAACTACTGCATACCACCCGCAATCGAATGGCCAAATTGAGCGATGGCACCGAACCCTGAAAGCTGCACTGATAGCGCGCGAAGCTACAATTCAATGGACGGACGAGTTACCCACCGTGCTACTCGGTTTACGCACGGCGTTACGCAGTGATAACAACTTTAGTCCGGCAATTATGACCTACGGTACTACTCTGCGCATACCTGCGGATTTCTTCGTACCTACACAGTCGAAGATTGACGACGCCGAGTATGTACGCCGCCTCACCGAGACCATGGCAACGCTACAACCAACGCCGCGCTCGCACACGCCGCAAAACAAACCATTTGTTTATAAAGACCTAGCGACGTGTACGCATGTATTCGTGCGCAACGATACAGTTCGAGCTCCACTAACTCCGTCGTACGATGGGCCTTACGAAGTTTTGAAACGCTACGACAAGTACTTCCAGATACAACTGCCAACACGCACGACAGTTGTCACATTGGATCGACTCAAGCCAGCATATACATACAACGAGTCGCCATCGTCTGAGGACCCACCGGTCAGCAGCAGATGCCAGGACAACTCTCCGACCTACACGACGAGATCTGGAAGAAAAGTCAAGCCATCCGTACGATTTTCTTGAGGGGGAGTGATGTGGGACCTACATTACCTACCACACGCAGCGTCCATACAAAACATCAAGCATATGACCGTCGCGAGCCGAAGGCGCGCGGTTACTAAAACGTAGGAACACATACGCCGAGTTTTGTATAGACACAGATAGGCGCGTATGTATATGGTGCCCCCCGCGGCGACGGTGCGCCCCTCACCTCTCGTACAATTCGTAAGAAATAATTATTGTTCTTACATACTCACTCGCTATAGGTAGAAAAGCCAATATTTTGATTTGTACATAATTTTCTTAAATAATTTTATTCTTGTTATAGTCCTTCCGATTGGTAAACCGGTAATTAAATTGTGACTCACATTATAATCCAATTTCATTGGTTATAATGTGAAACTTTTTATTGGAGACGAATTTCTGTAAATATTGTTTATTGGTTATTAATAATTGTCATTTTTGTATATATATCGGTGTAAATTTCGAATAAATTCATTCCACCTGAAGCATCAACAAGTTTATTACTATACTCAAGAAACCTCCGAAATAGTTAGGGAAGCAACAGCCCCTACAAGAAGCTTCGTGACCTTCAAGGGCTTCCATCAATATGAACAACTTTATGTATGTATGCCACAGCTAGACTAGTTACAATCGCGGTGGCGGTGGACGTATTGTATACGACTCACAATAATTCATTATGAGTTATTGGTTGTGGTTGGCAACATTCAGTCTTGGATACAGGTGGAAACATTTCTTGGTGGTACCTCCCCTTGGAATATTTACTTTGCACGAATTGACGAACGATGGGTTTTCCCCATTGTTGTTCATTGCTTGCTTTTGAAAGACTTACTTTGTTGTTAATATAACATGTTTGCACTTGCCGCTCTGGTTATAAACACAACTGCATTTTACTCCAGTGACAACACGAGAATCATTGATCTGTAATAAATAATTGTTAATTAAAGTAGGTACGTTACCTACCGTAAAATACTAGTCTGTGCGGAAAGAGAAGCTTCGTGACCTTCAAGGGCTTCCATCAATATGAACAACTTTATGTATGTATGCCACAGCTAGACTAGTTACAATCGCGGTGGCGGTGGACGTATTGTATACGACTCACAATAATTCATTATGAGTTATTGGTTGTGGTTGGCAACATTCAGTTTTGGATACAGGTGGAAACATTTCTTGGTGGTACCTCCCCTTGGAATATTTACTTTGCACGAATTGACGAACGATGGGTTTTCCCCATTGTTGTTCATTGCTTGCTTTTGAAAGACTTACTTTGTTGTTAATATAACATGTTTGCACTTGCCGCTCTGGTTATAAACACAACTGCATTTTACTCCAGTGACAACACGAGAATCATTGATCTGTAATAAATAATTGTTAATTAAAGTAGGTACGTTACCTACCGTAAAATACTAGTCTGTGCGGAAAGAGAAGCTTCGTGACCTTCAAGGGCTTCCATCAATATTTATTTATTTATTTATTTATTTATTTATTTATTTGGGAAACAAACAATTATGATTACACTTAATGTATGTATGCCACAGCTAGACTAGTTACAATCGCGGTGGCGGTGGACGTATTGTATACGACTTGCAATAATTCATTATGAGTTATTGGTTGTGGTTGGTAACATTCAGTCTTGGATACAGGTGGAAACATTTCTTGGTGGTACCTCCCCTTGGAATATTTACTTTGCACGAATTGACGAACGATGGGTTTTCCCCATTGTTGTTCATTGCTTGCTTTTGAAAGACTTACTTTGTTGTTAATATAACATGTTTGCACTTGCCGCTCTGGTTATAAACGCAACTGCATTTTACTCCAGTGACAACACGAGAATAATTGATCTGTAATAAATAATTGTTAATTAAAGTAGGTACGTTACTGTTACCGACTTTAGATATATCATTGTTTTAATAAAGCGGAAGTATACAATATTTTAATAAATCACGAAACTATATCCTACAAATATTTTAGTATCTCAATTGATTCTTTCCGTTTAGATTAAAATATTTATTTTGATTAATAATGTAAGTTTTATTTTGACTCGAAATTGAACTTATAATAAAGTCGAAAAACCAGCCATTCGTTGGCTAGATACCGAGCAAGAAAGGTGTGCTGGCAAATAAATAATTGTAATACAAAATTACAAATTGTCTTTAATTATAATTCAAAACCTAATGTCCTTGAAGTAAAGTGCAGTAGTGGAAAATAAAGAGTTGTTCAGTTTGTGTGTCTAAGCTAATAAGAGAAGGGCGTAACAACTCATAAGTGGGATCCCACTGAGATATTTTATTATTTCGGTGTGATCCTCTCTGCCCACATTTACTGAAAATTAAGTGAGATCGGAACCTCATGTGTTCTGATACGCTCCGCTTCCTGAAATAGGACCGTTGGCTATGCAAATTAAATTAGAGCAGTTACGATTTATTTTACTGCCTTACGATAGTATTATTATTTAGTGAGTGCAGAAAATTTGTGGTAACGTATGGAAAAATCTGGTGAGTACGTTCCAATATGTTTAAAAGCGATAGACATTGTGTCTTACTGTGTGTCGTGGGAAGTTTCTTACTAACTTCACAATTTCGCTTGTACTTTGCGATAAATTCTTTATTTACGTACCCTGCTTTGGATTATTAATTAAGGGATATCTTACGCAATAATAGATAACGTCGCTAATATGTCGTTTTTCTTAGTAAATTTACAATTTAGCTTGTACATTGCGATAATTTCTTCAATTATCTACCCTGCTTTGGATTAGTAATAGTTAACAGTGATCTTGTGCAATGATAACTAAGAAACTTGCCTAATAACGGTCGCATGACCGTGAATCACGTTTCAGAAATCTATTAACGCTGCCGCGAACGCGGGTAGTGATTGTGACTATTGTGGAGCATCGGGACTTTGCGGCATTGTCTTCGCCAGGGCGTTCCGTGAGTGCTGTCATGAACCGCGATGCTAGTGCGACCGATCGTGTAATTGATGCGATACGATCTATCGATACTACAGTAAGATCGAACCAATATTTTTATATTTCTAATCTCGATCCTAACATCATCGATATTGATTATTGGTGCGAGGAGGTAGGTCTTGTTAAAATTTAAAGTCAATGGATAATGAGTGTTTGTCTCGTATTGGTACCTAATTGTGTCCTGAAGCGTGTACTGTACTCTTCGATTGAGAGTATAAGGAAAATTTACTGGCCCTACTAGTTGGTCTTTAGCGTTGACGGTTTGTAAAGTCGCTGTTGATGGATAATTTTAATACTGTATTAATTTAATGTGCTTCTTTTCAGCAACCAATATGGAACTCTTAGGTTGCACTATGAGTCAAGGTCAGGTACAGCCGAGCGCGGATATACGTGTTCAGACGGCCAGTCTGCTCACCACTGGTGCTGTGGGCTAACCAGTCGGCAGTTTCCAGCCTCCCGGTCGAGGCCGAGCGTCACGGGTGCGAAGGCGTGCGGGCGTGCTCGCCTGTCATTGTGCGTGCGTCACTTGTTGCTGATGGCCGAGCAACAAGAGCGGGCAGGCGTATACACCTGTCAGAGCGTACGTGCATCGCCTGGGGCTAATAGCTGAGCGCGCAGGCGGGTTCTCATCTCCAAGTCTGCGTGTGGGGCGTGGTGCTGATGCCCGGCATCACGAAAGCGCGGGTGTGCTCACCTATCGGTGTGCGTGCGTCGCCTGGTCCTGACGGCCGAGTGTGACAAGAGCGCAGGCGTGCTCACCTGCATCGCGTGGTACTGGTGGCGACGCGTGACAAGCGCGTAGGCATGTTCACCTGCCGGAGCGTGCATGCGTCACCTGGTGCTAGTGGCCGAGCGTGACGAGCGCGCAGTCGTGTTCTCCTGTCCAAGTCTGCGTGTGGCTCGTGGTGCTGGTGGCCGAGCGTGACGAGCGTGACGGCGTGTTCGCCTGTCCAAGTCTGCGTGTGGCGCGTGATGCTGATGGCCGAGCGTGACGAGCGCGCAGGCGTGTTCTCCTGTCCAAGCCTGCGTGTGACGCGTGATGCTGATGGCCGAGCGTGACGAGCGCGCAGGCGTGTTCTCCTGTCCAAGCCTGCGTGTGGCGCGTGATGCTGATGGCCGAGCGTGACGAGCGCGCAGGCGTGTTCTCCTGTCCAAGTTTGTGTGTGGCGCGTGATGCTGGTGGCCGACCGTGACGAGCGCGTAGGCGTGTTCTCCTGTCCAAGTCTGCGTGTGGCGCGCGATGCTGGTGGGCGAGCGTGACGACCGTGCAGGCGTGTCTTGCTATACGAGTCTGCGAGTGTCGCGCGGTGCCATGGCGAGGGAATGGACTCCCGATACTTGTGCCCAAGGAAGGGCTTTGAGTACAGAGCACTCTTGAAGAGAGAGAGAGTAGTCGAGAGTAACTTCGTGCCTATGTCGGTGTGGTGTCTGGATAAAACATGACCCCTGTGTAATGAGCATGCAGGGGTAGGTGACACGTGTAATGCTAACGGTGTGCCTATGTCACAGTAGATACTGTGACGGGCTATTAATACCTGATAAGCGAGCTACGGGCCTATCTCGGTAGACGGGCACGTGCTATGCATGTTGCCGTAGCAGGCGATGCTCCTGACGTGGCACCTCAGAAGTATCGACTGCCAATTTGATGGATATGATCATGGTGATTCAACTGAATTAACTGCAGCGATTTTGTTGTATTATCATGTAGGAAGTTACGTAAATTAATATTAACTATCTTCCTTTTTTGTTTTCTCAATGGGAATAACATATTCAAAGGAAATTTCATCTGTCGCCGTGAAAGGGAGAAGTGCCCTGAAACTTGTGCCGTCCATTTTGAGAGTGAGTAGCCTTGAGTTTCCATTAACTATACTCTGTTTCAGATTTTTTTTTTTTTTTTTTATATTTGCCGGGTGGGCAAATGACTCTACTCCACCTGATGTTAAGTGGTAGTAGAGTCCAAACGCGAGGACGGCCAGTACAGTCGGGAAGAAGATTCTGCATTAGCCGCCCCCGCCTTGCCGGCCCGCAAGATGCCTCTTCACGCCTCGTAAAGAGACGTGAAGCGAGCGACGTATTGCCACGATAGGGATGGGCAAAGTGTGGAGGCGTGTTTCCCCAAGTGGTTGCCAAAAGGGAAACTACACTGACCCGCCGGACGGAAGGGCCCCCGAACCCCCCCGGAAGTGGCCGCCGGGACCCCACAATCCGGTCACCAACCGGCACGACGGTCCACCCCGAGATTTTGCGTGGCCTGGTGGGGCAGCCTCGCGTGCTGGTTAGGCACGCTCGGGCCCCTGTACTATGCCACGGGCGGCCAGCGGAATAGCCGTTTCTTCGGGTCTCCCTGTCCGGCAGGGCAATACAGTTTCCCCCGGCATTGGTTCAGCATCCGTCTCCACTGGACCAACACCCATCGCGGCAATGCTCGCTCGGACACTGGCTGTACGCTGGCTGACCTCGAAACGCGGCTGCAAGCCACTTTACGAGATTTTCACCATGCGTACGGTGGTAACAAGCCAGGCGGATGTTTATCATCCTACCACCAGATGATATTCCTTAGTCGCCTCTTACGACACCCATGGGAAAGGGGCAGTGAAATGTATTCTTTCTCCGTCACTGCATTGATAAAAATATGCGTTCTAGTCTAACACTGGCGTGCATCGCCAGTCATAGAGGTGTGTCCTCCAGCGTGTATCGTTTAGCAATGAGGTATGCCCTTGATCTTAGAATTTATGATTGTTTTACAAATATATTTATATATATTATGTAAGATGTTATGAACTGTTGATGTGATTTTATGTATCTAATATTATAATACAAAGTTAAGGAGTAACGGTGCAATATGTGCAAGTCAACGTCAAGGATTTGTGCATCTCTGAGATAACCAATGTCATGGGTTAGATCAGGGACATGTTGGTTGCTTAATGTCAAGGAGCGAATGATGTGTTATTGTTCCGTCTTTTCCATAAAAGCAGATCGATGTCATGGATCGGCAAAATATGGTTTAATAGTCAAATATGAGAGATCAATGTCATGGATCTTTCGAATGTAACGGTTTGATATTGTATTGATTAATGACATGATGATAAAAAAAAAATATTGTTTCCTAAAGATTTGTCAACTGTTTATTGTTAATGCATTATAATATAAGGAATTAAAATTTAAGTAAAATTAAGCAATTTAAAATAAATGTTTGGCTTCGTTAATAATTTTATATAAAAATGTATGTACGTACTACTTAATATAATTAAGAGTAATCACCGATGATTGTATTTATTTATTTTTGATGTTAATTTTATGTTATTATTGTTATGTGTATTGTTACGAGGGACTCGTAAAGCTTACGGATGGCCGAGTTGTTACCGACTTTAGATATATCATTGTTTTAATAAAGCGGAAGTATACAATATTTTAATAAATCACAAAACTATATCCTACAAATATTTTAGTATCTCAATTGATTCTTTCCGTTTAGATTAAAATATTTATTTTGATTAATAATGTAAGTTTTATTTTGACTCAAAATTGAACTTATAATAAAGTCGGAAAACCAGCCATTCGTTGGCTAGATACCGAGCAAGAAAGGTGTGCTGGCAAATAAATAATTGTAATACAAAATTACAAATTGTCTTTAATTATAATTCAAAACCTAATGTCCTTGAAGTAAAGTGCAGTAGTGTAAAATAAAGAGTTGTGCAGTTTGTGTGTCTAAGCTAATAAGAGAAGGGCGTAACATTACCTACCGTAAAATACTAGTCTGTGCGGAAAGAGAAGCTTCGTGACCTTCAAGGGCTTCCATCAATATGAACAACTTTATGTATGTATGCCACAGCTAGACTAGTTACAATCGCGGTGGCGGTGGACGTATTGTATACGACTCACAATAATTCATTATGAGTTATTGGTTGTGGTTGGCAACATTCAGTCTTGGATACAGGTGGAAACATTTCTTGGTGGTACCTCCCCTTGGAATATTTACTTTGCACGAATTGACGAACGATGGGTTTTCCCCATTGTTGTTCATTGCTTGCTTTTGAAAGACTTACTTTGTTGTTAATATAACATGTTTGCACTTGCCGCTCTGGTTATAAACACAACTGCATTTTACTCCAGTGACAACACGAGAATCATTGATCTGTAATAAATAATTGTTATTTAAAGTAGGTACGTTACCTACCGTAAAATACTAGTCTGTGCGGAAAGAGAACCGTCGTGACCTTCAAGGGCTTCCATCAATATGAACAACTTTGACTAGAGTCTGTGCAGAAAGTTTAAACTCGTTACATAGGGCGTTAATGTCACCGATGTTTGACGAATTGTGTGGGCTCGTATTGAATCACTATTGTAATTCTATCGTAGCTCTTCAACATTTCTTACATGTTGTTCTAAAACTATTTTTTTTCCTTTCGACACGTTTTGAGGTTGGAAACGAAAATTGTGTTTTACATTTTCAAAACCAGTTTTTATAATGATATCCATTATTTTATGCACTGTTTTAACAAATTCCTTTAAAAATACCACTCGTCGTCTATTTATTTATCTTTAATTTACTATATTTACTTACTGGCGGTGCGGCGGGAGACGCGGCAGGCGGCGTGATTTGCGGTGGTATGCCACAGCTAGACTAGTTACGATCGCGGTGGCGTCAGCGGTGGACGTATTGTATACGACTCTTGCAATAATTCATTATGAGTTATTGGTTGTGGTTGGCAACATTCAGTCTTGGATACAGGTGGAAACATTTCTAGGTGGTACCTCCCCTTGGAATATTTACTTTGAACGAATTGACGAATGATGGGTTTTCCCCATTGTTGCTCATTGCTTGCTTTTGAAAGACTTACTTTGTTGTTAATATAACATGTTTGCACTTGCCGCACTGGTTATAAACACAACTGCATTTTACTCCAGTGACAACACGAGAATCATTGATATGTAATAAATAATTGTTAATTAAAGTAGGTACGTTACCTAGGTACCCAGGTAGGAGTATTTTTATTTTATTTTTTCTAAATTATAGTGTGGAAGTGGTGTCACGTATACATTGTGTTCAATAATACTCGCACGTTACTAATCTCGAGGACGAAGCCCGAGTATAATTGTATGTCGATGACATCTTGATTTTTGCAACAAATGATAGTTTTATACTGCAATTGAAACATTTTTTTTTATTAATTTTTTTATTAAGTAAAGAATTCAAAGTGAAGGACCTAGGTTAAGTAACTGATTTTTTGGGTAAAAACAAAAAATCGACAAATATAAAGACAATGCGGTCACCGAATTAAAGAATCATGCCCACGGCTTAACAATATGCCTTAAAAAAAAAATAATAAAAATGCAGAAGCAAGCACTGAAAAAGATCAAGAAAAGCCCTGCCCAAACCGCAGTGCGAACGACTTCCAGGCGGATGTTTATCATCCTACCACCAGATGAGCAGATGGTCGCTCAGATATCCCTTAGTCGCCTCTTACGACACCCATGGGAAAGAGAGGGGCAGTGAAATGTATTCTGTCACTGCACGGATAAAACATACGCAACGCTAAGATCTGGAATACCCTCCCGACCTCCGTTTGTCCCACCACCTACACAATATGGGTATCCTCAAGTCAAGAGTGAATAGGCATTTTCTAGGCAAGCGCGCTCCACCTTAGACTGTATCTTCACATTCTTTCCATCAGGTGTGATAACAGACGAGCGCTAGCTTATATGTTTAAAAAAATAAATAAGCCACAAGGAAGTGCTCAAGCAAGAGCGATACGTGAGTTACATATGTACAAAGACGACGAGATGCTCACAAGAAAAAATACTGACGGTAATTGGAATCGTCCTTCGCAATGGTGGTGAGATCATAAAATAATTTACCCGCATTTTTCGATAATATATCGCACAAAGTGCAATGTAATCTCGCTCTTGCATTGCCACGTTCTACGGCTCTTTGTTTTATTATTGTTTCTGCACCTAGTTACACATATTTTAGCAGTTTTTTCGATTGTTAATTACATCCTATACGCATAAGTAACGAGAAGAAAACTCAGAAAAAATGTGTACTCATTCATTCTTTTCATATGATGAAGATACAAAACCAGCATTTTTAAAATTTCTTCATATATTCTACTGCCACACAGCAATACTTAGGCCCGTATTACAGAACGACACTCAGTCGTGAATCTAGTTTTAAAACTAATTTTAAGTACAGCTTTTATTTTAGAACGACATTTAAAACGAGATTCATTAATCAGCACTCAGCTGAGTAGTTTCTAATTTTTGAATCATTCTTGATATCAGATCATGACTCAAGCAACGATTTGATCTGAGTTTACGTAAAAGCTGTCAAGAGCACTCTTGAGAATAGATTACAGAAAGTGACTCGTTAATGTCAAACGTAATAATGAATATTTTCGAAGATATCGAATACAATGACAATTTATTTTTAAATAGAAGAGACGATATCCCACTAAAATACTTACGAGATGCTCAAGATCCATACGCAGTAGACATAAGAAAGTTTGAAGTTGGATATCGATTTTCGCAAGAAACAGTAAAAAACTATATTTTACCGTTGATTCTTGCCGATCTGCAGAAATTAAACAGACGCGGGCTACCGTTAGCACCAGAATTGCAAATTTTGGTATGTCTTCGGTTTTATACTACAGCATCTTACCAGGTAACTATCCAGGTAGCTCGTAGGTAGCTGTTTTATTGTTAATATAAATTCGAAATTCAAGCCATGCAATCGGTGATGTTTATTCTTGTTGCGTTTTCGTCTAACAGAACTATATTTTTACAGATCGTATGTGGTGACCTATTAAATATTAGCCAACCCGCAGTGTCAAATATTGTTACCAACATATCAAAGGTAGTGGCATGTGCCTTATTATTTAATATAGCACATCAAATTAATGACGAGACACCAACAGAAGACGAAGGTCTCACGGAGAAGACTTATGCGCCTGAACTCTTGGAGTCCCAAGAGGATTTACAAAACAATATTGGTGGCTCAGCTGATGGATTTGCAATTCGAGAATCCATTATACTCAATAAATATGCACCATAAAAGCTTAAAGACCCATACCCAATCTACTGACTGATTACTAACCACCTACCTATATGTTGTATATTGCTATTACTTGTACTCTTTTTACCTTTTTTTTCCTTTGTTAATTATTTAATATCTTAATTTAAATTTGTATGTAGGTGTGTCGTCAGCACATCGCCTTTTTAGTTTTATTTCATAATTGTTGTGATCTCGTCGTCGAAGTACAACTAAAAAGGCGATGTGCTGACGCGACACATAAGCAATAAAAATATTTTTTACTTATAATATGTATTTAATTTTACCTTACAATTAAAAAATTACAAACATTAAAAAAATTAGTGCCGACTGCATGACTGGACTGAAATATCACAGATATTATTTTGTTCTCCTACTGAAAATACCAATATAAAAATTCACAGGTCTTTGTGTACGGACTCTGCCCTGGTTTTGGCCTCCTTTAGTTTTTCTTTTAAAATATTTTTCTCTAGTTCGTGGATTTCTTTCTTATGTTTTAATGAAATTGCATGGATCTCATCTGCTCTCCTTTCTCTGTTAATGTGCTCTTGTTGTAAAATTTTGACTCTTAGTTTTTTTTTTCATTGGATGAATATTCAAAGGATGTGGAAGACTGTGGTTGGTTAGGCTGCATTATATGATTTTCAGCATCTTGAATTGTGGATGGTAGAGGCGGGACTATTACTGACGGTGATGCATTTGATTGTAAAATGATAGAAGGGCTTGCAGATTCAATATTGATTGGAGGTAAATTTGTAGACGCAGGGATATCTGTTAATAGATAATAAAGAAAAAAAAACAATCAAACAAACTGGCACTAAGGAATTTTAAAATAAAACTATATTGAGCATCAAATTTATTAGGCACCTGTAGAGTCAGAGTCAATAGCATTTTGTATTTCCAATAGGAGAGTTGGTACTATTTCTGAAATGTTTTGATCAATTTCGGCATCAGGACAAGGACCACCACCAACAGTGGCCAATCGGTATTGTCTTTCCCTTGTAAAAGCATCTCTCTGACGAGTTTTGAGATTGGTCCAAAGGCGGCGCAATTCTTCGCCTGATGCCTGAAATACAGTAATTTCATATAATATTCAAACCGAACACCTATTTATTCTTTGTTGCACGCTTACATATCTTAAAAAATAGCTTGTCGTTTCTACACATATGCAGTTTTTTTTTAATTTTCCAAGTCAGTGTTTCAATCCAACAACATGAGCAACATAAATACTTTATTCTCTACGTAATATTTATATTGCTTAGACATGTCGCTTAGGTTTCGAAAATTAATACAATATTATATTGACCTGACGTTAATCGTGATGTAAGAAAGCAATTTAATTTCTTACCGGTTCCGAAATAATTGCAGATGTGTTATATCTCTCTGCAATTTCAGTCCAGGTCTGTTTTTTAATGGCCGCGCTTACATTATAGTAGTAACAGCCTGTGAATGTCCCACTGCTGGGCTAAAGGCCTCCTCTCCTCTTTTTGAGGAGAAGGTTTGGAGCTTATTCCACCACGCTGCTCCAATGCGGGTTGGTGGAATACACATGTGGCAGAATTTCAGTGAAATTAGACACATGCAGGTTTCCTCACGATGTTTTCCTTCACCGTAAAGCACGAGATGAATTATAATCACAAATTAAGCACATGAAAATTCAGTGGTGCTTGCCCGGGTTTGAACCCACGATCATCGGTTAAGATTCACGCGGTCTTACCACTGGGCCATCTCGGCTTAATAAGCGCTTACATTATCAGTTTTTTTTTATTTTCAATGATATGTTTAAATTCTTTTAAAATTTCAAGAAGTAAGCTTCTCTCCTGAAAAATATTAGGTACATGTGCACTATAGATAATAGTATAGGAAATATAGGACATACAAAGAATAAAATTGTAATTAGTCAAATTATCTTTATTTATATTAAAAATTGCTACGATTTATTTAAAATGGTCGTCAACAATGACCCAAGATTGACACCCAAAATCCCTGCTTTGTCAAAACTGAAAACATATACAAAATAAAAATAAAATATTAATTTAATTTTCATGTCTTCTGTGTGGACTAGACATGAAAATACAACGTCTTTAACGTAATTATTATTTAATCAGTAATACTAGTACGTACCTGCAACGTAAAATTTTTCTTTTTTCTACTTCGCGACATTTTTTATTACTAAAAACGCAAATAAAGTTCAAATGCAACTCAAACTTCGCGAATTTTTGAATGAACAAGAAAACGTTGACTTTTCGCGAGTATGACATTAGACATTTCTATTTTCCTTTAGTGCAATATTAGATTGAGGTATTATATATAATATTATTATGTAATCAGCTATTATTTCTTAATATTTAGACATATTCTTGTTAATTACCTTAAGTTTATCGTTATTTGTATTTTTTATTTCTGTTTTTTACAACGATTTTTCATCATTTTTAACTAGATCTTGCGAGAAACGGAGTAAATTTGAAATTATTAAAAAATCGTAAATAAGAACGGACTTCAATCAAAGACAATTTAATCAGATATCAATTCTATACTTGGGTCTAGTTTCAACGGAGTAATACTTAAAACTCGTTCTAAAATAAGATTCACGCTTGAGCTTTGATCTGTACCTGAAACTAGTTTTTGATGATTAGAGTTTAAACGCTACTTGAGTCGCTTTCTGTAATACGGGCCTTAGTATTGTTGTGTTTCTGTTTGAAGGGTGAGTCAGTAGTGTCCCAAGGTTGATGACCACTTACCATCAGGTGGCTTATTTGCTAGTCCGCTTACCTATACGACGATAAAAAAAGAAAAAAAAAAGAAAGAAAAACATTATTATAGGAAACAAAATTACTTAATTGGATCATCATAGAAAAAAATAAAAATTAACAAAATATAAAATTAACAGATGCTTGTCGAAGTCCAGTTTTTGAAGGAATTACCAATATTCCTAGTATCCCCTCCATTTAAGCTTAAAGCTTGTGCTAGGCCTGGGGACGACAATAGCCCAAGGGTTCAGGAACTGCGAATTTTTACCTCGCTAAAAGGCGGCCCGTAAGCCATTGCGCTTTTTCTATCGAGTGAAGAGTGAGTTAATACGTTTACAATATTATTTTCTTTATAGGATGTTCGTCTTAATAATGTTGTAAAGGACGTCGTTGGACAGTGAAAGTGATTACAAGCAAAAAGTGTTCCATGAAAGAACGACCTGTAATATATTTTCTGAATAAAGTGAATTTGACAGTGACAAAAGATGGAGTTTATGTAAAATTCAAAATTAATAATCATGCAATTCAGAGTCTGCTAAAGGAACTTCCTTAGAGTGTTTTCCTTCTAAAGACCTGGCCACAGTTTGGCCACAGCGGCGTGATTTGCGGTGGTATGCTATAGCTAGACTAGTTGCGACTGCGGCGGCGTCAGCGGTGAGAACGGCTATACTATTAAAATGCTCCTATCAAAAGAGGCACGTTTGAATACCTTGATTACCTTGAAACAAGTGCGTTCTTAGCTATTTCTTGGAATTTGTTTAATTAGGTTTAATCACATTTAGATAATATACTAGTAAGGACTACTAGAGCTGTTGAATAAAAAAAATGTTTATATTTATATTCTTTTCTTGAATTATGCTAGATACTAAATGGCTAAACTCACAATTCAATCACAATCAGAATAACAGTCTCAAAATAATTAGTAACAAAGTTTAGTTAGTAAAAAAGATAAGTTAAACAAAATCAGTAATTTCCTCATTCTCTGTATCCCCAGGATCTAATATACTTTCATTTTCTAAATCATTGGTCATTGCGCTATTGTCAACCCTAGTAAAATATTTTTATAAAAAGAAAGTTCTTCACAGACTGCCATTCGTCTCCATAATGTTTTGTCATAAGATTTTTGACATCGCTTAATTTGGCAGTTTTAATAGGAACTCTAAAATAATTTACAGACTACAGAACGATTCACTTCCTTTAGCCCAGCAGTGGGACATTCACAGGCTATTACGTTTACTTATATATAAATTAAAAATTTGGAAATTTTACTTTGGTACTGGTACTTTGGCAGCTTTAATTCTGCCAACTCCCACTGGACTATAGTAATCAAATTTAGATCGTTTATTATCCCGTTTTGTCTATGATTTGCTACAACAAATATAATTTACAGACTACAGAATGATTCACTTTTTGAAATAAAATTCTTTTGCATATAATAATAGAATTTGTATTTTGGCCTCCGCAGCCGTCTGACATTAACCTTATTCGACTCACACCAGTCATGTCAATAGAATTGATACAGTGATACAGTGCGGAGCAAATCTCATTTGAACCTTTAGCCCCTCATCTTCAGTCCAAATGTTTACATCGGTAGTCGTCGACGCCGTAACTCCGCTAGTCTCTGTCGTCTGACTGAACTGACAATAATGATAATTTTAATAGTTATGTGGATGGCAGGTAAAATAAAAAAACTAAAAATTTGTGGCAGTTGTAGCTCATTTCATTTCTTGTTCGGAAAAAGAAATGAAACTAGATTCTGCCATGTTGGGTTGCATTGAGTATTCCGCCATACAAGTGCTAATCTTTGTGATGTTTTAGACTACCTATGCAAACAATGGGATACAGAAAACAAGGTTACGGCAATCGCCAGTGACAATGCAGCGAACATTTCGGCAGCAATTAGATTAGGAAACTGGCGTCAAATACCTTGCCTCGCTCATACAATAAATCTTTGCGTCCAAGCAGCATTAGTTCATTTAGGTCCAACTTTAGCAAAAGTGAAATTGATAGTGGAATATTTTATAAGAAGTTCACATGCGCAAAGTAAACTTGCCGAAATGCAAACGCAGCTCAATTTACCCACATTAAAAATGAAGCAAAACGTGTCCACAAGATGGTACTCCACTCATGATATGCTCTCTCGAATGTTGTCAGCGAAGGAAGCGATAATAGCTACCGTCGCCATATTACGAAATGACCTATCGTTGTCAACTCATGGTTGGGCAGTATTTGAATCTGCAATACCTATACTACAGTTATTTTATAAAATGACCAAAGAAATAAGTGCACAAAAAAGTCACATTGTCGAAAATGATAACATAAAGAGTCACACATAAAAAGTCGTTTACGAGAAGGAAGCACACTTTCAGAAATTGCAGTATAGCAAAGAATACGCTCATTAACGCTGAAGCCACTATCTTTGATCCTAGATTTAAACAAAAAGAGTTTAAAGACTAAAGATATTATGAAAAAGCTTTAGCTAATCTAAAACAAAACGTAGGAAGAATTAACCTGCAACCACCAGATCCTACACCAACACCTACCCCATTGACTTACCATCCATCGACTTCTATTGTTGTGCAGGCATCGTCTTCCAGTTGTCGGTCAATATGGGATGACTTCGACCAAGAAGTAGCGCTTTTAAGGCCTCACAACTCAATTGCGGCTGGTATAATAGAAGTCGATATACATGCAATGTATATATGCAAGAAGCATTATTATTAAGAACCAAAGATCCTCTGATCTGGTGGCACGCAAGACGGAACGTGACATTTGTTTAGACATATTTTAAAACGTTTTAATCTTGTGGCAACATCTGTTCCCTGTGAAAAGATATTTTCAAATGCTGGATATCGTTAAATGAAAGAAGAACACGGTTAGCATCTAAAAATTATCACAATTATTATTTATAAGCTGAAATTCGGATTGACTTTATCATAATATACATAAAGGCATATAAAAGATAAATTGAAAACATAGACATAGTGTATATAAATTATTGTATCATTATTATTATCATCATCATCAATACTTTTTCAAATTATTGTATAAAAAATGTAAATTCAAATCGATGTAAATAGTCAATGATTTATAAATACGCCAACCTCACACACGCTACAATCATAGCACGCTATAATAGGTTGACATAAACCTAAGCCTGTTAAGTATGAAGGGGAATCAAGTGACCAAAACATGATGATAATAATCACTGTCCAAAATTACGTATATCTTTATTCGTTTCGGCTCATCTCACTCCCTAGACCTGCTCTTTCGGCTCTATTAATTAGAACAGTTCAGTTTAGTAAAAAGCTCTTAACATTTGGTTACTTTATGCCGATCTGAGCGAGATATAAAAGAGCGATATATATCTTAGAGCGAAAAGATATATATCCCTCAATTCTTCTTAGTGATATGTTGTGCGCAACTCTACTAGAAAGCAATAATATACTGATGTCATTATTTAGCATAATCCCGGATTGTTGTGCATGCTAGATGGCGCTACTGTCGTACTCATAGCGAATGGTGAAATTAGTGAAAATGTATATGTTAGCTTACCAGAAGGAGCTTATTCAGGTAACAACTATATTGTAAAATTAAACAAATCGCTTAACGGGCTCAAAACTTCACCTAAGTGTTGAAATAATAAATTTAGTTCTGTTATGTTTAAAAAAGGTTATGTCAAATCAAATTGTGACTCCCGTCTTTACATGAAGTGCGATGATAATAACCAAATATATGTTTTATTGTATGTCGAAAACATCTTGATTTTTAAAACAAATGATAGTTTTATACTGCAATTGAAAAATAGTAGTATTTAGAAAATAATTCAAAATGAAGGACCCAGGCTTAGTAACAAATTTTTTGAGTATAAATATAAAGCAAAATATCGACAAATATAACGACAACGCGGTCTCCGAATTAAAGAACCATGTCCATGGCTTAATAATATGTCATATAAAAATAATAGAAAATAATAATAAAATGCAGAAGCAAGCGTACGATTTCCTTCCTCGTTTCCAAGTCAAGAGTGAATAGGCATCTTCTAGGCAAGCGCGCTCTACCCTAAACTGTAATTCCATCAGGTGTGATAACAGTCAAGCGCTAGCCTATATATTTAAAAAAAACACTTGTTATATCATAAAATTATTATAAAATCGTTTATTAGTGTGCAATAGTTAAATGTAAACACTAGTGATAACCTGTCTAGTGATTCATACATAAAAGTTGATTTGAAAAACTCAACATCTAAAAAACCTTATTAAATTTATCTCCGCAAAAAAGCTGAAAAAACAACGAGGAAGATATAACTGTTTAATAGTGCCCCGAAAAAAAAACTGTCGTGAGTTACACAAATTTTTCATCTTTTTATTTGCGAACATTTGTTACTCATTCTGCCGGATAATTGGAAGTTAATAAATTAACCACCTCCACAGTGTGCAAGATAATCGCAATACATCCTAATAACAGATCGATATTTTCGCAAGTAATATTAACTTAAACGTGGCTCAGTTGGACGAGGCTTTGATAGCTCCCCGTGGAGTGTCGGGCTTAGAATAGCACTCCCCCAATCTCTTCCCGTGGGTTTCGTAAGAGGCGATTAAGGCATTTCGTGCCACACGGACCGCTCCTAATACCTCTCTGATCAACAGAGTAGACTATGTGAGCGGTCCAGGCAACCAGGAGGATGTCTTAAGGGAGGTAAGGAAGGGCTCGGTGTGCAGTTATCATGCCGCCGAGTAGGCTATATATCTAGGTGTGGTGGTCATGTCTCACGACCTCGTATGGGACCGAAGGTCTTGCCTTAACTGACCGGACCGTGAGAAAGAAATTTCTATAAAAAATTACCCTGAATCCCAAGTGGCGACGCAGCGCGAGGGGTTGCATGGCTGATGGGTAGGTCAGTCGTTACTGTGTTTATTTATTTATTTATTGGATCGCCAACAGTTGTGCATAACACACATTCAAAAACTCTTTTCAGTTTAACTTAAAACTAACTATGCACAACCAATTACAGGAGAACACATAATTCACAAACATAATTGCAAAACATACAAATCAAAACTAATTTAAAAACAGAAAATAAAAATGTTTAAATAATAAACAAACACAAAAACGTAAACAAAAGGTAGTAACTTATTAAATTTTTAAATAAATTGACTAAGCGTTCCTCGCTAGGGTACGGAACGATATGTAAGGCTTAGCCAGGTGCTCATACTCGTTTCGCGTAATGATTGGTTTTGTTGTATTGAATTAGGTCTTTATAGACCTTGGTTTTTGTTATAGTTGGTCGTTTTTTTTTTTTGTTGTTTTGTCGTTCGTTTTCGATTTTTTTTTGTTGTCTTCGGCAATGGACGTCGACACTGAGGTGTCATTCGATGCCGTGGTTAGACGAAAGCGGCCTTATGGCCTATCAATTTTTAATTCCGACTCCGATACGGAGACGGAATCGAGGTTGGCTGCGAAGAGCAATTCTGCTATTCGCGGCAATAGGTCGTCTGAGGAGCGTGGTAGTGGCCTCGCTCGGGCTAAGGCCGAACTGAAGCAAAAGCCACCGAGGCAAGGGAGGAGGCTTTTGAGCGCTCGCTCCGAAGTCAGGCATTCAAAAAAGATTTGCCTAAAATAGTGCTGGACTCCGAAGAATCTACTTCATCAGAGGGTCAAGTAGAGGATCCCACTAAGATGGGTGCGGAAGAGCTGCGTGCGGTGGCTGGCCGCAATGCAGCACTGATTCTGGAGGTTACCCAGAAGTCCAGCAACTTGAAAAAGACCAAGAAGGCTTCATCAAGAAGTTGAAGCAATCGGTTGATGCTCTGGCTTCAAGAACCGAGGCGGAGGAAACCCGTCGGCTTCGCGCCGACAATAGCCGCCTCCGTAAGGAAGTAGAGGGCCTTAAGTCAGAACTGAAGGCCCACCGTCGTGAGTTTAACGAGATGAAGACCACGGTGACAGGAGCAAGTGGGTCAGCTAGCACTTTAAGGGACTCGCAAGTTGTGGAGGAGCTCAAAGCCTCGATTATTTCCTCAATCGGGGTTATGCTTAACGCTCGGCTAGCAGGAATTGAGGAGCGTCTCCTCCCTGCAAAGATCCTTCGTCCATCCCTAGCGGCGGACAAAAGGGCGACTGTGGTGCAGAATCCAGCACGAACCTACGCACAGGCGGTACACCTGGCCCCGCCGCCGAAATCCGCACCCGCACCTAAACGGGTGACTCCAGCCGCCACGCAGGCATCGATCGTAAACCCATCAAGCGATACGATTGTGCCAGAGAGGATTCTGCCACAAGTGGTCCAGGAGACGTCCTGGTCCACAGTGGTTAAAAAGGGAAAGAAGGGGAAGAAGACTGCCACTCCGGCAGAAGTCACCAACACAGCCGCATCGACAGTCCAAGGCACCACAGGTGGTCAAACCTAAGCTGGCAGCCCCTCGAACGGCTGCAGTAATCGTCACACTGCAGCCGGAGGCGCAGGAAAAAGGCGTGACTTACGCCCACATCCTGGAGCGGGCCGAGCAGGGCATCAAACTCCAGGATCTAGGGATCTGCGGTGGACTCAAGGTCAGAAGGTCGGCAACGGGAGCCAGGGTCTTGGAACACCCGAAGGCACAGGCAGAGCAGGCGGAGAAGCTAGCCGAGAAGCTCCGCACTGTGCTGGACGGAGTTGCCCACGTTGTGCGGCCTGTGTAGCGGGTGGACCTCAGGGTGACGGGTCTCGATGACTCCGTCACAAAAGAAAAGGTGGTTGCCGCAATAGCACGCGCAGGGGACTGCTCACGAACCTACACACACCTAACCGCCTCTGGGGAGAGGCGGTTAGGTGTAGGGATATGCCGCGAAGTCCCGGTTTTATGGGGATGGTCCGGGTGACATGCCCCATTACAGTAGCGAAAATGCTGTCCGAAGCTGGTCGCTTCCTGGTCGGGTGGAGCTCGGCCAAGGTGTGCGTGCTGGAGCAGCGCCCTTTGTGCTGCTTCAAGTGCATGGGCCTTGGTCACACAAAGGTGCTCTGCCCATCTAAGGCGGAACGAGGGGGACTTTGCTTCCGGTGTGGTGTCGAAGGCCACAAGTCAGCTACCTGCACCGGAAAATTGCGCTGCGCTGTATGCACGGACGCCGGTAGGCTTTTCGGACACGTGATGGGGTCAGGGGAGTGTAACCCACCCAACACGAAAGGGAAGATGGTCATACGCACCCAGACCACCGATAACGTTGGACGGCGTCAAGCCGAGGAGGAAGCTGCCATGTCATCATGAAAGACAAGCTAAGCTTCCTCCAGACGAATGTCAACCACTGCGCCGGGGCTCAGGACCTGCAGTCCGTGGCGGAGTGGCAAATCGACCTGGCTTTGGTCTGCGAGCCCTATTTCATCCCTTCCCTACCTCACTGGGTAGGGGATTTGGATGGCACCGTGGCGATCCTCACTCGGAGCGGAACGGGTCCCCCTTTTTTACTCGTTGAGAGGGGCTCGGGCTACGTAGTGGTGGGGTGGGGAGAGTACATAATTGTGGAAACGTACTTCTCCCCTAACCGGGGCCTGGCGGAGTTTGAGATCTTTCTTGGCTCTGTCAGAGCTGCGGTGGACACCGCCGTCGCCGAAACCGACAGTGGTTCTCGGCGACTTTAACGCAAAATCACGTGTCTGGGGAAACCCTGCCACGAATCCGCGAGGGAGGGCCGTCCAGGTGTGGGCCCTACTCTCCAGCCTGTCCTTACTAAATAGGGGGCATGTGCACACTTGCGTGCGGCAGCAGGGAGGGTCCGTGGTGGACCTATCGTTCGCTACCCCTGTCGCAGCACGCAGAGTAAGGAACTGGAGAGTAGAGGTGGAGGTGGAGACTCTGTCGGACCATAGATATAACCGATTTGAGATCTCTAACTCCTGGTACCAACCACATTCCCGAGGGGGTCCCTTGGCCAGCTAAATCGTGAGCTGGTCATGGAGGCTGCCATCGTGCAGAGGTGGGGTTCCGCGGGAAAGAGGGAGGGCGCCAGCGTCGAAGAGATGGCGGGCCGCATTCGCAATGCTCTAAAGGAGGTGTACGATGCGGCCATGCCCAGGACCCGGCAAAGGGTATCGCGCCGTCAGGTGTATTGGTGGTCGCCCGAAATTGCAGAGTTGCGGGCGACATGCAACCGGGCGCGGAGGGCATACGTCCGCTGTCGCAGGCGCAACAGCCTCGACGCGGACTTGGAAAGACGGCTGTGGGCCGCTTATCGCCAGTTGAAAAAGGAGCTGCAGTAGGCGATAAGTTGTGCCAAGCAGAGAGCAAGAGAGGAGCTTCTGGTGGTCCTGAACAGGGACCCGTGGGGGCGCCCATATCGTGGTGTGCGAGGGAAGTTCCGCACACACGGAGCTCCTGTTACGGAAACGCTACCGCCAGATCTCCTCCTGCGCCTGGTTGGGGAACTATTTCCTAACCCAGGCGAGCACGTCCCAACAAGTATGGCCCCTCGCTCCATGATAGAGCACAATATGGCTCCACCACCGATCACGGAGCGAGAGATGGAGATGGCCCTTGATCTACTGAGGGCCAGAACCACAGCGCCGGGTCCGGACGGGGTTCCAGGGCGTGTTCTGCGTGACGCCCTAGAACACCTAGGAGGGAGGCTTCGGGAACTGTTCGACGAGGGTTTTTCTAGTGGGCAGTTCCCGAAGCTATGGAAGGAAGGAAAATTGGTCCTGTTGCCGAAGGAGGGGCGCCTACTAAGCTCTTCTTCGGCATACAGGCCAATTGTGCTGCTGAATGAGACGGGCAAGCTCTTCGAGAAGATTGTCGCTGCCCGTCTTGTTCGGCACCTCGAGGAGGTGGGGCCGGGTCTCTCAGAGGCTCAGTTCGGGTTCAGGGCAGGTCGATCAACCATCGATGCCCTGAACACCCTTAAGACCCGGACCATGGAGGCGGTGGCCCGAGGGGACGTGGTCCTGGCGGTATCGCTGGACGTGGCGAACGCCTTCAATAGTCTTCCTTTCGGGACAATAAAGGAGGCGCTTCGATATCCCGGGATGCCTTCCTATCTCAGAAGGCTGTTGGGGGCATACCTCCAGGATCGGGTGGTCCTGTGGGAGGGGGGCGATGGGCGACTTGTCCGGCGTCGAGTAGGTTGCGGCGTTCCACAGGGGTCGGTTTTCGGCCCAATCCTGTGGAACGTTGGCTTCGACTGGCTCCTACGGGCACCCATCCTTCCCGGGATGGGGATGCTGTGCTACGCGGACGACACCCTCATCACGGCGACGGGACGTACCTTTCAGGAGGCGGCCCGCTTGGCTGAGGTCGGAGTTTCGCTCACGGCTCCATAACAAAAACGGAGGCCCTCCTATTCCACGGTCCACGTCGGGGTCCCCCTCGAGGGGCGTCTAACACCGTCCAGGGGAAGGTGATTAAGGTGCAGGCCCAGATGAGGTATCTGGGCCTGATTCTGGATGGAAGATGGAGCTTCGGGCAGCATTTTGACCAACTCAGCCTGAAGTTCATCAACGCCGCTGCCGCCTTGGGCCGCCTTCTACCCAACGTAGGAGGGCCGGAAACACCTTGCCGGCGTTCCATGGCACTGTACGGTGCACCCATCTGGATGGACGCTCTCACCGCTCGCAACAAGGCTCTTCTTCGGAGACCACAGAGAGTCATAGCGGTGAGAACGATACGTGGATACCGTACAGTGTCATGGACGGCAGCGACACTTCTCGCGAGCGATCCGCCTTGGGAACTCCAGGCAGAGGTGCTTGCGGAAGTGTACCGGTTCCGGGTGGAAGCGAGGTCGAGCGGCGATCGTCCAGGATTGGCGGAGGTGGAGCGAGTCAGGGCTCTAGCCCAGCGAGCCTTAATTCGCAGTTGGGAGGAGGACCTGGGGTCCCCCTCGGCAGGCCTGGCGACAGTGGCCACTTGAGTCGCTGAGTGGAACGGAGTCACGGCACACTCACATTCAGGCTGACGCAGGTACTTACCGGACACGGTTGCTTCGGTAGGTATCTGCACCGGATAGCGAGGCGGGAGGTCACTCTCTCCTGCCAAGAGTGCGGCGCGCCGTCGGACACGGCGCGTCACACCCTGATTGAGTGTGCTGCATGGGGGCCTCAGCGCCATTCCCTGGCGGCCATTGTAGGCGGAGACCTCTCGTTGCCGAGCGTGATAAACGCCATGGTCGGTAGCGAGAGGTGCTGGAAGGAGATGGCCTCTTTCTGCGAAAACGTCATGTCGCAGAAGGAGGCCGCGGAGCGGGAGCGGGAGAACAGTGCTCCCGCTGACCCGCTTCGCCGAAGAAGACCGGTAAGAAGACGTCGGCGCTATGCAAACCTTCTCCTCCCGCCATAAGTGTCGCCGGGGTTAGGGGTCTCTGTACCCCGAGAACCCCTTAGAATTTGGAGGCCTGCAGAGGCGGGCCTACCGTCGGGACGTCACGGTAGTATGCGCAAGCGATCTCGTGGCGTCCCCCGAAAAGACGGCGTGGGTACCGCTGGTTTTTTAGTAAGTATTCCGACGCCTTCAGCGTCGGCGAGCCCCACATACCCCCCACTTCATGTGGGGGAAACGCGTCAACGCGTTTTCCCAGCGAAAAAAAAAAATTGCTCATACTCGTGGGAATTGTATGGATAAATATAAAAAAAAACCTAAGAAACGGTGAGGTTAGCCATACAGAACAAAGTTAAGTATCATATATTGAAAGAACAATTCTTCAGTACTGATTTTCAACAACAACGTCCCGCATGATATAAAAACCCGTTGGGTGACACAACAAAAAATAGTAACTATATCAGCTAACAACAAATATGGAAAGCGTACTAGCTCTTACATGATACCTCGCTTAATAAACAGCTTAGATAACAAACAAAACGAGAAATAACTATTAAAAATATTAAATATAAGTTGAAGATGTATTATTTAAAACAATTATAGCGTATATTGTATATAACTCCATAGATGGAAAGGCACCCAAGATAAACTTTCGTGGTTTTTGTAGTGCCATCATTTTATTGTAATTTGGTTGCTTATATTGTTAAATAAATAAATAAATAGCCAAGGAGGCAACGCTGAGCTCGCAGTAGTTGCATCACAGCCGGCGTAAGCTCAGCCAGCGGGCAGCATTTGCCACTCACAAGCGCTACGAGCGACAAAAATCAAGGAGACTCAAGACGCTCTCGTAGCCATGAAACTGAGAGTGTCCGACAATGCACAAGTGGGGCCAGTGATCCTGTTTCGATCCTCACCACACGGATCTTATTTTTTCATTTCTTCATATTTATAATTTGTGGAGTTTGATTAACAAAGAATGTCTAACACAAAGAACTCGAAAATATGCGCTGGATGCAGAATTCCTCTACTTAACAAAGAATTTGTCAGTTGTTCGATATGCAATTCGAAGTACGATTGCGAAACATTTGGAACTTTTTACCGTAAAAGGTGCACTAATAAACACATCATCGACTAGCAACGATAGGACGAGCTTGTTAAGCGAAAATAAAACAAGCTTGTCTGTCCTATCCTTGAATACAACAGTATAATCTGGAACCCACATTATAATGTATACATTAAAAGATTAAAAAGCATCCAAAAACGTTTTATCTACCACCTTTCATACAATGAATCGAACCTTTTA
Organism: Nymphalis urticae; assembly: GCA_905147175.2. Classification (NCBI taxonomy): domain Eukaryota; kingdom Metazoa; phylum Arthropoda; class Insecta; order Lepidoptera; family Nymphalidae; genus Nymphalis; species Nymphalis urticae. The sequence continues at coordinate 8,281,081 of LR990004.1, read as the reverse complement.
AGTATTCCTATCTACTTTACAATGTATTACCGGGTAGTACTACCTACTTTACAATATTAACGGTAAATGACGTAGTTGTGAAAGGCGATTTCACAACCACGTCAGAGCCGGTGATCATTATTCCTACATGACACCATCTAATTGCAACAGTACTCTCGGATATCCGTTGGTTGATTTTACGGCTATTAATAATTCAAACCAATATAAAAATATAAGCAAATGTGACGATAGATTTTTGGACTTCACAAAGCACAGTAACAGTCACAGGACAGTCACAAAGCCCCCCAATCTGTTGAGCAAACTTGACTCATATCATCAATGTTTGTTAATAAATAGAGACTCCTAACATCCTGTACCTTCGCTCCAAAAGTCGTGTTGACTACAACTTCTTTAAGGCTGATTATAATGAAAAAATAATCATCAATCATGAATCAATGAAAATATTAAAAAAGTAAATTGGTTAGATAAATTTTTGAATTGCGAAAATGTCAATGCCATGGTTAAGAAATTTTACACGTCTGTTCGATATTATTGAACAATCAGTGCCTAAACATTAGCTTACTTCTAATAAATATCCAGCTTTGTTCAAAAGAAACTTAATTAAAATACTTTCGGAAAAAGAGAAGCTACGTAAAATAATTAGGAAGATGAGATTATCTTTTTATGATATCAAAAAATCATATTTAAAATATAAAAAATACTGGCAAAAGAATTTTTACGATATCTGCAAATTGATTTTTCTACAAATTTTTAAAGTTACGAGTTCATAAATTCTTTTCTGGGGCGACCCATCGTCGCGTGACGTCACATCGCCCAACGTCGTTCGCTGGCTTGGATGGAAAAACCCCTTATGAGATGTGGACAGGAACACAACCAGAAGTGAGTCATCTAAGAATTATTGGTAGCAAGGTTATGGTACACATTGCAAAATAAAAGAGACATAAGTGTGGCAAGAAGTCTGTTGAGCATATTTTAGTTGGTTTCCCAGAAAATAATGAAGAATCATAATAATGAAGAACAATAAGGAGGCTACCATTCCAGTGGAGGAGTTCAACGTTGTTGAGATTGACTCAGGAGAACTGGATGACACTAGAGTAGATGAATAATTCACAACAAATGACTCTCAAGATGAAACCTATGTACCAAGTGAAAGTGACTATGAGGACAGTGAAGAAACAACTGTTTCTTCTAGACAAAGACCTGTAAGAGAGAGCAGGAGGCCGGTGAGATACGGTTTTTCGAACATGTGTATCAGTGAAGAAGCTTTTGATGATACAAATGGTTTTACTATAGAAGATGCAATGCAGGGACCTAAAAAAGAAAAATGGTTAAAAGTAGTAAATGAGAAAATTCAGTGTTTCGAGGACAATTGTGCTTAAAAAGAAACATGACAATGAGAACAATGTGCAGTTTCGTGCTAGACTTGTGGCAAAGGGATTAATGCAAAAAGAAGGTGTTGATTATTCTGAGACTTTCTCACCTGTTGATAGACACATTACACTAAGACTTTTATTTGCTTTGTCTGTGCAATTGAATTTAAACATAATACATCTAGATGTTAATACTGCTTTCCTTAATGGGGATCTTCAAGAGACTGCATATTCATGCATAAACTGCATTTACATGCATAAACCTGATTATTTTCAGAAAATGGTAATTTTAAAGTGTTAAAGATCAAAAAGGCTATTTATGGGCTAAAGCAGTCTTCAAGAGCCTGGTACAGAAAGGTACATGATTCCTGTGAATTTAGGTTATAAGGTGTCTAAAATTGAGCCTTGTTTGTATACCAAAATTGTAAATAATTGTAACTTTGTATATTGACGACTGATTTTTTATTTTTTCAAATAATACTTGTGAGTCTGAGAATTTGAAAAATGCTTTATTTTCTAATTTTAAGCTTAAAAATCTGGGAGAAGTAAAGCAATGCCTAGGAATGACTGTGAATGTTAATAAAGATTATGGGGTAATAAAATTAAGTCAACGAAGTTATGTAGATCAATTGTTAAAGAAATTTAATATGTTGAAATGTAAGCCTGCTGATACTCCTATGGAACCAAAATTAAATTTAAATAAAAGTGAAAAAACAAAACATTATGGTCTAACTTTTCCTAAAGATGGTAATTCTAAATTGTTGTGTTTTGTTGATGCTGACTGGAGTAATGATGTTAATGATAGAAAGTCATAGTTGGTTTGGGTTTTACTTTGTCTGGTAGTGCAGTGTCATGGGTCTCGAGGAAGCAAAAGTGTTGCTTTGTCTAGTTCTGAGGCAGAGTATATGGATATAAAAGAGGCATGTAAAGGCGATATATTTACGAAATATTTTGTATGATATCAGCTTTATATGATTATCAGCTTATAACGCCTTTCATAATCGCACCAAGTACATTTATGTACGTTACCATTTCTGACGCGATTGCATTAGTAACAAAATTTTAAAATTAGCTATTTGGAAACTGGCGAGATGATTGCTGATATATTCACAAAAGGTTTATGTACTGTAAAGCATAATAAATTTTTGAAATTGTTAGTTACTGCTTAGTACTGTTTTTTTAAGTGTTATGTTAAACACACTGAAGGGTTAATAGATTATTTAATTATTTTGATAAGGGGGAGTGTTGTAATTATATCAAAATTAACGCAATCTAGGGAGATACAAAGCACATGTATTTTTAATCTGTGTCATTCTGTACAATCATTCATCGAAATTAAAATAAAGTTGTTCAGTTTTTGCTCGCTATCAAGTATCACGTTGTTTTAATTATAATATAAGACGTATAATGATGAATAAAAATAGAAGTTCAAAATAGCAAGACTATGTGTGCGACACGGATGTCTCGTTCCGCTCGAACTCTCAATAAAGGGCCAAGGTAAAGGTAAAGTAAAATAAAGAATTTTTATTTTTTTTCATAATTTAGCTCTCATGCTAGTATAATGCTACCGTTATTTTGCCCTACCAAATAGTTACGGTACGTATATTTCTTGCTACCAGAAAATAGTACACACAACGTAATATTGTTTGACGCGTTTCATACAAAAAAAAAAAACAAAGATTATTTTTTTCTGTAAAACTATAATGTTTACGTAAAAAACGTATAGGACAACTATTATTTGGGTTAATGTTCTCTATTGATTAGCATAAAGAAAAAACTGAAAAAACAAACTTGGACCCTAAGGCCCTCAAATCACGGTTTCGACAGACTCTGCGGCATTTAAAACTTCAAGTAACAACGTGGCACTAGGTTATATTAATCCAAATGACTTATGTAAAATTAAAAATGGATCAGTTGTGGGAGTGACATTCTTTGAAAAAAGAGGATTACAAATCCAATTGTACAGTATGCAGCAATGGGAAACAAACTAGATTTCCATTCCCTCTAAGTGTAAGCAAAAGACCATACAGACCTATGTGGACTGATGGAGAACAAATTATAGAACTTCTGATATGTATATCAATTACAATCATAATTCTATGTATTTTTCTTTTTTTGGATGTTGTGTATGTCATCATGTTACACGTATATTGTTAGTGTGCTTATTAAAAAAATAAATAAATACAGAACAAGTAACTTGGAATGGCTTTTATTTTCTTATATTTGATGACGATTGGCGACTACAGCTGAATGTGTTTTGTTACTTTCTGCAGTAAAAACAGCAAACAATCAAATATTTGAAAGAGTTCTAAAGGTTAGTCGAGCAATTAAAGAAATTAATAACATTGATATCTGATAATGGTGGGGAGTTCTGTTTTAAGCAAACATTTTTATTTTTATATATATATATATATATATTTTTTTTTTATATTTACCGGGTCGGCAAATGACTCTACTCCACCTGATGTTAAGTGGTAGTAGAGTCCAAACGCGAGGACGGCCAGTACAGTCGGGAAGAAGATTCTGCACCAGCCGCCCTCGCCTTGCCGGCCCGCAAGATGCCTCTTCACGCCTCGTAAAGAGACGTGAAGCGAGCGACGTATTGCCACGATAGGGATGGGCAAAGTGTGGAGGCGTGTTTCCCCCGGCATTGGTTCAGCAGCCGTCTCCACTGGACCAACACCCATCGCGGCAATGCTCGCTCGGGCACTGGCTGTACGCTGGCTGACCTCGAAACGCGGCTGCAAGCCACTTCACGAGATTTTCACCATGCGTACGGTGGTAACAAGCCAGGCGGATGTGTATCATCCTACCACCAGATGATATCCCTTAGTCGCCTCTTACGACACCCATGGGAAAGGGGCAGTGAAATGTATTCTTTCTCCGTCACTGCACGGATAGTATAGATATGGCACATGTGGAAGTGAAATTTTATATGATTAAGGTAAAAGTTTCAAAATCGAATTAAATTCAAAAGTACCATAAAAAGCGGATAATTACTTTTATAATAAAAAAAATAAAAAATATGAGGTGAAGATTTCCTGTATTCCACTGTGCTTTTAGAGAGTTCAAATTATGAATTCTAGTTTGAGTTGAGTATTTGAGTATGTTTAAGTGTTTGAACATAGTCTCTGTGTGTCTTCTTAGGCTTAAGAGAAAGCTAAAGACATATGAAAACCAAGGTGATACAACAAAACCAGAAGTTGTCTCTTCAACGCCGCTACTGTCTTTGTCATCGGTAGTTGAAGAAGACGAAGTACGAGGGTACGTTTCTAAGTTCTCGGAATGGACAGGTTGTAATAAGTGGGGATGTCGCTGAATTAGGTCCTAATTAAAGCAACTCATTATGAATATAAATACCGGGTTTTATTGTTATTAGATCATTAGTCTTTGAGTTATCGTCAACGTCAATTTTTACCGTAAAAGGTGCACTAATAAACACATCATCGACTAGCAACTATAGGACGAGCTTGTTAAGCGAAAATAAAACAAGCTTGTCTGTCCTATCCTTGAATACAACAGTATAATCTGGAACCCACATTATAATGTATACATTAAAAGATTAAAAAGCATCCAAAAACGTTTTATCTACCACCTTTCATACAATGAATCGAACCTTTTAAGTATTCCTATCTACTTTACAATGTATTACCGGGTAGTACTACCTACTTTACAATATTAACGGTAAATGACGTGGTTGTGAAAGGCGATTTCAATTTGGGTTTTACCGAATGGAGAGCCGGTGATCATTATTCCTACATGACACCATCTAATTGCAACAGTACTCTCGGATATCCGTTGGTTGATTTTACGGCTATTAATAATTCAAACCAATATAAAAATATAAGCAAATGTGACGATAGATTTTTGGACTTCACAAAGCACAGTAACAGTCACAGGACAGTCACAAAGCCCCCCAATCTGTTGAGCAAACTTGACTCATATCATCAATGTTTGTTAATAAATAGAGACTCCTAACATCCTGTACCTTCGCTCCAAAAGTCGTGTTGACTACAACTTCTTTAAGGCTGATTATAATTAAAAAATAATCATCAATCATGAATGAATGAATCAATGAAAATATTAAAAATGTAAATTGGTTAGATAAATTTTTGAATTGCGAAAATGCCCATGCCATGGTTAAGAAATTTTACACGTCTGTTCGATATTATTGAACAATCAGTGCCTAAACATTAGCTTACTTCTAATAAATATCCAGCTTTGTTCAAAAGAAACTTAATTAAAATACTTTCGGAAAAAGAGAAGCTACGTAAAATAATTAGGAAGATGAGATTATCTTTTTATGATATCAAAAAATCATATTTAAAATATAAAAAATACTGGCAAAAGAATTTTTACGATATCTGCAAATTGATTTTTCTACAAATTTTTAAAGTTACGAGTTCATAAATTCTTTTCTGGGGCGACCCATCGTCGCGTGACGTCACATCGCCCAACGTCGTTCGCTGGCTTGGATGGAAAAACCCCTTATGAGATGTGGACAGGAACACAACCAGAAGTGAGTCATCTAAGAATTATTGGTAGCAAGGTTATGGTACACATTGCAAAATAAAAGAGACATAAGTGGGGCAAGAAGTCTTTTGAGCATATTTTAGTTGGTTTCCCAGAAAATAATGAAGAATCATAATAATGAAGAACAATAAGGAGGCTACCATTCCAGTGGAGGAGTTCAACGTTGTTGAGATTGACTCAGGAGAACTGGATGACACTAGAGTAGATGAATAATTCACAACAAATGACTCTCAAGATGAAACCTATGTACCAAGTGAAAGTGACTATGAGGACAGTGAAGAAACAACTGTTTCTTCTAGACAAAGACCTGTAAGAGAGAGCAGGAGGCCGGTGAGATACGGTTTTTCGAACATGTGTATCAGCGAAGAAGCTTTTGATGATACAAATGGTTTTACTATAGAAGATGCAATGCAGGGACCTAAAAAAGAAAAATGGTTAAAAGTAGTAAATGAGGAAATTCAGTGTTTCGAGGACAATTGTGCTTAAAAAGAAACATGACAATGAGAACAATGTGCAGTTTCGTGCTAGACTTGTGGCAAAGGGATTAATGCAAAAAGAAGGTGTTGATTATTCTGAGACTTTCTCACCTGTTGATAGACACATTACACTAAGACTTTTATTTGCTTTGTCTGTGCAATTGAATTTAAACATAATACATCTAGATGTTAATACTGCTTTCCTTAATGGGGATCTTCAAGAGACTGCATATTCATGCATAAACTGCATTTACATGCATAAACCTGATTATTTTCAGAAAATGGTAATTTTAAAGTGTTAAAGATCGAAAAGGCTATTTATGGGCTAAAGCAGTCTTCAAGAGCCTGGTACAGAAAGGTACATGATTCCTGTGAATTTAGGTTATAAGGTGTCTAAAATTGAGCCTTGTTTGTATACCAAAATTGTAAATAATTGTAACTTTGTATATTGACGACTGATTTTTTATTTTTTCAAATAATACTTGTGAGTCTGAGAATTTGAAAAATGCTTTATTTTCTAATTTTAAGCTTAAAAATCTGGGAGAAGTAAAGCAATGCCTAGGAATGACTGTGAATGTTAATAAAGATTATGGGGTAATAAAATTAAGTCAACGAAGTTATGTAGATCAATTGTTAAAGAAATTTAATATGTTGAAATGTAAGCCTGCTGATACTCCTATGGAACCAAAATTAAATTTAAATAAAAGTGAAAAAACAAAACATTATGGTCTAACTTTTCCTAAAGATGGTAATTCTAAATTGTTGTGTTTTGTTGATGCTGACTGGAGTAATGATGTTAATGATAGAAAGTCATAGTTGGTTTGGGTTTTACTTTGTCTGGTAGTGCAGTGTCATGGGTCTCGAGGAAACAAGTGTTGCTTTGTCTAGTACTGAGGCAGAGTATATGGATATAAAAGAGGCATGTAAAGGCGATATATTTACGAAATATTTTGTATGATATCAGCTTTATATGATTATCAGCTTATAACGCCTTTCATAATCGCACCAAGTACATTTATGTACGTTACCATTTCTGACGCGATTGCATTAGTAACAAAATTTTAAAATTAGCTATTTGGAAACTGGCGAGATGATTGCTGATATATTCACAAAAGGTTTATGTACTGTAAAGCATAATAAATTTTTGAAATTGTTAGCTACTGCTTAGTACTGTTTTTTTAAGGGTTATGTTAAACACACTGAAGGGTTAATAGATTATTTAATTATTTTGATAAGGGGGAGTGTTGTAATTATATCAAAATTAACGAAATCTAGGGAGATACAAAGCACATGTATTTTTAATCTGTGTCATTCTGTACAATCATTCATCGAAATTAAAATAAAGTTGTTCAGTTTTTGCTCGCTATCAAGTATCACGTTGTTTTAATTATAATATAAGACGTATAATGATGAATAAAAATAGAAGTTCAAAATAGCAAGACTATGTGTGCGACACGGATGTCTCGTTCCGCTCGAACTCTCAATAAAGGGCCAAGGTAAAGGTAAAGTAAAATAAAGAATTTTTATTTTTTTTTATAATTTAGCTCTCATGCTAGTATAATGCTACCGTTATTTTGCCCTACCAAATAGTTACGGTACGTATATTTCTTGCTACCAGAAAATAGTACACACAACGTAATATTGTTTGACGCGTTTCATACAAAAAAAAAAAACAAAGATTATTTTTTTCTGTAAAACTATAATGTTTATACAGGGTGACTGGTGAATTAGGATCAATATTTTAGGAGCATAATCGGTACATGATTCTCATTCGAATTATGTAAAAAAAATAGGTACTTAATTTTTGACCAAATTTACAAAAAATTTACTTTAAATAAATAAAGTGTGGACATATTTCCGCGGCGCGTGCGGCGTGGTGTTTGCCCCCCCGCAACCCCTGCCCCGCGGCTTATTAGTATTAGTAGGTTAGTAGGTTAGTCGGGCGAGCGCCGCCGTAAGGTTCGTCCATCTTCCCGCGCGCGCGCCCCTAGCGATCGATCTTACGCGTATACCTAATGTTTCGTGTGTGAGTGTGACCCGTAATTAGTAATTAGGTATGGCTTATCAATACACAAATGCAGAATAATGTGAGTACTGTGAGTAGTAAAGTGACCCATTCGTGTTAAAGCGTGTGAAAGACAATATGCGTAAACGTGCCGAACTGTGTATCACACGAGCAGGAGCTCACTTTGAACATTTATTAAGGTTAGTGTAGTTATGTAGGTAAATAGGTAGTTAAATGATTGACAATCGTTGTAAATAAGTATGATTCAATTTTTAAATACGCCGGAAATACCAAGATAGGTAAACAGTTAATTTTTGTCCCAAGTTCATATCATTTACCTAGTCAACAAATTTGTTGCTTAAACGAGTGAAATATTTTGGTATTTTTGCCTGTTCTAAGCCAGGTTTAAAGTATGAAGGGGGATTGGATCATGCTTGTTTATCAAAAGTAGCCTGCTACCCTGTTAACACGCGGCGGCGTTTGGACGTAGGGAAAGTACCGCGCGATAACTAAATGTACCTAACGGTGTTGTGTCGTCAGCGCAGCTAGGGCGTCCACATGACGCGTAATTAATTACATAACTTTTGGTTAACTTTACTTAGAAGTTTATTAATATTTATGTTATATGTATTTTTTTTTGGTCATATATGGTCGTCAAATATCACGTCCTTAAGTATTGATACTAATTCACCAGTCACCCTGTATATAAATTAAATTATATATAATTTAAATTATATATAAAAGACCATACAGACCTATGTGGACTGATGGAGAACAAATTATAGAACTTCTGATATGTATATCAATTACAATCATAATTCTATGTATTTTTCTTTTTTTGGATGTTGTGTATGTCATCATGTTACACGTATATTGTTAGTGTGCTTATTAAAAAAATAAATAAATACAGAACAAGTAACTTGGAATGGCTTTTATTTTCTTATATTTGATGACGATTGGCGACTACAGCTGAATGTGTTTTTTTACTTTCTGCAGTAAAAACAGCAAACAATCAAATATTTGAAAGAGTTCTAAAGGTTAGTCGAGACATCGAGAAAGGTTAGTCGAGCAATTAAAGAAATTAATAACATTGATATCTGATAATGGTGGCGAGTTCTGTTTTAAGCAAACATTTTTATTTTTATATATGGCACATGTGGAAGTGAAATTTTATATGATTAAGGTAAACGTTTCAAAATCGAATTAAATTCAAAAGTACCATAAAAAGCGGATAGTTACTTTTATAATAAAAAAAAGCAAATATGAGGTGAAGATTTCCTGTATTCCACTGTGCTTTTAGAGAGTTCAAATTATGAATTCTAGTTTGAGTTGAGTATTTGAGTATGTTTAAGTGTTTGAACATAGTCTCTGTGTGTCTTCTTAGGCTTAAGAAAAAGCTAAAGACATATGAAAACCAAGGTGATACAACAAAACCAGAAGTTGTCTCTTCAACGCCGCTACTGTCTTTGTCATCGGTAGTTGAAGAAGACGAAGTACGAGGGTACGTTTCTAAGTTCTCGGAATGGACAGGTTGTAATAAGTGGGGATGTCGCTAAATTAGGTCCTAATTAAAGCAACTCATTATGAATATAAATACCGGGTTTTATTGTTATTAGATCATTAGTCTTTGAGTTATCGTCAACGTCAATTTTTACCGTAAAAGGTGCACTAATAAACACATCATCGACTAGCAACGGTAGGACGAGCTTGTTAAGCGAAAATAAAACAAGCTTGTCTGTCCTATACTTGAATACAACAGTATAATCTGGAACCCACATTATAATGTATACATTAAAAGATTATAAAGCATCCAAAAACGTTTTATCTACCACCTTTCATACAATGAATCGACCCTTTTAAGTATTCCTATCTACTTTACAATGTATTACCGGGTAGTACTACCTACTTTACAATATTAACGGTAAATGACGTGGTTGTGAAAGGCGATTTCAATTTGGGTTTTATCGAATGGAGAGCCGGTGATCATTATTCCTACATGACACCATCTAATTGCAACAGTACTCTCGGATATCCGTTGGTTGATTTTACGGCTATTAATAATTTAAACCAATATAAAAATATAAGCAAACGTGACGATAGATTTTCGGACTTCACAAAGCACAGTAACAGTCACAGGACAGTCACAAAGCCCCCCAATCTGTTGAGCAAACTTGACTCATATCATCAATGTTTGTTAATAAATAGAGACTCCTAACATCCTGTACCTTCGCTCCAAAAATCGTGTTGACTACAACTTCTTTAAGGCTGATTATAATTAAAAAATAATCATCAATCATGAATCAATGAAAATATTAAAAATGTAAATTGGTTAGATAAATTTTTGAATTGCGAAAATGTCAATGCCATGGTTAAGAAATTTTACACGTCTGTTCGATATTATTGAACAATCAGTGCCTAAACATTAGCTTACTTCTAATAAATATCCAGCTTTGTTCAAAAGAAACTTAATTAAAATACTTTCGGAAAAAGAGAAGCTACGTAAAATAATTAGGAAGATGAGATTATCTTTTTATGATATCAAAAAATCATATTTAAAATATAAAAAATACTGGCAAAAGAATTTTTACGATATCTGCAAATTGATTTTTCTACAAATTTTTAAAGTTACGAGTTCATAAATTCTTTTCTGGGGCGACCCATCGTCGCGTGACGTCACATCGCCCAACGTCGTTCGCTGGCTTGGATGGAAAAACCCCTTATGAGATGTGGACAGGAACACAACCAGAAGTGAGTCATCTAAGAATTATTGGTAGCAAGGTTATGGTACACATTGCAAAATAAAAGAGACATAAGTGTGGCAAGAAGTCTGTTGAGCATATTTTAGTTGGTTTCCCAGAAAATAATGAAGAATCATAATAATGAAGAACAATAAGGAGGCTACCATTCCAGTGGAGGAGTTCAACGTTGTTGAGATTGACTCAGGAGAACTGGATGACACTAGAGTAGATGAATAATTCACAACAAATGACTCTCAAGATGAAACCTATGTACCAAGTGAAAGTGACTATGAGGACAGTGAAGAAACAACTGTTTCTTCTAGACAAAGACCTGTAAGAGAGAGCAGGAGGCCGGTGAGATACGGTTTTTCGAACATGTGTATCAGTGAAGAAGCTTTTGATGATACAAATGGTTTTACTATAGAAGATGCAATGCAGGGACCTAAAAAAGAAAAATGGTTAAAAGTAGTAAATGAGAAAATTCAGTGTTTCGAGGACAATTGTGCTTAAAAAGAAACATGACAATGAGAACAATGTGCAGTTTCGTGCTAGACTTGTGGCAAAGGGATTAATGCAAAAAGAAGGTGTTGATTATTCTGAGACTTTCTCACCTGTTGATAGACACATTACACTAAGACTTTTATTTGCTTTGTCTGTGCAATTGAATTTAAACATAATACATCTAGATGTTAATACTGCTTTCCTTAATGGGGATCTTCAAGAGACTGCATATTCATGCATAAACTGCATTTACATGCATAAACCTGATTATTTTCAGAAAATGGTAATTTTAAAGTGTTAAAGATCGAAAAGGCTATTTATGGGCTAAAGCAGTCTTCAAGAGCCTGGTACAGAAAGGTACATGATTCCTGTGAATTTAGGTTATAAGGTGTCTAAAATTGAGCCTTGTTTGTATACCAAAATTGTAAATAATTGTAACTTTGTATATTGACGACTGATTTTTTATTTTTTCAAATAATACTTGTGAGTCTGAGAATTTGAAAAATGCTTTATTTTCTAATTTTAAGCTTAAAAATCTGGGAGAAGTAAAGCAATGCCTAGGAATGACTGTGAATGTTAATAAAGATTATGGGGTAATAAAATTAAGTCAACGAAGTTATGTAGATCAATTGTTAAAGAAATTTAATATGTTGAAATGTAAGCCTGCTGATACTCCTATGGAACCAAAATTAAATTTAAATAAAAGTGAAAAAACAAAACATTATGGTCTAACTTTTCCTAAAGATGGTAATTCTAAATTGTTGTGTTTTGTTGATGCTGACTGGAGTAATGATGTTAATGATAGAAAGTCATAGTTGGTTTGGGTTTTACTTTGTCTGGTAGTGCAGTGTCATGGGTCTCGAGGAAACAAGTGTTGCTTTGTCTAGTACTGAGGCAGAGTATATGGATATAAAAGAGGCATGTAAAGGCGATATATTTACGAAATATTTTGTATGATATCAGCTTTATATGATTATCAGCTTATAACGCCTTTCATAATCGCACCAAGTACATTTATGTACGTTACCATTTCTGACGCGATTGCATTAGTAACAAAATTTTAAAATTAGCTATTTGGAAACTGGCGAGATGATTGCTGATATATTCACAAAAGGTTTATGTACTGTAAAGCATAATAAATTTTTGAAATTGTTAGTTACTGCTTAGTACTGTTTTTTTAAGTGTTATGTTAAACACACTGAAGGGTTAATAGATTATTTAATTATTTTGATAAGGGGGAGTGTTGTAATTATATCAAAATTAACGCAATCTAGGGAGATAGAAAGCACATGTATTTTTAATCTGTGTCTTTCTGTACAATCATTCATCGAAATTAAAATAAAGTTGTTCAGTTTTTGCTCGCTATCAAGCATCACGTTGTTTTAATTATAATATAAGACGTATAATGATGAATAAAAATAGAAGTTCAAAGTAGCAAGACTATGTGTGCGACACGGATGTCTCGTTCCGCTCGGGCTCTTAATAAAGGGCCAAGGTAAAGGTAAAGTAAAATAAAGAAATATTTTTTTATAATTTTGCTCTTATGCTAGTATAATGCTACCGTTATTTTGCTCTACCAAATAGTAACGGTACGTATATTTCTTGCTACCAGAATTAAGAAAAAACTTTCCTCTTTAATTGGTACACTAAAAATATTTCTAGGTTTCCAGAAACTACGCTATTCTATTTACAACTCAAGATCAAGTCATATCTGTTATATTTAATCGAAATATAGGAAAACAAAATAAAATAGTAAAAATATTTTTTGGATATCCCTCTCTAACACCTACAACAAAAATTTACAATGAAACAGGGATTATGAACTTTATATATACAGGGTTACAGGGTAATATGTCACGATCCTTTTAAAGGGTTATAGTTCAGGACAATAGCTATCAAATGACCCCCAAAATGCTTATGCAAAAGTGTATCGTTTTCGAGTTATTAATTTTTTAATATTTTTTTTATTTAAAGGATGTTTAAGATTCTAAAATTCAATAAAAAAAAATCAACGTATTTTCCCTATTTTTTTTGTATTTCTTGCTAGGGTACATCCTAGTTAATAATAACCAGTTATAAAACAAAAACAATCTTCAAGCATTTTTAAATTACAAATCCAAAACTGTACAACTTTTCGATTTTTAATTTTGATTCTTTAAGTTACTCGCAATTTTTTTGTAAAAATCACTATGGCTCTTATCGTGCGGATCATTTTAAAAATATCTGCGTTTCCTTAGCTATCCATCGGTACATAAAAAGTACAGTAACAATCATAAACTCAGGAGAAAATTAGATAACAAAGAGACCAGGTAGGAAATTCTAAGAAATGCTATTGTTAAGAAATTAAATCTGGATCAAAGACAAAAGGACCTCAATGCAAAGTAGTTAAAGATTATTTTTAATAGGGGTAATAGGTAAAAAAGGAGAGATAATGTATGTAGAGATGTATAACTCTTGTATCTTAATATGAAAAATCATTAGTAAATCCATACATTCTGATTTGTCCTGTGTGAAGCATGTAAGTAAGCGTAGCACCCGCCAACCTAGTTTACTAGTTCTCCCGAAAATTACAACTAAGTATGTATGAAAAGATATAACTTTAGACAACTTTATAAAAAATTACTACCTACTATAAAAAAATGTAAGCTCAATTAATGAGTCCAAGTATCGGCTCTCGCGCTATATTTTCAAAATTAATACTGATTACATTAGAAACTTACTTCATATGTGATTTGAGAGCTGAGAACAAGTCTCCGACACAATGTAGTATTGTTTGACGCGTTTCATACAAAAAAAAAACAAAGATTATTTTTTTCTTTAAAACTATAATGTTTACGTAAAAAACGTATAGGACAACTATTATTTGGGTTAATGTTCTCTATTGATTAGCATAAAGAAAAAACTGAAAAAACAAACTTGGACCCTAAGGCCCTCAAATCACGGTTTCGACAGACTCTGCGGCATTTAAAACTTCAAGTAACAACGTGGCACTAGGTTATATTAATCCAAATGACTTATGTAAAATTAAAAATGGATCAGTTGTAGGAGTGACATTCTTTGAAAAAAGAGGATTACAAATCCAATTGTACAGTATGCAGCAATGGGAAACAAACTAGATTTCCATTAAGACCTATGTGGACTGATGGAGAACAAATTATAGAACTTCTGATATGTATATCAATTACAATCATAATTCTATGTATTTTTCTTTTTTTGGATGTTGTGTATGTCATCATGTTACACGTATATTGTTAGTGTGCTTATTAAAAAAATAAATAAATACAGAACAAGTAACTTGGAATGGCTTTTATTTTCTTATATTTGATGACGATTGGCGACTACAGCTGAATGTGTTTTGTTACTTTCTGCAGTAAAAACAGCAAACAATCAAATATTTGAAAGAGTTCTAAAGGTTAGTCGAGACATCGAGAAAGGTTAGTCGATCAATTAAAGAAATTAATAACATTGATATCTGATAATGGTGGCGAGTTCTGTTTTAAGCAAACATTTTTATTTTTATATATGGCACATGTGGAAGTGAAATTTTATATGATTAAGGTAAAAGTTTCAAAATCGAATTAAATTCAAAAGTACCATAAAAAGCGGATAGTTACTTTTATAATAAAAAAAAGCAAATATGAGGTGAAGATTTCCTGTATTCCACTGTGCTTTTAGAGAGTTCAAATTATGAATTCTAGTTTGAGTTGAGTATTTGAGTATGTTTAAGTGTTTGAACATAGTCTCTGTGTGTCTTCTTAGGCTTAAGAGAAAGCTAAAGACATATGAAAACCAAGGTGATACAACAAAACCAGAAGTTGTCTCTTCAACGCCGCTACAGTCTTTGTCATCGGTAGTTGATGAAGACGAAGTACGAGGGTACGTTTCTAAGTTCTCGGAATGGACAGGTTGTAATAAGTGGGGATGTCGCTGATTTAGGTCCTAATTAAAGCAACTCATTATGAATATAAATACCGGGTTTTATTGTTACTAGATCATTAGTCTTTGAGTTATCGTCAACGTCATTTTTTACCGTAAAAGGTGCACTAATAAACACATCATCGACTAGCAACGATAGGACGAGCTTGTTAAGCGAAAATAAAACAAGCTTGTCTGTCCTATCCTTGAATACAACAGTATAATCTGGAACCCACATTATAATGTATACATTAAAAGATTATAAAGCATCCAAAAACGTTTTATCTACCACCTTACATACAATGAATCGACCCTTTTAAGTATTCCTATCTACTTTACAATGTATTACCGGGTAGTACTACCTACTTTACAATATTAACGGTAAATGACGTGGTTGTGAAAGGCGATTTCAATTTGGGTTTTATCGAATGGAGAGCCGGTGATCATTATTCCTACATGACACCATCTAATTGCAACAGTACTCTCGGATATCCGTTGGTTGATTTTACGGCTATTAATAATTCAAACCAATATAAAAATATAAGCAAATGTGACGATAGATTTTTGGACTTCACAAAGCACAGTAACAGTCACAGGACAGTCACAAAGTCCCCCAATCTGTTGAGCAAACTTGACTCATATCATCAATGTTTGTTAATAAATAGAGACTCCTAACATCCTGTACCTTCGCTCCAAAAGTCGTGTTGACTACAACTTCTTTAAGGCTGATTATAATTAAAAAATAATCATCAATCATGAATCAATGAAAATATTAAAAATGTAAATTGGTTAGATAAATTTTTGAATTGCGAAAATGTCAATGCCATGGTTAAGAAATTTTACACGTCTGTTCGATATTATTGAACAATCAGTGCCTAAACATTAGCTTACTTCTAATAAATATCCAGCTTTGTTCAAAAGAAACTTAATTAAAATACTTTCGGAAAAAGAGAAGCTACGTAAAATAATTAGGAAGATGAGATTATCTTTTTATGATATCAAAAAATCATATTTAAAATATAAAAAATACTGGCAAAAGAATTTTTACGATATCTGCAAATTGATTTTTGTACAAATTTTTAAAGTTACGAGTTCATAAATTCTTTTCTGGGGCGACCCATCGTCGCGTGACGTCACATCGCCCAACGTCGTTCGCTGGCTTGGATGGAAAAACCCCTTATGAGATGTGGACAGGAACACAACCAGAAGTGAGTCATCTAAGAATTATTGGTAGCAAGGTTATGGTACACATTGCAAAATAAAAGAGACATAAGTGGGGCAAGAAGTCTGTTGAGCATATTTTAGTTGGTTTCCCAGAAAATAATGAAGAACAATAAGGAGGCTACCATTCCAGTGGAGGAGTTCAACGTTGTTGAGATTGACTCAGGAGAACTGGATGACACTAGAGTAGATGAATAATTCACAACAAATGACTCTCAAGATGAAACCTATGTACCAAGTGAAAGTGACTATGAGGACAGTGAAGAAACAACTGTTTCTTCTAGACAAAGACCTGTAAGAGAGAGCAGGAGGCCGGTGAGATACGGTTTTTCGAACATGTGTATCAGCGAAGAAGCTTTTGATGATACAAATGGTTTTACTATAGAAGATGCAATGCAGGGACCTAAAAAAGAAAAATGGTTAAAAGTAGTAAATGAGGAAATTCAGTGTTTCGAGGACAATTGTGCTTAAAAAGAAACATGACAATGAGAACAATGTGCAGTTTCGTGCTAGACTTGTGGCAAAGGGATTAATGCAAAAAGAAGGTGTTGATTATTCTGAGACTTTCTCACCTGTTGATAGACACATTACACTAAGACTTTTATTTGCTTTGTCTGTGCAATTGAATTTAAACATAATTTAGACTGCATATTCATGCATAAACTGCATTTACATGCATAAACCTGATTATTTTCAGAAAATGGTAATTTTAAAGTGTTAAAGATCGAAAATGCTATTTATGGGCTAAAGCAGTCTTCAAGAGCCTGGTACAGAAAGGTACATGATTCCTGTGAATTTAGGTTATAAGGTGTCTAAAATTGAGCCTTGTTTGTATACCAAAATTGTAAATAATTGTAACTTTGTATATTGACGACTGATTTTTTATTTTTTCAAATAATACTTGTGAGTCTGAGAATTTGAAAAATGCTTTATCTTCTAATTTTAAACTTAAAAATCTAGGAGAAGTAAAGCAATGCCTAGGAATGACTGTGAATGTTAATAAAGATTATGGGGTAATAAAATTAAGTCAACGAAGTTATGTAGATCAATTGTTAAAGAAATTTAATATGTTGAAATGTAAGCCTGCTGATACTCCTATGGAACCAAAATTAAATTTAAATAAAAGTGAAAAAACAAAACATTATGGTCTAACTTTTCCTAAAGATGGTAATTCTAAATTGTTGTGTTTTGTTGATGCTGACTGGAGTAATGATGTTAATGATAGAAAGTCATAGTTGGTTTGGGTTTTACTTTGTCTGGTAGTGCAGTGTCATGGGTCTCGAGGAAACAAAAGTGTTGCTTTGTCTAGTACTGAGGCAGAGTATATGGATATAAAAGAGGCATGTAAAGGCGATATATTTACGAAATATTTTGTATGATATCAGCTTTATATGATTATCAGCTTATAACGCCTTTCATAATCGCACCAAGTACATTTATGTACGTTACCATTTCTGACGCGATTGCATTAGTAACAAAATTTTAAAATTAGCTATTTGGAAACTGGCGAGATGATTGCTGATATATTCACAAAAGGTTTATGTACTGTAAAGCATAATAAATTTTTGAAATTGTTAGTTACTGCTTAGTACTGTTTTTTTAAGTGTTATGTTAAACACACTGAAGGGTTAATAGATTATTTAATTATTTTGATAAGGGGGAGTGTTGTAATTATATCAAAATTAACGCAATCTAGGGAGATACAAAGCACATGTATTTTTAATCTATGTCATTCTGTACAATCATTCATCGAAATTAAAATAAAGTTGTTCAGTTTTTGCTCGCTATCAAGTATCACGTTGTTTTAATTATAATATAAGACGTATAATGATGAATAAAAATAGAAGTTCAAAATAGCAAGACTATGTGTGCGACACGGATGTCTCGTTCCGCTCGGGCTCTCAATAAAGGGCCAAGGTAAAGGTAAAGTAAAATAAAGAAAACTTTTTTTTATTATTTAGCTCTTATGCTAGTATAATGCTACCGTTATTTTGCCCTACCAAATAGTTACGGTACGTATATTTCTTGCTACCAGAAAATAGCTATACCAATATTTTTAGATACCACATTAAGAAAAATCTTTCCTCTTTAATTGGTACACTAAAAATATTTCTAGGTTTCCAGAAACTACGCTATACTATTTACAACTCAAGATCAAGTCACATCTGTTATATTTAATCGAAATATAAGAAAACGAAATAAAATAGTAAAAATATTTTTTGGATATCCCTCTCTATCCCTCTCTAACCTACAACAAAAATTTACAATGAAACAGGGATTATGAACTTTATATTATATGTATATAAATAACTCTTGTATCTTAATACGAAAAATCATTAGTAAATCCATACATTCTGATTTGTCCTGTGTGAAGCATGTAAGTAAGCGTAGCACCCGCTGACCTAGTTTACTAGTTCTCCCGAAAATTACCACTAAGTATGTATGAAAAGATATAACTTTAGACAACTTTAAACCAAATTACTACCTACTATAAAAAAATTTAAGCTCAATTAATGAGTCCAAGTATCGGCTCTCGCGCTATATTTTGCAAAATTAATACTGTGATATAAGAAACTTACTTGATATGTGATTTGAGAGCTGAACAAGTCTCCGACACAATGTAGTATTGTTTGACGCATTTCATACAAAAAAAACAAACATTATTTTTTTCTGTAAAACTATAATGTTTACGTAAAAAACGTATAGGACAACTATTATTTGGGTTAATGTTCTCTATTGATCAGCATAAAGAAAAAACTGAAAAAACAAACTTGGACCCTAAGGCCCTCAAATCACGGTTTCGACAGACTGTGCGGCCATTTAAAACTTCAAGTAACAACGTGGCACTAGGTTATATTAATCCAAATGACTTATGTAAAATTAAAAATGGATCAGTTGTAGGAGTACCATTCTTTGAAAAAAGAGGATTACAAATCCAATTGTACAGTATGCAACAATGGGAAACAAACTAGATTTCCATTCCCTCTAAGTGTAAGCAAAAGTCAGGAAATAATGAAGTTCGTCCATACAGACCTATGTGGACTGATGGAGAACAAATTATAGAACCTCTGATATGTATATCAATTACAATCATAATTCTATGTATTTTTCTTTTTTGTATGTTGTGTATGTCATCATGTTATACGTATATTGTTAGTGTGCTTATTAATTAAATAAATACAGAACAAGTAACTTGGAATTGCTTTTATTTTCTTATATTTGTTGACGATTGACGACTACAGCTGAATGTGTTTTGTTACTTTCTGCAGAAAAAACAGAAAAAAAAAAAAATTGAAAGAGTTCAAAAGGTTAGTCGAGACATAGCAATTAAAGAAATTAATAACATTGATATCTGATAATGGTGGCGAGTTCTGTTTTAAGAAAACATTTTTATTTTTATATATGGCACATGTGGAAGTGAAATTTTATATGATTAAGTTAAAAGTTTCAAAATCGAATTAAATTCAAAAATACCATAAAAAGCGGATAGTTACTTTTATAATAAAAAAGCAAATATGAGGTGAAGATTTCCTGTATTCCACTGTGCTTTTAGAGAGTTCAAATTATGAATTCTAGTTTGAGTTGAGTATTTGAGTATGTTTAAGTGTTTGAACATAGTCTCTGTGTGTCTTCTTAGGCTTAAGAGAAAGCTAAAGACATATGAAAACCAAGATGATACAACAAAACCAGAAGTTGTCTCTTCAACGCCGCTACTGTCTTTGTCATCGGTAGTTGAAGAAGACGAAGTACGACGTTTCTAAGTTCTCGGAATGGATATGTTGTAATAAGTGGGGATGTCGCTGAATTAGGTCCTAATTAAAGCAACTCATTATGAATATAAATACCGGGTTTTATTGTTATTAGATCATTAGTCTTTGAGTTATCGTCAACGTCAATCGGAAAGAAATTGTAAAAAATGAGAGTTCCGTGCCGTTATAAAATTCCTTACCAAGCAAGGAAAATCAGTTCAGACTATACTGAAAGAGATGTCATCCGTTTACTGGGACTCTTTTCCAAGTAAAACTATGGTTAACAAGTGGCATAGCCTTTTTAAATAAGGCAAAGAGTCACTTGAAGACGACCCACGGCCAGAAAGGCCGATCGAGGTGACTACTTCGGATATTATTCAAAAAGTCGAAAAATTAATATTAGAAGATGCCCGCCTAAAGAAGAAACAGCTCGCAGAAATGGTTGGAGCATCAGATACAACCATTTTCAAAATTCTTCTCGAACATCTTGGCTTGACTTAAGTCAGCACAAGATGGGTGCCTCAGGAGGTACACATTTCGGTTCTACTTGCGTTTAGTGTCATCGTAATATTTAAAAAAAATCACATAATTCTATTTTGTTATTCTCTACATTTTGTTCATACTTAATTTTTCGATATTACCCGTCTTTGCCTGTTTTTTAGTTAACTTTTTTCGTTTTTTCTGTTTTTCTTTTTGATCTAATTACCTTGTACGGCGACTTTGTGGGGCCTTCTGCCCTGCACCCGTAGAGCCCTTAAGCTCGCAAATCGGCCTCTCCGTTCGCGAGTTATCTGCAAAAATCTGAAAATTTGTGGCCCATGAGCCCTGAGGAGCTGCGCGCGTTGGCTGATGGCAGCGTAGCTTCAATACTTGAAGTCGCGAAGAAATCGTCGAACCTGAAGGGAGGCTACATTAAAATGTTGAAGAAGTCAACAGCCTCCCTTCAGGGAATAATCGAGGCATTGTCAGCCCGAAAAGAGGCTGACGAGATCTGCGCAGACAATGGTCGCCTTCGCAGAGAGGTCGGATGGGCTCAAAGCCTCTATTGCCTCGGCAGTCGAGTTTTTTAACACCCGGCTGTCGAGTATCGAGGAGCGCCTCCCGCCTGCGAGGGAACGCCGTCCCTCCCCAGCGGCGAAAGGGGGCCACGAGGCACCGTCCTCGCAAGAGCGGACAGCGCCAGCACCTAAGCGGGCGAAAATAACGGCGACAGTGCCGGAACAAAAGAAGACGTCCCCTCCGATCGGCGCTAGCGCCGCAGTGATAATATCGTTGCAGCCGGATGGAAAGGGCGTGACGTACGCCCAGGTCATGGAACGGGCGGAGCAAGGAGTGAAGCTCGGAGACCTGGGAATTAGCGGTGGCCTTAAAGTCCGCCGTTCGGCGACCGGAGAGGAACTGCCGCGGGCGCATAAAGAGCAGGCGGCGAAACTGGCGGATCAACTCCGTGCTGTCCTGGATGGGGTCGCGAACGTAGTCCAGCCCGTAAAGAGAGTGGATCTCAAGGTGACTGGGCTCGACGACTCCGTCACTCCGGAGCGGCTGGTCGTAGCTGTGGCACGGGAAGGGGCCCGCTCCCCCGACGCAGTCAAGTGTAGAGTGGTGCAACGCGGACCTATATGGGAATGGTCCGCATTACATAACCCCTCACGGCAGCAAGAAAGCTAGCCAATGCCGGCCGCCTTCTTGTCGGGTGGAGTTCGGCCAAGGTCACGCTCCAAGAGCAGCGCCCCCTGCGCTGCTTCGGGTGCATGGGCTTCGGCCACACGAGGGCGCTCTGTCCGTCAAAGAAGGAGAGGGGAAGCTTCTGCTACCGTTGCGGCTCCGACGGCCACAAATCGTCGGGCTGCACGGGCAAGCTTCGCTGCGCGGTATGCGGCAAGCCCTCTGGCCACATGATGGGGGCGTGGGACTGCAGCCCCCCCATCACGAAAGGAAAGGTGGTCCCTGGTACCCAGACCATTCCCACGTCGGTCGAAGGAAGCCGCCAGGCAACTGAGAAAGCGAAATCAGCGAAACGAAATCTAACGCCACGAATCCGCGTGGGAGGGCCGTCCAAGTATGGGCTCTACTCTCCGGCTTGTCCCTACTCAACAAGGGGCAGACTCACACCTGCGTGCACCACAACGGGGAGTCCGTGGTGGACGTCTCGTTCGCCACCCCGGTGGTAGCACGCAAAGTGTCGAACTGGAGAGTAGAGGAGGAGGTGGAGACTCTGTCGGATCATCGCTATATCCGATTCGAGATCTCCACCTCTCGCAGGCCACCGGAACCCCAGAGGTTGCCGACCATGCTGCCGAGGTGGTCTCTTGGCCAGTTAGACCGCGAGCTGGTCAAGGAAGCTGCAATCGTGCAACGTGCAACGCAGAATTCCGCGCCGGCATTATGAACCTGAGTCCAAACAGGACTCTATGCAGTGGCACAAAAAAGGCACACTACCACCCAAGAAATTTAAGGTGGCACAATCGGCTGGGAAAATCATGGCGATAGTCACAACAACTGAAGGAAGCCATAAAGAAGAAAAGCAGGGGAAAATTGACCACAAATGCCGTGTTGCGATGGCTGCCCTGCAGAAGATGGGCTTCGAAATTTTGCCACACCCACCTGACCTGGCCCCCAGTTATTATTATCTATTTCCATACTTAAAAAAGTACTTCGTGGGAAAAAGTTTTTAAGTGATGAAGAAGTAAATTTATCACCTGGTATCGTGGACTGGTTTCGTTCATACCTATGTGATAGGCAACAGTACGTAAGTTTTGACAATATGTAGGTAGCTCTGTCACCGTTGCTATTTTCTATTTTTATTAATTCTGTCTCATCACTTCTTTCTTGTGATTATCACCTTTATGCCGATGATCTACAGTAATACGTAACTACACCAATTAACAACCTCGCTAATAATAAAAACCTAAGTCGAAAAAATTGCAGTATGGTGTCGTTCATATGGACTTTAAATAAATCTGAGCAAATCGCAGGCGGCTATTATCGGCAGCTCCCAGCAATGGCACAAATTAATCAGTCCCGAATCCGTCCCATCCTTCTTAATGGCTCTTGGGTTGCTCAAGTAGCAGAGGTGAGTCGAAAAATTTTTGCCTCTATTGGCTCTCTCAGGCGCTGGAAAAAGTTTTTGCCGTATAAAACCAAACTCGCCTTAGCCAATCCTTTGCTATTACCCCTATTGGTCTATGCCTTTGCACGTGGCACGTGGTCCTCCCCGGGACCTGGCAACAGCCGAAGGTATATAAAAACATAGTTTGTAATTAGACCTTAAATAATCCGTTTTTAGATTCATAAAATATTGTGTAGTTCCAGAGAAATTGCATTTTTTGTGTTCTCCCGGGAAAATCATTTTCCGGGATAACTTAAAAAAACTGGAACCAGTACGAGCAGACGCAGAATAAAAATCTCAATCTAGCGATACCAAACTAGGTACACCTAGCTTATTCGGTTTCCGCGTAATTCAAAAAATTAAATTTAAGCTATAATTGGCGGCCATATTGGAATTTTTAAAACCGCGATATCTCCCAAAGTATTTGTCCCAGAGACTTGGGGTTTGGAATCCACGGATTGGGACATCCATATCCACCGTCCCAAACAGCTAACGCCAACACCAAAAAACGACTCTATAATTCTACGGAGAAGGGTAGAGCTCGTCGGGGCAAACCATTTGACCCGTCGCACGCCCACGTAGGACTAAAACTCGAGGAGATATAACAATTTAAAATTTTGTTCGGCCATCTTGATTGTGAATGACATGAATTTTTTAAACTCAGATAACTCAAGAACGGAACGTTGTAGAAACACAGGATTTTCGGGGAAGTACCCGGAAACCGTGCATGACCTCAGTCAGCACGAGTCACAGCAGACCAGGTCACAAAGAAGTGAGAAGCAAAAAGCTCCCGGCGCCAGGTAGAGCCAAAGAGCTGTCACACCCGGTTCATGCACCTTATCCCGCCATCCCATTAATTTGTGTGGAGGAGGCAACTGAGCCTGAGGGCTCGAGGAAGGTCTGCAGCGAGGGTAATCCATCCCCTGTGACATCCACACCGGGGATAGAAAGGCCAGACCGACCGTAATCGGATTCAGACCTCATAAGGAAGAAAACAGTCATCAAAGCCGTGCTGAGTGAAAGCGTGCACTCAGCCTCCGAGCCTAGAGACCTGGAGGGTTCCTTTGCAGGAACTTCGGACGTGTCAATAAGCTGCGGGGGAGCACTTCATGAAATCCCTCAGCTGGCGGCAAGACTATACCTAAAGGCAAAAGCCCGGTTGGAGGAGTCTCGGAACCTAAATCGCGACATTCAAAAGGATGTTTGTGACGGGATGAACTGTCTATATGAGATGATACTGCGCCTTGCAGACTTCCAGAACAGGCACATTGCTGAAAAAGAAAGGCTTCAAGCGCACTATGAACACCTGGTCGCAAGAATCGAGGCAGCTCGTGAAAATACACTTGTTAAAATAAAAAGTCACCATAAGGCAGAAAACTTCTCTGATCTGAAAACCATCGACGCCACTGACACTGCCGAACATACAAATCCATCACTACGCAGACACACAGCTGGCCTGAGCTACGCAGAGGCTCTCACCAAACCTCGCTAAGCCGTAGTTGTAGTCAGCGGACCCGAGACACTGCAGCGACGACATAGTAAGGAAGATCAAGGAGAGAGTCGACGTAGTGGACTTAGACATTGGGGTTAGCAGTGTGCTAAAAATAAAAAAACCAAAAAGTGATCATCACGTGCTCCACCGACCACGAGCGGAACACTCTCGAAGGCGATAGCCAACGCGGGAGAAAAGCTAACGGTAGCAACACTAAGTGCTAAAAATCCACTGTTAAAACTGATCGGGGTCTCCCATGACCTGTCCAATGACAGGATAGAGGAGGCCCTGATAAAGCAAAATACGAATGTCATTCCGGCAGATATTAAGCCCGAGGATCGAAAGATAAAGATTTTAAGGAGACAAAAGGGACGTAACTCGGCATTGAACAACGTAATCATAGAAGTGAGCCCACACCTATGGAAAGAGCTGAAGGACCGGAAGGTTCGCCTTGGCTACCAGATGATTCTGGTAGTCGTCCAATCTCCGATGCTTCAGTGTTATAAGTGCATGGGTTACGGACACAGGGCCTACGAATGTAGGAACGAGACCAAGTGTAGGTTCTGTGCCGGGAACCACGACACGAGGCAGTGCACGGACAGACACCTAATGCCTAGCTGCGGCAACTGCACGGAGGGTCCCAGAGCACACCCGGCTTACTTACGGACTGCCCGGAGTGGCGCAAATTGGACAGAATCGCCAGGCAGGACACCCTATATTTATAAAATCAGACAGTACAGGGAAACCCAATAGCAAATTCTATACCCATAGAGCACAGCCCTCCTAGAAGCTAGCGCAATGCAACCTTGGCAGAGATTTTGTGGCAACAAAAGAATTTTTACAATCTGCCAACACTAAAAAGTGTACAGCAATACTGCTACAAGAACCCTATGTGGGAGCTTTGGAGGCGCTTTCAACGACTTTCCAAACCTATCAAAAACAAATAACCGTACAAAGCCCGTAAAGTCCGCCATTGTAGTTCTAGACCCTAACGCAAAAGTAAATTTAAGCTCGAACACAATATCAGAAAACATTGTAGCAATAGTCTTAGGCTTAAATAATTATAGATTAGGTTTAATATCGGTATATCTAGAAGAGGAACAAGATATAGAAACCCAAATTGTAGAATTAGACAACACCATGAAGAGCCTACAAGCGAAGAACATAATAATCGGCGGTGACATAAATGCAAAAAGCCAGTGGTGGGGCCATAATACCGAGGACGAGCGGGGTGCATCATTTGCCAGCTTCCTAGCAGCAAGAAAACTGGAGATACTGAACGAGGGAAACACGCCAACTTTATAGGTTTACAGGAGGAACGTGCTATGTCAAAGTATTGTCGACGTGACGGTGTGCTCCCAAAATATGCTACATCGCGTTGGTGCGTGGAAGGTGGACACGAACATGGTCATAACATCCGACCATAGAGCCATCACCTTCAGCGTCAAACTGAGGAAGGGTGAAGACACATACCCAAGCAACTCTACCAGAATCTACAAAACAGCCAAAGCTAATTGGGAAAAATTTGAATCCACCCTTAAGATCGCAGCAGACCAACGAAATCTAAACCCACATAGAATACAGACCATACAAAGTATAGAGCATCTGGAAGTAGCTATTAATGAATATGAGGAGACTGTAAAGCAAGCATGTGAAGCATCAATGCAAAAGCAAGGACAGATAGCGCGCAAACAAATACGATGGTGGAATGCAGACTTGGACCAGCTAAAAGTGTAAACTATGAGAATACGCCATAAGATCGGTAAAGCCTACGCAAATTCTGCACAAAACAGGAAAAGAATCAATGTGGGACTGTGCATATCGCATAATAAGGTACTCCGAAAAGAACTATGAAGAGCCCAACCTGAAGGGATCGAGACCCACAGATCTAAGCCCAATAGAATCTGCAGAACTCTTAGCCGACACTTTTTTCCTCAGGACAACGCTAACGAAGACGATCCACACCAAAAAAGTTAAGAACAGAGGTAAAAGAAAAGTTAACAGAACTTGAAACTAATAAACATCAATCACATATACAGGAAATAACGCACGAAGAAATTCGCACCGTGTTTGCCAGGATGAGCCCTGCTAAAGCCCCGAGAATGAATGGCTTTACCTCCAACATCTGCGGAAAAGCATATAGTACCCTGCCCGAAGTATTCCTGGCCATACTCAACAGGTGCTTAGCACTGGGATACTTCCCGGAGAGATGGAAGAAGGCATATATACGGGTACTTAGGAAACCTGGACTATGGACTATCAAAATCCTACCGATCCATAGACCTCCTACCAATAAACGGTAAGGTCCTTGAAAAAGTCATGTGTAACAGACTGACCTGGGACTTGGGGTAGCGAAGGAAAGCTCAGCCCACGGCAATACGGCTTCACCCCACAGCGCAACACAGAGGAGGCCCTATACGACGCTCTTGAACTAGTCAAAAATGGTGTTAGAGAATAGAAGCTTGTAGCGCTTATTTCGTTGGATATACAAGGGGCATTTGACAATGCATGGTGGCCTAAAATACTCCACCAGCTCATGGCCAAAAAAGTAAGCCCTACCTACTGCAACTATTCAACAGTTACCTAAGCCAAAGAAGCGTGATACTAAAGTACGCGGGGGCCACTATAGAAAAACCAACCAACAGAGGTTGCATCCAGGGCTCAACCGGAGGACCATTACTCTGGAACCTCACAATGTACCCGCTACTACTAAACTCGGACAATTTCGAAACCCACGTGCAGGCTTTTACCGACGACATCCTAGTCATAGGATCTGCAAACACCATGACAGAATTAAACCGTAAGATTAACAATATCTTAGAAAAAGTAGCGGAATGGGGAAATGAAAACAAATTAAGGTTCGCGATTGAGAGGAGAATAACCCTCTTCGACCTTCCCCCGCCACCAAACAGACAGCGAATCAAAATCGAGGCCAACAAGATCTAGCGAAAATAGACAACGACTGGCCCCATATATACACAGACGGAAGTAAAATTGAACAAAAGGTTTCAGCAGCGGTTACTTGGTTTGAGGACGGAGCAGAAAAGACGCATGCGACCGCTAGATTGGAAGACTGCTGTTCGGTCTTCAAAGCAGAACTCATTGCCAATTTAACAAGCTTAAAACTACTAAAAAGCCCAAGATCACGTCCAATCCTACAAAATCTTCAAGGGCATGGTGGATTCATAAGTACAATTTAACATCTAACCCTAATTGACTGAAGCGACTGTGACGATGCCAGCCCTGAAGCGGTGAAACACCTTGTTTGTGACTGCCCTAAATTTATCTATAGTAGATATAAATTAGAATATCAAATAGGAATAAAAATAGAACTAGACAACTTAAAAATAATTGTACGTAACGATGAATACATGAACAACGATGAAGGTGAGACGTTACTTTACTCCAGAACAACTGCTCAGCTTATACAAAGCACAAGTGAGGTCTTGTATGGAGTACTGCTCTCACCTTTGGGACAGTTCTGCTAAGCACCTTCGGGCTCTAGAGTCGATTGAAAGGCGCGCCAGGAGGCTGGTAGGAGACGACACATTGGTCGAGTCTAGACTCCAAAGTCTCGAATATTGACGTGTGATTGAGAATGTGCGCAGGAAATGCATGAACTAATTCCTTCCACCCCCTTTTTTTATCGAACGGCCAGACAACCGCGACCAAAGCACCATAAGTATACAGTGGAAATTCCCCGCCTACGTACGAAGCAATCTGAATCCACGTTCATCATTCGCACTGCAAAACTGTGGAATGCTTTGCCTGAGTCCGTAATTCCTAATCGGAACAACGGTGGTGTCTTCAAATCCAGTGAACAGGTTTCTTTTAGGCAAGCGTCTACATCTTAGACCGTGTCGACGCTTAAGATCAGGCAAGTCAGCGGTCAAACGCTTGCCTAATAAGTGTAATATATATACATATATAATATATAAAAATCTCGTGTCACAGTGTTTGTGGTCGAACTCCTCCGAAACGGCTCGACCGATTTTTAAAAAACACATATAACCCCAAAATTTTCAACCTCCTAACCCATCATCCAATTTTGTAATCACGATTTTAGTATTTTTGTGTGAACAATATTACAATAATTATTTATAGTGAACCTCATCGGAATTTCGTCTACGTCATTCACGCGTCATTTTGACATATATTTAACGAATTTATTTATATTTAACGAATTATTTAAGTGATAAGAAATATAAACGTTTTATGATATTAAAAAGGTGGTAAAATACTAAAGATCAAATTCATTAAGATTATCGGTATACCGTTTTTATCAGTAAATACAACAATTTGGTCTGTTTGTGTGTGTCTGTGTTACAGTGAAAAATGCAAGCAAGACGCATTTGGGCCGTCGAACTAATAAAGCATCAAGCATGCATAATATAGCAGAATGAACAGACACACAATGTGAGCATGTCACCATTGAACGGTTTGCTCATCGGCACGTATCCAGCAAGGCTGTTCCTGAAGCCCATTCGCAAACGAAAAAATATCGCAAAGGACTTTGTTCCTCCTCGGGTCTCTTCTTCCCCAACCGCACGTTGTTTTTTTGTTATCGTTTTAATTTACACGGGACTTCTATCGTGTCTTCATCGCAATTTTATGAAGGAAAGCCAAGAAACCGAAATTGTAACAAGTGTAAATAATGCTATCTTGAAAAATAAGTAAGTAAATCACGTAAATTAATTCATGTATACATAAATTACATACATTAAATATACACATGATGCGATTGTTTACTATTGACAGTATAATCAGATAAATGATAATATAATCATATGCTTAAGATAAAAAAAACTATCGAAAGAAAAAAGAACAAAATCAATGACCATTTTTATCAAGCTATTAAGTAATATTTAATTTATAGTAAACTCTGTTTTGATTGTATGAAACTTTTAAAGATATTTTTGATGTTTAATTTATTGCTAAAGGGTTTAAATTACTGTGACAATATTCAAAATAAAATCCTTTAGAAATAATACCATCATCATCATTCTGAATCGAATTTAATTCGATCTCGCGCAAGAAGATAAATTATGGTGATGGCCAACGATGTGTGGTATCTATCTAGATATACACATGTTTAGTGCCATCATAATATAAAACCCACACCAGTAACGATAATAAAGTAGTCTTATATCAACATTCGAGCGTTTCATTTCCCTCGTCCTTATATGGCGACCCTGCCAGCGCAGTATGCGCATCGGTAACGCGAGTTGCTTTGATTTAAATTACCGACACGTATAAATTAAACTCGCCAAAGTTCAAAGTTAATAATGGTCACTGTAGTTTAAAATATGTGTAATTCGAAAGTAGAAAAGGAGGACATTTTTATAAACCAAAATTCTGTAGCTGCCGAAAATAATGCATATATATAAAAGAATTGAAATTCCATGCGTCCACCACAAACATTCTTTTACTTATAATATTACTGTTGATGAGTCTGTTTATCATCTACGCTGTAAGGAGAGTATACCGAAAAATGCATCATCGCTGGGTCCAGCAGGGTATACATCAATATGTACTTCGTGGATCGTTCAGACGTCAACGGGCTACCCTACACGGTTCTCCAGCTGTTGCTGAACAAGAAACATAAATTGAAGTGATTTTGGATTGGAGCCGCGTCTAAAAATTGTTAATATTCAAGAAAGAAACATTTGTGATTTGTCCAAACAGTGCGCGAGTAACGTGACTCCAGAATGCAGAACATGCCTATATAAGGGATGCAACGCAGAGACGGACTTTGATAGTTTTATATAATTATAATAATACATATTATGTAGCAATATATTTGTAGTAACTAGATAATTAGTGTTAAAGTATTCATATTATTTTTGTATAACTTCAAAATACGTAATTAGTAATAATGAATTTTAGTAATATGTATAATTTTTATATTTTGATATGGCAGATGATTTAAAAATATTGGTCCTGAGCGTAGAAAGGGTAACATTTACATTGTTAAGTTAAGCGAAGCAAATAGTTTGTATAGCCAATATTTAACATTAAATTCTTATTTGCAAAAAGAAGTAAATTGTGGTAATATTAGTGCTAGCGATAGTGA
Organism: Nymphalis urticae; assembly: GCA_905147175.2. Lineage (NCBI taxonomy): Eukaryota > Metazoa > Arthropoda > Insecta > Lepidoptera > Nymphalidae > Nymphalis > Nymphalis urticae. The sequence goes on along the minus strand of LR990004.1, from coordinate 8,249,899 downwards.
GTTGATTGTCGATTATTCACAGCAATTTCTTTCATTGTTTAAAGATATTGTTAGATACTCTTCAACGCCATCCGATTCGAAAGAATTTATTAGTAATTCAGGTCAGACTATAGAAACTATAAACATGGAAAGATTTGATTTAAAAGTTGCTCTGAGTTTGTTACCGGTTATGAATGACGACGTATCTGTAACTAAACAGTTAATAGATTCCGTTGAATATTATGAAACCACCCTTACTGCCGATTCTAAGCCCCAATTAATAAATTTTGTGTTAAAAAATCGTTTATCGCAATCAGCAAAACTTAAATTACATCCAAGCTACTCTAGTATTTCAGACTTAATTCATGATATGAAAAAAGAGCTTTTGCCGAAAAAATCTGCTACGGCCATCCAAACACGGTTGCTGAATTTTAAGCAGAATGAGTTGACCATCGAAGAATACGGGGACGTTATAATTACCGAGGTGATCAATATCGAGGGTACCGTGCCCACCCGCAGCACGGCGGTGGTATGAGCAGAGGCCAACAGCCAACGTGGCGTGGCACTCAGCGAGGTAGATCATGGCGTGGCACTCAGCGAGGTAGATCATGGCGTGGTAATTCCCGCCCGTACCAGAATAGAGGTATGAAAAATGGAAACAATAGCTTAAGCGTTGGGCAAAATCAAGGTTATGTAAACATCATCGATCGAAATAATTCACAGTCCCAACCCACCCCATCTGTTGATAATAATAATCAGTTTTTTCGTGAGTAAAGGTCATATATTTTCATGTAATAATCATTCGCGTTTAGTTCAATTTACTTTTAACAATTGTTTTACTTCACATTGTTTAATTGACACCGGCGCATCAATTTCCGCGCTAGAATCGAAACTTGTTTATACTTATAACATTCCATTCCATAAAGAGAAATTTGAGTTTAGCGGAATTGGAGGTAGTGTTGAAGCAATCGGATATGTCTTTCTTAATTTGGAAGTGCCCCAAGGATCTATTAAACATAAATTCTTTGTATTTGATACTCTACCTACTAAAGTTCCTGCTATAATTGGCGATGACTTTTGCAAAAAGTATGCGGCGATAATTGATTATGAAAACAATTATTTTTCATTGATGAATTCAAATAATGATCGAATTTATTTACCTACTTTTAGTAATATTAATAATGAGGTTTTGTATATTCCGTCGCGATCGGAATCTATACATTTTATAAATACTGATATGAAAGATGATAGTGTGGTATGTTCGAAAGAGTTATCGGAAGGTGTTTACTTAGCCAGTATGTTAGTAAGTCCAATTAGAGGGAAAATACCGATTCGAATAATAAATACAACCGACAGAGATTTTTGTTTGGGTGACGTAAGCCCTAACATTTATAGTGCGAGTGAGTATAATATATGTATGTTTGGAAAATCGAATAAGAATTCGGAACGCGTAAAAGAATTATTTTCTATTTTAAAATTACACGAATATCTAAAGGGGGAAGAACAGGTATCAATCGAAAACATATGTGCGAAATACTGTGATATCTTTTATTTACCCGGAGACAACTTGACTGTGACTGATATCTATACACATACAATTACATTAAAACCCAATGTAGATCCAGTCTATGTAAAACCATACAGATTACCCCATTCTCAAAAAGTAGAAATAAAAAGGCAATTAGATAAAATGTTAAATCAAGGAATTATTGAACCTTGTAAGAGTGAATGGTCAAGTCCCATTCTACTAGTACCTAAAAAATCGGAAAGTAACGATAAAAAATGGAGATTAGTAATCGATTATCGTAAATTAAATAATTCCATAGTTGATGATAAGTTTCCTTTGCCGAATATTACAGAAATACTCGACTCTCTTTCAGGTTGTATATATTATACACATTTAGACTTAAATCAAGGTTTCTATAATGTAGAATTAGATCCAAATAGCCGTAGGTATACAGCATTCTGTTCTGGTCAATACCAGATGACCAGAATGCCAATGGGTCTTAAAACCAGTCCTAGCTCTTTCTCTAGAATGATGAATATGGCTATGGCAGGCTTAACATTTGAAAAATGTTTTATTTACCTTGATGACATCATAATTTTTGGTAGAAATTTAGCAGATCACAATAAAAATTTAACGGAAGTATTTGAACGATTAAAACAAGTTAATTTAAAGCTAAACCCCGATAAGTGTACATTTTTAAAAAAGGAATTACTGTATTTGGGTCATGTTGTATCTGGAGATGGTGTTTTACCGGATCCTGAAAAAATCAAAGTCTTACAAAATTACCCTATTCCTACGAATACAGACGAGGTAAAACGCTTTGTAGCATTCGCGAACTTTTATCGTAAATTTATTCCAAATTTTGCAGAGAAAGCTTTTTATTTAAATAAATTATGCCGTAAAAATGTACAATTTCATTGGAGTGACGAGTGTCAACATTCATTTAATTCATTAAAACAAGATATGATGTCACCTCCGTTACTGCAATACCCAGATTTTTCTGAAAGTAACCAATTTGTAGTTCAAACGGATGCATCAGGTTACGCTATAGGAGCCGTACTGTCCAATAAAAATGGTAAACCTATAGCATATGCTAGCCGAACTTTAAATAGAGCGGAGAAAAACTACCCAACAATCGAAAAAGAATTATTAGCGATTGTATGGGCTGTTAAACACTTCCGGCCTTATTTATACGGACGTTCTTTCAAAATTTATACGGACCACAAACCTCTCATTTATCTTTTTAACATGAAAGATCCTTCGAGTAGGTTATTGAAATTTAGACTTGCGCTCGAAGAATACGATTATATAGTAGAGTATGTAAGAGGAAGTGAAAATTCCGCCGCAGATGCTTTATCTAGAATACGTATTACATCAAAAGACTTAAAAGATATGAGTGAGTGTAGTTTGAATGTGTTGACTAGAGCTCAGAAGAAAAGGATGGAAGAGGAACATAGTATGTCAGGGATGAACAATGATTCTTTGTGTGATAGTGTGAATACTGACGATTGGCTTGATCACCCAAGAGTCGTAGAGGTACACAACAAACCGAAGATATCGATAGAATTAAGATTTATCAACAAAAGTAATTTACAAAAATTACGAAAGGACAATGAAATCGCATGCGAATCTAGAACTTTTATATATGTTTTAAAGAAAATGACAATTTATATAAATCCAGCTATTCAATCACAATTATCGCGAGGCGAATTTGTGAGGGAGCTGTCTGATTTTTGTAAAAAAATAAATATTAACGAAGTATACTTCATGAAATGTAAAGAAAAAAATAAATTTATAGAGCAAGTAATAAATGAAATTAAAAGTATTGAAAATTGGCCCGGTCCAAGAATTATTGTGTTAAATGATATTGAAAGAATTGACAACAAAGACGACCAAAGAGTAATATTAAATGATTTTCATCTCCTCCCCACGAGTGGCCATGCGGGTATTAAGAGGATGTTGAATAACATTAAAAAATATTACTTTTGGCCAGGTATCGAACGAGATATAACAGCATTTGTGAGACGCTGTGACAAATGCCAGAAACAAAAGTATTCTATACCCGTTAGGGAGCCTATGACTGTAACTTCTACAGCTCAAACTCCCTTCGAAAAAATTTTCTTAGATATTGTAGGACCTTTAGATAGAGATAGTAATAATTATTCATATATATTAACACTCCAATGTGAGTTATCTAAATACGTAGAAGCATATCCGTTAGTTTCTAAGAGTTCAGTTGAAGTTGCACAGGCATTCGTAAATAACTTCATTCTTCGACATGGAATACCCAAGGAAATAGCCACAGATCGAGGTACCGAGTTTATGTCCACAGTAATGAAAGAGGTATGTAGTTTATTAAAAATTAAAAAATTAAATTCCACAGCATACCATCATGAGAGCATCGGCGCTTTAGAAAATTCCCATAAGAGTTTAGGAGCATTTTTACGCATACAGACTGACAACCACTCCGAGTCTTGGAGTTCCTGGCTACCCTTTTGGTGTTTCTCGTATAATACTTCCGTTCACCGTGAAACAAAATATACCCCATTCGAGTTAGTTTATGGCAAAAAATGTACTTTACCTAGTAACTTAACAAAAACCGTAGAACCCCTCTATAATTACGATGATTATCCATTAGAATTAAAATATCGCCTACAAACCTCACAAAAAGAAGCAAGAGAAAATCTAATAAATAGTAAAATTATTCGAAAATCAAAATATGATACTAAAATGAACCCTATAACTTTTAAAATCAATGATTTGATATTAGTTAAAGAAGAAACAGGCAACAAACTCAGCGCAATTTATTCCGGTCCATATTTAGTTATTAAAGATTGTTCACCAAATGTTGAAATATTGAAAGATGGAAAAAATTATGTGATTCACAAAAATCGAACGAAATTGTATTACCCTTAAAATATACGTAAAAAATTATAATATGTTATGTATACACATTGTAGTTAATTTTTTTTTTTTTTTGTAATTATAATAATAGTCTTAAGTTTTTTTTTATGATTTCTTTAATGTTGTACCTATGTCAATAATATGATGATTTAAACACTGTTTTAACATAAAAAAAAAGAAATATATGCATTTCTTTTTTTTTCTTTGAGAGGGAAGGTGTGGTATCTATCTAGATATACACATGTTTAGTGCCATCATAATATAAAACCCACACCAGTAACGATAATAAAGTAGTCTTATATCAACATTCGAGCGTTTCATTTCCCTCGTCCTTATAGATGTGACAGAGCAAAGATTATGTTCCTTTCATATGTACTATGATGCTTATCCCATATTCTACCGCCAAATAGCAATATTTAGAATTGTTGTGTTCCGGCTTAAAGGGCGATGAAGCCATTGTAACAACAGGCACAAGGGTCAATTTAGTCCCCAAGATTGGTGACGCATTCGCGATGTAAAAAATGGTTAACATTTTTAGTATGGGTGGGGGTGACCATTTACCAATATTATAAGAAAACAAATAACGGACTACCTTTTTCAAACGTTGTTTCATAATGTGGGACGAATGTACGATGAGCCACCAATCACAGACAAAATCCGTAGACATAAGTTAAAACAATAATAAATAAACGCATTAATAAATCTCAGGTGCTTTATGCATATATGTATAATGACGATCAATAAGTCGCAAGGCCAAACGATGTCCGTTTGTGGCTTAGATTTGGGCACACCATGTTTATCACATGGACAAGTTTACGTGGCATGTTCTCGGGTGGGCAAACCATCGAGCTTATTTATGTTGGCTAAAGATGGACTGACAAAAAATATCGTACACTCAATGGCTCTTCAAAATTAATTAACTGCTTTAGAATAAAAATATATTACTTTTTTCACTTTACATTTTACTTTTGATCAAACAATGAATATGTCCATTACATTAATGAAATACATTGAGTTGAGAAAATGAATGGTTGGTTTTTTGTTTTTATCGGCGGTTATCGTCTACAGCGCTCCTTTCCTTTTTCTGTCACAGATCCCATCCACCACACTACCATACATTCGTTAATTTTTATTTAAAAACCAAAATATTCAATAGATATCATTCATATGGCAGAACAACGTTTGCCGGGTCAGCTAGTATATATATAATATATAATGAGTATTTATTATTAATAAAAAAATTGTCAATACGGATCATACCCCTCCATTAGAAGAGATCCAGAGGAGAAGAAGACCAGCGCTATAGTGGTTAAAATATTGTAACAATATATGTAACCATGTAATAACCACTGTAGCGCCCAGAGCGTCAAAAATCTGTTAACATTTTCAATAATAAATTAAATATTTAAAAAAGGCACGGGCAACAATGAACTTGTGGGCGTAGTTACATATTAAAAAAACCGATTGATATCGCATTATGGCTACAGGTGTTCCGACAGTGTATTCGACAAACTGAGGATATTTATACTATCTTATAGATCTTTTCGATTACAGCGTATATAAAAAATAGAGAACAGTCGGAGCCAACTCACGGTCCATGACTACATACAGGCAAGAGAACATTACCAAGGGAGAGTGACCGAAGCAGTCAGTCAAAGATGGAAGGAGTTTCGTTCGACCCAAGACCGCGAAAGTGTGGGACGGCGTATACATAATCATAAGGAAAACGTCGAAAAGCCGGGACGATTTGCTTTTGAAAAATAAAGCTGGCGAAACATTGTCTGACGACCAGTCAGCTGACCTCTTAGTGAGGATGTTCTATCCAGATGACTCTGTAAAAACCGAAAATGAACAACAGAGATCCATAAGAGCGATCACTGAGAACAAAACTCCAGCGGAGATTCAAGGTAGTCGGCCGACGATCCACCATTTACTACCGCGGCGCTGGAGATGGTTCTGTCGAGCCTCAATCTATATGTCAGGCCGATTGGATTGCCCTCAATCCTCGGCAAGATTGTAGGAAAACTTATGGTGGGCAGATTACAATGGCATCTACTCCCAACATTACACCCAAGCTAGTATGGTTTCATGCCACAGGGTGGAACAAGACGTTATCTATGACCTATGGTCGGACATAAAATCTAAGAAAATAGTATTCCTGGTATCACTGCTAGCAGATGCTACTCAAAAATTGCCTGCAAAACTTATACGCCTTTGTGGCATCATATTTACAAGACCGGAGGATAGTATTAAGCTACACCAGAGCAACCAGTGAGAAGGAAATCACGAAGGGTTGCGTCCAGGGTTCTATCGGCGGACCGACCTTCTGGAACCTCATCCTGGACTCGCTGCTACAAAAAATTGCAACCCCCATGGTTGCACTACATGGTTGGTCTACTGTCAGCCTTTCGCGGATGACGTGGTCCTCGTTTTTTCCAGCCATCATACCAGCCGGTTACAGACTACAGCAGAATACACCCAAGAATGAGGCATTGATAACAAATTGAGATTCGCACCGCATAAAACAAATGCGATGATCATCACAAAGAAGCTCGAATACGATGCCCCCGTGATTCATATGTCCGGCACCGAGCTGAGTTTAGTGACCGAGATCAAACTGCTGGACCTTTTTATAGACTTAAGCTCACATTCAATGCGCATATGTCTGTCAGTCGACTACGATGCGATCGACTGTTTATTTTTACAGGTTTAATATATACCTATATATTACAATAATATAACGTTTTTACTAACTCCCTTTCTCTTACAAGTCTGCAGCCCAAGTAGAGGCTTTGGTGACATTTTTAGAGGAGAAACCTTGTCTGGCTAAAGGATTTATGAGAAATCATATTTTTCATTTATACAGGGTGTCCCAAAAAATAGTGTCAAGCGAAAGTCCAGAGCTAGAGCACCTATTGGAGTTATAATTTTTTTTCTGATTTTTTTAAAGATGTCGGTCTAAATATTTCAAAAATTCAAATAAAAAAAAGTAGAACACATTTTAGTGTTTTTCTTTTTGCTACTGAATCATCGTAAAAGGTACTTTAATGTCCATAATAATCAGCTTCGAAACTTTAGTGGCAGTTAAGAAAATATTAGTGTAAAGTCAAAATTTTACCGTTAGTGAATAATTTGTTAAAAATTCAACTTAAAATAAAAAATCTAAAGAGGTGAATTTATGGTGTCTAAGTATGTCTAAAAACTTCTCTAGACTATCCGCTTTCATAATAATTTAAAACAAGAAGTACTTAATGGGGTTACTTTGGCATAAATCGGTCATCAAAGACAGAGAGGTGAAAATTTCAATAAATTTGCTAAATTGTTATCATATGATGAAAAAAAAATTCTGATCATTTTTTAATTTCTAAGGTTTAGTTTAGTTAGTAACTAGCAAAAATTAACTACAAGGAAACTATGTTCACATTGGTTGTGGCGTTGGGTACAACGCAGTACTTACCTGCAAAAAAATGTCCGATATCAAAGAGACCGCATTATTGCTATCTCTTTCACACTCATTGGCCAAATGTATAACTGTAACTGATGAATGCTATTGTTTAGTGATAAGGGCGGGGGATGTAGTAGGAGCGCCTATTGTGTTCTGTGACCAGTCGTTTGCCTGACTTTGTTTGCGCCTTACGTACGATACTCTTATTTGTGATTATTTGACGAACTTTGATTTCTTTACGGACTTTGAGTGTGATTACGGTTTGATTTTGTGTAAATACGGGATTTTGACGAATTTGGCATTCTTAACGAACTTTTCGAGCTCTTCATTTTGTGATGTCTTTTTCATCGCAAGATTATGCTCTTATGCATTACTTTTACGGATTTGCAAGAGGAAATGCTTCTGAAGCTGCCAGGTTGTACAGGCAACAAGTACAAAATGCAGGTGGACCTCAGCCTGAATCTTGGCCTGATCATCGTATGATTTTAAGAGTTCATAACGCTTACATGGAAGGACGCTTACCAGGAAGAATATCAGGGCGTCCATCTGAAATGGGTGACCCAGATGCTGTCCAATCAGTGCTTGATGAAGTGGCAAGAGATCCATCAGTTAGTGTAAGAACAATAGAACGTCGAATCAGAGTTCCTAAATCACGAGCACATCGAATTCTTCAACAAGAGGGTTTTCACCCATATCACATCCAAAAAGTTCAGCAGCTCAAGCCCGCAGACTACCCAAGAAGGGTGGCATTTTGTCAGGAAATGTTAAGGAGACAAGCTGAAAACGAAAACTTTTTAAAAAATATTCTATGGACGGATGAATCACATTTTAAGCGGTGTGGGGTGTTCAATGCACATAACTATATTTCATGGAATATTGAAAATCCACACCTTACAAGGGAATCTAATTTCCAGGAACAATTTAGTATCAATTTGTGGTCAGGCATCCTAAACGGACAGCTGATTGGGCCGTTCGAACTACCTGACCGACTGAACAGCGAGATCTATTCGCAATTTCTTGCAATTTCTACGACGTGATCTCGGCGTCTTATTAGAAGATGTAGACCTGTTAACTCGAAGAAATATGATTTTTCAAAACGACGGTGCTCCATGTCACTATGCTAGAAATGTTAGACATTTGTCTGAAACGTTTCCAGGCAGATGGATCGGCCGTGGAGGGCCCATTGCGTGGCCACCACGGTCCCCAGACTTGAACCCCATAGATTTTTTCGTCTGGGGTTACTACAAAGAATTAGTGTACGCCAAGGACATTACAAACGTCACAGTGTTAAGACCGAAATTAAGACAAGCAGAAGAAACAATAAAAAACAATAGAACTGCATTTATAAATGTAAAAGACAACTTTTTTAGACGATGTAGAATATGTATTGAGCACGAAGGTCGGCATTTTGAAAACATTCTTTAAATGGTTGAATAATAAATACTTTAAAAATAACTTTTTCTTTCATTTATCAAGTAAGAATAAACCATCAAATGTTATTAAAGATGGCAGCAGGAATATTAATTTTGACCTCCAAAGAATATTTTTTTAGCTTTTCTGTAATAATTTTTTGTTGATTAATAAGCGATTCCCATTATCAACTTAAAAATTTTTATTATTATTTAGATGTCGAATTTATTGAAATTTTCACCTCTCTGACCTTGATGGCCGATTTATGCCAAAGTAACCCCATTAAGTACTTCTTGTTTTAAATTATTATGAAAGCGGATAGTCTAGAGAAGTTTTTAGACATACTTAGACACCATAAATTCACCTCTTTAGATTTTTTATTTTAAGTTGAATTTTTAACAAATTATTCACTAACGGTAAAATTTTGACTTTACACTAATATTTTCTTAACTGCCACTAAAGTTTCGAAGCTGATTATTATGGACATTAAAGTACCTTTTACGATGATTCAGTAGCAAAAAGAAAAACACTAAAATGTGTTCTACTTTTTTTATTTGAATTTTTGAGATATTTAGACCGACATCTTTAAAAAAATCAGAAAAAAAATTATAACCCGAAAACTACGCATAATCGCAGAACATACATGGGGGTGATTCGGATACTCCAATAGGTGCTCTAGCTCTGGACTTTCGCTTGACACTATTTTTTGGGACATCCTGTATATTTTTTCATGAGATGACCCATCAATTATTTTGATCATCAAGAGAGTAAGCTGAAATGGCGTGATTTATTTCAAATTATATCGTAAGGAGTCAGCGGAAAAGACTGGCAACATCCGGGCACCAGGAAGACACCTTCCGCCAAGATGGGCCTCTTTTTGCTCCTGTAGATCGAAATTCTACATTCACTTGCCTAAGCTGTGCGATAATAATTGTGGTAGTTCCTTCTTTTTGTATGGTTACTCCAATAATAACAGGGACCGACATAAATAATCGTGACAATGTGACCTATTGTTATACTGCTATACTGTTTATCCTTTGTGGTACCTATATGCTAAAGGATAAACAGTACGTAACGCTATTAGACACGAAAAAGCCCCTCAGTATGTTTAATTAATACTGTTGGCACTAACGCCACAATTTAACCACCTCTTACGGGCAAACATAAAGATTCCCTTTTATCCATAATCAACGATTGTCAGAATATTTAACTCTCGCAGTGTATCCGGAACTGCGAGTTTCATTGTTACTACAGGAAAAATGCATATCAATTTGACTAGTGAAACGCCAATGGTTTATCGTCCTTATAAACTGTCGTATCAGAAGAAAGGTATGCGATATTATTAAAGACCTGCTTGATAAGGGGATAATAAGGAAGGGATTCCTGTTGGCAAATAGTTGTAAATTCTTTTAACTCTTCTTCGTAATGTATGTGAATATTGCCGGCACTGGCAAGTAATAAATAGTTTTTATTGTATTGACATAAGTTTAGAATGTGTCAGTTTGTGGTAATAAATGGTAATGGCTAATGTGTATTATGTCTCTAAATACAACAATGGAGACGAGAATGCGTGCAAAGCACATTGGTATAGCGGTCCTGATAAATGGTGTACAGGTACAATAATCCGTAGTGAAGGCTCGCGGCAATTTATAGTCGACAACGGAAAAGGTCAGATATTAAAAAACACGTTGACCAGATTAAAAAAAGAACACTGGGAAGTAATAAATATTTTTTATTGTATTGACCTAAGTTTAAAATGTGTCAGTTTTTGGTAAAAAATGGTAATGCCAAATGTGTATTGTACTAAATACAACATTCTCGGCCATTTTGGAAGAGCTTTACTACTTTTAAATATATTTTTTTACTTAGAGCAGACTCATCGTATGCCACTGTCAATATTTTAAGTGTTTTAGAGCACTTGATTCCATTTTTTACACAAAATTTGATGCAAATTCTTTGCTCCATTTTTTATAATAATTGAAAATCGCAGAGCACACACACACACACACCGATACACATCTAACCTTTGAGTTGTAACCTAAGAATTGTATGAAAATAAGTGTCATTGACAATAATCATCATTAATTTTAAAACATGTACTTTGTCCAGTAATAGGTATAACCTATCAACCTATCATAGAGGACAGATAGCAATCCTGCTATCATATTGTATTTTTACTAAACCAACCAATCTTTTGGTTGACCAGACCGCTGCTTTGAGCAGTGTAATAATAATTTGACATATCAAAGTTTGGAATGCGTTCCAAATAATTTAAATTAAATTCTAAGACAATAGAGATGGTCTCTGACTCAAATATTATTATATTTAATAATAATTTATTAAATACTAACCCAATAAAAGTAAATACAATTATTGGAGAAATATTAAATAATTTAAACATTAAATCTGTAAACCTGGTGCACTAAAACATTCAAGGAATGTTAGGAAAAGACTTAGACATTGAGTTGTTCATTAACACTAATGACATTGATATTTTATGTATCACAGAGCATTGGCTCATAAACTACCAGTTTATGTTTAATTTTGATGGTCACCAGTTAGCTAGTCTGTTCAGTAGAAATAAAGCAATACGCGGTGGCTCATTAATACTCATCACTCAAAAATGTTACAACTACATTTTACAGTTCATACAGTTGTAATGAACGCTTGTGTGCTAAAGGATATTACACATCCGATGACTTTTTAAATGACTGCACACCCTGGAAATGAAACGATCGCCCCCAGGTTATTTCAAATTAAAAAAAAAAAAATCTGTCAAAAACAAACTAAGTATGCTCTGTATTTCAAACTGTGAATATATGTTCGGGACATGTGTACCAACACAGCAAAATAAAAACGATAATCGAATACACGTTGCCGGCAAAATTTCAAAAGTCCCCTTACTATTTGAACACACCTTGTATACTCACATAGAAGACATCAAAGTTGCGGTATTAAGGTATCAAAAAATGTACTACAAATTAGTCTACTATGCAACGGCAGATTTATAGAACTGGAGAACGTTTAAAAGCTTCGGATTTCAATGAAGTTGAAGAAAGGGTGTTGAGCATTTGCAGTCACATATCACAGGCCTGGCAGCATGTCACGACAATTTTTAATGTATTTGTCCATTTAAAGGGTGACATTCCACGGTGCGCTAAATTACGGGCGAACGCCAACTAACCGCACCGACGCACTGTGGGCAGAGTATCGTGTGTGGAATCGCAGACAAACCCGTAGCGATGCGTCGCATCCGCCGCGTAGTCGGTAGCTTCAAAGGTGCGGTGCGAGAGCCTTTTGGAAAGAGAGTATTTTGGAATGACAAAATAGCTTGAAATCTCAACACCGATACAGAATGACACGCGCCATTGGAAGAGCCTTGGTGCTTGATGGTGCGACGAGCTCACAAGATTGCCGTTGTTTAAAAGTGATGAATTAGTAACAGTATGAATATTACCATAATAAATACATAACAATATTTGCAAAGAATATACAAAATAATCAAAAAACAATATCTACTAATGCGTTTAGTGCCGTGTTCTGCGATAAAAATCTTCATTTCTTGATGATGATGATGGTGGTAGTGTTAATGTCCTCTTGAGAGATATCAGCCACTGCCACTTGCCAACAGCGCAGGATATATTACGAGTTTACGCCCAGGACCAACGACTTGACGTGCTATCCAAGGCACGGGAATATATCAAACACTTCCATCTTCCAGGCTCCGGGCTGGTGCTGACGATGAGAATTTTGCGACAGAAAAGCCCATTAACCTTTTATCAGTCCGACCTTAGGTTTGAACTCAAGACGTCCGATTCTTTATATCTAGCCACTAGACAAATATGGCATTTATAAAACAGCACGTCTATTCACATTGAGGACGACTTGAAGATTGTGTGATTAATTGCAGCAACGACATTACCATACATTTTATTATATAAAAAATATATTTTACAGGCAATTGTAAGTTAACACTTGAAAACAAAAAGTTATACATTAAAAAAAATCCACCCCTATTCATATAATAATTTTAACATTTATACATACATGATATAGAAATGTATATAATTATATATGTCGCAATAAGATTAATATTAAAATTTTCGAAGAATTGTCGAAGCGCCATTCCGATTTAAAAAAAAATCCCGCCATAATATTTTATATTGATATTCCATGCATACTACTGAAAAGTCAGCGACAGGGTTTACCTCTATAATTCTATGATAAGAATTAACGCATGTAGTATATCATAAGATAAATAACATATTATTTTAAACAATCCTTTTTCACTTTGCAATTCGAAGCGGTAGTTTTAATAATATGAAGATATTTAAAAAATAAGACGCCCCCCCGCGGCGTGACCTGCGCATAAACATGTTTTCACTATTTCCTTGTAAAAGCTTATATTATGTATAGTATGGTATACATAATGATATGGTAGATATTGCTGGCTATTCTAATTATATAGGTAAATAAATGTAAACAAAAATTATAGCATTCATTTTAAACTAATTATAGAACTAAATCTATCTTATTACGACATATACGACTCATTTTATTTTAACATTAGCGTTTACAAAATTATTAATTTAATTACAAATTATGAAACAGCATTAAATATTGTGTTAGGCGGACGAGAAATTGGACCACCTGATGGTAAGTGGTCATCACCGTCATAGACATTGGCACTGTAAGAAATATTAACTATTCTTTACATCGTCAATGAGCCGACAATCTATAGTACTAGTTATCAACTAAGATGTTATATCCTTTGTCTGTAGTTACTAATCACTGACGCTTCAAACCGTAACTAATTTTTAACAATAGTGTTGTACCCAAATAGGCTTACACAAACCTCTACGACCAAGTAATAAAAACAGGTGAGGCCTAGTATTGAGGTAATTACGGGCTACATCGTTTATTTACATTATTTAAACTGTACCACAGTTGGGCTAAAGCATTCACTATTTTTGAGAAGGTTAATAACTGTATATAAGAAGGTATAAATAAATAAGATATTTTTTTTTACTAACTGTACTTGTAAATCGTCACATTGGTAGGCAAATATTTGTAACTGGTCTTCGCCCATATGTTGGGGGAGGATTAGGTGTTAGGTAAAAAAAAAGTAGCCTTCGTCTTTCTTTGGTCTTTAAGCTTTCTTTATAACAAATTTAATCAAAATCGATCCAGTAGTTTAGAAGTGAAAACGTACCAACAGACAGACTGACAGAGTTACTTTCGTATCAATAATATAAGTATAGATTTAATCTTACCTCGGTTTCTTTACTTTAAATAATTTTCTATACCCTTTGCTGTTTTATCTTAATTTAATTCTATTGTAACATTTATACAAAATTTATGTCAACGTTTGTACATTATTTAAAAATCGACAGACATTTTTTTTTTTAAAGATACTTGATACTTTTTATTGGCAGTTTTGGAATGTTAAATTCTCGAATCTCGTGAATAAAAACAAATCGTGAAAAGTTAACTACCTTTAAAGTAAAATACTATTATAATTAACATTAAAATACGCTTCGTCACTTTCATTAGTGCGCTAAAACCCACTCACTTAAAAAACAGCGTTTATTCGAAACTGAACTTTATTTCGCATGCTTATAGAGTCCATTATCTCGTATATTATCTCCAATATCATTGTTTCCCGCGTTTCCCGGGCGGCTTCTGAAGCTGGAATCCCGAATCGTTCTGTGTCGTTGCACCGAATGTTAAGTTCAACGATGTGTTCAGATTCGTCTGCGGGTTCGCTTGTGGTTGCCAGTTTGATCCTGACAGAGAAAAGTTTATATAAATTTCGGTTGAGAAATGCATTAATGTGATTTAATTCAGAAAAAATATGTCTATAAATCTTGTTATATAATATGGGTAAATTGTATTTAACAAAAATGTTAGCTATGGTCAAAAATAAAGTCCCAAAGATAAGCCCACAATCAGCGTTGGCAACAATTATTAGTTGAATCATATCAACGTATCAAGAAGTCGCAGTCAACTACACTATTTGAATAATGCAATTATTTGTAACAAAACATTAACATAATAATGGCACAAAGCCATACCACCAACTATGACCAGATTGGTCCAAATCGGAGTTAGTCTAGCGCATGTAACAACTTTATTGTGGAACATACCTTATTCATACATATTATACGTTAGAACAGTGTTGCCAGTCTATGAACTATTTAAATATAAGAATGTATGTAAAGTATGAATAATAAGCTTTTAAATATATGACGGCAAGACTGTGGCGCCGTCATCGATTGAGATTATCAATACTTAGATGAGAGTGATTGCATACTTTTTTTGTTATATCACTCTGGCGGAACGTCACACGGGCAATGGTGGTTGGACATCATCGACAGATTGCCGTTAATTTTAATTACATTGAATTATAGTATAAGATGGAATTACCTATTATCTCTACTGATTCGCCGATTTATACTATATTACTTGTTTATATTATACTTAAATATATATTTCAGCGAATTAATTCGTTTTAATAAATTAATTGTTATACCTATGGTAACACCAATGTTGTATATATATTTTAAGAAACGTCTTAGCCATCGGGGTTTGGTAACAGTGATTAATTAAACGTAACAAAATACTTCGCACTCTTCGAAGTGCGATATCTCTGTCGGGACGTAATATATAGTCCACCGTACTACCAAACTGACCGCATAACTCGTATGGTGATGGCGACATCGAAAATTGATCTTGCATGGAAAACGTTAAATAGCAATTATTAATAGATAGAATTAATATAAGTTATCAGGACATACCAGTAGTGTCTCCTGTCGGGAACGTAGACAATGTACTACCCAAGTACGTGAACGGCGATGGACCAGCCAACTGTTGAATGTTTCCTGTTAATTATAATATGAAGATTAATTTTATTAGAAAACAATCGCTATTTCGTCTTGAAACCAGTTTAACAATATAATTATTATTTTTCTTTCTAATGGAATGAAAATGTTTTGTTTATAATGGAAGTTTCTCTATATTATATTTAATATTCACATTAAATAATTATGTTTTTTCTCTTACATGTAACTAAAAAATGCAAATTTTCGAAAGAGTTCCAAAATATTTTCTCTAACCCTTGCCCAAAAGTGAGACCTTTCAAAGGCACTGTACTTATAAATCCTAGCTAATATTATAAACGCGAAAGTATGTTTGTTTATTTTTCTTATCTTATCATGAAATTTTGCAGACACATTATCAGGGGTAACCGTAACAGCCTATGAATGTCCCACTGCTGGGCTAAAGGCCTCCTCTCCCTTTTTGAGGAGAAGGTTTGGAGCTTATTCCACCACGCTGCTCCAGTGCGGGTTGGTGGAATACACATGTGGCAGAATTTCAGTGAAATTGGACACATGCAGGTTTCCTCACGATGTTTTCCTTCACCGTAAAGCACGAGATGAATTATTATCCCAAATTAAGCACATGAAAATTCAGTGGTGCTTGCCCGGGTTTGAACCCGCGATCATCGGTTAAGATTCGCGCGTTCTTACCACTGGGCCATCTCGGCTTTTTTTTATCAGGGGTACAGAAAAGGATATAGGGTTTCTAACACCAGCCAGGTCTCTCCCTACTCATCGGCAGACGAAGCAACGAGCAGAAAATAGTATTTTATAATTTAGCTTAATATTTTGGCTTATTAGCTTAAAACGCAGTTATAAATAATAAAGTTACCAAAGGATAAAATTAAAATATCGTACCTAAAGCTGCTCGGGGGTCGGAGAGTACGGCGCTACTCAGGCCGACGTCGCTTACGTTTCCCGGCTTTGTCTTCTTCCTGGTGCCTTCAGCATCACGCAGTATTTGATCTAAGCTTGCGCTTGCTGTAATATAAATACATATGATATTGTAGAAATAATTACTGCAACGATATTTATATTAAGAGAAAACATAAAAATGTAAATAATACCAATATTTGAAAGGTTTAAGTTTCTTTTGAGTCATATAAAAACTACAAGTCTTATTGATACGGAATTTTCATATAATATAGAAAAGAAATGCCCTTTACATATGTATACTATGACTATACATTATATACTTATTTAGTTGTAGCTTGATGTCACCATAGTCGGAGAGAAAATTATTCGTTCAGGAGCTACTAAACAAATAATTTTCCACAAAAAAAAACTAAGTCTACGAAAGCATAATATACAAAAATGAGAAAACATACATAAGTTATTGTTCATAACTTTAGTGTAGTCCGCGACAGACTAAAGTCAGATATGGATCGTTTAATATTTGTTAGGAGAGCTGAGGCCAAGTAAGGCTGGTGATGGGTAAGATATGAATACAACTTACGTGAAGGCGTATCAAATACATTCGTAGGATCTTTGAGTATGTACTTCCGGAGGTTCAGATATTGTTCCTTTTGCGCTTCGACCTGAGTGTGAACCGCTTGCAGCCTGCCCGCGAGCGCTACCAGCGACTCGTGCATTCGACGTATACCCAGGGTTAGTTCTGGAATCAAATATAGAACACATTAGTGTTCAGATATTTACATTATATTTATAAAAATATATAAACAAATTAAAAGCGTCAATTAGCGTAATTGTTTGCGGGACGCCAAGCGTTGTAAAAGTTGCAGGTCATGACCCCTTGGGATATTGTCATCCCCACTCCTAATACAAGCTGTACGTACGCTTAATTGGTGGTATAAATAGGAATATTTTAAAATTATTTCGCAAAAAAGTATATAAAAACAAAGAAATTGTGTTATATACTAAGCATATACTATGTAAAAAGAGAATTTTAGAATCAAATAAGTAGCACGAAGTGTTTTCATAGAGAAATTAGACTTACCTATATAATATAAAACTTGTCAAGAAAATACATAAGCTAAGTGTATAATAAATAAGCTAAATAAATAAGACATTAGAAAGAGAGAGTTAAGTTTTAACTATACTTATAAAAAGATTAAAGTTAAAATATTAAAAAATATATATTATTTGCGTTGCATATAAATTTGACGGTGAAATTACAAACCTTGTTCGGTAAGCAGTTTGGGAGACGACTGCATCTGTTTGTCGGCCACATCCATCTGTCGCCGGAACGTTATCAGGTGTTGTTCCAGTTCTGCTATCAGATCCTTGACGTAATTCGGTGGCGTCAGACCTTCGAGCTCGATACCTGGGAAAATATATTTTTAAATTAAGCATTATGGAAACATAACCCAAGTGGTGCAGAGAATTTGTGTTTTTTTTAGCTGGTAGCTTTGTATTTAGATTAACTGCTAATCAAATTCATAAGTATAAGCAAAACAAGAAACTGTGTGATAAGTTCAACTATTTTCTAATAAAAAAAAATATTATATACTAAAAACACATTATTGGTATATTAATTTAGTAATGTAATTGCATTTGAAGACAAATAAATCTTTTCTCGTTTAAATCGTTATCGTTAATATTTCGACTACTAAGATATGCATATCTTTTTCAATTTTAAATATGTTAGTCAGCGCCACGTAGCGGCACGCGATACCTGGCGGGTCGCGCGCCGCGCTCTCAGCGGCTGCCAGCGCTGCGGCGGCGGCGGCGCGCAGGCGCTTGGACTGTGCGCGCGCGCGCCCGCACTCGCCGCGAAGCGCCAGCACCGCTCGAAGGGTCGTCTCCGCCTCGCGGCCCACCTACGCATTCGTAACTTTCAGCGCTAAATTGACACATGTTTGCAATGTGGTATGAAAAATTAACACGTGGTATGAAAAATTAACATAATTTACACATTCTGAGTGATAGTAAAAAAAAATTACGATAAAGTTAGAAGAAAGAAGAAAATTATGCGTTACATCCAAAGTTTCAATAACAACTTCACTGACATTTGTCGGTCGTTAGTTATTGGGGCCCGGGAATGAAATCAAACCCTTTGATTGCTTCTTTATTAACCAAGTAACACACACTTGATGTGAAGTGAATTACAAGTGTATATAAAAAGCAAGCGTGGCGAGCAGGCGTATGAGGAGCGTCACGGGTATTTCTCAGTAGGCGCCAAAGGTACAAACCTTAGAAAAGTATGGTACTGCTAAGAGAATATCAAACGATATGAAAAAAAAATACCCTTTTTATTTTAATTTATTTATATTTTTCTTGACGGCTACCAACCGTTCTCTTTGGTAGAGGAGAAAGCTTTTAAGAGATTTACTAGGTGGATTCCTGGATACCAACTGACGAGTTAAAGACCATTTCCACTGTGATGTTGCCAGCTTTATATGAACAAACAAAAGCCGAAATAAAAAAGGGATTACGGCCGGAGTTTGACTACACTGTATTTCTTACGACGGATTTATGCACCTCAAGGTCGAACGAAACATATATAGCTGTCACCGGTCATTATATTACAAATAATTTGTGCGAGAATATTTCAATATTCACACACAAGTGATAACATACAAAAAGTATTAAACCATATTGTGTCCGATTGAGGCCTTACAAATAAAATGAATTTTGCAGTGTCAAAAAGCAACTAATAACATTGGATTGAAATAATTTGTTTCTTATGACCACAGATTAAATTTAATCGTCGAGGAAGCTCTAACAACGGCGCCGATTCAAATTGTCTTGATAAGGTGGAAAAAAAAACCATTCGGCAATTTATAACTTAGCACGGCCTTAGATAAACTTCTGAAGGCTCAGACAGATGACAACGCAGTATGTATCCCGAAACGCTTAATGGAGAAAGTTTCAACACTATGTAAGATATAAGGGGAGTCGACAACGACCTATGGCTCCCTACCGTCAACCTCACCTGCCCGTGGTGCATCCTGCTGATCAACGAAGAAGGTTCTAGCGACCGAAATCGTGGTGGTATAACCACACAGATGCTGGAATCCGAAAATGCAAATCCTGATAGCGGATAGTGATCAGCGAAAGATTTCAGCTACGGTCGGCGGTCACCAACCCGCCTGCCAAAGCTTGGTGACTAAGGCAATAAGCTCCCCTAAATGAGCTACAACACAAATTCACGGCCCCCAATTCCCGGTTTATAAGATCGGGAAGGTTGGCGTTCTATCGGGGAGGTGATTGTCCAGCAATGGACGGCGATAATATATATATATATATATATATATAATCCAACACTATGGAACTCTATCTATCGTGTAGTTCAGCGCTTTACGGCACTTGAGGAATACATTCGGACAACAATTGCAATTCTAAAAAAAGATTTACCCATAATTAAAAACGAGGGGTGGCGCGACTTTTCTAAATTATCAAATATATTACAGCCTTTTGATCAGGCGACAGTAACGATTAATGGTGACACTTATATTACTGCGAGCTTGGTAATTGTATTTAAACGTTGTCTTAAGACCGCCTGTGATAATTCTTTACCCGAACCATTTCATGACGCGTCACATGACGTTGTCTACCGTCTAAGAACAGGGTTAGCAACAAGATGTGGCTTTGTGGAAAGGAGCAGAACATTTAGCACATTTCTTGACCCTCGATACACATTGTCTGTATGTAGCGACCAAAATGAAGCTAAAAATATAAGAAGCCATGTACAGGAGAAGCTGGTCGGATTGATTGCATAAGATAACGTCTACTGTCTACTGATTCCTATAGTAGTGATGCCAACACTGGTGGTTTTCGATCAGCCTATTGTAGAACCAAAGCTACACACGGTTGGGACACCTTTGTCGAAAGCCATTTAGGAGATCCACACATATTTGAATAACGATATGCTGCCAAGTATTCCACGAGACTAATGGAGCTGTCCTCTGGAGTGGTAGCGCGGGCATAATTTGCAACCAACCGATGTTACAGACTCGAACAAACCACCGCAATATCATAATGGAGTACTTCAAAAACCCCAGTAAACCAAAACTTCAGACGGATTGGAGCAACGGAGTTTAACTCGCATTCGTATTATCAGCAAGTCCTTTTATTTTATATGTGTATGTAATTGTAGGAAAGTATAAAAAAATTAGTCCGCCATATTGAATTTAGAGTGACGTCACTTTCTTTTTCGAGTTATTCTTAGCAATTTAATTCTTAGCCCTTTCATTTGATACCCATATTTAGAAGTGCATTAAAAATAACAAGTCCGCCATCTTGGGTGTTCCGCCATGTAGGATTTAGAATGACATCACACCGCTAACCTTGCATTGTCATCCAAATTAAACGTGTATACAAAATTTCATCTCAATCGGTTGAATATATCTGCTTCAAAATTGAGTTGCAAGATTCCACCCTAACAAACATACATTGCAAGTTATATAAAAGCTTTTAAAAACAGTATACAGATATCTGATGTTCAATACCAATATATACATACGATTCAATATCACTTCAAGGCGATATTTCCCATGACTACTAGCGTGTGAGCGACTGGAGCGAGCGCGGCGGACTGGCGCGTGCTGGCTTGCTACGTGTTGCGCCGCCACACATTCAAGACGCCATTTTTTCGCAAATCCACGATGAAAATTATAGATCATTGACAATCTCGACCCGTAATAACGCGGCAATTCAAAGTCATAGTTATTTATTTATTTTTACCTAATAAGGATGTAAATAATGGTTGGAATAGGCTATACGACAGACGACACAAACACTGGTAGTGCAAGAAGTATAAAAAAAACTAAAGCAAATCAGATCATATAGCTTTTCCCTGTAATTCTTCTGTCAAACCAGGTCTAGCCATTGATAAATTAACAAATATTACATATAAATTCTCATATTACTAACATTGTTATTTAAGTCAATAATTCTCATTTATTAATACTTTTTAATTTCACGACAGATCTGCCAGTAGTAACGGGAGTCACCACAGCTACTTTCGCTGATGATACCGCACTATTAGCAAGCAACAACAATATGGCTATTGCATCTCACACGCTTCAAAAAGGGCTAAACGAAATCAATAAGTGGTTGAATAGATGGAAAATTATAGCAAGTGTATCCAAATCGACTCGCATAACATTCACTCTGAAAAAGGGAGATTGCCCTTCAGTACACCTTGGAGGTAGCATACTTCCCCACTCAGTCAGTGTTAAATACCTTGCCCTCCATTTGGACCGCAGACTAACCTGGAAAAATCATGTCAAACCGAAAAGAGATGAGCTTAACATAAAATGTAAAACCATGCTCTGGCTGCTAGGACGTCAGAAACAGTAAATTGTCAATGGACAATCTACAAAATGCTCTTAAAACCAGTGTGGATTTATGGGATACAGCTCTGGGGAGGTGCCAGTAACTCAAATATTGCCATGATACAAAGATCACAAAATATCACTTTGCGCACCATTTCCAATGTTCCTTGGACCATCACAAACGGTAAAATCCATGCCAACTTACAAATGACCACAGTGAAGGAAGAAGTTAGAGCTGCCTCAAAAATATATCAACAACGGCTTGCCTTACACCCTAATCAATCGGCAACCCAGCTTAAAAGCCAAAAACATCTTAGCCGCCTAGAGGCATGATGTACTACAGCCGCACGAGAGGGTGTAGCACCCTCATAGCAAGAGAAGTTCTCTTGATGGAGGGCTCACTCCAACTATCGCACCAACTATCCGCTTATAGTCTATGGACTGATTGCAGATGAAAACATAACAAAAAAGAAGATTCTTAGTAATATTATATAAACAAAATGTCTGTTAGCAAAAATACCTAGATATAATTTCCATTTAAGGCCCAGAATGTACAAGCAATTGATAAATAAAACTTAAGAGTTACCTTATGCAATGGTTTTATTGACACACGCATCACATCTGAACTCAGCGACTTCTGCTTCTTAACAAACTCCTTGAAAGACTCTACTGTTGTTGATATTTCGTTCGGCAACTTTGTTTGCTTTGGGGGCTCACCTAGTGGAAAATAACTTTATATAATTACATACAACAATGGAGTTTAGAAAATAAAAAGATGTTTTGAAGACCTATAAAAATTAATTACACTTTTACAAAGAATTGTACGAGTTTAATATATAAAAATACTTACTTTTTCCATCAGCCGTTGTAGCATTATTCGTCCCCTGTTGTGTGGCACCCCCCAGACCTAGGTTTGAACCTAGAAACAAATAAATTTATTAATTCACTATACACTGAAACACACATATATTTAAACATATACTACAAAATGTTTTCCTGAATATATAAATACATTTTAAACAATAACCAAAGTATGTTATCAAAATTATATAGAATGGCATTGTTATTTCATTTAAATAATTGATTAAGAAATCAAATCATCCTTAGTACCTTCTTAAACTAATTCAATAAGTTGATATGAAATAAAAAATAAATAATATGAAATAAATACTATTCTCAATAATGGATGGAAAAGGGTTAACCAATTAATATTTATATATTATATGTGATTACTCAAGTCATACTTTTCCTGAAATGTCAATCACTAGCACAGATTATATATAGATATTGTATCAAAGAGATTATTAAGCCCAACAATTAACTAATAGAACTAACTTGTTTCTTATATACATGTATTCTTTCACTTTTTTTTATTACACATGGCCATCTGTTTTAAAGGTAGCCGAAATGCCAATGTTTTAGATAACAGCCTACTGATATACATATATAATACATATTTATACATAATATTCACTGATTTAGAGTAGAAGGCAGGGTCACTGCCAACTGCGCCAAAAGGGCAAATCGAATATTTGATAAATAATTTTTCTTCTTCTATTGGAATGAAATTATACATCTACAATAATTTTACATACCATTTCTAAAATTCAAATTATAATATAATATACCTTGTGTTAGAAAATTTGCATTAATTATGTTTGTTGTACCAATTGTATCTGAAAAGTGAAGTGTTAGAATTAAATACCAGCATTTTATATAAACTGTTATTGCTATGCTCTTGTATATAACTCATGGCGGATATAAGTGTTATGTCTCACACATAACATATAATTAATTAATATGTTTTTGTGGGCAAGTGAGACAACATGTTTGGTCTCATATCATTTTCAGAATCTATTAAATACATTTTACATTGAGAATAATCAAAATTTATAGCACTTTTTTTTTGCTAAGGATATTTTGGATAAAAAATTTAATATTGCAACGGAGCAGAGAATAGAACAAATGTTTTTTTTTATGATATAAAACTTAGGACATGCTTTAAGGCACTAGAGGATTATACACTATATAATAAAATTTTAAAATATAAATAAAATAATTTACCAGCAATAGATTTCATTTGTATAAAAAATAACTACTCTACAATTAATTATGCTTTAAAATTCAACTACAACTATTGTACTATAAATGTGTTATATATAGATATTTATGTGTTTTGCAATGTACTATATATGTACTATATATATTACAATAAAAATACATATTCTTGCAATAAAATGTTTCAAAATTGGATTGAACTTACTAGGTGTAATAGTAGGATAACAATCCTTCCTAGCACTTTTAATAACATAACTACGGTCATTATCATTAATGCTGCCCATATGTGGTGGGATCATTGGTCTAGTCTGAGGTATAGGGACTGAGGGCGATGGATTTGGAAACATTATACTGGAAAGTAAAGTAAATTATGTAAAAAAAAATATAAAAAACAAAACTTGCTTATTATTGATTGTTGTTTGGAAAATAACATATATTATATTTTTAAAAGGATTTATAGATAATTAAATTTTTTACTACCTACCAAGCTAGCTACCAAGTAAAGTTACCCGTTTTCTCATGAAAATAAAAGAATAATAATGCTAGTTTTGTAACAACATCTTGTTGATTTTCTTTTTTGGCATTGGCATGCCAACAGTTATTCATTATTTCATAAATTTTGGACAATTTATGTTTTTTAATTAAAATAGGTAGGCAGTCGGGCGAATGGGTCACCTAATAGTAATTGCTCATAGACTTTGGTGCTGTAAGATATATACATTCCGTACATCACCAATGCACCAAAAACCACTTACCATCAGAGGACCTATTTGCTCCTCAGCCTACCTATATTAGTAACTGTAAAATACTAAATTGTAGTCAACTTGAAAATAATATATTGCATTTTATACTTAACTTTTTGTTGATTACATATTATTACATTATTACTAACATATATATTATTATTTGTATAAATTAAATTTATAATAAATATATAAAACATAACTCACTGAATGCACTTGCACTTGTTGTGGCAGTGTTTGTCGAACCAAACAATCCAAAACCGGTTGATGTTGTCGTGGCTGTACCAAAACCAAAACTACCGAGTCCACCAAGACCCGTGCTTGTCGTTGTACTAGTACCAAGTGATAAACCTGCAATAGAATTATGTTAAAAAATCTTTAGCACAGTCTATTTTGTATGCACGGTTGGTATTAAGGGATATTGAAAAGAAAATATATATTGTAGAAACACTTAGTGGGTATATTTTACTATGTTCATATGATTTATTTGTCAAATTCACATGACTTTTACGAGATAATTACATACAAAAATATCTTTATATAATATATTTTATTGCTTAGAATTTCAAATTTTATAATCTAAAAAAATAAATAGAATACCTGTTGTTGCTGCTGTACTTGTTCCAGTACCAAAATTTAATCCACCTCCTAGACCTGTAGAAAATGAAGTAGTCGTTCCACCAAAGGCAGGAGTAGTTGTTGCTCCTATATAAAGAATACATTTTATAATTGTTTTGTTTCAAATTGAACCACTTGTCTCATAATTATACCTACCAAATGCAGGAGCAGCACTAGTTCCAAATGAAAGTGCTGTATTCGCTCCAAAAGCTGGGGCACTTGATGTTGAAGCTCCAAAAGCTGGAGTGGTTGTAGCACCAAACGCAGGCGTACTCGTCGTGGCTCCAAAGGAAGGCGCGCTCGACGTAGTGCCGAAAGCAGGAGTAGTTGATGTGGCTCCAAAAGCGGATCCGAACGCTGGGGCAGATGTAGCTGGAGTTCCGAATAGACCAGTCGCAGGTTGAGTTGTCGCGGTTAAACCAAATGCTGGCGTAGCTGGCCTGAGAATTGTAATATTAATATGAAGGATTTACATAAAAAAATATTTAATTGACATGATAAATAACCATAAACTATTATATATAATTTAAAACTTTTTAATTTTATTCAATAACAGATTAACAAGGCTTTAAAAGGTAGATAAGATCTAGAATGAAATAAGGTTATATATATAAAATATTTATTTAATATTATTATTATTGAACTTTCAAATATCTCATTTTGTTTAGGCTAGAAAGTCTTTTTAATAACTAAATATATTTACTTACTTATTAGCGCCAAAACTAAAACCTCCAGATAAACCCGTTGCTGCCGGGGCGCTTGATGGGGTACCAAATGAAAAAGACATAGTCGAAAGTATTGTGTGACTCCTACTTATACTTAAATATAAATTAATATAAACAGAACTTAAAGTTTCATTCCAATAGTAGCGTGATAAAAAAAATATTTTTTATAACACTGTGGAACTTTGTAATTTGCACAACGATTTTTAAAATGTAGAATATAAAGAATACAGATATTCCACACACAATACAGATCACAAATATATGAGTACAGACTATAAAACATCACTAAAAAAAATCAATAGATAACCATTAGTACTTGTATGAGTGCAAGCTTACTTAATTTTCCACTTATTTTTTAAATAATAATGATTTTATGTATTGTTACATGAAAAAATATCTTTGACTTAATTAAAAATATTATTTTACAGTTCGTAGTGATGTGCAAAATCAGTAAATTTCTTAAAAGTAATTATCATACAAATATGATAATTATACTTGTGTTTTGTACTCTCAGATTAGCAAGAAGTTGAGTTTACTTGTAGTCCACACTACGGAGGCGCCATGTGCACTGATTTTCAGTTTTTTTTTGTTCCTCATCAATCGTAATTGCGGACTATCATCATTCACATTTCAGTGCTCGCTACTGGACATTTTAAAATTTGTTTTGTGACGCTAATTTCTTTTTGCTATAAGCTTTTATAAAAACGGGCAAGCGCAAGCATATAAATAGTGACTCAAACTTAAAATGTATAGTGAAAAGAGTTTCCCGAATTTTGATGCGTGCCCAAAGATGCCCCGTGATCGTCAGGTTTCAACATCGGACTCTGACTTCTCAAGTTCTTCCTCGTCATCTGATTCTTCGGTTGAATAAGGACCAAGAGAACCCTCGATACAGCCGCCAGTGCCTTTATGCATAGAAGTTGGTAATTTTGTAATTACCCACATTTTATTATCATTTTTTTCGTGATAAATAATATTGCGGATTTCCATAAGGGTTATCACTTTATTATTCATACGAATGATAAAACCTACTTTTGTAAATGTGTTGCGGGCAGTCTCTAGGAATGTCACACACAAAAATTATGTGGATTACAATTATGTGGATAATGGCTCATCACTTTGCTTGCTGGCCTTAATGTTCTTACATTCATAATACGGTTAAATTAGTAAGTGGTAACACGGGTATTCTTTGGGAATACCACACTTACCTATGACTAATAAATCATAGAAAAAATTTAGATTAATCATAACAATGCGAGTACTCATTGGGATTCTACTTGGCTATAAACACCTTAACTTAAAAGTAAAATGCGGGCATTCTTTGAGAATGTCACGTTATTACTTCACGTCACACTTACTATGGTATTTACATTCCAGACGTGCCAATCCAAACAAGCGAGAACGCTGTACCTCTGGCAGCTACGGGCAGCTATATTAAGCCCTAGCCGTCTACGAGTACTGCCACCGAGCCGCAGCCGTCTACGATTGCTGCCACCAAAATGCAACCCTTAACCAGCGCTGCCACTGCTACGCTGAGTTCTCTGAATGATTTGTTATCTACTCCACTGGAGCTAAGTGACGAACTACTAGAAATTTTAGGCGATGACCCATCTCAACCGAAATCTTACAGCAACAATATACAATCTGATCTTGCTATACGGCTTCAGCATATAGCTACCTCTGGCTTAACCAAAAAAGCGCGTAAAGTTCTTTAGGATAGGTATTTACCACTAGCAAACTGCGTGCTTGTTAGTGCACCAACGCTTAACCCAAAAGTTAAAGCGGCTATTTCAGAGACAATCTACAAACGAGATAAATGCGTTGAGCAGGAGCAAAACCAAGTTTCTTCTGCTGCTTCATGCATGCCGAAGCTCTAACTTTACTCATGGCAGATTCAAAAAATACCGCTGTAATTAAGCCATCAGTAACGCGAGTAAATTACTTTGTGATACACAATACTCTGACTCTATACTGCGTAGGACCTTTCTTCTTAACAATCTCAAAAAAGAGCTGAACTATCAGCTTTTAGCAACAAAAATAGACAAAATGCTCTTTAGCGAAGATTTGCCGGATGCGCTAAAAGCCGCTAAGGCAATTTCAAAATCTGGAGCTGACATGAAGATGACAATGAAAAAAAAACCGTCAAAAAACTTCCTGCAAACGCAAATTCCGTTAAATAAGGTAAAATATGCAGGCAGATTGTCTCACTTGCAACAAGCCGAGATGGCCACACGTGAATCTTAACCAATGATCGTGGGTTCAAACCCGGGCAAGCACCACTGAATTTTCATGTGCTTAATTAGTGATTATAATTCATCTCTTGCTATACGGTGAAGTTAAACATCGTGAGGAAAACTACTTGTGTCTAATTTCACTGAAATTCTGCCACATGTGTATTCCACCAACCCGCATTGGAGCAGCGTGGTGAAATAGGCCCAAAAAGGGAGAGGA
This sequence comes from Nymphalis urticae, assembly GCA_905147175.2. Classification (NCBI taxonomy): domain Eukaryota; kingdom Metazoa; phylum Arthropoda; class Insecta; order Lepidoptera; family Nymphalidae; genus Nymphalis; species Nymphalis urticae. The sequence goes on along the minus strand of LR990004.1, from coordinate 8,220,942 downwards.
AACCTTAGCCCAGCAGTGGGACATTCACAGGCCGTTACTGTACTGTACTTTCTCACTTCACAAAGCAATGGACATTTATAACACATGATAAAAAATATATTATCATGAATTGATGGTTACAAAAATCGATTCAAAAGCTATTAACTATAGGAGCTATTTCAGACTATTTGGCCTATGAAGGTCAATTTCTATCGCCTATTTTCTTGGTGCAAAGCCAAATGGTAAATCAAGGTTCATATTTAATTTAAAAATATTAAATAAATGTATTGCATCATTTTAAGCTTGAAGATTTGAGTTCAGCCTTAAATTTTGTTTCAAAAGACTGTTTCATGAGTACAATATACTATCGTCAATATCTATAATGGACTTCACTTTCGGAAAGTTCACTAAAGCAAAACGACACGTGTCTAAAAAAATGGTTTGTATTCTGTATTAGTAACACAACTATACGAAACTTCTGTTCCAGTTGTCATAACTTTTTGACTTAATTATATGAGTCAGGTGCTCAGTATGACACTTTAAACAGTTGCCGATCAGTTTTATCCTTGATTCTGTGTAAATATATATGCAACGATGATAGTATAAAACGTTTTTTCAAAGGGTTATTTAACATTCGTCCCCCTTTACCTAAATATGATACCACTTTACGTATCTACGATACGTCCCGTATCTATCGCGCTAAACTCCCTGGCTACATGGTATCCCAATGAAACATTAACATTAGCAAAATCTCAAAAAAATTAGCAACTTTGTTAGCGCTCTCAACCGCTCATAGAGTACAGACATTTTCAAAGATTAACGCGAGCAACATAGAACTCTTTCCTAGTCATATTAAAATTAAAATTCCTGACCTTATAAAGACGTCTCGTCTTGGAGCTAATCAGCCCGAACAAACTATACCGTTCTTTCATGACAGGCCTGCAATATGCCCTGCTCAAACATTGCTTTGCTACCTTGAGTCAACTGAATCGTTGCGAATATATCCGTGCAGTGACGGAGAAAGAATACATTTCACTGCCCCTCTCTTTCCCATGGGTGTCGTAAGAGGCGACTTAGGGATATCTGAGCGACCATCTGCTCATCTGGTGGTAGGATGTTAAACATCCGCCTGGCTTGTTACCACCGTACGCATGGTGAAAATCTCGTGAAGTGGCTTGCAGCCGCGTTTCGAGGTCAGCTAGCGTACAGCCTGTGCCCGAGCGAGCATTGCAGTGATGGTCCAGTGGAGACGGCTGCTAAACCAATGCCGGGGGAAACTGTATTGACCTGCCAGACAGGGAGACCCGAAGAAACGGCTGTTCCGCTGGCCGCCCGTGGCATAGTACAGGGGCCCGAGCGTGCCTAACCAGCTCGCGAGGCTGCCCTACCAGGCCACGCATAATCTCGGGGTGGACCGTCGTGCCGGTTGGTGACCGGAAGGTGGAGTCCCGGCGGCCACTTCCGGGGGGGGGGGCGGTGTGCTTCGGGGGCCCTTCCGTCCAGCGGGTCAGTGTAAGACGTCAATTACTCTCAGACGACTAAGTCGCTGGGTCAAAGAAACTCTTGGTACTTGTGGAATAGATGTGTCTGTATTTACAGCACATAGTACAAGACACACATATACTTCTAGAGCATATAAACTGGGGTTAAATTTAGATTTAATCAGAAAAACAGCAGGCTGGAGTAATTATAAAATATTTGGTAAATTTTACTATCGAAATATATTTGATTCTGAAAATCAGAGTAATTGTTTTGCTAGATGTATTTTGAAAAATAATTCAAATATATAATTATTATTTATCAATATAGATGATATCATGATTTATGGTACTAAATTATATAATGTAGAAACAATAAATAGCTTTTTAAGTTCTTGTTGATATTTTAACTTTTTACTCTCAACATCTACAAGTAAACTCAACTTCATGCTAATCTAAGAGTACAAAACACGAGTATAATTGATGATTAAACGAACTTACTAAGTGAAGTTCTATCATAATTATACGAGGGTTTTTGTACGAATTAGATTAGCATCCAATCTACCTTTACCCTGGATAGTAAAAATATCAACATGACTGCTCCAAACTAAATGATGATAGGCCCTTATGACGATTGACAGACATTAAAACCCTCGTATAATTATGATAGAACTTCACTTGGTAAGTTCGTTTAATCATCAATTTTATAACTACGTACGATGTACGATGGTACACTAGTATCGTACGATAATTTCCATTATGTTGCAAAATTTGATAATTACACTATACCCTGTACAAGTTAGCTTGATCTTTTTGACAGACGGGCTAGTGATGGGAAACAGAAAATATATATAAATAGTAAAAAAAAAAACGTTTTAAAATACTTGTAACTGTGACGAGATGGTGTGGGTGTATTATGTGTGAAATTCTTTATTGCACTAGACATATAAAACATTGGGTAGATAAGCGATGGTGGGTCAATATTCATAATAACTACCTATTTAACCTCCCGTCAAATTAAAATAAGTGGTTCAGACCATGACAGTAAACTACTTTCCCAAAGAAACACGGGTCGAAGTTTTTTTTCACTTTTCGTAATTCAAATTAGAATTCAATTTTTTTTACCTTATTTTTCTAAAAAGAGTTATACCAGTTAAAGAGATCCCAACCAAAAGGACCTCCGTTCGTAACAATAACTTAACAATGTCTTAATCTTTAATAATGATAGTTTGTAATCGATATTTGTAACAGTCCCATGTCCCGTTATAACATTGTATAATTTTCAGTGTTCCTATTTAAAGTTTACTTTGAAGCGATAAAAAGTCTTAAAATTTTCGGATAACGCTTGAATCTTTAGGGATTTTTGTGTTATATGTATTTTTTAATAATTTTACAATTTTTAAAATCATTTAATTAAGAAAATAATATGTTCGTCATTGCAAAGTTATGTCGATCAGAAAAATTTACATCTGGCAAAAAGATCTAGCTAACTTGTACAGGGTATAATAATTAACAATTACAATTGTTTTTACTGTCATTGCAGCCGTTCATATCCTTTTATAGGTTGCTACTGTCTGTCAATCATCGATCTTGCTTTCATGTGGAGTGTTGGCAGTTACTGTCTTTTGGATTTGATCATATTTGGCGTATATATAAAAACAAGGACCAAAACATACGCATATTGCGTATGTTTGTTGTGTTTTTATGTTATGTTTTTTTTTTAATTACATGTTATTTAAAATATATTGTTATGATTTTGTATAACATTATTGTATGTTATAATCATTATCCTGATGTACGGTAATTTTGCTCCATGTACGATAATTTTACGGGCCTTGGCACGATAATAGGCATGATGACTGATTTTGAAATAACCTTCTATAATGTAGGTACACGTCTACTATTACTGAAAATAATTTTATTTCAGTAATAAACTAAATGCTTACGCAAATAATTGCATTTTCATTTACCTATTTTGAATTTCGCTCGAAAACACCCGCAGGTGTCATGGCGCCTGAGTGACGTCACGTCTTTGAAAACGACAGTACACGTTGTATTGTTTCTGTCCCCAACGAAAAAAGGCAGAAAGTATTAAGTATTTCCTAAGGTTAAAAATTAATTTCAAATTTTAACAACATGCAGTACGATGCAAAATTAATTTTGAAACGCGTAAACACAACAACTGTTTAAGAGAGATGGTTATAAATAAAATGGCGTGACGTCATTCGCTCTAATTAGCGTTTCAAATAAAATGGCCGATTGCAGAATTTTATACTTTTATTTTATTAAAAATCATATTAATCTGTGTATATTAAAATGGGATCATTTTTTAGAATCCTTTTAAAGTAGATTCTTCTCTAAAATCATTTATTTTTTAATTCTTTAATACTGTCATCATGCCTATTGCCTGGCTTTAGGTTGTGAACACTGCCTTGGTCTATTAGTTTCTCTGTCTACGAGCGTAGCACAGAATACATAATTAATGAATTACTACGATACCGTAGATACAAAAACGTAGTGGTAGTAGTCTCTTTGCATTACACGTCATACCAATATTTCAGACAGATTAATTAAAAAAAAAAAAACTTTCAAATTTGAAGTTTCCTACATTTCATGGTATATATATTTTAAAACATATATTAACAAACAAGGTAATGACCTTAGAAGTTTTAAACTTTGTCTATTAATATAATTATAGAAAGTTAAAACCAAAGTTTTGTTCGTGTATTGTTGTTGAAGTGAAGTTATTTAATAAAAATGAATTACTTAGCTAAAGGAGGTTGTTTCATAAGCTCATGCCAAATTATGTTCAAAACAACTCCTACTGCAATTAATATCACTAGCGATCCAAAAATATATCCTACGCAACCACCGAATAATTTATATTACCAAAGCAAAACAAATGAGGGACTATATAGTAATCTGGCTACTGGGAATATTAAAATGGCGTGCGGTTATTCGAGTCCAATGAAAATAATAAATTCTTGCTTGTAAACCAAAATTGTGTAATTATTTAGTGTAAATCTATCTATTATGTGATTAAAATTCTTATCTAAAAGACAAATGTCATGAAATTTCTATTGTACCTGGTCAAGTTTTATACCTATTTTAGTATAATTAATTTAGTCCTAATCATCTAATGGCTAGCTTATAGTGCCACACATCCTGGGTTCAACCCCCCCTAGGGCCAGTAGAGAAAATCTCATTAACTGCTCCGGAGTCTGGTAATTGGCACTCCACTCTCGTGCTGCAGAATGAACGTGGAGCCGATAATGCTGGTCCTGCATCTGCACGTTTTCCGGTTTCGTTTCGGTGTCATATATAAGTATCTTTCTATAGCCTTTTTTTTTACGCTGGAAAAACGCCTTACGCCTTTCCCCCACGGGAACAGTGGGGGGGTATGTGGGGCTCGCCGGTGTCAAAGGCACCGAGTGCGCCCCGAACATCGGAATACCGAATAAAAAATCTGCGGTACCCTTTCCGTCTTAACGAGGAGCGCCACGGGATCACTTTCACATGCTACCGTGATGCTTTTTCTATAGGCTATTCCAACCACAAGAGGAGTAAACACAAAAAACCAACTTTGACATCGAATTGACACAATATCATTGGTCGACTATATATGTATCTTAAATAATCTATAGTTTTTCCAAGTTGTCGAAACTTTGAAAGTAAAATTAAAGTGGTTAAAAGTAGTTAAGTGGAATAGTATTGTATTATAAATAAAGATACATTAATCAACTATGTGTCGTGCCTAATATAACAGAGCTGTTGGCAAATCGCATAGTATATGTTAATCTAATGTTTGTTTATCTTTATTCCTTCTTTGATTGCAATAAGCATATTCCATAAAATTTAGTGTATCAGTTACTATTGGTAGGTATCTTAATGGTTTCCTATTAGATATGGTATAAGTAATACGTTTAAACGGCTAACAATGTTACTTGAAAATACATATGTCGGTATTTATTGATTTATTGATTTTGTGCGTGCGCACAAAAATATCCTCGACGTCTGTACAAATATGAAGCGAAAAAAGTGTAATTCCCTTATTTGGCGACATAATATGTTGTTAGGAATTCAGGGAAAATAAAGATAACTATTTTCACAAATCACTTTTATCACAGATTTAAAAATTATATTAAATCTATACACTGGTAATTATTTCTCAACACTTTTACACTCGAGTCGAGGGAGGTAACGAGGGTTGTGTATGAGAAAGTGTCCTCCGAAATGCGTAAATTGGGGTGGCGCTACATTAGTATCAGGGTAAATTTAAAGTTATTAGAGAAGGATACATAAATAAACAATAAACAAAGACTTCCGCTGCATTATGACGCACTTTTTAAAATAAGAATAAAATAAAAAACATTGATATATAATTAAGTTGGCGTATTTTATTTTTCAACACAGCAGTTACTTTAGGTTATGCTTGCAAATATATTTTGGACTACGTACGTAATTGAATTCTTGTACACTTTCTCACTCGCCACACTTCATTCCGTTTACAACGGCTACATTCACACTGTACCATAGACAGGAAAACTTATTTTCTCTGTCTACGTTCTACATAATGTACCCTGTATCGAGGCTAGCGCTATTCTGGGCGTATTTTGAACTGAAATATACTTCTTAAAGCTGGACACTTTTTCAATTTTTCCCCTATATAAGATAAGCCTTCTTACCTCTACCTTTCGTGGCATAGACGTGGCAATTCCTAATCTTTTTATTTGAATACTTGAACTTATTCGCCCTTTTTATTCCTATTCACCCCTCACAGTATATGAGACGATATTTAGTTAAAATTCGCGTTAAGCGTACAGTCACGTATTTACAAAATAACTAAAATTGCCAGGATATTTTTTTTTTGATAAAAAATAAAACTATAAATCAACCCATAACTAAACGTATATTTTAAAATATTGGTTACAAATTAATAATAATTAAAGAATCTCTAATTTATTTAATTGAAAAATATACGGCAGACATCCGAACGAATCGAGCGACATGAGTTTTTTTTTTCGAACTGACTTGTTACTGTTGGCCCAAATGGAAGACGTTAACATCCTGTTGCCATGTCTTTTATAGACTCGACGACGTCGATTGTGATTGTTCTGGTGGGGTAGTATGCGCTAACAATTCTTTATTATAACATTTCATAAAAAGTATTCATAAATAGGAGTTGTTAGTGTTGATAAGGGGTTGTTACAAAAAGTAGCCTATATCCTCGGGGTTCAAGCTTCACACTAAATTTAATACAAATAATATACTGGTGGTAGAGCTTTGTGCAAGCTCGTCTGGGTAGGTACCACCCACTCATCAGACATTCTGCCGCAAAACAGCAGTACTTGGTGTTGTTGTGTTCCGGTTTGAAGGGTGAGTGAGCCAGTGTAATTACAGGCACAAGGGACATAAGATCGTAGTTCCCAAGGTTGGTGGCGCATTGGCGATTTAAGCGATGGGCAACATTTCTTACAATGCCAATGTCTAAGGGCGTTGGTGTCCACTTACCATCAGGTGGCCCATATGGTCGTCCACCTTCATATTCTATAAAAAAAAAAAATCAAAATCGGTTCAGTGTTCTAACTGTGAAAGCGTATAAGACAGTTTCGCATTTGTATTAGTAGTACAGATATCGATGATTGTTATTTCGTATGTGGATTGTCATTTAGTAAATCGATTGAATAAAAAAATATATTAATATCTTGGTATTATGCACTTTATTTCATTATGTTACACATATTTGTTACACATTTAGCGAGAAGACAATTTTTAGTATTACATTATACCCTTTAGATAGGTGATATAGTATACTTTGGTGCAATAAGATTATGGAAAATTATCATTAATAGTATATTTAAAATAAATACTACATCAACAATTAAATATATCAAATTTAACGACATATATATATACTTATATATAAAAAATAATACTTTGCGACTATTTAATAGTACATTTGTAAAAAAATTAAGTATAAAATTATACATAATAGGAATTAACAATTTATAGTATTAAATACACAATTATCAAGAATAATAATGTTACGAAAAAATTTACCCGCCTCGTCGGATAATAGGACATATTCACATTAGCTTACAGATAAGTTATATTTTTAACAAATATATGATCACTAGTGTTCAAAATCCTCAGTGCTAATTTACCCTAAAGTTGATGAGAAGATATAAGGCGTTACAACCTCGAAAAACTATAATTTATGTGTGCATCGGAATGACTACAGTCACCATTAAAATACTACTAGGATTAATGACATATTAAGTACTAATTTAATACCTTTGGTTAAATATTTGGTAACTATGTTATTATTAAAGAAATTTAATTAAAAAATCAAGATGATCGGCCATTTCGATGAGCCGATTGGCGTGGTTGGTAGATTGCATTTCACGTCAAAGGTTGTGCCTTCGATTCCCACCCAGGACAGACATTTGTGTCCATGAACATGTCTGTTTGTCCTGAGTCTGGGTGTAATTATCTATACAAGTATGTATTTACAAAAGAAAAATAGTATATGTAGTATATCAGTTGTCTGGTTTTCATAGTACGAGCTCTGCTTAGTTTGGGATCAGATGGCCGTGTGTGAATAATGTTACAGGATATTATTATTTATGATTAGCACTTTGGACAAACATTAAGGACTTACTTACTAGATCCATGAGCCAAAAAACATAAAATAATAAAAAAATATATCAATAAAATCAGTCACGTCATTCCGATGCTTGGTAATATATTTATAATAAGTAGACAATCAGATAAATAGTCTTAACAACTAAGTACATATGAAAAAACTTTTTGGTTGATTTTCGTAAATGAATAATTTATATAAGTCGTAACATGATTACGGTTTTTTCTATTTTCATTCGACACGTTGAGTGCGTACGTCAAGTACGTGGACAGGGAACGTTATTTTAATATTTCCCTGACATTCACCATTCTTATTTAATCACTTATAAATGCCATCAATGTAAATTATATACATAAAGTATTTTCAATACAATTTAAGAAAAAAAATTATATAATTTGTAAAACACTGGAATGATCCTCAAATTACTTTAAGCGTTAAGTTAAATATTGCAATAACTCAAAATTATAATTATGTGATATCATGTAATTTTTCATGATTTTCTCGGATCATTAATATATTTTATAACATAAATTAATACAGTCGGCAAATATGACAGTTATGAGCACAAAGCGGGTTGCGCCCTGGGGGGTGGGAATTACCTGAAACAGATTTTTTTTAAATCAATTTAATAAATAAAATCATGTTAAAATATCACAAGTCAATTTATGTTCATAAAAAAATTATACCAATATTAAATTTATGAAAGTAATCTGGTACAAAACAAGCCCAATGGATTTCTTTATGTAAAACACTATTCAATAGTTGTAACCGACAAATAATATCTGATACTTGTACAAGATATAAATAAATATGAGATTATTATTTGTGGTTCATTTTTTCAAATGCTGTACTGTATCTGGTTTACAAATGTTCGTTGTTAGTATTCTATTATTGTTATTTTAAATAAAAAAATCATTGACCACCATAATATGCAGTTGGAACAAATAGCGGACCGAACGCCTGAGCATTCTCTGCCAGTTAACCTTTATACTAAAAATTCGTGAAGGCGGTTATTAATAAATTATATCATCAACAGTACACAAAAATACACATACATATACAGGATGACTGGTGAATTAGTATCAATACTTAAGGACGTGATATTTGACGACCATATATGACCAAAAAAAAAATACATATAACATAAATATTAATAAACTTCTAAGTAAAGTTAACCAAAAGTTATGTAATTAATTACGCGTCATGTGGACGCCCTAGCTGCGCTGACGACACAACACAGTTATGTACATTTAGTTATCGCGCGGTACTTTACCTACGTCCAAACGCCGCCGCGTGTTAACAGGGTAGCAGGCTACCTTTGATAAACAAGCATGATCCAATCCCCCTTCATACTTTAAACCTGGCTTAGAACAGGCAAAAATACCAAAATATTTCACTCGTTTAAGCAACAAATTTGTTGACTAGGTAAATGATATGAACTTGGGACAAAAATTAACTGTTTACCTATCTTGGTATTTCCGGCGTATTTAAAAATGGAATCATACTTATTTACAACGATTGTCAATCATTTAACTACCTATTTACCTACATAACTACACTAACCTTAACAAATGTTCAAAGTGAGCTCCTGCTCGTGTGATACACAGTTCGGCACGTTTACGCATATTGTCTTTCACACGCTTTAACACGAATGGGTCACTTTACTACTCACAGTACTCACATTATTCTGCATTTGTGTATTGATAAGCCATACCTAATTACTAATTACGGGTCACACTCACACACGAAACATTAGGTATACGCGTAAGATCGATCGATAGGGGCGCGCGCGCGGGAAGATGGACGAACCTTACGGCGGCGCTCGCCCGACTAACCTACTAACCTACTAATACTAATAAGCCGGCGGGGCAGGGGTTGCGGGGGGGCAAACACCACGCCGCACGCGCCGCGGAAATATGTCCACACTTTATTTATTTAAAGTAAAATTTTTGTAAATTTGGTCAAAAATTAAGTACCTATTTTTTTTACATAATTCGAATGAGAATCATGTACCGATTATGCTCCTAAAATATTGATCCTAATTCACCAGTCACCCTGTATATAAAATTATACATACATACCCATATAATAAGGTACAAAACATATAAAGGTCTTATATAATCTACTAGTTTTAGCCTGCGGCCCCCCGCATTAGGGGGGGGATAGGTGTTATATATGTAAAGTACCCTATGTCCTTCCTCGGGGTTGCTTCATAACAAATTTCATTAAAATCGGTTCAGTGTTTCAGCCAAGAAAGCGTAACAGACAGAGTTACTTTCGCATTCATAATACTATATTTTATTTTTTTTATATTTCCCGGAAAGGCAAATGACTCTACTTCACCTGATGGTAAGTGGTAGTACAGTCCAAACGCGAGGACGGCCAGTACAGTCGGGAAGAAGTTCTGAACTAGCCGCCCTCGCCTTGCCGGCCTGCAATATGCCTCTTCACGCCTCGTTTGAAGGAGTCCGGGTTGTAAGAGGAGGGGAACACATGAGCTGGTAAAGAATTCCATTTTTTTGGAGTGCGACAAAGAAAGGAGTTGCCAAATTTCTTTGTGCGCAATGGAATTGATGTCACAGTTAGGCGGTGACATCGAGAGCCAGCACGCGTAGACATATGAAGGAAGGGGGAAGCAGGAATTAGAGAGAATTCCTCAGAACACTCGCCGTGATACAGTCGATAGAAAGCGCTCAGCGCTGCTATCTCTGGACGCAATTGTAAAGGGTCGAGATAGTATAGTTATGATATAATATATAATTTTTCATACTTTATTTTAAACTAGTGTAGAACTTACCATTTATGGAAATCGGTTTATTGATGTTTATATTTGTGGTACACAACTTTTCTGAAAACATAAAAAAGGAATTATACTTAAGCAAAATAACAGAATTTTACATTATAATTAGTTTTTAAATATAAACAGTACTTAAAAATATTGTTTTAAGTAATAAATATATTTGTTTTTAATTTTATTTTTTTATAGAATAGGTAGGCGGACGAGCAAATGGCCCACCTGATTGAAAGAAATGTTAACCATCACTGGTGGTAGGGCTTTGTGCAAGCTCGTCTGGGTAGGTTTGAAGGGTGAGTGAGCCAGTGTAATTTCAGGCACAAGGGACATAACATCTTAGTTCCCAACGTTGGTGGCGCATTGGCGATGTGAGCGATGGTTAACATTTCTTAAAAGGCCAATGTCTATTGGCGTTTGTGACCATTTAAGTTGGCTCATCGGTAAGTCCACCAAACTGTATTATAGTAAAAAAGTAACTCACCCAATGCACTTGTCGTGATGGGGGCGTTAAAGGATCCAAACGTAGTCGTCTGCGTTGGGTTAATGCCAAATTTGAATGTATTCGAGCTCCCTGAAAATATAAGCACTTAATTAGTTCTTAGCTATATATAAATATACAAAATTATTATATGAATTTTTTTTTAATTTTTTTTTTGTTATGTCTGTCATGTTTACAGTAACAGCCTGAATGTCTCACTGCTGGGCTAAGGCCTCCTCTCCTTTTTGAGATGGTTTGAGCTTATTCCATCACGCTACTCCAATGCGGGTTGGTGGAATACACATCTGGCAGAATTTCAGTAAAATTAGACACAAGCAGTTTTCCTCACGATGTTTTCCTTTAGCGTCAAGCACGAGATGAATTATAAATACAATTTAATCAAATGAAAATTCAGTGGTGCTTGCCCGGGTTGAACCCACGATCATCGGTGAAGCGTTTACGCGTTCTAACCGCTCGGCCATCTCATTTTTATATAACTATACAAAATTATAAGATGAGACCTTTGTAATGTTGATGATTATGTTTTGTCTTTCTTTTTTTTTATTTGATTTCTTAAATTTTTAATAATATTCACTTGTGTTTTGCAACTTTTTTTTTTAAATATTTGTCTTTAATATAATATAAAAATGTATTATATAAATTTAAAATTGGAAACTATCGTGGGTAAGTTATATTAATATTCATTAATTTATTTAATGGAATTACACAATTTGTTTCAAAAATCAAACAAATAAATAAATTTAATGTAAGTGTGCATATACATATATACAACTACAAATAAAACTCACTTACCGGACAAATTTATTGGTTTTCTGACAGTGATGTTTGTAGTTGACAGCGAACCTGAGGATTTAAAGATATATGTTAAGATATACGACTGCTGCGGATCCCTTGGACAGCATTTCGGACTAACATCTCGATCCTGGAGGAGCTAAAAATCAAAAAAAGACTATCGTCGACTGTGCAAACACGAATTCTCAAATACTTCGGACACTTTGTTCGAAATGAACACTCCATGGAACGACTCGTTGTCCAAGGACAAGTGGAAGGCAAGCGGTCGCGCGGTCGAGTACCCAAGCGTTGGACAGACATTATAAAAGCTACAACACAGACCTCCATAGTCCAATGTTTTAGAGATGCTGAAGACCGCATCAAATGGAGACACATAGCGGGGGCTACATTAGCCAAAAACGATGCGTCATCGTCAACCACGACCACTCTGTCAAGAGCGAACGACTGATACGTTAAGGTATACAGATGTATCAAGCACTTCTTGTATCATTCGTCTTGTGACGTCATCATCTATACACCTTCATCCCTCCATTGGAGTTTTTGAAAATTCAACTTTAACGGTTTACCCTATAAGTTTGTATGAATTTTAAGTCGTAAGAAGGCAGGACGGACATCTTGTTATGTATATGTTACTGTGTAATTCAACTGTTTTGGGTTAACTGAACACATTACTGGCCAGTAAATTGTAATCACGAATTTAAGTATTATATATATTAAGTTAATTTTTATTAAGAAGTAGTCCGAGGCTTTAAGATAACTACAGATTTAACTTTATCATAACTACGTATATAATGTATTTATTTATTTAATTTTAAACACAAACATAAAAAAAACGAAAACTATTAATGTACAAGGGGGGTATCGCTAAAACATAATTTAAATTAATGGTGGTAGAGCTTTGTGCAAGCTCGTCTGGGTAGGTACCACCCACTCATCAGATATTCTGCCACAAAATAGAAGTACTTGATATTGTTGTGTTCCGGTTTGAAGGGTGAGTGAGCCAGTGTAATTACAGGCACAAGGGACATAACATTTAAGTTCCTATGTTGGTGGCGCATTGGCGATGCAAGGAATGCTTAACATTTCTTACAGTGCCAATGTCTAAGAGCGTTTGGTGACCACTTACCATCAGGTGGCCCATATGCTCGTCCGCCTTCCTATTCTATGAAGAAAAAAAAACAGCAATCTTCCAGACAACCTTTGGCTGAAGGACATGAAATAAATATAGCGGTAAGGAGGTATAGGATATATGTATATAATTGAAGCTTACCGTTAGATGATGTAGTAGTGACCGGTACGCCAAACACTGTCTGCGTCGGCTGGGGGTTCGATTGGACACCAAACGCGCTACCCCTTTGTTCTTTAAACACACGAAAACATACATACATTAAAAATCATATACACAGATATACATAGTAAAAGTTATAATTCATTCGCCTTTATTTATGATTAGTGGAATTTTTAAATTGAACGGAAATAATTATTTAAAAGAATATTTTGTCCCGGTAGTCGTTCTGTCTGTGTATATTATATATACATATATATTATATATACCATTGTTGAAAGTAAATATATGTATTTTTTCATATATTTCATTGTGTTTTTACGGGATCAGTGTATATTAATCTCAAACAGATATACCGTCATCATTTTTACATAGAAGACATATGAGAAGGGCAAGGAGTTAAACATTAGTTTTCTTGGCTTAGCAATTTGTAAAAACAGGAGATTGTTAAGAAAAAACTCAATTTGGTATTATTTTCCAGATTTAATTATCTCGGGACAGGATAGAATTATATCTATAATAAGTCCCGGGACCCGAATCCTAGCGCATATACACAGACAGGGGAGTCTAGCAAGTATAATTATATATTTATTTGTTTGTGTCGTATGCGTTCCTAAGCAATTCGTCCGATTGTGTTGAAACTTATTACAGTTTTTTGTGATGCGATCAAAGTCCAGTAACACGTTACACGCGTCAAATTTTATGGATCGATAAGGAACGCAGAAGATCCCTGCATAATGCATATTAATTAATATGAACTTACCGGTTATTGTGATGGGTTGGTGAACCGTTATATTCGTTGAACTTAGTTTTGCTGCAAGTAGATATTGAACGATTTAAATATATATATTTTGAAATAATGATATATTATTTCTAAAAGTCGTAATTTTAGTATCGTTATAACTTTCGACTTTTAAGCCTGTTGGAAAATGAATTGTCCTCAATATATACAATTCGATTTATATGATTTGTCTATGGAAATCAAAGACAACGTCGCATTACAAAGCAGACAAAACTACCGCTTGTCTATGTAAGTCAGAAATAGCCTGTGAATGTCCAACTGCTGGGCTAACGCCTCCTCTCCTTTTTTGAGGAGAAGGTTTGGAGCTTATTCCACCACGCTGCTCCAATTCGGGTTGGTGGAATATATATGTGACTAGACCAAAGAGGCAGTTATAATTAATCTTACAGTGTAGATAAAGGTAGCAAATTGATCAGTCTTAAGTAGGAAGACATGGAAATTACTATTAAATAAAAAATAAAAAAAACTTTAAACAATTTTATTAATGAAAAAACTTACCGAGACCATTGGGATTAGAGTTGAATGGATTATCGAACAATCCACGAGACAAACTCGGGTATAACAAGCTGCTACCTAGTCCGAGATTGTCATTGTATCCTATTAATAAAAAAAAAACAATTTAATGAAACTAATTAATCCATGCCCTAAAAGTACACATTCGATTATTTATTTATATCACATGCTTTACTAATAATAACTTAATACAATCAAATTAGACCTTAAATTTTTAATTTCAGGTAATTAGATGATTATCCTGATATTGATAAATATATTATAAAAAATTACTAAAATTATATATAAATGTGTAAAAATAAAGTCACTTCACACTCATCGCTCTTTCATATATATCACTGGCGACGATGGTTTTATATAAGTTTAATATTTGGGAGGTGTATAGTGAGATTGTATATATTTCTTGTATAGAGGTTGCCTGGAAGAGATCACTGTAAGTGATAAGGTCGCCTTGCATACTGTATGTACTACTTGTTCTTTATACTTTACTTCACTTTATACTTTATTGTACACCACAAAGATAAAAATACAAAACATGGATACAGCCTAAATAAAAATAGCATACAATTTTGGCGACCTTATCGCTACATAGCGATCTCTTCCAGGCAACCAACGGTATAAGTAATAACTGATACGATATGAGGCGGTACTCAAATAATAAATAGAACATTAATCTATAATTAAAACAAACTAATAAATAAATGTAAATATAAAATACACATATTATATATAAATAAATAAATAGTTAGTCGCTTATCCTGCGTTGCATAAAACCCCGCCCAAAGTCGGTAGTAACGAAAGGACCCTATATCTGCTATATACGTAGAGACCTTTTCAAACTTGCTCAGTTAAAAACAAACACACACACACATGTATATAAAGGCTTAATATAAAGTATTTATATGTACGCACCTGTAATCACGATCGGTTCATCAATGTTTATATTTGTAGTGCCCAGCTTGACTGCAAGCGAAAATGTTTTTTATTTCAATTCGAAATACTCATAAACATAATTATAACGATAGTAATAAATAGTATTAATTAAATGCAAAAAAAAATAATTTAAAAAGAAATTTTTATTTTTTTTTGAATCTAGAATAGAATACATAAGATTAAAAAAATAAATTAAAACATATGTAAAAGCGATGCAACTAAATTGGATGCTTTGAAACTATCTACGGAAAAATACAAGACGACATTACATCTTTTTTTACCTTGGTTGCCTTTCTGTGCCGTTGTTTCTTCTGGATAAAATAGGAAATGTATGTATTAATTATATTCATATATTATGATGCACGACGTATCCCATGGTAACAATAACGAGTCACACGAACTCCATGGCGTCTGCCATTGAGATTTTAGACTATACCTTACAGTGGCGATCCATAATGGACAGGGCTGGACCCTTCTTATGGTGAATAAATTATCAAGTCCGTTACAGAGTTTATTGATAACAAACAAACAAATATTTTTTGTTATTATATATACTTTACTTTTTATACTTTATACTTTATTGTACACTACTAAGAGAAAAAGAATACAAAACATGGATACAGCCTAAATAAAAGTAGCATACAATTTTGGCGACCTTATCGCTACATAGCGATCTCTTCCGGGCAACCAACATATATATTTAATCTTATTAATATAGATAGGTAGTTGACAAAAAATAAACGCTAACTTTTGTTTAATTTATTTGTCAGTATTTATACTTTTTGAAATTACAAATACACTTTGATTTAAATAAATGCCGAGATCGCCCAGTGGTAAGAACGCGTGAATCTTAACCAATTTGATCGTGGGTTCAAACCCGGGCATTGACTGAATGTTCATGTGCTTAATTTGTGATTATAATTCATCTCGTGCTTTACAGTGAAGGAAAACATCGTGAGGAAACCTGCATGCGTCTAATTTAACTGAAATTCTGCCACATGTGTATTCCATCAACCCGTATTGGAGCAGCGTGGTGGAATAAGCTCCAAACCTTCTCCTCAAAAGGGGAGAGGAGGCCTTTAGCCCAGCCGTAGGACATTCACAGGCTGTTACGGTTTCGGTACGGTAAATTACAAATTAATTTAACGCGTTTTCTGTAGATGAAGGTTCTCTCTTACATTTTTCGATTTGTAATTTTAGCTTGAGTTATATTACAAGGTATTTGAATTTAATTATAACAACGAATAATTTATATATTTAACTAGAAACCGACCGACGTACTCTCTTTATATCATTAATATTATCATTAGGATCGATTAAACGGTATAATAGTTAATTGCCTGCAGCGCCATCTATATAGATACTATAATACTGATATATCTATGATAGAAACTTTCGTTGAAAGGGGGCAACCCCGAGGCCCGTACCCGGACTGGCCTAGGCCAGTTAGGAGGAACCAGCTTTCTCTAAACTTTCGTCGCAAAATAATACATACATGTGACAAATTTCAAGGTCGAATATTGTCGAAGTCTATTAATCTCAAGTAGGGAATATCAGTATTATATGAAAATTTGTATATAATTAAACTTAATCAAATGTTGTTAAATAATATATTAGGATAATATTGTGGTATTATTGTATTCTTGTGATTCAAGGATTATTGAAATTTCACTTAATACTAGTTTCACCCCTGCCACGTGTAGAGGAGGAGGTAGGTATGTATGTCCTTGTCTGTACCCTAACAACATGTACATGTGTGAACGAGACGACAAACGTTTCGCGTTTTTATTAGTACTGAGTCTACACGGTGTTTCTATTTAGCAAAATATAATTTAACTCACCATCATTGTTCGCGTTATTTCCAAAATTATTTGGAGCGAAGGGCCTTTGAAAAGGCTGTGTGTTATTCATTCCGGATTGATTCCAATAATTTCTCGTCGTTGAGGAACCAAATTGTGCACCTGTAAAATGATTGATCGAATTGTAATTTTTTTTTTTCATTTTCAAAATAAACAACCATAGACACTAACCATAGACACATTCCTATCTGTAATCACTGATTTAACAATTGAAAGAAAGAGACAGCATTGTTTAAAAAACACCCAATAAGTATGCTGTTAAACTATTATAAATATGTAGTAAAATACAAATATCAAAAATATTTTTTTTGGAAAAAAAAGTGAATTAGATTAATCTTAAATTAAAAAAAAACAATAGTCAACTGCTTTAAAAATACTATATACGTCTCCTCTACATTTTTATATCGTTATTAAAAATAGAATATAGTATATATTATATTAAATTTCAATTGAAATTGTTAGAGCATGTATGGTGTCTACGTAATAAATACCTGCATTATTTGGCATGGCAGACGAAGCGCCCGCGAATGTTTGATTATTTCCTGTATTTGGTCCGAAACTTTGATTATTTTGTGCTCCAAATACTTGATTATAAGCCGCTTCATAAGCCTGAGCGTTTGCTGCACTTTGCGCAGCCATGGAACTAAATATTCCTAAAAACGAGGCTATTAAGAGTACGATCAAAGAGTTGTATTTTTATTATTTCATTAGCTGTGCCCGCGGTTTCACTTGTGTATAACTTAAAGAAATCACTAAGAACGGACTTATAATAACTCAGTATATACAACATTGTTAGTTTTATTGGTGGTAGGGCTTTGTGCAAGCTCGTCTGGGTAGGTACCACCCACCCATCAGATATTCTACCGCAAAACAGCAGTACTTGGTATTGTTGTTCCGGTTTGAAGGGTGAGTGAGCCAGTGTAATTACAGGCACAAGGGGCATAACATCTTAGTTCCCAAGGTTGGTGGCGCATTGGCGATGTAAGCGATGGTTAACATTTCTTACAGTACCAATGTCTAAGGGCGTTGGTGACCACTTACCATCAGGTGGCCCATATGCTCGTCCACCTTCCTATTCTATAAAAAAAAAGTTTTATTATCGTGGGACATAGTATTAATTGGTTTTTGCCGCACACGAATCACGGCGCATACAATTGGCCATGAGAAAAACAGCATTTCCTTTAATCTATTCCGACATACTTGAATGTCTTTTTATCGAATAAATATCCGACGTGATTCTTTAAATTGACATGATTATATATTAACATAAAACTTTATTATTTATGAACCGATTGAAATAAAACCAACACCAAATTTTATGTGCAGTCAGCCACAATATATTAGTTAGAACCGCATCCAAATACGTTAAGCCGTTTCTAAGATTGCGTGCACAAACAAACAGACACACAGATAAACAAACATAAATTCTAACAATCATTTTCTAACAATCTATTGCTTTGATAAAGACCCCCGATAATAGTTTCACTCAAATAGCTAATGTACAGACAGCGATCAGTTACATTTTAATTGTATGTATCGATTTCATATATAAAATTAAATTGAAGTTAGAGCACATTTGTATGCTACAACTAAGTTAAACATACCTGCGATACCTGCTGTTCCAGGAGCGAACCCAGATTGTTGAATATTTGTTGCATTCGGCGCAGACATGGAACCAAATCCACCTACAAAAACGCCTATTTAGAATACGACCACAACGTTATATTTATTGGTGTGTTTTCTACATCTATTTCATACATACCTGCGTTACCGGCTGTTCCGGCTGAAGCGGCACCTATTGGTTGAGTATTTGTCGCATTTGCGGACATCGCACGAAATGCAGCTCCAAAAGCATTATTGTCATTAGTTGCTCCGAAATTCTGATTATTTGCAACTCCAAAACTTTGATTCGTAGCCGTTCCAAACGTGCGAGTATTTGTTGTGTTCGAAGCTGTCATGGAAGCAAATCCACTTCCAGAAACGGTATTGTTATTAGTTGTTACGGAGTTCTGATCTTTTCCTGTCCCGACAGTTTGAGCGTTAGTTGTATCTTGTGCAGACGTGGTACCAGATGCACCTCTCACAGCGGCATTGGTATTATTTGCTCCGAAATTCTGACTCGTTAATCCTAAATGCCGATATGGTATTCCATAACTGTGACTTTGTATTCCATAAATCTGATTTGCTATTCCAAGAGAGTTTGCTGTATGTGGAACATAAATGTAACCAAATGTAGCTCCAAACGCAGGATTATTAGTTGCTCCGAACTTCTGATTATTGGTTGACACAAAAGTTTGAATATTATTAGCTGCTTGTAAGGTCTGATTATTAGCTGTTGCAGGAGCAATAGCTGCAGGAGTTGTCGTTATAATGCCAAAAACAGATGATGAAGTCACTGAAGTTTCTGGATAACCCATAAAAGATTACGAATAATTTATTAATAAAATCAAAAATATCTTATTGATAATAAATTTTAATAAATAGAAAAATCTCAAATTTGCATTATTTTGACCCATTAAAAATTTAATAGTAATGCTTCGTTTATTTTTCTCACCGCAAAATGTCTGATTTCGGTTATGTTACACCCCACCGGTGGGGACAAATAAACATATAAATGAATACACATATCGACCTAATTGTTGTTAGAGAAAAGCAAGAAGCGCCATGATATAGCAAAGTTCTAAGAATGTTTAACGGGAGTTGGATTTTACCAGATTATGTCTATGTGTGTGTTCGTATGTTAGGGCGTGTGTGTACTGTAGGAAATATTTCACGTGATTGACGTTTCAAAATTTTCCAAGTCAATTACACGAAGTATTTTCCTGAATGTTATTTTCCATCTGTTTCCTTTGATTATAAATGTAATCACTAAGATAATTATACAAACGTAATTCTTTAAAACAATTCAATTCTAATTCGAGGATTATAATGACAGTGCTTTTTATATTGCACTCAAGGACTTCGAAAATTTTTACGTAAACCATAAAAAAATATTTATAGTAGAATCCGTTTACAATGATATCGAAGGGAAGTGACAATGAAGAAGAAATTACATATAGAATGTATCTTTTCATAAAAAAAGCAATGATAATACTTGAACTGACACAAAACAAACAAATTAAAAACATAGATTTTAAAATTGTTATACGATAATTAAACATTAAATTTTTTTGTACATAAAAAAAAGCATCAAAAGTCATCACAGAAAATGGGGTGGGGAGGATCAGGAAAACAGGCAAAAATGTTCTTGTTGCTAACATTTCTTACAACTTACAACATTTCTTAATAATAAGTCACAATTAGCAACATGTCACTAAGCAAAGTCGTTACATACAATCTATGTTATTCGCATTTTTCGCTTTGCAATTTCAAGTAGTTCAGATTAAGTGGTTAGTCAATATAGGCGGAGTCATAATAAATGGATTGGACTTTATCTTATATTATTATTACTTTTAAATGGGTCAACTTAAATGCATATTTAGAATTTTGAAAGTAATGAAAAATAATTTGCACATAAGCACCTAATTTATTATAAAAATTCTAGGAATTTTTTTTTATGGGTTCATAGTTAAATACAAAATAAATTGACCGTTTCAAACTAAAATAATTTCTTGCAAAACAATATGAGCCAACCAAGTGGCAACATGCATTCATTTCATCAGTAAGATATTTAGAAGATAATTATTAACAAAGAAAAAATATTGAGGTGCAATAATTTTGCGCCTCATGTACCAATGTCACCTAGACTGCATATGCAATAATGGTTTAACAATGAAACTGTTATATATTATACAAAATACAAAAATCAGAAATTCAATTTAATTTAATAAAAAATAAAAGTTATTTGGAAAAAAATAGTTTGCTGGATCAATCTTGAACATATAAAATAATTTCTATAAAATAATATTTTACAACATTAAATAGAACTGCCATTGCAAACATTGCTAAATTCTTAGTTTTGATATTTAGAATTAAAGTTAACTTAATTACTTTATATGTTTTAATTATAACTGTATTGCATCATTTTAATTATAACTAATTTATTATAAATTTAGTAGTAGTTAGAGCAGGGATCTATTTGTAAGTCATGAATACCTGCGGTAGTTCCCGTTGTTGCAGCTGTTGTTTTTGCAGCTGTCTTGGACCATAATACGTTTCCACAAGTTTCATTATTATTAGCTTTCAAAGTATCATTATTATTAGCCGCTAAAGTTGTAGTGTTTGTTTCCGAGGTCTGATTATCTGTAGTTTCAGGAGACTGAGTCGTTTCAGTGGCAACAGGTGATGTCATTGATCTGTCAGGACCATTTGACAAGGGTTGTATTAAATTATTAATAGGTAAAACCGACCCTGAACTGAAATTTATCATAAAATTATACTACTTTGTTCAATATTAAAGGTTTTTTTTTAGTTAGTAGTAGTAGTAGTAGTAGTAGTACTTCTGTTATATTTTTATATATTTTTATGAAAATTATTTTATAATTGTAAATTTTTTGTATGTGTTCTGTTAACTTACTTCTGATTATCGAAAGCTACTCCGGAGTCGTCGGATGTCTCCGAAGCATTGGGTTGATCTGGCTTGATCCCAAAAGACATCTTCAAAACTACTTGGTGTTTTATACACTTGACACTGATATTACAATTATTGCTATTTTTTTTTTTTATTTAAAGCAATAAAATTTTTTTGATGACTTAATATGAGCTGCTTGATAGTCAGTGAGCACTGAGTATATCCGTGAAAGCATAAATTTATATTAATAAATTTAATGCTAAGTTGATAAATAAAGATTACTAAATAATAAAAGATAAAAGGTGATCAATATATAGTACTGTTAAGAATAATTGGGCGGCGCAAATTTTATTTTGGAACTTCTGTAGTTTTACTATTTTACTTTAAATTAACACAATATCCGATATATTATTTTTTAGAAATCGCTTTTATATATATTACGCTAAGCGTTTAAGTATATCAATTAATTCTTGTTAAATAAACGAAGTATCACCTATCAATAATAAGTGGAGACTCGATTATCGAGCGAATGATCAAACAGCCGGCAACCACTTTTAAGCATGCGCAGATAATATTAATGCGGAGAGTATGCGCAGAGTATAACCGCCTACGGAAGAAGAGACTTATCGTTAGTGATAAGCTATATGTACAAACATAACAATAGTGGGATTCAAAATCGATTCCACAATTATTTTGACATTGCAATGACGTACTTCAAAATATACTAGAGATGGTCACAGACTATAAAGTGCAGAGGTAAAAAGACATTTGTATATAAAAACACTAAGAAATACTAACCATCCCTTTCTACCTCGATAACTATTTAAGATGTTATGTCCCTTAAGCCTGTATTAAACTGGCTCGTTTAATATTCAAACCGGAGAACTACTATTGATAAACTGTACCTAATATTACTGTTTAGCAGCAGAATATGCGATATGTGGGTAATACCTACACAGGCTTAAACAAGGTGCTTACACCAAGTATAAAGTTTTGATGGCGTGGTGGAATTAGAGGGTTAAATTTGTAGGCGCGTTCCTAATACTAGTTGGAGTAAAAAGGAATTAGAGAGAGAATGTTACACTTCCATATTAAAAAGAGCTTTTTTAAATTATTTTGTTCATAAATATTTCAGATAATTCTACCTATATAATACTTTCAGATATTATAGTAGCGCATTCTGTCAATTTTTGGAACCCTTATTTCAAAGATTTAATATTTTAATATTTTTTTCGGTGAAGACCCAAATAAGATACCTACTTCTTACTTCTACACTTTATAATAAAGACTAAGCAATAAAATATATTTTGGTTTTTCTTTTGAATTAAACGATAAAATATGGAACGATGTTTCTATCCTCTTAATAATTTAATTCTAAAATCCATCTAGCGGTACATTTGTAAAGCATTTTCAAATGAAGGAAAACCTTCGAAGTTCAGGTCGCTATTTTGAATTATAGTCATAATAACAGTTCATAGATGGTGCTGTTTGACAACTTGAATCAAGGGATTTGATTTTGGTATATTACGATATCTACGTTTATGTTATTTTATTCGAACAGGGCCCTACGATGTACACTTTAAAATTGTCATGTTACAGGATTCAATTGAATGTAAAGCAACAACAGATTCGAAATGTAGACAGAGTTTGAGAACTGACAGGAACCGGCAAGAAACTACGTAATTCACACTCAAATGAAATAACTACTAAGTAAATTTTGCGGAAATTTATTATAAAAATACCTTTCCTCGGTAAGGATGTTCTAGTACTTTACGGAGTCTGCACTTGACAGCATATCTTGCATTTCCATTATAATATCTGTGTTTGTAATATATATATAATAATAATATCCTTTATCGAATTATAAAATATCATAATATGCTTAAATTCTGAAAAAACAAACAAAACTCGACCCCTTTATATTAATAGTACGATTAAAGCTAAGAAACAATTATCCATTGCCACGGCGTAATTTCTCGTCTCAAGATTCTCAATCAGACTTTGATATTCTATGATCCATTACTTCAATACAAGCAAGCATAGCCGTAGGGCCGCTCAACTTTAATTGACTTCCAAGATTTTTAATTAGAAACTTAAAAGATACACTCAAGGCACAGAAGAAGGAGCTTTCGAATAATATTACATTTCTAAAGTTTACCGTTACAAGACACGACAGACTCTACGATGAATCATTTGAAAAAAAAATACTTAAAAGTACTACCGAAGATAACGCCATATTGCTTAATTTACAACAACGAAATACTAAATATGTTAACAAAATACTAATATAGATTTTATTCATTAATACATGCTTATCTGTTACATAATAGGTAAATTATACTTGTCTTAATTTCTCTATAAATCTTAATTACTAGTCTTGATTATGCTTAACCAATATGGTAACAAGATCCATTCTGGCAATTTTTTTAAGGATATTTCTACACTTCATAGATAAGAATTAAAAATGCTCGCCATGGAATTGCTTCCCATATAAACTTATTATTAAGCTAAGCCGGGATTCGAATTCACGACATCGGGATCTGCAGCACTATAAACGAGCTATTGGACCAATGCAGCCGTTTATAACTTATATACATATAGAATATTATCGTACGACAAATCGTGACGGCTCCACAAAAGAGAATTGGTATTTTACCGCGACGCGACCAGTTTTAACCGAGTTTTCTTCGTTTGTCTTCCGTCTGTCTGTTCAATTTCTTAAGCTCGATATTGATTTTACTTAACATAACTGATTCTGTTTGTTTTAAACAATTATAATAATAATAACTTGTATTATTATTATACATTGTGTAAGGTTTTACTAATTTTTAGTAATTATTTTGAGAATTTTAGAAGATTATGGTAATATTTTTAATTAAATTAATACTAGTTGGAAATTATGGAACAAAAAAAAAACTACGCGATATAGAAAAATTAAAAATTGACTTGTTGGTTGGTAGTCATGGAGATGAGAGGATGGTTTGCAAAAATAATGTAAAACAATTGAAAAATTACAATTAGTATTATATTGTAATGCAAGTTCGTATAAAAGAAAATAAAGTATTCAAGGCAAACGAGACGAAAAGTTTTACTAAGCCATTCTTACAATTGTTACTATTAATTATTTTTCGCATCTATAACTTTGTCTATATAGTTAAGTATATTAGTTAACAGCAAATAAACGTGTCCTCTTAAGGAGCAGATATCTAAGACTATTTCACAACGTTGCTCCAGAACAAGTTACTTATCCGACGCATAAATATTTGCTTTGATCGTGAGCACGAGCGTGACCTTCCGTTAATATTGAAATATAAAATCTATAGACGTATATATATATATCTATAATATATTCTAATGCCAGGGAGAGTAAAGATAAACAAACCTTAGATTTATATACTCCATGTGATTTTCTAATAGCTTTTTTTTAATAGAATGATTAATATATCATTATTTATTATACAACATTCTTCCACTAAATCCATTATACGTCCACTTCGAATTTTAGTTCCAAAGTTTATAACTTCTCGGAAAAAAATCATCTTCATTAAAAACTTTTTACATAAACACATAATAAATACCATAGATTATTTTACTCCTGTCATCCAGTAGCTATAGAAGTGAATAAGTTTTGTTAAAACTTTAAAATGATTTGTGTTGTCTACTATAAACAAAAGGAAGATAGCAAATAAAACGTAATCGACAACAGCAGCTTTATTGCTAACTGTCTGATGCAGCGACTTCGTCCGAAAGTCGGTTTTATAATAAACGAAAGAAATACATTTTCCTATTCTGTTACTCTTTTTTATCGCCTACACTAGTTTTTTGATTCAACGTACATGGTTTCTTCTGTTTTAATATATGTAAAGATTAAAATTCATTTTAGTTAATTCATCAATGAGTTTGCTTGTCACACTTTTACGTCTTAACTATGTAGTTAAGTAAGTAAGACGTGAAACGAAACATCAGAAAATTTTGCATACAAGTTGCCAGAAGATTTGTTCAGAAAAAAACACATAGGGTAGGTACCTAAGATACAAGGCAATGTGCTTACTGCTCACTGACTCATTAGCTACCTATCAAAGCACAGATTAAACAAGACAGAATAATATTGACGTTTCGTTTTTATAACGTAAGAGTATTTTTAGTAAGTATAAGTTTTTCGACATCAAATCAATCCTTCAAAGAGTTTTTTTACTTTTTGTTTGCATTAGAAAAATGCGTTATCACACGAATGTGTTTTTTAATTTTCTGCAGGAAATGCTATGCTATGAATATTCATGTAATGTTTATTCATTAAAGAAAAAAGTAGCTTCATTAATTTAGTATTCAGTTATTTCCAACTATGTATTAATAATTTATCACAATTTATATACATAATAGAATCTAGAATATTCTATACAGCCAGCATCCCTACCGTGAAATCTGTAAACGCAATTAAATCTAACCTTCGTTTAACACATCGCTTCCTGGACAGAACATTTTCCTATTTACAACCGAATCATACCTTATGTCCGTGTGGGAGCGCTTGAATTTCCTTGTTTTTATGGTACAAGGGGTTTGTATGACCACCCTTTGTTGTCTAGCGACGAGACTACGGGGCGCATTTTGTTTTATTTGCCGGCTGCGTCTGTACCGATCGATGCGTGCACTTATGAATTCGTTGGTTTAGATTAGTTCGTTTGGATTTACTTTTTGTTCGTTAGATAGAGGAAACTTTGAAAATAATTTGATGTTAGAAATTAAACGGCTAAATTATTTCTATTTCGCTGTTATACAGATACTGTATAATTTATGTTTAAATTATAATAATTAAAGAACATCGAATAATGTTAATACGTTTTTGTAATTATAAATTGATATTTATTACTTTATATACAATCAATCAATCAATATATTGATTTTAAGCAAAGCTGTGTAACAATAAAAGTTTATCGAAATATTATTTTAACATGTTTTTTTGTTTATTTCTGTTTGTCTTTAAACGTGACAAATACATTGCTTTTATACTTTTTAACAAGTGGAGTAGTATATGAAATTGTGCTTCGAATATTTTTTCTTCATAAAAAAATGTATGCTATTTTTTTTATTCTGTTTTTTTTTTATTTGTTGTAACTGAAGGTTATTTTGTCACATTTTGTACGTAGTATAGAGATATATGAGAGTGTAAAATCGTATTAAATAATTTTTAGTATTTGCTTAAAATGTTTATATCGTAAATGTAAATACGGAAAGGTTCCGTACGAGACGGCGACGCGGGTCGTTGAGCTGTATGCTCATGTCTAGAGCTTCGTCCGCAAGTTTCAGAGCACAGTATAATTGGCAAATCATCTTGAATGCTATATGGTAAGTTTAGTGCAACAGGGTAATAAAACGTCCAATGTAATACGCGAGTAAATAAGTACTATTAACAAATGAAAACGGTCTTTAAACTTTTGAAATATTTGAACATGAATTACCGGAGGAAATTATTGTAAATTAACGGTACCTAATTTTACTGTAAAATATATATAATGTTTAAAGACGTGCGTGGTTTTCATAATCTCTTTTAAGAATTCACTTAATTACTCACCCGTGAAATGTAGACAAGATACTTTTGGTGTTATACTATTTTGATGCGTGTATTCTTGAAAATTTATGATTATAATGGTCAATGTCGCATATCATTGTCTGTCAATGTAACATTTCACGACCGATTTCGTATTGCAGAATAGCTCTACTGCTATGATCAGTATTAGTTATAAGTTGTTTCATAACAAATGCTATAATAAATAAAAATACGACTATACCAAATGAACTGACACGAGCCGATAAGCCCCAGTGGTTAGGACATATGAATCTTAAACAATAACTATGGGTCCAAGCCCAGGCAAGCATCGCTGAATTTTCATCTACTTAATTTGTGTTAAAAGTAAATCTGTCACATTGTAGCAGCATGATGAAATAAGGTGCAAACCGATTCCTCAAATGGTGAGAAGGCCTTGGGCCAGTGGTGGGGCAAATATAGGCAGATACTTTTTTATGACATAAAATACTTCCATTTTAAATTACACGAGTATCCAACGCATCGCTTGGGATTAAGGTATAAAGTTAAATTTTTATTGAAAATCTGAGGAGAACACGTTGAATTTCGTTGAACTGAATCGAATATAACACGATTTTATTCACGAGTGAATTTATATTGTACGTCGTTACTTCAAAGGTTATGCTCAAACACGACACTTAAAAAATGTATTCGAATGTTTTAAAAAGAGTTTTCGAACGAACACGACGATTTAACGTAATTTTTTTAAATATATTATTTACAACATTATTAACAAAGCAATTGTACAATTTATAACTAGTAATATTTGATTTTATTTTTCAAATATAGAAGCCTTAGCGAAATAGAAAGCAGTGAGCTATCCTGTAATTTATAAGGCTCATTTCTCACGTGTTGCAAAGGTTGCAAGTGTAGTGTCGCAATGTCGCGACGCATCGATCCACACCTGTGGCCTTTGTGCTGCCAGCACTTCACTTTAGGGTTGTTAGGAATTCGAGATTAGAGATCTAGATACGGGTAGGGATGTCCATATACGTTTACGTTTATCGATACATAAGTCAAACTCGAAATTGAAATACATCAAACGTATGGAAAACCGATGACAAATACTAAACGGGGTAATTGTTATTTTTAGATTCATTCGCTTTAGGTGTAGTTCATTCTGTATTTAATTAGAATAAATATAAGCTAATAGATAAAAAAAATTAACTAATAAAATAAAAAATACATAAATAATGGTGGGTTTTATGGACACAAATAATGATATGGTTGAAAAGCGGGCGGGGCGGGACGTCAACGTGACGTGAGCAAGTAATACTCACATATGTAGAAGACGTCACACAACGCTGTTTTGCTTGGCATGCCACGACCCGCTCTGAGTGGCTTATACGAATGTTCTTAGAACACAACGCGCTGCCGTCACGCCAACGTCGCGTCGCCGTCCCGCTCCGTCCGCAGCGTCGATGTCATTTACAGGATAAAGTTCATGACTTTATGTGTTCAATGTTTTACGTGATCAGTATTGATTATACTAATATTATAAACGCATAGTAACTCTGTGTGTCTCTCTTTTACGCTTTCACGGCAAAACCTCTGTAACAATTTAAAGTAAATATGCTACTTTTTTGTACCTAAAAATGGATTTAAAAAAATAATGGAATTATTTGGAAACATTGATTTCTAATATATCATCGATTATTTATTTCTAGAACATCGAGTGACATAACATCCCTACATTATATATAGTGTGGTTGTGTAGGCGCTAAGTAATACTAATCGTGTACTGTCAAGACGACTGAAGCATATGATCGTGTGGCATCGGATTGCGTTTTAGTAACCTCTAGAACTGTATCGAGGGTATAAACACACACACAATTTTTAATTTTTAATATATAAAAACTTTCTAGACCTTGTGGCTCATAGTGACTTCATCTTTGCCTTTTCAAATTTCGATTTAAAAGTTTTAGTAATGCGTTTTGTTGTTAAAGTGTAACAATTTGTATTTTTATAATAACTTGAGATATAAATATTATTGTTTTTTAAAAGTGTGTTTGATTTATGTGTGGATACTTTTATGCCTTAGTAATTAATATTAAAGAAAAAGTAATAGCGTTGAAGCGTCAATCGCTCAAGGGCTAATGGGCCGCCTAGAAATGTAAATGTCGCAGGTTCGATCCTGACCTTTTGGGCTATTGTCGTCCTATATATATAAGGTCTCCTTCTTGTGAGGAACTTCCACCAAGCTGCATTAATACTGGTAACTCGTATTTGATGGTGGTAGAAATACAGTAAAATTGGACGTAACATGAAAGTTTTCTTAACCACTGTGATAAATTATGACTAAAAATTAAACATACGAAAATCACTGGTGCTTGCCCGAGTTTGAACGCACCCACTTCGGTTAAGTGAAATTAGCTGTCATTTTTTTTAAATATTTTATTTATTTGAGAATCACCAACATAACAGCGAGTAAAACAAAATAATATTAATTGTAAAGAACAAGTCTAACAGTAATATTTACAAGTAACATGCAATGTCAATGCCATGTAATATGCATGCATTATTTAGAAAATTAAATTTATTCACATAATATGTTATGTACTACCTGAAATATGTTTTTGGCGTATTTTGAGGCGTCTTGAGACGAAGCTTTATTTGTTCTGGCAACACATTCAAAAGGTTTTCACTAAAGCTGAAAATATTTAAAAGTTTTTCGTTGCATTACGTTTCACCTTTTTATTTTAATGAAAGCAGGTTAAACCTTTTTCTATTTTCTTCCACTATCCAACAATTACGAATCCGTAAAATCGCTCCAATTTTTTGCACTTTATTGAAAATCTTATAATAGTAATAACTCTTTTTATAAATACCAAAAATGCATTAATTTAAATAGTAAAATTACTAAAAAATAATAGAAGACGTCAATTAATTAATTAATCTGATCTCTGATTGATCCAAACTAATATTATAAATGGGAAAGTGCGTTTGTTTGTTAGAAAGTGCCCCAAGTATTTAAAAAAACCAAGTACTAAATATAGACAATTATTAATATATATTTAATATTAATTCATATGCCTTGTAATGATGGCTATTAAAAAATAAATAAAGATAATATACAACAAAGGTACGGACATTACATACGCGGAGATATAAATACTATAATTACAGAATTTAAAAACATCAACCTATAGCGTTATTATCATCAAAATGGTGGGCAGGTTAATTTCTATATGCACTTCCTACACGCACAGACAGGTGAGCGATGGAGCTCAGCGTCGAGACGCATCGATCCATACCTGTAGAGCTATTCTGTAACAAACTCGCAACTCACTACAGAACTCGATCGTGAAACGTCAACTATATGCGACATTGACTTGAAATCGAAACGATACGTATCAAAATACCGTATCAACGTAATTTCAACATTTCAAGAGTGGGATACGGAGTGAGTTCTTACAGAATAGCACTGATGTTCCGACAACATAAATTCATTATGATAACTCAAAATGTTGAGCCTTTTAATCACATTTTAAAAAGTGTTATTAATAAATATATACATACATGTCCTGCCGCTGGTCTGACCTGGGCTGCGCTGGTTAAGGTTCACGCGTTCTAACCACTGGGATATCTCGGCATATTATTAAATAGGTTTTCATTATTATTACTAATTACTATTGTTATCTTTTTTATTCTTTATCCTACACGACATTCGCGGAATAGTCAGTTCCGCGTTCACAAGAACGAACCTGAAACTCATCGCAGAAAACGGTCATGAAATGTCAGAAAGTGTTTTTTTATTTTTATGGTATAGGCCAACCTATACTATAAAAATAAAAACAACGATGACTGACGAGCATATGAGCCACTAGATGGTAAGTGGTCACCAACGCCCATAGACATTGGCATTGTAAGAAATGTTAACCATATTGTACATCGCCAATTCGCCACCAACCTTGGGAACTAAGATGGTGGGTCCCTTGTGCCTGTAATTACACTGACTCACTCACCCTTCAAACCGGAACACAACAATTACAAGTACTGCTGTTTTGCGGTTGAATATCTGATGAGTGGGTGGTACCTACCCAGACGGACTTGCACACCAGTACATACATACAGTGATATGCGACACTGACCTTAATAATCATAACATTTTAAAAATACACACATCAAAATAGTATATCACCATAAGTTGGTTGTCAACATTTTACGAATGAGTAATGAAGTCAGTTATTAAAGAATCGTAGCCTGAGCCAAAGTTCTATGCCTGCTATAAAATATCGTAAATATTTTAAATTTATCGTTCCAAATATATAAGGTATATATAAAACACAAAATTAATTTAATAAATCTGTTAAAACAACTTTCATACAAAAACACATTATTATAACTTTGACCTGCTCGCAGAATATTTCATTGAACGCTTTCCATCAATATAAATACGTATTAAAATGTGTTCATAGGAGTCTACGATGATTGTATTATTTTTTAAATATAAATTACGAGAATTAATTAAACATATTTATATATAAAGTAATACATAAAGCTAAAGAGTTATATAGTTGTTTTTCTACTTTGTAAAATTTAGTCGAAAATTTAATTAAATACTAACAAATGTATAAAGTTGCCGATGTACATGAGGACGATATAATAGTTATTAAGTTTGTGTTATTTTAAAATCGGGGCAAACATTTTAAACGGGTTTAGAAAACATATATAACCCACGGGACTATATCTGTGGATACATTTTTTTTTAATAAAAAATGTAGTTTGTTTGAAAGTAGAAATAACAGGACAGAATCACAGAATGGTAACATTCCGATTTGAAAAAAAATATTGCGCGTTAAATTGCTTTTATTAAGAAAGGTTATAAGTAGACGGACAGGCAAATGGATGACCTGATTTTGATTTTACGTGATACCACCACCGCCCATTGATATTGGCGATGGAAGAAATATTAACTATTTCCAACATCGCCAATTGCGCCTGTAGTTACACTGGCTCACTCACACTTCAGACCGGAACGCAACAATATCAAGTATTGCTATTTAGAGGTAGAACCTAGAAACTGGGCAACAAAGCCCTACCACCTAGAAACTACAACTAGAACTACCGCCTTGGAGCTTTACGTCGCGTAAACCAATATAATTGTAAGTAATTTATGTACTTTCCAAATAAAATATGTATCTAATTGAAGTGTTGAGTATTCATTTTTTGAATATACTTGAAATTCAGGTTTAGTTGATTTCGGTACTTAGCTTATGTATATTGATGTATAATTACACCATCACTCCGATTAAATAGTCAATCAAGTGTTAATATCACGGGATGTTAGCTAACGATTCTTATAGCTTATCCATTGTGATCAAAGAAATACCTTGTAATATCGGCATTCCTAACCTGAATTACGAGTAACAAACTAAATCTTGTGTCTAAAAGGTTATTAGTGTAACTTAAGATAATTTTAAGTATTGATAAAATATGTTAAAGCATGTGAACTATGATTTAAGATAGTGGGTTCAAACCCGAACATGCACCATTGAATTTTCGTTTGCTTAATTTGTTAAATGAAATTTTGTATAATACATATCGTGTTTGACAATGAAAACAGCGTGAGGAAACCCATTTATTATTATAGTATAGTTAGGCGGACGAGCATATGGTCCACCTGATGGTAAGTTGTCACTAACGTCCATAGACATTGGCATTGTAAGAAATTTTAACCATTGATTACGTCGCCAATGCGCCACCAACCTTGGGACCTAAGATGTTGTGTCCCTTGTACCTGTAATTAAACTGAAGTGGCTCACTCACCCTTCAAACCGGAACATAACAATACCCAGTACTACTGTTTTGCGGTAGAATATCTAATGAGTGGGTGGTATCTACCCAGACGAGCTTGCACAAAGCTCTACCACCAGTAAACCTGGTACCAGTTTACCTATATACCGTATGTAAATCAGCGACAAGTGAAACTACCAATCCGCATTGGCTCAGTACCTTCTCTTGAAGAGAAGAGGACGCTTTTGCCCAGCACTGTATTTACTATTTCATACACATAAATATTTAAGTTCATCAGTGTAATTTATGGAAATATCTCATCTTGTGGCGTCGTAAACGCCAAATAACCGTTTTACAAGAACCTCAACCTAGCATCTCAACCATGCATAGTGGCGAAAAAATATTATAGCCGAATTAAAAAAAAAACATTAACAGTATTATTTTAAAATAAAAATAACAAATATTATACATAAGATAATTATTTATCTCTATACTAAACTAAGTGATTTTGAAGTCCTATTTCACTTTTGGCCACTTTTTTATAGATAGCAAAAAACTTATAATTACAATTTTTGCGGTAAATTATATATTTACAAGTACAATATTGCAAAAACAGTTTAAGTATTTAAATAGGAGTAGAATAGGTTGTTGCAGATTTTCATGACTTCGTATCCTATAGGGCGGCGCTTAAGCCTTTTCGAAAGGCAACCCTCTCTTTGTTCTTAATAAGCGCGCGTTCTAACTAAAGCGAGGCGATGTTTTTTTTTTGTTGTATGAGGTTATCAGATGGCTCTAAATTGTTCAATCGTAAGTTTGTCTAATTGTAAAATGACACGGATTAAAATGCTTGTAGAAATTTACTTGAATTTAGTATTTCCGTTTCCGTGACCGAAGTATTGTTATGAAAAGTGTTTATAATTTGTATGTCTCATATAAGGACGTGAATTGGTTAAAGTTCAGACGTGAGCCGAGATGGCCCAGTGGTAAGAACGCGTGAATCTTAACCGATGATCGCGGGTTCAGACCCGGGCAAGCACCACTGAATTTTCATGTGCTAAATAGTGATTATAATTCATCTCAAGCTTGACGGTGAAGGAAAACATCGTGAGGAAACCTGTATGTGTCTAATTTCATTGAAATTGTGCCAGATGTGTATTCTACCAACCCGTGTTTGATCAACGTGGTGGAATAAGCTCCAAACCTTCTCCTCAAAAGGGAGAGGAGGCCTTAGCGCAGCAGTGGGTCATTAACAGGCTGTTACTGGACTGTTACTGTATATAAGGACTTACATAGGTTTAATTATATATTTTCCTTGTGGTTTATGTGGTCTTGTATTTCCTTCGTTCGTTTTGTTTCTTTTTGATAAATATAATCTTTAATGCAAGGATTTTACTATTAACATCGTTATAGGTCGAAGACACATTATTATTTTTCAAACTTCCCGTATATTATACATATCTATATAGATCGAAGTTACAAAAAATAACTGAGTAGAATTATTCCTAGAGGAATAAAAATATAAATTATATTATTAAGACGATAGCGCGATTTAAAATGCTACTAACGATATCTTTTAAGGAAGTATATGAAACATACATGAATATATTCAAGAATAAATAAATTAATAAATATCCAACAGAAAAAAAATCATTAACAATATATATTAGTATTTAAAATTTAATGTATTCGTTAAAATATTTCGTTACTTATTATTTATTAATTTTCTTAATGATATGTAACGAGCAATGCTATTAGGCATATTTCACTTTTCGGCTTTTTGATGAAATATACATTACCTAGAATATGTCTACGATTAGGAGCAACTTTATAGATTTATTATAGATAACCGTAACGCCTCTACACTCCAGGGGGACCGGTCTGCATTTTATTGCATTACAGATACTTCGAACCGAACGTTTTCCTCGGAAATTTCTCAGACACATAAATTACGAGGACTTAAGCGTTTTCTGAATAATAAATGTAGTTTCGAAGCTAATTAGTTTTAAAACATTAGTTTAACATTCAGCGAGTTATCTTTCGAATTTTAGTAATTATTTACTGAGTAAATGTTAGAACGTGGCTGTTTATTATTGAAGCCTTTTAAATAGCTTTTATT
The DNA here is from genome assembly GCA_905147175.2 of Nymphalis urticae. Classification (NCBI taxonomy): domain Eukaryota; kingdom Metazoa; phylum Arthropoda; class Insecta; order Lepidoptera; family Nymphalidae; genus Nymphalis; species Nymphalis urticae. The sequence continues at coordinate 8,185,422 of LR990004.1, read as the reverse complement.
TCAAATAATACATTTCATATAAAATTGAATAACGGTGAAAACTACCAAGAAGATTCTGCCTTACATTGGCGATCCATAATAGACATGATTGCTCATGACTTGCTGGCCCAAATATGATAAAACTGAGTTCACTATGTAGTATGACTTTGTGCAAGCCCGTCTAGGTACTTGACCTAACTACCCATCAAATTATCTACTACCAACTAGAAATACTTAGTATTATTGTGTTCCGATTTGAAAGGTCACTGTAACTATATGCACAAGGGATTTAACATCTTAGTTCTCTTTGGTTACTCTTTAACGCTGTCCTATTATTACCTATTATCTATTAAATAAATAAAAAATGTTTATTTCAAATTCTATTGTTTATAGCACTACTTAGTTTCGAATGAAACCTCTCCACAAAATTGAGCCTCTACAATACGTTGATTACTATCTCGAGTGGAATGAGTTATATGAAATTTTTATTCCATAATCTCGGTGGAAAACTACGGTGATGTGAGGTTTCAGGATCACAAATGAATAGAATACATACATACGTTACCTGAGAGAGAGAACTCCCAAGCCCCCTTTATTTTCTACTCCACAGTTATAATAGAAGCTGTCTAAGATGATAATAATAAGATGAAGCTGAAATCAGTGCAAACATCAACAAATAAAAATTCAAATCTCACTTTTAATTTGTGTGCTGCACACACGATTTAACGAAACGAATCTTGTTTAAATTCCCACACGGAATCGCGACGCGATCCAATTTCTTTAAGTACATCGAGTAATTTGTTACAATTTGTCTCCATTATTTATTTATTGGTTGCTTGGTTATATTGGAACTAATATGACTGAGTAAAAGAATCAACTTCTTTACTTCCGGACACCATTGAGAATGTCTAGGCTAAAAGACTTAATTTTTGTTTTATATTCGACCAACGGGGTCTTTCGGACCAACTTTTTCGCGGGTTAAAATCGGTCAGGGCAATAAAAGCCATTACGTTTTGCTTTCAAGCAATTCTCAGTATTAGTCCAGTTTACAATATTATGTTCGGATTATACTCCTGTGCTTCGGACACTGCGTGAGGCTGCGGAATGCCTAATCAAAAATACGCGATGACACACAGATTACGAGGTTGAACAACGGGATAATTAATATATGTATACACTAAAACATCCTTTCTATAAATATTTTGGCTCGGAATTCAATTTGTGGGATTGTTGTTTGCAAGTATGCTAAGGAGTTTTTTTTTAAATAAAAACATAGAAAGGTTAGGTTCTTAAGGTACTTACACCACTAAGTCAAGCTTCACATAAGTCTATTGTACTCAAGGGATCGAACATTACGCTTACACAAACATCAACCCAGGGAGAACATTGTCCATAGACTAAATATTTGATCGCTCTATATCTAGTAATTCGTATATGAGAACTAGCCAAGTCCGACCTTAGGCTTCAATATATTATCCTAAGTTATAAGAAGAAATTATATTTTAAGTTGTTTCAGGACTGACTATTGAACTTGGCACCCATTTAGATCTCACTTCTTTTGTCGTTGACGTCAACAACCAAAGCATATATCATAATTTGACGAGCCGGTTGGCGTGGTTGGTAGATACTTGCCTTTCACGCCGAAGGTTGTGGGTTCGATTCCCACCCAGGACAGACATTTGTGTGCATGAACATGTCTGTTTGTTCTGAGTCTGGGTGTAATTATCTATATAAGTATGTATTTACAAAAAGAAAAGTAGTATATGTAGTATATCAGTTGTCTGGTTTCCATAGCACAAGCTTTGTTCAAGCTTAATTTGGGATCAGATGGCCGTGTGTGAAAAATGTCCCAGGATATATTATTATATTATATTATATAATATCAAACTTGGCTCTCATTTCACATTTATGTTTTTGATGGGATGGAATAATATCTCTCACTGTTTTAAAAGCAAAACAGTCAAACACGTCATGTTAAAATACACCTTTGTAACCTTTAATAAAAAAGTACAAAGGTCAATATTCCTAAACACAATAAAGAGGATAACGATATAGCAACGTCAATATAATTATGTTGGCATTTTTTATATAGCGTCATCTGAGGCGCCGGGAGATATATTGCCTGAGACGGCTAAGTTTTACCTAAGTACAGGTGTGAAATGGAATGGGCTTCAACGCTCGTAGAATCGTCTTAGTTTCATATCAATAAAGGTAAAACTATAATATCTATATATATATATATATATATATATGACTGCCTTGTTGGTCTAGTGGCTTGATGTAAGGCCCTGGAGGTCGTGGGTTCAATTCCCAGGTCGGGCCAATAAAAAGTTATTGGGTTTCTCTGTCAGAAAATTCTCAGTAACATCCCGGACTCTGGAAGTTGGAAGTGTATACACTCCCGTGCCTCGGAAAGCACGAAAAATCGTTGGTCCTGCGCCTGAACTCTTCCCGGTCGTGTTGGATTGCCGTCCCATCGGATTATGAGAGTTAGGGAATAGAGAGTGCACCTGTGTTTGCGCACACACCTGTGCACTATAATATCTCCTGCGTAGTTGGTTAATCTCTCTTAAGATTGGCCGCCGTGGCCGAAATCGGTCTGGAGGACATTATTATTAACTATAATATATAGTACTTAAATTGTAACCGCAATCATATTTCTGAATAATTCTGCTAAGTTGAACTTCGTTTGTCAGGAAGTTTAAAATTTTAAACGTATGGTAGAGTTTCCGTAATCGCATTTATGTCTTCCTTCTGCGATTGTGACATTTATGAAGATAAAGGACCTAATGCTTTTAGCATAAAGAATTTAAAAGTCGACTGTGGGTTCGTCGTTTTAAGATCCGATCGATGCCATTTCTGCTATATTTGTATTCGATTAATTTTACTGTCGATAAAAGTAAAACTGCTTGTGATTTGTACATATTGTGAGTGCTTTATTATATGAAAAATATTGTTGTATAAATAATATATTACGCTTCTCAATTTACTATAAAATATTTTGTTTGCCAGCTTATACTGCTGAAGGTAATTCTGTAGTGTTATGTTTGTCTAATAAAAGGTCACCTTCACTTTCAAACTCTGGTCTCGTTTGTAGTTCATTATTCGCGAAACTGGTAAAATAACTAGCATGACGAAAAGAGTGATGTATATTTAATTGCTGTCACTTTTTCCCGGGCTTTGGATAGAATATAAATTACTATATGCAGCATATTAATAGATTTTTTTATTTAAAATTTAAAAATTTAGGCTGGTAGGGCTTTGTGCAAGCTCGCCTGGGTAGGTACCACCCACTCATCAGATATTCTACCGCAAAACAGCAGTACTCGATATTGTTGTGTTCCAGCTCGAAGGGTGAGTGAGCCAGTGTAATTACAGGCACAAGGGTCATAAAATCTTAGTTCCCAAGGTTGGTAGCGTATTGGCTATATAAGCGATGGTTGACATTTCAAGGGCGTTGGTGACCGCTTACCATCAAGTATCCCATATGCTCGTCCCCCTTCCTATTCTATAAAAAAAAATATATGTTTATAATGTATATTTATCTATACATATAAAAAGTAAAGTACAGCCGAAAGCACGTCAATTAAAAAACAAAAATAATAATATAGAAATATATATTGTCCACATAAATCATACACGTATTAATAACAGCTTATATGATGTTTAAGCGAGCACCCCCGACAGCTATAAGAATTCTAGTAATCTTTTGCGACTTAAATACAAAACTTACCGTGTAAAGTTTCTTTAGAACATAATGTTTGAGAAAACAAATTGCTATTTAATAATGACAGTCAGATTATTTTATCTATATATATCTTGTTTTGTTGTTGTTTTTGTCATATTAAAACTGTAGAGAATGTTGCTACTGTTAATATTTCAGTATTTTACTTAATAAAAAAGGTTGACATCTATCTCTTTTATTATCGATAAAGACTCTAGTTATAATGTGTTTTCGAAGGTCAAAAGTAAATCTGATTTATTAACAATGGCAACATATCATTTGCGTCATTTCAATTAATCGCGACACAGCTTATAACATAATTTATTATATTAGGGGTAAACATTAGAAAGGTTACAAAGCTAATATACCAGTAATATACCCGCGCACAGATGCAAAGTACGTGTTGCCAGTTTAAAATATGTCGTAAATACGTCCAAATTTCACCCTTGGCAACACCGTGGAACGTTAAGCGTAGCATTATTTATGTCTGAACTACGAACTGCGAGTGGAGTCAAACCGGGTGAAATATATTGTTTGTTCTAGCCTCTGCTTATGTACCGGGATAACGGGCTTAGGTTGGCAACACGTTTTACTTGTCGTTAAAAATAAATGCTAAGAGTAAAGTTTATGTTCTCTAAAATCTAATTACATTTCTGCTTAAATTAATCTATTTATTCGCAATTGAAATAAAATATGTAATGATCGAAATAAAAAGAAGTGTTATTTTTTTTATTATAAGTAAGAAATTTGATAAAAAATAGTCCACTTTCTTTTTTAAAATTTAACAATGCATAACCACAAGGTGTGGTGACACCTTTAAGCTATCGAAATAACGAGCTCGTGTAGAGAGATCTCTTGTAAGAATAGCCGTTGCAGAATCCACGCCGTAAAACTTAATATAAACAAGTAAGACCTATTTATTGAGACATTTATCTACTTTATGTAATAACTAGAGGCTTTTTATAAAGCTTTATCGTCAAATATTTTAAAAAGTTATTAAGAAATGAAGATAATTAAATTTACATAGCTAATAGCTTAGACAGATTTATATATGTTTTAAAATAATATTATTAAAAGATGATTTATAACTTATTTCTGTAGCAGAATACATAAATAATCTACGTTAATTACAAAAAAGTTAATATAACTAAATTGAATCAAGATATTCCATAGAGTAGAGGTCTAGATCGAGCTAAATGGGTCTAGAAACAAAGACACTCAAATCAAATTAAAATATTTACATTCAAAAAGACTTTCTTGTAGTAACAGTACAGTACAATGACAGCCTGTGAATGTTCCATTACTGGGCTAAGGACTCCTCCTTTTTAAGTTATTACGAATCGTCAAGCGCTACCACTAGTTTGGAATGTGGAATCTGTGGCTGGTTTCCCTTTAGAAGGGGCCGCCGTTGACGAAATCGGTCAGGAGAACGTCATCACACTTATAACATGATAATTTTTTTTTTAATGGAATTTAAAAAATATAGTTCAATTATATTAATAAAATATTATTATTATACAGTAAATATGATGAGTCTATATTGTTTGATACTATTATCATTGAATTAATTAATCGATGATATATTTTATTTGATAACGGTGTCGACCTGGCTAAATATGGCATTGGCGGTTTTTTTCAAAAGTGATTGCCGATTGCGTAGGAGATATGGCGTGTGCGCAGATAAGAATATTTAATTGATTCAATGTACTCACTTTCTTTTTATTTACTCATGAATTTCATGGGACGTTAATTACACACGATCGGAAAAAGATCTTTGTTGATAGAAAAATATTTTCATCGCGGCCTAACTCGCGGCTCTAACCAGACTTAAAGATCATGCAAGCATACAAGCTAGCCTTTAGACCAGTGATTCCCAACCACAATGCCGCGGCACTTTTGTGTGCAGTGAAATTCTAAGTGTACCGCCAAATTTCATATATATAATTATGTTGATATTATTAAATAATATGATTAAAAAAAAATCTTCTAAAAGTAAGTAAATAATTTATTTTTAAACATATATTTTTCTTTGTGTGCCGCTAAATTTTGAATTCGTTGAAACTCTTACCTTACTTTCTCCACTGAGGATTGGATAGAAGAATTTATAGTGCTGAAGTGTGTCAGCATCTTGAGGAACGGCTGCATTATATATTATATTATTGCAGTATTCCTTCACATAACCAATAGGACAGCAATCCAACAAAATTGGAGGGAAAACGAGTACCATTACCATACCATTGGCTTTATAAGCTTTCGGAGGCATTTGCCAGCTAAGCCGGAGCTGCTACAAAAATATTATGACAATAAAACTCCATTACTTTCGATGGACCTGAATCCAACACAAGCATATTTACGTGCTTTCCGAGGCACGGAAATGTTAACACTGACAATTATCAAACTGCGAAAATAACGTTTGACTGGCCTGAGTTTGAACATGATCTCGAGATCGGCACCTTTAGGAGCTTTACTACTAGCCAGTAGAAAATATATAAAAAATATTATCAAAATGTGAATTAAATTTTAATAATGGATACGTACTTCGTTTGTTGCACGTCAGACATATCCCGAGTGATGTACCGCCGCGTTTGTGAAGCGAATAATACTCTATTTCTGAGTGTATTTGTCTTACTATGCTATGTAAAGGTAAAATAATTCCCTGTTTAAATAAATGATCGCCTTCTGAATGAAATATATGTTCCGCTCTTGAATATACCCGGCAGCCAATAGAACAGAAGATTATATAGTCAACAAGGGCGAGCATTAACACAGTTAAACTCTTACCGATGAGAAGATTCGATTAACGAGAGATATGAATCAGGACCAATAGTTTTACGTGCTTTCCGGGGCGAGAGCGTGTAACACTGGAAACTTAGGAGGAGGACTTGAACCCAATACTGTGGAATAGGAAACCTAGTAAACTAGCCAATAGAACAGCAATGCAATGCTAGAGCTATTCTGGAAGAACAAACTTGAAACTAACCTTGGACACTACCGCACAAATTTAAAAAGATACACACACCAAACTGCTGTATTGAATATAAGTTTTCACACTGAGGCCTCGCCATACATATATGTATATATATCCATATACATGGAGGCATATGTCAATTGTCAATCGATATCGCATGCAGGCGTATGAATAATTGAAACTAATTCTTTTACAAACAATACAAGAATATTAGTACTAAATACCAAATAAACAACGATCAAAGTGAATTATTTCTATTGATTTAGTGAGCGTTAGTAAAATGGTAGATACTGCATTTTAAAAGACCTTTTCATTTTGTTAAAAGCCTTCTATATTAAAATGACTGCTGTTCTTTTTAAATGCATTTGAATTTAATTAAATTACTTTGAAGGAAGGGTTATTTCACTGATCAGTTCTGGAAGGTTCAATTATGGATTTTGTTGTTTTAGAGTTTAAGAAAGTGATTAAAAGTGACCTAAAATTCAGTTCCGGGAAAAAAGAAGGCAGTTATAGGAGTATATCTGTTTCCCAGTACCTCCCGGAAAACTTATCATATACATATTATGTTATATTGAGAAATGAAGTGTCGTTTATTTCGTGATGTTATATTAAATCCAATAAAGCCGACATAAGTTATATAGTACGCAAAGATATCACTTGTAGGTATAGTCCGAAATAGCTGGACTATTAGGACTGGCTGGACTGGTTAGGAGACATCAATCTTAAATGATTATAGGTTCAAGCCTGTGCAAGTACCTCTGGCATTCGTATACATAATTACTCTCATATTCAGCTGTGAAGAAAAACATGTGTTGTATAAAAATCTGCCTCAATTTGTAACCACCAATCCGCATTGGAGCAGCATGGTGTAATAAGCTTCTAACCTGTCAGCCATTTATAGGCTATATATACCATAACACCAAGTGACAAATACACAAAAACTTTACAAATGTAAATTGGAATCAATAACGGAATTTCGAAATATTTCACATATTCCGAAAACAAGTAATTTAATTGATATAAAAAATGTTTTTTTTTTTCGTTCAGAAATGTTTAAGACTTAATAAATTTAATTATAAATTAAATCGTTCTCAACGTTTGAATAATTATTGCCGAGTTATCCCAGAACATACCGCTGGCTGCAATATAAATCTTTTGCACGCAAATTCCAACATTTATAGGTGCTTAATTTTGTTAGAGAGATTTATTGGTCGCTCATCAAAATTCGTCAGACCAGTCTAGTACAGCCAATGAGCTTTAATCTGTGGTTAACCTATAGTGATATAGCGTAGAATAATAGTCTTTTTTGGTATTTGCGTTAAAATAATACAGTATATGTCCCACAGCTGCGCTAAGGTTTCCTCTTCGTTTGAGGATTTTACGCTTATCCAAATCGAGTTGGTCAGCGAGAGCTCGTGTGTCATTTTCAGTAGATTTTCCCATGGTCGCCGAGCATAAGATGAATTATAAACATAAATTAAGCACACGACAATTTGGTGATGCATGATCGAGTTTGACCCACTAGAGTTAGTTCATCTAACCATTGGGCCGTGTAGACTCATTTCCTGTAAGCCACAATGAATGCCATAGTTTTATTCTGTTGTTTTATCAACGAATACGTATTCATAGTACAGCTAACTTGATGTGTTACGAAAGATGTGTATATAAATAAAAAAATAATCTGAAGCGCCGTTTACATTGAAATAGAAATGTAACTATTTTGGAGAAAGCAAATAAATAAAATTTTGATGCGAGTTTGAATCAAGTGCCAAAAGATAAGGTTTAAATAGCTTGTGATATATATAATGCTTATTAAGGTTCCTGTATCAGTTTTTTGGAATGCAATCCAGCACTTTAAAATATATATAAATATATATTTATCACTATTTTACTGGTGCTAGGGCTTTGTGCAAGCTCGTCCGGGTACCGACCCCTCATCAGATATTCTACCCCAAAACAGCAGTACTTGGTATTGTTGTGTTCCGGTTTGAAGGGTGAGTGAGTGTAGTTACAGGCACAAAGGAAATAATATCTTAGTCAAGGTTGGTGGCACAATGGCGATGTAAGCGATGGCTTACATTTCTTACAATGCCAATGTCTATGGGTGTTGGTGGCCAATTACCATCAGGTGGTCCATATGCTCGTCCTAAACTATAAAATATAAAACCTGTTCTATAAATAAAAACAACTTAGTCTATTTGTTTTTGATATCAGTCCAATTCACTTATACAATAAGCTAGTTTTTTAGTCACAGTATAAAGATATATATCACAATAAAGATACTTAACTAACGCAAAAATATTTTCTCAAATCGAATCTGTAGGTTCTTTTATTAGTGCGTTTAAATAAACTCTACGCCGTGATATAATAGCACAGATTAAAAAATACCCTCACGAATAAATAATAAATTCGAAAAAAGCGGGATAAATTGTATTGCAAACTGTTGTCAACTGTGCCATTAACGAAAGCCGATAATGTACGACTTATTTACTACATATTGAATTTGATGGGGTGCATATTCTAGACGTGTTCTCCTTTTAGCTTTTAAATATTATCGCATACGTGTTTTAATAATATGTGAGTGATTTTTCACATACGTACTGAATCTTTACACATTAATACAATACTTTGGGTATCATATCAAGACTGGATATATTATTACAACCTTATAACCAAGTACGAGTACCAATCGACACTGGAACGCGTGATAAAGTTACCACGTACCATCAGGTATATATTGTAAGCTATGTAGTTTTAAGAAAGGTATGATTTACATAAATATGGTTTTGATTTGACTATTTTTATTAAAATGTAAGAAAATCAACAAGACGGGTAGTCAAATAAATTATAATTTAAAGTAGGGTCAAGTGTTTTAAAAGGGCTGTGTAAATTGACCTGCTCTCAGTTCGTTTGGTGCATTGGTAGCAAAATCAACTACAGGTGAGATTGTTGTACTATCTTTATATTACTATCTTTATATCTTCTGTATTAATGAATAATGTTATAATGTGGTTTGCAAAAATGAATATACTTAGTGATGTCTTGTTTTATTTAAAAAAAAGGATAATAGAATTTAACAATATTAAAAATAAAAAAACCCGCTGAGTTTCTTTCGCCGGTTCTTCTCAGGTCTGAGGTGTTTATTTCCGAACCGGTGGTAGATTTATGACAATCAATAATTAAGTGTAACGCTTCTATATTGAATAAAGATTTTTGACTTTTGACTTTGAGCCTATTTGGACGTCCGCCTTCTTATATTATAAAAAAGTTTTCAAGCGAAGATGCATGCAGGTTGCATGTGTCAGATATATTTCTGCCACATGTGACAGCCTTTTCCCAAGCGTTGCGATCAGCAATATCGTTAAACTTTGCATATCACTTGTATTATTACATAATGCCTTAAGACTAACCGGAGCCTAAATACTTTCTAAATGTTAGTCTGATATATTATAAGTACATAAAACGAAATATAGCGATGACTTACGTAATAACCGTCCGATTTCAATGAAAATCGTTCGCCACTTCAACATGATCCACTAATTTGCACTCAACGCGATTGCCTGTCGCGGCGAATTAAAAGTTGTGCCGATGTTGAGAACTACTGATATGTATGTATGATATGATTTATTAACGAACATCCGTGTAACCAAACAAAATAATTAACTTAAGCAGTAGGTTAATACAAATGAGTTATGTAAAAATTTAGATTTTCTTTTTTTTTATTGAAGTAAATTTAATTTTTTGGCCAGTCTCAATTTTTTTTTAAATTTAATCCTTGGCTTGCGTTTATTTTGTTTAAAGTTCAATGTCAATAATTTGAAGGACCCTTGGTCTAGTGTCGTCGCCACTCCTAACTTAACACTTAACTGGAGGGGTAAATATGAATATTAGTGCCTCACAATGGGCATTGGTATTAATCTTTAAAATGACAATATGTGACAGTCTAAATTTTGTTAAGATTTAGGAAAAAGAAATAAGATTGAAGACCAGTACACTTAAACATTATATAATGTATCTGTGTGTGTAAATCTAATAGTGTAGGTGAAGTTTGAAGGTATATAAAATGTATGTATGTATCAAAATCAAAATATTATTTATTCAATTAGACTTTTACAAATACTTATGAATCGTCAAGCCGAGAAAAAACCGCCAAGAAATTTGTTGTTACTCTTTTTTTTATTCAAATTGTTAAAATGTATTTTTTTTATTTTTAACCAAATAGTAATAATAATAAAATACATAAACTGTTTATATCGTGATATTATATAAGGCTTGGTTTACGTGGAGAACGCCAGTAAAGTTCGCGGTCGGCATTATTTTTCCGCCATCTTCAAAAATCTTCGTCATATTTCCGTCAATTGCCACAATACCATAATTAATTAACACTTAAATATTCTTCATGAATCACTCCGTTCTTTGGTGAAAACCGTATGAATATCCGTTCGGTAGTTTTCGAGTTAATCGCGTTCAGACGGGCAGACAGACAAACGCGATGAGGCACTTTGTTTTTATAATATGTGTGATAGGTGATACTTAAAGAGCCTGGAGTGTGTTTTGTTATTAATAAATTTAAATAACGCTTGCAACAACCCATAATACATTAATTGCCACTTAAAGTTATTGACTCGCTGTAAAAGGTATACAAAAAGCCTCGCTTACCGTCTGGGCTAAGTACATGAATAATGTACAAATACATATACATACATATATACCTAGTTCATCTCATAGGCTCTCGATGTCGCACACGAAGAAATTTGGCAATTCTTTTCTTTGTCGCATTAATAAAAAATGGAATACCTTACGAGCTCACGTATTCCTCTTACAACCCGGGTTTCTTCAAACGAGGCGTGAAGAGGCATCCTGCGGGCCGGCAAGGCGGGGGCGGCTAGTGCAGAACATTCTTCGCGACTGTACTGGCCGTCGTCGCGTTTAGACTCCACTACCACTTACCATCAGGTGGAGTGGAGTCATTTTCCCGGCAATTATAAAAAAAATAGTCTTTTCCAAGTACTTATGAATAGTCAAGGACTACCACGCACGGAATGTTGATTCTATCGAGAAGAACCGCCAAGAAACTGAAAAACTGAAAGAGTAATAACTTACTCTTTTTTTTTACAAAAATGCAATTTGTATCAATTACATACACTTAGTTCCTGCACGAGATCCAGCAATCGTTCAATCCACGCATTTTAGTCAGACATATATTCAGTAACAGAGTAATTAATTATATAAATTACTAATAAAATTATTTTGTATAACTAATTGAAGCCTGCTTTGTGGCAATTCAAGTAGACTGCGGATTTTTATTAATAATGCGTATACCTAGCCCTAAAAAACGATCGATTAACATTATTACGACGGAAGCTTGGAATGATTATTTTATTTTTATTACTGGTATTAAATTGATGTATGTCACTTTTCTTTGTCTAATGGTTAATATTGTTACATATATATAAAATGTTTGCATACCGATATTCCTAAACACACCCTGAGGGAAGCTCTAGCTCCTAAATTATAAATAGTAGTATCAATACATATATATCATCTTTATATTTACATATATTAAAATGAATGTTGGCATATCTGTTTTAAATTAAGACTTCGACGCCGTTTAACAGACTACCATGAAAGTTGGCGCTGTATGTATTTTTTTACGAAGAAAGTCCATCCATCCACGTTGTTGTAACTCGCCACTAGATGGCGTTGTAGCAACTTATACACACAACAGGACAACGTCTATCGTGTTTTACTAGGAATTTACTCGTGTATACTATATATATATATATATATATATATATATATATATATATATATATATATATATATATATATATATATATATATATATATATTATAAAACGTAAAAGTAAAACACGTATAAGCCATAAAATATGACTATTTCTCACAAGTAATTAGGAATGTAGCAAAATGCAAAATAAATCAAACAAGACTTATTACCTATTATATGTCTATGGAAAAAGACACTTTTTCGCCTATAATATTCAAAAAAAAAGGAAAAGAAAGGACAAAAGGTCAGTGTAAGGTTACCTAAGAAAAAACTAAAGCTTTGACTTGTTGTCAAATAAATGAAAAAAAAATATTGATATAGTTTATTATTTATATTCATTTAATAAATGCCGTCAATTGAATAAAAATTGCATATGTAACGAAGAAATTTAAACACGTCAATTAGTTATTACATATAGTTTTTTTTTAATTCTGAATAAACTTAAGGTAATACAACTTATTACAAGTTTATTACTGATTTAAATTACTGTTGTTTCACTGAATCGTATAGTCGTTTCATTTCTGTTTTAAACGAATTGAATTGATATGGACATACCTTTTCCTATATGCTTGCACTGCCATTCAAATGCAGATATTTTGACGGGATGCAGGAGGGATTTCGGGCCCTCCCAGACAGACGTATTGATTTTTGTTTCACCCTCAGTTGGGGTTGTTATTATTAAATATAAATGGCGACGAAATGTCGCTATCGTAAATGTTTTTGAGGTGAAAACAAGTGCTGTTTTATCTTGAGTGAGAACGCCGCCATTTTTTCTTTTGTAAGAATCGTTTTGGCGCCAAGTTCTTTGAACTTTTTTATAGCGTGATATGTCTAAAGCTCAAGGATAAACATTTTCAAAAAAAAAAAACAAAAGCATGTTTATATTAAATTAAATATATATTGTTGGGATATTTTTTTAATATTAATTAAACTTATACTAAAACATATATCAGTAATTATACAAGCCTTAGCTAAATTAAAAATGTGCAGTTCAAACATGTGTACTTTTGATTCGAACATTGAATTAAAGGAAAAATGCAATATTAGCCTGGTAGAAATAACGAAGCGAATAAACTTCGTACAATATGCAAATTTCCAAAGGGAGGAATAGTAAAATACCTACTTCTGTTGAGAGAAACAAATACAGCGAAATATATGAGAAAGTTTAGTAAAACTATTTTTTATTTAATTTTTGTTACTGGTATATATTTTTTTATTAAAACTTGAATTAATTGATTTTTATTATTTTTTTTTTCAACATTGCATTTTAGTGTGGTTTTTTATTTTTTTATTTTGCTTATTTTATATGTTTTGTGTTTTTATGTTTATTGTGTCATTGCCGACAGTTACAAAGTTAATGCAGCGGTTTTAATGAAGCCATTTTTTGTTGTATTTTTGATGTTCAGGTCATTTTAAGTTTATTTTTGTTAAGTTTTCTCCGAACGAAATGCGTAAAAATCAAGCGGGTATACAATTATAATCTTTGTAAATCCGCTTAGTAGATGCAGTAGGACCTAATACGAGTTAAAATAAATCTGTGCTTATTATATTTTCTTTGTCTTTGAAATTCAAAGATTTATCCGGATAAAAACGGCTTTGAAAGCAGTGACTATTCTTTATTTAAATAATATATCGAACCGAAAAACGAGATAGCTCAGTGACAACGCCGATATATTAACCAATGATGCGAGTTCAAATCCGCGCTAGTTTTCATATATTTTATGTGCTTATAATTAGCTACTGATCTCGTGTCTTGAAGGGAAACCTGTGTGATGTGATATTCTGACACATGTGTTTTTATCAACCCGCCGACGCTTTTTAAACTGTGATTATTTAGATTAAGTTTTGGTTAATAAGCTTAAGTTAAGAAATTATATTACTTTATATTTACTGGTGGTAGAGCTTTGTGTAAGCTCGTCTGGGTAGGTACCACCCACTCATCAGATATTCTACCGCAAAATAGCAGTACTTGATATTGTTGTGTTCCGATTTGAAGAGTGAGAGAGTGTAATTACAGGCACAAGGGACATAACAACTTAGTTCCCAAGGTTGGTGGCGCATTGGCGATGTAAGCGATGGGTAACATTTCTTGCAGAGCCAATGTCTAAGAGCGTTTGGTGACCACTTACCTTCAGGTGGCCCGTATGCTCGTCCGCCTTCCGGATCTATAAAAAAAAAATATTAGTTACATTATATAATCTAAATTGACAAATTAAAATAAAAAAAAAAACAAATCATCGATATTAGTTCGATAATTTTACGAAAACGATGTTTATATATGTAATATAAAAATATCGGTGTCATAATAAATATCAATCGCATCTCTATCGAATATTAATGAAATACGTAACCAGGCGGAGCCGCGGGCTACTCGACGTAGGTACATGTTTTTATCCTACAAAATTGTTTTATAATCGATTTTGCATTCACGATCGGTTGAATATTCATCCACTCCATGCTGTAATTGGATTGAAGAGTGGACTCCGGTAATGCTATTCCACGCATAATGCATAGTAAATGCAATATTATTAATTACCGACGATAAAATATCCATTAATATCTCAAAGCCTACGAATTAAGGATTATAATTGTTTAAAAATATATGTATATTCAGATTATCTGCTATTCGACTTATGCATCTGTGAAGGTCTTAACACAAGAATGTTTTAAGCTGCACGAGAAAGGGATACTGTTTCTTATTAGTAGGTATTTAAGACGATTTTTGTTTAAACATCAGAGTGGAGTTACGACCTTACGAACTCGTAACTAACTAGTTGTATATTCAATTAATGTTAAGATAACGATGTTTAATTATGTTATTAATACATTATAATGTAATAATGACTAAAGGGCGAAAATTGATAATATTGCTTTAGGATTAATATTTTTTTAATAATTACAGACCATGTACAATATTTGTGTTTAAGTCTAGAGATTATTATTGAGGTATTAGTTAAAAATAATATGATTTGAGAATATTTACATGTGCGGAGAATTTAGGATTGTAGGTTTTGAGGATGAAGACTTCAGTAGACCCTCAGTCCAAATAACAAACGTATAATCTGTTTTTAAAGATATTCGATGGTATGGTGGTTATTATAAGTTATTTAAAAATTGTATATCTGATAGATACAAAATATGTTATAGCTCGAACGCGTTTAATTACTATTCTTTTCCTAGTTGGAAAATGTTTTCATGTTGCATGCCATTTTTTTTAATGATCAGTTGAGACGTGACAGATTAAAAAACAAAAAACTCACTTACGGACTTATGACATATATTCCGATAACAATTTGAAAAATATTATTATCAATTTTTAATAAGTACTAAGTAAGGTCCCCTTCACCTTTTACGAAGATTGCTTGGAGCTTCCTGTGTGGGTCGGTGGATACAATTTAATCCAACACGCATTTAAGTCCTGTGACGTTTTCCCTCACCGCAGAGTATGAAATGAATAATAAAAACAATTAAGTATTGTTATTATGATGCTTCCTCAAATTGATCTCACAATCACACTTCCGTGTTAAATTTAGTAGAATTATACTTCTGATGTGGATGTGTAGAGGCAACAAAATGTTACCAGAGTAATAAATCAACGCACTTTCCTCTTTTTAAGCATTTTGTTATATGGCAACCATTAAAAGTCTTTACCTCGATTTCACTTCATATAAAATTTTGATTGTTTGGTCTGGTCCCACATGGACAATAATTCCATTATTAAAAAAAAACACGTGATTATTTGTTCCACTTATTACACACACACAAATTAAATGAAAACACAAATTAAAATGAAAGTATATCCATAATGAAAACAAAAGAATGCAGATTGTAACAAATAATTGTATGTTAAGTTTGTACGCGCAAAGAATATTTTAAAGTGAATTTGCCTCATAAATATTCATTCGGCTTGCAATTAGACAGATGGACTTCTCATTATGCTAATACTGTTCTTTTAGACGAAAACATTGGAAACGACGCCATTTTTCTATTGTAGCTCGAAGCTTGTCGAAGTCTTTGTCGTTCAGTGGTTAAGTTCGTGCATTATGTGTGATGAGTTCAATAACAAATAAAATCATATTTAAAGTAATTAATTTGAAATTTTATCATGTTTGCAAATTAACACACTGGGCTTTTAACACTTGAGATAAATATTATATTATATATTAGTGAAGGAATATTAGATTATAATATTTGTATTTAGACTTGTTATCTTAGTGACGTCATAATGGGTAGATACGCGACAATGTGACACAACTTGGAATGTTGGTGTTTTTGAATATATATTATTCAAAACAAAATGTTCTATAGATTCAATCTTATTAATAATTTTCCTAAAGTTTCCTTTTTCCCTATTTATTTTTCATTTACTATTAATGGGATCAGAAAACGAAGCCTTGTGATAATAACACACCACGACACATTCCTTTTTTCCTAAATTTTTTTCAATCAGTTCAAATACCTAATTCCTAGTCTAAAGAATATTGTGTTTTAATAACTAGAAGTAAAAGTAAAACTTTATGTATGAATAAAGATTTTTCATATATAATTTATAAAGTAGCTTATATTTATTAAAAAATTATTGTCTTTGGATGAATGAGACTACTCGCTTGCCTGATTTCTAAACAATATATATATTAAAACACAATTTCACCACTTATTATGTATATTTTATAACTATATTACATTAAGATTGAAATATACACTTTAGTATTGCAATTCGACAACCATAAGCACATTCGATTATGGTCCCTAGAACGTGTTCCAACAAATTGTCGTCTTAAGAGCTATCATCATATTGGATACATTCAAGATATGGTGTGCATTGATAAAAAGTGAAATCTAGAAATATATTGTTGTTTGGAATATAGGTAAAATAATACGATTTTAATTCGTTTGAGACGTGTAATGTACAAGAACAACACGATATAACGAATTTTAAAATTATAACTTTTTCTTAAACGTAATAGAAACTCTTTACACATTTACAATGTAAAAATGAAATTGCTTTCTTATTTGTAAAGCGCTATACATACATACTTAATTTAACTGAACAATTGTATATATATATATATTTTTTCGGACATTCTTGATTTTCACGTGTTGATATTTATAAGACGTCGTATATTTTTATGTTTGTTACCTCAGAACTCTGTTATTTATGAACCGATTTGGATATTTTTTTTTTGTTTAAGAATATACCCATAATTCACGTTGTTTCATTTAAATTTGAAGAAAAAATACCAGCCGTAAGGGTGACATAGAAAGAGCTTAAACTCGACGTAGTAGTAGTATAGATAATTTTATTATCTTTTATTTTAAAGAATGCCGAAATACAGCCTAGCGGTTAGAACGCGTGAATCTTAACTGATGATCGCGGTTTAAAGCACGGGCAAGCACCATGGTACTTGAAAATTCATGAATTTTCATGTGCTTAATTTGTGCTTATAATTCATCTCGTGCTTGACGGTGAAGGAAAACATCGTGAGGAAACCTGTATGTGTTTAATTTCATTGAAATTCTGCCACATGTATATTCTACCAACCCGCATTAGAGCAGCGTGGTGGAATAAGCTCCAAACCTTCTCCTCATAAAAAAGAGAAGGCCTTAGCCCAGCAGTAGGACATTAACAGGCTGTTACTATTATTTTAAAGAAACCAATATATTTTTATTGTATTTTAATCATTGCTAGATATAAATTACAGTACAGGGAATGTTAATTAGTTTTCAGTTTAATTTGCATTTATTGTTGATAAAACAAAATAACTTTAGCGTGGAACGAGATTTTTATTTCGAAGTTATGAACTGTGAAAAATGAGTTATTAATTAAGGTATCTAATGAAATGAACCTTTCGCCTAATAGCTATTAAAAATGAAACGAATTTGTCGTCAGGCAAAAAAATATTATACCTGACCTTAGTTTTTCAATACTGAAGATAATAAATATAATTGTTTACAATTTAAAAAATAAATAATAAATCATTAGAACCTTTTGTAATATATATTTAATTAAGTACGTCATAATCCACGTAATTCTCAGAGAGAAGTAATGAAACATTAACAGACAAGCTCTTCGCATTAACTGCACTCCTAGTAACGTCTACTACGTCCACTGATGTAACTATGTAGTCGTCATAAAATAGCTTAATAAGTTTCAGACATCTCCTCACATTAATTGCACTCCTAACACCTCTCTACATTACAGTGTATACGAACCCTATTTAAATAATAGACGTATCTCTTCGCATTAATTGCGCTCCTGGTACTCACTTACCGACTTATAATTATTATTTTATAAGGTCTGTCTCTCTTTACATAATTATACTAAATATACAAATTAATATATATATATATCTGTGACTTCTAATATCTGTATAATAATTAAGTTTTTTTTAATGTTACTATTATTTTTAATCAGGTTTATTAAACTTGGCACCGTATATTTGTTTCATTTTTTTTGTTTTATATTGAAAAAAAAAACAAAATGTAATTAATAAATAATATTTTATTTGAAAATAATACCTTATAATATTCATAAATAGCGTGGCAAACTTGATTTTTAGTCAATACAGTTTTACAAGTAGTAAAGTAGTTGAGAAGGTTGATATATAATGAAATAATAAAAAGCAATCCCATGTGAATGCACAGTCGCCGTACACAATGGCTTTCGTCTGAACCTAAGTTTCAATGTGCTCTTTGCGCTATTATGTAGCCGGTAGGTACTAGGAGTACAGTTAACGCTAGGAGGTCGTCTGAAATTTTTCACTGGCTCGTTTTTGACGGCTTTCAGCTGCATATTAACAAAACTCAATGATAAACTCGTTGATTCAATTACACAGGTTTGCGATGAAAAAGTTTTTTTAATATTTGCCTGTCAAACGCCTTGGTGTTAAACTATATGTTGCAAATATTAACTTTATTTAATTGTAGCACGTCACATTTTCTGCACTTAAGTTGAACAAATATTATATATAATAGCTATTTTTGCTTGACCAATGTGATAGGATATATATTTTAAAAACTGCGCCAATATAGCTTATCCCGATGTTTCGTCTGTAACGAAGCCAATAATTAACACTAAGAACTTCGAAGTTCGAAGTTCCTTATTCACAAAATTCAGAACATAGTGATCTTAAGTAGTGGTGATATTTTTAACCTTACGATTATGCCTCGCCCTTTAAATCAGCAAGAATTGAATGATGTAGTACGGGATTGACTTAGACTTGGGTTGCCAAAAGATGCTGCTGAACGTCTCGGATCACGCCTAAAAGAAAACAATTTATTAGATGCTCAGACGACATTTCCATCAATACCTGTAGCTCATTCAGTGTATCTTAAACTTGAAAAATGTTTTGGAATAAATAAACCGAACACAAATGGTTAGTATGCGGTGACTTGAAAATCTGCGGTGAATTTGGATGCTTCTTGGACAGCAGCAAGGTTATACAAAATTCCCTTGTTATATTCGAATGGGATAGTATCGGAGATCGTAGATGGGCAGAGCAAGACAATAACACTGGAAAAAATCAGACTGGCAAATTAGAACAAAATTAGAAGTGGGAAAAAAATGCCATTAACCCGAATTTGATAGACCCCGATGAAGTGCTGCTTCCACCACTTCATATTAAACTTGGTTTGATGAAACAGTTTTTTATGTAATACAAAAGATACTGATTATAAAAATATTGTCCAGGATATGTTAAATACCTATAAAAACTTCGGCTGTAACATAAATTTAAAAATTATTTTTTTGAAATCACTAATTGAATGTTTCCCTAAAAATCTAGACTACAGCTAGGAACAGGGTGAACGTTTCCATCAAGATGTTAAAGATATGGAAAGAAGGTATACAGGTCGTTGGGATGTTACTATGATGGCAGACTATTGTTGGATGTTGTATAGAGATGTAGCAAAAACTCATAAAAAAAATTAAGTAAACGTCGGTTTTTAAAAAAAAAACAACGTTATTATTAATTGTTCTGTTTAAATGTACTATTGTTATTAATTTTATAGCTACAAATATAATAAAACTTAGAAAAAAATTCTTAAATGATTTTCATTCATTTTATCACATATTTGCTCCATACATTTTTAATCAAAAAGCTATATCATCTGAATCTTGTAAATTTGACGTGGTATATATCACATGACTACTGTCTTATATTACTTTTAGAACATTTAGAAGAAATAATAACAGTTTTTTTAAAAAAAACTCTCGAAAAAATTAATTCCGCAGACCATACGTGTATAATTTTATTAACCGTTCTTAAATTATTTTGTAGTTATCAAATTTAAATAAATATATTTTTTCTTTTATGGTAAAAAATGTACATTTTAAAGCATAACAAAGTATACACACAGTTAAAACCCGAATTAAATCTATTGATAAGTAACTTCAACTTTTATATGACATAACATTTTACTTGTAAAGAACAATAGCACTGTAGCAACTAGTGAATATTTCTCCCTCTGCTGGCCGAAGTCTTCGTTTCCACATCACGCTGTTCTATTGCGGATTGGTAATTTATTTATTTATTTATTTATTTATTTATTTATTTAGAACTACCAACAAAAGATACAATAATTCGTGTACAGCAGTAATTTTTAGTAATACATTTCAATTGTTCTTTTACTTACAGGTAATTACAGCATGCAATTTGTTATAGGCAATCATCGACTAACAGAGTTACATTAATAAAAATAATAGATATTCAATTGCGTAAAAAAAACATGCTTACAAAATACAGGATTTATCTTAATTTATGTAAAAAATAAAAATTGTAAAAAAGGAAAAAAAGCTAATAAAACTATATAAGAATTCCATTGAATAATCAAAGTAACAAAGTAATGGTGTCAAAAAATTGTTCACAAGTATTTAAAAAAAAAAAATTCACGATATAAAAAAAAAACATATAAAAAAAAAACACAGAAAAAAGCAGATAACATAACATCATAACTATTTATTTATATTCTATGCAAAGTTTTTTAGATGTGAGGCAATTTTATTTTTAAAGGAGTAGTTACTATCATGCAAGATGTCAAGTTCATTGATACCAGTCGATAGCTCGTTATACGTCCTAGCTAGTCTGTTTATTGGTGAATTTTTTCCTAGGTTGGTTTTTTGTTTAGTTGTTACAAATAACGGTGACTTGTATCTAGGTATTCTGAAAGGCACGTTAAAACCAATCATAGAGAGGATTTGTGGGCAATCAATTTTATTATTTAATAATTTGTGTAGAAACGTTAGATCTAAAAGTTTTCTTCGACAATTCAAGGACAGTAAGTGGTAGTTATTAAGTCGGTCCTGGTACTGTTCGCCCCTCAAGTTATTAAATCTATAATGTAAAAATTTTAAAAACTTCTTTTGCACTCTCTCGATTGTATCAATATGAATTTTATATTGAGGGCTCCAGACAACAGAACAGTATTCCAGTTTACTTCTAACCAAGGAGTTGTAAAGAGTTATGATTGTATATGACTTATGTAGCTCCTTAGAGTTTCTCAAAATGAATCCCAAAGACTTGAATGCGGATGTTGTAATGTGTTCGACGTGAGTATTAAATTGAAGCTTCGAGTCCAAAATAACTCCTAAATCTCGAATAGTTTGCACCTTGTTTATAGTAATACCAGATAATAAGTAATACCAGGTAATATGTATATCTGTGTTTAATTTTTTTACGATATAATTTTTTTATGTTATAAGCAGGCGGACGAACAACTGGGGCACTTGTTGGTAAGTGGGCACCACCGCCCATAGACATTGGTGATGAAAGAAATAGTAACCATTCCTTACATCGCCAATGCGCCATCAAAGTTGGGAACTGAGATGTTATGTCCACGGTGCCTGTAGTTACACTGGCTCACTTGCCCTTTAAACCGAAACGCAACAATACTAAGTATTGCGACTTAGCGGTAGAATATCTGATGAGTACCCACCCATACGGGCCTGCACAAAGTCTCACCACGAGGTAAAATTTACATGCAAATTTTTAGTTAAGTATTTTATCACAATATATTAATATTATATAAGTAAAATCTTGCTCTCGTCGCAAAAAAGTTTAATTCCAAAAAAATATTTTTTTAGTTTAATCTGAAGAAAGTTGGTTCCGATCTGTAATACTTTGAAAAAGTGTTTTGCAATTATGCCGCCTGTCAGCACCACAGACCAGACCGTCACGTAGGTATGCATATTCTGCACAAAATACTAATCGATACGCCATTGAACCTTTGAAATTTCCCGAAGCACGTTCCCATCACGTTTCGCGAATTTTTTGAATTTTGCATTTCAAATTTTTTTCGCCTATGCGATATTTTGAGGTGGAAAATTCATTTTATTTTTTGTCCTTCACACGAATAATAGTCGATTGAAAAAATCAAAGTTCTTTTTTGTAAAATACGAAGTTTATGGTTTAATCGTTCGTGCAATTGTTAAACAATTTCGGAAAACAATTATACACCACCACACCTTTTTTTACATAAAAGCCTTTAATATATACAAATAAACAATAAAATTAGCTATACAGTACAGAACACGACCGCGCGGATTGGTGGCAAGCACGCTAGGACCATTTCCCCTTTGAATCATAATTCGGATCCTTTGGGCAAAAAATTAACCAGAATTTATTTCAATATTATATTCAAATGGCTTTTCAATTTTATATAGTATTTATTTAAAGAAACGACGAACTGAAACTGAAAAAAAAAATTAATATTAAAAAGCTCTATGACGTTCCGTTTTGGGTTATTTGTTAGGTTTTCACGTATTAACTACTCAATTGACAGTCATGAAATTTTGAATACATATAATCAGGGGTACAGAAATATATAAGGTAACCTTACGCCTCCGCAACACACGCGGGTAAGACTGCAGGTGAAAACTAGTTAATTACAAGTGTTTTAAATGACTGCTTAATTAGAAACGTTGCCAAAAATATATCAATGTGCACTAACTAATCTTGATACTTGTGCACTCGTGTTAAATGATATTACAACGCATCGTAGGCTAAAGCTTGACGTAAATATGACATATAACGTTTCTCAATAAATAGAAAGTGGTATCTACCGTAGCGTTGCAACTACCAGTTCGACTTTTCAAATCGAATGATAGCGAGATAAGCGTGTCAAAGCGAGCAAAAAAAACTCATCAGATATATTAGCGAGTCAATTATATTAATTTATAACGGTTACGATACGTTCTCGATTATATTCCGATCTATCTTCGACCGAAGTCCAACTGGATGGTTGTGTTGTGTTATTGTAGTGGAATAGGAAAACGGTTGAACGTCGACCATTACGATACGAATGAGATAAAGCGACAATTTGTTAGTAGAATTGTGCCTAAGCATAGATTTGGTACGCATTCATATTTTTAATCAACAAACAAGACTCGTCTCCGTGAGTATATATTGTTAGAAAGTTCCTAGTTCTCTTCATATTTGACCTCTATAATGCATTACTATTCATAAGTTTATATACATGTCGGCGAGACTGTGGTGCTGTCAATGATTTAGACTATTCGAGACGAGAGTGATAGCAGACTTTTGTTGCTATGTCACTCTGGCGGAACGTCAAATGGACAGCCATATATCGTGGTTGGACGACATCGACGGATCGCCGTTAATTTTAATTACGTTTGAATTATTCTTTGGTTTTGAATTATAACATAAGATGGATTTACCTATGGAAGAAGATTATATATATATATTTAAATTGCTATTTACCGCGTACGTATTTACGTATTTCTGCTTAGCCTAAAGGTTGACTGGTAGAGAATGCCTTTAGGCATAAAGTCCGCCTTTTGTCCTACTACACAATATGGTGGTCAAAAAAGCTTTTAAATAAATAAATAAAACAATGTATATTTTTAAGGAAATAGTAATAGCCTTATCTTACTCTCTAATTAACCGTAGATCTAATGGGTGGGTTCGGTAATAGCAAACGGAGTCGGGTTCGACTTCGACTTTGGCACGCGTCCTGTAAATCATTGTGTTGATGAGGATATTGGTCACCGGTGGGTCATAATTACTGTTTTGATTAAGTCTAAGTCTTGATTACTTTATATATATACTTTATTATATATATATTTATTATTATACCTCAATATCAATGTACGAATTAAATAATAATATACATAAAAACCTTACACACAAATAAAAATTAAATTCTTTCTTGATATATTTTCTAAGTTTGAATTACATTTGTCGCTTTCGGGGTATCTTTTACAACAACCCAATAGATGGCAGCACTGTGCAACATGAAGTTGCCTGTATCTGATAATTCTGTAAAGTGATGTAAACAACTCAACACGTATTTTGTATTAGCATAATTTACTATACTAATAAATATTATAAGTACAACGTGGTTTATATTCTGATCTAATAGTTTGTTGTATTAATGGGGATAGCTTTACATTTTATTCAATACTACAGTAATGTGGTGATTTAAAATTATTTTATTAGCCTATTCGAATTAAGAATATTTTCATTTCGATTTCTAAGAACCGCGATTCCTTCGATTTGAAGGAAACGCGGGAAGGAAGTGCTATTCTATAAAAAATAACTTAGTAGTTAGGGATTACATCGAGGCTGTTATAAAGGCTGTATTACAAGGTGCGGCGTTTTTTCACGCCACAAAAACTGTGAAAACACAGGTACGGTTTTGCGTTGAATATTACTCGCACCTTTGGGATGGCTCCGCTAAGTACCTACTTGAGACCTTGGATCGGTTGCAGCGACGTGCGGTCCGCTTTATTGGCGAAGGAAAGGTCACAAACATCCTTGAGCCTTTACAATTGCGTCGAGAGATAGCAGCGCTGAGCGCTTTCTGTCGACTGTATCATGGCGAGATCTCTGAGGAATTCTCTCTTATTCCTGCTTCCCCCTTCCTTTATAAGTCTACCCGTGCTGGCTCTCGATATCACCGCCTAACTGTGTCATCAATTCCATCGCGCACAAACAAATTGGGCAACTCCTTTCTTTATCGCACTTCCAAAAAATGGAATTCCTTACCAGCTCACGTGTTCCCCTCTTCTCACAACCGGGGTTCTTGCAAACGAGGCGTGAAGAGGCATCTGCGGGCCGGCAAGGCGGGGGAGGCTAGTGCAGAACATTTTTCCCGACTGTACTAGCCGTCGTCGGGTTTGGACTCCACTTACCATCAGGTGTAGAGTCATTTGCCCTTCCAGAATTATAAAAAAAAAACTTCATTACTCACCCGTGCAATGTTGATAGCCAACTTATGGTGATATACTATTTTGATGTGTGTATTCTTGAAGTGTTATAATTATTATGACCAATGTCATATAGTGCTTTCTCATATTTCTTTCATACATTCTAGTTTCGAGTTTGGTCCTACAGCACAGCCCTACTGAAATTAACTCTTTAAAATAATAGTTTTATAACTAATTGCTTGGTTCAACGACATTTCCAAAGGCACTCAAACCAGACACGATTCTTTTAATTGAAAATTATTTTAAAACAATTTCTCCGACACATTTTAAAATATTAATTTAGTAAAAGCATATAGAATATAACGTAAACGAAACAATAGACCGACGACAAGGGTGTACCTTAAGCCAAAATTTGGCACAACTTCTATACTCTCAATTTTACGAAATTGTAAATAAAATATTTTTTATCTGTTAATGCTATTCAGATTAACATCAGATTAACGTACAGAGTAAACTGTTTCTCGATGTTTTTGTTGTCTGTATATTTAACAGCCCGTAAATATCTCCCCTCGTTTGAGAAGTTTCTTCTTTTTAAAAGAGTTTAGAATTTACGCTCCCACGCTGCTGCAGTCCTAGTATGTATGTAGCAAAATTTTATTCGAGTACAAGCAGGTCCCCATTTTTTTATCAATCACGAGATGAATTACATCAAATTTTGAGGCATATGAAAATTCTGTGCTGCTTATTTTGCTTGTCTGGAATTGAAGCGCACATTAATTAGGATTCACATGATTCATCTGAGCCCACACCGCTCCTAGTCTCTTCTCTTGGATAGCATTGTTAAAAACAAAAGAACCTTATCTATAGTTACTTATAAAGGTAAAAGAAACACTCTTCCGCTCAGCTGATTTCCTAATAAATCTGTCAGACACATCAACGATTCTTCAGGGCCTTAATCCAATTAGTCGTCCTTCCACCCGGACGAACGGGCGATGAATGGATTAATCCAGACATCAAGGAGACGATTTCAAGCAGATTACAATGATGACTCGAATAAGTATACACATATTAGTTTGAGAATATTTACTTTATTATACACAAAATGGTCGTTGAGTAGTGTTGTTATTATTTGAAGTGTTTTTTGTGTTGTTTGATATATTATGATATGATGACTGCCTCGTTGGTCTAGTGGCTAGATGTAAGGGCGCAGACCCAGAGGTCCTGAGTTCAATTCCCAAGTCAAGCCAAGTAAAAGGTATTGGGATTTTCTGTCAGAAAATTCTCAGTAGCAGCCCGGAGTCTGGAAGTTGGAAGCGTGTACATGTGTGTTGGAAGTGTGTGTACATTCCCGTGCCCCGGAAAGCATGTAAAGCCGTTGGTTCTGCGACATCGGATGACGAGAGCTAGGGAATACAGAGTATTTGCGCACACACTTGTGCAATATAATATCTCCTGCGTAGTAGGCTAATCTCTCTTGAGATATCCCGTCGTGGCTAAAATCGGTCTGTAGGACATTATTATTATGACATGTTTTTTGTATTCCCTACACTTACATTGGATTTCATTGCACGAAACGATATAAGCCTTTCATAATACCATAATATTGATTCATTTTCATGAATAAGAAAGTAATATTTTTAAAATAATAAAAAACCGATATTGTTAGCCACAATCTGTAAAATCATTTTTACAGCTAAAAAGTACAGCAATACTTTTTTTAGCCTTGTCATTTAAATTTTAGTAATTGTACAATGGAATAATATTAACATAAACATGAAAAGAACTAATGAATTCAAAGGCGTTGCTTGAAAAACAGCGCTGCAGCATTCAAATACACAACAATACATATATAAATGAAACTCGTAAATAGTATGGTGTTTCATCGATTTAATATGGGATACATATTACAAAAGAAAATTTCAAAATCATATAATGTGACGTAACAAATCAGTTACTTAGACTTAAACTTTCTCAGTCCTGGAATCAAGTCAAGTGACATAACAACTCATTAAAATTAAATATAATAAATGTATAGTTAGCTGAAGGATAGGCTCCAGGGGACGTGTCTTTAACTGTGACGTCAGAGTTGCGTGATTTCGGTTCGAGGCGAGCGGAGACACGGGCAGGCGCTAGTTTTTACACTTCTGCTTGGACTCTCGATTGTGACGGATATCTCATAAATAATATTTCATTTGCTCAATCTTGATTCCTTTGTTGATAAGCCAAACCTACTGTGTTACTACCAAATATTGTTAGACTTGAGTTGATTTTGAAGTAAATTACATTTTGTGATTGAATCTATGTTTTCTTTAATGTTTAACGCTTCTGATTCCAAAATGTATATTTATATATGGCCAGTGTTGTACGTTAGTAATATTTCTAATTACGTAAAGATGTACAGGTGATTATGAAGGTTCCTTTTTATGAAAGCTTATTCTATACTGTAATTATGATTTATGGAATAACGGCCTTACTATTTAATAAAGTTACATAATTCGAGTAGTTAATTATCGTGTCTTTGTTCGAGTTTTGAAGCAACTATGTACGACTGCGGTAGAAAATTACCTAATAGGTATATATTGTATATAGTACAAGTGTATTATTATACCACGTCGTTTTATTTATATGAAACCGTTGCTTGCATAACTGTAACAGCCTGTCCCACAGCTGAGCAAGGTGTCTCTTGTGGATGTGACAGCATTTCTTTTAATATACGATATTTGCCTTCACCGTGCATTACATGAAACATATATTAAGTGAAGTGAAATGAAAAGCGAGCTCTGGGCTCTCTGGCTGCACATTTTTGGACCTGATTCGTCTTATTTCTTTACATTCTTCTGTGATTAATGCCTCTTATATACACTATTAATTACATACGTAATATATATTATGAACACACACCTCTATTTAAATTTTATTATATAGCAAGTCTATTATATATTTTTAATAGCTTGTCTCTATTAAGCGAGTTACATTTATGTATGAGAATTACAAATAACTTACGTTAGAAGAAATTGTCCGCATATCGGTAAGTAATTAAATTCCCTTTAACATATAACAAAAATTGAAAAAGTTATTAAAAGTAATAACACTTAACCAAAATATTTCAATATTAAAACATTAATTCATATAATGTAGTAAGACTACAAGTAGCTCTGCGCGGGATCACCTGATTTTAACGGTACTGCCCACGTTTGTCGATTATATTATTATGATTTTTTTTATAGAAAAGGAAGGCGGGCGAGCATACAGGCCACCTGATGGTAAATGGTCACCAAACGCCCTTAGACATTGGCACTGTAAGAAATGTTAACCATCGCTTACATCGCCAACGCGCCACCAACCTTGGGACCTAAGATTTTATGTCCCTTGTGCCTGTAATTATACTGGCTCACTCACCTTTCAAACCGGAACACAACAATACTAAGTACTGCTGCTTTGCGGTAGAATATCTGATGAGTGGGTGGTACCTACCCAGACGAGCTTGCACAAAGCTCTACCACCAGTATTCTAACTAATAGTATAAATGCTATAGTGAGTTTATTTGTTTGCTATGCTTTCAAGTTTGTCTACCCAGACTCAGACGGGCCTGTTGGCGTGGTTGGTAGATGCTTGCCTTTCACGCCGAAGGTTGTGGGTTCGATTTGTGCGCATGACAGACATTTGTGCACATGAACATGTCTGTTTGTCCTGAGTATGGGTGTAATTATCTATATAAGTATGTATTTACAAAAGAAAAGTAGTATATGTAGTATATCAGGTTTCCATAGTACAAGCTCTGCTTAACTTGTGATCAGATGGCCGTGTGTAAATAATGTCCCAGGATATTTAATTTAATTTACTCAATTAATAACTATGAAATTTTGCATGCACGATATCAAAATTGTACAGAAAATTACGTGGTACTAACATGTCTCTCACGTGGTGTCTGATGTTGGTGGTGTCTGGTGATCAGTTACTCCATGTGAGTTCCTGTACCCCAGACAACGTGTTTGCAAAATTTCATGAAGATCGATTGAGTATTTAAGACGTGAAAGTGTAACAAACAAATAAGCACACTCACTTCCGCATATATGGATATAAGTTAAGATAACTCTCGATAAGGCAGAATTATTTTTTCAAATCGTAGTCTGCTTTTATAACTTTATATATTAATATAGATAAATACTGCTAAACATTATATACCGTTAAAAGATACATATCAGTTTTTTCTCAGAAGTCCTATTTTAATAAATAAAATTTTAGTATTTTATCATAGATCGAAAAACCAAGAGAAAATATATTAAAAACAGACTATATACAGATAGACAGTTCATGCACCACGTGATAACTGATTGGATGGATCGATTTTAATAAAACTCGTTCGTAGATTTTGAAATTATCCTTTTGACGATGTTTTTGTTTGAAATGAAAGTATTGTAAATATTGTAAGGTTGTCAAGATCTGAAACGAGAGAAATAATTTTCATTAAAAGATTAGTATTCTAGAGGTTTGTGCAAGCCCGTCTGGGTATGTATCACCCACTCGCCACAATAAATACCGCCAAGCTGTAATAATTAGTATTGTGTTCTGATTTGAAGTCTTGTTATTTACCACCAGCTCATCAAATATTCTACCGCTAACATCAAAGCAGTGTGTTGCCATGTTCCGGTTTGAAGGGAGGGTTCAAATTACGGGGTGCAACATAATGGACAAACATTTTAGTCCATTGGCCTTCGCGGCTTGTATTACTTGTTACATTCAAAATATTTTTCTATTTCTTATTATTTGTGTTGAATAATTTTAATTTGTTTATGACAACTTACTTCATATGTCACAAATGTGACAACATATGTATTGGTTCGGATTTTAATATAATTGATATAGAAAAATAATTAAATTCAAACTCACGTTTAAGTGGAATTATTGAAGGATTTTGGTTTTACTAATTGGGATATAGGTTTTGTAGTCAAATGATATCATTATATATATATTCATATTCACAAATTTTTGACAGACGTTCGACTGTCACTTACAATGGAAGTAAAGATTTTATTTTATTTTTATTGTATAGGTGGACGAGCACCTAATGGTCTGACCACGTGGTCACTAACGCCATAGACGTTGGCATTGTAAGAAATGTTAATCATCGCTTACATCGCCAATGCGTCACCAACCTTGGGAACTAAAATGTTATGTCTTTTGTGCCTATAATTAAACTGACTCACTTACCTTTCAAACCGGAACCCAAACAATACCAAGTACTGTCATTTTGCGGTAGAATATTTGTTGAGTACCTACCCAGTCGAACTTGCACGAAGCCCACCAGTAAATATATTAATACCGTTTTGCCTATATTTTTTTTTCGTGCTGATCACACTCAATACGCCTTACATAACAAGTTTCTTCGAATGTTATAATCAAATTATTAGTTATAGTCTAGTGGGGCGGTATATCGGAGTTGAAATTGCCATTATATCGTAAGCGATTTAAGGAAATTAAGCGCTTTGTCTTTAAGTGTGTACGGTTCAGTTCCTGGCGGAGTGTCTTTAGAAGATACCCGAGGAATTCCAAGTCTTTTTACTTATTAAATAAAATCGATCGATCGAGATATGGTTTTCATTTGCAATATAAATATTGCTCTGCATTTGAGTTGAGTTGAGTCCAGATGAGTTCTTTGATTCGCATGGTGTGCCAGTTGACTTAAATGAAAGAAATATTGATATATATTAAAGCTATCCTTTGTTATATTTTCATTATACGATTCCAACATATATAACTATAATCCGAGATTTATATAATCCATCACCCTAATTTCTCTTGTCCGAAGGATTTGTTATATAAAAGTACATAAGGTTCTTTTGTTAACAGATTCTGCGCGTGCGGCAACCCCATCACATACATCACACACACTATAAAAATCGTGTTTATTATTTTTTATCACGTACCCCACTCACACTGACTCAATTAAATCCCCACATAATAAAATCTATTACGCGTTCGAGACATGACATGTTACAGACATTTTAAGAATTAGTTATATTAAAGAAGTGCCCCAAATAATAATTTAAAATAAATAAATAATATGCGACCGCTATATTGGATTATTATTTTCAAAAAAAATCCAGCCAGTGTCATATGGATGTTGTAAGGATTCTAACAGTGCTATACAACTAAATCTGCTTAGGCAGTTAAAAGTTATGATGGAATAAATAAACTCACATACATACATAAATCTACCTTTAGTTGTGAAATTTCAACAACTGTAAGAGCTTAATGTATATGATATTATATTATGTTATAATAAATAGCTTTTTATTATATATAAACATTTTTATTTTTTATTTTTATTTTAATCAATATTTTTAATTATGAAAACTTATAATACCTCCCAGCGTTTCGGAAATATGGTACAAAAATAATAAAATAATCTCTGATAAATAAGAAATTAATAACTTTGTATCACGTATTAATTATCTCCAGCGCCTTTGGAATCTTACAGGCAATTAATTATTAGAAGCAGTGGACTGTCATCGAGTGATCAACCTTAATTATATGAAATTTCCAGCATATGTTTCTAATTAAATAAAAAAATAAGATTAAATAGACCATTTTATTTTTCCCCCAATTTAAATATTACCAGTAGCATAAGCTCACGAGGGGCTGAGGGATCGATAGTTTTCCCTTGGGGGATGCCACAATCGATATCCACCCTCCCATTCTCCCCTATCAATACATGTTACACATAGATTTTTATTTTATCTCTCGAATGCTTTCCATATACCACTTAAAACTATTCTGCTTCACTTATAAACATGCTGTGTCTTCTTCTTTTGAATGTCAAATCAATAATGACGGAATGAGATAAATCAGTGTTTAACTACACAGGCGCTAAGCAACGTTTATAAATAAGGCTGAGAATAATTATTTTATCTGGTAGGACAGTTTTTTTACTAACCTTATAATATTAACTGGTGGTAGAGCTTTGTGCAAGCTCGTCTGGGTAGGTACCACCCACTCATCATATATTCTACCGCAAAATAGCAGTACTTGATATTGTAGTGTTCCGGTTTGAAGGGTGAGTGAGCCAGTGTAATTACAGGCACAAGGGACATAACAACTTATTTCCCAAGGTTGGTGGCGCAATGCGCTGCGATGTAAGCGATGGGTAACATTTCTTGCAGAGGCAATGTCTAAGAGCGTTTGGTGACCACTTACCATCAGGTGGCCCATATGCTCGTCCGCCTTCCTGATCTATAAAAAAAAAAATCCATTTTGAAGAAAACTTGGGTTAGATAGTTCATTTATTGAAAGGCATTTAGCCTATTAAAGATGATGTTCAAGCTACAAAAGTGGAATACGGGACCAGGCTCTTGATATGGCATGTCGCTGCATACACAAATGAACTAGTAACGCGCTCTCTCGCTTTATTCCCTTAAAACGGTAATCCATAAATCGCCTGTCAAATAAAAAAAAATACACGTTTTAAAATCATTATTTAATGGCGTTATCTATCATGCTTTAAAAACATGTATGTCATGTGACATAAAAACTAAAAGGCTGTTTTTAATGTGATTTCTAAACTGTTTTGATAGCTTATGGATTTTTTTTAAATTAGGTCAAATATCAAGACATCAAGATGAGATCATAGCCAATTTTTAATGCTTGTTATAGTTTTGACATATTCCTAACAAAATGTAATGTGTTGTCTGCGGTTTTCGTGATTATAATCCAATACATTTCAATTTGTATTATCTACATGTTATTTTGAATTTATATTAAAGTGTCTAAACATAATCAACAGTGTATTTTTATTAAATACACTTCTCTTAACAATCTTCGACCGAATGTATCAATTCCTTGTGCCGAAATATATAAAAAAAAAACGCGTCATCGCCCGTCATAGAAGAGGAATATTACTTTTGGCGCGAAATTTGGGTGCTTCGAACATACAATTGCCTTGATTGTCGTTTATAGTTGGTTCTGTTCGCATTTAAAGTTATTAATGATAAGTTTGTTTGTTATTTGTGTATTTTTGATTATAAAGTCAAATACTTATGTATGTATTTGTTTAAAAAAGTCATCTTCAGTTCTGGTTTGTTCAATCTTCTTCAATAATCAATAATAACAGAGAGAAGAAATCAATTTTTAACTAAACAACCGCTAAGCAAGCGACAAATGTAAAACTACTACAATAATAATTTATTTAACTTTAATTCGACCAAGATATTAATAATTTCTGCAGTAATTTCGTCTTCCGTTTGTAATGTAGCTAAATATTCGTTTCTTTTCAAGCCTCAAACATATTCCCTTTAAGGCAGAAGTTTACAGTTCAAATGTGAGCTCATGAATTTTGGATATCCTTGGTCTACGTTAAGGTATTTGAACACTGTGCCCGACACGTCTCTTGCGACGATACTCTATATTTTGTCGTGTGTGTACCTTGACTTACGTAGATTAGACGAGGATAATTTGTATCTGATATATATTACTTGTTGGTAGGACTTTGTGCAGCCCCACTGGTTACAGCCAATACTAAGTTTAAGGTAGCATCGTCAGGAAACCTAAATGTTTCTGATTAATGAAAGTTGATGGTAGGACTTTGTATCCTACCTGGGTAGGTAGCACCCACTCATCAGATATTTTACCAAACAGCAATACTCAGTATTGATGTGTTCTGGTTGGAAGATTGAGCGATCTAGTCTAATTACAGGGGCACAATAGGTACTTGAGTTTTCAATGTTGGTAGCGCATTGGCGATTTTAGGGATGGTTAATATTATAGTGCCAATGTATATTTCTTGGAATTGAATAAAATAAAATAACTTATCGTTGCGAACGCTGTGTAAAATGTCTGGCCGTTTCGTAGCTCGATGCTTTACAGCTTTGAAATTTAAGAAGTTATAAAATATTTCATGAGCTATATTTCTCAATTCGAAAGGTAGATACTGTTTCCTTGTAGAGTTTACGATGTATTAATAAAAAACGAATGTAGCGAGAAATGTAACAGTTTTATATCTTTTGATTTTATTTATTATATTTTTCGTTTG
Source organism: Nymphalis urticae (assembly GCA_905147175.2). NCBI lineage: Eukaryota > Metazoa > Arthropoda > Insecta > Lepidoptera > Nymphalidae > Nymphalis > Nymphalis urticae. The sequence continues at coordinate 8,150,770 of LR990004.1, read as the reverse complement.
TTACGATGTAACCAATACTTAGTATTTTATATATTTAAATTGAAAATAGTAGAGCATGTTTTACTTTAATAGATGCTCCATTTTGTTTTATAAACGCCATGTTTAATTAAGTTATTATTAAATTATTATAAAATTTTATATTATATTATAAATAAAAGTAGGCATATTATATGTATTTAATACTCGTATGTATTTTGGAAAGAATATAAAAGTATTTTTTCAAACTATTCTATAAAAAAGAAACAGTACTAAGCTTTATTTTTTAACTAGCATCTGCGCGGCTACGCCCTCATTTGTGATAAATGGTGTCATGTAGCCTATTCATTTAATTCATGGTATAAGTTGTCTCTATTTTAAACATCAGAATCCGTCCAGCAGTTTTTGCATGAAAGTGTAACAAAGATCCATCCACTCTCACCATAATAATGAGTTTTATTTTTACAGTTATAAGCGAATGAAATTTAGAGGATCAGAATATTCTTGGGTTTGTAACTTGTTCCTCCACTTCTTCAGAGAACTATGTACCATATTATGTATTTAAGAGTCTCAATTATTTTCATCATCATTCGCCTTACCTCATCGCATTATTTGTGGTATTGTGTTATCAGCATTTAAGTAATATAGCCGACGGTTAGTGTTGGTAGTCGCTCTGACGACAATCATTCAGGCACATTCCCTTCCCAATGTATCGAATTTCTTCGTTAGACAGAGAAATAATTGATATATGGCACGAAACCGGTTTTAGTTTGATATTTTTAAAATGTCATCTATTTAATGTAAGTTACATTAAATTGAACAATTGTCAAGCGAATCATATGAAGAAATATTTTTATTCCATTGCACAGCAAGTACATACATATTGTAATAGCGTGTTATTTTGTCACGCCCGTCACATCACTTGGCCGCAAGATGGTCACCAACACGTGACATCGCACCGCGATACGTGATGTCATAACCTGTCTATTGCAAGTGCCCGTTGAACGCTAACTTAACCATTACATTATGTAAGTATTGCTTGATAGATAAAGGAATAATTATATTGCTTTATTATTTATACTCTGTGTGTTTTAGTTAGTTATGTTATCTGTGGTGTATACTTGTATATTTGTCAAATCACTGACCAGATAAACTAAATAAGCAACAAGACTAAGTATAATGTTGTGGTTAGAAGTAAATAGTATGCAAATTAATTGAGAACAAAGGACACTGTGGTGTTCTGCACTTAGTTAAGACAGGTGTGGTGATCGACCAATTCGTTGAATGTGTTTAGGGTGATGTACTAATAAATACTACATTTATATTAGAAAAATTTATGTTCTTCAAGCAGTTTTAAGTTAATATAATGATTTGATAGTTTACCCTTTTGGGTTAACTAAGGGGTACATATATTGTTATCTAAGAGTTAAAATTCTTTCTATATATTAAATAGTAAAAAATCATCAAACTTAAATCGTTATTTAGAAATTTTTCATGGATGACCTGAAGACATTGGCGGGACTCGAGTGGAAGGCGATAACTGGGAGCTTTGTCAACCTTAGGAGAAGCCTATGTCGAGCAGGGGGGTTTTTTTAATAATAAATGCTACAAAGATAGTTTCGGAATTTTTTAATGTCTTAGTAACAATTTACAGTAAAAGTAATTGTTTCAAGTAAATTGCAGTGAAATTAAAATACATCGGTTTTTGTTGATACTTATTTCTGTAAACGGCGACCAATGTTTCAGCTGTTCCCCATAATATGTTATTAAAATACCATGAATCAGAAATATGACGCAACCCAATGATAACCTTGGTTATACAAAAGATACTATATTATATAAATAGGAGTATGTCATGAAAATCAATGATTACAATGATATGACTCAATACCGTCCCATATATAAAAACAAAATATCTTTATGTGATATATAAATTTTCTTTGAGTGTGTATGCCAATGATAGCCTAAACGGCTGGGCCGATATTGATAATTTTTTTGTATGTTTGAGCGATCACATTCCAGGTTTTTTTTATTACATAAATATTACTCTTATTATACCCACACGAAGTCGGGATCAGCAGCTAGTATTCTAAATTAAGAAATATGCTATTTTTACACGAGACCAATATCCGAGCCAATCCAATAAGCCAATCCAATATTGGCTTCGTCTAAATAGAGACAATCCACTACTGGATTGTCCTCAAGCCATCGATCAAGCCAATCCGTTGAATTATTTCTAGCGCAAAAAAGAAGAAAGCCTCGTATACATCCTGCGTGTAAAATACATTTTTCTCAGTTCACTGGCTCAATGTCTTGGCTTAGTGGATTGATTTGGCTATTGGCCTCGAATAAAAGCAACATAAGAATACCGTTTCACCAACTTACGCTCACCGCCCAACAGCATCACATATCAGCTTAACACGACTTTAAGAAGCGTATTTTCTTTTGTTGCGTTTACATGTTCAAAATATTAGTTCTAGATACTTTTATATTGTTTAAAATTATATTTAGTTTTCTTAATTTTTGGATGAAGTTAAAAAATCGGATGTCACGATGGTGTATGCGTAGGTACGTATGTATGTGTGTGTTAAGAATTTAAAAATTAAACAGATTCACAATTATTAAGTTTGTCTTATTCGTATAGTAAGTATATTTCATATGTCATGCTTTGTATTCAACATCACGGTAGTGTGCGTGACGCCTCCCGAAAAGACGGAGGGGTACCGCTTGTTTTATAGTGAATTTCTGGCGTACGGGTTGCCGATGAGCCCCATATAACCATTTCATGTGGGAGAAATGAATAAATGATTTTTTCCAACGAAAAATCATTTATTCATTTCTCCCACATGAAATGTCTACTAACATAGTTTTTAAGCCTGTAACTAACACTATGGATATTTATCTGTAAATAAACATTTATTATATTATTATAAAATAGCGTATGAATAAAAAGGCTCAAAGGTTTAATAACTATAATGGTTATTGAGTAAATACGGCAACGCAAGAAATAGTCGATATTTTTTTGTTACGGTTTTCATTTCGTCTTTTTATCATCCAAATATTGTTGTCAACAATATATCTGGTGTACTGACTTTTTAATATTAACACTCGACATACTACAACTATATTAAATGTACCCGTTTCTATGTACCTAGTTATACTGATTATGTTAGACAAAGCCGAAATAAAAGGGCCGTTTAAAAATAATACAAATGTAAGTTTATCTTTTCTATCTTTGTTATTTTACATGAGATAGAGGCGAAAATTATTTTAGGCTTAGGCGGGTTAAAAAGGTCTGTGATCAAATTAAATAATTATATCTAATGTGGGATTTAGATATTACAGGGGTAGGGATAAAGTAATAATATCCATATATAAGTACCTACTTACGTGATTGTTATGTAGGATACTTTACGATTACAATCTGTCGTAATTGGAGTCTGTATAGTTAGAATCTTAACTGATGATTGCGGGTAACCTAGCCAACATGAATTTTCATGTGCTTGATTTGTGTTTATAATTCATTTCGTGCTCGGCGATGTGTGTACTCATCGTGACGAAACCTGTATGTGTCAAACGTCATGTGTATCCACCACTACACTTTGAAGTAGCGTTGTGGAATTAGCACTAAACTTGTCACGAGACTGTTATTTACTTTATTATATAATAGTTTTCTGTATTAAGCGCTGTCTTTATGTTGTAGAATGGCTTCTCGTATTACAATATCTGTTTCATTTTAATTTAAGTATTTAAGAAAGAAGAAAGTATTTAAGAAATGATTAAAATGTATCGACTTGTTTATAAGTCTATCATATTATGTAATACAGTCCCAAGTCTCTTTTTCTAAAGAAATTGTGGCTTCATTTTAGCTTGGTAGTTTTTACGATGTATTGAACTCAATTAGAGCTTTTACTAGTGAGTGATTATGAGAATTGAAGTCGATAGTAGATTTAAAAGAAAACCGCCTTGTTGGTTTAATAGTCATCTGAAGCAGCAGTTTCAATTGGTCCAGGGAACGATTCCCAGTTCAGGCCAATTAAGATTTCTGTAAGTGAATTTTCAGTAGCAGTCCGGAGTTACGAAGTTGGCTGTAATACACGTCGTCCTGTTGCAGATGTTTCTCCGGCCCAGTCGAAGTGTCGTCTTAATAATTGGATCAGCCTGGTGGAATAAGCTCAAAACCTTCTCCTCAAAAAGAGGAGAGGAGGCCTTTAGCCCAGCAGTGGGACATTCACAGGTTGTTACGGATATCAAGCTAAAATTATTTTCTTAATAGTTATAATTTACTTTAAAAAACAACTTTATATCAACCTTAATTTTATTCATTATCATAATGTATTGGAATAAAATACCAATATACATTTTATTTATTCTTTTCGTAATGTATTTTAAATTAAGGAATTATGCTCGTTATATTTAAAAAAAAGTTTGTTCGCTTAGTTGATAACAGATTTACACGGGAGAATTGAATACGTATTTCTATTGCATCGCAAATATCTTTATCCCTTTCCGGAAAAAAAAAGCTTTTGTACCAGTAAGTGATTAATAATAAAATAAAAAAAATTAAAGGATAAAAATGAAACCAACGTTTTCAAACCACTTTCTTTATTTCGTGTTCATCATTTTAATACAACATACAAGTAAATTTATCATCAGATATTATTCATCAATTCTTAATCGCTAACTTAATTATTACCAGAATAACAAATATTTAAGAGTATTTAATGTCTTCATTCCCTAAATACAATGGTTATAGGGGAATGGTAAAATGAATATGTATGTATAATGTCCAACCCACACAAGTACATACACAAAACAAATGTCATAACAAAAATATTAGTCGAAACTATTTTATGGAATGTTCAGAAAATATCAATTCCAAAGCTTTAAATGATTGGAAACTAATGTTAAACTAACGCTATGTTGAGTCATCTGGAAGATACCTTGTGTACGTGGATCGTGATAAATATTCCAACGTTCAGAAGTTATCATAACTAAATAATAAGTTTTAGTTGCTCATGATACTGGAATCAAGTATATCACGCTATTAAAATGCATTCGGTATCCAACTCAGAAGTTATTAATTAAATACAGTTCATAAATAATTAAAGATTTCAAAGTATTTAAATGGTATATAAAATTGATATAATTATGACAAAATTTAATATAATTCTGTGCTTCCATTCCTCACAGCTGTCAATCCATATAATCGTCTTTAATTTGACGCCATCTTATCTAGAGTGGATGTACTCCCATCCGCAAATCGATATATTGGTCGAGGAATTTCAATGAGATATATCACAGCTGACTCAACAATATAAATAAATTAATAGTACACCATAAAATTAAAAACACAAACGCAAATACACACGGGAACAGTAAAATCAACTAAAAATGGAAGTATTAAATTATTATCGCCTATCCTATTTAAACAAAAGCTTAATATTACGCTGTTTTTATTAAAACGCAAACGAATTTGTAAATTCTACAACAGAGCAATCATATTTCACTTACATAAATATTGATCACGTCAAATATTGTGTAAAAGTTAATGGTACAAACATCGTAATTAAAGTAACATGAATGTTATCTACGCGATATAATATTCTTTATAAATTAACCGACGTGATCTTCTTTTACGGATAATAAAGTAAATTAAGTCAGTGTTCTGAATATAATTAAATGTTCAGCGATAATTGGACCACTATTAAATCGCTGTGAAAAATTAATGAGTTTCGAATACGAGAAAATTTAAATTAATTATTAAAAACGAAATAATATCTTCATAATTTCAGTGCTCGAAAAAAATATTATTGAATTACAATAAAACATTTATAGCAGAGGTAAAGCGATTTACGAAATAAACCATTTCTCTACTTTTCATTTTCAATACACGAAGTTATGCAGTATATTAATGTGTTATTAAAAACGTACAATTATAATGATATTCGCGTTCAGTGGTCCAATTTGTATTAAAATTAAAACGGCCCAAGGCTTAATAATCAAGGAAAATAAAGACACATTAAAAAATGTCAAAGTACGTGACTAGAGACAGAAGCATCATAAAAACTTCGAGAAAACAATGATTTTACATCCTAAATTATAAAATTACCAATACATACACCAGACTTAAACTTAAGACTTGTAGCGATAGAAGGTCGAATTTATATTCGATGAAACGACAAACAGTAAAATCACAGACACAGATTGCTTAAAGGATTTTACTTTCGTTGGAAATATCTGTCGCTACAAGCTCACCTTCGCTGACTAGCTTTGTAAATATAATAAATTATTAAAAAATAAATATCAATAAATTATAATTTAACAATTCAAGACACGAAGTCGTTTTTTTTGTTTCAATTTAAATCGTTAATGAAATAGTAACATTTAATGTTAAATAAGACGTGCTATATAAAAGTGGGGGTCGATGTGATGAGATGTGCATTAAAGGCGGAAACAGGTGATTTTATTTGGTACAAGGACCGGCAGAACTGTCGAATACAATCTAATGTAACATGAACACTAAACAACTAAATCATTTGCCACGATCTGTCTCCAGCCTCCAACCATTAGTCACAAAATATTAGTATCTCTTCGTTTACAATCTCTTCGAATTCTTCAAGGTTTCGGACGATCTCATCTAACGAGACTAATCGTGGCAACGATGTATTTACCACACGTTAAATTTAATTCCTACACAGATATAAACCTTAAGTATCGATTAGCAAGTTCATCATGAAAAAATATATCATTGGAAATATTTTTCAACTTCTCTCCTTAATCTCAAACCACGCAAGAACAACTTAATTATGCATGTGTCAAACGATTTTTTTTATAACTACACGATTATCCCTAACAACGCTTTGGCAACAAATATTATTTTTTTCTCTTTTTTCCATCAATTTCAACAGTAACGTCCACATATTTGGAGCAACACTACCATGGGTTATTTAATTTTTCACCAATCTTTCATCGTATTTTTTACCATCGTCGTTTGAATCAGAAGACAGAAAGATGTCGACAGAAGACGTAACGATACGTCCGCGGCACCGGACGACAAAAACAATTACCATTTTTCATAATTTGGCCAACGATTTACTATAAATACTCTACCAAATTGAATTTGTCGACTGCTGCCGTGTCAGTGAAATGATAGTTAAATAACCAATGAAAAACAATCGTAAAGGATTAAGTTGTATTTTTTTTTATTTTTTTTTTTATTTTCTGTGATCAGTCTTAAAATTGAGTCATACAATCTAAGTAAGAGATGATGAACCCTTAAAATTACCTTAAGTCATCACTAGGCCAGATCTAACACGGAATATGCGTGAGGTTTCACCGGTAAACTGTACTTGAAGAGGACGAATATTACAAGAATACAAAAGTATAGAAGAGTACGGTGCAAGCGACAATTCATTGTTCCTTAGTTTATATATCTTGTTAATTATTACGATCGTACCCATTTACTTATTTGGTATAAACTGTGTCCACGTCATCCGTACAATTTTATTATTACATTGGAAATAGGAAAGATTAAATTTCTAAGGAAAAGGCTTCTCCACTAGTAAGGCTCTCGGGGAAACTAATTATACCATCCTTAATACATACATTATTGGTTTTAGAGTAATCAACATTGAATAGTTCTTTTATAATTATCTTAACACTAAAGAGTACAAAAAATAAAGGAAATATTACGAATATGAAAAACAACAAGTTATCAGCGAATATTATCGCATCTCTTATAAGAACAACATCGTTTTTGTTACAGTAACATTAATTGTATTATCCACACTTATGAAGTAGAGATGAGAAAACAGATCATCAAGACGATGATATTTAACAAGTCCGCAAATCTCGGTTGGACTTCGAAAACGACTCCATTGATTTCTGGAGCATCTCCACGAGTTTCCATTATCGTTTCCCTTTGATTGTCCTCAATGTATCAAAAATATCTGCTAAAACAGCCCTTTCCCTTAGAGAAAAACTCGGTAGAATACATTTTGAACAGTCTCGAAGTAACTAATGTCAACAATTATCGAATGTTGGGGATATGCACGAATCGAAATATTGAAATCAACGACTAATATTACAAGGATGTAGTAAAGCGATACCTACGTAGAACGCTACGGCAACATCTATGCTATACACGGTTACTACCAGTTACAAGATTATATTATCACTTACCTTACGAATGGTATTTATGCATTATGACTGTGAAACATAGAAGTACTTAAGTCTGTACAAAATTCAAATGAGTTTTCACATTAACTTTTTTTTATAATTCAAGGAATAAAAAATCCTTTCAAATATAAGGCCACGGCGCAATATGGTGTTTCAGTAGTTCATATAGTAAAGATTACTGAATTATATTTACCTTTTACATATGTCATTATTCTAATGACGGGCCTTATGTACATTGAAGCTCTTGGTGCTTGTTCTCGCGAATCGCTCGATTCGGATACCGCTGTGTTGGAAATGAGTGTGTGCGGAATTAAAGTTTTGAAACATTAGTGTCGAGTCCTATCCTAAGGTGAAAACGTTATTCGAGAGCATGGGGCGAGATCTAATTACGATACATTCGTAAAAAATATCGTGACAGACTGTCCAAAGCTCAGAGTCTTAACAACTAATCTAACATAGACAATGCATTATCTAAAAATACACACTACACCGTACGCTAAGTAGGATATAATATAAATTTAGTTCATCATAAGCATTGTGTCTTTATTATATTTTGGCAGGATGGCTTTAATTATGTGTGTAAAATCGATTTGTGTGTGGACAATTTAAGCATCGTATAACTAAGTTTAAATTTAAGTGCATACACATATTATGATAACATTTAATTATCTAAAAGCGAGTTTCTTTGGCGACTAGCTTCAATGAGAAAGATTCCAAATTATCTATACGCCGACTTCGTACAATCACTTCGCTCAACACTCGCTTCTCAACATTTCCTAACAAAACCCGAATTTGGACTACCAATTTAGTCTATTACAAATGACACCACTTTGTGGATGATATGTCAAGCTTCATCGCGTGAAACCAATTTTCTATTAAACCTTTAATTTTTAACATGTGAAAAGTGCCATTGTATTGTCAGTAGATCAAACATAGCGATTATTTACACTTCACTAACCGTAACCACTCCCTTCCATATACCATTTAATATTTAGAAATATTACATTGATATGTCATTTGCTACACCGTCATCAACCCACGCAGTTTCATTTGGAATCTTTCCGTGTATAAAAACTTTATCGTTAACTAAAATCACACACTTACAATTACACATAGTAAATTACCTAACACACATTGACAAATGAAACGTGAAATGGAACGTGACGACACATACAGACATCTCCTTCTGTTGCACACGCAAACATGTAAGCTCGAGCGATATAACTAATGAGAAAAATTATCGCAACAGAAATAAGTTGCGTCCTACAGTCCACTATGAAACAAGAAGGAGCGTAAAACGGAAATAAAAGTTTTACATAAATATTATATCTAAATTCAATAATTTAGTAGAATCCATATAATTTAAAACACCTTAAAAACCCCAAAACCTTCGTTTTTTTTTTTAATTACTGGGAAAATAAATACTATTATTTGCAAACTTCTCAACTAACATAAGCGATAGTAAAATATTTTTTTCATTTTTACAATAAAATGTATCATAAATTCAAACGTGAGTTAATCAAAACATTCAGCGTAGTATCTTTGAGGATGGATGGTTTGTGCTCATATGTGCTTTGTTATTTTCACCTTAACTTACAACAATCACAATTTAGACAATATGCGTACAAACGGAATCAAATATTCCCTCCGAGGCCTACAAATGCCTCGACACACGTCACGTGGACGCCACTCTGTTCCGCTTTACACTATGTCAAAGATTATTTTTTTAAAACTCAACTTCAGTCATTAAATGCAGTGAAATCATCGCATGCATCACATTTAAGAAAATATCTCAAAAATTAAGTGAAACACCAACGTTCTGTGCACAATTCACTAAATTATATATCGATTAGCGAATCAATGAAATTCAACAATGATAGAACATCGCTTAATATAATTTCTTAGAAGCGATGATAGAAAATATTGTAAATTATCAAAATTCAATGAGAAAACTAATGCAATTCCTGAGCAATTGATCGCACTCGCGGTCGTCTTAGTACATTCAGTGACACAACCTCCAAAGTCACTAAAGCTAAGTAGAAGAATAACTCTGATTCCTGACGTCGACTTGGAACGAATCATCGTCGGCAGAATCACTGGATGTACGAGAAACTATTATAGATCAGTTTGTAAACGAACGTAGAAGCGATAATGCTATTTACAAATCCGTACAATACACGTCAACGTGTCGTTAAGTTCTATAAAATTCAACGACGCTCTACTAAGTAATATAATTATTGACCAAATCGTCAACCACATACAATCTGACAAGCTAACATTGATACATTACTTCTACCAGGATGAATACGTTAACAGGTGAATTTAATAACTGTTATGAAATTATCGAATTCAAACAATATTATAAGAGTAATAGCTATCGATATGGTTAATGTTATATTCTTAAAAATTCTAATCCATCGAATTCGGATTTCATTTTTGCTTCAACATATCAAGCCTTGTCCAACCGTATGCAATTCTCGCTTATATAGCATTTATTATATACCTTCGATCCTAAATAACTTGTTAGAAATATCTATCGTCGAATTTTCGTTATAAAAATACACACTTTATCACGCTTATCAAATTTTCAAATCATCTATTCAAACGTTACCATCTTACACATCCCGGCATTCCTTAAATATAAACGTTACGACTACCAACGTAGTTAGTCTAAATGTATTTACATTTTATACACTTCCTGCGTATCATGTTTGAATAATTTCGTTTAACCAAAAACTGTCTGATGGGGCTACGTAAAATCTTGAAATTTCATCAATGATCAGTGAAGACCACTAGGCCTAACTGGAAATGAGCGATCTATAACTCATCCCTCACATAGTAATATTTGTAAAGATGAAGGTTCTAAAGGGATCGAAAATTCACAATTAGGCCTTCTAATAATTACTATACCGATATTCGATACCATAGGCAAGGCAAGAAGAGGGCTAATGAAATTGGGGTCAGAAACAGCAGCAGATAAATCGACCGGTTATACAGTTGAAGTTGATTAAACAGCCAATATTGATAAGATCAATAAAATATTCGTGATGATTTACTCAGATATAAAAAAAATAACAGTGACATGTCTTAATTTTAATCTTAAGAAATTTGCTGAGTATAAAATTATAAACGATCTCCGTAAGCCTAGGTCGTGCTTACGTTTACTAATAGGTGCTAGTAAGTAGTAAAATGTTCCCTAGAGTAATTGACTTGGAAATAGTGGTTTTTTTTGGTTAGCGATTCGTTTGTAACCTTTGAAGCAGTGCTGCTGAAGGGAAATGGAGTATTGGATTCGTTAATTCCTAAATCGGTTTCATTATCTACACTCGTAGAAAAGTAAAGCTTAATCGGGATATTATTTACTTATTTTAGAATACAATAGATCTTAAACTCGTAGAATTATAGCCTACATTCATAAGAATATGTAGTTTAAAGATATCGTGTAAAATAAAGTATAGACTACTACCGCCCAATTCACTGAGGCTCTGCGCCATTGAGTGCTGATTCGAATTTAATCTAATTGGTGAATGATGAAGCATTTTTATGTACTGTGCAATTAAAATACTACTAGAGGAGCAAATTTAGGATGGGTGCTTCTCTATGTGTGTAACGATTAATTCTACAGCAATACTTACAAATTTCATGCCAACATTTGTTCCCCAACACCAACTGTTTTAAATGAAGTCTTATTAAGATGCACACACACATGAATCCAAAAATGTACATAACACACACTCATAAGACCTATCACCACACTCGTTTGTGCTAAAGAATCCATTAGAAATTTGTTTCCTAATATAATGACTGAAGCTATTTCAAATGATTTACGTGCATTGAAGTTAGTTCGTTTATTGAGATCTTTAAACTTTAAGGCGCAATCAGTTCTAGGCGTTCATTATAAGATTCAAGAGCACAAACTCTTTTTTCATTCAGTCGAAACTAGTTTAGTGTAAATAAAATAGTTCCGACCGAGTCAGAATGCTATAATACTACTCGGGCAAATAAAAAATAAATAAAATAAAACACACATTAAAACTGCAATGAACTGGTATTATTATAAAAAAGCAATTATACAACAAAAATAATTCAAAACAAAACGACGTACATTAATTTAAAGAACAATTGTTTATACAAATAATTAAAAAAATATAATAATTATAACAACAAACATCGACAAAATATATTTAAAGACAAAACATGTTTCAAATTTAATCAGTCCTCGAGCTTTAGAAATGCAATTTTAAGAATGAATTGTTTTTTAATACAAAATCATATTTCTTATTATATTATGCAAAATAAAAAGTTAATTGTGAATGTAAATTAAATTGTAAATTAAACAAAACTTAAATTACCCTTTCAGGTTAATTAAAAACTCATTACTGTCATATATAAAAATAAAATACAACTGATTATACAGATTTACTATTAATTTGAAAGGAGCAGTTGTCATAATTTGCACATCCTTACATAAATTTCATACACTATACTATAGGTACTTAATATAAATATAATACGTTGAAAATTTTCAATTAAGTAGAAGCGTATGTTTAAACCAAAATTGTACATTCGTTAAAATCACGGACTTGTAATTCGGAGAATTAGCGAATGACATTTTGGAGATGGGGTCACAAATATGTTTGATGACCCCAAGGTTTCTAGCGGAACGTCAGATTTTGAGGGTGATAAACTGATATCGAATGATTCGTAAAATCATTTAACAACCTCAGTGTAAGGTATAGCGCTAACATTCATTCGCCCAAAAAATCTGAAGTAAAGCACTGTAATTGCAAAAAAAAAAAATCAATAATATTACAGCTTACAAACAGTTTATTGTATTATCACAGTAGATTAAGTGAAATAAAACGTTTTATCCGATATAAAGAAAGATAATAATTTACTAGGAACAGAGCAGTCTATACATAAAATCATTGGTGAGTCATCACTGAAATTTGGATACTAACGACTGGATAATAAAGTCTACTTCACCTAATCTAGTGTTTTATGATTTAGATGGATAATTCTGTCGAAAACACGTCATTATGATTGGCGGCAGAGTGCACCGTGGGTTGCAAAGTGCAGAAAAATTATATTAATTCATAAAAGGTAGTTTGCTCTTAGTCGTTCTACGGTTAGTGCAAATTTATCGACATCGAAGTTTCTAGACGCTTTTGTAAAAGTAAAGAAAATAATGATGTAGTAATTAGTTTATATATCTTGTGAATATATTTAATACTTGAGTACGTCGGAATATCTTGCACTAACGCGTAGAACCGGTGAAACCATAGATTATAATCGGTTTGTTTACTTATGATTAAATTTAATAAATCAGCAGATTATGTTACATATTTACAAACAACACTAAATATCACTTATTAAATCACAACATGGTTTTATGGCACATGTTAAGCAGGTATTGCAAACGAACAAATTGTGCAAACAGACGCGATCACCTTATGACGTGTTTTCAAAGCATTTGCGTGTAAACATAAAAAAAAATCATTTATTTAGGAGCATAGGAATATCACCACATTGTAACGCATAAACTAAATGATAAACTTATGCAGATCAATAATTAAGAAAGGATCTACGATCCTGGAGCAGCGGATCGCTTCAGATCTTTTATTGTCATAGATTCAGAAAAAAAAATACTAAAAATCATTATTCACTAAGAAAATCAAAACTAATGAAATCGAACTAAAATAATTCTGCTAACACACTCAAACACACGGTAATCTAATAAAAAAATAATAATAAAAAATAGCATAATATTCATAAAATACAAAGAAAGTAAACGTTACACATGCACCGTATAATACTACTGCTACAAAAATAAAGTTGTTTTCATATAAAAAATATCTTACCAGAATAACAAATTGTATAATTATTTTGTATACCGAGCAAGCTTAATACTCCAGTAAGTAGCATAACGCAGATTGCGCAAGCGCATGGTGCTCCACCTTCTTAAAATCTCAGAAAAAATATCAGTAATAAAAAATTCTAGCGAGACGACCATTTGCTAAAGTGCTCTACTAGTTACTACCGTGTCCAATTGCTAGTAAAAAAAACATTCAAATACGTACTAAGAATTGTATAAAAACGAATAATATTATTATCAACCAAAAGTTACTAATCGTTAAAATAAAACAACGAAATTGAGGAATAATGGGTCCGTGGGCTCTCAGTGACTAGGCGGTAATGACGTCAACGGTCGAGATAGAGAAAACTGTCTTTCAACAATTATCCAATAATCCATGAATAAAAAACTACAACCATCGCTATTAGTTACTCTAAAATGCTTTATAATACTCAAGGGTATCTTTAGTCAAAAGACCGGCGTAACTTAAAAACTTTTGAAACTGACTGAGGTCTATAAAACATTTTCGTACACTGCCATCTTGTGATGCTGAATGTAATTTGGTTTTCGAGTCAACAATCAGGCTTTAGTAACATCTACTAAGAGGCCTATCGTTGCACATGCCTAAGGAACGCCGCAGTCAACTTTGTCATTGATAAAACCCCTAACATCACATTTCCATAAATTTTGTAACTACATTAAAAGGGGTAGTAACTGAAGATTGTCCATATTAGCTCAATCAATTTAACACTTATCTAATAATAATGTAACAACTTCTTACTTAGTTTCATAATCATGTTTCCATCGACACAGAATAAGTGCTAATTAAAAACAGGAAGTGCCATTGTGCCGAAGAATATACTTAAAACTAACAACAATACCGCTCGATGCTCTCTTATTACAATAAAATCACACGCTTAACGCCTAACAATTTTTAAGTAATAATAGTTAAAATATTGGTCCAACAAATGGGCTAAATAATACAAACGCCCTTAATATTCATCCCTAATTTAACGATGTGGGATATGAAAAAATATTATTCAATAGATCAAAAAATGATAAGGGTCGAGAACCTTTCGTTTTACTGGATTGAACCAACGGAATAATCTCTATTCTTGAAATAGGTACTCATATAACAATGTCAATACTACAACTAATCTCATTACAGTTTCGTTTACAAATAATGCATTCAGAGATCTCACGCCGAAATATTAGAGGATTGCCATAGATAGTCTTTTGATCACATCGAGACAGACGCAATCTGTGTAGCACTCGCACTTACAAAACCTTGTAGTTCCATTTGTCAGTATCGTCACTTCACCTATTTAAAAATTGACACAAATGGCCAGAACCGTTAAACATTGTAGTAAGTTATTTATGTTTTAGAGTGTCGATTTTTTGGCTTAAATTTCGTCGGTCAGTTCGATCTTCTGTGATTAGATCGTGTGGCTCACATGCCTATAGGCGGAACTTGGACATAGCGATAGATGTATAGCCGGTAATCTTTGCTGGCGAGCACGACGGAACCATCATCCATTAGTGCCACATCGAAGCACTGTGCGTGTTTTACTTTGCTCTCTAATGCCGACACGAGTTGACCGTCTTGCGTGAATATCGTTAGGTTGAAGTTGTTATGATTGTCAGCAATTAAAATTTCGCCAGATGCGTTAATGCCCACTCCAATGGGGTAATTAGTAACACCTTCTCCACCAATCTGGCGTAAGTAAATACCTTCATAATTGAAAACTTTGACGCAGTGCGCTCGGTTGTCACTAATAAATATTTCTTGCTTATCGTTGACAACGACTCCATTTGGAAATTCAAGGTGCTTAGAACAGCCGAACTTCTGAAGCACATTACCGACTTGATCGAAGATAATGACGCGCATAACTTTGCATTCTACAACTACAATTCTTCCTTTGTTATCGACTGTCACACCACGTGGATGTTGAAGAATGTTTGCGCCGAATTTCCGTACGAATTGGCCATATTGATTATAAATTTGAATTTGATGCGTTGGGGACCTTTCAGTCACAATGATATCTCCTGAAGTGCGTACTACTGCAACTCTATTCGGGTACAGAAGTTGACCATCGCGTTTGCCACATTCGCCAAATTGGAATTTAAAGCGCCCTTCTTTGTCAAATATTTGAATTCTGTGGTTATTGGTGTCAGCTACGATGATATCATTTTGTGCATTAACAGCAACACCGCTTGGTTCAGTAAACTGACCTTCCATAACCCCAAACTCACCAAATTTGCAGTGATAGATCATTTTTTGACGTTTTATTTGAGACTTCGGCGGGAAAATGGCAGTGGAAATCAACTTGTTCGTCAAATCCAGAATAGGATCGGTGTGTGAGGCAGTTGTAAGCGAGTAAGGATCATTATTAGCTGGTGGGAAAAGAGAGTCACATCCACCATTTGACCATTTCTCGTATGGATTGATTCCATTCAGATTAATATCTCCAATAGCCGTGGAGAAAGGACCGAGAGTATTAGCACTATTAAATCTCTTCGAGATAATGTTTGAGTCGAATGGAGAAGTCGATTGGCTAGTGGGACCAAGTAATCCATTTGTGTAAGGCCGATCTAAAACACCATTGAGGCCTGTAGGCAGGTGAATGCCACCATTTAAGCTACCAGAACTTCCATTAACACTGCTGCTACTTGAAGACGAACCTCCGTTTAGCAGTAATCCGTTCGTGGGGCGCGCAATAGGAGGTTGCTTGGTCGGACCCACATTCGCTTCAGAACTTGAACGCACGTATCCAAAGGTGTTTCTGACACCAACTTGTATCGCTTGGTAATTGGAAACGAATTCCAGTTCACATGCAGTTTGAACACTCTGTTCTGGGTTAGTGCTCATTAACGATTGCAATTTAGTGTCTAAGAGTTTTCTAAACATTAGGATTTCAGCGATGTTTGCACATTTTGTCAGTCTCTCGACGAAGTCACATGTTTGATAAATTTTGTCGACCGTCTCTTGAGCTTTTTGCCCAACAACGGTTAGAGCAATTTGTTTCGTCGAGAAAACGCTTTCGAGTTCCTTTAGTAACTCTTGCTTTCGCTCTTCTAACATAGAGCGATAGAATTGGAACGTGTCGTTTATTTCATTTTGAGCTTTATGATACTGTACTTGTAATTTTCCCGCAGCATGTTCGACGGTCTTGACAACGTGCCTTATTTCAGTAGCTCGAGTTTTGGCTTCATTAACAGCTTGTTGCATCAGTTCTAACTGTTTAGGGCCTGCATCTGATAAATGTTCACAATCGTGTAAAGCGGCCGGATGTTCTATAATGGTGCACTCTTTGCAAACCGGCACGGAGCAAGTACGGCAGAAATATTTAAGGATGTCATTTTTGTGTCTTGGACAAAATGCTGTCTTGTCTCCGCTCGTTGTAAGTGTGGAGCCAAGCATCCCCTTATCGTCTTTTAAGTCTGTGAAGGCGAGCACGCGGTGGCCCTCAAAACAATGCATAAATTGGTGTGCCATGACGCAGTTTGGACAAAGAAAGTTTGCACAATCAACACAGCGCGCTACTGCGTCAGATTCCTTGGATTTACAGCCGGTGCAGCGGGCTGAAGGAGAGTTAGTTTGACGGGCTGTTGGCAGAAGATCAGCGTCCTGCTCTACAGCCGCGGCGATGACAAGGTTCGTTAATAGTCCAGGTATACCTGCAGGCGGTAGTTGACTGTCTACGCGACAAGTTACACAAGTTACTTTATCGGGGTGGGTTTGTTCTCTTTCCAGGCACCCACGGCAGAATGTGTGAAAACAGTTGAGTACTTTGGGATCGACGAATGTTTCTCGGCAGATTGCACAGGTGGTGTCGAGGCCGTCGAATTCACGAAGGTCACATACGGCAGAGTCACTCGCAGGAGGCGAGGATCCGCTCAAAGTTAAGGGCGATAAGGAGCCACGCTCCAGCGAACCTATAGAGTTGGCACCGGGCAGCGACTCAAGGGACGGGGTGCGTGAGGCCATCTTCAGGAAACCGGCATCCCTGAAAAGAGAAACAATACTTGTTAAATATATTATAGTAGTATATGTTGCGACAATTAGTTGTATTAACCAAATTTTTATTATAAAAACGAGGTAACAAGAACCAGTTGTGTAGTAAATAAACGTCAAATATAGCTAGCACTTAACACCACACGGTACTTTAACGCAAATCATTTTTCAACATCAGCGAAGCATGGCAGCTATATAAATACGATACGTAAAGATATGATACCATTTCGCTACAAGTTCGAGAGCTTATTACAGCACACAAAGAGGAAATAAGTAATATTTTGAGGTAGATAGTCTCCGAGCGTTAAGGAAAAATAGGATCTTAAATATATTGTGGTGAAGGTAGCGAGGAATAAATGTATAAGTTATTTTATAGGCGTAAATTTGAACAAAGATTACCAAAATATTTTTATAAAATATTACTTATTTGTTAATATGTTTTAGTTAACTTGTATGGGTAATGCGTAATAACGCACTATGATAAATGATGTGTTATAAAAAGAAAACAATTAATTTAGAATGCACTCTCTTCCGCGCTCGCCTCTGTTATAAACGTGGAAAAAGCCTTTAAGATGTTCGAATTTCACGAAAGCTATCGTGTGATGAAACATGTTGGGAGAGTCATATTTCTTCTTAAAAGCAAGTCACTTGTATCAAGCTTCGAACGGTGATATCTCGTGGAATCGAGATGAAGATATTCGTACTCGTATTACGAATATTATTTATTAAAAATTCTTTTGATGTGCTTTTTCTTTACACGAAGAAGTCTACTCTCTCTGGGGAATATCAAACTACTTTAATACTTCTTCAAGGGAAAGGAAAAATATTGTAAGTAAGGCAGAGCACCGATAAAAATTTACCTGTAAATAAATTGCGTAACTCTTCGGTTATGTAATCAACATTAAATATTTACGAATCGAGTTGTTGTAAGATTATGTTTTTGTTGTATGTGTATTATACGTAGAAAGAGATATATTTTTGATAACAAAATAAGCTACGATCAAAAAAAAAAATCTATCCAAGAACAAAATATTCATGGTTTTGAATATTCAGTTCACCACCCGTTTAAAGTTAAATAAATCGAAATAAAGCGACACGTGGCATTATAATTGAATTACGGTCTGAGCATAGATGTAAATCATTTTTGCCGTCACCCGTAAGTGATACACCGTAAATGCATTTCAGTACGTAACTTCGTTGCTCTATCCAGGAGTGTACGCTTCGATAAATGACGTCAAACATTTCAAATTTTTTTAACAAATTGCATTTAAGATATAAGAGAACAAAAGATGATAGGATGAAAATGGAAATGTAAAAACAAATACAGAATATAATTTCGGGCTTAAGATAAAAGCAGGAAAGCAAACTATATTTTCCGATGTTTTACGCATTCGCACAAATGATCCCTCTTCAATGGAAGGTAAGAAAATCGATTTTTGTTGAGACGGGTGGAACCCTAATGCCTTATTTTATGGGGTCCGACCCGCGTACGGGGGAGTGCAAAATACATTAATAACAGTCTGTGAGACTTGAACAGTACGAATAGAATGTTTAGTAACAATCCCAGTAGGTCTTATCTAAATTCCGTTTAATGTTTCACAGAAATTACTCACTGAGGTGAATTATTAAGCAATAAGAATATTTAATCTAAGTTAATATATTTAATAATAACATTCAAAATATTAATATTTTTTTCTTGTTGTACAGTAAATATTTTATCACAAGTCGCTGTAGGTTAAGTCTTGTTACTATTATATATATTAGTGAGTATATTATGTGTTATTTTTTCTGAAATATATGGCTTTATTTATATACATATATTATAGATAAATATAAAATGACTACAATTTTGCATAATCAATTGAAAAATGAAATTGTTAAAATAGAAACAGCTAAAGATAAATATGAATTCGTATCAAATGTGCAAATGGTTATCAGGTCTATAGTTTGATGCATTTCCCCGTGGTCGCTAGGCAACGGCTAGGGCGTCTAGCGAGGGGTACTCAAATTAGGGTGAGGGTGGTTTATATTTGGTGCTCTCGTGAGGGGAGACATTTGTGAGGTGAATGGCCGGTGTTTACGGGATGCGTAAAGAATATTCGAGAGATATCAGAATTCAATATATTTATATTTAGATATATTTTACTTCTGGACCCTTACAAGTGTAATATTGTTAGCAATTTTGGTAAAAGAAATACGGTAGTAAGAGTTGTGGTGATTCTTAGTGTGTTTTATATACCTTAACTTTCTTATTATTTAATAATATTGTGAAAGAAATACAGCATGTTACAATCATGTTTAAATTCTAATTCTCGCTAAAATCATGTAAATATTTTATATGATCTTTTATAAGATAAATATTTGTAATTATATAAGATATATAAATGAAGTTTCAAATACGGAACAATATATCACCAGAGGCCTATCGTTTAATTCTGAACAAGCGTCAAGATTGCGATCAAATCTCAGGGTTAGAAGATTCTATAGAATTTAATATGTGACATATGTATTCATTATAAATTTAAAAGTATAATTCAAACATTTTTATTTAAAGTATTGTATATATATCTACGTAGCATAAGTATTAAAGTGGGCTATGTGTCATCACTCGCCTTGTTAGTATTATAGCCTTTTAGTTTCAGACCGCAGCTTCACCTGCATGTTAGGAGGGATGAGGGAAGGTGTTAGATACCCTTTCCACTTTTCTGTATCCCTGACAATGTGTATGCAATGTTATAGTGGTCGGTTGAGTAGTTACGAAACGCATAACAAACAGGCTATAGTATTTACGATTCACGTCGTCAAACATTGTTACACATTTAAAAAGCTTTGGTTTCATTTTAAAATAATCTAAAATATAGTTTATTGATTTTCATCTTGTAACCGTGCCAACCCTGTACCACATGAATTTACTTGATGCAGACCCTGCAATACATTAAACGCGTCCCCAGTGACAGTGAGCCTCGATCGAATGCGCGTGCATATACAATGCCGTGTAATTTGTGCAAGCCGATATAAGCCTTATTGTTATAGGTACTATTAATATTAAATGTGATATTCGCTTGTTGTAATCACCAGATTAATATTTCAATATTTTTCATTAGGTATACGCTGATGTCGTTTTTTTTTTAAATTATTTTATGAAATAAGTGGTAACTGAAAATATAAATAAAGCAATTGAATAAAATGTCAGTTACACAAAATGGCGACAATCGTCTTGCGTTTTAGATACATACATTTCTCATACAATCATCAATTGATTAATATAATACAATTATTTATTCTTAAAGCCCTTGTTACAATTATATTTGTTTTAATCGTTAGTATATTTTAAGTCCGTTAAATATATTTTATCTGCAAAAATCGGAGGCTTTGGAAAGATTTATATGATAGAAATGGCGCTGTGCCAAAGTATGAACATATATCGATATTAATCATTTGTCATTTAAAATAATTTTTAATTCCCTATTTATTACACTTAATGCATATGGCATTATACATTGATAATGATTTTCATATTTAAAATATATTAATTGAGTGGCACACCTGTACATACTCATATTTATATCTTATTAAATGTAGAATTTTTTTACTATCTATGGCACAATCATTTAAAAAAATAAAATTGAGATGATCAGTACACCTCCTTACCGATTTATTTATTTATTTCTTGTCCTTCATCCAAAGGTTGTCTGGAAGAGATCGCTCTTTTAGCGATAAGACCGCCTTATGTACAAAATAGTTTTCGTTTTTTTTTTATATATTTATGTTTAAAATGGTTCTGTAACTCTTTTAGTGTACAATAAATCATATTCTATTCTATCATTTTAAATTATAAAAAAAAATATCCAATGTCACATAAATACTATTGAAACTCATCAAAGGATTGAAATTTATTAAACATAGGTTTACAGGTATGCGACGGTTTAGGGACGTGAAAGGTTACTAGAAGGCTACACGGTACAACAACTAGCATTTTAGACTTTGTAAGACGAGCGATCGCATATATATTTAAATGGACCCAAATATTTGACACGGGACGAACTTACGTGAGCTTGGCTCGGCATACAAAACATGGTATTGTTATTCACGTCAGACTTAAGAAACAATCTCTTAAACGCTTAATGAAAACTATTTTCATGATACCAGACCCTTTACTGTAGTTGTCATATTATGTATACGGTAATAATTGTATTTACACTTTAAGCATTTTAAGGGTCCACGTAAAATGGTTATATCGTAATATATTACGATAGAATCAATACGATTTATTCTTCAATAATAGTTTTATAGCTTTCATCATTAATCACTTCGTCCAATGCCGAAGACCGGACGAAAATCGGTTAGGCAGTTTTTGAGTTCAGATACACAAACACATACTTATATGGACTTTGTTTCATAATATATAGTAATTATATTATCGAAGTGTATTTTTATGTTTCACGCATAATAATTGCAAAATGAGGGGAAAGGAACATGTCATTCGAAACGCTGTGTGCCAGGTGTGCACAGGAAAAAATGTTTAATTTGAATCCAAATAATGGACGATTTTGATCACATGCAATATTAATTATTATAACAACGTTCGTAATTGGATAATAATATCGTTTTACTTTGTAATAAAACATACACAATTAGTAATATTATTTGAAAATTACGGTGATACACTATTTTGATCCTTAAGTGTTGTGATTATAGCAGTTATACTCGCGTATCACGTGAGTTTCGAGTTTGCTTTTACTGATTATGAGATATTTATTTGAGATTATTTTAAACTAGCTACCTAAATTGAATAATACACTTAAACCTTCCACACGATTAACTCCGACAGTTGGTAAAAACGCGTATCGCGTTCATACAGACAGACAGACGCGGCGTTGGAACGACGACTCTGATTTATAATATGTACTACTTTACTGGCGGTAGAGCTTTTTGCAAGCTCATCTGGGTAGGTACCACCTACTCATCA
Organism: Nymphalis urticae; assembly: GCA_905147175.2. Classification (NCBI taxonomy): domain Eukaryota; kingdom Metazoa; phylum Arthropoda; class Insecta; order Lepidoptera; family Nymphalidae; genus Nymphalis; species Nymphalis urticae. The sequence continues at coordinate 8,127,775 of LR990004.1, read as the reverse complement.
GATATTCTACCGCAAAACAGCAGTACTTGATATTGTTGTGTTCCGGTTTGAAGGGTGAGTGAGCCAGTGTAATTACAGGCACAAGGGACATAACATCTTAGTTCCCAAGGTTGGTGGCGAATTGGCGATGTAAGCGATGAATAACATTTCTTACAATGCTAATGTCTATGGGCGTTGGTGACCACATACCATCAGGTGGCCCATATGTTCGTCCGCCTTCCTATTCTATATTTAAAATATAGTGATATAATGTTTAATATATTTTTTTATTTTCTTAAATACACATTTAAATAAACACCACTCTATCTTCTAATATTTATATAGATAAATAGTACTTTCAATTCTAGTGTAAATAATACACGCAATGCGCTCGTATTGTAAATTACGTTATAGACAAAGCTCTGCGTAGATAATGACCATTAAATAGCGCATTCCATTATCACCTCTACGTATTAACCGATTAATGCTATCATTCCATGATATTATCGTATTGTAAGGTATTGCAAATATTTCTATTTAATACTAGTTGTTCAAGGTTTTATAACATCAAGTTTTCCGACTAAAAAAAACCTATATTATTACACCTGTTTACAATTTCACAGAATCTTTGAACTAAGATACAGAATATTGTGATGTCTGAGATACCATTAAATTGGATTTAAAAATATATTTCATAATAAAAATCTAAATTAAATAAAAACAAATTATGTATACAGTGTGCACAGAAAAAATGTTTGAATTTTGTAATGACGATCAAATAACTGGTGAGTTACACACTCATAGGTGTACTAGCGAGCTCATATAGCCCTAGGGCCCAAGAGCCCTAGAGCTCATATAACCACCAAGTAATATGTCTAGAAAGTTAAGCCTTACATACAACTTATAATAATATAATTACTTTAGTGTCATAAACTAATCGTAAGTATCATATAATAATATTCTAACGACCCATTAAGTAAGGCAAGATAACCTAGTGGTTAGAATAATAATAGTAATAAATACCTGTACCCTGAACCTGTAAGCATCGGCTGAAAAAATTCCACATGTGTATATACCAACCTGCATTAAAGCAGAAGTTCTATTCAAAAGAAGAAAAAGTAGAAGCCCAACAGTGGGAAATTTATAGAATGTTACTCTTTTACTTAACAAAGAAATAAGTAAGTACATTTAATACACATTGATCTAATCAAATAAGATACTAATCGTTGAGTTTCTAAATTCTAGCGATTGTTTTAAATCGTCTCAAGAAAAACATGATTTATTTTCTCTTTTGTGTTGAAACGGCTCAGCTTAGCATTTGAATGACACAATTACACTAAGTAATCAGAGTTTCAAGGGAAATCCAATTTAAGGCGTTTTGTATCAGCTCTCCTACTCCAAGTACAATTGCCGAAAATTGTATGCTTTTGTTGGCGACAAATCTACAAGAAAGGTGTTTCAATACTTTGGGTTGGAGAAACTAGAACGATCTTTATTATGCTTTTATTTGTCTACGAATAAAATTAACTTTATATGAACTTTATTAAAGCGTTTTAATTCATTATATATTTGATTATAAATATATTTCTTATAAAATTGTAAATTACATCTTTTTATAACACAACATTGTGTTGTGTTTTGAACGACTTTTACACTAGCGACTTTGGGGAGACATTCAGACGAAACCACATTCATTGCTCCAGCAATATAACATGAGGTACATAAAGAATAAGTAGAGGATGAATAGTTTGTATTAAATTTACAAATGACGTATGTAGTTGACCTTTTCTGAACTAACTTTACGTTAAGTTCAAAGAAGTTGACAACTTTGCAGGCCAAAGTTTACGAGCGCATTCCTCTGGGATATCCACTGAAAACCGACACTGTCAACAGCGCTCTACCAGATTTCAGCGCAGCTCCTCAGGGAGGAATAGTCTCAAAAACCACCAAGAATTGCTAACGCGTCCAGCGGAATTATTTCCTTGTATTCCGATAGTTGTTCTGTTGGGACCACATTAATTGCAATAGGACCGAAGCAGATTACGGTGCCCCGAAAGGTTTTCCGAATTGTTGTAAATCAGCACCCGAGATGAGGTGAAATGAACTTCAATACGACGTATTAGGGCATAAATTCCTCTATGGACGATATTCGACAATTGAAATAGCGGAGTATTTCAGAAGAGCCGGCTAGGAATTGTGGTCATCCGACAGGCGTAAGGTGGAGCGAGTTACATTATTTAAGGGTAACACATACTAATTTCGCACAATTTATTACTTCCAGGATAAAATTAATTCCGTTACATTTCTTTTTGGGCGACATTAGATTGATTTCCTTTCCTACTTCGAACCTAATTAGGATAATTGTTTATTCTCATTTCTGTGACCCTACTCATGTCGTAGTAACGACCGAATATATTCTGCCCTGGAAATAAGTTACTATCTGTTTGATTTATTAAAAAGTTAGGAAAATATCTAGAAAAAACCTTCGTCATATTTCAGAACACGTCTTCGTAATAGAGTCCATATTTATCTGTTGCGAGCACCGGATATAGAATAGTGAAGTCTAAAAAATTACTTCTAAAAGTCCCAGTCATATTTCCAACACGTGCGAGCAACTTCGTTGGTACATTTCCTTGGATGAACATATATTTATCTTAACACATTTGACGCATAAACTTAGCAAGAAGCCCTTTATATTTAAGCATTGTGTTGTTTATTTTGGGCTTTTCGTAAATATATGGGTCGCAATAATTTCTATTTTAAATAAAAAAATACTACTTAAGGTCTTCGTAATAAAAAAATGAGTCAATCGTTTTTCGTATGCAAATAAAGTATGCATTTACAAAGCCGATTTATGCCCAGAAAACTAGTAGCAACATTTACTTTGATATATTTTAAATATCCTTAAAAATTCTCTCATGTGGCCGAAAAGCCCGATCCAAAGTGTTGCCATGTGATATTTAAATTCCCGGAGGCGTGGTAATGTTAAAATTCATGAGAATGTGTCGCGGGCACTGAACATATTTTTCACTGGCAACACGGCGTTTATGACGTCACGTAATACGTTAATGCATATCGCAGTTTCGGCGGCTTAATGCGATTTTTTTTTGTTCCTTCCGCATGGGACTTCTTATGAATATTTAATAGGTGGAATTAAATTTACAATGTAAGGATTAGTATGTTTTCGTGTCGCGAAAGCTTTGAGTTGTACTAATTAACTATATTTCAGTCGCTTTGTCGCAACGATGCAGACATATTGCAGATGTTGAGATTAGGTATCGGTATACACAATTTACTTTCATTAATTATTATTTAATTCTTTACAATATTTTGCGTAATTTACAGAAGTAGTTGTGAAAACTGCACACACATGGGATAACAAATTAGTTCCCAAGGTGGCGCATTGGCGATGTAAGGATTGATTAATATTTTTCACATCAGGCCCAATTGCCCGTTCACCATATAACAGAACCAATTCATTATATTAGTAAGAAATTAAAATCTAGACACATCATTAGTCAGTACATACAGCGTGTTGTAATATCCACTTTATAATATGTCAAAGCTAAAAACCATATTTTATTATCCGCAAAGTTTTATAAAGCTTGACAATTTTGCGTATAAAATTGGCATTGTTGAATATTCTAATTATGTCGGCAGGCGGCGAAGTGAGATTCAATACTGAATGAGAAAATAAAAAGTCTTTCAATAACTGGGATGCAAATCTTGTTCCCGATATAAATAATGTATGGGAAGGGACAGAATTACAATATTACTTAGTGAACGTACAACATCAGACATCAATAAGCAATTTCTGATCCAGGCTAATATTATCAAAGAAAGTATGTTCGTTCGCTTGTTACGCTTTCACGTCTTAACTCAACCGATCATTATGAAATTTTATATACACGTAGTCGAGGATACAGAAGGGCATACTACTTCATACCTGCCCCCAAACACGTGGGCAAAGCCTCGGGCGGAAACTAGTCGTTTATAATTATTATTAATATGTGACACTACCGATTAATATTGAAATAAAATTATTGTTGATTTCTATTGATTTAAAATTCTTAACATATTAAAATTTGCAATTGCTTAATAAAATAATGTAACAAATGTTAATATGATTTATGGAGTAAATTAGTGGCTGGTACGAAATTCAATAGCTTTAATGTTTTCAAAGCCATTTATGAATTTATAATGAATGAATTTTAAAATGATACAGTAATTAAAATTTTGTTTTCTCATTTTCATAAAAATATTACAAACCATTATTTGAATATTATAAAGGAATTCGTTTTGAAATGTATTGTGTATAAACACTTTATTGTATTTTCTTAACATATTATATCGTAGCCTGTAGCGGTTCTACAACTGTGCTACGTCGTTACAAATGCTACGACATAAATGCATATTACTTTATGTAAACAGTATTAGGAATAATAAACAAAATACCTGCGTTTTTATTGTTTATATGTAATGGTATAATATGATAAAACAATTCGTTGGCAAAAATAGGTATATAAAATAAAGTCTACTATGTGGGGAACTTCTAACGTTTCTATTAATTCGTTTTCTTGGTATTGTAAGTAATGATTAATTATGACTTAATTATTACACTTTTACTGGGATTGAAAAACCAACCAGGCAGGCAACCTACATATTGAATTATTACTTGCACGTACCGTGTCCATGAACTCCGATTCTAAGATTTTGTAAGTATATTTTATTTTGATAAAAGCTTTGACGTCGGATTTGTTTCTAGGTAATCAAGAAAGTTCTGATCTGCTAACAAGGTACAGAATTATTAACAAGTAACTCCCGTTCATTCATAATGAAAATGTTGAAACCTCGTCGCAGATTTACATCGTACTGTACGTAAAGATGTCAAATATGAAATTTTGGCATCCGTTACAGACAAATTTGCAATTCTATTGGGGTAATTTGAATATAGTATATTATTTGTATTTTATAGAATTATCTGAAAGTATTCAAGTTAAGATAACAACACAATCTGCTAGACCGAGACGTTTTAAACCATCTTTTAATCTTTAATCAAAATAAGATGTATATTTTTAAATACACCAGCTACCGTTTTACGGGCTACTTTTAAAACTAAAGTTTAAACTCGAATTACACATTAGATTAGATAGGGTTCAGCCACATTGAAACCGAATCCGATATCGTAGCACATTTTATTATGAAAATAAACTTTATTTTATATAAACTTGCGAGCGTTTGAAAGCATTAGCAAATTAATCTAAAACTCTAAACTACGCGTTAGTTAAATCTAATAATTTATACAATTTCGAAGTGTTACGTTTAAATCCAAGATACAAACGAACACAAATACTCCTTAATTGGATAATAAACATTTCGTATTTCGACGAAATTGTCTAATTTAACAAATTAACAGTAGCATAGCAACCACTATTTGAGAAGTTTCTAATGAAGACGCCGCGTTGTAATTGAAATTAATATTAGTTTATAATAAAAGGTATATATATATACAACACAAGCTCACATACAATGCCTCTGTGAAAGATGATACTATGGCAGATATCTCTACGAAAGAGCCCATAACATGTAGCTCGATACGTGGCCGCAATGTTAACAATAACAATAATAAATTTACTTATATACATATATAATGTTATAATTGTGTTTAGTAAATGAGATAGATAAACACTAATGCGAAGATATCAAGCAAACACAGAATCAATTTAAAATTATTCACCTCAGCCATTTAGAGGAAATTTTCTAACGAATCCCACAACTTACCTGCAAAGAGAAAAAAAAAACATAATTAAAATCCATTACACAAAAACAACGTATAAATATAAAGCGAATGCCTCACAAAAGCGCCTTGGAAAAGGTTTATTATGAAAGCTTTCTCATTTTACAGCTTTTTTAAATAGCCTTTCTGCACTGAAAGACTTCAAGTTATTAAAAGGGATGGGAATTATATATTTTTTTTTATATCCAATTCATTTAAATCATTTTAGGTTCTTTTAATGCAAAGTTCAAAGACTTTTTAATTTTGTTACGATTTCTGTCCCTCCTTAAATCATAGCTCGAACATTAAAGACACTTCTCTTGGCGAGGCTTTCAAATTTCGCATACAAATTTATCAGGGTGTCTTAAAAGTCCGCCTTATCATCATCATCGGCATACATTATCATTCGCTAGAACGGCAAGCGAACGATGCTGAATGCGAATGATATATATTTGGGTTATGTCAGATACCAGATCTGCTTGGGAATTTCAATGGTGGGATGATTTCTTAGTTCCATGCCGCCTTTGATGTTTTAGTGCTGGCGAAATTCTTCGATGTGTTTAACACAAAAACATAAAAAAATAGTTTCGTTGGCTCTTACCACAGCTATTGGTTTACATGGGAAATGGTTACCATGCTGTAAACCAAACGGAAATTGATACTTATTAAAAAAATATAGTGTTAAATTTTCGAATTAATCATTAATTAATTTTTTTTTTATTCGTTACTCGTGGAAATTCAAAACCTACGGAGGAGGTCCAGCATAGGATAACGATTGGCAGATGTGCTGATGAATTGAATAATTTTAGACAATATTTTGAATTAAAAATATTTTTCAGTTCCATATACGATGTGGGTGATTGTAACCTCAATAAAATGCGGAATGCAGATTTTCTTCTTTTTAACAATTAAAAAATAACTCCTGATATAATAATTATTTTTATCTGCGAGATTTTTTAATAAGCAGACTTTATTACTCTGAATTTGTCCACAAACTTCCTTTTAATTAATCCAAGCGGCTAATTAAGGTGACTTTTAAGAAACTTTCTTTGATGGAGATTTTCAATAAGAAATTAGATGATATTTCAAGTTTTAAGGCGAAATTAGTGATGTTTGTTTATCAAAAATTTAATAAATTTCTCCTTCATTCTTTTGATAAAGAAAATTGTTTATTTACTCAATTATTCATCATTTTTATGTGACAAATTGATAAATCTAGCACATTCAATTCATTTTTTAAAAGTTTTGCTACAATTTATGAAGAATGGTTATAGTGAGATGTTAAAGTTTATATTTTTTTTTTTTATAAGAATGCAATTAAAATCATGAAACTATATACACGCTTTAATGGAAAGCAAACCAGGATCAAACCTGCGTCCTTTATATATTTATATAAGCATTTAAGTAAATCAAGCATGTATATTTTGCAGCTATGTAATGCTAGTTTTACGTAACGTCAAATTCACTCGCATATGTTTGACAAACAATACAAAATTCGTATTTGAAGTTAACTTTTCTGACGTTACAAAATCGCCCCGGGCGAGTTTTCGGTGGTTGAGAATACTTTTGCTTCGTACACATGTTGAAAATAATGTTTTGTTAACCAACTACGAGGCGAACAAATAGAATAATGTATTTATGTTGAAGAGTTAATGCCACACTAATCGGAATGTTCCAAGTTTAACATGATGTTATTTTTTTTCTAACGGTGTTTTTTTAAAAAAGGGTTAAGCCAATTCAAGTAAGTAATTTTGCAACAACATTTTATCTTTTAAGTAAAAAATTGAGATATAAATTATATTAAATTCACTAATCGTATTTTAATTGTTTCACGTAAAGAAAACAAACGAAAGAGAAAAGTCCCTAATCATAAACTTATAAAAAATTAATACCGGTCATTATTTTAGTATCGGTCTTTTTTCTTGACAGGCTAATTATATCGAAATTGATTATCGAACAAAGACTCCGCCGAAATCCCTCATTAAGGAAACAGAAAACTTTAAAAAAGAAAGAGCAAAAATATAGAATGAAAAGAGACGGCGTAGCCTGTAAATTTTGGTCAATGTTTTTTCAAGGATTATTATAGTTACATTGGCGTATGAACTTTTGCTCGAAATAAACAATTAGTAATTATTTTAAGTACAGTCGTATCCATAAAATAATTTTTTTAAAGTTAATGCTGATTCTCTAAAAGCCTGTATAATTTTTAAGTGATTTTATCTATAGTTACTTTTACTCGAAATACAAAATTAGTAATTACGATAAGTACAGTCGTGTGCAAAAAATATTTGAAAGTTAAAGCCGTATACAGTTACCGAATGTATCCGTGTGTGATCCTTAACAACCAATATCCGTTCGATCAGCTGTTCGGAAACAGATGGCGTCAAGTTTTTTTTTTTTTGACTAACGATATTTTCGTTATGGCTTTAAACGATTTGTTTTTATATTTCAAATGGGTGTTACTTTATGGGTCGTTATTATAATGGCTACAACAGCTGGGGTAGCGTTGTAAATAAATAATTTTATTGAATTTTTAAATGGGAGTAATTTGTCTTATATAGTATACATCTAGTACAACGGGTAACTGCTATATGTAATATTGCTATGATGCTACACGCGTGCGACTTTCCATAAATTTATGTTTGTGTACCAAAGAAAACAAGATTATTTTTAAAATAAAAACTTAATTTTAACAAAAACTCGAGCCATCTTGGCTCTTATTTACTTAGCATTACTTGTTATTATTGCCTGCAGTTTGGGGAGGATATTACTATTAGAATCAACTCAAACTCAAAGACTCAATAATGCTGTTAACTAAAACTAGTAAGTGTCAGTCCTGATATGGATAAAAGATTCCTTAAATAAATGTGTGTCTTTTGTAGAAACCCTAAATCTCATGCACCTGCCCAACGGTGAGATGTTTACAGAGCGTTACTTTTCCCAATAGAAGTGAACTCCGTATTTTACATATGTGCAATGTCACACAGGTTGTGTAAGTAAAAGTTGAAACTGATTTGAATTGTATATTCCAAGACTTCGTGATAGAAAATTAGTTATAAATTAGGTCACATGACACGAATTGTTTCACGAAACGAACTTGCGGATTATTTTAATAATGTAATTTATTCTTTTCGTAATTTGTAAGCTTAGGGCGAATATTAAGGGGAATCTTCTCCCACAAGGAGTAGTATGAAAGTTGATTGGGTAACATTCCCTTAGGAACTATGACAAAATTCAATCAAATAATTTTAGAATATAATATTTTCATTGAATTGAGAAAAAGTCAACATAAACTACATTAAAGATTGATCTTTGGATAATTCTTACAATATATATAAAGAAATTCTGCCATATGTGTATCCACCAACTCGCATTGTAGCACCGTGGTGGAATAAACACTAAACCTTTTTCCAAATAGGAGAGGAGGCCTCAGCCATGCACTCTCTTACGTTTACTTTTTACATTGAATATATAATGAATTAAGTATGAATGCCAAGTTTTATATAAGTTTTAAATATATCGAAGCATCTATAGCGCAATGGTTGATGCCTAGTGATGTAATAGTCGCAAGTTTGATCCTGCTAATACAAGTTTAATGCTTAAATCCTTAAATGGGAATGTTAATTTCTTAAAAAACAGACTTTGCTATCATACTTATAAGAAAACAAAAAACCAAGATGTCTTATTAGATATCAACCGAAAATCGTGAATTAAAATGCCCATAAGGATTTAATTTTCAGGTGGTTTATATGTGCTTATAATTATTTATTTATTATAATTATTGTTTGGCACAGACTATATAAAATGCTTGCGTGAAACGTCTTACGATATAAATTCCAAATATGTCGCTACGTAATGAACCTTGGCGACATAATTGGAAAACTTCTATTTTGGTTTGTTTTAACAAAAACTACACATAATATAAAAATAGCACGCGATTTATGACACGCACATTTTAATTTCTAATATTTTCAAGTGATTACTTACATTCCTATATTTTTATTTATCTGTTAAAATAATTTTTGTATAAACTTATCTATAAGCTATGCAGTTTTTGGATTATTAAATTATGAATCGATTAAAAAAAAATCAATAAGCAACATTCTTATTTCAAAAACATCTCAACATAATGAAGCGACAAAATTAAGAACGTAGTTTTGACGCGTGCGCTTTGTAACATCGTAAAATTAATTTTCGAGTTAGTCGGTTAATAGTACATTCGTTGCACGATTTCGGTCGTTATTACATAAACTTCAGGTGTTAGTACAGATTGCAATGAAAGTTCGTACGGTGAGAGGACGTCGAGTCATTTTAAAAGTTTTAATATTAAATGTAGAAACACAATTATATTATGAAGTTTATATCGTTATGTAATATATTGTATAAGTGACTGTTATCATGGTTATATTAAATAATAAAATTATTTTATACAATACTTTTGATGGGCATTTGTTAATATTTTATATGCAGGCAATGTTTCAATTATAACGCACGACTTCGTTCTGACAGTAACCAGTAAGTTGATGAAAAAGGACTATAAACGTACGTGTGACTGTGTAGACACTTATATAAAATAATATACTAAAAATGAAATAATGGCGACCATGTCATATCATGCATCTTAAAAAAAAACAATAATAGAAATATTAATCAATTAATATAATTATATATATTTTATTTAATGGCGACATTAAGTCATTCATAGAATTATACAAATAAATTACTTTTTAAATTAAATTGTTGAATAGTTGATGATACACCAACATGCTATGAAAACTAAATGAAATTTAACCTTAATTTATAGAAAAACTGACCTTATTACTTGCACTATAAGACTCAAATAAAATTTCTTAATTGCGTAACACCGCGAAAATTGCACCATTTAGGTCTTTCAGTTTAAACAAAAGCGACACAGTGTCGCCTGTGTTTTAATGGCGCCAACTGAATTTAAATAGAAAAGCTCGGTGTAGTGATAGCTGGAAAATGCTTTTTAAAATTGTGGTTTACTTGAAACGACCGAGCTGACATTTGTACTAAATGTAAACAAAATTCAACGAATTATTTAAGACACCAGTATATTTTGTTACCTATTTATTAAGAGTTGTAAATAATATTCACCTAAAAATTCATATTTATAGAAACAGAACATTACGTATTTATTATTATTTAATGACATGGAACAGATCGTAGATAATTTGTTTTTCACACAGATTACATAAAGAGAATGAGGGAAGTTTTTATGTGACTGTTATTATATTATAACCTCTTTGGTAACTGAGGTATTGTATTCCACACGACAAAGCCATTTGCTATTTATACATCAGCCACGAGAAAGCATCTTGGAAGTGACGCAAGCAAATATAACAATGACTTGAGCTAAAGGTTTTCCTATTTATCATATAGTATTTGTATATAGAATGTTTAATTTTAATATTTCATTGTTGGTAAGTACCAAGTATGCCGACCTGGTGAAGTTGTTAGGACATCTGAATCTTAAGAAGATTATGGGTTCATGCCTGGAAAAGCACTACTTGAATGGATTTACATGATTTTCTAATGTTTTTTTTTTAATTATAAATTATATAGAGAATAATAATATTGTATTTTTTTTTTATAAACGAAAATTACTTCGTTCGCTCTCAAGATATATTATTTTTAATCTGTTTGTTGCATAATGTAGGTGAATACAAAGCTCTAATGTAGTTTAGCTGGAGGTTTTGCAAATAAGTATTAACATATATACACAATGATGTATAGGAAACAACCAGTGACCCAACGCTGGACAAAGGTTTCTCCTATCAAAAACGAAGTTTGGTTTACAGTGCTAATTGGTAGGTACATAAAGATTTTATTCTCACACGTGTATGTTTCCTTACGATTGTTTCTAAAGAAAGATATTCAAAAAATATTCTTGATAAAAAAATTCAAAGGAAAAGTGAATCCACTTAATAATTTACACTCAAATATTCTACGTATGTCATTTATCTAAGTAATTATAAGAATGGAAAAAGTTTTAGTAAATAACCCACTTAGCGAGCTATGCGCTGCATTGCGGGTGCACGCAAAGCAATTTGTGCTCTACGAACCTCTAATCACCTGGTACGAATCATGAACACATTTTATCCGTGCAGTGACGGAGAAAGAATACATTTCACTGCCCCTTTCCCATGGGTGTCGTAAGAGGCGACTAAGGGATATCATCTGGTGGTAGGATGATACACATCCGCCTGGCTTGTTACCACCGTACGCATGGTGAAAATCTCGTGAAGTGGCTTGCAGCCGCGTTTCGAGGTCAGCCAGCGTACAGCCAGTGCCCGAGCGAGCATTGCCGCGATGGGTGTTGGTCCAGTGGAGACGGCTGCTGAACCAATGCCGGGGGAAACACGCCTCCACACTTTGCCCATCCCTATCGTGGCAATACGTCGCTCGCTTCACGTCTCTTTACGAGGCGTGAAGAGGCATCTTGCGGGCCGGCAAGGCGAGGGCGGCTGGTGCAGTATCTTCTTCCCGACTGTACTGGCCGTCCTCGCGTTTGGACTCTACTACCACTTAACATCAGGTGGAGTAGAGTCATTTGCCGACCCGGTAAGTATAAAAAAAAAAAAAAAAAACAATTGCAATGGCCTGTTTAATACGTTACTTTCGTGATAATATATTTTTAACTTAGGTTAACATTTTTGTCACAAGTATTTTTATTATTCTGAACGTAAAATAAACAATTTCATCCAAAAATAGTTTCAAAATGTATTTATAACATTTATGTAGTTTAGTTTATGTTTTTAAATGTTATCTTATTTCAATGACTTGGAAAGAAAATCGATCTGTATTGTAATAATTTCAGTTTCGAACATTTCGAAAACACTATACAAACTATTTTTATTACCTATTTAATTTAAAAAAAATGAAATGAATTACATAATAAGAATTTCATAGACATATAAAATAATCGATAATTTTTAATACATTCTCTATCTACGTACTTACAATACTGTTCAAATTCAGCACGACATTAAAAATAGTTCTCGTGACAAATAGATTTACATAACACAATTGGGAATACAACCAGATATGAATCCTTAACAATAATTTCTTACTTGCTCTTAATATTATATATAAATGCTTTAAACCAGAATATAAGCTAATAGATTACGACAAATTACTTATTTAATTAGTAACAACGTTCATAATATCTATGTCATAATAAACAAAGGATACGAAATTACTCATTTAGCACTGCAATGCGGGTTCGAACGCGCACGCAAGCCGATTTGTACTCCACCATCCACTAATCACGGGGTACGAACATGCCATGATGCAAGGATATAATAATATTTTATAATCATAATATAGATTCCATATAACAATTATTTATACGCAATAGTATGGCGTGTGGTCGTAATTTGCCAAATTTAATTGTAACTTTCAAATGATATATGTTTCACTTCCTTTTAATAATAAGTACCGAAAATTTTAAGAATCGTACTGACGTACGTCTACATATATGAAAGGTAAATAAATTCCTATTTTATCTGTACGAAGTCGGAACAAGCAGCCACTTTATATATAATTATCCTTATTTTAGCCAAAAGATCAGTGTTACAAAACGACATAAACTACGAACGAAGGATGTTTGAACCATGTATATCTTTTTTACTACTCTCTGCCAGCGGGTTCGTTCACGTGTGAAAAGGGGGCAAGTATTACGTGCACTAACTTATTTCCTTAACCCCTTGATTACGTGTATACAAAATTTCATAATTAAATAGTTAAGGCGTGAAAGCGTAACAAACATACACACACATCAATAATATTAGTTAGTGCCGTAAGGAAAAAAAATCCTGATAACATATACAGTATTCACAACTGAGTACTGTAACTCATCATAAATCTGTTTCATTAGTCAGCATGAACAAAAGCTTTTAATTCTTTAAATATTTTATGATTACGTAACGTAACGATCACCATACCATCTGAGATTAATATCGAGTGATTCGATATTACCATCGCAAACAATATAATCAAACGAATCATGATCGCATGTGAATCGATAGAATCAATCCGTTTGTTAGTTAAATAGAACACTCCGATGTTACCTCGCCTATTGTATACGATTCTTGAGCAATCGATGTCAAAACGTCTTGAATGACTCCACGGTAATGTATTTTCAGTATGATGTGTTCGTTAAATAAACCGTTTGATTGATTTTATAAACGATTTGTGTTTGATTTCGTAGTGTAAATATTAATTAAAAGTGTTCGATGATGGTTCGAAGGTATTGTATTACGAAAATACTTATCCAAGTCTATTATATTCTCATTTATTATGCGAGAGCATAGCGTCGACTGCATTGAAGGGTATTAACTTTGGGGGTTTGTTTATTGCTGTAATATATTAGGGGAACATATTTATTTTTTAAGTTGATAAATTCGCAATCTTTACTTAGTCTCTTATATTTTTTTCCGATAAATGATTTCTAAGCTATTGATATTAAAGATATTGAACGAAGTGTCTTGTGTCGTTATTTATAAATTTAACTTTTTTTAAGTATTCTACAACACGCTATAACGCTATTCCCAACAACAACAAAGTTTCAACTTAATAGGATGAATGGTTTAAGAACGACCAAGAAACACAATTTTTTACATCAATACATATTATATAAATAAGTCCCAACGAAGCGTCTGTGTGTGTGAACGCGAACAACTCAAAGATTTTCACTAGTAGACATAGTGATTCACGAGGAAGGTGTAGGAGCATAATTATTTAATATATTACTTATTTAATATTTTTTTAATTTAAATTAATTAATGGTTTTTTTTTGTTATAATTCGATGAAATATGATAAGCTTTGTATTATGATAAATACACGTGCAAAGACACGGGACAGATAGATATATAGATAAGTTATATTGCACATAACTTTTAACATAATTACCTACTTTACTGCAAAAATATAATATTACAAATATCCGTCCTATGAGAAATAGTTCCGCAGCCCATTAGATATCAATAATAGGCATGTGTGAATGCACCTTTACTGAATGACTCGTACAAATAATTCTTCGCATCTGCACACTTATGCCGTATTCACGAGTAACGTCAGCTTTACGATCGGTATCTCATCTCATTCGCTATTATGAGTTCTATAAATCGATAAATTACATTTTCAATTGACAGTAAAAACCATTATTAAAATGTAACAAACAACCTTACCTTCACATTCCTAATATTTGTTTTTAACAATAATTCTATAGGGTTGCTATACTAACAAATTTTCTATATTCCATTTTATTATTTTAATAACAGAATTTCAAAAATATTGTTCTGCTATCGGTACTTTATGTATGTTTTAGCGTAACGTTTTCGAGTAGTTGGATACAGGTGCGTTTAATTCGGGTTCAGGTTTTGTACGCAATTATTTTAACTTAATTATGTTACATGTAAATATTCCCCCGATTGTAATATAGTCTTTAATTTGAAAGACATAAGAGTTAAAATACAATAATGTCACTATTGAAATTTATCGTTTTTGAAGACAATTAAAGGGAGTTGTATGTTATACGAGGAAACTTAGAGGTTATAATTTATTTACAAATGTCCTTGGTTTTAGTTTGGTATTTATATAGGATACTAGAGTTTGCACGCACGTTATTTAAGGGGGGAGATTTTGGTGTCGGGGGAGGGGTTCTTATAAAGAGTCCTTCCTCGGGAAGCTTGCTTCATATAAATCTTCATCAAAATCTGTTTAGTGTTCTATCCGTGAAAGCGTAACAGACATAGTTTCTTTTGCATTTTTAATATTATGGATGCAGTACAATAATGAAATTTGAATCAAAGATCATCATTTAATATTACGTATATTATATAGTCTATCTCATTTGATGACCTGCTTACTTCAGCAGTTCTGAAACTATGATGTTCTTAGTGCCTTTATATATTACTTAATGAAACCTTGAAACTCGAACAAAGAGAATTAAAATTAATGTTTTTGTCAGATATATATGAATGATTGCTGGATCTCGTGTCGGTTTACTAGCTGTATGTAATTTATACAAATTAATGTCTTATCAATTTTTTTTATTTAGTACACTTGTCTTGCTTGTTCATCCTCGGTAAAATCCAAATTTCGAACTGGCTGTTAATCTTAAAGATTTAAAAGTACTTGTAAAAGTCTATTTAAATAGAAATATTTTAATTTTTTTGAAAAATAGTTTATATGATGATATAAATATAAAAGACAAAGGTGTTTGACATTACAGTTATATAAAATTAATATTTGAAATTATGTTAATATAATTCAACAACACTTATCGTTTTTATATTTAATGCTAAAGCGATTAAAAGAAAATATCAATTAGGCGATATCGACACTTCGCACAACACTATCTCGCACGCCACTAGACCTATATCGATAACATTCACTGATATGTTCGTTCGTTAAAAATCGATACGTAATTCAGAATAAAAAAAGCACAATGTATACAAACATATATGATAAAAAAAATATTTTCACAGATCAAATACTTAGATATAGAAGACTCGCACTCGTACTATTACTGTTATGCTAAAACCGTAAAAAGGTGACAACCGACTTATGACATACTATTTTGATGCTTGTTTTCTTGAAATGTCATTATTGTAATTGTCAATGTCGCATATCACTTTCTGAGATATCACGAGCGTCTTCTGCGGTGAATTTCGCGTCTTTAATAATAAGCCTACTGAAATGAGAAGATAAATCAATTGCATTGTTTTTTATATCTTTTATTATTATCTTTAAAGTTTCAGGATTTTAAAAATAAATTATATAAATATGAGGTTTTTAAGGAATTAGCAAATGTATTGAGGCGGGAAAACACGGTTTAAATGTAGTATAAATCAAAGTTAATTTCCCATTGCCTGTTGCTCGATTTCATGGCATTTTTACAAATGTCTGTTCCGAGGGGTTATGGGACAAATACTCGTCCATGTGTTATTAATTCAGTATAGGACGTGTGCACACCGTAAATTCTGATAAAACTACCTGGATTTATATAGCGGTTTTGTAGGTTAAGGATTTATTTGAGTTTGCTTTAAGATACCATGGTTTTTGAAGAGGTAATATGAGATAAAACCGATATTTATCCGTCAATTTTAAAACATCTTTTATATGTAGATCAAAAACCTTTCCCATTAAAAGAGAACCATCAATGAGGTATTTTTGGATCTATTTTTCTGAATAACTAAACATAAATTAAATAACAATTCAAACCAATTACAAAATGTTTTTTTTTAAGATTATTGGTAATTCATTAAAATCCAGGGTCAAAGTTCTCAAATAAAAGACAATGGTTTGCAATCAGACCTAACCAAAATCGGATTGTCGCAAGGAATTCATTCGGCGAAGTTTTAGGACGAAAAGCCAATAAAACGTTAAGGGATTAAGTCGGAACTTCGGTTCGGGTTTAGTGGATCGATTGTGCTGTGTATTCTTTGTTTTGTCCTAAATATACGAAGAATTCTTATTGTTACAACTTAGTCCAATGTTTGTCCAAATGTTGGATACACGAGATCATCGTAATAGTAGTAATTCAGAAAAACGTACCATTTATTTTTAAATATATTCGATCTGTTTTTAATATTCGTTTTTTTTTTTTCAATATTTGAAATATTTTGATACATGTACGAGGAAAGCACAGTAATGAGGTTATATATAAGCTATATAATTATTGTGTCTCATGTTTGAGAGCACTTAAAACTACACTATACAGGTATCTCAAATAGTGCTTTTACAATTTGTATAGTTTAACAGAAGCATTTTGCACAGATAATTAATTTGGGCTGGTCGGTGTTTTAAAGAGAACATTTGTACTAGTAGCTATAAAACTAAAAGCGAGTCACACATTAACTGATTAAATTGAAGCAGGTTTGCAACGATAAAAAGAAAATTGTAGATTTTTACAAATTGACATTTGAAGTACTTTATAAAACTATATGATTATTTTTTTATTGAGTAACTGCGCCGATATAGAAAACGGAGTAAATTTCATGATATTTAAAAAAAAACAAATGTGATTGGTCGTTGTTAGCCGCGTAATGATGTTTTTTTCGTTTTATGAAGACGAAAATAAAAATACCCGATTCTCCTCTAAAATTTGTATAATGATCTCATATTTTTCTTTATTTGTCAGAAAAAGCGAAGTTATTTACGTGTATTTAAGAGTTTTACCGACATCTGTCATTTGATTTAGAAAATAAGTCGGTGGAATCAAACAATATGATTGATCTTCGTATATAAAAATGATGTTTAAAAAGAGAATCCTAAAAAAATCTAAAACATAATGACAGGATCCTGTTAACTAGAAAATACGCGAGCGAGCTTTTATGAAGTAAATTGATTTTAATTCCATCTTCGATGGAGATAATTGTTATATTTTTATTTTGACAATCGTTTTTTTATCATAAAAACTAAGTTTATAATATATATAATATAATATATAAACTGAACTAGCTGTTATTATCTTTTTAGTAGTTAAACTATTTTTAATTATGAAATAACTAAAATAATTATTAATTAACAATAAGAATATCAATAACTTAAATATGAGAAATAAATATACATATATAAACTTTTTGAAAATAATTAATAAGTTAATTATTAGTTTTTTACAAAAATAAAATCATAGGAAGTTTTCACTATAGGTTTTGAAGTAAAAAGTTTTATAATAAGAAACGAAACTATTATTTAAGCTTGATGCATTTTTGTTTATAATTTTCTTTATTAGAAAAACGCATTAGTTTTTAAGAAATATATAAATATGAAAAATCTGCCAAAATTATGAGTGATACTTACTCTGAAATTCGATTGCTACATCAAATTCGCCGACGGCAATAACCGAAGAATTTGAAAATCAACTCGCCGACAATGAAGAAACGCACAAAGAACGGCTTTGTGAAAATCTATTGGCAATACTCGAAAATACGTGTTCAATCAATCATTTTAGATCATCCATCAACAATTCAGAACGTTCAACAAGTAAAACAAAACTGTTATCGTGGCAGCCCTGACTCTCAGTCACAATGGCAACACCCTTCAAAATACGTTGTGTGCGTCACTCTTGTTAGTGTGTGTGGCGAGCCGTGTCTTTATTTACGCGGCGTAAAGACGGTTACACACGTAACCGATCGTTTTACATGTTAGTAATTACGGTTAACATAGTTTTTTTAAAGAAAAATGGCTGTTAAAATGTTTTTTTATATTACCTATAAACAAATTGTATTTTTTTATATGAATAGTTTGTTTTCTTTGGCATGAAGTGTATCCTTTAATCGTTAAAAGTTCTAGCAGTGTTTCAGTTATCTTTTATTTTTCAAATAATAATTCTTGACTGTCGTTTATAAAAATAAGCTGTAATGATCGAATCAATGCAGGAGTTAAATATATCTTTTTACGACACGCGTTGCAAAAACCGCCCCACCCTGTGTGGAGCCGGTTTAAGCCACTCGTTAGGGCTGGCAGATGTGAGAGCTTGCAGCTGTCATGCCCCTCGAGCTGTAAAGTATTGTATAGTTTTATATAATATGGCACGCGCTTTCACTAAATTATGCATTATTATTATGTTTTTTAATACTTTGTATCGGGTGCAGTTGCTATGTCGCGGACACGGTTACCGAGTTATGAATCAGGGACATATGATATGTTCGTGAATGCGTCATCGGTGTCCGGTCGCTTTACTTTCATTGGGACTGATTGGTTTAGTTTCTAAGTGAAATAATTAAAATCGTATCCGTAATGGTTGAGGATTATTTTTTAAATTTCGAAAATGTAAATAGTTCTCTGGATATTTAGAAATGTTATTATGATTAGTTTTACTGAAATTCGTTTAGATATTTTGACGTGACACGTGGAAGCAATTTAACGGTAAATGTTTTCGGTTTTCAGGAATTACGCTGTTGGCTCAGATGTTAATGACAGACCAGCGATAAAACTTCAATAATGTCAGTATATACAGCGAACATTCATATAAATCACTCTCTCAATCGCCAAGTACACAACTAGTATTAAACCTATCTCATTCGTATGCATGAAAATTACAACAGCATCTGATTAAACGTTGACATCATTATTCCTTGCCTCATTTTGCTATTTATTTTGAGAGTTCTCTAGAAACTCAAACCGAGTACGTGATGTACGTTACGTCTCTTTCTATCATTACCGGTTTATTATGTCTATCCTTGTCCAACATACACGGCACATCCAAAACAAAGTGCAACCCTCCATCACGCAGATACAGCGCGTGTACGTGGACATAAATTTTATTAATGTAACCACTTCATCTCTTGTGTTCCGCCTTTATACAGAAATTAGCTTTCTAAGCCTCTGTCGACTATTATATTTGAAAAATTGATACATTTATAAGTAATAGCGAGCTGTATTAATATATTTAAATGAAGAAGGAAAGAAATCGCTCATCATAAAAGTTTATTTTGTGTTGGAACTATTTTAGTTTGAAAAGTAAGCTATGATGAATGTCAGTTAAAAAAAATTAGGAATGGTTCTTTCATTTCTTAATTCAATATAGACGAAAATTCACGTGAGATACAAATGAAACCAATAATTAACACAAGTCTAAATAAATGACTTTACGTCGGTTCATATTTGTATACGACAAACAAAAACCCATTAAATACTGATTGAATCACGGATGCCTCCGCATAAATAATGTATATTTCTGATAACCTCTAAAAAACATCAATTTTTTATTAGAAATTCTTCAAAACCTTTACCACGTTTAAACCCGTGTGGGGGTGTGGGGGCAGGTGTTAGGTGTCATGAATTAATTTGTACCCCCTGTAAAGTGAATGCAAAATTTTATAATGATCGGTTGGGTAATTAAGAGGTAAAAGCGTAACAAACCAACAATCTCGCTTTCGCACAACTATTAAAGAATAAAAGTTTAAAATGAACACATTATAAATTGAAAAAAAAAATTAGTTTCATAATATTCAATGTATTTACATATAATCAGGCTTTATAATGTAACACACAAACACTTTGACAGTTTGTTCAGTAACTATTCATATATCGTCGATATTTTAATTCTGAAATTCTCTATACCTAATCTTTATAGCAAATATAATTTTGATTGTTTTTTTTTCACTAATAAAATTTATCTAATAATGGTTATTATTATATTTTTAAATACGATACCTACATGTATATTTAGATATACATGTATATCTTATATGCCTTTTATATGAACCATGCTGTATTAAACGATATTATATTTCAAATTAATTACTTTTTCATTTTTAATGTTAAAAAATAATAGACAAATGTGAATTTTTATGAAACATTGACATAAATTAGACGTGGGCGTCACAGAGGGTCTACGTTCGATTTTCGACCCTCCCTTCCCTATTTGTCTTCTGTACCTAATATCACTCACATACGGACAGGACGGGCGACGCACCCTAACTATCGTGTTACAATCGATATGGACGGACTTGTAAACACATGATATATATATGTACGTCTGTTAAAATCGTAAACTATGCGTCAAACATTCGATTATTATTAATTCGAGTGGAATTGTAATATTTAATTACGACAAAGCATAGGCATGTTTATATAATACTGTTGTAATTATATCAAAATAATAAGTAACGCCATCTAGGGAGTACAAAGCACACCTGTTTTATTGAATGATGTCTATTAACTGTTTCAATTATTGCATTTTTAATCTGTGTCTTTCGCTAAAAAGCAATCATCGTAATTGAAATAAAGTAGTTCAGTCTTTGCTCGCTATCACGTTGTTTTAATTATAATAAATACAAACTGTATTTAAGAAAAAAAAAACGTTTGAAGTGACGCCATAGTACACTGTAAATCACTACCCATAATCATTTTGTAACCTGGTAACGAACGTCCATACCAAGTGTTAATTGTTAAAAGCAATTAGTTTTATGGCGTAAAGATTTTATTTAATTGAATTTAAAAAAGTAAATGTGTTTATGAAGCACTCATAAAAATATTGCCTGAAGTTAATTTAATGAAATCGTATGTTTTATCCTTCATTAAATACGATGCCGATTATGTACTATTATAATTACACTTATCTTCGATTTAATCTATCTGATGATTAATGAAGTAATCTGGTGTGCAATCTTTGCCAAAATATAGTAGTAGTAAATCTTTCATATTAAGATCTATAAATATAATATATTTTTTATACTATTTCAAATGTAAAATTGAACAAAATAACTTTACTTTGACGTCTATCAATTAAGTTTAGTTTAATTTAAAGCGTAGCTTGTTTAATGACACGCAAAAAATTGTGTAATTCTCTTTCGTCGTCGGCCATTTTGAATCTCGAAATGTCATTTTTCGCGCCTTTTTTGACGTTATTGTGCGTTTCGTTGCGCGTAATGTGCGATTTGTCGGTTGATAACATCGTCCTTTGTTAGTCGAGTTCCGTTTTACGCTGTACATTTTTGCTTAGTCAGCCATCAAGAAGTACGCTCGTTGTTGTCAAGCGAGTAAACGAGACGACGCGACGTTTAAATGTTTTCAGAAATTAATGACTCATTCTAATTTAATGTAATGTAGCCACGTGACAATGTTCATTCCTCTCTGTTTACGTACTAAATAACGCTCATAAGATCAAACACTACTAGTACATATGTATATTTTAGTCGCTTAATATCAATTAGAAGTATCATTAAAAATATGCTGATTAGACTACTTAATAGGCAACATAAGTTAGGAGCGGTAATTCCCTCCATAAATATAGAACAAGATATATGAAGTGTTTTTTTTTTGTTTCTTTATTATATATCGATAGCAATTGACCGTAAATGTTCCACTGCTGAATGCCTCACTCTTTCGTAAAGGAGAAGGTGCCCCTAGTCTACCACGAGTCTTGACGGTCATAAGATTGACTTGTTTTCTTCTAAATACATGATTAGGTACTACTAAATAACCATTCTTATTGTTTTAGACTAGGATAACAACGAATTATTAATGGTATCAATATATATGATAAAAACGTAAATTTTAATCAACATCTATTTTGAACACAGAACGAAATGGTATTATTATAACAATTGAACCCTAAATTCCCCTTTAGAAAGCTAACAAACGAAAGGATTACTCAATTCATTCCCTGTAATCTATACTCCCTTTATAGTTCTATCCCTTTCACTTGCAATGAATTTGATAGATGCGAGAGAAGGATAAGGTAGTTATTATGTCGGGCTAAATTGGTTTCGGTCACCCTTCACAATTGCAAAGCAAATTCGTATGACACGTGCCAGACGGGGGGACCAAGTCACGCAAATGAATATAACGCGCCCGGACAACCGTTGTTGGGTGCATTTACTTTTACTATGTGCAAGAGGTTATTTATTTTAATCGACAGCTATTGTTATATTTTTTTAATTCAGATGTCGCCACATGTCGCTATGGCAACACTTTTTTGCAAATATAATGTTGCAAGTTATGTAGGAAGTTAGTTTTAATAATTTATTTGAAAAATGTAAAATATTTAATCAAATGTTTTCGATGCTTTAGAACCTTTAAACAAAATCATTTATTATATTTTAAGATCGAATAAATACAAACACAAGTATCTTATATAACGTTTTAGACTTTTCAATTAATCATTAATTAGTTTTAGCGATAAGTACAATATTATACATTGGATAATTAAATGTTATTTTATTTATGATATTCGGTATTATGTTGCGTGTCACATCATTAAACATAGACAAGGCATTAATTATTAATTTGAAAATTATATCACGTTTCAAACGTAAAATTTAAGCGCTTGAAATGGTTTGTTATTCAACTGTTAATATAATTTTATAACTATCAGTATTATTTTGGGAAATAATTTATATGTTAATTATATTTTTTGATTAAAATAATTTGGTCAAAATACGTAGGAATGAAATAGGTAGTTTTTCAAAAATGTTGATTTAAAAATATATCTTAAGCTAGTTTTTTTTATGGGTTGAATTAATTGGTATATTTAACTTTCCCAACACCCAAAAAGGTAGAACCTTCTAGATTCTAACATTTGGCATCGTTGCCTCCCACGTTACGAACAGATGTAACGAAAAACTTTTATTTCATTACATTTACATGTTTGTAATCGTAAACATCGGGTCACGCGCCTCCCCGAGGACTCCTGAACTTCTAGTCAACTATGCAATCTCATCTTAAATCGAATCATCCGAAAATAACCTCTATTACAATGTAATACGGTTCAACATTTAGAGTAAGTCCTATAAGCGTGCTTTGATTACGTAATTTCTTCCTGAATATGGATTTGGAGACGAATCGCCTTGCAAGGGAGTTTGTGTAACGAACTAATACGGGAAATGCATCATAAACAGGATACCCAGTGTTGCAAGATTGAATACAAATGAATACTAAAACTTATACATATATTTATATAAAACAAATTATATAACAAATATTTAACCAATTTTGATACATATTTTTGTACAAACTTCAGAAAAGTATAATTAATTTAATACTATGATTAAAAAAAAGCATACAAGCCTATATTAAATCTCTCATTTCAAATATTGAAATATATATTGTGCGACTGATAAAAAAGCGAGAATTCGAGTCGGTAAGAACTAAAATATATTCCATTAGTTTGTTGGTTTTAAATATTTTTCTTTCTAAAACCTATTACGTAAGGTAACTAGAGCTAACGTTAGATATTTAGAGATAACTTCGCTATAAACTACCTATAGGCTGAATGGGGATAAAAAGATTCGACGTCGCATTATCGGCGAGAACATTAATTTTCTGCGCCCACAAATAGTCGGGTGTGATACAAGATATAAGAATCTATTGGATAATAAAAATATATTGATTTAACACTTCCCACGTCATCATTTAATGTTGATATTATTAAAATAAACTTGTTGATAATTCATCGTGCCAGCTGTGCACGAATGTAATCGAAACCTGCGTATATATTTGACACGTGTAACTAATTGGAGCAGCATGATGGAGTAAGCTCCAAGCCTTGTCAAAAAGGAGAGGAGGCCTTAGCCCAGCCGTGGAACAGGCTGTTATTTAACTAGGTAAAGTACATAAATAAAAAAAATATATGTTTAGTTTTTAGCCAAGTAACTATTCAAATAAAATATATTTAAAGTGGTAATAGAATATAATATATTCACCGATTTAACGAACCTGTTATTATTTTATCGAAGATCAAATTGTTTCCGAAGACTGACTTCCAAAAATGTAGATGCCGTAAGTCTTTAAGTTGAGCCACAATTTCCACGGAGACAGAGGATTTGGAACCCTTCGGTATAATCTGTCTTTAACATATTGAATATTGGGGACTAGGAACTTCGTAATTTCACATCAAACAATATTCACTATTGAATCAGAAAAAGGTATTTCCTTATACTTTATTTCGTTTCTTAATCCTGCTACATATATGTATATATACATATATATATATATAAAGTAACTAGCTAATCGTTCCGAATTTGTACGGGTAGATAAGAAAAATGTATTTTGGATAGGATTTGCGTAAAATCCGTTCTTAGTAAGCGTCTACGCTGGGAGCGTACAGTTACTCCAACTGTGATAAATTTCAAGTCAATCGGGCGGATAGTTTAGGAGATCGCGTGATATGTGGTATTTCGCTTATATATATAATATTACAACTGACTCACGGACTGGCATATCAAAGCACAGCCCCAACTACTGGGGCTGGGGCTAGCACCAGGAAAAATTTGCTTATGGGTTCCTTTTACTCAATACATACTGCTAACCTATGTATCACGTAAAGGATTTTTGAAAATTTAACCTCTAAGTTGGTGATAAAGTTGATGAAAGTCGATATTAAAATCTTTCATTATTGAAGAAAGAGCTTTGATATTAGTTTAATTAATTATTATTTCTTATCGGCGGTTTTGTAAAGTTAATGTTCGATATTTGAAATATAGTTGGGATATTTCTTAAATAATAATGTTTTAATTATTCGGAAAGTAATGTTAAAGCAAAAATTTTTTTTAATTACCGTCATGTCTTCGTAGTTAATAATAATTCTTGCTTGCAGATCGGCTACTTACCTGGAAAAAATTGAAATAATCGTTACTTTACATATTATAAATACATAATATTATAAATACATAACACACTGCTTACTCAAATCAAAGGAATATGATAAAAATATATTTTTCTTTTAAACATGTTTTTAATAGACATAACAATATTATTAACCTATAGTAAGAAATTTGTATAATGCAACTTATATGTAATTAATTATGTTCCAACAGAGTCGAGTCCAAAAATGTTCAATATTTTATTAAAAGAAACATTTTCTACTTAAAGAGGATTTAAGTTATTAAGACATTGTGTATTAAGTCAAGGTGTGTTGCTTGGCACTTTAGCATTATTACAGTTAAAAAGTTTCCTGAAGTTGGGATTCGTGGAAATTGGCACTAAATAGTGGGGGCGTATTGCAAGCCTCTGGCGCCGAGCCAAAAGCATCCGTCTATTTCTTTACACTTAGAAGAAATTGTAAAAGAAATGCCAATAGACGGAAAAAAAAAATCTTATCTCTTACGAAACGTAAAATTTAATGCGCAAAGTAAGCTCAAAATCAGTGTATGATATATCTGTGATAATTCTCAAAAGAATAACATTTGATTTTTTGGTGAAACTTGTTCAACATAATTCACTTTATGGTTAGGCTTTATGCAAGCTCATCTGGATAGGTATAATCCTCTCATCAGTTATTCCACCGCTTAACAACAATACTTAGTATTGTTGAAAAAAAATTGTTCAATTTACCAACAGCATAAGCATTCTATCGGGAATGTTGACAATTTGTTTCCGTATACAAGCATTTTGAAGATTGAGAATACATCCGATATTTCCAAAAGGAAAACGATAAAGAATTGGTTCAAGGCTTAGGGAAGCGATATTGCGATCTTACGATTGTTTGCCGATTGTTGAGCATTACCATTTACACGATTTCGATTATTTACCATATTTTCCATGGAACTGATACGTAAAATTTCTTCAACATTATCATACCATTGAGATTTCCGACTAAATATATTTGTATACGAATTGTTTTACGAAATATTGTCTCTTATCATACAACGTAAAGCGATTTAAACTTATTCTCGAAAGGTATGTTAGACAAATTAGGTTTTCTTTGTTAAATAATACAAGGGACATTTTATTGCGAGGTTATTGAACAGGAAACAAGGCAGAATGGTGCAAACAAATTGACCGACTGTCGCCGACAGCTGGAAATAAAATCCGACTTGAATTTAGAGGCCTTTTGTAGAAAACTTGTAAAACGCAATTTGTATCCTCTTGGGTATTTCTCGTCACAAAAAGGTCTGAACACAAATTGAAGAAAACTATGTGACAAATACGATAAATATTTTTAATGTCGATTCGTTTGGACTATAAGGATATAAAGTCCAAAATAACATGTTTATTTTCTTTAATCGAATTTTCAAAATAGTAACAAATAATTATCAGAAACTGAATTTAGATCAATGATACTGATACAATATATTGTATTGTTTTTTGATATATAACTGCAGAGCTAAGTGATATTAAGGTTAAAAAAGCAGACTTAACAAAATACATATTATTGTTGAAGGAAAATAGAACCTCTTTCGATACACTAGAACATGTAATAATAAAGAAGTAAAAAGACTTCAAAGAGCAACGGATAAAGGAGCATCTCAAAAGAAAGATTCGCTTTAAAGTTAAAACAGTAAGACCGACGTTTTTAAAGTACAATTTTAGAGAACGTTGTACCGTTTAGACAAACAAGAGTTGAAAGGAAACGAGAAGCGGTCGGAGTAGTTAAAACAGTAGCAGCGAAGGAAATGGGTGGACAAACTTACGCGACTCCATACACCTGTTGCCATACATTGCGACCTACATTTGTATTAGATGAGAATTCAAGTTGAAATCTCTGGAAGTTTTAGAAATTTCATTAAGCGATATTTACTAATACTAAATAGAAATTTTAATTACGCCGTAATTGTATTTCAGAGGATTTAATACTTAGTTAGAACATCTTTTTTTTTTTATAAAATAGTTAAGCGGACTGGGCCACCTGATGGTAAGTAATCATCACCGCACCTACACATTGGCGCTGTAAGAAATATTAACCATTCCTTTACATCGCCAATGCGCGAACCTTGGGAATCTACATGTTGTCTCTTGTGTTTGTAGTAGTGTAGTTACCTTGGTTCACTCACCCTTCAAACCGGAAAATAACAATACTAATTATTAATGTTTGGCGGTCGAATATCTGCTGTGTGGGTGGTACCCAGTCCGGCTCTTACAAAGCTCTACCATTAAGTAAATTATAAAAATTCAACACGTCGATCGAATATGTTAGCAATATTGAATCGGATTACAGAAAATACATAATGAAAGAACGAATAAGCTAAACAAAATAAAAAGCGGTTCTGAACGTGATCGAATGAATGTACACAATCTTGTCTCATG
Source organism: Nymphalis urticae (assembly GCA_905147175.2). Classification (NCBI taxonomy): domain Eukaryota; kingdom Metazoa; phylum Arthropoda; class Insecta; order Lepidoptera; family Nymphalidae; genus Nymphalis; species Nymphalis urticae. The sequence continues at coordinate 8,099,516 of LR990004.1, read as the reverse complement.
TAAATAGGTAGTGAAAAAAAAAAACAAAACGCAATAGAGTATTTAAATTCAATGTACCGGTACGGCTTTTTATTAGATTTCGCTTCATTCGACATGGCACCTGCGTTATGGGTCTCAATTGAAAGGAAAAATATAGGACAGGTAATTCCGCCATTATTCCTTACATATCGTTATTTTTATTTTTGTATTTGTGTTCTCAGACAATCTAATTTATCCATTGAAATTCATTTAGTTGGTGATGAACTAGCAAATAAGATTTTATTTTATTTATAATATTGGACGTAATAACTCGATATATTTTTATATTCTAATTTTAATATTAATATCTATCGAATAGCTTCTATTATCGTAATAAAATTCTCAAGTATAACAACCTTATTTATGATAGTGTTATTGTACTTTTTTTAGTTCATTTTTTTCAGAGATTGTTTGCTATAAGGCGCGGCTTGCCGTCGGTCCGCGGGTGGCAAACAATTGGCCCGCACTTGTTGCTGATTCAACAGCTTTATTTTTAGATTCGTCCTGTGCTATATCGATGTTTATCAATTATTCAGATTATTATTGTAATTTATTTTATTTTTTAAATGTTTAATTTAAATCATTATTATATACGACTGATATAGGATTCGTTTATTTAATTCCACGAATGAATAATATTAACGGTGATTTCAATTTGTGTTCGGGTCGTTGAATCATTCGACATCATTTTTAAATTTCGTTGTTGGTGATTTCTTAATTGAATTCATATAATTGTTTAGAACTCGTTACGGGTTTTGTTGTGGAAAATGTAACTAATTTAAAATGACTAGTACTAATGTGGACTGAACTCTTCTAATTTGTAACAGATGCGTTCAATTTAATGTCAATTATTTATAACCTATATATTATTATAGAATTGTCATAGTTATCGGTGTAATTGTTAGGTGTGACGAATCGTTCTACGTACGTAAATTATAAAATCATCAAATCACAAAGCATTACAAATGTTACTAATAATATTTTTTTTTTAAAATGTCAGAATGTTGCTGCTTTACTTATAAACGATGCTGATTTCGCTCTTTTTGTCATTATTGATTTGTCATTCGAAAGAAGAAGACAGTATTGTTTAAATAAACAACCGCTAAGCTTTTTTAAATTGATGCCGTATGATTTTTAAATTTAACTCATTTTGAATAGGTCGGAAATTGGTATTTGAAAATTTATTAAAAAAAACCCTGAAGATCTTCAAGATTAAAACGCTTTGAATAGAAAAATATTGCACACTTGGGTATTATCTGTAAATCAGATGGTAAAAAATATTTGAAAGTCTTAAACAATATACATAAGAATCTTCGGATATTTCACGATAATAATTATTTAATTATATATGCATGAACCTGATTAAAACTTTGTTGAATTTTGCGATAATTTTATAACACATATGGTTTCGAGGCACGGCAGAGGTACATTTTGGCGGATTTGCGGCTTTGTATCAAACTTCGTTGATGTTAACCAACTTGTATAAAACAAACTTGATCCGGATTTTATTATATTCGTAAAAGTTGCTAAGTTCGAGTCACGTTCGCATAAAACTGGTTTAAGTAAAATATATGGAGAAGATAAAAGGCATTTTGCGGTGAAACATCACCAATCTGCTTAGTACATACTAAGTTATATGAACTTGATATGTTTTCAATTTACTAACACTTAATTTAAAGATATAGTGAATAATATATATATAATATATAATATATAATATCTTGGGACATTATTCACACACGGCCATCTGATCCCAAATTAAGCTTGTACAAAGCTTGTGCTATGGAAACCAGACAACTGATATACTACATATACTACTTTTCTTTTGTAAATACATACTTATATAGATAATTACACCCAGACTCAGGACAAACACAAATGTTCATGCACACAAATGTCTGTCCTGGGTGGGAATCGAACCCACAACCTTCGGCGTAAAAGGCAAGCATCTACCAACCACGCCAACCGGCTCGTCAATAATACATATATTTTTAGATTAATCCTAATTAAAAATGTTGCCATTATTGAAAAGATTCACGAATCTTCGAATTTCAAAGTTCATAAAAGTATATTTAGTTTAAAAAATATATTTCGAAACCAAAAGGAATCATAAGTCAATTATATCTACCGGCCTTTATTGGAGCGTGAAACTTGAACCAGTGCAAATATGAACCGGTATCAGATAATCAAATGTAATGTTTAATGGAGCTCACGGCAATACCGAATAGCTTTGAAAACCGCTCCACAGATGGGTACCAACTTTAACTTGGTCATGATATTCAACGAATAGCATTCAAATGTGAAATTTATTTTATACTTCATAATAAAATAGCTCATTATACACCAGATATAAGTGATTTATTTATATTGCGTTAAACAATACGTGGCCAACGGATATCTTAGACACAGACGACAGATTTGAGCGTTCACATTAAAAAAATACTTTGCTTTGTTAGTGATTTTATGTTTATAGTATTTATTTATTTTAAGATATAAATAACTGTCCTTATACAACAGTTAAATAAACACCACCCCTTCCTCTAAAAAAAAAAGAAATTAATGAATTCCGCAATCGCTTTGACATCCGACCAGTTAAAGCGAAACGCGTCGTGAATTGGAACTAAATTTATAACACAAAATGTTAAGACAGTGGCGCCACACAAAAGCTCAAGTACTTTGGCCATTGGCAGGAAGTCGCCGGCGGTTTACAGAGCATGATTTAAATATTAGCCTTCATGTTATCTTTCATTTGTAACGCGAGGCACGAGTGATTCAGGTTTGTCCAAAAATGATGTTACAATCGACTTGGTAATTTGTTTTATTACGGTAGATTAAATGTTTATTATTATTTGAAAGGTTTTTTTTAATTTTATTTCTTTTTTATTTTTTTATTTTTAAAATTTTGATTTATTTATTATAACGTAATAAACGTAATACAAAATAATAAAATATATAATGTTCTTATCAAGTTTTAAAATTAACTTGGTCACAATGACTGTTGATTAATTAAATTGGTTTTTTTATTATTATTATGAATCTGTTACGTCACCTTATTATACCAATCTTCACGAGCCTTGATAACATATTTTATATAATTCTTTTACTACTTACATTTTCAGAGTCCCGAAACTTATAATACACTTAGCAACTTTACCAATTCAGTTACGTTGTACAACAAAAGCAATCAAACTGTACAAAATTTATTTAGGGAGTTGTTTTTGACGACGTAACAATACAACGATGATTTCGAGAATTTATAACGAGTATTTAGCAGTTTTAGTAGTTCGTTAAAATAATTTGATTTGTTCACTACAAAACAGCATATGTAACATAGGCTTTGAGGGTTATAAATATTTTATTTTAAACGAAATTGGCAAAAATCTTATCCACCAATCGTATTTCAGTCACGTGTTTTTAGTCTGGTTATTTTAAAGATAACAAAAAGTTGGTGGTGACTGGTCAGTATTAAGACGTCTTTATTGAATAACAGTTTAGTTTATCTTATCATATGATAATGAAGAAATCAAATTATATTTTATTTACCTACTCTTACGACTCTTACAAGAACTTTGATCACATTACAGGATTAAATTAGGTACCACCGGTTTCGAATGTAGCTTTTACCGAAAATAAATAGGCTAGAAACTTAGTTTTTACACAGGTTTTAAAATTAAATAACCTAGACACTTAGAGGATGTTCAGTACAACAGTGATTTTGCTCTTTCTGTCATTATTGATACGACATTCGAAAGAAGAAGACACGGCATTGTTTAACTAATCATATATGAATCATAAATAAAAATATGAATCATAATCATAAATGATGCAATTTACTTTATATACTATAAAGTAGTAGTTAGTAGTGTATATTAAAAAATAATTGTTTACATTTCCTGACACAGCCGTGATCTTAAATCTAATTATGTTCAGTTACCAATCTCGAAGAGATATATCTTCAAAGAGCTTCTGCGTCGTGGAGTCAACTAACCTTAATTTCACGCAGGTGACAGCCCTGTTTCTTAAAGTACCTAATCCGGACTCGACAGACTCATTTGCGACTTTGTCGCTCTGATTACATCGACTATCTAAATTTCGACTGCGCTTAAGCCTTAATAAGTAGAAGCGGAGAGGGAGGTTACGTAAGTGGCAATTTATCTTTAACACTTCGCCATTTAGATGAATATTAAAATATCTTAGCGAAGATTTTTGAAAGTGTTTTAAATACAATAATATGATCTGTATTTTAAAGTTTAAAGTTATGGCTCTGAAGTATACATAAATCTTAATGAACTTGTATTTATGGTTAAGTATTATGTGAAAATGATATAATAAGTATATAAGGTAAGAAATAATACAAGCGACTTTCTTAAAAAAAAACATTTAGAATCTATGGTGACAATATAACAACAATAAACACGCGGTTTCTTTAGAAATCTAATTTATCTAATGTTCACTAGATGGCGTTGCGTGTACTTATGAAATAAACAACGTAATTAAGGTGATAAATGGCATCCTATAACATCAATGAGAGCCTTTTAATCTCTGTTAAAGGGCTTCCTCGAAAATGTAACCTTTGTACCATGTAAGTTCACATTATTCGACTTAATTAGCTCTCTTATGCTCTATTTTGGCTTTCAATAGCTTATATATAACAATTAACCAAGTATAGACTATTTAGTATGTATGTTTATGTTTATCTAAGGCATTGAAATACCTATAAAGCCTTTCCATTTGTAGTCGCAATTTTCATCTTAATTAGTTTTCAAACGGAGTTAAAATATAAATACGATATGTATGTGTATGTAAGATAAAACGTCGGTTAATTGTTGTGCAATTGTGCAGGCTTGTGTGGGATAAGGTTTTAATTAGTGTAATTATATAACAAATTCTTAGCAAAAAGCAAGTGGACAAATCGCGGGAAACAGCTAGTATATAAATAAATTAAATAGCATTATATACTGCTACGTTACTTACCCTTAAAAGTATTTGTCCCAACGATCGTTTGTCAACATAATTTAAGAGCCTTTTAACATGTAAATGTAATGTAGAATCAGTTATCGTTTCTCTAATGGCGGAAAAAACCTATTTTCGGTAGCCTTGAAAGTTACTCCATCCCTTTTGTATACTAGCCGTTAAACTTGTATCTAACGTTACAAAAAACCAACAATTTAAAATTAATCACGATGAATTCTTTATACAAAACTGTTTAGGTTTAATCTGAATGGTTGTGAACATTTATATCACTAGCTTTCACCTGCAGCTTTGTCCGTATGTTAGGGAGAGGGGATTGGTGTTGGATATAAAAAATATCCTATTTGCTTACTTGTGATCAATCTTTCTTTATACCAAAATTCATTAAAATCGATTCAGTTGCTTAGCCGTGAAAACGTAACAGACAGAGAGATATTCGCGTCTTTAATATTAGTATCGATTTTATTTCGGTTTTCGGTAGAAAGTAAATAATTATATTGAGCTGATTATAAGTATTCAACGCAATTGAGCGGAATGGCCCAATGGTTAGAATGCGTGATTCTTACTTGATATTCGCGGTATCAAATTCAGGCAAGCGTCATTGAATTTTCATGTGCTTAATTAGTTTTTATAATTCATCTCGTGCTTTTGGCAGTGAAGGAAAACATCGTGAGGAAATCGTCACTAAAATTTTCTTACAAGTGTCACCAAACAGCATTGGAGCAGCTTGGCGGAATAAGCTCCAAACCTTCTTCTCAAAGGGTGCCTCTAAGGGTTAGCCTAGCCGTGGGACATTAACATTGTAAGATTTAGTAACTTTCATCACTTAGATATAAAATGCGATATTTTATTAAAATATTTAAAAATTCTTTTAATAAAAGCCGCAATGTATTTTGCCCTTTTATATCAAACGTATAAATTTAAATAGAGATCTTTATAAATGTTTAAAAAGCGAAAAAGACGTGAACAACGAATAACCGTTAATCTATTAAAAAAAAGTTTTCTTTGATGCGATCCATTGTACGGCGAACCACCTTACCGTGTGAAACGTATAAGGGTTTACTTTCACAGTCTTGGGGTTGATAATAATAGGCGTGGAGATTTTTTGGGGTACTTAGAAATGTTATCTATTTAATACTATTATGCAAATCAAAAGAAACACGTCTAGTATATTTAAGGTGCTCATAAAAATACGTAATTTATGACACTTATTTGTTTACTTTTATGTTTATTCAAATCTTAAATGTTAAATAGAAAAAGACCTGTAACGGTATTTTCATTATATCAACGTTTTTGAAATTTAATTAAATTTTATATAACTTAACTATTTTGACAGTCACTCCGGGTCCTACCTGGTGCAGAGGTTGTCCATTGCCGTACAACGTGGAAATGCAGCCTGCATTATAGGCAGCTTTGCGTCGGGTGGGAACCAGGAGAGACTATTTTAAATTTGACTAAATAAAAAAAATAAATAAAAAAAAACTTAACTATATAAGTTATGTATTATGATTAATTGAACATCTTTCAATTAAACTTGTTAAACTTCAAATCTGTCCTGCATTGAACTAATTCCTGGAATATAATTCATTTATCTACTCGCCTAGTTCCACGCTTTCAATGTGGGTTAGCAAAGTTTGCCCCCCCTCCCTGCCCCCTGTTACCTAAGACCAACCAATATAATAAAACTTTGAATCTTATACCAAGACAACCGCCGTTTTAAGACAATTATGACGATGAATAATGCTTTAGGTTTCATTTTGTGTCATGAATAAACGTTGTAACTGTTAAGTTAGATAACTCATGTCACTGTCACTCGGATAGGTGAAATGTTAAGCTAGAAAGAGACGTGATTATTTTATATCGATTTGATTAATTTCATTAGGTCTTTGTCAAGATGCATATATATTTAACAAAATTATACTCATGACGATAAAATTGTAATTCTATATAACGCTCAAGGTGTAAGGTGTGCTCAATAATTCGATACTTAAAAAAAAAAAACAATGCAACAGTAAGCGGATTTAGCGAACGTAATTGCATTATTCCACCGCGATAACGATGCTCACGTCAGAAATCAATACAAGTGTTAAGATGACATATCTGAGACGGTAGCGAGTGGCCGTTTGCATTGCGGTATGAGATACGAGAGTTAGAGGCAACGCAGCCATGCAACAAGTTGTATGACCTTTCCAATTGGTCGTATTATAAGTATTATTAATCAAATTTAAACTATACGTAAAATAAAAAATTACATATTTGTATTGTACTATTAAATATTTTTATGTCTACAACTGTTACCCTTCCAAATAGAGAAGTATCCAATGTTTTATATTATATAATCGATTTCTATGACAATTAAAATACGTCAAGCTAACATCTAAGTAAACATATAGCTGATGAAAATCAAAAATCGCTCTTCGTTTTTGACTTAACACTTAACAAAGGACAGGCTCTTACACGAAGAAATGAAAGTAATTAATTTGATTAATCGCGAGTGGCAAGTCTTTGAGGCATCCAGCGATGAGTAATGACTGCCTTTTTTCATCCCCGACGTTCACATCGTTCGTTTTGGGGTTGATTATGGAGAACGCGATACAGAAATTCTCTTTCCGAAATTAAATATACAGTTTATTAAATATAATTAGCTTAAATCTTGATGACAGATCTATAGTTTAATTAAAAATTCTTTCATTGAATTTAAGTTTAATTTCATACAATATGTATGTATTTATAATGTTTTATTGTATGAGTGTCGTCATGATGTATGTCATAAATATATAACTAGAACTATGTAAGATACATTTAACACGCTAGGAGATGAATTGATGATTGCAATAGTCGACAGTCCTCTCAGATTGCTTTAAGAATACTTTAGAAATAAACAGTCAAAGCAAAATAAAGCAAGCAGTATTATATTATAAGAACTTCGAAGCTAAACTTTCTAAACATTTAGTACCTGACCCTTTGTTACAATACAAGCAACAAAAAAGGAACCAACGAAGTGTTTACACTAACAGGTAGAACCTTCTACGAAATACCGAATCGTATGTTGCTAACGAAATATTCGTCAATAGCGACAAAGCAGAAGGGTTCATTAGCGCAGAGATATTTGTTGGCGCTCGAACAAAGAAATTGTGGATATTTTAATAATAAATACGTTTTTCGTCGTTGCGATTGGACGTGGGAATATAAATTGTAAGAGTATTATTTATTTCAATAACAAGACAAATAATATTTTCTTTGTATTTATAGTATGATAACAATGTTCACCAGCAGCTTTGTCCGCATGTGGGAGGGGGAGTGGAGGGAGATTTCGGTGTTGTTATAAAAAATGGTCTCTGCAAAGGCTAATCGTTGTTCAAGCTTTCTTCATATCGAATTACATCAAAATCGGTTCAGTGTTCTAACCGTGAAAGCGTAACAGACAGTTACGTTAGTTAGAGTTACTTTTGCATTTATAATATTTATCTTTAACTCATCATCTCTCAGCCGAAAAAGGTTCACTGCTGGACATAGGCCTCCCCCAAGGATTTCTATTTTGGCTGGTCTTGCGCTGCTCGCATCCAACAGCTTCCTGCGACTCTTTATCATATTAGTATAGATTAAATAAAACGCTTACTACTTTGTAATTAAAATATATTTGGAATCTCACTTATAAGTTAACTAGCTCTGTCCTCGGCTTATAACATTCCTCATGAATCATTATCTATTGGTGAAAACCGTAACAAATTCTGTTCATTTTTTTTTTGGATTTATCGCATTCAGACAAGCAGACAAACACATCGGGGCACTTTGTTCTAATATACAAATTATACTAATTATACCGTTATAATGCACGTAAGCGGACCCTGGCAGTACTAGGCCGGGAAAACGCTAGGAAGAAGAAGAAGATACCGTTATAATGTACAAATTATATAAAGATAAATTTAGATATTTCTTTTTGAATACAAATAGCAAAACTCATTACGATTTGCTTATCGCGGTACAAAGAAGGTGGGTTCAGACTTGCAGATAACACATTCCGTTTATCACGTGCCCATAAGCACCATCCGATAGTACGGTTTACACAACAAGGAAGTGGTGCCATTCGTCATAGCCGTAAATCAAATCGAAGCTAACGACTAACTGAAATCTGAATACCAAATCTCAAATGCTTCGTTATGGGTCGATACACTGACGGACGGAGCGGGAAGCGTTCTACGTTGTGACAGACACATCAGGACTTCACACACACGACAAACATATAACTATAAGCGATTAATAATATTAGCTTTTAAATATTTTTTAACAAATTTAAAATGTAGTTTGTTTTGTATAACTTTATAACACATCGCTCATTAGACATTAATATCTATGACATTTATCCATACACGTCCCGACAGATACTCCTTAGACAATCACTAAGAATAGTACTATCCAAAATATTATTTTTTTCATAATTTAACCCGTACGAAGTCAAGACGGGCAACTAATACCAATATAATATATAAACACCAACATAAAGATTAGTAATTTTGAATTAAACATAAAATCGCACAGCTCAACGCTCCGCTCAATGAATATAACCGAACCACGAACGATACTAGCTCTTAATAACTATTCGAGCAATCAAGAGAGAACTTGCATAATTCCCTATTCCATATAACTGATGGGAAATTGTTTCTGACCTTTCCAAATTTCGACTGAAGAATTTTTAAGTCAAAATTTAACATTAATTCAAAAGCTAAACATCACATTTAAAAAATATAACAGTATGTATATAATTGAAGAGATTTTCTTTCCGATTTCTATAAATAATTATAAAAGAAACTGAAGTCTGTTTATAAGCATGTCATCTAAACGGGCCCGGACATAGAAATTCACGAACTTTTGGTATTTTGATATTTGACCGCCCCCCCCCCCATATTAATATATGTGGTGGGGCCCCTAAGCCGGTGCCTTGTAGAATCAGAAACTTCATACGTCAAGTATCTAGGATTCATTAGTTTGTGAGTAAGAAATTATTTAAGTAACATTATAATATTGGAAATTCTCGGAATTGTTAAGTAAAGATTTGTAAACAATAAATTCTAGGAATGAGTTTCGTAATCAAATTAGTTAATGTTGAGTTATTTAATTATACGATATACAATATTTTTATAATTACACATGATTGTAATTTCGTGTTACAATCAAATTTAATAAAATTGTACTTTTTTGTGTATTTATATACTTATATATTAATATGTATATGTCTTGTTGTACTTGATCTTTCCCTAAAAATAACCTCTCCATTCAAACAATATAAAAAAAAAAATTAAATAGTAATAGCAATTTTTTGTTTTAAAATCTGTATTAAAGTTTAGAAATGTATTCATATCCATATCAAGATTCATGAAAACACAGATTCCCAAACAATTTTTCTAATTCTCGTTAAATTAAATAATTGTTGCGACCATACAGGAAAAATCGCCGAACAAAAGGTTACATGGCCGTTATTTAACTAGCGGAAAAATAACAACATAAGCTTTCAAATTGGAAAGCAATTTCTCTGAAAGGTTTCTTTAAGAGCATCGAACTGAAGAACAAGGTTTTTTTGTACGTGAATAAACGATACGTATTGGATTAAAATCGGGGTACATAGATTATTTTATTTAGAAAAAATGTTAAACAAAGTACTACTCAATAAAAATTATGTACGTATTTCAATGATATATAGTTAATTTAAATACAAAGGATTTTTTAAATCAATAACTTAATATAAAAAAAATTACAACCCAAAATCTTTATTGTAAAACAAGTCGAGTATGATTAACGAGAAAGAAATATTAATACGATGATAAGCAATTTTGTAAAATGTATTTTTTTTAAATCGATAAAAAATATTATATCTCATAACTAAATCTTAAAAGCAAGAAACTAACGAACTATAGTCAAGGGCAAACGACTAAGGTTAATCAACTTAAGGTGAACTTGTAAACTTGATCTAAATTTATTTTGTCAAAGAAACCTGTTTGCTTTCGACTTTTTGAAGTTATAATTTATATTATATTAATTAATATATTTATATTAAATATTTATTAATTGTATGAATTTATTATATATTAATATATAACGTAATAAAATACCAAACACAATATCTTAACTTACCAAAGTAATCCAAATCCGTTCATTAATATCAGTCTTCTAATTGTCTAAAAATTTTGAAACACACTTCTATCTAATTAAAACTAAATGTACTTAAAACTATTTTAGAAACCACTACCGAGTTATAATAATACAATAAAAATTTTGGACACAATGACTAGATCAAAACGAGCACGCGAGAACAACCGTCCGCGTCAACGGTCGAATCATAACTGACGAGGGGGTCAAATTTTCGGAAAAAAAAAACCAACTGCAGGCAAAGGCACCCATGCGTTCCGACCGAGATGCCTACTACAAAAAAGGACCCTAAATATTATCGCTTCGAGAATGTGTGCTTCTCAAAATGCATTACTCGTTCCATTTATTTTATTATTATATTTCAAGTAATATTTAAAATATCATATTATTTGTCGCGATCACGTGGTCATGATGTCACCGATATAAAATAAAAGCGTCAGTTATAGCTTTTTTTTTAGAATGATTTTCACATTCGTGTTCTCAAGGCGATCCAGCTCCGTTCGTTGTACCCAAATTTTATAACACAGTGGATTAAAATTCGCTCACAGATTGATATTATTACGTCATTTCGTTTACCAGTTTAATTTTTGATTTGAAAATTAAAAAAAAAAAGATAATTTGCACCGCATGAATTCAAATTCGCAACACATTGAACTCGCGTAACCTTTTGAATTTTGGCAAAACGAATTAATACGGCAAAAAAACAAACCAAACCATTGAAATTTAAATAAAATTATTCAGAATACATAACGAAATGTTTCATAATCTACGAAACAACATATTTAACACATCGCGTTTAAATGATACCCAAGCGGCGCCGAGTCGCGACAGTAGTTAATAATAAAAGTTTGGGAGCCGTAGTCAAGTCAAGTCCTGCAGCTGCCGTTCCCGGCTGTTGCACACATGTGTACACCGTATACAATGGTTCATTGTTTACGTGTGTGCGTCTGTAGGGTGTTTAATGTGTAGGGGTGTTGTATGTAATGATTATTGTTATCCCTTTGTTCCGAGATAGATTGCATTATTGTATTATTATTTCATCGATGTAACGTTGTAACGTTTTTATTTCATTCGCTCTTTACATTCGTCAGATTAAATGAAATAATTTTCAAGAACATGTTTCCCTCAAGATAGAAAACTTTTTGATTGGTTGAATTCGATTTAGCTTAATTTCATATTCATTATAAGACGTGAATTTTAGATCGGTTAAATAAAGTTTATTTTGATATAGTTTTAATTACAAATATAAATTAGCCATAACTGAATTGATTAGTATTTAATATACTTTATATTGATGATAAAAAATCGATGTTTTATAGTAATCAAATAAAAAAATTATAGTTATTTATGCGTAAATAAATAACAATATACATAGCTTATTTCAGTTTAAAAATCTCATATTTTTTAATATATAAGATGATATGTTTAATTACCTTGAGGTAATTAATATACATAAGGCATTTTTTAAAGTACTCAATTATTATTTTCGTTTAATTTTAAAGTTAATGGGAAAACTAATATTTTTAGAGGTCAGTGAACGTATGACAGGTGGCATCAAGGACTATGTCTAATCGAAGTAGTTTAATTAAAACCTTGTCTGCGCCTGCGCAACTACATATGTGTATTTAATAAAACAAAAATATAAGTTATATGCCCTGTATGTGTTCTAATTACTATATATACTTTTATACAAACATTATATCGACTTTTGTTGACAACATAAGTTTGTTAATTAAAATGTCAACATGGTAGTCGCTAACTTTTTTCTTAGAGGCGCTTGATGTCAGCTAATTCGCAATACGAATGTGGCAGTAAATAAAAAATAATCAAAGTATTTAATTAAAATTTAATTATCGAACAATCTTCGCGATATCATTTCGAATTAATGGCGTTATATTAATGAGTGTTTTTTAATGTAAAACCACTTCCGGTATACTCTACTATAATTATTTTACTATTAACTTTTTTGTTCGTATATTTCAACATGAAATCGTTAAAAATGTCATTTCCATGGCAATTTTCTATTAATAAAACTGTAATCTGTGTTTGTCCATACATACTGGTGTTACTAAAGGTGGCGAACATTTATTTAAAATGATTTGTCCGTTCGTCGACATATTTTAATATAATTCCACAAGGCTTAAATATAGTTTAAACTATACAAATGTAAATACATATATATGTACATACGTCCAACGTACACGTGAACGAAGTTGCGGACGCAGATTATTTATTATAAATATTATAAATGCATACGATGTCATAACATTTGCAAGTGTGTCAGTGTGTCGCGTGTTTGTTATCAGAGAAAAAAAAAATTATAAATAATAATTATGTTACGTTCCAATTTTGATATTGACACGTTTCGGAACGTTCTAGAATGTTCGAGTATGTTCTTTTGAACTAATATCTGGATATACAAGTCCAATTTGTTTCTTTAGGTATTTATTGGATTTATATATTGAAATGGGTTATGGACTATATAACACGTAATAGCAATTTGTCAAAGGTGAATGTGTACGTTTGGACACACTAATCACAGGAAATTTCAGTTAGATTTAAAGTATAATTGTGTTGGATAACGCGCGTGCTATGATAGTTTATGAGCTCATTATTTACCGTCAATAACGTGCAATAATAATAGGTAATTAATCTGGGAAACTTTACTGATAATTAGTCAACTAGATACACTTATATATTATACAATAATAGCCTATGAATGTCCCACTGCTGGGCTAAGGCCTCCTTTCCCTTTTTGAGGAACGGTTTGGAGCTTATACCACCAAGCTGCTCCAATGCGGGTTAGTGGAATACACATATTGCAGAATTTTAGTGAAATTCGACACATGCAGATTTCTTCACGATGTTTTCACTGTCAAGCACGAAATGAATTATAACAACAAATAAAGCACATGTTCAGTGGTGCTTCCCGGGTTTGAACTCAAGATCATCAGTTAAGATTCACGCGTTCTAACCACTGGGCCATATCGGCTAAATATACTTATATATTATGTACATTCATATTTAATATATATAACAAGTGACGTAACTGGTTATATATAAAGTGTTTGTGAAGCTATATATGTAATTGCAGGGTCATTAAGACCGAACTTTCAACTACACTAGCAACTGTTTCCTTTTGTATATTATGTAATATCGCGGAAACTTTATTGTATAGCAGACTTTGTAATACCTATTGACATTTGAAACATATAATCGACATGTACAATATATAATTCACATTTAAATATTGTGTTACAGCACTCAAGTCTACAAGATATATATGCTTTATTATATGTCTAGGTTATTTAGTTTCAAAGAAAAACCTTATATACTTACCTTAAAGTGATGGTAGCTTGTAATTCATTTCCCGTAATATGGCGATTCAAAATTGCTTGTATGATCCTCTTTAATTAATATGTATAAATTGATTTTAATTATCAGATATTAAAATGTAAAGAAAGTTACAAGTTAGTACGATGTAATCATAGTCTTTAGCAATTTAAACAAATAAAAAAACGTATCTAGTGAGATTTGCAAATAAAAATTCCGCAATAATATATAATTATAGTGTTTATATAACAGTTATAATCTAAAAATAGATATTTTAATTTCAGGCTTAGGTAATATATTCAACGTATTCACGCAAAATAAATTGCACAGGGTTGCCGTATTTCGGAAAAATTAATAATATCATTTAGATTATATTTTAAAATATATTAAATCGAAAGTAAATTAAATTTTTTAATTGGGTAATAAAACAATAATGTATTTTAATTTCTATATAAATTAAAAATTCTATAAATATATTATATCTTATGTAAGATAATTATATTTTTAATTTGAATATTGTTGAATTTGCGTAATAAGAAAATATCGAGTATGAGTATTAATGTAAAAAGAGATAGAAGATAGACTGATATATAGTATGATATATTGAATATGAAGCGCAATATATTATTTATATAATATTTTCTTCAGAACGAAACAAGTAACGGTACATAAATATTATTGTTTAAATCAATTCATTACTTAAGATATATAGGAATAGACGGACAAAATAAACTATTGATAGTCAAATACTTTTCGTTGTCTAGTAACCCTATCCTCGATTGTCGTGCCATGTTGAGGTAGGCCGGATGTAGAAGTTACCATAGAAAATCTAATATAACCTTTATTACAAGGGAATAAGCGCTTCAGGTGTTGAGTCCTAAAGGTAACAATTACATGCTGAGGTCAATGTCCGTGTCAATGACCGAACATATGACGCGGTCATTTTTATAGCACATGACATGATTCATCTTAAAGTTCAAACAATGTGACAAGGAACAAAGATCTTATTATTTATAACCGTTTATATGTAAACGGAGTTACTGTTTCGTATTAAAATGTAAATTATTTTAATATTTTATGATAATAAAATCATTTTATGTAGTAAAATTAAAATGATGAATTTTATTTAATTGTAATCGTTAGCGAACCATCCATCTCTTTCCAACACGTGAATCACATCAACGGAGACAAAGACAGATGTATTCGACGGCTAATCTTAAATGCATTTAGTACCGACATTCGATCACAATGTTATTTCCTCTCCATCGAAAATTCCATGAACTTCCTCGTGACGTATATTTTAAATCGACTGACCAATGTAACTGATCGAGCTCGTCCTGGTATGTGTTTATTATTCATTCGAATATGAGTAAGAAATACATTAAAATATTAATATTTTTCTTTCAAAATACTTAAAATTCTGTTTGTAATAATAATATAATAAACCGAAGATAGAAGGTTCAAATCAGGACAGGCATCATTTCATGTGCTTAATTTGAGTGTATAATTATTTTCTGCGGTGAAGGAAATCGTCGTGAGGAAACATGCGTGTCGAATGAAGTTCTGCGTCTAATAATAAAATGTTTACATTTTAATAAAACCTTTATACACATACACGCAGTTATTTTTTTAATACATTATTCATTTAAATCTTAGTATCTTCAAGTAATATTTTACTTACTATTTCAATATATTAAAAAAATACCTGTTAACTAGTCATTGATAATGTAATATAACTTATGTAAGTAAATATTTATTAAAATTCTTACGAAACTCAGTGGCATAAATTAAAAAAGTAAGTTAATCTACCGATTTACATATGTTATAAAAAGTCGCAAATATTATGCATGCGGAGGGTAAGAGGAGGTCCTTCCGTTTAGTGTCGTGTTACACCGCATCGATATCGATGTTCGAAATTCGATAGCTTGCATCATAGCGTGTCGATTGCATGAGGATGTCGAGGTTACCTAGTCTACCTAGATACAGGAAGGATAACCTAAAGATGAACCTACATGTACTATATCTAATAAAAAATTTAATTTTCTACACCTAAAACATTCTTGAATCTAATTTCAGCGCCACATTTTTATAAGACACGAGTTAGAATATAATTATTATGAAACAACTCAACTTTCAGACCTTCCATTGACCTTAACATTCTAATAACGCAAAAAATTGTTCTACTAAATAAAGGATGGAAGAATATTATTTAATAGTCAAATATAAAAAAATATCGAAGCAAATTGAAGATAGAAATACGAAATGTGACTTCATATTATTATTCCATTATATATATATATATATCACTGTATTTTCAGGATCAAGGGGTTTTGAATTGTAAATTATTGTAACACAGAAATGATGAAGGATAAAAATTAATAAAAACCACTATTTTGTATAAGATATATATGTATAATGAGCATTACTATCAACACTGACGCTGCGAAGTATATTGATTATTTCTTTCTTTGTGCCTTATTCTTATATATTTATTTCGAAAACAAATATGACTTATAATAATAATAATCTCATCTTATACGATAACCTAGACCCTATTCGCGCTTGGCTACGGCCCGTGTGTTTAGGTTTTTATTACCTCATACGAGGGAAAATGTAAAATAAAAGTATAATAATAATAATATCCTGGGACATTATTTACACACGGCCATCTGATCTTAACCTAGGCAGAGCTTGTACGATGGAAACCAGACAACTGATATACTACATATACTACTTTTCTTTTGTAAATACATACTTATATAGATAATTACACCTAGACTCAGGACAAACAGACATGTTCATGCACACAAATGCCTGTCCTGGGTGGGAATTGAACCCACAAGCTTCGGCGTGAAAGGCAGGTACCAACCACGCCAACCAGCTCGTCAATATATAATAATAATATATAATATTTCTTTTATATCACTGATAAATGGCTCTGAATATGTAAATAGGGAAATATTATTGTCGTTGGCGCTATCGTAAACAAACAAACGAATGGAAGGAGTCCAAGGAGTATCTAATGGTTTACTTCACGTTCTTGTATACATTAGCGTTGGTTTTAATAATTGAAAAAGTTGTTTCTTTTGAAACAAGCAATATCAGTTGCGAGAATGTTGAGAGCCGTGATGGCATAGTGGATAGATGATACCTTTTAGATAACGGTCCAAATCTAGCGATGATATAAACGGTTTTCCTGTACTTGATTTGTGTTTGTAATTCATATTGTACGGCGTTGAATTACTAAAACTTTCAAAAGTTTCATAAAAAAGGCGAATATCAATTTGATATTTGAATTTTCTTAAATTACATTTATCCAGCGTCTTCATGCATAAACTATATCTAAACAAATGCAATCCATTGCTTCATTAAATAACTAACATTCGTTTGTACTTATAATATGAATTAAAATGTAAGTAAGTTCGAATACAGTACGAATTTTATAGTATTTAAAACGTAAATATTCAACGTGTAGGGTGCCTACTAATGCCTAAGTATAGAATTTAATATCGAAGCCATTATTATAATGTTGACTTGGCAGTATGTCATGTATTTATACGTTTATTAAGGAATAAAAGTAGAAAAACAAAGCGTGGCTCTTCCCCGGTGCATACTGAAAGTAAACAGGGAAGCGTCGATCGATACGGCGGCAAACACGGCGGTCGCCATGGCGACGGATCGCCCCGGGGTAGGGTGGCCATTATGTGAGTGCTTTAATAGATTTAATACCACTTTACTTTGAGTTTTTTTTTATTCACAAAGGAAACAACCGACAAAGTTTTATTTTTATGTTTATTACAAAACGTTATTTTTATTTTAATCAACACCTTTTCGTCTACCTTATCATGGTGTAATGCAATTTGTTGAAGTATGTATTAAGGTACGCGGTTATTGTACGTACGTTTATATGGATTACTTGAAATAAATACTATATAACAAAATCTTGAAAATATCTATATTTGATTTAATAATATAAATTAAAATAATAACATATAATATAATGGTTAAACAAAGATCTACCCATTTTATGTATAAGCTTTCCTCATAACTATTATGGCTCATTGTAAATTTAATAATGAAACAAAAAAAATACAATAGTTTATAAGAAACATAGTATGTGTTTCTGGATTAAAAATAGACAATTTAGACGACCAGAAATGTTATTATTGCTTTATCTTTATCATGTAATATGCTATTGAATGACATTCTTTGGTAATAATTGATTTATTTGTTCTCAACAATATAAATACATACATTGATATTATAACTTGTAAACAATAAAAACAGAGCGTCGAATGAAGCAATAAACATTAAAAAAAACCTTTCCCTTTTTTAAGAAGAAAATCGCTTTAGAACAAGTCTGAAAGTCTTAATAACCCTTTACTAATTACAAAAAGAAAAAATCCCCACCTTGTTTAAAGAATTATGTAATACATTGTCTGTGGATTACGGGAAGGGATGGAGACCCTACTCGAAGGGCGCTGCCCCTGTTGTGACGCGGTATACACTACTGGTGCTTGGTTATGGCGTTAAAGCGCTTGCTAGTCGGTATTTATAGGCACTTGTGATTTAAATCCGATTGATAAATAAACCGGCGACTGCAGTATATTTGAATAACTCATCGTAAATATCTCACTGCTCAGCAAAATCTCTTGTATTTCTTTTATTTTTCTATTATGCACCTCAGATTGTTTACGCGCGAAACTTTAATATTATTTACACGCGCAAAAAGGGTTTGAAACTTAGCACAATGATAGCTTTATATTAATATTAAAGAAATTTTACATAATGAATGAAAATGAATCAGAATATTTTGGAGCCAATCCCACCATGCTGCTTCAATGCGTGTAGCAGGTTTTAACACGACACATGCAGGTTTTCTTACGACGTTTTCGTTCAAGGGCGAGACGAATGAACAATTTTATAAGTTGTAAAGATTGATTAAATAAACGGGATGTGAAGACATAAGCAAGCAAAATAATATCCTAATCTTTTATGGGAAGGATATCTGAATTCCAATATGGCGGTTGTCATGGCAACGAAATCTAGGAGCAGCTTCTGTTGTGACGCGACGTGCTCATTGTTATTACACGATTACTGTGAAATGTTTAAAAATTCACTATTTGTATTTAAGCCGCATTTCCGAATTTCGTATTTTAAAATTTTTAATATTCTATTTGGGATATTGTTTTTTAAAATTAATTAATGTTGAAAAAACAAGAAGAACCGGCACGAAACTCCATTTCTATTGTGTTCGATTGTGGTGGAAATTCGACCATAATAATAAACAATTTAAAAAAAATGTATATGTATTTGCATTTTTCGATCATTGTACAGTATATATTATGTCTTACTTATGTGTGTTTAGATGCTGTATTATATGTAGTCTAGGCTTTATACATACACATACATTTGCGATTAAAACTAATCTACATCCCTATGCAAGGGCCTCTATCCCAACAAAAATAATAAGGGCCATGTTTACAGACATTTAATCAACTTTTTGACTATGAAAACATTTGGGTTAGTAAAACGCCTTTTCATCATATCCTATACACCGATTAGGCGTTAATTAGACGATCTTTACCAATTTTACTTTTATTTATATTTAAAGAAATAGTTACAATTAAATACATGACCGATTTATAAATTTGTTTAATTCAAGACTAATTATTAATCGAATATAAATAATATATGCCATTATATACTATACAAATACCAGTTTGTACGTTATTGAGCTTGAGTATTTTTTTGAATATTAGGTACGATGTCGACAATACCTCAGATTGTCCAAAGTTGCTGATATTTCTATAAAAAATGAGGACACGATATAATACAAAGGTACAATAACCGATTTGATTGAAACTCACCACGCTATTAATTTTATAGAAAATAAATTCTTAATTGCAGTTAGAAATTTTAATGACCGACATTGACATACAGTGTGCTTTAAATAAAACTTCAAAGTTAAATTTTATTACACCCAAAGCAAAATAAACAGTGAACGGTAACTTTCACATTTCGAAGCGTTAAATTTTACCTAACAAAATTAAAACGTTAAAAGCTTAAACGTCATATCATTTCGTAGTGTTTCAATTTATTTGGTCGTATTATATTACACAGTTGAATTCAATAAAATTCGGTTCCATTTCGGTTTTACTAGCTACGAAAAAGGGATGGTTTACACGAAAAAACGCTCCTTTAACATATGTTTAAATATTAAGCGACAGATTATAAAATCAATATTAAAGTTAATTTCTCTGAACTCAAGACTAAGGGACTAATATCCACAAGGGACTCTTTAAAGTTTTAGCGTTTTAGTTGTTGATAAGATTATTTCGTCAACGTCCCGAAGCTCAAAAGACTGGAAAGATATTGTACCTTGATAAAAATCTTGGAAGGTAACTAATATGTATGTGATTCTTTTATTAGACGTGTAACCTTCATCATAAATTATCTTTAAATATATTTGCGATAATAATAAAAATGGTTCGAATTTATCTTGATAAAAGATACGCAAGTTTAGGGAGATTGGGGAGAAACTCCTTCAAGTCTATTTTATGAATATGCGAGATCTTATTCTATAATTTATATCAATAAATTTTGAGCGTCTGATTTTATATGTAAAATAATATTTTAATATGATCTGTCATTTTACTATCAAACCAATAGCGATACTGTTTCTCTATGAAAATCATACTGATAACCGTTACTTTGATTTTTAAAATTATCACCTTTTAACCTTGATTGTAATATAAGTCGACATTCACTTTGAAAGGTTAAATTGCTATTTTTATTTACGTAATATGTAATTTATGTATCAAAATATTAAGCTACTGTTACAGATAATTTTATCCTATTATGTTAAAGAAGTATGGATTCTATAATTAATCGTGGCTGCAATTTAAAAAAAGTTCAACATATAAACTTAACAGACTAAATAGTCTATGTATGTACGTCTTACTATACTAATACTACTATACTAATATTATAAATCTGAAAGTCATATTTACATCCGTTGAATCGTTGTTTTTTATCTCATAATGACCAAATTACTAAACCGATCGCAAAAAAATTGCCACATATTTAGTTAGTTACACAGCCGCGGGCAAAAAGTAATGGGCGCATAAATGACAGGATTTACGGGAAAAAAATTAACAGGGATGGAGTCGCGGGGAATATCTTATAATATAAGAAAAAGCAAGGGTAGTATCATGCGTCATCGTAGATAATAATTGTTACTTACAAAAGAAGCTGGCCATAACTCACCTGAAACGAGAGAAGAAAACTTTAAATTATTATACAAACATTGGTTACTGTGTAAATGTACATTTGTAGGATGTCCATTAAATTTTATAAATGATAGATAGATTTGTAATATTTTTTATTGTTGGGTCGAAGCCGATGATGACGTTTAGCTTAAAACCAATATAACTACAGGCATGAGGGACATAACATCTTCGTTCTCAAGGTTGGTGGCGCATTGGCTATGTAAGGAATGGTTAATATTTCTTACACCGCCAATGTATATGGGTAACCACTTAACATCAGGTGTTACATTTACCAACATAAAAAAAAACAAATTAGTTTATCTGACTTTAATCAGTTATTCAGAAAGTTACGGTCATGTTAAACCGTTTGTTTTAAGTTTGAATAAATTAAAACATAAGGTACTTATATAGTATTTGTCTTTTATTATTATAATGTTTTATAGTTATTACAGGCACAAAACACATCATACATATACCAACATTGGTGGCGCTTTGACATTGGGGGATAGTTAACATATCTTAGAGTGGGGATTTTAAAGAGTAGAGGTTGTTAAAAAAAAGCTACAATATATTTAATACATTTATAATATCGAGAATGTTGATACCATTATAATAATATAATCCATCTTCTTTTATAATACATAATTTAAAACGTACGTAACCATTTCAACTATATCAGAGGCTTGAAACGGGGGAATGAAGCTAATACTCCACTTTGTCTTCCAGTCTTCGAGATAATTGGATAAAATTCATTTTATCTCGGCGAAGGGATGTCAAGTTACGTCATATTAAATTTTTGCGCACGCGTGCCGTGCTGTTTAATTAAGTTATGATAATGTTAATGTCTTAATTAATAATTTAATTTTGAAGTAACTCCGTTTGTTTACATTTATCTCGAAATGTTACGAGTAAATAATTCGTTCCTATTTTTTGGGTTATAAATGTTTGTTGTTAGTAATAATCTCGAAACGGTTTTGATGTTTTTTTTTTCTATTAAAATAGGCACAGGCAAATGGGCCACCAGATAAATGGACCGCCCATAGACATTGGTGCTGCAATCTTAACAATCCCTTAGTTTAATACATGGAATGTAGATTCTACACAAGGGGTACCTCTAGCCGAGTTATATTTTAAGTCCTTCATCCTCTTGCATCAATACCCTTTTTAAACGGCTGCTCAAAAAACGAGTGTAATGTTTTCTAATACCTGAGTTTCTTAATTGCACCATAACTTTGAAATAACCGAACATATTTGAATGCATTGTAACCTTACAATCGTTACACCATCTTGAGTGTCATTAATTCGGGGCTAATGCTATAAATTCATTAATTCAGGGCGTATGTTTTTAATTTTTAAGGTTTTTTTTTTTGTAATTTTATTTCTACTCCTAAGATCTCCTGGCGTTGTTGTAAACGATAAGGCTGCCTATACACATTTCTAATATGTCATCAACAACAAAAAGGCATACAATAAACAACATTGATATCTCACTCCGATTTTTATTTTATGAATACATTATTTTGTAATTGTTTCATTATATATATATTGAATAGCATATAATTAAATTCATGACACACATAATTACAGTGCTGGAATCTTTGTTTTTCATTCTTTTTCCTTATTTACGTTTGAAGTGTCAAATTGAAAGGATATTGACAGATCAATATAGCCGTATCGAATTAATTAGCTACTTAATATAATATGTATATTAAAATTTTGCTTAAAACTTGAATGTTTCGGCATAATTATAATGTTTGCGGTCGCTTCGTGGAATTCAAGACGGTACTTAGTATCGTAAGACCGTATTATAATGTTCTCTAGACGGGATTTCGGTTTCAGCTCTATTTTGATTAACATACTGCAATGAAAAATAGTAAAAGAGCCTATAAATCTCCCTCTGCTTACTTTACCAAGGTACTTCATTGCGGGTTGGTGATAAACATGTACGACTCCTACTAAATTATTCAAGTAGACTTTTAAAAGCACTTTTGAATCGTCATTATAGGTTTAATAAAAGCTATCACGTTTTAGAATTAATTTTTTACGGCATTTTAATTACTCTTTATGTTAAACAAAATAAAATTAGCATTTAATTTATAACGTATTACATATATGTACATACGTTGTGGTTAAACTGATTATAATGAACACGCCTTTATATGTATGAAGATATTAGAAGTAGAAATATATTAATATGCAAAAAATGTTATGTGCCAAGTTACATCCGAGAATTGATGTGTAAATAACAATCTTAGGCTGACGTCATCTGGCGCTCGAAATCTTACGCTTATTAACGCTCGAAGTCTGTTAGCTCTTTCGTGTGCCGCTATGATGTTTACAGATCAATAACTTTAAATTAATAGTTAATTGTAATTAGCTTTCCTTTTTGTATAAACATGTTACGTATATGCATCTCTCAAGTGTACATTAATGTATATGAAACATCCTCTATACGTGACACGGGCGTAATGTAATTGAGAGTCCTAAATGTCATTACCGCGACGCACTGATTGAAATGCATTAGGTCTCTTTCACGTGTAGCGTTTAAATGCCCAAGAAAATTATATTTCGAGTGAAATTGTATTAGTGATGATGGCGTCCTGTAATTGCTTTGAGAGCTTAATTTGTAGTCACTGAAAATACAGTTCGTAAATGTTCCGCAGCTGGACAAACCTCTTGAGAGGCCCCAGTGCGTGTGTGTGATACACATTAGAATTTCAACACACGCAGGTTTCCTAGCAAGGTTTTCCTTAACCAACCACGAGAAGAATTAAGCACTTGAAAACGCAGTGGTTCTGGCTTGAACCCGCATTAAGGTTTACATGTTCTAGCCACTGGGTCACTTCGGCTTACGTATACTTTCGTAAAGTTTATTCTTTGTGACTTATTGACTTTGACTATTTGCGGTCCACACACACAGTGTACGAGAACGTGTCGTTTGTACGTTTTACTATGAGTCGTTTCTACCTTTTTTTCATATCCTTCGATTCCTCATAAAATAAAAAATATTATGAGCTATGCGTTGCGTCACAATCACACTTATTTCGTTCATCGTCTATATACACAACACCCACACACTCATACTTATCTGCAAAACATAGCCAAGAAGTCGATTCGGAAACGCGGTTAGCGCTCGGTATCGTTATCACATTATATAGTCTTATGAAAAAATGCTCCAATGCACAGCCGTATAAAATACGCACATAGAATTCAAGGACAAAACTGAATATTAATTAAAAATATTGATTGCTTCGGTGATAGTACATATGTATTTTAACCAGTGGTATTGTTGATACAAATATTGTTGATATTATATGACAATTATAATCGTCACGTTTGTAGGTAGCCTAAAATCGAAATATCGTTTAACTGTCTACACTTATGTCCTGGGGGAAACAATTGTGAATAATTGCAGCTCGATGTCCAGAGAGAATTAGTATGTTAAAGTTCAACCGTAGAGAAAATAATTATACATGCATTTAGGACCAGATCCTTGGTGTCGTAATCAATCTATGTCTCACATGTAAAGTATAAATAAAACTATGTTTAAATCAACTTTTAGTGTATATTATATATTGAAGGAAAAATTTCAAGCTGATTTGAGTTTTGTAATGTGTCCATCCTATGTAGCAACAAGTAAGGGTCAGGTAATTGTATTGTCATTTGAAATATAAACGACTCCAGTGGCAAGAGGTGTAATGAGAAATTAACAATTTTGACCTTTTGACTTTTGTTTATTCTTGTCATTAGAATGTGCATTTGGATTTGACCCGTTAAAAAAAAATTCACAATTCACTCACAAAGAACTCACTAAGTAAATTTAAGTTTGTAGACATCATAATAATTTAATCTGAGTCACACCTGACTTGTTAAATATTCAACGGAAAAATAAACTTCCTTTATATGTCAGTTTAAAAAAAAAACCTGGTTTTGACAAAACTAACACGTCGTCCTTGAAAAAAAAAAGAAACATGTGCTTATCGAGATCTCGATGACAAATGTTTGAAACCGCTCATACAGGCGGTAACATTCGCGGTACACGAGAACCATATATAAACGATATTTTTTCATTATGCACTTAATAGCTTTGGAAATAAGGTTTATATTTGTGTAATCAATAATTTGTGTACAAATGTAAAGTGGTATCGGAATAGGTAATACTAGGCACCTGTGGCGAAGGTTTCAACGCTTTCCTAACAATTTTTGGTATAAAATAAGACCTCCAGTGAACTTAATACAGACGGAAGTTTATTGATCCTTAACACAGAACGTGATTCGGAAACTGAGTAAATAAGGATTCAGATAAAATACGGTTGGTTTAAGATATTGTTTCTTGGTTTGACTTCTTGGTTATAAGAAAAAAATTACATATTTGACAGGAAAGAAAAAATATCAGTCATCTGTATTAATTAAGGATCCCTTTAATCCTTAAATATGTTTTGAGCTATTAGGTTTAATTCTAAATTTTACAAAAAAAAAACTTAATCTATCTATCTTTAAATACGTCTTCGTTCGAGTTCAACTAGAATGTATAATTGTATTTTTTTAAATAACCACATTTAACTACGAATAAAATATCAATTTATTTAAATCTTTTTTTTTAGAATATGAACGAGCACGTGGGCTAGCTGATGGTAAGTGTTCTCCAACACCCATAGACATTGGCATTGTAAGAAATTTTAACCATCGCTTACATCGCCAATGCGTACCTAGACGGGCTAGCACAGAGCCCAATCACTGAGGATTTTTTTTATATTTGCCAGGAAGGCTAATGACTCTACTCCACCTGATGGTTAGTGGTAATGGTGTCCAAGCGCGACGTGCCCCCGCCATGCCGGCCAACAAGATGCTTTTTCAAGCCTCGTTTGAAGCATAGTTATAAGTCATATATACATAAATATAAAGAATATTTTTCTTTAAACTTTTTGTAATCCTTAAACCTCATCAATCTTTATCGCAAAATCCACCTTAACTCCCAACAAGTCTATAGTCTATAGTCGAGTTCATCAAGACTGTCAAATATGAAAACTTCTTCGTCGTGTGCTATGCTAATTTACATTTTAAATATGTATAACAATTAAGGAGGAACTACGGTACCGGGTACGAAGTACGAATTCATTTGAATTTCATGCTTTACAAATTTCAAATTCCGCTCTCAGTTAGTAAAACTGCATTGAAGTGAATAATGAAGAAAATATATAATATTGTAAACACAAGGTGCAATCGTGGATAGTAATCAATTCAGATGATTATATTGTTGATCAAATTATGAAACACCAAGTGACTGATGAGTCTTAATGAATGGATTGATGATGATGATTATGTCCTCTTGAGCGATTTCGGCCAGGGCGTCTATTCTCAGGACAGATTAGCCAACTACGCAGGATATATTATAGTGCACAAGTGCACTCACGTGTGCACAAACACAGGTACACTCTCTATTCCCTCATTCTCATAATCTTATGGCAATCCGATTCTACCGGAAAGTTTACAAACTCAGGACCTAAGGCTTTACGTGCTTTCCAAGGTACAGGCATGTACTTTTACAAAAAAAAAAACATTTTTTTATTGGATCGACCTAATGAACCCAGGACCTCGGGATCTATCTAGCCACAAGACCAACGTGGCATAGGCATCCAAGTGGATAGATTACGTGCGAAATAACAGTCGTACGTTGAATTTTGAGCAAGATAACTTTCTAATATTAATATTTTCGACTTAAAATTTTTTACACTGGATCATCTTCGTCGGTTAACTTAAACAATATTCACCATTGAAAGTTATTTCCGCTGAAAACATTTCAAAACCATAAAGCATCAAAATTTAAAAAGGAAAAATACCTAAATCGCCAATTCTACGAGTCCTACATACAGTACAGTCCACAAAATACATTTCAAAATAGATCAGTTTTCGTGTATTCGTGTGAATCTCTCGGAATTTCGAAATTCAGGAACATTGGTCAAACCTTTTGGTAGCCGACGTGTGGATTAATCGAAACAACGCAACTGGAATTTTGCACGACTTCAAATGCTAGTTATATATTTTTAAAATAGATTTTTATGTCTAAGTTATTTCTTCAATTCTCGTCCAGCTATCCATTATCCATTATCGAATCGCTGTCTCAGGTTTTTGAAAGGATCTTTTGAAAACATAATGTTTTTGGAAAATGTACATTTTGAAGTGGTGTTAGTTTTGAATTCGGTTGGGTCTTGTAACGTGCTTAATTCGTGTTTATAATTCATCTCGTGCTTTACGGTGATAGAAAAAATCGTGAGGATACCTGCATGTGTCTAATTTCATTGAAAAATCCTTATTACAGCCTGCTTGTTTTAGATTTAATGTTAATACGATTCATATACGTCGTGAAATGAGATTTCTTATTTGTAATACGTATTATTCAGGTAAATATTAATATCGTGAAGAAACCTTTATGTGTTGGATGAAATTTTGCCACATATGTATCATAATATGCTGTAAAGTCTTTCCTTAACAGTAGGATTTAAGTAGTAAGAAATTTGCTTAGCAGTAGGATTTATAGGCTGTACTTAGTGATTATCAAACTTATACAAAAAGTTCAACTACTAAAATTTATATGAGTAACATTAAGACATTTATTTCCTTACAGTTTATATTATTATTATTTTGTACGAATTTACAAATATTTCTATAGATAGCCGCGCTTTTAATTTTGTTTAAAAAAGTACTTGAATCACAAGTATTTCTGTCAGAGCTACCGTAGAAGTTTTATCTTAAAAGAGTTCTTAGTTAGTTGTTAACATGAACAGAAGTCAAGTGGGCGCCATTCTTTTAAAGTACGATACAATATTAACATTGTCGGTTTCATTAATTATTAGTAAAGTTTCGTTTTAAAGAAGGAAATGATTTTAAAACGCAATTGAAAATAATATGTTATACGCAATTAAAACATAAATACATTGTTTATTTTGTAAATAGAAAATATTCGTAGCAGCAAATTAAAATTTACGATTTATCATTTTTGTTATTTATATTCAAATGCTGAGCGTTATAAATTTGTTCAACATCGGAAATTAATTCGGAAATCGTCGTGTCATTGCCTGTTTCCGAACCGAAGAAACTATGAAATTCTGTTATTTAATCTGTGGTTTTGATTGGGGTGGAAACATGGACAAATTTCGTACAATTAAAAACAAAGTTTCCGACAGTTGGAATTTGATTTTAAGCTTCAACTTTGATAGCAAATGTTTACATATTATTAATAGATGTACACACATACATATACTCGTATATGTATTTTATCTATGAGCAATTATCTTACAAATTGAATTTCGAACACGAATTCTCGTATTACCATAGACAAAAGCCTTATCGCAATACAGCGTTAAGTGCTTCGAAAATGGAACACGTCATTCGAAACTTGAAGTATTGTCGTTGTAATGGCGTCCTCAAGGAGCGTCTTTCGTAAGCTATTTAAATTACTGGTCCATCTTGTTGTTTATTTCACTTAGCCCCGTCATTTCTTAACAATGTATTTGTTACACAGATATAATAATTAATTACCTTTTTTTCTGATGTTTTTGTGACAGCGGAGGTTTAAAGCGCATATTGTATGGATGTTGCATTTCGGCTGCTGCTAATTAAACTGTTGTAAGTGTAAGTCGTGGCCTTATGTTTGACACGCCTATTTGGCAGGAATGAATAAGTATATGAAAGAGTAATTGCCGTCTTTTAGACTAGATAATCAAAGTTATTTCAAATATATAACCTTAAGTTTTATGTCATAAGAACACATAATGATTTTGATGTTTTTAATCGCTATTGGAATCTTTTATAGGCTTGATAATTAAGAGCATCTACAGCGTTTATAAAAAAAAGACGTACTTTAATCATTAATTATAATTCAAAGAAGCGACCATTCATTAGTCTGGTATATAGAACGTATTTCACTTATTAATAGGCTTCATGGTGAATTTAATTGGCCACTGCAATGGCGTCTATGTGTCGAGCGTTCGTTAAACACTGCGTAAAGAAATAGAAACAGTTGACGCTTAATTATTAGCTTTTATTTGATCTTATTATGATTTGCGGATTAGTAATATGGACTTAGTGATTACGAAATGCTCATTTTTACATTTGCGAAAGTTACAAGTTGAAATAACTAAATGAATAAGTATAAATAAGTAAATTTATAAGCAAAACCTATTAATTGATTCGATGGTTAGACTTTATATTAATGACAGCACATTTATTCGACCGACAGATAAATTCAAAAATCAAATTTGTTTTTGATTTTATCATCGCGATCTGCAGGCTTTATCATTTTCAATTTTTTTAGATTTTTTAGAGTTCTTTATTTGTTTTGCTATAAGAACGCCATTGTGGCTGCTTGTTTTGAATATGAATTAAAATAAATAATGAAATAAGCATCGTTGTATCGTCGAGACGTAAGAGTCGTTAGTATTAACATAAATAATAATATACCGTAATGTATTTCATTCAATTCAGGGTACAGCAGTTTACCCAAAACTTAAGAGCTTAATTGTAAATCGTGTTCGGCTACGAAGGAACGACGCAGGGACAAAATCTTAATATATTCTAAGACACGTGTCATGTGTTGTGTGTACTCTAGCTACTATATAATAGATTGGTTTGTATTTTCTTGTTTGCATATGAAATTCGACAACGTTTTATCAAACATGCTTTGTGGTTAGAGAAAATGACATAAATAATATTCCTGTTATAAATAACATATATTGTCACAATTATTACCGAATTCGAGAAATTTAATACTACTCGTGTCTAGTATAGTTTTAACATATTCAGAAGCCAGCGTCGATTTGATATGATATTGTTTTATATACAGACGTATTGTATACTTCTTGTATTTATACATGTTTCACGCCTTATTATGTTACAAATATTACTCGTAACAATATGGTTACAAATAAGTATCAACAGATGGCGCTCAATACTTTAGTGTAGCAGAATTGCACTATTTCTTGCAGTTATTGCATTTAATCAGTTAAGATAAACAAATAATATAATAATATTAATTATAAGTTACTTATTATTTATTTGATTACCCGAATTACCTCCTGTTCGTTATATGGTCCTTCGAGCCGGATAAAATATATCAACAAAGGGTTTCTGGTTATTAAAGGATACCTTTCTAGATTATATTTTGGCATTAAATAAATATCGTAATTGAACAAAATTACGACAAATTTACATAATTCTATACACACACGTAATGTAAATTAGTTTATAAAATCGATACGAAATTAACACACAGCAGTTTTAAGCGATTTACGATCGAGTGGAATTAAATTACAGATGTCGGATTCATTTTATGCTATTATATTTAGTAGCTAGTTGACCAAACTGTGCGGTCTGTGTATAACATTGTCACATATAGAAAATGTTTTTTTAATTTTATTTTACAAATTTAAATGGGTATTAGCTTCATGTTATATTTTTCTCATATATATATAAATTATAATATGATATATGAATTTACAAAAAATCGGATTCATTAAACTAAATCGAAAATCCTGGCTTGGATTCCCCTACATGTCTGTCGTAATTTAGGTCTGTGTTGACTGGAGAAGCAGTTTCTGAGGAAACTTTGAAAAATAAACAATATCAATAGCAATATTTGAAATGTTTCGATACATTCGTTTTAGTTGATAAGTATTATTTTGGCATAGTATTATTTAGTGTAAATCGTAATACTTGTAATGCAATATGGCAGATCCTGAGAAACGTGTTCGAATCCCAAGAAATGGGAAATAAGAGGTGTTATACTGTCAATATTTTGTGATATATATAATTAATACTTTTTATATTACATGTTAGTTTTCATGGATATGCTATAATAAAAACGGATATCAAATAAAAATAATAAAAAAATCCAAAGAACAAATATATATGAACATAAAATTATATACTTATTATCAATTCAATTAGCTTTATTTTATATAAAATACAATGGGTTAAAATTTACGCGTTACAATAGAAATAATTACACCCTAACAAAACAGTCTTATTATTATTAAATAATCAGATATCATTTTTTCATTTTAAAATTTTATATCTAATAAAGTGAGTCAATTCAGAAATTTTAGCATAAGTAACTCTGTTAAACTAAATATGCAAAATCCGCCTTAAGCTAATAAGATTAAAGTCTAAACTCGTTTAGCGAGCCAACTCCATATATTAATTGTACAATCAAGACCTAAGCAAACATTAAAACGGCGTCTGTTTGAATAATTATTATTACTGTTGAATTTTCCAACAATGGCTGTCGGGATGGAAAACTCCCGTTCGTTCAAATTAACTATAAACCTACCTATATATATGTCAGATATAAATTATAAACACGGGCGAAAACATTCAGTTTCCATGTCTGGTTACACAAAATAGCGACCTTAATTCACTTAATTTTTTAAAAAGGGAATTGAAAAAACGAATTTTCTATATTTTTTTAGGCTTAAATTGTCAACTTCGATGTACATTGCGATCTTTATCAATAGCTTTAAGTTTATTAAATGTTAGTAAAGAGTGAATAAATCTTGATGACGATTTCAAAAATTAAAAATATGACTGCCTTGCCAATGACGAACTAAAAGTAAAATATTTATTGCCAGTGTCACTCGGACACTGAATGATGTAAGGATTCTAGCGATACACCATTCATCCAAATCTATTAAGGCATTTAAAAGATACACTGGAATAAAGAAACTCACATATATAGTACATACATGAACCCTGAAAAGTTTACACTCCTTTATTAGGCGACCGTTTAAAAATAAAGACTATATACAAAATAAGTAAAGGAAACCTACGTTTGATATCGTACGCGGCGATATCTAATTCATGGTCGCCGGCCAGAGCGTCGTCCGCTCGCTTGGTACCACAATATCTGCAACAAGTAACAGTATAGGCATAAATCTTAGATGAAACTCCAAAGCATAAATAAAATCAATATAAGGTCAACGATAGAAATATCGATAATTTTATATGAGTACCTATACATATAAAGGGACAGCAGTCATCGTGTCTGTACGTTGAAAAAAATTATCAATAAACGACTGTGGGAGATAAAATAAGAGTGACAGAAAACGAAAATTGTTTTTTGTTACTTTGTTGATTTGTCTGTATGTACACGCTAATAACCGAAACTTCGGAACGGATTTTCTTGCTGTTTTAACAGCTAGATAGCTTTGTTTCATGCGATAAAAAATACAGTAACAAAACATGAAAATTCATTTAATAGATCGTAATAAATCTTACTTTCACGCGGACGAAGTCGGGCTAGTATTTAACTAAAACTTGGGACGTGTCACGTGACAAGTCTGTCTATACAGACACGTCCCAGTGGTTCGTTACGAAGGATGACGAAAATACGTTCTAAATTCAAGTCAAACAGACAGGTGCGGTACTACATGCAGGTTGCAATTAAGTAAAGTTACCACTTTAATTCAATTTGTTTAAGTAGTTTAATTTGGTAACGCACCGTCGGAATTTTAGTTACAATAATACTCAAACGTTACAGACCAATCGAATGGTATATTTATATATGATGTTGCTATAGTGATAGTAGATTTACGCTTAAATCTACTGATCGATAACAGCAGGAGATGAATTATAATCACAAATTAAGCACATGAAAATTCAGTGGTGCTTGCCCGGTTTGAACCCACGATCATCGGTTATGATTCACGCGTTCTTACCACTGGGCCATCTCGGCTCGAAGATTATATGCAATATTAATATCAAAACCTTCTTGCTACATTTATACAAAGAAAAAATATTAACTGAGCCTTTTCAATACAGTAATAATATGTAAATATGTTAAATACTTAATAATTTTATGAACTTTTAAAAAAGCCTTTCGTAATACTTACACAAATTTTATAGATCGTGACCTTGATAAGACATATCGTAATAACGAAATCATATTGTTTTGTAATCTTATTTTTTAATATTAACGAAATAATTAATAATTCTTTTTTTAAATTAGATTTCTTAATGACAGTTTAAATTAATATAATTGTTCAATGTGAATATCGGGGTTTATATTTTCACTACAATAAAATCACTGCTTCGAATTGGATTGAAATTACAATCGTTAACAAAAAAAACTCGCCCGCATTGTTTGAAATGAACCGTAGATGAATAAAAAAAAGGAACATTTCCTTATCACGATTTTAAAGTCTTTAATCAAAATCAACGGTCACAAAATTATAATCGTATAATCCTTTTTGTATCGCAGCGGGCATTCAAAACGGTTGGTTCCATTATGAGCAAGTTTTAGCCTTGAAAAAAAAAAAAAAGAAACGGCCCAGGTAGCAACGTCCCGAGCCGTCTAAACGAGCAATGGTTTAAAGCGGATGAAATAGAGGATACGATGTAAAAAAAACGTCGAGTCACCTTTGAGACGCGGGATTTATGTATGATATATTATATATAAAATTGTCCTTTTAGATACATTTATTTGATACGACCTTATATTTATTGCTTTTCAAAATAAATATGCTGACGTCATGATACATTGAAATATGATCATAGAGTTTGCAACAGTTAATTCTACTAGCTTCTTAATATCTTCACCATACAGTAATAGCCTGTTAATGTCCCACTGCTGGGCTAAGGCCTCCTCTCCCTTTTGTGGAGAAGGTTTGGAGCTTATTCCAACACGCTGCTCCAATGCGAGTTGGTAGAATACACATATGGCAGAATTTCAATGATATTAGACACATGTAGATTTCCTCATCACCATAATACACATAAATGAACATGTTAGATATTTTTTTTATAAATTACATACACTTGGTTCCTGCACGAGATCCAGCAATCATTCAATCCACGTATGTTGTCAGACATATATTAATATATATTATTACTCTAAATAGAAATAATACTGATAAATTGAAAAGAGGACATAAATCTTTTCAACGCGTCTGATTTATTTGGTTTTATCTTATTTCTTTTTGTTATTGCGATATTAAGACAGAAGGCGAAAGGAAATTGATCGCATTCTAATAACAGCCTACACAAGGTCCTGTAATTGCGACCATTATAATACTAATATATTTCGCAAACGAATATAATTCAATCAATCACAATTATGGACATATTGTTGTGTATAATTAATACCTTATTATCTGAAACTGATGTTGTATTTTCGTGTTGCGCAATTACAATTGAAAGACAAAGGCTTTAATGGTATCACAACTTCAGATATATGATCGTGTCTGCCTGATGCAGATTATGATGACGAGTTAAGATTAATGAGTTTTCAGAAATGTATTCGTTGATCTCGACATTTATTGCAACCAAGCACAAATGTTTTGTTGAAAAAAAAATATACTTTGGTTACAATAGAAATTTATATAAAATACTAGAAACAAATTTCAAACTTTAATCGAGTTGATTTTCAAAGAAATATCCATCAGCGATAACTCCTAAAGTAATGTAAGTCTTCAATATAAGTCAACGATTCCTCTCGGTTCCGTCATGTTTCATTTAATTTGTCCGACTTTTATCAAAGTCCATAACAACGTCCCGTCGCCTTTGATCGGCAAAACAAAGTTAATATGAACATTTGGAAAATTAGTGACGGTTGATATTGATGGGAGAATTTTATGTTTAGCAACTTGCTTCGTCTCTATGTATTATATTAATGTACTTAACAAATCTTTCTTTGTTTAAAGCTTAGTCACCATTTCACAATGTCAAACTGTTAGCTATACAACACTAATTATTATTTTTTAACGTAAGTATATGCTAATTACTAATTTGGACGATATTTTAACGCATCATTACTATAAGAGAATATATAGTAAAACGTTGCTTAACGAATGTTTAATACATCACTGATTTATCTCTTTCTGTCATTATTGATTTGACATTCGAAAGAAGAAGACACAGCATTGTTTAATTAATTACGAGCTAAATAAAAATAGTTAGGTAGTATTTAAAGGCTTATTGAAATTACAGTGACTCGTTCCGAACACGTGCGAATAAAATATATATATATATATATATATTCAGTCATTTGTTTTTCATTAAGTTTGTATAAGTTCAGTGGATGGTGTCCAGAGAGAGGTCTTTCTCAAGCTTTGACGAGCCGGTTGGCGTGGTTGGAAGATACTCGCCTTTCACGCCGAAGGTCGTAGGTTCAATTCCCACCCAGGACATACATTTGTGTGCATGAACATGTCTGTTTGTCCTGAGTCTGGGTGTAATTATCTTTATAAGTATGTATTTACAAAAGAAAAATAGTATATGTAGTATTACAGTTGTCTGGTTTCCATAGTACAAGCTCTGCTTAGTTTAGGATCAGATGGCCGTGTGTGAATATTATTATTTATAAGCTTTTATTAAATCCACACAAATTCTCAATGTAAAAACACTTACTAAATAAACTGTATTGTAACCAGCGTTAAACGTGATTGCAAAATATCAAATCAATTGGTCGTGTGGAACTGATTTAAAAAACACTTGTAAAATTTGACCTACACCTACTAAAGATTAATAAAAGCCTGTAAAATACACATTATGCATGTTTCAATGATATAACAATGCAATAATGTTCCTTCAGACGCGCTTACGAAAATATATTCATATTATTAATAAAGGAGAAATTGTGTTGACACGGCGACATTCTTCGTAAATGTAATCCACATACGTGTTGCCAAAAATGTTGTTACTTTATAACTCTAAGCTTTATTAAAATTGTTTACAACCGTAAGGGTAGAAGTCATCAAAACGCTTGACGTTGTTCGCAAAGTCGGCTGGCAAATTAAGCGCGTAATTTGCCTTCTTTTTCATTCAATATTGCCACTTTTACATCGTTTATTTAATGAAGATTTGATGTTGTACATTAATACAGAATCTGTTTAGTATGTATTTTATGTAGATTTTTTTAAGTATAGGCGGACGGGCATATGGGCCACCTGATGATAAGTGGCCACCAACGCCCATAGACATTGGCATTGTAAGAAATGTTAACCATCGCTTACATCGCCAATGCGCCACCAACCTTGTGAACTTAAGATGTTATGACCCTTGTGTCTGTAATTACATTGGCTCACTCACCCTTCAAATCAGAACACAAGAATACCAAGTACTGCTGTTTTGCGGTAGAATATCCGATGAGTGGGTGGTACCTACCCAGACGACTTTGCACAAACCTCTACCAGTACAAAGCCATACCACTAGTAATAATAATATATTACGTAATCAAACATTGACACAAAGCCTAGCCCGCAACGTCTATGAAAATTAATCTAGCTAATTAAAACCATCAAAACAACTAACCTAACCTAACCAGCCTAGACAATGATCCGAGGATGCCCTATTCACTGGAAATCTATTAATAAACCAAGCTATTAATTCAGCTCTACTCAATAAACTTGACCCGGTCGGAGACCACGACAACACAAACATAGTATATGCAAAATGCCCACATCGACCGTTGACGAGGGTCCGATTCTATTTGCAAACACCTGACGGCAGATCGAAGCACCTTTAACATTTGCGACTTAATTAAGGAACTGTTATATTGAACGACGGTTATGTCTTCATTTGCATCTGTTGATTTTACATGTACTATGTAATTTTGCGGTACGGTAAATATTTAGAATTCACTTATAACTTTATCGCTTTCAGTGGCATTTGTTTTTGCGTTAATAGTCACAAGTTCTATCAATGTTCGTAATAATATATAGCTCATATAATTCTCTGAAATGTTCTAGTTCTTAGTTAATTATTAATGAATGTTAATATTTTTATTATAGTGATAAAGTGGTAGAAGCTTTATATGAAAATTTCGAATATTTTGATGTGATTACTCTATTATCTTTATCAGTACTGTGGTTATTGCCTTAATACGGCTAACGTTAACAAACGTTAAAAGTGTGCGTAAAGGGCACGCAGCTTCAACATCAATGTAACCTTTAGTTAGCCGTAACCAAGTTAACAGCGAAGTTGGTAGCACCAAGAACAACTGAACTGTTGGACAAATAAACACGTAGAGTACATACAAACTGTAACTTATTTATACACGCTACTCGTACACATGGTTTCACGTGCACTTATTTATCGCCCTTATTTCCATGGTTATAAAGATAAGAATTGAATGAAATACAGAGCTGAGTCAACGCACGAGACTCCAAAGAGCTAATGAATTGAGACGGCACGGGAAATTGTTACCTCCTTTACTGTTATACTCGCCTGGTACTTATTGCCTGGTGCTCGAGCGGATTTCGGAGTCGTTTCAGTTATTTTTTTTTATTTCACGTACGTTTCACAAAATTAGACGTTTGAAGACGAAATTGCCCTTGCAAATAAATGCTGATTGCTTTAATTTTGTTTTTGAATTTGAGAAACAATCGACGTATGGTATGTGAGCAGTATGTTCCTTTTGTTACATGTAATATTTAATATTTATTCACAGATTAAGTAAAAATAATCTATGAATAAATATTGTAAGCTTAGTATCTTATGGGCATAATTTTTTAAAATTATTTTTTTGTGTATGGACGCTCTAGAACATACGTAACAGTGCTCCCCCACCCCATACTAACGGAATCTAGTTGACAGAAAAAGAAGTGATGCATTAACCATTTATATTAGTTAAGATGAAAAAAAAAAGTCAAGATGAACATAAAAACCTTACCGGCCTGCTAATGAATATGCCTAACGTTAAATCACGTCGATTGCCTAATTTTTGATTTAAAATTCAAATTCTCGTGTATTGGAACGTGAATTCTCAATTATATAACGCGAAAATCGTGAGTTAAACGAACAAAAAAGAAATTAGGACGGGAATAATTACTTTCCGGTGAGGGTGATCCGACAACAAACATTCGTGACGTCATCGTCATTGTTTCCAATGAAGTCAAAAACCGTTTACGACATGTTTTATACAATTGTGACAAAGCTGGTTTTTAAGTTTTTTTTTTATAAGTAATTTTTATCGACAAATGTTATGTATAACGGTGTCATGTTAAATGAGACTACGAGTGTTTCTGAACTATATATATACAAATATATCTGATCAGTAAACTATTTTTGTATTTAGTCACAGAATTCATATTTAATTTCTGTTTAAGGATACAAGTACGTACGGAGAAACATTTTCGACTGCGAGTCGTCATGATTTTACCCCATTTATCTGGATCCAGCGCAGTGTAAGCGCTTTATAAAAATGTGCAGACTTTTACAACCGCCTGCCTGACGCCATTGCTATTTAGGAATGCTTTGAGTGGGTTGGTTTCCCGGCACCGTAGGGATTGTTGAGATGCTATGCTAATTGTATTGATAAATGGGCTTAACATAAAAACTTTTCTTAGTCGGCTCTTACCCACGGCTTAAGATGGTAGACTATTCAACTATAGTGGAGAAAGGTTTCTTGATTGCAAGTACGCGGTTACTTGCAAGTTTAGAATTGATTAAACACAGATATGCTTGCTTTAAAAAGTCGAAACCTGAAGAGCTAACTAGCTATCTAACTCTTATTGACATGTTTTATAGTTTATAGGAATTACAAACCAAATTTATATAGCTCTTTATATAAAACTATAATGAAATTCTTACTATATATACATACATAAGTTATGTCATTAATGGAGTGAGTTAATAAATATCTCGAAACAATGAAGACAATCCGTCGTCAAAGACTTATTTTTATAATCATTATTAAATTATTTCACTCAACTAAATCTATTTCTTTGACATCACAAGACATCAAGGACTAATTTCAACTTTATTCGGTCACCGCAAAGTTCAAAGTTCCGAAAAAGTAATTGCCCATATCAAAGCTAAAGTTTTCTCTTAACCTAACAAGACGTATTTGTTAAAGTTGAGATTCAGATGGGTGATCATTATACGCTCTTGAAGGACTTATACGCTTGAAATAATTCAATCAAACATTGTAGTATTATTATTTAATATATAAATAAAAGTAATGTAGATCAAAATCGCACATTTTTCTGTTTAGATTTTTT
Organism: Nymphalis urticae; assembly: GCA_905147175.2. Classification (NCBI taxonomy): domain Eukaryota; kingdom Metazoa; phylum Arthropoda; class Insecta; order Lepidoptera; family Nymphalidae; genus Nymphalis; species Nymphalis urticae. The sequence goes on along the minus strand of LR990004.1, from coordinate 8,059,786 downwards.
TTTTTAAATATAGAATATAAATTAAATTAAAAATAATATAGAATGAGGATAATATGCGATAAGATTGAATACTTAATGATCCTGAAGATCCTAAGACGAAATAAATTCTTTGAATGAAAAAATCTTACTGCATACTGAGGGTTAAGGCTTTCTCTCCTTTAAAAGAATTAAAGCTTAATTCACCAACCTGCATTGGAGATTGCAGATTAAATTACGATGTTTTCATAAACCGACAATGTAAACAAATTCAACACATAGAAATTCAACATTACTTACCACATCATCTATCATCGTGTTTAATATATTTGAAATTGTGAACAAATCTTATCGACTTTGCATATAATTAAAAATATAATAAGCTATTCTTAAATCTTATGAAATATCTTCAGCGGTGTGATTAATATCACATACCGAGTTACATCTCGTGTTACATCCAATCAAGGGAGTGATTAAGTCGGCGTGAAATGGATAGAAATATTGGTAACTCGAGTATTTTATGTTATTTATACATGACGGGACTGTTACGATAATATTTTTAATACATTAACGGCCTTACTTATTTTATTAACTTTGATTATCGACTGATTAAAACTGATTTCGCTCAAACTCTAAAAAAACGTTTATTCGTAAAACAGTAAATATTTGTTTAATTTCAATCACGACGCTCTAAGGAAAGTTATTTAATTTGAGGTAGAATAATTATTAGAGAACAGACTTATTCAATTTGAGCCAGCGTATTTGGCTTTATGAAAAGGCAGGTTAAATCTTTTGGCTGAATTTTCTATGTGTTTTTAGTGCGATTAGAAATTTAATATAACGTTGAAATTATTAAAAAGGAAATAAAACACCCGATCAAAGCGGCGATCAAACGTTCAGTGATTGTTATGTTCAGGGTGACAGATTGAATGGATATGTTGCCGCCAGAATCCCAAGTCAGGCTTTGAATAAGGAGGAAGCATTTATATACTCGAATAAATCCAAATATATTCAAAATCGCAGCAAATTATGAGAATATTTTAAAAAATATTTTAAATCGACTAGCTATTAAGAAAGTATTAATTCTAAAATAATTTAAATCGCACTCAACTTGTACATTTTATTATTCCATTTTTAATATTTGTAATTATGTACATTATACGATACAAAATATATCATAAATATTCAATACATCTTAAGATCAAAACGACATATCGTATCGTCCCCCGATCGTTTGTGTTAAAGAGTATTTAATCCTGGAAGTAATTTGGTATTGTATTAAATACTATGAAGGTGCATGTTCAGAATTAATCAGGCAATTTAAATTCACCTCAGTTAATTAATAAAATCACTCAGACGTACGCGCGTTCAAATTTGTATTACTTCAAAACTTCTGTGTAACATTGATCTTCATTTCCAAGAGTTTTCCATCCACTTATTATTCTCTTTATATACATACTATTATATAATAATAATATCCTGGGACATTATTCACACAATACCATCTGATCCCAAACTAAGCAGAGCTCGTACTATGGAAACCAGACAACTGATATACTACATGTACTACTTTTCTTTTAAAAATACATACTTATATAAATAATTACGCCTAGACTCAGGACAAACAGACATGGGAATTGAACCCACGACCTGCGGCGCCAAAGGCAATTATTTCAGGCAACCGGCTTCTTAAACCGGTATACAAAATAAGACATTTCTTTAATTAGGTAAGATTATAATTATTCTCCCCTAAATCAACAGATTTCAACATTTGCCCGTCCGCCAACCTATTTAACACAAAACAAAAGACTAATATAATTTTTTTTATATTGTTGTGTTTTAGTATAGAATATTACAGCTTTTCTTAACTGTTGCAACATATTTGTGTTCAACGTAGCGATGACTAATTGCTGATGATAAGATGCTGTTCATTGAGATGATCATCAAACATTCACTTCATCTCTTCGAAGATTTGAGGTTCGCAGGACAAACAAATTATGACATTGGAGAATTCTTCTATAGAATCGTTAAGAATACATAATACATAGTACGCATTTCTAGTTTTCCAGAAATTTTGTTGTATGGAACAGTCAACAATGTTAAGTAATTAAAACGGCATTTCACCACGAGATGCTTTTACACGGACGAGCCCAACTCAAATCCATTGTGGTCTTGACACAGGAGCAACGGGTATCCTGCGAGTACGCGTAAGTGGCAAACATACATACCCGTACCAGCCTTAATGAGAATGGGGAAGTCTTAACAACAGTAATTGAACAAAGTAGAAAAAATAATAGAAGTACATGAAACGTCTATATCGTATAACTTTGTTTCAGCGGTTACGACTTCAGTCCCGCATGATTTTTTCCGACATCTTTAACAATCATCGCCATATTTCAATTTATTTACACAAACCTTTTAAAGTTAGAAACCGAATGAAAATGCTTTCAGTAGTTTTTGAGTTTATCGCGATGAGGCAGAGACGCGAGTTTTCCCAACGTTATTTTATAACATGTAAAGGTTTTGCATTGTTAATCATGCGTAAAACATGTGCAGTCCGTGTCACTTCCGTCTTCTCTATTCTGTGTCATTCACCTAAATATGCCACATAGATACGGGAGTGTTTAAGGCATGTGACGATACGGGTTCACTATAAAGCCATTCATTAAACCCTTTATTCCGAATAGAGCTCTATTAACATAACTTAAGGTAGAATTTCCTGTAATACAAAAACTTAGTTCAACAAAGAATTCAACAGATGGCTTTGTGATAGGAAGAAATATTCATTATGAAAATAAAGGGTCAAGTGTACTTGACGAGTTTTGTTTGAGTATAGAGGTGGGAAAATTGGGTGGCAATTTTTAAATTTTGTTGTAAAGCGATATTTTGTAACGGAAATTCAATTTTAATCTTTACACTAAGTGGAATTTTTCTTTTTGAAAAGTCGAGACGACTCAATTATCAGAAACAGGAATCTGATCTGAAAAATTGCCGGTTCAAGCTCGGGTAAGCCACTCCTAATTTCATCTCTTGCTTTGTATCTGAAGACCCATTGTATCCGCCCACCCACGGGGCAGCGTGACGTATTAAGCTCCAAACCGTCTCCTCAAACTTTACTTTTTATAAAAGTAGAATTTCTAGTCATGTTGTAGATCATTATAAACTTAATCTTTTCATACATTTAAATAGAAAATTATAACAGACCAAAACTGGGTTGATATTCGTTACCCGGCGTGGAGGGTTTTACGCGGATTCCCTAATTGAAGAATTTCATTTGTCCAGCACATTAGCGAGTTGAGACTTAATTTTATAAAACTTAATGTGACTCGAAAGAACCCGAATCACAATAAATATAGCTCTAGAATATTATAATTACATATTAAATATTTGTAATTGTAAAATATATTTTAATTTACATAAAATCAAAATTATAATAATCACTTATTGTTAAATATACATATATATTTATTAGGCCTAAGTTTTATATCTTTTTTGAAATATATGTTAATTTGTAAACAGTTATTTACGCGATATTATACACAAACAAAGCTGTGGTTTACGGCGAGATAACACGACAAATATCAGTTCGGAGAGAATAATTAATAACAACAACGTAATTATATTGTTTTTATATATTGCTTGATAAATATCGTTTCATACTTAATGACATTGACTTTTGATTTGTGTCGAGTTTGACCTCATTCGACAAAATAACGCACGCCAAGAATGAAGATCGTATTCACCACAGGTGACAAAGAATCCTGTCACTATGTCAATATTTACAATGGTAATTTTATCACTAGACTAGCTACCAGTTCCGACTTCGCACGGACAGAATGGTCTTAGTATGGTCTTACATATAACTCTAATGGTTTACGCGGCACTCAAGCTTAGCTCGTCAGTAAAGCTTTTTTTTATTGCATAGGTATGCGGACGAGCATATGGGCCACCTGATGGTAAGTGGTCACCAACGGCCATAGACATTGGCATTGTAAGATATGTTAACCATCGCTTACATTGCCAATGCGCCACCAACCTTGGGAACTAAAATGTTATTTAAATCACACTGGCTCACTCACCCTTCAAACCGGACCACAACAATACTAAGTATTGCTGTTTTGCGATAGAATATCTGATGAGTGGGTGGTACCTACCCAGACGAGCTTGCACAAGCTCTACCACCAGCTTACAGTCGGCATTATTTTTTCCGGCTGCTTCAACATATATCATTCAACCATTTTTTCTTAGTGATCACTCCGTCGATTGGTGAAAACCGTATGAAAATCCGATCGGAAGTTTTTGAGTATATCGCGTTTAGACAGACAGATAGGCAGACGCGGCGGGTCTTTGTTTTATAATATATAGTGATAAGGAAAAATCCCGAAGAAACCTGATTAAATCCAATAACCCTTCTCAAGAGGAGAATGCTATGTCCAGCGGTGTGATATTTACTAGCTGTTATTTATATGAAGCATGATATGAGCAAAATTTCTGATGCGTAAGTGTACAAATTTATTCAAAAGAGACAAAAGTCAAAAAGTAACAATACTTAGTATAAAATTTATGTTGAAAGGATTTGTAGTCCAATCTACTCGGGTCCTAAGCCTCTGAATTGTGAGATATACGCATCGTCGTGGAAAAAAGCATAAAAAAACCTCACTTTTTAAGTGAATACCTTCATTAATAATTCATTCGTAATCCCTCAAGATCAACTTGAAGTGTATTTTACGACACAATCGTCTATGTTTTATGCGTTCCGTTGCGACTTTTAATGAAATTTGGCAAAGGTCTGTCCTTACACAAAATTTTTTTTTTGGTTAAAAAAAGAAAGTAAGGCAAATGAATTATGATATATATTAAAATTGCTATTGCGATATGTCTTAGGCATTAAAAGTTATGAGTCTTGTGTCTGTAGTTATACGTGTACAGACTGCAGGACTACGGCCTCTACTGACTTTTGGAGATTATACCTGTCAATAATGGTAATAATAATAATAACCACTGGTACAAAACTATAGTTTCATGAAATGTACTTCATTCATACAAACTCTATTTCATGGAACTATAGTTTTGTACCACTGGTAACACTTGAATCAAAGCATATACAAGCCTAGGTTAAGGTTAAGAGGTTTCATGTGCTTAATCTGTTGTCATCTTGTGTTCAGCAATGAACGAAAACATCGTGAGGAAGCCTGCATGTGGCTGGATGATAATCTGCGACGTGATTCTAATCAGCATTGGAATAGCGTGAAGAAATAAGCTCTATGCCGTTTTCCTAAATATAAGAGGCATTTATCCAGCAGTTGACTTTTATGGACTATAATGGTTTGAATCTTCTTGATGATTTTAACACTTAACCTTATTGTTTGTTCTTTATAAATTATTATACTATTAAATAAAGTATCAGCTCAAAATTAAAAATCAATGACTCGATTGTGACAAATTTTACTCCAGCAACATTAAATACATTTATTTACCTCAGGTATATGGATTCTACACACTAAGTAATAAAGTGCATATAACGGTCTTACCGTCCTAAATTAATGATAACAATGTTAATATTTTCAAGTGCAAACAGCGGATAATTTTCGAAGTTCAATGACCATTACACACAACGATAAACATTGCGTAACTATCTGAGATTGCGTGAAAAACGTTGATTGGCCCGAGTGTTGTTCTATGATAGTAAATAAAAATGTATTGTCAAAAATGTTATATATTATATGTTATTAATAATTTAGATAAATCAATCTAATTTTACATATTTTGTTTCGGTATAATGGACGTATTTACAATAATTTCACTGTATTCTATTTGCATTTTTTTTAAAGGGTGACATTATATTATAAATTAAATTAGGTATTAAAATCTAAATGGGTACACATTTTAAATCAAGCTCTTAAATATTCGGCAGATAACGTTAACGAAAACGCAAATCGTTGAGAACTAATCGGAAAGAATATATGATATGTAAATAATTACTTTCATGTAATATATTTCGTAATGTGATTTATATACACATTTATTTATACATTTCTTCCAATTAAGCTGTATGATTATAATAGTACATTAAAATAATAATTATTATAATTTACAAATTTAGTCATTTCTATGCCTGCGTTTATCCTTATGGTCGACACTTACACAATAAAAAGAGGTATTTTTTCCGAAAATATGATGCTGAAAATATCAATAGCGTAGAATAATCATATTTCGAAAAAAAAAACAATCCCTTCGTTAGGTGAAAAATAGGTTCTGTGCGTACTATGACGATTTATCCAATTAAAATTATATTTTAAAGGTATATTATTCAATAAATAAATTGTAACCAAATTGAACTCTAATAATCAAAAGATAAGATTGATTATTTGTTAACGAATTCACTATTCATTTGTTACTTGTATTACGTAATTCATTTACTTTATTTATTAACTTTGTCTCTAACTTAATTATTATGTTACGCTTCGAAAAACCCGAAAAGATATAAGGACGATCGTTCATTACCGCTTCCCTAAGCCAAAATAAACAAGAGACTCAGTATTTTTTCATCAAAATTTGACTAAAACCATCTGTTCGTCCGGAATTGGGCAAATATTTGAACTCGAGAGAGTTTCAGAGTAATTTATTACGAACTAGCGTCAAGACATCTTATACATTTTTCATTTTGGATCGCTGAAGTAATTACATTTACATAAATAAGCTTATGTATATATAGTCGGTTTAGGTTATATAATTACTAGCATCATACGCGACTTCTCCCACGACAAGTTAAAAATATTAATATTTCATTTATTTATTTAAAAACTTTTTTGACCACCAAATTGTGTCATAGGAAGAAAAGGCGGACTTAATGCCTAAAAGCATTCTCTATCAGTCAACCTTTAGGCTAGACAGAAATCTGTGAAGGCGGTAATTAATAATCAAATATATAATATAGTGGGTTTTCAGAACGGCAGCTTTGTCTATCAAGAAAAATGTTTGATTTTTTTTTGTTAAACTGTTTTTGAACGTGTATAAGGGTGTGCAGCACGTCTTATAAAGTGAAAAAACTTTAAATCTTCAATGCGCCTTTCGTTATAAAACGAAGAAAAAATACTCGTTCTTTTTATTTATATAAAATGAACATAAAATTTAAAACGTTGCTCAAAGATTAGTTCAGGAATTTTGAAAAGAAAAGATTGATAAATTATTTTATATAAACAACAATATACATATTAAAACTATGCTTTTGAAGTTAATGGAACTCCGGATAGTTTGAAATTCATTATGAACCAATTTTCTGTAATTCTATAAACTATAAACTCCGAGAGAAAATCTCTTGATACGATGGAAGGCTGTAGGAAAACTTTGTGGCGTGGCTAGATATCTAATTTAGTTTAATAAGTAACTTTTGAAAGCTTTAAACGAGACAGTGTGAAATACCTCTTTCATTATAATACGCGCGGTCTAACTTGGCCAGTTAAAAATTAATCATCAGATGGTTGGATACAATTTTTAGTATAAAATCAGAGTGTGCGCGTCCTCTTAATGTCAGAAATGCGAATACATATATTTTTCAGTTACAATTACGTAAATCGCTTTATTTGTAAGGCTAGGTCCGCGGTGTTCTAAGTTTCGACTGGATGTGGAAGGATATAACACCTACCACCCCTCGCCCCGCATACGCGGGCGAAGTGTACAAATGAAATTTTATTTAGTATCGCAAACTATCAACAGATGGCGCTGTGAGCCTTAGCGTAGTTCGTAAATTATTAATTGTGACAAACTTTATGGAATGCTTCTTTGATATTATATACAGCTTATCTTTAATTTTGAAGGAAATATTATGGGAAAACTTATGCCGCGTAATAAGCATATTATCGTTTTATTTCGTGGTCGTATCATTTTATTATTCAAGAAAAAAAATTTTACTTTGTGTGTGCGACATTCTTATAATATAAATAAGAATACCAATTTTATTTACCAGTAGGTATTTTTGTGACAAAAAATTACTTGTCAAGTTTCGAATCCGCGATCTTCGATTTAAATCCATTTGTTCTATTCACGAAGCTTTCGAACGAAATAATTTCCCAATAAAAATATCATACAAACACATCAATATTACATAACATTCAAAATGAATTGACGTACCGCTTACTAACTTACGGATTTTCAAACATGGTTTGTATAAACAGGAGTTAACTCACTTCGCCGACTTCGATGCTTACCTGAAATTATAGAAATAAACATTTATTATACGATAATACGTTCTACGTAAACATATACATAAAAATAAATGTATTTCGTGTATAATACACGAACAACTTCAACATAAATTTACCGATGTTAGGCTGTGGAGGCTCTGGGTACCGCCCACACAACGTATCGTCAAATAACTCTGTATCCAACACAGCTTTTGCTTTATATAGTTACAGTACATTGGAAACTAATAAATAAAAACGCTCACATAATAAAAGTAAAAGTAAATAAGACATACTTTTACCGTAACAGATTATTTACTAATAAAAGAGCTTGGAGCTAGAATTCGTAAATGTATATTAGTTACTATACGTTCGATGGAAAATAGTAATCACTGAATTCCTTGCCTTCTTTTCTGTTGAAAAATAATTATATTAAAAAGTCCGTTTTCTCTTAGGCATTGTTAATATTATTCATTTTTCTCCAATTAAAAACATAAAGTTACACATGATGTGCGGTGGTGCTTGTCCGGATTCGAACCCGCTACTTTGGTTAAGATTCATGTTTAACCACTGAGCCATCTCAGCCCATACTGTATAATAAACAATAGTTATATACAAATACATTCATCGTCTATCCCGGTCATACAATTTGATTTTGTTTCTTAAGAGGATATTTTATATACGGCACCTATTATTTTAGAAAGATTTCGACTCCCTAGTCAATAACCTGAAGATAGGTTGAGAAAATTGACTTACATTAATCAAAATCAAATTAAAATACATTTTAATCAAACAGACTCTTGAACAAGTACTTCTGAATCGTTATTTAACAAATTAATCTAAGGTAAAGCTACCATCGACCGGTTCAAAATGTAATCCTAACGTAGGAAACAGTATGACAGTAAATTTAGCTCTTTCTCATCAATCATATATATTTAATAATATATATATATATATATATTAGAATTTCTGATTGACTGACATATCAACGCACAGCCTAACAAATTATTGGGGCATCATGAAAATACGGGTACGGTACAGGTTCCGAATACGATAGGTGGTAACCCACAATGGGTTAGCTCTAAGGAATGATTTTTGAAAATACTGATAAAGAAAATGAAAGTATCTATGACAATCCTTAATTTAAAAATAAGAACTATATATAAATAAACGAATCAGGGAAAGCTCTAGTAACTAAAATACGTAAGTTATGTATACTGTTTAAATAAAATCAAATACATAATGCAAAGACTTTTATCATCTATACAATCTTGTACTTAATAATATATGTATACTAAGCCGTATTTACTAATATTTTTAATTAGTATTCAATTGTTGATTATCTTTCTTAGATTATATGCGCAAAGATAACGTAAATACATTAATTATAGAAGAATACTCACGAGGATGATTTTCATCTCCGCATTTTATTCACTCAGATAATATTTGAAAGCTTGGTTTAAAGCCAATAAATTGAATCAGTTCTACATCTTAGGGAAACTAGCTTTATGTCGTAATTCCATTCAGAGGCTCGCACTTCATATTCCAAGAGAGAAGTTTAAACTTTAGGCTCTCAGAAATAAGAACTTGAATGCAACGCAGTTTGATGTGGTTGATGTGGTATAGCACGTTGTATGGCGTAAGGTCTAATAAGATTTCTGATGTAATACTACCGGCTTTTAACATAAAATGATGAAAGGTTTTAAAAGGATCAGCTGATGCATTTCGAGCTAAGTAATGGTACATTTTTAAGAAAACTTGAGACTTCTTTCATCTACTTCTCGTATTTGTAGATTTTTAATGATACAGTTTCAATAGGTAATTGATTTTACACAAGAAAATTCCACCGTAAACATCTTTTACAATTTGTTGAAAGATAATTTTAATATATAAATTGCGGTAGTAACGGGTCAAAGACCTTATTAATTTTTTAATATGATAGAAGATATTGCCTTTCTTTGTACGAAACCATCGTATGAATAATTATAACTATTATTTATACAAAAAGTTGTTTTCTTAAAATAATACGATTTTATGAAAACAATGTTTGTTATAACCCACACGACTGACTGTCCAAAAATACGCCTAAGCCAAATGAGCAATAAAAAAGGCGAACATCGCAGCGCAAAAAATTAAAACCATAATCTGCTTTAACAGCCCACCGCTTGTTTTTATTATATCAAAACTGCGCATACGATATTTGTACTAATAGCCGTGCATCAAGAGCGATAATTGCTTGAATAATCATCAAGTGTTGTACAGATCAACTCCACGTGGTAGCGGCTGCTCCAGAAATACACGACGTAAACACAACATGTTGGAAACCGAACGAACACTTGGTTGAATCCATTAATAGATAAATAAACGCCGCTTCTCTGGCTTGTTTTTGAAGACCTTTTTGTCGCTAAGGCAACGTTCAGATTGCAGCAGAAAAAAAATTACATTTAAAAGCCGAATTTCAAATTTCATCACATCGAAATGGGATAACATTTGCGTTTTTTTTTAAAGATTACATGTGAAATCTACATGATATTTTAAGTATTTTGAAAGAAAGCCTTAGTAACAATTGTGTTTGTAATTTAGATATAAAATGCAGACGAGAAAGGTGTACGAGAGAATAATAATAATATCCTGGGACATTATTCACACACGGCCATCTGATCCAAAATTAAGCAGAGCTTGTGCTATGGAAACCTGTTTGGTACTGATATAATACATATACTACTTTTATTTTGTAAATACATACTTATATAGATAATTACACCCAGACTCAAGACAAAGAGACATATTCATGCACACAAATATCTGTCCTGGGTAGGAATCGTACCCACAACCTTCGACGTGAAAGGCAAGTATCTACCAACCACGCCAACAGGCCCGCCAAGAAGAATTAGTACATCGATGAAATAACAACTTATTTAAAAAAAAATTGATAAATCTATTTTATAAAATAAAAATAAGTTATTTAAAATTTAAATATTTGTTGGACTGCAGTTATATATTATTATAAATTAATAACCAGATTTCAACGAAGCTAATGGTACTGTGGTTTCTATCTTTTATATAACACGACTTTAATTGTATGTAGAAAACTGTCAGTCAGTCAATTTGGTATACAGTTAAAAGTAATGGATTCACATCACGTTAGTTGTAACTCAATCGTTAGACTTCGTTAATTGAAGAGAATATTCTCGAAACGAATGAAAATTTCGATGCTTAAAAATTTTAAAACAAAATACAGACATTATTGAAGTAAAATTTTAATAAGTCTAAAAACTTTGAAGTACTTAGATTTTAGAATGAGCCTGAACTCTTTTCGGTCGTGTCTAAGAGTCTGGGAAGAGTGCATCTGTGTTTGCGCACACACTTGTGCACTATATATCATGAGCAGTCGGCAAATATCTCTAGAAGTTTGCCGTCGTGGCCTGAATCGGTCACATCATCGCCATCAGTAAATATATTTGTAAAAAAAATTGAGATGTCCAAATAAGAAAACAGATTAAACATTATTTTCTTAAATATATTAACAAAAGAATAAATCTTTCGCAATCCCATTCAATACGAACGTACATTTGACTTTTCTAAAAACATACGCAAGTCATAATGGAAAGCCAACAACCAACCGCGCCGAATTTATCCACAAATTATCCAGACAGATGTAAAGATAGGCGATATACAAAATAAACGAATTTCAAGTGTTGGAGGTGATTTGGGTCCGACCTATTTCAATGTCAGATATGTCTAAACGTGAATTACGACTAATAAGATTCACTTCTGTTGTATTTGTTAGATGTTTTAATTATTTTAATTTTAAAACACACTGAGATCTAGTTTCATTGCGTTGCAAACAATTTGAGTTTTCATTATTGGTGCATGATAACAATACTCTATTAATTTTTTTAAGTTTTTCTCAGTATTTAAATTTATTAGGAAATAATATATATTGAAATTATAATTTTTATTTCTAGGTATTCAAAATGTAAGTAATTTTATTTTCATAGACAATTTACAAACAAATCATAGGAATATCGTTCAAGAATGTTTCATAATATATACATATTAAAATTGTATATATAGTATTGAATACACTCCTTTTCATTATTTACTGAATCGGAATTTGCAACAAAGTAAGGTTCCGCTGAACCTACAGGCTAACAAGATAGCCCACGATCATATAAAACTTAAGGCTGAGCCTCGAAGGCATTGCTCCGTAAAAAAACAAAGTCCATACAACCTTTGTTGTGGTGGTCAGTGCCTTGCGCGAAACAAAAATAAGACAAAACGAAACGGGACGGAACAGGTCTCGCTCTTTCAAACCAGTTCAACGAGTTCCCGACTAAAGGTTAATTAGAAACAAGACTTTATAAGTCATGTTATAAAGTTCAGTATCGTTTAAATACATCCTCAACTTTTTATACGATGCAGCTATGATTTAAGGCATTTCGATTTCCTTAGGAATTTCGGATCACATGTGATTGTCAATTTTGGGAGACGGTTTTCTTGGAAACAAGTTTGAAGTTTTTTGTTCGCCGTCTGCGATATGTTTTAAAGGGGGTCATTAAAGTATCAAGGCTACCTGCCATTAGTTATTTCTAGACTGAGCTGAATTAAATGTTATAAGTGATTCATATTTGATTTATACTTTAACATCCTTATACCTTGAATCGATTGAAGACTAACTAGCAGCAATTTTTTAAAAATATAGACTTCAAGTCTCAATTATAGCTAATATTATGATTGCGATAAAACTTTAAACAAAAAAAAAAAAACATTTCTTTAGTATTATTAATTTTACAACGTTATCTGAAATGTGGCTTATTGAAATAAACCTTCCAAAAATTTATTATTCAATATTTTCTTTTGTTACATTATTTATCAATCGGATAATCTTGAAAAGAGCAATTTATAATTACAGTTCTTTTAATCAATAGCTTCATTATTTTACATTATACTAAAGGGTCAATCCTTTAATGACTTCCAGGATCAATCCTAACTAGCTCAGTCAACCTATATCAACCCTTTTCTGACCACCATTATCTTATCTCTTTATCGATATAGCTTCAGGTCAAACTTCAAATCAAGAAGGTATTTCAATTCGAAATAAAATGTGTGTAAAAAAATTGATCTTATATAGAATTGTGATATATAACTTATTTAGTTATGCCATTTTAGCAAAAACTTTAAAACATTTTAATTAATTATAAACAATTCTTAAGAAATGTACAAACAAATACCAAATAATTATGCTTAGTTACGTGAGCTTTATATCGGTGTTGTACATAACGAATGTTGATGAACGAATGAACGAAACCATACATGAAAGTATATAAAGTTATCATTAAAACATCATAAATTCTCAAAAGCAAAACTTTTTGTACCGTTAACCGTTTCATCCGTGACAAAACAAACAACTTGGATATATTAATATTTGCAAACTTCCCTACCGTGTAAAATATATTAAGGGAAGTTAAAATCGAGTATAGCTTGTTTGTACATAGCGAAGTTTAAGGGTTACATTTGTAAAATTTTAAGCAGATTTACTCCGGATGTAAACGAATTTGTCCCTGTCAAATTATATAATACAGACAAAACAAATGTATAGTTAAAAAAGTAGATCCTATTAATATCCAGTGTGTTAAAGCCTCATTTCCCTTTGAGGAAGATTTGGAGCTTATTCCAGTTGGTACATATGTGGCAGAATTTCAGTGAAATTAGACACATGAAGTTTTCCTTACGAATCCTTCACCGCTTAAATATAATTATAAACACAATTAAGGCATATGAAAACTCAATTGTGCTTGTCCGTGAATGAAACCACGATCATCGTTTGAAAAAGTTAGTGTTCGCTGTGAGTTTCGGGTTTGTTTTAACGGAATAGCTGTACTGAGCACATTTCATTAAAGTGGCTACGTCACGTAAGGGTTGAAGATTTCGGCCTCGTATAGCGAAACTACTTCAGACTTCTCATTTGGTATTCTATTCTGAATGAAGTATCGACCCTAATGTACAAGTACAATTAGCGAGTACTTTTTAGAAAATAATTAATTTAATAACAGTATCAGAATGAGAGGCTTAATAATATGAACCAAGTAATATGTATAATTAAATTATTCCTGTTCTAAAGATGATAAAACCGTGAAGTCAGTAATTAATAATATTCATGTTGAATATATAAAATCGGTTCATTTCATAATAGGGGTATAGTAAGAAATGACTTTTATTTTAAATTAAAAAAACATTAAATCTAATTAGTGTAAATGAAATCTATTTCTACTACATTACTGCGAATTAACAACGAAGATTGAGTCTGTTAGCGAGATACCGAGAATAGACACATTTTTTTGCAGTTTAAAATATAATTTCTCCTGTCCTTTCTTTACTCGATAAATATTTGTAATATTTTCATTGAAAAAATCCCGACACTTCATAAATCTCAAAGGCAAATATTTTAATAGTCGATTCGATATAAACGTCTTATTTATAAACTGTAAAGCATTGAGAGAGACTTTAGCAGTCATAAAAATACTTCTGATAAATTAAATCATATTCTTATTTTTTTTAATATTCCCAAAGCTCAATTATAATAATATCAAATGCGAAGTATAATAATAACATAAGATGTTGACGACACGTTCAAAACAAAATCCTCTATAACAGAGGTGAAATTAAGCATCCATTTTGTCAGACCTACCTATAAATAACGTGTCCTGGCATCCAAGGACAGAAAAATAATCAGAAAACATATGGTATGAAAAAGAAATGCGACGCGAGCAACTAATTTAACAAGACCTACTTTGAGAAGGCCAACCTTTATGTTATCTTTGGAAACAAGAAACTTCTCTGGTTCAGGTTAGACTGGTCTCGAAAACCAGTTTCGGTTGATCTGCAGTGAACACTTATTGCCTTATTTTGTGGGGTCTTTGTTCGATGGTGGTACAGTCACCCCAAGAAAAGGTCTTGTGGTCACTGACCATGAACGAGAATAGCTCGTAGGTACCTGCGCGGGCGCAGGCTGTGGCTGACGTCACAGATCATCGGATTCCATGTTCTATGGTTTAAATATCGAACAATTATTGTTTAAAATATATACAAGCACTTTAAATACATTATATTTAGAAATACTCTGTGAGAAATCTTGATACTCAGTGACGCATTGCTAAGAATAACATTATCGGTATAAGAATTAATGATTTATAACAAATTGATACTTAATAGTGTCACAATATTAAAATAATATAATTAGATTTACGTGTTGAATTTATTTTATTTAGTATTTTTATTATTGTCAGGCAAAGTTGGATGACATTAATAATGTAATAAAAATATATAAAAGTTAAGATTTAGGGGTTAGTTTTTGGAAAGTCCGATAAACACAATGCGATCAATAAAATTTCATATTATTTTACATACACATGCATCTTTATTGGATTCTATTAACACGTAAAAAAACAGCAAATGATAAATTCACCCATAATGTTGTTAGTAATAACAAGAGTTAATTTATAATAATGAAAAATTTAGCAACGATTAAGGATGCTTCACACGAATCAGTGACGCATTAAACCGCAATGCATTATATACACGGAAGAATAAGCAAAAAAATTGTTCCAACGAGTTATATAGAAACTTTAATACACGTGTGCATCGTCTTTGGTTTCGAATAACGTATAATTCTATATATTTCTATAAAATATGTATATGTGATAGGGCGTTGATGAAATATATATGATATATATACTATGTGTATGTACTACGTTAAGGTGGTAATGCTTTGTGCAAGCCCTTCTTTCTAGTCTAGTCTAGTATAGCAGTAGATACCACCCACTACCGACAGAAGTACTTAATGATGTTGTTTCGATTTTAGGAGTGAGTGCGCTAGTGTGACTACAGCATGAAGTCCCAAAGTTTGTGGCGTATTGGCGATATGACGACTTACCATCAGATGGCCCATTTGCCCGTCCCTCTACCTATTTTATAAAAATATATATAATTTCTTGATATACCCTCTTAAATTTTATTAAAGTGAAGTTAAGTGAAGTAACTGTTGCCCTTTATTATATTATCTGGTTTCATAAGAGAGATGGAGAATACACTTCGAATATGAAAGCATTGTTGTTAAAAAGAGACACGTTATATTATGAATTCCTTAATACATCCTTACAAATGAAAGAGGGCCTCTTACGTTCTACAACGCGTTTTTCTGTGCGTGTGCGCGTTGTGTATGAATAATATGTAGCGATAAAACGTCACGGATAAGCTATAAATAACATAACGATTTCTAGAACGTTTAATTTAGCCTTCAATAAGGAATGTTTTTTATTCAAATTAATATCTAATGTTTACTGCATTTTTTATTTTGTCTTAATATTCAGACAAACTTACGACGATTTTAATTTGATTGAAACGTGTATGTACTAGGATGACATGACAAGAGAGAGAGATAACTTATTTCTTAACATCAATAAAACCTACACAATTTATAATATTAAGAAAATGACATTGCTTTATTTGTAATATAATAAACCTCTAAACATCAAACTACTTTGTGTTCTTATATTTCGATATTAACCCAATGGCTGGCAGCTTAACTTCCTAAAGTATAGAAAAAAAAAACCAATTTCTTCATATAAAAATACACCATACATTGTGATATCGTCTTAATAATGTACTTTATAAAACCGGGCACAGTGTAACTTGACGTTAGAGGATTTATGGTTAAACGGAATTAACCTAAAGGTGTCGCTAAGAGATTTATACGGAGGAAACGAGGGGATATTTTTACTTCAAACTTCGGTTAAGTTTTAACAAGAGGCGAAGATCAAAGTGTTATTGAGAGGTTAAAGGGAGTATTTAAATTATTAATTAACGTATTAGCTACTTGATAGTACTTTAAACAAGTTGAAATTTTCTTGCCTATTATATACAAATATAGATAGGCTATTATTATTTTATGAATTATTTTTGACTTAATAGAAGCGATTGAATTTGGCTATTTCTTTATCATATTAAAAATAGTTAAAAATTACACAATAAAACAAAAAACACCCGCCGAGTTACTTTTTTTGATTTAACGATAAATGATTAAAGAATCTGATACGACTATGGCATAGTTGGCAGCCCTGCCTTTCGTTTCGTTTCTGCCTTTCGTTCTTTTCGTTTCGGGGTTGCGGGTTCGACTCACGCCCTGAATCTGGGTGTATTATGTATAAAAGTATGTAGGTATTATATAATTTTACATTAATTCAATATTAAATCGTACACAAAACATATGATGTATGTATATAAGTCGTTTGTTACCTATAACAAGGTGTAAGGGGAGTCGACAACAACCTAGGCTCCCTACCGTCAACCTCACCTGCTCGTGGTGCATCCTGCTAATCAACGAACGAGGCTCTGGCGACCGAAATCGTGGCGGTATAACCACACAAATGCTGGAATCCGAAAATGCTAATCCTGATAGCGGGCAGCAGCGCTATTAGTGAAAGATTCCAGCCACTGCGGTCACCAACCTGCCTGCCAAGCGCGGTGACTAAGGCAAAAACCCCCCTATGAGCGACGACACAAATTTACGGCCCCCAATTCCCGGTAATCGCACTATTCCTGGCCACGGTACCGGCCATGGTAACGGTGCGATGGGGGGTGCTAAGAATCCCCGGGCTACGGCAGGGTACCACAAACGGCGACTGTTTCTGGCCACGTATAATGGACGCTCTCTGCGGCTGGACGAACACCTGACAGAATTGGAAGTAGAGTTAAGTCGTATTAACTGGGATATAGTAGGTCTATCAGAAATCCGAAGACAGGGCGAGGACACGATGACACTAGATTCCGGTCACTTACTCTACTTCCGAGAAGGACACCAACCATCCCAAGGTGGCGTCGGCTTTTTGATCCACAAGTCACTCAGAAGCAATGTCGTGGAGGTTGGCAGTGTGTCGGCAAGGGTGGCATACCTTGTCTTAAAGATAACCGAGAGGTATGCCTTGAAGGTAATACAAGTGTATGCCCCAACGTCTACATACACTGACGAAGAGGTCGAAGCCATGTACGAAGACATAGTGAAAGCTATGTCTCGTACCAGTACCTTCTACACAATTGTTATGGGTGACTTCAATGCCAAAGTGGGAGTACAAGAAGATGGTGAATCGAGGGTAGGAAAATTCGGCTATGGGCACAGGAATCATCGGGGGCAAATGCTGGTAAACTTCCTTGAGGCTCAGGGATTATTTCTGATGAATTCATTTTTCCAGAAAAAGCCCCAAAGGAAGTGGACCTGGCGAAGCCCCGATAACACAGCGATGAATGAGATCGACTTCATTTTATCAAATAAGCGCCAAATATTCAGGGATGTCTCCGTGATCAACAGGGTTAACACTGGAAGTGATCACCGCCTGGTAAGAGGCACCCTGAATATTAACACTAAAATCGAACGATCGCGGTTAATGAAGTCGACTCTTAGACCAACTCAACCCCAAGTCGAAGCTGGTTGCGAAAGCTTCCAGTTGGAACTACAGAACCGATTTGCCATGTTGGAAACCAGGCAGGACATTGACGACGCCACCAATAGTCTGGTGCGTGTCATCCGCGAAGTGGGCGAAATTACTTTCGACAAAAGAGCAATGGACGTAAGTCGAAGCTCTCAGGCGAGACTCTGAACGAGATGACGAGGAGAAGAGAACAGCAGAATATGACGCCATCTGAGTGTCAGGCACTTAACAGGAAGGTTAAAAAACTAATAAGGCGTGACACAAGACGAGCTAATACCCGGAATATTGAAGATGCCATAGCACTCAATAGGGGCTCAAAGGTTCTTGCAAAGTCACATACCTCCTGTTGTCACCTGACAAAACTCAGAACCACACAAGGCACAACCGTCACCTCAAAACCAGAGATTCTCGCTGAAGTCGAAAAGTACTATGGCGATTTATACTCATCACGAGTACCTCCACCTGAGTCCCACAGTGCGGATGACCCACGAGCCAGACTGACACGCCACCTATCAGACGATCTTCCCGACATCGATTTGGGCGAGATTAGGATTGCTCTCGGACAACTTGGAAACAACAAGGCTCCAGGAGATGACGGAATTACCTCAGAGCTTCTTAAAGCAGGAGGCACACCAGTTCTGAGAGAGCTGGCTAACATCTTCAATTCCGTCCTCCATAATGGTACTACACCGAAGACATGGAGCAGAAGTGTGGTGGTTCTGTTTTTCAAGAAGGGTGATAAAGCTCTTCTGAAGAACTACCGCCCCATTTCACTTTTAAGCCATGTTTACAAGTTGTTTTCGAGGGTAATCACGAATCGTCTTGCCCGGAAATTCGATGACTTCCAACCCGTTGAGCAGGCTGGGTTTCGAAAAGGCTTCAGTACCGTAGACCACATACACACACTTAGGCAAATAATACAGAAGACCGAGGAATATAATCAGCCTCTATGCCTAGCGTTTGTGGACTACGAAAAAGCCTTCGATACCATTGAGACCTGGGCTGTTCTGGAATCCATGCAGAGGTGCCTAATTGACTATCGGTATGTCCAGGTGTTGAAGTGTTTGTACGAAGCCGCAACCATGACCATCCAAGTACAAGATCAGAGCTTGGTTTTGACCAATCCAATTGCATCGCGGGGTAAGACAGGGGGATGTAATCTCCCCGAAACTTTTTACCAATGCATTGGAGGACGTCTTCAAAACGCTCGATTGGAACGGACGCGGCATTAATATCAATGGCCAACACATTACACATCTGCGATTTGCCGACGACATTGTCATCATGGCGGAGACTCTGCAGGATTTGGAAGAGATGCTAAACAGCCTGAGCGATTCTTCGAGACGAGTAGGTCTCGGGATGAACATTGAAAAGACCAAAATTATGGCAAACAATCATGTATCCCCGGGACCAGTGGTCGTAAATGGCTCTCCACTTGAAGTTGTGCAGGAATATATCTACCTGGGCCAAACTATACAACTTGGCCGGCACAACTTTGAGAAGGAGGCTAAAAGAAGAATTCGTTTGGGCTGGGCGGCATTCGGGAAGTTGCGTCATATTTTCGAATCGTCGATCCCACAGTCGCTTAAGACCAGGGTCTTTAATCAGTGCGTACTACCTGTAATGACTTACGGTGCCGAAACGTGGACACTCACCGTAGGACTGGTCCACAAATTTAAGGTCGCTCAGCGAGCGATGGAACGCGCGATGCTTGGGGTTTCTCTGGGCGATAGAATCCGAAATGAGGACATTCGCCAGAGAACTAAAGTCACCGACATCGCGCGGAGAATTAGCTCGCTGAAGTGGAAGTGGGCTGGTCATGTCTCCAGACGCATTGATGGCCGATGGAGCCGACACGTGTTAGAGTGGAGACCGCGCTTAGGCAAACGTAGTGTAGGGCGCCCTGTGACAAGATGGACCGACGATTTGAAGAAGGTGGCGGGCACGGGATGGATGCGGACTGCCCAAGATCGGGATGGTTGGCGTTCTATGGGGGAGGCTTTCGTCCAGCAGTGGACGGCAAAAGGCTGAATAATATACCTATAACACAGGCATTAAGTTGCATACCTTAGGAACCGACGACCGTGAAAAAATCGTTAGTAAAATATTAATAAGCAAGGAGTTATTTATATTTAACAAATTTAGAATTAATATTCTGTTAATGTGTTCAAAAACAGCCAAAATGTATATTTGCATGAGGACCGGACGAATGAACGAACGGATATGGCTATTTCGCATAATGAATTCGAAGAAGGAAATTTTGTGGTTTCCGTGCGTTGCTCTTTTAACCGTTTTAAAATCGTTTGGGAACTTGAAAATTATATTTCACATTGAGTATTGAACACTTCAATTGTATTTATAGTTAATTTGTTACGACATAATTTTATAACCAAAACAAAATGATTGACGAAATATTGTATTCACTTGTACTATTAGTACGTTTGAAAGAGTGTATTGGTAATAGTTTAAAGCATGTTCTATAGCTGATTGCGTTAACGAGATGTCTGTATGCGCTGACGCATGCAATATTGTCCAAACTGGATTCAACGGTTGATAAATGTATAGAAGTTATTTTTTGTTTTTTATTCAATAAATATATTTTTAATTAAATCATATACCGATAAGGAAACATCTAAAAATAAAGAATGATCAGACAATATGTATGAGAGTTAATTTAGGTATGACTGCATCGAATTTCGTATGAAAATAACTGGTTTTAACTTGATTGAACTGCATCTGATTGTTCTTTTGGATAATAATAAATGTACGTTTAAATTTGATTCGTTTGAAATGATTTGAGAGTGATTTACGCATTAATCGAAAGACTTTATTATGTAATTCTGTATGTTGCAAAGACATGCAGTGATTATTAATCTCATCTGCAGATGAAGTCTAAAACATGCTAAGTCATAACTAAACAATTAAAGAGGAGGTGCGTTACGTTGAAAAATGACAAATATTTTAGAAAAATTAACAGTACACACCCGATGACGTCGCTATTCGTAACAAAGACAAAAAACGAACGAGCGTTCACTTGATTAATAACCCAAAGGTTTGTACTCCTGACAGGTTAAAAATATAAAAAAAAAATACCACGAAGCATCATCAGACCCGAATCAGGGGCTATTCATACTACAATGGCCACAAAACGATGTCAAACAGACTTTATTACAACGTTGTAGGGTCTAACTTGTTTCTTCATTTTCGAGGGCTAGTCTAACAATTTCGTACCCTATCACGTACGATTAAGGAGTGAATTCGTGTGATTATACGCAGGAATTCAACATGGCGTCAAAGGATGGAGCGTGAAAAAATCATGGATGTGTGTGGGCTGCGGTTCGTCCGAGAGGTTTAAAAACCATACTTTTGATGGAAAAATGAATGTGTCAAATTACAGAGCGACTTACTGTTCTGTTTAAGTATAAAATGAAACAAAAGAAAAACCATGAAAAGTCAAACTACGAAACATCTCGTGAGTTAAAAAAGTTAAGTGTAGTTTAAGTCAGGGTATTGCGGTTATTTTGACGTTTTATTTACAGTTACCATAAAATGTATTTATGTACATATAATACTCATATATAGTCTATACTGATAAACTCGTTTCTCATGACTGAAGTATAGAATACTGGAATTTGGAACATGGGTTTTTCTATCACTTGAGCGTCCGCTACAAAATATATTTGGATTTGGAAATGGTAAGGAGTCAACGGGAGGTGTTACTTTGTAAATAAATTACCTGTAACTGTATTTGTTTGGATCGGTAATATTGGATAATGTGTTTGATAACGAATGCATACAATGATAATAACAAATATGAAACTTTATAATATGATTCGACAAAGAATCATGTGTTATCATATATCGGAACGTGAGCTGTCGTCAGTGTATTTCCATATAATTTTATATGAGACAACGGCGTGACGCGGTTTGTGGGAAAAACATCTGATTTGAGGAAATTTATTTGTAACGCATTATTATTACCGGATATTTTTCAACTGAGTCGGTGGCAGGGTGGATGGAATATGTGAATTACAAAAGGAACAGAAAAGTATGGTTTAAAGTCCATGTAAGTTGTTAGATATTAGTTTTCGGCGGTGAACGAAATCGTCGAATCAAAATGTCTCGGATGAATTTAGCCACACTAGTTTTAGCGCGGCTTCGTCCGCGTTTTAGAAGAGGGGTAAGGTGACCTTTGAGGTTCAAGATTGGACGGGATTGGATGGGACTCTCATAGATTAATAAGACAAAAATAAACTATGAGGCATTACTTTTCGATATAAGGGATAATAATTTGCCCGCTTCTTACCTTTGGGCAGATACTGATCGTGATAAAAACGCTTATAACTTTTATTGGCTCCACCTGGGATTTGAACTTCAAGCCTTATTTTGCAGGCTATACTAACGAGGCAATTTCAATAGTTACGTCTAAAATGACTTTTTTTTTCGAATGTTTTAGTTAATTTTCGTTTTGTCAAAGTACTTTTTAAATTTAAACTAAAGATTACTCTAAAACTTTTCCTTATCTAAACAAACCAGCATTTTTTACAGAAGCAAACATATCATATGTCAGCGATCATATGGTAGTGGACACATGTAGCGATCGCTTGTTGTTATTGAAACACGATTCCTGAACGAATCTGTAACGATTGTTATTACAATATTATAAAATAATAAATTGAAAAAGTGGAGAGCAAATTCAATTTAAATTTCGAACGTTATGATCTTATATAATAATTATAATTTTGGTTAGTCACTAGCAATTATATAACTTTATATCAACATTGACAACTTAAGACTATAACGGAAACTTTTGTCACCAAATTGTGTTGACAACATTATGTAAAAATGAATTGCATTAAAAGAACAGCGTGAGAGAAGCTACTAAATTCAGCTATTGGAAACTGCACTGCCTTCGTGTATAGTCCCATTAAGTGGCTCAAATAATAAAAAAACAAATTTATTTTCTTATGTTTGTCAACAAAACCATATATAATAAGATAAATTGAATTTTGTATGCATTTTTATAACTCAACACAGATTCATTATATGCTCATTAGGAAATATATTTTTATCGTAATTTTTAATCAAAATTTTATTATTTGATAAAAAATTAAGTAAGTAATTCAATTGAAAATTTAGCGATCAGAATATTTGATAATTTATATAACTGATAATCACGTATCAAAACATTAAAGATAAGCATCTTTGTCATTAAATCTATTCTAATAATAGCTGTGAAAGAAAATTGCAATGCCACCAATTCAATATTTAATATTAATATTAAATTTTTTTATACACAAGATACGATTGAAAGAAAAAAAAATACTAGGTAATGCCCGAAGCTACAACCAAACAAGTATTAGTTGCAATATAAAGGGCAAGGAAATTCGAATTACAAGTTATACGAATATTTATTTATCTTGTGAAGGTGTCGCTGGATGGGGATCGCTGCCACCAAGATCCCTGATGGCGTTCTGTGTCCAGCAGTGGCCATCTTTTAGCTGAGATGATGATCATAACGTAGATTGATACTTACATGATATATACATAACCAACAGTTTAATAGCTTTAAGAACATTTAAATGAAATCCCCGAATTATCAGTAGTACCTTTTTCCAATTTTTCGGTCTTTGTCATAAATAGTGCTGTCTTCTTCTCTCGAATGTCATATCAATTATGACAGAAAGAGCGAAATCGGTGTTTATCTAAACAGTCACAAAAGCGATATTTATAAGGCCATTAATTTTTTAAATATATTTTATTAACCGACTTCAATAAAGTAAGAGTTTCTCAATTCGGTTGTTTTTTAGGTTTGTATAACTCCGTCATTTATGAACCGATTTGGAAATTTCTCCTTTTTTTGTTTGGGACCTGTTGTGTTTGCGAGTTACTTACAATTTGGTCCCGTTAAAATTTGAAGACAAAAATACCATACTATCACATATGGTGAAAAAATAGGTATTTTTTTAAGTATTTTACAAGTATTTCATATGAAGTCGGTTTTATTTAAAGATATATTTATTTTCTGTTATTTATTTCGACCATCATTAATGTAAGTTGAATGTGGCATTATTATCTCTCTGTATAGACATCAGACAACATAATTAAGCAATGACCTTGAATCACGTGACTTACAGGATAGGATGGCTTTAGGGAAGGATTTTGATATAAATATTACGTCATAATTCCTGCCTACATAATTTGCAACGGCTGGCTTCCTTGTGTTATTTCAGAGCTCAAAATTAATTACAAATGAAAATAAGCTCATAGTAATAACCTCGGGAGACTCGTATTGCTATTATTATCCATATATTCGTCTAAGTCAAAAATAAGCATTTATAATCAATATATATACATTATGATATTTGTAAATCACGTTACTGAGCCGATCATAAAATAAATTGTTACATCTCTTGTGCCGGTAATCGAACCGGAACACATTTATACGAAATATTGATGTTTAGCGGGTGAATAACAGCTGTGTGGGTGGTAACTATTCAGAGCTGAGATGGCTCAGTGGTTAGAGTACGTGAATCATAACCGAAGATTGCGGATTCAAACCCGGGTTACAACACTGAATGATAAACGTTAAGTGGTGTTTGTTTTATCGCATGAAAATCTGCTACAACATCTTTCAAACCTCCTGAAGAGAGAATTAGCTAAGTAACGGTATATACACATATTACCCACACAAGTCTATTTTAACATATAAAATAAAATCCGTATATCAGAACACATCCTACAGATAAGTACAATGACCCTCGATTAGAGTTCTAAATAGACAATTATGAAGATCAAAGTTTTCCTCCTAATGGTGCAATAGAGCAAGCGTATCCGCGTGTTAACTGAGTATCGTAAATCATATTCAGAGAAACGAACGCGGAACTCCGAGAACCTTGGCACGTCTCGCGTATGTGACTAAGGCGATACTTTCATACGTTGTTACCGACATAACAAAGAATATTTATTAATTTAACAATGAAACTTTTAAAATTATATCTGTCTCTTTCTTTCATATTTCCAAAAATGTTTTATTGTACTTCACGTACATGTATAAAATTCTATAAGCAATTACAACGAACATTCTATGTTTACCAATGGTTTCAGCTACCAACCTACAAGAATGGGACTCGATATTGTGGTATTATCATTATTTATTTATTATAATAATATTCTTTAAAAAATAATACTATGTTCACATAACAATTAGGTAATTAAACTGTATATGTTTACACTTATATCCTATTCACAGCGATCACGTCCCATCGTTTATCTCGCTCACACACTAATTAAGAGAGAAAGGAACAGAGTACATTACGGGTATAAAGTCAAACATTCACGGCGAATTCGTAATATTAAATACCTTGTTTACATCTTGTTTACCTTCGATCGCAAACAGTAATCAGCATTTACCTGTAAACAAAGAACAAACAATAAGAATACGTACAAAGGAATCAGAAATAAGCTTATTTAAATAAATACGTTAAATATTGCAAATTAGAGTTTATTATGGATTCATAATTAAGGTAATACGATACTTGATTGGTCTATTAAAATGTTTAACTGTCTTAATGCCTCGTTAGAACTTGATTAATAAAATTATAATTAGTTTGAATAGACAAATGGAACCATATAGCCCAGTGGTTGGAATGTCTAAATCTTAACCAACAATGACTGAATTTTCGTTTCGTCGTGCCTGATGTTGAAGGAAATAGTCTGACACATGTGTGTCCATTAACTGTACTGGTGCAGCGTCGTGGAATAAGCTCTAAGCCTTGTTCTTGAGATAAGGCTTTTAGCCTAGCAATGGGACATGCACAGGCTGTAAGTTTTTAGACAAAACTTATTCTCGAGACGATGTATAGGTATTATTAAATCATGTGATGGTATTGGTAACTCAGAATCCCTGACTTTCCATTTAAAAAAGTAAAATATCTAGAGCTTTGTGAACATTATAACCATTCGTGGTAATAAACAAACTGTTCAAATAACGAATAACGAAAATAATAATGCATACGTCATTAGTTGATTACTTGCGGGCGAGCAAATGGGCCACCTGATGGTAGTGGTCACCAACGCCTATAGACATTGGCATTGTAAGAAATGTTAACCATCGCTTACATCGCCAATGCGCCACCAACCTTGTGAACTAAGATGTTATGGCCCTTGTGTCTGTATTTACACTGGCTCACTCACCCTTCAAACCAGAACACAAGAATACCAAGTACTGCTGTTTTGCAGTAGAATATCCGATGAGTGGGTGGTCTACCCAGACGAGCTAAAAAGGTCAAAGCAGCTGGTTTCTTTTGTTTTTTTCATTTTACATCAACAAAAACCAGTTGATATTTCACAATAAGAATATGAAACTATATTTATATACATCAAATATATAAAACGTTAACATAATCCACTTTATTTAATAAAATCATAGTAACATCATCGTATATGACCTTGTCCTATTTTAAAAAGAAACAGAGAGAATTGTTGCTTCACTAAAAAATGTTATCACTACCCGCAGTAAGATTTATACAAACAAAGCTAAGGGCCTAAGCACACTGTAAGCTTACGTTAATCCACTGTTTCCGCAAAGAACATTGGGACGAGCACGTTAGTGTGACACGACCACACAGGTTTAAACGACAAGGCGATAACTAGATACCTATTTAACCTGAACTAGCCAAACAACGATAAGGTACTATAAATAACTATCTCGTTAGTTAAGCTGCTTGTAAGGCTGCTGATTTCGGGTTTTTAGGTTCAAATCCTGAGTCGGGCTTGTCGAACGTTACTAGGTATTTCTTTACCAAAAGTTCTATATAAGACCGCCTCGTTGATCTGGTGGCTAGATATAAGGCAACATATCCCAGGTTCAAACCCCAGGTAAGACCAATGGAAAGTCAATGGGTTTTCCTGTTGAAAATTCTCATAAAGTTTAAATTATAGATTAAAACTCAACTCGACTAATTATAGATAAAAATTCTTCGACAGTAGGTAAGTAGATAAAACATTACCGACATTATTAGTTAAACCAATGTCAAAATTATACAGCATTAATTTTCATAAGGTAATTTCAAAGTCAAAGTCAACTGAAGTTATGCAAAGGTTGTTAAAAGTGAAAGAAAATATTGTTAACAAATCGCTCATCAAAATATTGACAAATGAGAACAAGATTGCTGCTAGAAATTAAAATTAACAGCCCGTAAATTTCCCACCGTTGGGCTAAAGTCTCATCTCTATTTGATGTTTGGAGCTTATTACACCACGCTGCGCCAATGCGGGTTAATGGATGTTGCAGGTTTTCAAATTTCTTCCTTCACCGCCAAGCCCGAGATGAATTATAAAGGCAAATTAAATAATGAAAATTCAGTTGTGCTTGTCTGGGTTTCAACCCGCAATCATCGATTAAGATTCACGTATATTACACTGGGTCGTGATGGCCCAATCAATAAATAATTATCTTGAAATTCTATATTAACATTGTAAATTGTATAAATATAAAATGAAAAGGTTCCGCAAATATAGTACCTTCGTTTAAGGTCGGTTTGGCAATAAGAAATTCAAGTAAACCACGTTCGGCTTAGCAGGGAGAGACGTGGAGTCGGAATTAACGTGGTGAATTTTTGGGCGTATTTATTAAGATTTATCGCATTGTTTGCTGAATTTACTTTACCGTGAAGAAATACCCGAGATATCTTTTGCTACAATTAAATGTTGCGTTACTTATACTAAATGATATGTTCTTAACATTAATTTCTAACTAATGAGAACGATATTAACATGTATTTCAAGAGATTAGAATAGATTCAAGTTGGGCCAACTTTAATAACATAAGATAGAATTTTAATAAGTTAACGCCAGAATCAAACATAAATGGGTCAGTGGCTAGAAAACGACAACCTTATGCGACGATTGCGTGTTTAAATCCGGGCGAGTACCGCTGTTTTTTTTTTAAATTGATTAATTTGTTTAGCGGTGACGGAAAACAGTGAAGCTAACATGTGTCGGATGATATATTGTCAAATGCGTATCCAGCCGCATTGCAGCAACGTGGTGAAAAACCTTCATACTATCTCCTTGAAATAAGATGAGGTTTTGGCTGTTAATTTAAACATAGATTGTTAAGTAGCATTAAAAAAGTAGTCGTATATTTTAAATTAAAAAAAATATCAAAAGTTTAAGTCTCAAAAGCGTGGTCGTCGAACACGAGCAAATATTTGTCCTTATAACACGTAGAATTCTTGCGGTCTCCGTTTGTACATTTTATGTATGGTTTCAACTCCAATACAATAAATCTTTAGTAGTTCTAAAGATCCCAATTATTGCGTAAATATCGTAACTAAATAAATGCGAACGTGAGTATATTTGTTACGCAAGTCTTAACTACTCACCAATCATCACGAAATTTTACGAGGTACAAGGATGGAATCTAGTTGTTTATGATGAAAACAAAATTACTTGAGATTATTATACTTCTTACATCGTCAATGCACCACCAACCAAGAGAACTAAGATGTTACGTCACTTGTGCCCTCAACAGTGACTCGCCCATCAGACCAAAACAAAGCAATATTATTGTATTTTGGTCGTACATAAGTAATGTGAGACCCAGACGTCCTAACAAAGCTGTACCACAAAACACCTGAATATTAGAAAGTATTTCTTGCTAGTTTCAATTAGTTTCTTACTTGAGTGAGAAGGCTTTTAACCTTTTAATAATTGATTCGAAGATTCGTTTATATATCTGATTATCTATATTAGCATTCGATATCTTAATATCTGAAAGGAAATAATTGTAAACCTAAATTATAAAGATACGGTGTTTCCTAAAATCATTTTATCAATCAGTATCGGTTTATTGCTTGCCTTTGTTTATTTAAACGATATAATATCAAAACAGTTTTTATCTTTAATATTTTATACATTAATTTGGATATTTTTTATATTATGTAATTTTTTTCAGTAATAAGTTTTTACTTTTTTTAATTATTACATCGTTAATGTTAAATATATAATTTGTTATGCAACATACGAAATGTTGCATAAAAAATTCAAAAATAAAATATACAAAAACATCGGAAACGAAAATAAACTAACATTCAAATTTGACGTAAAAGTATACTCGATTTAAAGATTATAAGCAAGCATTACATTTATTGATCGTCGATTATCTACCATCGCTTTGGAAAGAAACCCAAAAGAATCAGCGAAAAATAAACATCATAGTGTATCATACTTGTTGGTGATAGGGCTTTGTGCCGTCTTAGTAGGTATCACTCATCACTTTTTCTACCTCCGAAGAGCAATACTGAATATTGTTATGTTCCGAATTGAACTGTGTGATCCAGTGCACATGCACAGGGGACATAACATCTTAGTTCCCAAAGTTGGTAGTCATTACCAGACCACTTACCAACAAACTCATTTACTAGTCATCTCCCTATTTTAAATATAAGATAATAAAAACATAAGAACCTCTTGCGTTTGAAATCTTAACTTTCTTATAATATTAGTTTAATAGAATACACGTAGCCATTATATAAGATAAAGAACAAAGCACACGAGATAATACATAAGGTAAATTGCTATTGAAGAATCCACTTAGTAGCTTTGTAACTAAAGTCTGTCTTCCTGTCAGCTAGTAAAATACGAGGCAAAGTATTAATTATTATTAGAGATATGATTAATTACTTTCGAAGAATTCCCTTTTGGGGTTCGCAGGAAGCGTTGTTGGCATTTTCATACATATTCAATGTATTAACGCTTTGAATGTGAAATTACATTCAGTGATGTTTATCGACTTTTAAGTTAAGCTGTTGTTTGTCAAATAATTGACATTGTTATTAATTAGTATTAACAAATCAATGCAATGTTTCGGAATGGCCCAGTTAGAGCACCGACTTAAGCAAGATTGTGGGTTCAAATCAGAATTTTCATGTGATTTAATTGAACAAAAAAACTTTGTAACGACTTTTTTCATTATAGATATTTAATACATTAGTTGAGATGGCCTAGTGGTTAGAAAGCGTGAATCTTAACCGATGATTGTGGGTTTAAACCCGAGCAAGCACCAAGAAATTTTTATGTGCTTAATTTGTGTTTATAATTCATCTCGTGCTTGACGGTGAAGGAAAACATCTTGAGGAAACCTGCATGTGTCTAATTTCACTGAAATTCTGCCACATGTTTATTTCACCATTGCATTGGAGCCGAGTGGCGAAATGAGCTCGGAAACCTTCTCCTCAAAAAAAAGATTGCTAATATTCATTGCCTTGACAAAAAATCGCGTGAAACAGAAAGCGCCAAGCGTTCTATAGTAACATCTTAAACCACTTAGCGATTCATTAATTATTTAACGATTTGCAGAATTTTGTATAACTTTGTTCAATATATTCAACTAAGAGTTACTTAAACCGTTTCAATTTTCAAGAAAGTGGGAACAAGCATACTGGTCAATAAAATTATAGAACAACGATATCTTTAATTTTTAAGAGACTATTTTTTCGTTATAAGACCATATTTATTTTTATTTAATTAAGTTCGTTTTGTATTAAAACTACCAGTAAAATTGTGACTGTCGTTTTCAAGTAACTTTCTTTGTTCAGGGTGTATTGTTTTTTAGTAAAGTATCAATCGTTCGTGATAAATATAGTTCCAACTTTACAAGCAATTGAAGCGTTCGGTGGAATTTCAGGTGATTATCATTCCTAATTTATGTTATGCTTTGTAATAAAATGAATTTGCTTAAGTATATTATTCATATATCATCATTTCTATATATTTAATAATTAAGAAGTGATTCAATTAATCTTAATGATATTTAAGCATGGGAAATATGTAATTTGTATAACTTGACTGTTCGATGGGTAGATATTTATATTTAAAAAAAAACTATTTTTCGGGGTAAGATAATTTAAAATTACGATTTTGTTTTAAAAATGAAAGTTATCGAAATTGATAGTAAAGATATGGCTTAGGGTTTTGAATCGGGGGTTCAAAGCCAAGCTGATATTTCACGGCATAGTCAAATAATGTAGTCTGTTAAGTAGTACTAGAGTTTATATTAGTAAGAGGTTAATAGGGAGAAACTAAACCTTTTAGACGAGCATGATTTAACCACAAAACACTATTAAACTCAAATAATAGGGATGTGAAAACAATGGGCTGGGACACTTATCGATACCTTTGACGGATCGGGCCACAGTTTTAACATAACAAAGCAGTGGGTCCAACTATTGTTTGAGCCAGACGTTATATAAATATTCCATTGGGGCCGCCGGAGTCTGGCTGGTATTTTTTTTTTTATTTTACTTCTTTTTGTACGAAATCTGGCGTCGGTTCTTGACGTGCTTTGAAAATATAATGGACCAAAATCCTAACCCTGTGTTAATTTTTTTTATTTACTTAAAATATATACTAGGCTTATAAGATTTAATAAGGCAAATTAGTCTGGAACACCTGGTGCGTTGTTAATTCCGCTCATCGAGGTAGATAAAAATAAAGACAATAATTTGCGTATGCGCATCCAACGATTGATACTAAATTAGAACGTTCTTCGTGCCTCTAATCATTTAGGCTCTCACACATTAACTAAGTATTAAAATATGTAGTTAAGGTATAGTAATTACCACGTAAAGCTTTTTTATTATTCAACAAAAATGCATGGTTTGAATAATCGCTGCATCTCGCAGAGTATGTAATTTATACAAATTTGTGTTTAAACACAAAAAGAGGAACTACTGCGTTTCTTGCGTGTCTTCTCTGTACGATTCATGATTTCTTGTAAGAGTATATTCGAATAAAAATATTTTCATTTGATTGATTTCGAATCCATTAAAGAAACAATACATAGAAGTCTGAACTTAAAAACAACATACGAAGATATTGTAACGTTACTCTATATATCTGACGTCGAAAGCAAAATATTTGAAATAACTTAAAACAATAAAGGCTTCGACATCAACAACACCTGCAGCACTAAACGCGACTCATGCCATTGTTTCGAAATGTTTTGACAAAGAACTTATCACATAAATCTTGTAATATGTACTCCTTTGCGAACCTTTCTTGTTTAATATATAATTAAACAAGAAAGGAAAGAAAAAAATAAAGGAACGGTGAAAACGGATAATTTATTCAGCATTTTTAATATAATTGAAAAGTAATAATAATAATCGTGAAAAGTACAATAAAAATAACATGTTTTTATTTACTTGTACTTAATCATTAAATTAAGTGATCGTTCCTACTTAGCGCATTTTAATTATATTATTTATTGGGTTAAGAATTAATTTTAACGACTAAGTATAATAATTAATGAACATGTTTAATTGTAAGCTCTTCTTATGTTTTTATTAGTAATGGTACACCTAATAGTAAGTTGTCACCACCTATTATGAACGTTCGTGATTTAAGAAATATTAACCAACGCTTACAGCGCCAATGCGCCAGACTTGGGGCACTGGCTCACTCACCATTCAAACCGGAATGCAACAATATTAAGTATTGCTGTTTAGCGGTAAAATATCCGATGAATAGGTACCCTAGCACTTAATAAATTAAAATCTTCTATAATAATAATATCCTGGGACATTATTCACACACAGCCATCTGATCTCAAACTAAGCAGAACTTGTACTATGGAAACCAGACAACTGATATATTACATATACTACTTTTCTTTTGTAAATGTATACTTATATAGATATATAAGTATATATTTACAATTATAAACATATTTTAATTCAGTTGAAATTATTGCGGCAATTAGTCAAAACAATATTTACCACCAAGAAAGACGCTAATATCTAGTATAATAAACTTTTCTGTGACTTTTCGTTTTCAATTTCATTCAAAATCTTGAATAGCCGGTAACATTTCTCGCTTTGAAAACGAATAGTAAACGCCGAACAAAGTCAACTCTTTTTTAATTTACATTTTAAAAATTTAAATAAACTAACTCAATTCATCTTGTTATTCGAGAAAGAGAAATGTTCCGTAGCTGCCCGTACACGTAGCGCCTCTAAACACAGCCTTGTATAATGCATCTCTTTCTATCTTATCAAAAATTTTATTACCCCACTTCCTCTCGGGGATATATAGCGCGGGGGAGCGAGACGAATATATTTATACAATTACATAGACAGGTAGACTTTAACCCTCTTCGAAGAGTTCGGGTATAAA
Source organism: Nymphalis urticae (assembly GCA_905147175.2). Taxonomy (NCBI): domain Eukaryota; kingdom Metazoa; phylum Arthropoda; class Insecta; order Lepidoptera; family Nymphalidae; genus Nymphalis; species Nymphalis urticae. The sequence goes on along the minus strand of LR990004.1, from coordinate 8,025,963 downwards.
GGACCGATGTCATACACACTCGGTCTACATCACACGTCTTAGCGCATTGTGATTTAAAGCGACCCTTGAATTTAAATCGGTATTTAAGATTTCAATTCAGTGAGCGAAATCTCGTTAAGTCAGGACTAGGGACAAATAATCATTTCACTTAAATTGAGGATAATGATGTTTGAAGATTACATAAAAAACGTATGAGACGGGTTGAATATATTGAAATGTTCAGTTCAAAATCACATACCAGTAAGAAGATTACGAATAAATCTATTCTAGTATACCTGGACTAAGTTAACTCTCGTAGGGCAATGTATGTTAAGCACGGGATCCAATTGAGCACAAATGTTATTGAACCTTTGTTTGCAAAAACGTTTCATATATATAGGTTATAGCACTCTTGATTAGGGACGATAATGACCTTGGAAACGGTGGTTGTTTTGACTATAAATAAATAAGTGTAAAGCTTTCATATAAAGAAAAATCAATTTATAATCACGAGTGATAAATAGACGATTCATAACCTAAATTGATGCGCTCTTTACTTTTATTTGTACAGAAAAAAAATTACGTTAGTTTCTTACTCCTGTGAGAGCTTTCAAAGGAATAGTTCATAAGAACTGGACTTTCACATGGAATTGAGTTTTCTTATGAAAGAGTATCTATAGACTTGAGCAGTATTCGAACGCAACTGTAAACGCGACCGCTGCTGTACAAGCAACTGCGTTTATTGATTAACGAATTAGCACAATGAAAATTAACGAGTATTATATTATTACCTTGAAACAAAATGTTAAACTATTGACGTATAAAAGTAACTTAACAGCGAGCAAATGTCTTACAGCTAGAGGAATCCGAGATTATAACGACGATTTTATGCGGCTTGAAGTGGACACATATGGGGACCAATTTATAATGGTTACCAGTATGGTAAGTAAATTATTCCTCACAAAATGAAGGGAACTGGGAACCAATTCTACTAAACGTTACGTTACTGATTCTATTCCGATTCATCAAAGTAACAATTGTAAATTTGTTAGTAGAATTGATCCCAAAGTTTTTTCGCGGTATTTGTTAGGCTTAGCTTGTAAGCTCTAAACAAGATATGAATTAAAAGCACGAATCACAAGCACGTTTGTTCTAGTGAGAGCACACAACCTTCTGTTTAAATTCATCGTGTCCTAGCCACTAGTACTTATATAACTTAATATATATAGAATGAATAAAAACGTTTGCTGTATTTTTATAGTTAGATATACTTTTCTTTGAAATATAAGGAGGATAAAGATTATGGCTACGTGTAGTTCCGACAGATTATTATATTTATTATAAAGACGATAAACTCTGAAAGGTAAATTTATCACGATTGGATACAAGTCACAAAAACGCGTCGTCGAACCGCATATCGCAGATGCCGAAACTGTATGAAGTTACTCTAAGAAATGTATTACAAGTTAGTCGTCGGGGCGAAACGGAAGCCGTAATAAAATATGTGGGTAAGCAAACTTCGTTTGAGTCTCATTCAATTTGTTTAAACAACTAAAATAGCCTGGGTGTTTCCGCTCCGGATCCAGGGGCTCGGCTGTTTAGATTTTAAATGTCTTTGTGAGATTTCATTATGGAATATTTCGTTACGGATCATTTAATATTATATTTTTGTAGAAAACTTTATGTTTTTCTTTACTATATGTATGTTATTGTTAAACGCTGTTTTAATAAATAATATACTTCATTAATGGTCTTATGTACAGTCATATTTAATGGGCTTCGCTGGGTAACGTTCTCTCATCAGTTAGCCCACCATTAACATCAATACCTTCGTATTGCTGTGTCCAGATTGAAACATGAGTGAGCTAGTGATTTCAAGAGTGGGACATAACATGAGTTACAATGGTTGACGGTACATTAGGGTAAAAATAGAGTAAATATGTTACAAGCTCAACTGTATAATATAAGGGATGGTGGACTATTTGCGTGTGTGTATACGTATGTGGCAGAAATTCATCCAAACATGCAGGTTTTCTCACTAGGTTTTTCTTCCGAACACAAAATGATAAACACAAATTAGACACATGAATTGCTGCTTCCCAGAGTTTGAACTCCAGATCTTCATTTAAGATTTACGTCTTCAACCACTGAGCTACCTCTGCTTCTAATTTATATGCCATCAACAATGTTAAGAGTAAGTACATTTTGTTACAGAATTTAAGTTAAAATAACGAACAATAGAGAACAATGCCTTATTAGTTATCCGCTGTAGTTCCCTCGTTGTTAAAGGTTAAAAAAAATGCGGGCTTTATATATGGGACTAAATACTTTGAGACACTATGCGGGTTAAGTTGTTTTAATTTCTTTCACGTGATGAATTATGTTTGTAGCAGTATATATATACATTAAATATATGTATATACGTCGTTCAAAGTTGCTGTAACAACTTCAACGAAAATGAAAACGCTTTTTTTCGCGAATCCGTAATGAATATCATAGATTATTTAAGATCTTAACCAATGATATCGCGTTAATTCAATGTCAAAGTTTTTTGTCGGTACACCTCTTGTAATTGAAATAGGTTACATTAACTTATACAAACACGCTTAATACCTATCACGCCAACGTTATTGCCAGGTATAAAATGAACAACCTGACGTCACAATTTACGTAAGCCTTTATCTGATATTCAATAGAAATTGAGCAAATTAATTTTTCAACATCGTATTCTTTGAAACGGGGCTGACGAAAATGAGTTTCTGACGTGAATGGGATGTCTACACATTTCAAAACGTGGCCAATACATTAGATAGTGTCCTTATCTAATGTATTGGTTTGAAAAGGGACAAATGACTTAGGTCGAAATGTTAACCGTTTCCGAAGTTCCAATTTCATTGCTCATCTGATACTCGAATAGAATGCAAATATTATTCGTTCACTTATTTTTGAAATATTCTAGAAACTGTTGTTCTGTTTGTTTTAGCAAATTAATTTGAAAATGATCAAAGTGACAGATTTTCACCATATTTTGTTTCGCAAATCGATGATAGTTAATACAGCTAAATCGTTAAACTAAAACATTAAATCATGAAACTCAATTGAGATATAAGGAAGAATCTATCAAAATTACAATTTATGATTCTTTAAATAAATTAATTTCGCCCTGAGAAAGATTACTTGTATATCACACAACACAATTAACTCGAGATACTTATAATTAACAAATCGCTATTGTAATCATCAGATAGGCTTTTAAACAAAGTATACATTACTTCTTGCGAGGTGTCGAGTAACGTTCACTGGAAACGATGATGTATTCTTCACAAACATGTGTTATCTTATACGAGGAATGAATGTGATACTGGAAAATTCGTTCATTATTAACAGTGGAAGATAAACATATTAATTAATACAATTGCTTAATACTTGGTTATTAGTACGGGTTTCCGCCAAATCCTTTAGTTACTACCTAACCCCCACACAATAATGATAATAATAATAATAAGTATTTCTGTATTTTGAAAATGAGAATCCAAAATATTTATTTGATGTAGAATCGTTAAGTTCACTTGTTTGTTTTTGTTTTATTAAATAGGTAGGCAGACGAGTATATGGGCCACCTGATGATAAGTGGTCACCAGTAGACATTGGCATTGTAAGAAATGTTAACCATCGTTTACATCGCCAGTGCGCCACCAACCTTGGGAATTAAGATGTTGTCCCTTGTGCCTGTAATTAAACTGACTTACTCACCTTCCAAACCGGAACACAACACTATTAAGTATTGCTGTTTTGCGGTAGAATATCTGATGAGTGGGAGGTACCTGCCCAGACGAGCTTGCACAAAGCTCTACCACCTGTGATATATATATATATTGTCATTATCATCGGTAATTTTCGGAAGTCAGAAGTATTACATATATTTTAAACAACGTTTTTTTTCTGGTAGCGTTCATTTCCGATGTGTTAGGTTTAAAGCGGCCAGTGTAATTACGAACTCAAGGTTTTATTTCTAGTTCCCACAACCATAGACCGATTGACCGTGTAATAGTTGAGGGTAATCCCTGTTTCCCTCAATTTATTAATTTAAAAAGAAATTCGTATTAGTATTACGTAAGTAGGCTGAAGGAAAACGTCTTGTATGTTTTCTTACTTTTGTTGACAAAGGGAAATACTAAATCTTGCGAAAGATAACAAAATCAAATACTAAAGAAAATACAAAAGTAATAAGGTAAGAAAATCGAAAGCTTAACTAATACTAGAAAGCAGTTAAAATACAACATTTCCATAATATACAAATTATAGAAAAAATCCAAAAGATCGTCCTTTATTATTTTTGTATCTGAACCAACAACCTAATATTTCAAAACGCGGCACCGCGCCTCTTACTTTTTAAATAACAATAAGATATTATTGAAATGACATGATTATAATTTCAAGGTCGAATTTGATTAATTAGCAAGTACGAACTAACAAAGAAAATCTCACATTTCACAACCGACTCAAGGTGTTACGGCATTTTGATTCGTGTAGTCATTTATTGTTGTAGCTATTATAGTCAATATCGCATATCACTTTCTGACAACTCACGACCGTTTTCAGCGATGAAATTCGGGTTAAGCTTACGTAATTATTACATGTATCAAGTTGATCGTTCTTCAATTATTTTTATATCAGGACCAAATAAGTTTGGACCTATTCTTAACGCAAAATGAGAGACGCTTAAAGGTAAATTAATAAATTTTTACAGCTCATAATTAAAATTCTTTTGTCTCATTAACCTCTAGTCATTAATCTTAATAAAATAAGAAAAATCTCAAGAATTCTTTGAAGTTCTCGATCGGTCTTCACTTATTTTTAATCAGTCTAGACAATAAGGTCATTTCGATTTTTTTCATATTAAATACCAACATTTTCGTGATAAAAATCAATACGCGCACAACCCAAAAAGTCAAGCTTTTATTTCGTTTTAAATAAATGCTTAAAAATTGCATTACATTAGTTGCGAATACATATATAAATGAAAAGGGAAATATTTATTGTATTTGAGTTTAATCAAACATTTTATGTTACAAGATCGACAGATGGACAGGCGGACTTAATGAAAATGGTGACCACTCGCCATCAGGGCCACCTGATGGCGAGTGGTCACCACTAGTGGTAGTAAATTTTACCATTTTCATTGTGCCACTAACCTTAGAACTAAGATGTTATCTCCCTTTTTGAGGATAGGGTTCGGAGCTTATTCCACCACGCTGCTCCAATGCAGATTGGTATACTGGCTCACACATCATCAAAACGGGACACAACAATACTAAGTATTACTGTTTAGCGGTAGAATATGTGATGACTGGGAGCTACCTACCCAGGCGAGCTTGCTCAAAGCCCTACCAAAGTAAATACAGTCTGATATTGAATAAGAAAATCTCATAAATACCGCAGTAAAACAGCGTAATTTAATAATATCCAATAGCCAACTCTATCCTAAAAGGGAATTTGCTAAGTATAAATAAACTTTTGTTTTTAATTATATGTCTTAACAAAGCTAAAACTCACCGAGTAAAACGTCCAGACTTGTAATTGGTAATAATTCTTCATTGAAATACAACAATTAGGACTTAACATGTAAAGGAGAGATACGACTCCCTCTCTAATTAATCAATCAAGAGTAACAATTACACATTCGAAATTTAACTTATTTTATGTCACTAAGCCATAACGCATTTACTCGTAGAATTCTGATCATGTTTATATTAAGAAAACCATTAATATTATTTTTTATTTTTAAACAATAAGAGCAATGGCCGTTTAAGGAATTACCTAAACCAATTAAACGTACGGCTTGAGTTAGGAGAGAAGATAACAAATAGCCCAATCTATATCAATAGTCTGCAACGAATCTTTTATATTATTTGCGACTCTTCATTCACTAGTGACGTTTTTAATTTTTAATAAATTTATTATTTATAAGAAAAAGAAATATTAAGATAAATTAAATTGAAATGTCTTGCATTTCTCAATATTACACTGACTCAAACCGGAACACAACAAGAGCAAGTACCGCTGTTTTGCGGTAGAATATCTGATGAGTGGGTGGTACCTACCCAGACGAGCTTGCACAAAGCTCTACCACCATTAAAATTAAGTGGTTTTTGTCTGGATGTAAACCCATGACCATCTGTTAATAATCCTCTTGTTATATCTACTGGACCATCTCGGCTCTTTACATTATATAATCATATACATGTTATTTTCGTAACATGTACAAATTATGTTTAACAAACAAACGTTCAATTTGATGTTCGCGAACTAGTTTGTTCTGGTTTAAATTAGATTCTATAAAGCAGTTTAAACTGCTTATGGACTGGAATTAAATTTACCTCAAATCATATTTATTCATGTACTTTTTATATTATAATGAAGTAAAAAAAAAACGTCAAAATCTATTAAAATATTGGCGATATATCAAGTACTTGTAGATTTCCAAGTAATTAATATAATTACACCGACTAACGACCTTTTATTAGTTTGTTAATAGTTATAAAAAATAATTATTATCAACCTCTTAATTAAGTATGTTAATTTTTGGTCAAAAACTTACAATATCAATAAAAAAAATAATGATTCAATTTTTCGTGTGTGGCAACACATCATTAAACCATAAAGATAAACGAACATGCGCGTGTCTATGATACTATGATGCTAATTGATACATAAAATAAATTAACACAAATTTTAATATAACAAAAAAGTCTACACGATAAACTGCATCAAAAACCTGTAGAAACTTCTGGAAGCAAATACATTCCACTTGTAACGCTACTCTCTCGGTCCTAATGATTGAACCTCTAAGGGTTGTTCAGGTATCCAGAAGAATATAAAAACTACAGGTAATAAACAAGGATAAACGATACACCTATCTCTTTCTAGCATCCCGAATACCAAGTAAAGGAACCTATGAATATTTTATTAATCTTTTATACTGTTATAAAAACTACCTTATTGTGATAGAGATATGGATTGTATTGTATGTAGATATTACTTATGTATATATATATAAGAGTAGTAGCACCAACATCATATAATTCACACTTCAAAACAAACAGCCCGGCTTTTCATAAGCAACACTTTGTTTCCTCAGCAGGTCATTGACTCACCTGTAACCGATTGTTTTGTATGATGGTAGGTAAAAACCATAATTTCTGCTTTTTAACGTTAAATTTTAAAACCATTTTATGTTATCTACATAAATAAGTATGTATATAATAGAGTAACTTATATTGTTCGTGATTAGATATATAAGATATGTGATAAATATTGTTCATGATATCAAGGCTGTGTAATATTCAAAGTTTCATCAAAATCACATCAGTATTTCTGGCTTCATGCGATAAGATTAAAATAATAAAATAAATAAAACTTTATCAAATTATGAAAACTAAAAAAATAATAATATCGAATCTGTGATACGACGAACTAAGTTATATATATAGTATGTAAATTATGAATATTGATGCTTCAATATTTATTAAATTACAAAGACTATTGTACCTAAACAATGTGATCGTCGACACAATGGGTACGTATAAGAAGAGTGATGGACAAAAAAAAAGAATTATTTATAATGCGTATAAAAAACGCGCCCGGCGACATGACGGGCACGTCCGTGCCTCCGGTCAGATAACATGAAATATTATTATTACCCGGTCACGTTTCTACGAAAACACACGTGAAAAACGTAAAATTAAAATCAGAACCAGCCTAATGTCTTACAATCGCCCGACCCCATCGAGCACAATGATACACGAACAAAGCATAAAAATGTTTAATATCACCTCTTTATAACCATGATAAAACATTGGCCTCCTAAATTGAGACATTTTATTATTAGAAATACGATTTTGACAGTCGTAAACGAGCGTCGATCCAGAGTTATTATATCGAGTTTACGATTTTAAATATTACAATACGAGCTAACGAGAACCAAGGGAAAAAATTGTTTCTCTTTGAAATAACGAATGCGTTATAACTTTATTTAAAAAAAATACGATTTTTTCTATAGATCGATAGAATTGTGCCACTATCCATGACTTCCGTTTTCCGCGTTAAATCGAAGCCAATGTCATTGCCGTTCTCTTTCACAAGGTTGCCGTCACGTGGAGTATGGTAAAGCAGTCAATTTTTAATGAGTCCAACCATTCGTTCAGTGCGCTTTTCGATCGAGGCGCGGTCAATAGATGGCAGCTCTGTTTGGGCTGGCAGTGCTACGTGCCTGAGTCATGTTTTTTCATCTGTGACGCAGTTTTTCCTGTCGCCCGCTGCGTATGGCCGTGACATTTGGTGTCTGACCGATTGTACGGCCTTCGGTCGCGGTCATCAACTCCGCGCGTGAGTTGGAACATTACCTGACGTCGGGTTTTCACTGTCCGGACACTAGTTGTCCTGCTCGCTCTTACGTAAATAGCATAGCGATAACGAATGATCATATGATTTGGACATTTTCTTGCCGGTAAATAATCGAATACCACATCATTTATAGTCTCATCATATAAGGAATATTAAAAAGCATTAAGAGAATATATGGTTTGTGATTTTGGACAATGTGTGATATTTGAAGCACAGGAAGTTGGAATAGATCGTTGATAATAATAGTTACAGATGATGAATACATATTTGAAATAACGTTAACAAAAAAGTACTATTGTTTTATATCAAGGACACATAGCTATAATATTATAACACTAGTTTCCGCTTGGGTTTGAAGGAGGGAGGGGAGGTGATAGGTACCCTAAGTTCTTTGCTGTACCCCTGATAACGTGTATGCAAAATGCTCGTGTAAAAGACGTACAACTGTTAAAACAAACAAACTCGCATTTATAATATTAGTTAGGATTTATTTCAATATGTAAACAACATAAATAACAATTGGCGAGCACCGATATCCTGTTTTTAAACGAATACACGAATTCCAAAACGTATTATTAACTTGTTCTTAAAATATATTAAGAAGTTACGTTGAATAACATTATCATTCGCGAATCAATCAGACATGAGACTGAAATTTGATTGAAAGCTAAAGTGTACGTTTCAAGTTTCAACTAAACTATTCAAGGTGCTTCATGGAATAGCTACTAATGAGAAGGAAATATAGCAGGTATTAAAACGATTGATCGATGAACGATCAACTATGTGATCGAATATTCATATTTTAACAGACGATGAGTAAAAACTATGTTAAAAATAAAATGTGTTTGTTAAAAATTGTGTATTATCATTTATAAAAAAATAATATGACCCTATTTATATCAATCAATCAATATTAATAGATAAGGTTTTAGGCATAGAATTATTTACGAAACCTTAAATAAAATTTTTGATACTATTATTTAAGGTACTAGTTCCCTTCCATTGCATCCGTTATATAAACCATTTAAATAACATTTTTTGAATTGAAGCCTACTCAACTAATACTAGAGCACAAGTGTGTGCGCAAACACAAGTGCAAAGTCCGTTCCTATCTCATTGAACCCTCAGAAGTTACAACCTTATAAACACGATACAACAAAATACCTTACATGTTTTTAAGTTATATTTAAATTAAATAATTTATCCAGAAAATACCGAATGGGAACGATTTAAGCCAAAAACCTTCAAAAAGTGTAGCGTGTCATATTAATTTTAACACTGATATGCAATAATTGAAACGGTTGCAGAATTACAACGAGGAAATTGGTTATCATCAAGGCTAGTGGTGAAGGTGGTTCGCATAGTTAAGAAATATTTTTCATTGCTGTGAGCTGTTTAAACGACTAGAGATCGGCTCGCATTGTTGCGTTCCAGTTAAAAAGGTCGCGTTTGTGAACATGTTAACATTGTAAATTATAATGTATACTTGTAGGGTTTTTTTGCAAGACTTAATATGTATAAGTAGGTACCACTCTCGGATCACATATTATACAGCAATACTTAGTAGTGTGGTGTGCGGTTTGAAGGGTGAGTGAACGAGTGTAACTAGACACAAGGGTCATAGCATTTTAGTTTCAAGGTTAGTGGTGCATTGGCATTGTAGGTGATAGTTATTTTTTACGGTGCCAATTTCTAGGGGCGGTGGTGACCACTTACAATCAGGCCCCCATTGCCAGTCCGCCTAATGATGTATAAAAAATAGTCTTAATTGTTTTTTTCTTTTTAATTATATTGTTGTACGTTTGTAATAAGACGTACGTTTGAATATGATATATATATGATATTATGTCACTTGTGCGTGAAATTACACTGGCTCACGCACCGTGCAAAACAATACTAGAACAACTGATGTGTGGAGTGGGGAAAGATGGACTGATGGTATTAAATTAAAAAAGACATAATTTTAACAAGTGTAATTTAATTACTAATAAATAAAAATCGAGATAGCTCAGTGATTAGAACTCGTAAATCTTAAACGATTATCGCGAGTTCAAACACGGGAAGCACCACTGAATTTTTATGTGCTTAGTTTATGTTTATAATTCATCTCGTGCTTAATGGTGAGGGAAAACATCGTGAGGAAACCTGCATGTGTCTAATTTCACTGAATATCTGAAACATGTGTATACCAACACCCGCATTGGAGCAGCGTGGTTAAAAAGCTCCAAACCTTCTCGGTTGTGTAAGCGATGGTTAACATTTCTTACAATGCTATAAAATCTATGAGCATTGGTGACAACTTAACATCAGGTGAGTACAAATGAAAATCTATGACAAGAACCACGTTAGTTTCGTGAATAAGTTTTGAAAGATTCATTCAATAAAAATCGACGTGGGCGAGCACTTGTTCTATAAAAAAATCACTATCCGTAAATAACATGTTTATCTGAAATGCTTCCATTTAATAATATGGCAAGCGAAAAACATTTTTGGCATCATTCCCTGAATTAACACGCACATTGGGGAAAAATGAAAACAAAGTGTGTTAGTTTACATCGAGAGTACGATACGTTATTGCAATTTATAAATTCACGACCTTTAGCCGACTGACTGAAGGGTAGAGTCACATTGAAAAAAACATTCAAGAGAAGCAGATCTAAATTACATATTAGACTATAATTTATTTCTTTACCTTTTGTAAGAGAATTTTTTGAAATGAGTTTTTTCAACATCTCGAATCAATTTCATTTGGGATTATTTTGTTATAATATGTAATATATAAGATTATGTTAATATTCCTTTGTGGCAAAGCCAGTATCGTTTTTAAATAAATAAAAAATATACTATAACAAGTTTGGCACAATGTTTGTAGTTGTCTCCTAACAAAGTATTGTTTGTTAGAAGACCTCGTTACCTAAGAAGTAGTATATAATCAACTTTTCAATCTACTATACAAAATTAATTTAATTTAAATAAATAAGCAAATCTAAATTTTAGTCAATTATTCAAATCTGGAAATAAAATTGTCTGTAAATACCGTCTAACACATAATACCTTGTATAAAGGTCATTAAATACTTGATTTTTATTCAATTCATAAATATTATTAGCTATATAATAAACTAATTGAGTACTCGTAAGAATATAGTTTAAAGTCTATTATAGTAAATCCAGTCGATTTGCTTGAAGCTAATCATAGTTGAAGAATACCAGATAAGCACATTGAAAACAGATGCAATTTTAGTAACATCGCAGCTGATACTAAACAACTGTCGAACACAATAATTAGAATTGTTATCCCCGAGTATAATTTGCAATCAATCTCTATTGAGAAACTTAGTGACATTCGAGTTAATTTGAGTTCAAAATACACTCATAAATGTTGTTTATTTAATACTGACGGCCTTATTTATATACGTTGCTTAGCGACTGATTCGTTAACATAGATTTTTCTCTTTCTTTCATTTTTGATTTGACATTAGAAAGAAGAAGACACTGTTTAACTAATCACCTGCAATTTTTTACAAGATATTCGAATGAAGAAAACAAAAATAAAAGAGAAAATATTCGCATTGTAAACTTTTAAAAAATATAAAACTTTACCGTAGTCTCAAAACAATAGAATTTTAAGACGCAATAAATTATAAACACCAGCGTCTGTATCAATAACAGTAACAACATTAGAAGTTAAGCTGTTATTACTTATAGTTCAACGAATTTAACGTCTACTCTAAAAAGGTACGATATTCGAAAACTTCAAACAATCTGATCAATATAAACGTGAAGTACTTAAATGGCATCCAGGGTAAATATTAGCTTCATGACGAATCGTCAGACCGTCTCGACGTTACACAAAGAACCGAAGTATGACTAATTTTACTCGCTCGTTATGAGTCAGGCAAGTATCAAACCAGTTTAAACGGGGCATAGCATGAGAACTTACTTGCGTGGCGTTACGCTTTATGAACAAGGTATAAGGGACGGACAGCAATTATATAGCTTGAGAAATAAATGTTCCAGTTTATATCGCTCTCCCGTTTATTGATAGGTATATGTAAGGTGAGCTCTTATTAAACTGGCTTTATTTTATCTAATGTAGGGTGTAAAAAGATAGAGAACGTTTGTGATTCCCATGTCTGTTGCTATTAGCTGACAATTGTTTTACATTATGTTGATTAGTTGTTAAGATGTTTAAATATATAAAAAAAAATCTCATATAGATAAAAAATCTATAATAATTAAATCAGAACGGAGGTTTGCAAATATATCTTTAAAAAGTAAGTTGTGGGTGGTTAACAATTATTATTATGAAGGATTCAAATATTTGGACAAATATTTGATAGTTTTATCTCGTAAAATATAGCCTGTAAATGTTTCAATGCTGAGCCTCTTCTTTTGAGGAGAAGGTTTGGAACTTATTCCAACACGCATCAGATATGGGTTGGTGGGTAACTGGAAACGTGTGGAATATCATACGACAATGGTCTTCTTAACGTTTCTTTCTTAACCGTCGATCACGAGACCGCCATCTTTAATCACTAGCCATATCGGCTTTAAACATTAATCCAACTTACATTTCTATAAATAACACTCATTTAACTAACGGACAATAAGAGAAATAAAATTATATTTATCATCAATTCAATAAAACAGCAACGTTCAATAAATTTAATACCAACAGCGACCGTCTCGACGTTGTGGCGCCATTGTTATTTAGCGATACAATTATAAAGTAAAAAAAAAAAAAAAAGTTTCCACGGCAAGTGACATTTATGACGGCGGTCACCCCCACGAGTAATTGAATGATTGCTTGTAATTATAAGTCCGGATCTTTCGTTCATATACGAGGATGTGGTTTAACGGCGACAGAACCAGCGACGACGGGAATTCAGGAAGTTCTATCAATTACAAATTTGCTTTGTCATTTTGTTAAGGAAACAGTATAATTATTTTTATAATAATTAGTTAGGTTAGGTTAGTAACTGTATCTGCACCCGTGAATTGTATACAAGTTGTATGCAATTTTGATTGAAAAAACAAATCATATTAAACGTTTTATTAGTTATGTGAAAGCGTAAGCGTATTTTTCGAATCTATATATAAAAAATTTGATTGAATTAAAGTAATATCAAAAAGTTTTGTTGAAACAATTTACGAATGTCAATTTAAACCTAAACGAATCTGTGATTTCATTTTATATTTCCTTCCTTAAATTATAATTTCCAAGTAATTTCGTAACACACGTACCTACAGACATGTCAGTTCTCGTTTCGAACATGAAATGTTACATTTGCTAAAAAAATCCATGAAAAATCCTGTCAAGTATTAACATATTAGACAAGGTCAGTAACATCTGGCAAGACGCCGAGGACTCGAACAGGCGTCCTCGTCACGGTCAATGTGAAATGAGACTTAACGATTTGACCTTACAGATGACTTTGCAATGACAAAGTTCATGGTACCTTCTTATCACATTATACGGGGGGTCCCGAAGAATTTCAATCGCGCATATGTGGATGCTTAATGTTTATTTATAAATAACATACACACTATTAAAACGTATTCAATTTAAATTAAAATAAACGAAGGAAAAATGCTATTTTATTCGATTTCCTTATAGCAATAATAAGTTTTCATTTGCAGTGGTTAAAATAATTATTGTGATTAACACAGTATTTAGGTACTATATGCAAATTTGTTAACTAATCTGGTTAATTCTCTTAACATTGATGTATTTTTTTATATCTTCATATCATTAGTTTAAATTCAAAAGTTTAATCAGACACAAATAATTTTAGATAAAATTAATAATTTAAGATACAATTTTTTACAAATTATTATCTATCGCACTTTATTTTATTATTTAACGCGAAGACTTAAGTTAACTACTATATATTTCCATAAAGACCATGTATTGACCCAATTGTCTTTAGTTATATTTTGTTTGAAATAATTTATATAATATAGAAAAGTTAAATTTTTAGTAATTAAAAAAAAAAAACAATTTTTACATTTCGTCTTTTCTCTCGATATAAATTTTCAGAATAACCGTTATAATCATAAAAGCTACTTTATAAATTTATATAATCAAATATTGTATTCTATTTAAAGAAAAATATCAAAGAAAATTTCCTACATTTCTATTACAATATTTTCATTAAAAGATTTTATTCCGAGAAATTACTTTTATCTTTGAATTATATATAAATAAAGCTTTATAAACTCAAAAGTGAGACATAATAAACAGTACATTATATTATTTACAAAAACAAAGTACAGACAATCTTTAACCCGTATTTGTACATACATATATCCATAAGAACAAAGTCGTCCTTTGTACATAATTTATTACATAGCTAACGTTATACTTGTCGATAAATATGTCACAATAATTTCACATCATGTACTGCAATGTATCAACTGTGTGATACTAACTTGAAGCATCTATTTCCGCTTCCTATAAAAAGGAACCTTGGGTTGACAAATCAATTGTGTTGTAGATATATTTCCCCAGTCTATGTCGATTAAAAAAAAATCGTAAATCCGTATTCTAGGATAAATTCAAAACGTATCAGTTTCTGAAAAGAGTCCAAAAAAAGGCTCAAGGCTAGCACATTGAAATCTACATGGAATTTGGGCTTTTCGTTCGCTCACTGTCAGGGCTCGCTTTGATCTCGCCAAATTCTGTCTGGGGTACTTCGACATTCGGCATTTTATCCAACATCCGTGTTTTTTTTTTTGGGGATCGAGTATTGTGTAACGTGACTTTACATCGAGACGGAGGATTAAGGGAAATAGTTTTGGAAGGTTTAAAGAATTAATCAAAGACATTAAAACCTTTGGCGGTGAGTTAAGAAAAACCCAAAATAATCACATTAATTACAGTAGCAAAAGTAAATGGTTTTATTAATGAGTTTTTTCGGCAATAACTCGTTAAGTTCTTAATCGTAACTGATTTTAATAAAACATTATGAAGATATAAACTATGCTATTACAAATAAGTGATAAATTTAGTTTATTTACTATAAAGGATAAATAAAAATAAAGTTAACTAGAAATAGTTGACATAACAACAAAGAAAATGTTCTGATCGGTGCTTATGACCTTTTTTATCTACCATTCGTACAAATTAATAGATACCACTTGTGCGACGAATTAAATTAGCTAGGATAAATTACATTTCATTTATTAAAATAGTACTAAACCAATGCATAGTGTATATATATTATGACAGACAAAATAAAAAATAATCCAAGGTCTTTCGGCGGTACAGGCTCGCTCCAATTAATATTAAATAATCAAGATAAACCTTTTTTTATAGCATTATTATTTATTAAAATGTATTTCGAATTCCTTTGCCGAAATAAATTCTATTTATAAAATATATATTTTTTAATAAAATCAGACCATGGTCAAAGGTAGAGGTTATATCACCTATATATTATTGAGTTATTGTTTTTTTTATACAATAAACCATTTACAACTAAGTTATGTTCTTCCAGCCGATTTCAGTCACGATTGCTATTTCCAACGGAGAATAGCGCAGGACACATTATATCATGCTAAAGTATGCAAACATAGTTGCTATCACTCGTTCTCTGAGAATTTTTACTTGGTGGAAGAACTTTGCAGTCTATCGTTCGGTACCAAACCCTTAGCGTATGTTTTACTGCCAAACAGAAATACATGGTATTGTTGCGTTCCGATTTGAAGGGCGAATATGTCAGTTTACTAAAGGCACAAGAAACATAACATCATTTCCCAAGGTTGGTTTTAAGATGTAAGGAATGTTTAATATTGCTTACAGCGCTAATGTCTATAGGCGGTGGTGACCACTTATAATCAGCCTAGTTTTTAGCCTAGTTTTAACCCGATCAGAGAAATATAAGCCAACCTGTAGCCCAAACGCTCAAAGCCTTAGAAATAAGTATAGTTCACAGTTCCACATAATACAATAATGGTATAACGAAACCATGTTTCAATAACAATCATTCCAGACTACGTTCGATTCGTCTTTGTGATGAATCATTAATGCACTAAGTAGATAAATATAAGTTCGTCTCGTGTCATAATAATATTTCGAAGTATATAATTTAGAAATAGCAACGACCTTGCGTCTTGAAAGTATATGTTATCGTTAATTACAAAACATTACACAATAAATTATATATTTTTTTTTAAACATTGCGAAATTGTAATATTGTATACCTGACTTTGTGATGAATTCTCGGAATATGTTGATATCGCACACGTACATACATTGTACAGGAGTGATAAATTATTTAATTTATATTTTAAATTGATTTAATTCTTTTCTTAATAATTAGATTAAGATCAAATAGTACGTAAATAATTTTATAATACGGTTATTTAAATACAATTGATTTATAAATAGCCCGAGTTAATTTGTTTATTAAATAAAAAATACATAAATATCATTCAATTGAAATTTCTGAACAATATTGACTTAAACTTAAAGTGTTGAACTAAATTAGATATCAGATAGGTATGTTTTTAAAATTTAATTAACTCTAACTTGATACAGATTATATATTTTGCTAATATAACAAAAAATGCGATATATATTGTATTTGGATGTATTTTTAACAGCGTGATTGGTAAACTAGCAAAGACTGTATAATTTTGAAAAGGTAGAAAGTTTTTTTTATTTATATTTGTACGTATCGGAAATGTTGGTTAAATGTAACTCAATAATATCGAATAATTAACTATCGCTGCAAGACATTCCGCATATCACGGAATTGTTACAAGTCCCTACTTATATTCTACAGAAATTCCGTTTTACAACTTTATATATTTATAATTTAGTACAAAAACTAGTTTGTTACTCAATTCAACAATACGTTTAATATGAACGTTTAGAATAGTATAATTTGTGTTTATTTTTAGTGTTGGAAGTATTTTTAAAATATTTTGTTATTTATAGCCAGACCACGATAAATGTTTTATTTTAGAATATTAACACTCATAATCTCGTTGGTTTTATTTGCTCTGATAATCTTTAGGTAGGATTATGTACATGTTAAAATGTAGGTATTTAGAAAATAATATTACAAAATTCTTATTAATTAAGGACATTTCTTAGCTGTGGCAAATATAATGTTAAAAAACACTGAAATATGTTATTGGCAATTTTTAACTTTTTAAAAAACACGTTTTCGTTACATTCGATTTTTAAACATTTCAAATTTAATCTCAAAGAATCTTTCGTCGTATGTTCTAGATAAAATGTTCAAATCATGATTAGAATAACCTCAGTATGTACTTTCGACACCACACGGTGCGGCCGGCGTGGTTAATGCACTTTGAAAGTAAATTATCCACTATTACACAACACGGAGGCTTTTGTCTCGAGTTTGACATCGTTGCATGCATTAGGACACAATTTCATAATATCATGTAACACGTTTTTGTGAATCTAGATCTGCGGTTGGTACAAATAAAATACTGTATCGTACGTACGCTTTGCTTAGTCGACGCAACAGGTACGGTTCGTCATTCGCGAGGCCTAACAAATGTCAAACAAAAGGTTAAAAAATTATATAATCTGAACACTCGACTTGTTATGTGTTATACATAGTTTTTTTTTTAATTACACGACCATAGTAGCTTACGTAAGTCACAGGTATGTACTAGGTTGCATAAAAAAATCGTAACCTACCTACAATGAGAAATAACGAGGTCGCTGACCCACAATAGGAAAAAACCGACATTTATTCACATCGCGGAAACATAATCTATACAAAATCACGATTAGTCATGCATACGCACACTTAAACAGACTTGGGACGGTTAGACGAATTTAAAATACTGTACAAACATTTGAAACGTACCTTATGTTTCTCGGTCGTATGGCTATGCACGAACGTTCACCTTATAACTAACTAAGCCTTTGTTTCCACACAAGTCAACGGCTCCAGATCAAACAGAACAGTTTATCTGAAAATAGAAACGAATTTTATTAATGTACCGCCTTTACACAAACTAAACGTACGTTAGGCCCTATGCTACGGAACGAAATAATCCGATAACCGGCGTTCATGATGTAAACATCGCATAAGATCGAAGACGCATGGGATACGCACCGATAATAGTATACGTTCACAACAGTTTATCCACAAAGCACGTTTCGACGCACAGTCGTTAGCCGGTCGTTCCGGTGTATAACTAGTTTATTTTTCCGATCGCATTGTATTAAAGCGACAGTCGTCCTGCCTCAGCGGCGGTCGGCGCGAGACTGAGCGAGCGTAGCGCCCTCTCATCCGCGCCCCGGGTCAGGCGTGTGTGCGTATTTGTGAATGTGAGGGTGCGCCCTGCGCCCCGACAACCGTTTATTTATTTTCGAATACAGGGTGAAATAAAGTCGGCAGTGCAGTCCTCGATAGAAAAATTGAATATTGTCTGTGGAAAATTGTAAGTCGTACAAAGCGAAGATGTACGTTAGCGGGCGTCGTTTCTTTTAAACGGCCATGAACCGGCACGTCAGCCGCGGTCATTGCCACGGGCGGTATAAAAATACGTCACAGCATCTGTAACGATTATGCGTATATATATAATAATAATAAAAAAAACGATATCTAATTATTTATTATAATCACATCATAAACAAATACTCGGAACATTTCGAAAATCATATATTTTTTAAAATTTAATCGTACGTAATTAATTATACAGTATTGAAGAAAACTTTTTGCAACAAAAGTTGGCGACATAAAAGGATGGAAGATACAAGCTAGTGCCAAGAGAAATTCATTATAGAACAAAACAAAGCGGGCTGAACTTCCATGGTTGTGACACACATTAATTGCCTACTTAAAGAGAAATAACTAAGGCCGCGGATGTTGATGCTAATAACTCGATTTTATTAATATATACGATCACGTAGGCACCTATTTAATGCAATTCAAACTATTAATTATAGATATCTTTATTAGAAATAGTAGTTACAGGATTTATATAGCTTAATTATTTTTTAACTTATGATATTTGATTTAGTTAGTATAATATATTTTAATAATCGAAATCATTACTCGCTTAGCATCTACGGTCATTTTTGTATTAATTGCTTATATTTCTTATAATTTAACTTATTAGTTTTTACCTTTTTTGAACTGTATACTACTCAAATTAGAAAAAAAATTTATTAAAAACATTGCCATTTGTAATTTACTATCAAGCATATTACTTAGAAAATAATAATAATGATATCCGTCTGTATATAAATATTTATAAATAAATACATAAAGTGCTAATATTTTGACTGTCTCGTTGGTCTTGTGACTAGATAAAGACAGCTCGGAGTCTGAAAGTCGAACAGTGTGTTTACTCCCGTGCAAAGCACGTAAAGTCGTTGATCCTGCGCCTGAACTCTTTCCGGTCGTGTTGGATTGCTGTCCCATCGGATTATGAGAGTTATTGAATAGAGAGTGCACCTGAGTTTGTGCACACACTTGTGCACTATATTATCTGCTGCGCAGTTGGCTAATCTCTCTTTGAGATTGGCCGCCGTGGCCGATGAAGAAGACATCTAAAGATCTTATGTTTTTTATGTCACTTAAAATACTAATCTTTATATAAATGTATAGATATATGTATAATCATTACGATTTAGTATATTAAGAACTTCGCGAACGAAAGCGTAAGCTGTATTATTTATAAATAAAAAACTGTGTAACCAATTTAAGAAAAGGCGTCTCAGTGCGTCAAATACAAATATATGAGATCTAGTAATCTGATATCCTCAATAAGAAAATAAATCATCCAAATCGGTCCAGCCTTTTTATTATCTATTTATTTAATAATACTTTTTATTGGTCAAACTAGACATTAGTTCGTGCAGTTGTACATTCCTCCTAGACAAATTGATACATTAGTTAGAACAAATAAGAAACAATATATTTTATTTTTTCATTTTGGGGTAAGCAAGAAAAATATACGCGACGCTTCTGTTACGACTAATAGTTGAAAGTAAATGTTTTTTAATCCAATCTTACAAAAAGCTTTGGCTAAAAATGGCTAAACATTAAAAAAAATCAAAGAATATTTTGTTTTAGAAATAATGATAGAAAAAATCGGGATAGCGTAATTGTTTAAAACTAATCGGTTATTGCTCTCTATCAAAAAAAAAAAACTTGAAATTGCGTATTTTATTTTAAATTTATTATGTATTTTAAAATATAACTTCACAATTACAAAAGAGTATTTATTATATTATAGTGATGCCACAATAATAGACATCATAGACAAAACCAGGGCAAGTCGCTAGTCCTGTAATAATTATAATTTTCAAAGACCTTTCAATGTGAGACAACATAATTTCGAAGTAAAATTAAAAATACGATTTCGGAGGGAGGGATCTATTTTTAATTTAACGAACACCCCAAATCTCTGAAGTTTTAAGAGCGAGTTTAACCAAAAAAGTCTCTGGGTTATCAAGATTCAACACGTCTGAACGTTATCTTTGTCTGCATTTATGGCGTTTTTAGTGTATTATTTTGTAGGATACTTTGTAAACCTTTATACAACAACATGCTTAGTAAACATAATATAAATCTTTAAAATCATATACGTAACTAAAGAATAAGCTGTATGGTGTAATACTTTTGTCTTTTTCTTGAAAAAAAAATTTACTATCATAAAAAATCTAGAACAATCGCAACATTATTCGCAAGGTCATTTTTGCGTCTATTTTTATGTTTTATTGCAGATGAGTTAGAATTATTACTTGTATAATACACTTGAACATTCTCTAGATTTTCGTATAAGTAGTTGTAAGTCTATATCACAAACAAAAGTGTGCTGTGGTTGGCTTTTTATTGTATCAATGAATTATAATTTAACACGTACGGAAAGGTTTTTTAGCAGGAAGTAAGGTTGACAATTTCTTAACTAAAATAATGCAAAACATATTATACACAATAAACGGTATGCAGTCATATATGACTGTAAATTACAATTTTCCCTGCCGTCCAAACACCAATGCTATCGGATGACTGTCTCTGCGAATCGATTACCTCTGTCAAGGCTTCTATATCACCCTCAAAAGAGGAATACCGAAGTAATTAGCCCCAAAATTGCAGTCACCTTACTCAATCCCGTCCTGTGTATATAAAGCTATAAAGTCCAATTTTCTCTAACAGCGCATATGCAATTGTGCACCCTTCCAAATATCCATACCTAAATTGGATGCACTGATGAGTCAATGTAGATGATTCACTATAACTATAGACGCCACGTTGCCTAGCAACGAGACGTTATCAAAAAAACCCCTAGACTTTAATGCAACGGTGTAAGGTTCAAAGTTCAAATGAATTAAGACAGATGCTGTCGGCGTTTAGACTCTACTACTAGGCGATAGAGCTCAAATACTGTCAATTCTCTTGCGAATTCATTGTTAGGTATAGTTGCTATTGCTTTGTATTAAGGTTGAAAATCGATAAGTTTATCCATGGTTAGGTATATGGGGTTACGCCAGACGGCTAGACGTCCAGACTAGGGGGCGCTGTGGCCGGGTAATAATATCAAAGGTATACGTATGGTTCGTGTTTAGTTTGAAATGGGTTTCATGATTCAACGCGCTAACTTTGATGAACAATCTAATGGCGAAACAAGGTGTTGGCGGCCAGTTTGCGTTATGACCTCCGAGGGGGTCTTATTCCAAGAACTTTGAAGACAAGGAGCCTTTAGTATTCTCAGAATAAATTCTTTTACGTATAAGGGATGTAGATTTATTATGTTAACTCTGGGTGACAACATGCGCATTACTTCAGCGAAGTTAAATTTGTTAAAATACAAAAATTGGTTTTGTAAGTAAAATTTGGTGGAAAACAATCTTTCGTTGTGTTGTGTCCTACGTGACTTTATAGTTCGTAAGTTTTGCTTGTCCTTCTAACATCCAAAAAGTTAGTTTTTGTAAGAGACATATACGTCGAAAGAATCGGAATCGCAAATTGGAAATGTTAAATTCTTAAAACTATTTCTTGTGATCACGATATTTATTTTTAATCTGTTTAATACGTTTTATTTTAATATTATAAATGTTAAAGTAACGTTGCCTGTCTGTTACACTTTTATGGCAAGAACACTGAAACGATTTTGATGAAATTTGATATGCAGCAAGCTTTAACCCCGAGGAAGGACATTTTTATAACAATCCCTTCCCCAACACCACTCTTCCCCTTTACCGAACTCTTTAAATATGTTAGACAATTAGGAAGACAGTTAGGAACTGTCAAAGTACAATCTAAATTATATATTACAGATATTTTTTCGACCTTCGTTTCTTAATGTAGAAGATGCATACGGAACGATTGTAGGAATTTTGATTTAAAGCGTTTCCTGCACTCCATTTATTTTAAACATCATCTAATCGACCCGTTCAACGTGTCATAGTTTTAAGTCCTCCAAGGGGTATATTATATACTTTTTCAGTTACATAAGTTGAAACATGCATTGACACTTTCAGGGACAGTAATCGCCTATAGACGTCATAATAGTTAATACAGTCCCTCAAAGTGTTAACGTGCTTTTAGAAAGAAAAAATCTCCATTATCTATTAAGGAACAATAACGACGAGATTTTCACCAATCGTAATCTATTATTAAAGCATCAGAGCTAAAGTTTTTTGATGTACCAGACAGACATATGTACTATTATTCTTCAAAAACGACGGCTTACTTGAAAATCCATTGGTTTAAGAGTGTGAAATGCGCTTATCCGAGTGGAAAGGTTGGTTGTAAATCTACCTGGTCCCAGGACAGATCCTCTAGTTATTTATAGCTCAGCTGAGGAAACTATCTCAACGTGGTCAGATGGATTGTTTTATTCATTCCGCCCTCGCGATGGTTTCGGTAACAGAGTAATGGAGATAGGAAGTCAGGAAAAAAGGCGTTGTGAATATTTCTTACAACACACGTTTGTTTACATAATACATGAAATGAATGTTGCAAGGTGAAAATAATATAAGTTTTTTTTTAAAGAATTACTTAACAGCAGGTTATATGAACTTATTTTGCAGAAATGTTGCTCAAACCACAATACAACGTAATGAGATTCGCAATTAGTTTAACTTTGAAGACATTTAGAAAACCACATTCTTTTATCTTAGAAATACCCAAAGATATCTTAGAAATAAGCTAAAATTTCATATCCAATATTAAAAATAATAACGTTAAAATAAAAAAAAAACACCTTATTTGTTATTTGTCATAACAATAAGCTCGTTGGCATAGTCAATAGTAGTAGCTATGGTTGCAGACCCAATGTCCTAGGCTAAAATGCCATTAAATAAAAGTTACCTTTCAAATGAAAATTTCTCAGTAGCAGCTATGAGTAAGCTGGTGTTTCCACTAACGTATCAGTCTGTTAATATCCCACTAAAACCTCTCCATATTTTGTAGAATATTTAAAGCTCATTGCACTACGCTTTTTCAATGTGGGTTGGTATACATCATCTGACACATGCAGATTTCCTCACGATGCTTTCTTTCACCCTATCACGAGATGAACGTAAAATAAGAAATTCAGCTGTGGGTTCGAACCCTTAATTTTCGATTAAGATTCATGTGTTCTAACCATTAAGCTCGACTCTTAGATAGTTGGTGCTTACATTCCGATTTCTTTGCAAACCACCTAAAATCGTATAACTTTCCCCTGGTCTCTCTCTGGTCGCATCAAACACAAAAGTCAAAAGATGCACCTAACAAAGGTGCATCTTTTGCATGTAGCGTGTTTGTTGTTTGTTTATGCATATGCAGTACAATATCTTCTAATAATTTAGTATCGTTCGGAATCGACCACTGTGCCAGAAAAAACACTAGACATTTATATGATACATTTGAATACTAAACATTACCGTGATATAGTCCTAACACACAAAATATATCACTAATTAGTTTGGTCCATGGTTGTACCATTATAGATCCCATTTGTTAAAGAAGATGAATAGCAAGTTAAGCTGTGAAGTTTTCAAGGAATGTTGTAACAAATCGTTTGGGAATCTAAATTGAAGTCATTTAAACGATTATGTTAATATGGGATCGGTATGCGGTGATCATTGTGAGATGGTGGAGCATAGCTTTTCTTTTTTACGTGTTGTATTAGGGCTTTAAGTTTTAAGGTCAGTGGTTTGTTAATAATTATATTTATTACATACTGTTTCATAATGACAGTAATCGTCTACTTTCATTTAAGCTCAATAATTCAAATCATCTATTTAGTTTTAATGATTAAATTATATTTAACAATGTACTTCAATAGAATCAATATGAAGTTGACATGTGCCTTTTTGTCTTAATCACACATATAAAAATAAATCTAGGAAATAGTATATATGTATATAAATGCCATGATAACCCAGTGATTAGAAGACGAGAATCTTAACCGATGTTCGGCATTCAAACCCGGATAAGTCCCACTGTATTTTCATGGTACCTATAGACCGCACTATTTTGAAATATGTTTAAAATTTACTCGTTCGTTATTTACTTCTAAGATGTATATAGTTTTTAATCACATACGTCGAAGGACCAGACGAGGGTGAAGACAGTTCGGCAAACGCAGCGCAGGGTTCAGTCAGGTGGGCCGATGACCTGAAGAAGGTGACCGGGACTTAACTTGATGCGGAAGGTGGAAAAGCTTTAGCGCACATTGGGAGAGGTCAGGTCCAGTGGTGGATTGCGATTGGCTGATGATGATAATGATGATCTGTTTTCAGTAATTTATCTAATTAGTCGCTTTTAACAAAACACAATTAACCCCACGTCTATTTATAGCTCTAACGTTAAATAAAATCTTCTATTTTCCATGTGGATTCATTTCCATACCAAATGGAATGGCGACTGTAATTAAATTCAGTACGAAATACGATGTTAAAATTTTCATTTAAAGTAATGTATTGCCGAAATCTCTTGTGTTTTTAATTGAAATATATTGGACAAGATTTACGGAGTCGCGTTTGAAAATAAGATTTAATTAAAATTATTTTACGTCCTGTTTACACGCTTTGTCTAGCCTTTTTGACTGACTAGGTTTACAAGATAAATTAAAACTAACGAGCATATATAATTTCTTCTATTTTATAATGCATATTATGTTCCGCCAATAGAATTTAACATGTCATGTCCTTTGTGCATGTCGCAAAAATTCAGAATTATACCTTTGCCTACCCAGACGGGCTTGCAGAAAGCCCTACCACCGAGTGAATTTATAAAAACATAAACTTTTAATCCTGAATTCTGCGATTTAAGATCGAACTCGCTATCCCGTCTATATAAACTAGCCACTAAATCAACGAAGCAGTTAAATTATCACAATTATGATATAACTACCCGTCCTGGCTTCCCACGGGTAGAATAAAAAAAAAACATGTTTTACGCCAGTATCATTCTTGGGCGTACGCAGAAGACCCCACCAAGTTTTCATCAAAATCGGAATAATATTTTAAAAACGCATAAGGGACAAACATACAAACATTCATTTTAATTTATATTGATAGATAGAAGAAGAAGATAAATACAAGAATTGTTAAACCGCTTCTATCATGTATTTTCAAAACCATAACTAAACTGACAATAATTTCTAATTAAAATCAATACGATAAAATCTTTTAAATATAATAAAATACGATTCGTTATACGTTGCAAGTTATAGTTTAAAGGCTTTTATAACTCTCTTTCTTATGGGGAGACGGAGAGTCTTTGATGTCTGGAAAGGTAAAGTCAATGACCTTACAATTTGCATACAAGAAACTATGTATGATAGTATTTCAATAAAATATTCAATAAGTACATACCATGTGTCTGATTCACCATCGGATCTTGTACCGTTACGGGTTCAGGAATTTATATCCGAAACAAAAAAGGACCATGAAAACCAGTACGATCATAGTCGAGAGAATGATCAATACCGGTTTGTAAGTTGATTCAATTCAATTATTTTTAATAATATAGAGGAATTTATGTCTGGTAACTGCTGAAGACATTTGCTAATTAATCCACTAGATAGATTATGAAATATCTTAAGATTACAGATAATAATTAAAGCTTTTGTTCATCAATATATCTAAAATTTTGATTGTGATGCTTCTTAGTACTAAGCACATGCAGGCATACCGTAACTAATATTATAAATGCAAAATTGATTTTCGATTATTTGTTTGTAACTTTTGTACTACTTAATGGATCTTTTCTAAGAGGGGGCAAACTGGCAGGAAGCTCCTGTGAAAAGTGATTAACACCATCATGGACATTTGCAACACCGGAAGGCGTTCAGCTGTGTTGGCGGCATTTAGGGATGATTATTTTGAGGGGGGTTTTCAGGGGTGCAGTAATAGAACATAATGTAAAGTAAAATAAGAGGATATATATACCAAAGTACAGACAACACTGAGAAGATATTATTTGAGAAAAAGACAGTCGCTAATCTAATTTTTATACTTCAAAGATCTTTATGTTCCATGATATTGACAAAAAGTTAGGCGTTTAATAAAATTTGTTTTATAAAAGATACGCTCTATATATATACACGTTTCCAAGTGGGCGGTATATGGACAGTTAGTCAAATGTTTTTGAAAATACAACCGGGAAATTATTGGAAACAACAGCGCAAGTTTTGATGAAAAACTTTTTTGGACATAATGTGTAATGCATGGTTTAGACTGTGAACTAGCTTGCAGCAACTCACACTGTGTGGACGTACCAAACGAGTGACGTTCTACTAGTACACAATGCGAGCAGCTGTCAACTGTCTAGTCAGCAGTTCGTATTGTGTAAACCAGGCATTAGATTTCTGATGTCAAAACAAGTTCTAGTACGACTGTTATGACTGTTAACTAAGGTACTAAATTATACATAGCCACGGGATTTAAGCCTCCAGGATAAAGACCACTCAGCCAAAGAAATTACAATTTTACTTTAACCATTTCGTAATATTCGACCCTCAAATGTTCGAGTGCCTAGTGGCCTTGGATCTCTAAGTAGGGGCTGTACGTATTAATATTTCACAGTCTTCTCATTGCATTGCATCTGCGTCTCATTTAAGTGTGTCTCTGTTACCTTAGCCACAGAAATACTGACGCTGTAGCTTGTACCCTTGAAAGTTCATGACCGTGAAATATCATTTAAAAACAATTTATAAAACAAAATTAAAGGGCCGAGATGAAGCTGTGGCTAGAACAAAGTAATCTTAATCAAAGCTTAACCAAATCACAGGCAAGCCAAGGTAAATTTTCACTTTGTACTCGATAGTGAAGGTCTTGTGTATATTTAAATCTCTGATATACTACCACGTGCGTCTGCGCCTACACATTGGAATAGCGTGGTATAAGAATGAAAAAAACGACACGTACTAATATTCGAAGGATACAAATTGAAATGACCAAGTTCTTATAACATTTTATAATTTAATTTAGAATTATTTAAATCTAGAAAAACTATAATCTTTTACTAAAATTATTAAAAAGGAAGGGTAATGTAGGAATCATTCGAAAAAATATAGACAGCACAAAAAAAAAAACAGTTCGAAAACCACAGACGATACATATCACATAAATACATTAAGATCTGTACGGATAGAAGGACATTTGAGATGCTCGATTATTCTAGACTTCCTGTTAATGTTAAATTCTGGACCCAGTGATTCTGAAATGCAGATTTTCGGCCACTCAACGCTAATGTACGTGTTGGTCCGGCATTAGACATCTTGTTATTAAAGCTTTTAGCATTCAATTATAAACCCGAACTTTGTTTTTAATGCTGGCAACGTTAATTTGAAGATTTTATACTCTTAATGGCATTTTGTCACGTTTATTGCGTCCCTTTTAAATTAATTGTTATTTATTAGTCCTAGATTTTAGATGGCGTTAGTATAATAACGTAGAACAATATTCTGTCTTAATTATGATGAAATAAGTTCTTACTAAATATACTTCAGCTTTTTCCTATTATTGGTTAAATCCCGGGCACGCAATATTTATATATGGTGCTTTATTTGTATTTATAATTATTTAGCTTGGTAGTGATGAAAATCGTCTTAATCTGATGAAGTTCTGCATTATTATTTTTCGACCAACCCGCCTTGGAACAGCATGGTGGAATAAACTCCAAATTATATCCTCATAAGAAGAGTCCTTAGTCTGACAGTCAGATATTTTCAAAGTGTTACATTTTGTAAATATTTCAATTTATTGAAATAATAACAATATGTATTACATAAAGCATCGATTAAGTGAAGCCTATCCTTATAAAAAAGAGACGAATATATTATTTTTCATAACATCCTTGATTTTTATTACAAAATAGCCTACATATGTACTGACTTTGTTACATTTTATTATAAAACTCGTCATGTTCCTGCTACAAAGAGCCTTTGTTTTCATATATTATTAATAATCTATAACGGTTTTATTTATAAATAAATATAACATCTGTCGAATCCACTTTGTTTACTTCTCCGTTAAGTGATAGCTAGGGATGTACGCTTACGTTTTTATCGATATGAATTCAAAAATCGAACGCTTTCACGAGTAATGTAACTAAATAGGATTACGCACTCGTTATCAATCCAATGTAAAAAGGAGTAAAGATAATCAAACCTCAGATTTATATATTCCATGCAATTTACTGATGTCTCTGCAATAACAGAGATATTGTGTTATACAAACAATGCTAGAATAATAAAAAAAAATATTTATAATACATGACTAATCCACTTCTTATGTCCATTTTAACTTTACTTCCAATATGCCGCAAAAGAATTGAAGGACATTCAAAACGCCATTTTATCATAAATTCATAATAAATGACTGTACCAATAATGTGATGTCTGTTCAAGGTCAAAGTTGTTTATTATTCCCCCTCTCGCCAGTCAGACTCCGGCCATTGTAATGTCGATGATGATGTTGAATTCCATTTATATATAAATAGTATGACAAAATATTTATTCTATTAATATTGTTATGTGTGTGAAGTTAGACCTGGAAATTCAATACATAAATCACAAGTTCTATTCTGTTGAATACACGCTTGCTAACTAAGCTGATAAACAATTTTGATACTTGTAACTTTTAAATTTTATAATTCTTATAGTCAATGTCGCATATCATTTAACGAATTTATACGATCGTTTTTAGGAATGAGTTGGAGCTTAGCCCCACAAATTTTTATTAAAATATTGGTTCAACCGAGAATAAGAAACTACTATGGAGAAAGAATGAATTCATTATTTTAATAAGTTGCCTGTGTATTAACCGACATAAAAAAGGAGGTTCTCCATTCGCCTGTATATATATTTGAAGCTGGATTTAGTATCTCCAAGGTGGTCCCATCTCAGCTTGAGGTATATATAAGATTCCATTTTAACATGGTTTTGAATTTATTTTTAAAAAAGTATTTATATTTTATTTTATTTAAGTATTTTATATGCTTATTATTGTTTCTTTAAAATGTGAAAACTTTACTGGTCAGTGAATAATCTTTTGTGTACTAAACTCAATGTTCTATAATTACTATTTGTTTTCCAAAAAAATAAATTAATTTAAAAAATAAACTGAAGTGACAACGTATTTAACATAATCATATATAAGTATAATATATTTAAAGATTAGATATTATAAACTTAAAACTGCACTCAAACCGTAAAAAATATTCGCAGGCCCCATATAAGAATAATAAATCTTTATTGACCGAATTGAACCTATGATTATATTGGCTTTAAGAACCAATCCTCAAATCATCCTCCAAATTTTAAGCCAATTATTAAACTGTAGAATTGTATACGAGGCTTAGATCAAAGGCATTCCAATAAAATGTATTTCATGTGTATTATAAGTCGCCTATGAAGTATAAGTATTTATTATACAGGAACAACTAAAACGTCTTGTTACTCGTAACGCTAAAACTATCGGTTACTGATGTACAATAACGATAAGTGAAAAATAGGTAACGGGTATTAGTGGTGTTAAAGATGTAAAATCTTCATGTCTAAAAGCTTCGTTTTGTTGGCCCGGCAATTTGACATTACAAAGAAGAGGACGAAGCGTTGTGAAACACATCACCGAAAAATATTATAAAAATTGCATATCATAAACTTACTAACCTTGTACCGTAGTAAAACATTTTTGTAAGTAGACAATCATTTAAACAGTCAATTAAAAACTCACATCGCGTAATTAAATCGTTATACAATATAATTAAAAAAATCGATAATCAAACAGGATCGAACATCACTACCACAGTTTATAAGCACTATTACCGCCCTATTCAACTAAACAAAGCGGCTATTATCTGTACCCGCATAAAAATATAAGTATTTACCGCCATCTTGGAAACAGGATGATATCTATATAATGCCAGACAGTCACATAATCAATATTTACTTAGCCACTTATATTTCAAGTGTGAACTATCTCAATATGTCTCTATAGATAATAGATTTAAACTGAGATTTTTTAAGAATAATGTAATACGTTACGTCTAAATAAACTTCTATATATAGATAGAATAGGATAGTTTATTAAAGTTTCAATTCAAATTTATATGAAAATTTTAAATTCTAAAGATAAAGCCATATTTGAATACTTTTTGTTACATCACGACATTTAAAATTCCAATTAAAAGTTAGTGTGACATTCCAGTAACTTAATTCCAAATTCATTTATCCAAAACGAAACCAACAAATAAGAAAAAATAGGAAGCTTCATGAATCGGAATTACGATGTCAAACCAATTTTTTACGTTCGGAATTTAAAAAATAAAAATTCAAATATGAAGCGTTCGAAATTCAAAAACAAAACTAACAGCTGGGGAGCGTTCCGGACGGTCGAATATCGACGCAAGTGCATCGAGGTATAAGCGTGTACACTGAACAATCAGACTTTATGCGGATAAATATACAAGCTAATATCGCCCGTAGCATTTTAAATTACGTGTTATTTTAGCGTGATGTTGTACTCTCGATAGGCTGCTATAGGTGTCGAATGTAAATGTTGGGGTGTTTGAATGCGTCCATTATGGCGGCGCTGATGTTTGTTTGTTAATAATTTTCGGTCCTTATCATGAGTATAATGACAGAAAGGGATAGTCGATGATCAAAGTCTATAGAGGAAATGAGAGTTGCCTTTAAGGAAGATGTACTTTTTCGTTTCTTTACTTTAAATAATTTTTCATCTAAATACTTATTATCGTCACATATAAATACTGATTCTACTCGCAATTTATTCTATTAATAAACTATTAACATATGAGATGACAACTTTATCAATGAGCCGCGATGGCTCAGTGGATACAAGTGAAACTTAAACGAAGTGTACGTGTTCAAGCCCAAGTAAGCACCACTGAGTTTTCATAAAATTCATTTGTGTTTAAAATTCATTTCATCCTCAGATGTGAAGAAAAACATCGCGAAGAAACCTGCATATGTGGAATGAAAAGACACAAGTTTATCCACCTACCCGCATTTTAACAGCGTTGTGGAATAAGCTAAACAACTTTATACCCGGTTATTTTATATGTATTTCATATATAATGCCGATGTTATTAAGACGTCGGACGTCTTGACTTGAAAAATTGCACTTGAAATTTTTTTTTTATATAATATAGTTACCACATGAATGACATAAAAATACTTTAACGATTGCGAAACTACATTTATTTGAAAGTAATTCACACGTTTTTAATTGTAAACGAAAAGGTTGAGAATTATTAAAATACTTATAACTGTTGTTTAGCTGATGCTTAACTAAACAATGTTGTGTCTTCTTCTTTCGAATGTCAAATCAATAATGATAGAAAGAGCAAAATCAGTGTCGCTAAGCAACGTATATTAAGGCCGTTAATATTTAAATTTGAATATAATATTATATATTGCGAAGTATACTTCTTTGATCAATAGGTAAAGTATATTTACTATATTAAAATTTCAACTTGTAGTAACTATTAGTTATCCTTAACGAATGTAAATAAATAAATTGAATATATATATAATAGTATTATCTTTCAAATTAAAAAAAAGTTATTATTACCACTAGTTTCCGTACGCGGCTTTGCCCGCGTGGGGGGAGAGATCTCAAGTAACCTAAGTTCCCTTCTATACATCCTATAGAATATATAACCCTGACAACGTGTATGCAAATTTCATAAAGATCGTTTAAGTAATTAAAACGTGAAACCGAAACAAATGAAGTCACATTCGCAAAAGCAATATTAGTAAGGCTTAGTTAGAATAAAGATACAGAAGGTTCGAAACGGTCTAAGTTGAAAGGTTTTGTCCATTAAAAGGTAGTAACGCGAATTATATTTCAAAGACATTTAAAGTTTGTTGAATGAAATCCATAAAGGGGTTCTTTGTGTTAAAACCAAAATTATTGGGACGATGGTAGGTGTTCCGTACGATGCACGCGTTTGGGGCGACACGGTCCCTACCGTTACGTCACGGTATGTACGCATTATATTGTTATGTATAAGGGACGAGAATTGTAAGGATACGTTTCATTTTAATCAAAATTCATAAATGGAACATTTTTTTTTTAAATTAAATTATAAATTTAAAAAGCTTAGATTCGTTGTTGGTTTCATTTGGAAGTCAAAACTACACACGATGTTGAAACTATTTTATTTTTAAATTTTAGCTTATAGATTTTTATGGAAATGTTTTTAATGTTTCTCGTTTTTCATTTGAAACTTATTTACTTACTTATTCTTGTTATAAGAAATGATAACATTTAATTACATTAAATATTTTTGTATGTACCACATAAGTCATGATTATTTGGTTTGTAATGAGCCTCGTTCGAGAAAAAAAAAGACTTAAAATCTATGATATTCCTAAGGTTTCCTGAGGTTTTCTACGAGAACGCACCTCAATTTAGAAAACGACATCGGAATTGAGGGGTTTAATCGAGGAAAAACGTTCAAAACGTGGGCATTAAATCGACGTCCTATCAAGTATAATTGGTATTGTTAAATTTGACTGCCTCGTTGGTGTAGTGGTCTAGATGTAAGGCCGCAGACCCGGAGGTCATGGGTTTAATCCCCAGGTCGGGCCAATAAAAAGTTTGTACACACACTTGTGCACTATAATATGTCCTGCGGCTAATCTCTTGAGATTGAATCTTGAATTCTTTCGAATTTTTTTTGAATTTAATCTTGATGCGTGACCGCATAGAATTCAAACAGAAACCAGCTTTATTGTTTTTTTTAAATAAGATAGATGAACGTAAACATAGGCAATTGATGGTGAGTGGTCATCATCACCCATAGACACTGACGCTGTAAGAATAATTAAACATTCCTGACATCGTCAACGCGCCACCAATATTAGGAACTAAGGTGTCTCTTATGCCTGTAGTTACACTGGTGTAAACCAGAACACAACATTACTGTATTACTGTTTGGCTGTAAAACGAGTGATCAGTGGGTGGTACATACCTAGCCGGGCTTGTACAGGCTCTACCACCAAGTATTTAAACATATATGTTGTTTTATTTTTAAAACACATCATAAAACATCTATATAAGACCTCAAGAATGCATTATTAGTTATATATATATAGTTCTGTTTTCTGTTTTCTTTGTATGTATGTATATTAGTGATTATTAATAACCACCTTCACGAATTTCTGCTTAGCCAAAAGGTTGACTGGTAGAGAATGCCTTTAGGCATTAAGTCAACCTTTGTCCTACTACACAATGTGGTGGGTAAAAAAGTTTTTAAATACTGAAATGAATGAATAAATAAAACTTAAACCACAATATGAAGCATGTTTCGAAGAAGTTTTAAGTATGTATTATTGTACAAGTGGCTGTATTGCTCAGTTTCGCCCGCTTTAAATTATACAACTAACGTGACAAGCGTGAATTTCATATTCTTGTTATCTTATATATAATATAATATTTAAACTGATATTGCTGTGTCTATTTTGAGATTAATAGAATTCGATATTGTTTGGTATGGTATGTTTTGCCTGCCTCGTTGATCTAGTAGCTGGATATAAGGCCGCTGACCCGGTGGTCCTGGGTTCAATACCCAGGTTGGGCCAATAAAAAGATATTGCGTCTGGAAGTTAGAAGTGTGTAAAGCCATGCCTCGGAAAGCATGTAAAGTCGTTTGTTTTGCGCCTGAACTCTTTCCGATTGTGTCGGATTGCCGTCCCATCGGACTAAGAGAGCTAGGGAATAGAGAGTGCATCTGTGTTTGCGGACACACTAAAATATGTCCTGCGCAGTTAACTAATCTCTCTTGAGATTGCCGCCATGGCCGAAATCAGTCTGGAGGACCTTATGTATGTATTAAGTATACTATCCATTATATTATCCACGCTAGATGGCGCTAGACATAAACTTTTCTATCATTTAATCGCCATGACAATTGATATTCATAGCCTTTTAATTTTTTCTTAGTGGTAGAGCTTTGTGCAAGCTCGTCTGCGTAGGTACGAACTCATCATATAATCTACCGCCAAGCACCAATATTCAGTATTGTTGTGTTCCGGTTTGAATGGTGAGTGACTGTAACTACAGGCACAACTAACATCTTAGTTCCCAAGGTTGGTGGCATTGGCGATGGAAGGCATGGTTGATATTTCTTACATCACCAATATCTATGGGCGGTGGACCACTTACTATCAGCCCATTTGCCAGTCCGCCTACCTATTTCACATAAAATAAAGACAGACTATTTCTAGTAAACTATAATATATTATTTTTGTCATATCGGATTAGAGGTCAATGTAGTGTTTCCTGACAATGCAATTTTCTAGCGACAGGTCGACCGAGCACTAATATTAAGGCTTCTATAGTATTGGCTGATATAAAAATTTGATAAGAATTCTTACGAAATAAACCGATAAAAGGCGAAGTATGTTACTTTAAGCATTATCCATGCTATCGGCTTCGTGAAATTTATACTTTGGATATATTTATATAAAGAAGTGTCCTATGCCCTATAACTAGCATGCTTATAGAGCATGCACAATTTGATGATGATCGATTGAGTACATAAGACGTGAAAGCGTAACAAAAAAATACACATTTATAATAATAGTAAATAGGAATTTTCGGTTTGTGTATTGTTCTCTGAACGTCATAATTAAAAACAAAACAATAATTACTTACCAAGGTCACAGTAATATATAGTTGTTTTGTTTCAACATACCTGCAACAAAAATACATGAATATTATTAGTTTATATAGTTTAATTTGCTTAAATATAATTATATAATACATATATATTCAAGTGATATGCAAATGTAACTGTAAATGAGCGCTTAGCTCACAAAAATTACAAAAAAATGTAGGACCTATGAAAGTAAATATTTTTAAATTTAATCCTATTTTTTGTTGTCTATGATTGGTGGCCACTTACCATCCGGTGGCCCATATGCTCGTTGCCTATAAAAAAACGATACGCCATTAGAAAAAGAAAAAAATAAAATGACAGAAAAATTTACTTAATGAACCGCAAACTTTTATTTCAAACGAGACTTACATGTTCGATACACCTTAATTTAAAATAAAGGCTTAAAATTCTCAAGCTTCTAATCACGCTAACGGGCTCATTACACTCGCAGGGTTTAAGAAACAGGATAGTAATATAAAATATATGACGTTTTTATTTTTCGTTAGGTAAGCCTTTCCGTAACCGCGTAAGCCTAACCGACTAAAGAGATTGCAGCGTTGAGCTGCGATATACTCACAAGTTACAAGCGTTAGCGGGTAATTCTCCATTTAAAACTTTGTACAGGATGTCACTTAAGTGCTCCTTATTCTATGTTCTAACTAAACGCTTCTGACGAATGTTAACTCGCGTTAAATGTACTGAAGTTATCGATTACTTATAAAAAAATAAAGTTACATTTATATTTAACTAATCAGCTAAGTGGTAGCAATACGGATTACTCAATTATGTTGCAAATCTTAACAGAAATAATTGTAAGTCACGTTTTTCAAAACCAATTGTTAAAGTATTGACAAACTAATAATATATTGATATTAATTGACGTGTATATAGTTGGTACATCATTTCGTAATCTTGTAACTTGGATCCTTGACCTCAAGGCACTCACAAAGGAGTCCTATCTTTTACCTATTTCAGCGTATTTGATGAGAGCAGCTGGGATGCAAAATGGATGAAATTTGTTTAAGTCTAGATCTGAGTCTAGGACTTGATCGAGTTCTGCTTTGTACGTTCTGGATAAGCAATCCAGCTTAATTCAATATTGCAATTCTCATATTTCTTGAAGATATTGTTTTCAAGGAACTCAATATTGTTATGAGGATAATATACTAAATACTTGAACGTTTATTGCGTTCCGCAATATGTATTTACAGTAATTTTTTTTCATAATAGTATATAATATAATAAATAAAATACTGGAAAATGATAGTTTGTGAAAAATGTCTGTTAAATAATAAAGTTATTTTTATGTATGTGTAACTTTCTTATATAACTGTTCTTATTTTAAATAGGTTGGCATTTGCAAGTTGGCTACTTATCTGGCTCAGTGTTCACCATCCCCCATCGACATTGCCGCTTTTTGAAAGAAGTATTAACTTAGGTATGATATTCCTTGTGCTGTGGTTTTGGCTCAATACTAAGTACTGCTGTTTTTATGAGCGGGTGGTACCTATCTAGACGGGTTTGCATAAAGTCCTACCACCAAGCATCGACTGACTTGTATTTTTAATCAAAATGTTCAAATATTTTGTCTAATTTATGAAGGAAGATTTTTATTATAAATAATTATATTATACATCTGACTATGTGTCTTGCAACTGATAGTTTGATCAATGTTTATTACCAAATCTATATTATCAATATTATTACTAATGATTGCTCTTGAAGAAAAGAGAAGGCAATTCAATTCTTTAGGAAAACTTAACCACATCGCATGGAAATAAATTCCATTAATCACGATTGTTACAAAACATAATAAGAATTTGCCAAAAAATGAAACAAAGGTTTTGACTCACGAAGTTCAAATGCTTCCGACAAAGTATACTCAATTCTTTTGTCGCAGATTAATAAAGTGGACATTCGTAATTCTCGAGAACATTAAAAAATACTCAGCAAATCCGTCGGCCATTAATATGCGCTATTAAAATGCAATCAGCCGTTTAAAACTGCTGAAAGTTGGTAAGAAGTCGCGCCAATGGCTGAAGTAGCGCCGAAAACCTATAAAAACACACTAAAAACGAAAAAGTTCCTCCTATACCTGCAGTTGAAGTAGGATTAATGAATTCATGGGCCAAGTTCGTTTCGAGATCCTAAAACTCGTATAAATATTCCTTACCGCGTGAATATTTTCTACCTTAAATATACATATTATTGAAAGTATGAAGTACAAATATAGTCAGAGATTAAGATATCAGTATCTTCAAAGCTTTTGGGTTCAAGCCCTAAGGCGCTACTTAATAACCTTTAAAAGTGGCAGCCTATAAATGTCGCACTGCTGACACCTACCTGCTTTCACTACCCTTGAGAAAGTTTGAAGTTTATCATGCTAAACCAATCCTGATTGCTGGATACATATCTGACAGATCCATCCGATATTGACGTTTTCTCACAATATTTTCCTTCACTGCTGTACACGAGATGAATTATTATAAGCAAAATTTAGGAGCAGGATTGAAACCG
The DNA here is from genome assembly GCA_905147175.2 of Nymphalis urticae. NCBI lineage: Eukaryota > Metazoa > Arthropoda > Insecta > Lepidoptera > Nymphalidae > Nymphalis > Nymphalis urticae. The sequence continues at coordinate 7,987,931 of LR990004.1, read as the reverse complement.
CAATAATCGGTTAAGCTTCACTAGTTCTAGCCACTGCGCCGTCTTGGTTCAAATATACTAGTTTCCACAGAATCATACGAAGACGTCTCATATCCTTGAAAGTATTAACAAAACCAGGCATCCAACTTTATCTCCCGAAGCTCCGCAGTAAAACTAAACATTATACAGAACACAGCCTAGTAATTTCCCACTAAATTTTTTCACTTAAGTCGAAAATGAAGAGACGAACCGACTTAATGAGATCCCAGCAGAACGAGGTCGCAACCAAAGTAGGGTAATAATCCACCACATATAGCACGCAGCGCAGTTTTATATAGCTTAGTATAAAAGCTTATAATTTTAAGTCCGAATTACAAAACTTAATAATCATATGAGTTAATTTATCGCTTGGCGCTGTTTTACCCGCGTTTACCCGCTAGTCCGCTCTCATGTGTAAATATTTAAATACAGTATATAAGCTTAACGCAAAAAGTTTTTTTTCAAATTAGATACAAAAAAACACTTCAGCTTTGTATACAAAAATCCATACATATAAAGGATTTTCGTCAACATATTATAATTTACTTTGTGAGATAAAATCAATAATTGCGAACCAAATTAGTGCTTTGTTAGGCTATTCCCAATTAATATATTTGTTTTGACACAGCTATCTTAAATTCTTAGCTTAAATCTTCGCCTTCGGTGGATATTTAGTATGAAAGTAAACGCAAAGGGAACGCGATTTGAGACTCAAATTGCTACTAACGAAATTGCACTTTGATGTTTCACGACTACATTCCGTGTTTTAATATCTCGCAGTTTTTCAAAGCCAAAAAGTAAATTATAATTAAGAAACTCTGCAAAGTGTGTTATTTACAGCACTACATTGAGTTCCATAACTAATTTTTATTCATGTCAATTTGCATTCATAATTTTGCACTTGATATTTATAATGACACTGTCAGACGGGCCGGTTGGCGTGGTTGGTATATTTGCCTTTCACGCCGAAGGTTGTGTGTTCGATTCCCACCCAGGACAGACATTTGTATATATGTATGTATTTACAAAAGAAAAGTAATATATGTAGTATATCAGTTGTCTGGTTTGCATAGTGCAAGCTCTCCTTAGCTTGAGATCAGGTGGCCGTGTGTGAAATCTAAATTACTTAACTCTGACCAATTTATATCATGGATGACGTCACAATACTGTCAAGAATTTTGTGCACTGGGAGGTCAAGGGCACATGATAATGAACCCTATTACTATGTCATAAGTTGGAATTTTGCCAGTTCCTTTGAACTGATTAACGCGAAGAAACGGACGCCCAAATTAATATACTGCGATGAATTTCTTTATGAATTAATTGCTGGGGATACAGATCAATAGGAAACATCTTAATAAACTAAATGTTAATAAGGGTCTCAGTTAAATGAATATACAATACAGTTGAATTCAGTTAGCCATGATGAATGAAGTATTTTTTGCGAGAGAGAGAGATAGATACTCAAACACATACAAGTGCGAACGAGTGTGAAACAAAATTGCCTTAGAATTAATATACTTACTAATTTTTTGCCAATATTGAATTCAATTGCATTCAATGTTAATATGTATATATTGCTTATAAACATTACATATTAATAAATTACAATCAATATTGCCAAAGAAATGATTGCTTGTGTGATCACACCTTTAGATCACAGCAGAGGTGTTGCTACTGTTCTTAGGGCGGTATACACTTCACGTATATATATATACACATATATAGATATACATATACATATAGATATACATATATGTATATGAAGATTTAAATTTATATTGAATTTGTTTCGAGCCCATGAGTCTAGAAGATACTTTGCAATAAGACATCTTTATTTTTAATCTTAGATATTTTAATGTTATTCTAAAAAATAAATCTTGGCGGCTTCCAATCGAGAATAGTATTATTACTTGAATGATAATCTATAATCATTATTTAATTATATATATATATATAATTTTGCACAAAATTCTGTTATAATATATATATATATATATATATATATATATATATATATATATATATATATATTATAATCTTATATATATATATATATATATTATAATCTTAAAGATTATCATTGAACAACATTTGTATGTACTTTACCAAAGGGGTAGGTAGTTTTATATATATTAAATAACCTGACTGTGATATATTACATTCAGCCCTTAATTATAATTAAATTATGAACTAGTTAATGTGAGCTTGCACTTAACTGAACAACGTTGACATACATAATAATACTACAGAATGTATTTAAAAATTTACATATTAATTAAATTTCCCAACTTTCATTTCATTTATATTTTACTATAAAAAAAATCATAACGGATGTTACGTCATATATCTGAATCACTTGAAACATCATTTCCGGAACGACATATTGAAACTGTAGCCCCATGAATCTGTTTATTTTAATAGTAAAAACGTAAATATTTTAATTTTCTGTTATGAAAAAATAAATGACAGTTTTTTTAAATTATATATTTTTTATATCTTTGTTATGTATTTTTTTTGTTGTATTAAAGGTTGGTAAGTGGTCACCAACGCATAGATATTAGTGATGTAGGAAATATTAACCATTCCCCACATTCTCAATGCGTCACCAACCTTGGGAACTAAAATATTATGTTCATTGTGCCTTTAGTTACACTGGCTCATTAAACCTGGTACAATATCTGTTAAGTAGCTACCCAGACGGGCAGACAAAGCCCTACTATCAAGTGATAATTAAGTTTTTAAAGATATAAGGTACTTGCAGTCAACCTAACTGGAAATTAGTATCTCATAGATCTATCGTTTTAAAACGCAATTTATGTATAAAATATTGAATCTAAGCATTTTTAATGTATTCAAGTATTAAGTAGCTAGAAGTTTAAACTCTGTTTGCTTTGATATCACCCATAATGGGAATATTACAAAGAAGTTTCTGAGAAAAATTGTAATAAAGAGATCGGCAATTTCGTTACGGACGAGAATATAAAGGCGAAATATCACTCGAATCATGCTTTATGAAAATCTTGGTGAAATTGAAATATTTCAGATGCAACGGTTTTGTTATTTATATATAAATACTTGTTAGATGCTACGGTGGTTCAGTGTATGATAAAATGCATTATGATGAAATTTTTGCAATTTTTTTCTTGACTGATTACGACGGTGGATTTTCTCGAGGGAGTGACAAACAGCAACATTTATTCCACAATGGAAGAAATACCTCTTAAGAATAAGGTTCACCAACAGCCGCAGGCATTGGCGTTTTAAGAAAAAATAATAAAATAAAAATACATACGAAGGGCCACCAACTTTGGGAGCTAAGATGTTATGGCTCTTTTGTCGTTAGTTACAGTGGCTCAATCACCCTTCAAACTGGAACACGATATTACTAAGTATTGCTGTTTGATGGTAGAATATCTGATGAGTGAATGGTACCTGCCCAGACGAGCTTGCCTAAGCCCTACCACCAAGTAAACATGTGATGTAACCAAGTCACCACAAACTAGAGTTCATCATAAATTCAAATTAAGCAAATAAAAAATAAGTACGACGAGATTTAAATGCACAATCATTTGTTAAAATTCTTCTTATTTATCCTTTGTGTCGTCTCACCTCATTCTCATTACACGAAACAAATGCAAGTAACGTAAGCCTTCATATGTAGTCGTAACTAGCTCATCAAAGAGATGTTCAACGATATAATAGCATGTGATATTCTACCTTGCCTGTAATTGTACGTGTGCGAAGTATTTTAATTACACGTTGGTAACATTGCCGTCAACCGAAAGTATGCAAGTTTGAGAATACTTCTCGCGGGATGTGATCTCGACGTTAGAGAAGTAGAACCACGTCAAAGTTACACGGATATAATAACGACAAAGTCCTGAACGAGTGTCGTGAATAGCTTAATGAGACAAGGTTGCTTCATGTTTTTCAGTTTTTATTATACAACTTTATAAATCCATTCAAAGCGAATATTGCTTTAGATTTTTAATTTAGTTCATTTTAGTTTTCAAACGAAACGTGCAGGTTTCTTTGCGATATTTTCCTTCATCGTCCAGCACGAGTTGAATTATAAATATAAGCTAAGCACATGAAAATTAAGCGGCGCTTAAGCGATTTTTTGATAAAATTATTTATTGAGAGAACACATTTAACACTAGTGTTATTGTTACAGTTGTGTTGTATTTAGTATTCAGTTGCTCAAACGATCGAATTCGTTGAATAATATTTGTTCTATAAAACAATTCTAGCGGTTCGAATAAATTCGTTTGAAACTTTAGAAAATAAAACGTTGCATTTTTTTTTGTTTTAATGAAATGTATGCAGTTCGTATAGTTTGATTAAAGGACGTTTGTATTTTTCAATAGAAAACTACGTCAGTATCAATTGATAGACAGCTTTGAGAGTAAAAATTTATATATTTTTTTTATGAAAAACTTTCAATTTATTTTATGCCTATGCTTAAATTTAAACAAAAAAAATGTATCTAGTAATGTGTATTTGAGTATTTCAACTCAGAGATCGCCTTGTACCTTTTTGTTGTTAATAAATTTAGCAATTATTCAATAAATAACAAATGAATTAATCTGCCTTCGAATTTTCATACAAACGTCGTATCTCTCGCCTACGAACCCGTAGCTTTCTACGACGCACTACGAAGCTACACTTCGTCGTACATGTAAATAAGAAATAAAATCACAATTATCAAATAAAGGATATAGAATGTACTTAATAACCTTTTACATTATTAAATAACCTTCAAAGCCTTAAGTTTACCTAACTTACTAACCCTTATAGTTTATAAGCTTCTTTATATAACTCGCCATCGCCAGCTTCGTTCGGCTTGAATTATATTATATATAACAAGAACATGAAATTCACGCTTGTCAAGCCAATATTTAAATTTTAAAGCAGATGAATCTGCAAAGCTCAACTACTACTAAAACCTACCCCGAAACTAGCTGCATTTGGTATAAGTTTTATGTACATTGGTTTAGTAGCTTATTCATATAGTCTCCTCATTTCTTAGTATTGATTGCTTGAAATGAAAATATATGTCATCATATAAATATCATCATGTAAATTGGCAACGAATTTCCTATTTTATAAGAATCATGGAAGTATTTCAACCAACAAACCGATTATGAAATAATAGTAATATTTTTTTACTTGTAATAGTTACCACAAACGCGCCGTGACTGGATAAAAGACCATTAATATGCCTGAAATCATATTTATCCATTATTTCACTAACGAAAGGAAATGAAGATGTATGTGTATAGAAATAATATAAATAAATGTACAAAAGAAATAATGTTGATGTATGGAGTGAATCGGTTTGGAAGGCGATAGCGCGGAGAAATGTTTTCACGAATGTATATTAATATTTTCTCATTATTAACTGTTTTGTTAAATGATGTAAACGGTATAATGTACTTTCTTATAACGTAAGGTAAATGCTTTTAGTGGAATATATTGACAACTTCAAGGTTATATTTATGAATTTTATTTATATACTCGCTAACCGCCCCGGCTTCGCACGGGTAGATAAGCGGAAAATGTAATTGGGAAAGAATTTGTATGAAATCCGTTCTTAGTGAGCGTCTACGTCGGTAAAGGAGTGACAAATTTCAAGTCAATCGGGCGGATAGTTTAGATCTCGTGATGTTTACTCTCTAAGAATAGTGCGTATATGTGGGAGGAATCCAATCACTGGATCTAGGACGCTATATATTTTGTGCTTGTAATACTTTCATTCAACGAATTACGGCTTTACTTAAAAATGTCTAGCGGGAGTTTCGATAAACACTGATTTCTCTCTTTGTCTTGTTTGTTTTAACATACGAAAGAAGAAGACAGAGCATTGTTTAACTAATCAGCTATTAAATAACATAAATTTAGCCGCTTGCTACACATAGTTGTTTTTAATTGCACTATAAGATTATTATTTAATTGAGAACTTGTATAAAAAGTACAATTTAGAAAGTGATATTTAATAATAAGCGAACTCGCTGTTTGTCTTTTTGAAAAAAAAAAATAACGAACATTTAAGTTCATAATTACAGACCTGTAAAAATTCCGTAAAATCTCGAGGTTAGTTGTAAGCTTCGCAGTCATTTTTGCAGTTTTACGCCATGTTTTATAACGCTAATAAATCTTAGTTGCATTGTGCGGCTCACTTAAATTGGCGGGGTTACGCTTTGATAATCCGCTTAATTTAGGGAGGTTGGTTTTTATATTATTCTGTTGTTAAAGCGTTATGTAATTTTGGTTACGTTATGTAATTGTTAATTAAATTATCATTTAGAAAACTCTTTATTTGTATAATATTTCATGTAAAGCTTTTCATAAATAGATAATGTACATGAACTAAAACCGTAAGCTAATATTTTTAGTATTTTAATAAAGCAAACGAACTAACGGTGTACGATATAGTAAACTAGGTTTCGCCCAAGGATTCATCTGCGTGTGAATTGTGGGGGGGGGGCTCAAGTATTAGGTACCTTTTTGTACCCCTGATAAAACGAAGGCAACATTTCATGATGACAGTACGTTTTAGAGTAACGTTTTTATTTGTTGGTATAATAAAATAGTTTATTGCAAAAAAAAAAAAAAATTACCTGTTAAATTTTTTATTGCATAATGCATTAAAAGTGCAAAACGTTAAGAAGCGTGTCACGCTTTTATAATTCAGTGTTGTATTTAATATTACAAATTGTTTCAATTATGCTCACTGTGCATTATATTTTATGTGTACTTTTTTATTTTATTACACTCTTAATGTAAGTGTTCACCTTATTAAGTACCCATTATCAATACGAACTCATTACTTAGAGTATTTTTTTTATTTACATATAAGTAATAGCCTGATGGGACAGTGGGAACTTTTGGACGAAGGTCTTCTTTAGGTTTAGAGTTTATTTAACGATAATGGATACACATGTAGCTGATTCTTACTGGACACATGAAATTTCCTCACGATGTTTTCCGTCAGTGGTGCATGACAGAACTCGAACTTGAATCTTCGGTTAAGACGTATCCTCGGTCATCTCATAATCATTTTTTTTTTATGACCTGATGATAAGTCCACCCATTGACACCTTTTGAAATATTAACCAACCCTTATCATCGTCGTGCTTTTAATGACAATAGCTTACTCATCTAACCCGACACTACTAATACAGATTAATATTTGAACTATATAACTCAATAAAATTATTTAAATTACGTCACACAATTAACGTCTATTTAATTAATGAATAATTCAATGACGGTTTTGTATTTAGTCTCGCAGGTGCTTAACATTTCAGATTCAACGTGAAAACTCCCTTGAGCATAAAACTGAATAGTGGACAATAATTTAATTCAATTAACATACCATCCCATAATTCATAATTAATAAAATAATCAAGCGAATACAACACTTACTATATAATTCATAAGGGTGAAAATTAAACGGATAGTGAAATTTAATTATTAAACAACGGAAATATATTGTTTCATATAAATTACGTATTATTTGTTTCTATAAATATTATTGGAGCGTCGAAAATAATTTGAACTATTTGAATAAAATAATAAAAGTGGATTCGTTTTAACTTAGTTAAAAAACGATGAATGTATTAAATATTTTAAGCTGGCTGTTATCCGATCGTTACGGTTGGTGGAATTTTAAATGTAAAAAACAATTTAAGTAATAAATATAATACATATATACAATGCCCTTTACACGATATGAATTTTTGTATTGTAACCAGCAAATGTTTGTTCAAATTGTACAGCAGCAAACTACAATCGAGTGAGTGGAACTGGTTTAATTTGACCAACACTGGCCATGTCAAATAAAGGTTTGTTACAAAAAAAAAAAAACAAGACCAAAAGCGTATAGAAAATCTAACCTAATTTTTGCCTTATGGATTATTACGACTTAGAAGTTCTAGGATGATGAAATTTAACTCTGTCTGTTTGTCTGTTACGCTTTATATCCAAGACCTGATCCACCTAACATGTGGGCGAAAAGAATTTCTAAGTTTTTTTTTTTAATTTTTAAAATATTATGTCTACCATGTTGTTCATTCGGAATATTCAAAATCATGTATTTATGGATCAAGTAAATGCCTACACGGCTTATAGCCCCAAGGGTACATTAGTTCACATATGTAACATGGGCCAAAGTTTAAAATAATTAACACGAAGTGGCATAGTTTTTTTATATTTAAATTTGGTGAAGAACTTTTTCCTTAGATCCTAAGGATATACTTCACTTTGACTGCACTATTGTAAAATAAAACTTTTTTAACCTATATTTAACCGATAGGAAATCTTGTCATCGCGATGTAGAAATGTGACAATAATTTTATATCGCCATATAGTACACAACTGTGGAATTACCATTTACTTACAAAGTACTTATACATTAGGTAAGCAGACTGCCCATCTGGTGTTAAATGGTCACTACCGCCCACATACATTAACACTGTAAGAAATATTAACAAACCCTTATATTAGCAATGGTCATTAACCTTGAGAACTTAAATATTATGTACCTTATGTCTGTAATAAGATTGGCTTACTCACCCTTCGGAATACAAAAAAAAAGTAGTGCTGTTTAGCGATAAAATAAGTAATGAGTGGTTGGTACCACACGGGCGTGCACAAAGCTACCACTAAGTTAACTAAAAAGCTTTTCTAAGCATTTGCTTAAAATGCTGTAAAATGTTAATATAGTTATATATACATGTGTTAACTTTTATCTGTTAATATATTTAAGACTTGGCGAATGTCATCGTTATAAACTTTTAATTTAAATTAATTTTAAACATTTATTTCTTATTTTAAGGAATATGTGAGGGGATTGACTTTATATGAATTTTTGATTCATATGGATAACTCTTTCAATGTTCCGGAATAAATCTTGATTCCGATTTTTGTTATTTATTATGCATGATGTACATATGTATTAAACACGCATATAACCCTTTGATATAATTATAAAAGGACCCTTAAGTTCTCGTAACTCGATGTATCTTCTATTGAACATCTCTCCAGGACTCGGCGTATTAACACAACGTGAATGTTAGCGAAAAATTAGCAATATTAGCTAATGTGATGATTATTAATGACTACAAGAATTTGTTAAGTTACGGTTTCACAGTATGTAACGAATACAAATGTACAAATGAAAACAAATAATTAAAAAAAAATCGTTAATCAAAAAACACAAGTATCCTAACCGAAATGGTAAAATAAAATATAGCCAGTATCGCTTGGAATGATGTAAGAATTCTAATGATACTCATACCTCCAAATCAGTTCACACATTTCAAAGTCACACACACACACACACACACACACACACACACACACACACTCTCACATGAACCTTATAAACATTACACTCCGTTTTTTGGGCAGTCGTGTAAAAACGTGATTTTGATTAAATAAATATATTCAAATTCAAATAAATAAAATGAACATGTACTATATATTTTGAATATATGTTTAAGTGGTGTGTAACCCAGGGACACGGAGAGTGCAAAACTTTATACAAAACTGACAGGACCTAGTTACACTTCTCCGTTATTTAGAACTGTCACATTCAAACTTTACACAACATTTAAAAACAAAATACGGGGACTCAAAGTGCATTACAATTCCTGGAATCGGATTCTTGTGCAAATTTCATATTTATTTATTTGAATATCAAATAAATATGAAGTCTTTGAAATAATATGCTTCAAGTTATGTAACAGAGTTCCTTCCTTCCGTGACAAATGCTTAATTTATTAATACGCTTTTATTAGCTTGGTATTTATTTATGTAACGGAATCTTTGACTGTGATTTTCACCCACTTTAGAAAGTCGGATATTAAACTTCGCACACTTATCAAGGACCGATGACAATACAATAATTATAAAAAAACATAATTGAAATAACTAAAAAACACGCTTTTGTAACTAACCGAACTAAAAAGTAAAAAATAATTTTCTATAAGTGAAAAAAATAGTGATTAAGAAAGAAATATTTTTATCGTGAAAATTCTGTGGGGTGTTAAATGTCAAATATTACAAATAATTTATATTAGTAAAAAGTAAAGTCACTATATAATATTTTAAAAAGCACCCCACACTTTTTTAACTATAAAATGATTTAATAATTATTATTTAATCTTAACATATAATATGCAATTACCTTTAAAAACAATTTCTTAATTGAATAAACCGTAGACGATAAGCTTTATTACATTTTATACCAGCGATAAGTATTTGTGTACGTTCGTTTGGGTACGCTCTTAATGATAGATCAATACATTGCAAAGCCGATTTCGATTTGAAAGGCTACACAGCCAGCCAGTGTAATTACGACACGAGGGACACAATATTTATACCTCGTGGTTTGCGGTGCATTGATAGGCCAGCTTTGACGATTAAACCTTTATTATACATTTGTATGTGTATAGGCACACTATGTATGTTATTTTAATAATATAGTTACAAGAGGCCCACAAGTTAGATTGAGACAAACATTAAATTTAATTTCAATATTATAGTTTACTAGTTTTCGACCACGCGATATATTTCTTTGTAGTTCATAAACATCAACATCTGTTCATTAGTTTAGCCGTGAGAGCGTAACAGACAGACAGAGTTACTTTAGCGTTTATAATATTAAGTATAGACAAACTGGCGCATAGTTGCATAGCTCGTTGGGGCTCCCGTTATTTATGATAACGAAAACAACAAGAAAATCAACAAAGTATTTAATTAAACTTAAATCCCTGTTGAAATGCGAGCGTGTGAAATCCGCGGTAACTCAGAAATTAAACCGCATGAAAAATGGCATGTGTCATAAAGTGCTATGTTCCGCAAGTCGTGTGACGTCCACCGAACCGCATTAAGGCAGCGTTTTACAATAAACTTTAATCATTCTCATTTTACACACACACACAGAATATTACTATATGTCGTTTTACTTGGGATCAGCGGTGAATCTCGAGTTCTTATTCACAGAATCGCTATTTTTTTAAGAGATTGCGGGCAGGTTATTTCGCCTAATAAGTGGTCGGTCCATAAGCATTGGTGCTGTAAATATATTAAACATCCTCTCATCGCCAATGCGTCACCACTAGAAAACTATGATGATTTGTGTCCCTTGTATCCCTTGTGTCTGTAGGCACACTGGCTCACTTACCCATCAAATGAGAACACAACAATATCTGTGTGGGTGGTACCTATCCAGACGAGCTTGCACAAGATACCACTAAGATAGCTAAACAAGGATTTTTAAATGCATTTCGCTCTGTTTGATGTCATTTCTGCATATCATATTCTATGCGAACAACTATGTTGAGGGCGACAGTACCGACTTGAATGATAATGGAAGCGTAATCCCGGGATGGCTGGAATGATGGTTAAACTTTGTACTGGGCTAGTTTGGCTCCTCACTGCTTTATGTATTTTTACTTTATTACATTATCGTTTCGAAAGTTTATACTCGTGACGGGTTATTACGTAACTCATTTAATTTTTATGTCCTTTAAAGTTTTTAATTTGAAAGTACAGTTAACAAAGTAACGTTTGTAATGTAAACGTTCGTTGTTCGTTAGTTTGTAGTAAATCTAAACAAAATTAGTATACTGTTGACAAATTACTTACAACGTATATTGCTTTTAATAAAATCTGCCTATTTCAGTTAATTAAAAAAACATTGATCTAATCTAATCGAAAGGGTATTAATTAACTAAATTTTATAAGTTTTTATTGCGAACTAGTTTCAGTCTGTGGCTTCAACCGCATTTGGGGGTCATGTCCTTTTCTGTATCCCTGATTAAAAATTTATTAAGAGTGAAAGCGTAACAAACAAATTCACTTTCATTTATTAGTAAGGTTTGAATTTTCCGTTCATTATTTTTTGTTAATTTATAATCTGTATAAATAAGTCTATATTTAAAATGAAATATTATATAAACGGTCTTTAGAATTTAAACGGTGACGTTTGTAAACGAAAATAATGTAGTTATATAATACTGTCGACGCAAATAATACGTCAATTCAAGTTTCGTTCTATTGGAGTATTCAATTAATATTATAAAGAAAAATGACGCGCTTATAACTTTTCCGTCAACTGGATGTTGGAACCCGCGTCCTATTGGATTGTGTAAATTTTCTTCATTTTTTCTGTTATCTATTGTATTAGAAAAGAACATTCCAAACTTTTTCTAGAATTAAAAGTCCTACAAGCACATTTAAGCCTCTGTTAGAAAAAAAAATTTTTAACCATTAAAGTTTTACTACATATCATATAGTAAACATGACGTCAACCAAAATCGTGGGTACCATTATATTATGTGTTTTTTTTTATAGAAGAGGAAGGTTTGAAGGCTGCCTGATGGTTAGTGGTCACCAACGCCCAAAGGCATTGGCATTGTAAGAAATGTTAACAATCGTTTTAAATCACCAATGCGCCACCAACCTTGGGAGCTAAGGTGTTATATCCTTTCTGCCTGTAATTACACTGGCTCACTCACCCTTCAAACCGGAACACAATAATATCAAGTACTGCTGTTTTGTGGTAGAATATCTGATGAGTGGGTGGTACCCACCCAGACGAGCTTGCACAAAGCTCTACCTCCAATAAAATGTGTGTATATAACTCATCTTGTTGTCGAAATCGAAACCTATGTGTCGAATGGGTCCGATAAAATTCTGCCATATGTATCCATCGACAATCACTATACCAGAGTGGTGAAATATAAGAAGGTGCGATGGTAAGAAATATGAACATAGATGACCACATAAAAAGACAGCTTATTTACTAATTGTACCCGAATTGTGTTATCTATAAAGAATATAAATCCTGTGTTACAAAGAACAATAAAAGGTCACCCCTTTCACGGGCGTTGCTTAAAGATTCTTAAATACACCCGGGTCCACAAAACTTTTCTTAAATGCTGTTGAAAATATATTTTTTCACAATTACCTACGCTGGCCTTTCTTCAAAGCGTTTTTTAACTTAACGCTTCTTGTTCACTCTTTTTCAAACGCAATTGTGTTGATATTTTTCTGCTCAGATGTTTTTCTTCGAAAGCTGCACAAAGGAATTAACTCGGAACTTTCGTCGATCGCTAGTTTGTGAAGTCGACATAGTTTAAATTCGGTGAACAAACAAATTTCGAATGTTTTAAAGATATTCAAAAGAGTTGGAAATGTAGCGACTTATTTAGTTTTTGTAATATTTTGTAAAAATCTAGTTTTTTAATTTTTTTGATACATTATTGACTTATAATTAGGTTGCAATTTTTGTACATATTTAATTATTTCAATGTGTTTAATACATTATATGTTGCCGTTTCTTGATATAATATAAATAACATTTTTATCCTCAATATTTAAAAATAGATATGCTTCATTTGTTTTTGTTTTTTTTAAGAAAAGTGATAAAATATACAATTCACAAGAATCCTACCTGTTCCAAATTTTTCTGCTCTAACAAGCATATCTTATGTGAATTCAGAAGCGTGGAAGCAAATCCGCTCGAGCACCAATAATCCTCGGTGTTAGCAACGGCAGCAACTAGTTCGGACCGGTTCTAACTGGATTTTTCCAGTTCCACGGACGAAAACATGGCTGGTTTTTTTGACTAGTAGGATTCTGTTTGTGTCACTTACATTGCTGGGTGATTTAAAAGATTTATGATAGTTTTTGTGAATCTGAAAAATATCTTAATTTTCCGGTTTTTGAAAGCTATTTGTAATTAAAATCGTAACGTGGATTTTACTATAAGTCATCTGTAAGTCCTCTATAAGAGCTTGTTATTGTGGTATACGTTTTATAATAATACGAAGAAAAGAAGTAGACAAATGGCTTAAAGTCGAAGGATTATTTAATCTGACATCATATTGTAAGTTATTGTATGTATAATTCTATGTTCGAATTATTTCGATTTTTTTTAAATATGTGGTATGTTTATACATAAACTTTTTTGTTTGTAAATATTAATTAAATCATAGATTACCAAAATGAATAAAAAAATAATTTATATGAGGATTGAAGTCAAAATTCCAAAAATTCCTCGTAAAAACTTATTTGAATAAGATATATTTTGTTATAATTACGAAGCCTGATATTTAATAAGAAAACTTTATACTAACTAATATTTTAAAATATTACAAAAACGAAGACCAATTAAAATAATTATTTGAATAGACTTACTAACACTTGAATACATTTTAGATAGTTATTTTCTTAACAAGTTTTACGTTTAATTTACCTTCTAAAACGCCAATTCATATAGGCTCATAAGATCCTATTAAGTATAATTAAATTTAGAAAATATTGTAAATTTAGTAAATATAAATCTTACATTAATCTTAACGAATTTTCCGTTCGTATAAGTAAAAATATATTCGTTTGGGATAAACTTCTATTTCAAAATGACAGATATCCTCTTCAACCTTAAAACCGAAAAGTGATCGGTCAGAGACGTCTTTCGCACACAATCCAGTGAACCTAGAACCCTCATATCCTTCCAGAATGTTCTCATTTAATATATTTTTTTTATATTCCTCCCACGTGTCAGGGATCAAGGATCTTGGTTGCGCTTACATCTGTTAAATATCAAATGACTTTAGTGAAGGGTTTTTAGCTTCGTGGGTTCGTGTCATTTTTTTTTATTCGCTTCACTTTTCAATTATTTTCGTATTGTTGTGTGTTTCTAATTTTGAATACTTTTTATATTTAAAAAAAATCATTGAAATTTTTTATATTATAATTCCTTGAAATAGTTTTTTAACGACTTCAAAGGGAGGAAGGAGGCTCATTATTCCTTTACATATTTTTTTTATATGTTTGTGAATGTGTGTTATGTGTGTATTTATAATAATTATGAACCGATAGTAAATATTATTTTTGCTTTAGTTTCAGTTTTAGCTTGTGGTACCGTCTAAATCGCATTGGTATTGGACATTATTCGTTAATATTCGTATTTATTAAGCGTCACCTTGTGTCAATACCAACAATAGCCCAATGTGTCAGAATTGAACCTGCTACTTTTTACATTGCTAGGCGGCTTGTACGGCATTGACGCTTCAAAGTATCATTAATAATAATAAATAGTATACATTATTATTATTAATTGTACCTTACAGTACTACTTACTCGGATTGGATTGTTTTGTGGAAATAGCTTATTAGTTATAAATCGGACCAACACCTTATACCACCAAATCAATGAATGGAAAGGTCACATCAATATTTGGTTTGAGTAGATATAACCACTTACCATCAGACTTATCACTATCAGACTTACCACTTATCTTCCTAATTTTAAAAATAAAATCATTTTTTTTAATTATCTCAATATAGTAATGTATAAATAAAGATGTCAAGAAGACAATTACATTATTATGGCTTAGAGCAAATAGCAACGAGCAAACCTCGTGCAAATGAGCAAAAAATATAAGAAATATGTCCCAAGAGAGATCTGTCAGACTGTTTCTCCAAGACATCACTAATGAAAGGAATTACTGTTTATTTTATCAATTTTTTCTATACTTTTTAAAATATTTCTCAAGCTGTCGTTATCTAAATATTTACTGAATTCATCTCGATATTTAAAAATAAAAAAATAAATGAAGAATTTTTTTTAATTCAACAATGACAACTTCGCAGTTCTGATATTTTGCAGATGTTTTAAAGGGGAATGGAAATAAAAAATATCGAGATTGCATTTGAATTGCAATAAATATTTTTCATTTTTATTTCTATACGTGT
This sequence comes from Nymphalis urticae, assembly GCA_905147175.2. Lineage (NCBI taxonomy): Eukaryota > Metazoa > Arthropoda > Insecta > Lepidoptera > Nymphalidae > Nymphalis > Nymphalis urticae. The sequence continues at coordinate 7,972,140 of LR990004.1, read as the reverse complement.
ATTAAAACGCAACTTGACTTACAGCACACATATACACGCACTTTCATTTATCATATGAAATTCAATATAAATTGAGAGAATAATTAAATTATCATTTTTTTCATTTTTGTGTTAAATTGTTTTATAAATGTTTCAAATTTTATTATAAATTTTGGAAATGAACTTACTATTTTATTTGTCTCATTAATCATTCGGAATCATATTCTTATTGATTCCTACGTAATTATATAGGCAATGATCTGATAGATTATTAACAAGAAGCATAAACATAAGAAAAAGCCGAGATGACCCAGTGGTTAGAACGCCTAAATCTCAATCGATGATCGTGGGTTCAAACCCGTTCATGCACCACTGATTTTTCATGTGCTTAATCTGTGTTTATAATTCATCTCGTGGTTGGCGGTGAAGGAAAACATAGTGAGGGAACCTGCATGTCTCAAATTTCTTTGAAATTCTGCCCAATGTGTATGTGTATTCCACCAACCCGTATTGGAGCAGCGTGGTGGAATAAATTCTAAAACCTTCTCCTCAAAAAAAGAGAGGAGGCATTAGCCCAGTAGCGGGACATTCACAAGCTGTTACTAGACTACTAGATAAACATAAGACATACAGACGACCTTTCAGAATACTGTCGTTTTGTAATGCAGAGGCATACTAATGAAGTATCTCGCGAAATATTGATTATAAGGTGCTACTCTATGCTCGACTCCATTCAATGCACTCATTCAAAGTATCAATCTTTTGAGTGAAAACTTTAATATATATTTATAAATCCGTAGGCGAAGCCGTAAACGCACAATGATAGTTATAAACAAGATCACACAACAAAAAATAAAATGTTTTAGTTAAAAAAAACTACTAAAAAATAAACGTGATATAAAAAAAAATTAAAAATCCAATTAACTTTCAAATGTATATTCACTCGTTTTCCTCAAAGTATCGCATCAAATCTCGAAACATAATCAGATCGCTAATATTTGCGGAGAGCGAATTATTTGCACTGAAATAGATTGCCCCATCAGCGGCTAAGGACAGGAACACTCCAATATTACGAGGGCTTTCTCTTTAATTGTGAATGAATCGAAGGGAACGCTCTCGAACGCTGGAGGATTAAAGGGTGTTTGTTTAATTCTAAGGCTTTGTTCACAAAATCGTTATTCTATCATTTAATATTATAAATGAAAAAGTAGCTCTGTCTGTCTGGTTGTTACGCTTTCCGAAATCACTGATCCAAATATGATGAAATTACATAAGCTACTTTTTTATAATACCTCCCCTTCCAACAAGCGCGTGAAACCGCGGACGAAAACTAGTTATTTATTTAGGATTGATGTAAAGAAAATACGTAAATTTATTGCAAATTTATAAATAGGTTAAAATTTCGCGCATTTTATTCGCGGTTTCCTAAATCTGAGTTATATCTTTCCGTGTAGAATGTAAATTACATTCGACAATTACTAAGCAATACGATATACGATTGTTAATAAGCAAGCAAAAAGCAAAGATTTTCTGACTTTGATTATAAGTTTATATATTCAATTTATTACTAAAATGGTATAGTAGATTTTTTAACAATACTGATTATTAAAAATGTTTCGCTTTAAAAATTGTAATACTAAAGAAGTTGCAGAAACGTTGTCGACTGTTGTGACTATCAAAGTGACTACCAATGGACATCAGCAGCATCAGAGCGTTGCAGGTGTGTTGCCGGCCTTTAAGGAATAAATAGGCTTTTTCGGAAAACCGCCAAAGATAGCGGATTCCATAGAGCAGTTATGTAACGCAAAAATGCCTTAAATATTGCGCTTTTACAATGTCAATACGTATACATGAGATGCGAGATAAAATATTAACGAACAATAATAATGTTTATCGATACTTTACGCATCGATTACTTTCATTAGATGAATTGAGAGCCGTCGAGCCGTGCTATTTTAACCGTTGACCTGTCAGTAACTGCGCTTTGGATTATTTTGTTTAATATATTTATGAGTTAAAACGACAAAGGTATATAATATAATCAGAAAATAGTAATAAATATTTTTAATTATTATTTTGTATTATATCCCAAGCTAATTTAACAAGCTTGTATCATGCTTTTAACAGACTTAAATTAAAAGGGTTATGTTATAAAAATTAATATTGCCCGAATAGAAAATTTGGATTTAATGCTATCTTCTTCTTTCGAATGTCAAATCAGTGATGTCAAAAAGGGAAAAATCTATTTTTAACTAAACAGCGTTTATAAGTAAATTCGTTAGTTTATTAGTATTATATTTATATAGTTATAAATTAATAAGGTGTGTGAAGGTAATTATTTATCAATAAAAATAATTCTTATGTAAAAATAAACGAATATATCGGTGTTTCTACCGAAGTTATATAAATAGGATTATTTCCTGAGGAAACACGTCAATTGTTTATAAATAAATCAGTTTATATTGAGTCGATTTACAATTTATAACAATTCGCTTCCTAGATATATTACAAATGATCTCATTTGTCAACGACAAACGAATGCTAACTGCAGCAACTATTTGTTACAAGACTTGGAACGATGCAAACTGCGCGACAATTGTACTAACAAATAGTTAGATCATCGAAACCTAATCGTTCCCGTTTAACCGTTTTCTAATATGCCCAAAAGTCACGTGAATTACATTTAAATATATTTCATCCACTAATATTATTCATACTTACTAATTATAAGCTCTAAGCTCTAAGCTCAAATGTCTGTTTGTTTGTGCTAATCTGAAAATGTACTCTGATTTCAAAACAACTTTTTGCATTAGATAGAGAACATTTACAGAGAAAAGTTATAGGCTTCATAAAATTGATATATTTTTAATTAAATATATTGAAATATTTTTTAACCTTGAGTACGATTCGGTTCTTGTAGAATATATAAATTTTAATTTAACATTCCGATCCGATCGAAGCTATTTATACATTAAATGTAGAGATAACAAAGCGTTATTCACACTATTTTTTATTTTATTTAATCGTTCGTGTAATATCAATTTTCATAGCTTTTTATTAGGACAAAAACGTCAAATATTTATTGGTCAGTTAAAAAGGTATATTTTACACAATACAGATATACTATTGAAACGTAACACGCCTTACCACTCAATCATAATGAATCATGTGACTGATTGTTCTGACTTTATTAATTATTTGTTACTGGCTTATTTTACTGTTAACTTAAGCTAAACTACCTCGTTGACTTAGTAATTTTACGAATGCAAATAATGAGACCCGTGTTCGAATCCAAATGTCAATAGCACCCGGAAGTTTGACCTTGAAATTCGTTCGTCGTGCGCTCTTTACAATATCTCAACTCTTTCCAGTCGTTTCGGATTGCAATCGGATTATAAGTGTGAAGTGGAGACTGCACCTGTGATTACACATACTCGAGTACTATGATATATTCTGCACTTGCTATTCTCCTTTGAGGAAGGCATTCGTGACTTCTGTGAGGACATTATTATTATTTTTTAAATATTTTATCATTCTACACGATAAATGTGGAGGGTCGAGATCTCCGTAGAATTTCACCGACATGCGCCACGGTCTGTTCTATATTAATTACCTTTAGATATTGCTTCTGTTGCTATTGAAGTTATTACCTATAACAGAAAAATATTTATTAATTAATTACATCCATTTATACAATTAAAATTATTTCTATTTGATGGTTTCCGTTTTAACTCATCTTGGTGTATGACTATATATTTTTTTTATAGAATAGGAAAGCGGACGAGCATATGGGCCACCTGATGGTAAGTGGTCACCAATGCCCATAGACATTGGCATTGTAAGAAATGTCAACCATCGCTTACATAGCCAATGCGCCACCAATCAGAACTAAGATTTTATGTCCCTTGTGCCTGTAATTACACTGGCTCACTCACCCTTCAAAACGGAACACAACAATATCAAGTACCGCTGTTTTGCGGTAGAATATCTGATGAGTGGGTGGTACCTACCCAGATGAGCTTGCACAAAGCCCTACCACCAGTATATATAATATACTAGTTTTCACCCACTACATCCTACGCTTGGAATGGGGGAAGGCGTTATTTTTTTTTTTTTTTTTTTTATATTTACCGGGTCGGCAAATGACTCTACTCCACCTGATGTTAAGTGGTAGTAGAGTCCAAACGCGAGGACGGCCAGTACAGTCGGGAAGAAGATTCTGCACCAGCCGCCCTCGCCTTGCCGGCCCGCAAGATGCCTCTTCACGCCTCGTAAAGAGACGTGAAGCGAGCGACGTATTGCCACGATAGGGATGGGCAAAGTGTGGAGGCGTGTTTCCCCTTGCATTGGTTCAGCAGCCGTCTCCACTGGACCAACACCCATCGCGGCAATGCTCGCTCGGGCACTGGCTGTACGCTGGCTGACCTCGAAACGCGGCTGCAAGCCACTTCACGAGATTTTCACCATGCGTACGGTGGTAACAAGCCAGGCGGATGTGTATCATCCTACCACCAGATGATATCCCTTAGTCGCCTCTTACGACACCCATGGGAAAGGGGCAGTGAAATGTATTCTTTCTCCGTCACTGCACGGATAAAAAGTTCAAGCTTGCTACTTACCAAATTTAATTTATTTATAATATTATTATATATAATGATTTCAATTAAAATCCATTTAAAAAAATACCTGTTAATTAGAATTAGAAGAAAGAAAATTATAAATATAAAAGAAACAAGGCCAGGATTATGTATTATTTACGTATAAATGCCAATGCATTTTTATGTATTACTTATCGTTTTGTTTTATAATTATAATTATAATTATATTTTGGATATTGCAGCGTGCCTTTATATGGCAACTCAAAAATGATAGCGATGTAAAGTAACAAATGACGATTCCCTTGGCAGGGGGGATGTAATAAAGGGTGAAGGGCGAGGCACATGAAAATTCAACGATACTTGCCCGCAATACCGATAGGTTTGAATCCGTAATCATCGGTTAAGATTCAACTGGGACACATTTTCGGATCTTAATATGTATAACTTACTTAAAATACATATTTAACAGCATATAAATTACAAAAAGAAAAAATCGAAAATGAATAAATCTTACGACATTGTAATTAGAGACGCAAATGGAACAAAAAATGATTTAGAGATAAATGTACGTAATTGAATACATCCAGCTAATAATATTTATTACAACAATACTTGTAATGTAATTACGTTCAGAGTCGCAATGTTCGAATTCTTGTGAAATATATTCATTTGTGATCTTGGCCTTGAAACAATTTCGATTCTCAATAACACCGTTACAAAATAAATTATCAATTTGAGATACCGGAGCTAACAACGAAGCGAATACGTAACATTTTTATTTTAACTGCTTAGCTTTATAACGGAAACACAATAGTGTGAGTGAGACAAATGGTTGATAAGGGATAGCGATAGAAATTATTTTGTGATATATGTCCTATGTAAAACCTTTTTATGCTTAATGACAGTATAATTGTTATTCTAATCGGTGATCGCGAATTCTAATATTTACAAGTGCGACTGAGCTTATAATTCATTTCGCGCTCGCCGGTTAAGAAATCTCCCAAATGTTTGTCCGGCACAAGTATATCCCCAATGGCTCAGCGTGGTATATGGTATTCTTCATCAGAAATGGTCTTACATACCTACCAATCGCATTTAAATAAAACCCATAACTAAAAATATTTCAGTATATCTAATTTAAAAATACAATGTTCTATAATTAAAGTTAAAAACACACTATAAAACTAATAACTTTTAAATTTAAAACTCGATACAAAGAACAAGTTCGTTACAAACATTACGTAACGGTGTGACATGTGTTCAATTTTAATGACAACTCAGCGATTTTAATTGCAATTAGACTTGTTTTAGCGTACCGGTTCTTAAAGTTAACGAATGTTCGAATCGAATTTGTTACAGGAATGTAATAAATGTTAATATTAGATGTAATCTGACGTGTCTGTGTGTCGCGCTTTCACGGCTAAGCCACTGAGCCGATTTTGATGACATTTGGTATGAAGCAAGCTGATACCCCAAGAAAGGACTTAAGGCGCATTTTCATTGGTCGATAAGTCGGTAGTTAGCCCGATTGCGGGGAGTACCCGCATGCGAGCTAACAACCAATGAAATCCACTGGTCGATAACTCGGTCGATTAAACGTGTGCGGGTGATATAATGAAATATAAAAATAATAAATCATTAAATATTTAGAAGTCACCCGCACCCCGTATGCGGGCTCTGACGACCAGTGAAAACGATAAACTCTTTGCGGGCCCTATGGCATGCGTTACAGAAATCTCCCGCACCCCGAATGCGGGCCTTATCGACCAATGAAAATGCGCCCATAGGCTATTTTTCATATATTAAACTCAACACCAACAAAACCAAATCTAGCTAAGTCATGAGTAATACAGGGTGACTGGTGAATTAGGATCAATATTTTAGGAGCATAATCGGTACATGATTCTCATTCGAATTATGTAAAAAAAATAGGTACTTAATTTTTGACCAAATTTACAAAAAATTTACTTTAAATAAATAAAGTGTGGACATATTTCCGCGGCGCGTGCGGCGAGGCGTTTGCCCCCCCGCAACCCCTGCCCCGCGGCTTATTAGTATTAGTAGGTTAGTAGGTTAGTCGGGCGAGCGCCGCCGTAAGGTTCGTCCATCTTCCCGCGCGCGCGCCCCTAGCGATCGATCTTACGCGTATACCTAATGTTTCGTGTGTGAGTGTGACCCGTAATTAGTAATTAGGTATGGCTTATCAATAAACAAATGCAGAATAATGTGAGTACTGTGAGTAGTAAAGTGACCCATTCGTGTTAAAGCGTGTGAAAGACAATATGCGTAAACGTGCCGAACTGTGTATCACACGAGCAGGAGCTCACTTTGAACATTTATTAAGGTTAGTGTAGTTATGTAGGTAAATAGGTAGTTAAATGATTGACAATCGTTGTAAATAAGTATGATTCAATTTTTAAATACGACGGAAATACCAAGATAGGTAAACAGTTAATTTTTGTCCCAAGTTCATATCATTTACCTAGTCAACAAATTTGTTGCTTAAACGAGTGAAATATTTTGGTATTTTTGCCTGTTCTAAGCCAGGTTTAAAGTATGAAGGGGGATTGGATCATGCTTGTTTATCAAAGGTAGCCTGCTACCCTGTTAACACGCGGCGGCGTTTGGACGTAGGGAAAGTACCGCGCGATAACTAAATGTACCTAACGGTGTTGTGTCGTCAGCGCAGCTAGGGCGTCCACATGACGCGTAAATAATTACATAACTTTTGGTTAACTTTACTTAGAAGTTTATTAATATTTATGTTATATGTATTTTTTTTTGGTCATATATGGTCGTCAAATATCACGTCCTTAAGTATTGATACTAATTCACCAGTCACCCTGTATAATGAAGGTGATTATAGCTGTTTGTCTGATATATAAGGCTATCCCAAAGTCTCGAGTCCAAGTCCCAGGTCGGTTAGTACAAAAGTTAGGTTTTTCTTATTCTCAGTACCAGCTGGGAGTTGGGGGTTGTTACACATCGTCGTGTCTTTTTTCCCATCGGACTGTGACTGCTCGGTCAAGATGATATTATTTCGAAAGCTGTCTCTGTAAGGATACTTTCAATAAGCAAGAAAAATCAATTGGCACTTGAAATACTTTCTCCGCAAAATATATTCCTTTAGTGTTTTATTTTTATGTGAACATCGTAGCGCTTAATACGTGGTAGCAGCTGAGAGTTCGATCGTCATATAACGTCAGCGTAAGATTTCTAGCGTCAGATGACGTTAGTGTAAGATTTGTTATTGTAAGTGCTTTAATGCACGCGGAGATCGGTACATGAGTTACATGTTTACATCAATTGTCGCAAGTACCTTGGCACACACCATTTTTTTTAATTTTTATTTATATAATCCCTCAAAGGTTATTGACATTATATTGACATTAAATTTAAAATAAAATATTTTAAAATTAATTATTTTAAATAGACAAAAACAGTAGAGCTATTCTTAAACAATCGTTAAGACCTAGAACACGCATCGTGTAATGTCAGAAATCATATATGACATTGACTATAATAATTATGACATTATTATTATTAAATCCAAAGCCACCGCAGAAAAAGCTGAAGCGAACAGACGTTGCAGACATTCGTCTTTTTTCCAAATTATATTTTTATTCCGTTTGCAGTTGGAATGCTTGGAACTTGGAGTAATAGTGCAAAAAGTTTCATTAAAAATATAACACCTCTTTTGATTGCCTCCACTGGTGACAGGAGAGCTGGTTCATGTTTCGCTCAGAGGATCAGCATTGCGATTCAAAAGAGGAAATGCTAGCTTTTATTTGCCACGCGGTCACGATTTGTAAAGTAGCTATTTTGAATTTTTATTTGTGTATATTTAAGGCTTTAATGTAAATAACTCTTATGGTAAATAAAAATAAATATTATAACATTCAAAGTCTACATTACAAGATAGCATATCACCGCTTTTTTTTATAGACTAGGTGACGGTCGAGCATATGGGCCACCAGATGGTAAGTACCAACGCCTATACATTGGCATTGTAAGAAGTGTTAACGAAGTGGGACCCGAATATATTTTTAAATAGTACAGCTGCGTATTACAAACATTTCTCATTGTTCATTAACATTTTCAAGGGATGACAGCTGTTTTTTTTTCCTGGAAACTAATTATATTCTTTTTCGCCATTTGTGTTTTGTCGCCGTCGTTAATGCCTAATTATTTTGGCAGTACGACGGAGTAACTTAACATTGTCGCGTGATTATTTAATTTTGTTTGTTGTATGAAATTTAATTACACAACAGAAATAAATTTGTGGAAATCTTAACTATTTGTATAGTCCATACTAGTCATATTGTCAATTGAAATTTTTGGCTTTTTTATATCATTTATTTTAATATACAATGAATATTTATTATTCTTCTGCAAAGATTTACAGATTCTTTATTTTTTTCTAATCACATAATCCAAAATCGATTTACATGTTATAATTATATCATTATTTCGAGTCTTTATTTGAAGACCGTAATATCCGTTAAAAAAATCCCCTAATTTATGTCTAAACGGTTTAATTTCGAGATAAAAACATAATATAATAATTGTTGCAAATATAATTTTTCAAGTTGAATTTGATCTTTATATTATAAAATATCACAAACTTAATGAAAATATATTTCAAGATTTCCTTTTCAACATCCTGTTCCCACCAATGCATCCCTACGCTGGGGAAAATTCTATTAACAAATCGTCACTTTATCGCAATCGAATCGAAGCGTAATAATTGCCGCTTATCCGTTTTCTTATTCTTTAATTTTACTATCGTACTACATAACGGTATATGTTAACATCATATCGGTTCGGTTTTGATCCAAATATATATAGATTAGTCAAACTTGGATTGGAATTAATTCGGGAACGTAACGTAATCGTTATAGATTAGTAGTATTGGGGCCCTGTTATGCTAAAAAAGCACATTTTATTGTTGATATGTAACATCTTAGCTCAGTACACAGTAGAAGTACAATTATTTAATTTCAAATATAATTATTTACATTTGTCTTATAAGTCATTATATTTTGAGGCGATTATTTCGTTCATAATTTATTAAAACAAATTGTCTCGTGGGCTGAGAGCTTTAGTATGTCAAGTTCACCGTAACAAGTTACCAAATCAAGAATCATGTTTTGAATACATTCGTGTTACTGCTTGAATGATCACATTTCTATTTACATTAAATGTTGACCTTAGAACATGACCTTGTATTTTTATTATATTGATATATAAATTTATGGTATTGTAATACAACACACACACACACACACACACACACACACACACACAGATTATTTGGTGGTAAATCTTTGTGCAAATCCGTCTGGCTACCACCCACACATCAAATATGTAGAATATAAATAGCAAAACTCAATGTTGTTATGTTCCGGTTGGAAAGATGAGTGAGCCAGTGAAACTTTATGTACAAGGGATTACATCTTAGCTGTGTAACGGTTGGTGGCGCATTGGCGATGTAAGGAATGGTTAATATTTCTTACTGCACCAATGTCTATGAGCGCCGGCAATCACTTATCCAGGGTCCCAATTGCCCGACCGCCTACATATACCACAACAAAAACACATACACTCACACACAGGGAGAAAGATATACAAATAGAATAAAAGTAGTTTCAATGAAATTAATGAAATTTAAATGAATTAGTAAATATTATAAGAATGAATGTTTTAGGTACAGTAACAGCCTGTGAATGTCCCACTGCTGGGCTAAGGCCTCCTCTCCCTTTTTGAGGAGAAGATTTGTTTGATGTATTTAATATTTTTATTATCCGCATAAAGATGTTAGGATCCTTGTCTCTGTGACAACACTGAGTCACTTACCGGTGAAGCTAGAACACAGCATTACGAAGTTTTGCTATCTGACGGTAGAATAAAATATGAATGGTATAATATATCCAAATAGATTTGAACTAAATTAAAACGTAAGTTATCTATAAATTTACAGTTTATTTGTAATTAATTTAGGTTCATTTAATGCGATGTTTATATAATTATATAAGCTTGCTGATCCCTATACGGATAAATTGATCATTTGATAAGAGAAAGAGAACTCTTAACAGGTTGATATAAAATCGGACCGATAAATTTATCGTTCCGACAAAAATGTCGGATGTAAATTGGCATTGGCAAAATGGTAAATATATTTTCTGTGTGCTTACGGACACGCCCTATTATAATCCGTGGGTGTCTTTAGAGCCGAAAAGTGATTTTTTATTAAGTGCACAAGTCGAGCACGTCGGCGACTCAACCATATGAGGATTGGAAGCAACCAGCAAATACAGTCATAAGGAATGTTGGCGTTAGGCCTGCATGCATTGATCTGTGATATTAAGCAGATATAACTGATCATAATTTTTTTTTTAAATATTTAATCGGAAAAATGAGAGGCTGGACGGAAATAAAACAGACCAAGAATAAATGGAGAAGTGAACGACGGCGATGATTATGTAAGTAGATGTATGTAGTATGAACTTCAATTTCAATAGTATTATTCATGATACGAACTTTCGGCCGCGACATATTTAATTATTAGGACATTTTTAACGGACGGATATTATTAACATACTTACGATGAAACGGTTGATACGAAATGATAAAATCTATAGAGTAAACATCGACAACCGGCTAGAGACAAATCGTCGGTGCGGTTTTATGTGAACAAGCTCTGCGTATTACCTCATTCTCTAAGCAACAGTCTAACCTTGTAACGATTTTCGCTTTCTTGTTCGACCTCGTTTCGCACTTTCGCTTATTTGACATGATTATCGCAGACCTTGACGTTTGAATATTTTATTACATATCGACTTTTTAATTGTTCTGGGTAATAAGGATATCCGCGTTTTGATGATGAATTAGATAAAAATCTCTTTAGATTGAATTTATCTTACTTATAAAAGTTGCTTAGCGGCTGTTTATTTAAACACTATTTCTCTCATTCTGTCTTTGTTGATTTGATATTCGAAAGAAGAGGACACAGCATTATTTAATCACACGCAAAACAACGTAAGTAAGACCCCAAATATATTAAAGAGCGTTCTACGGTAACACGCGGTAATCTCCGTTATTAACCTGTTTAATTAGGAAGTTGTTCAGTTTTTATAGCTTCAAGTTACGAACCTGGCTAGCGGAGCATTTATGATTAACTTATACCGTAACCGTAACAGCCTGTGAATGTCCCACTGCTGGGCTAAAAGCCTCCTCTCCCTTTTTGAGGAGAAGGTTTGGAGCTTATTCCACCACGCTGCTCCAGTGCGGGTTGGTGGAATACACATGTGGCAGAATTTCAGTGAAATTAGACACATGCAGGTTTCCTCACGATGATTTTCTTCGCCGTAAAGCATGGGATAATAATTCATCTCGTCCTTTAACTTAAACGAATATGACAAATTGTATGACGGGTGTAGGTATGCAACTATATTATGCTGTATATAACCAGGGCAGCAAAGTTTCTTAAGAAATAAATATTAGAAGCAACATTCAATATTCAGCGTTAATAGCACAATGGTTTACAGGCTGTATAGCGATGTAAAAGTTGCAGGTTCGATTCTAATCTTTGGTCTATTTTCATCCTCCTAACACAAGCTATGTGCTTTAATGGACGGGTTAAATAGGAATATAAGTAATTCCATTTAAAAAATGCGAGTATTCTTTAAAAAAATAAAAATGAATCAATTGGTTTTTTTTTCAATAAAATATTGACTGTCACGTTTTAAAGTATATGTGTTAATATATATATATATATATATATATATATATATATATATATAATTATAATTATTTTGAGTAGTTTTGTGAGATATAATGACAGCGGTGTTTTTATTTTTTTTATTATAATTATTTTGAGCAGTTTAATGAGATATAATGACAGCGGTGAAACTTGATATAATACATACATATAGTGTTTCGCTATGACTAAAAATTGGACATACATTTTAAGCTTGAGCAGAAATAAGGAAGAAAATATAGTTTAAATGTTGGGTTCGTTATTACCTTCATTTTACGAGCATTCAACAAAGGGTGAAACGGCCGTTTGCGGTTATGATGGAACAAGTTCACCTACACACTAACCTTAGAAGTTTTGCAAACTTCACACTAATATCGCATAACATTATACTGTATAAGATTTATATAGCCATAAAATAGCGATTAAAGTTTCCAATGTTGCACTTAAAAGATACCGGTAAGTGATTTGTTAGAAGATATACATAACATAAACGTAATGAACAAATGGATTAATAAAAAGTGTAACTATATATACTTTATCCTTAAAACTCATCCTTGAACATCCTCTCCTCAACCTTTACAAGAATTGCGCTAAACCAAATTAAAATCCTTTATATATATAGCCGAGATGGCCCAGTGGTAAGAACTCGTGAATCTTAACCGATGATCGTCATTCAAACCCGGGCAAGAATCACTGAATGTTTATGTGCTTAATTTGTTATTAGAATTCATCTCGTGCTTGATGGTGAAGGAAAGCATCGTGAGGAAACCTGTTTGTGTCTAATTTCACTGAAATTCTCAATGCCACATGTGTATTCCACCAAACCGCATTGGAACAGCGTGGTTATAAGCTCCAAAACCTTTCAAAAGGGAAAGGAGGCCTTAGCCCAGTGGGAAATTCACAGGCTGTTATTAAAGGCATAATAAATTAGGAAGTCGAGACGTGTTTTATCCAGTATTATCTGCACCGTGCGGTGTCTTGAAACTGCTCAGGTCCTTTCAACCTTAAGAACTGCGCTAAACGAAATTAAAATCCTTTATATATAGGAATATAAGTATTACTTATTTGTTGTTAAATTAAAAACTACCACTGTTTTAATACATAAAATATACCTGAGAAGAACCGGCGAAATAAGCTCAGCTTTCCTTTTTGTTAGGAGTTATAATTGTATACAAATTAAATTTAATAAAGTAAAATCCAAAAGGCAATCGTTAAATTCCCGAGGTTTGCTATCATCCATACTAATTGTATACCTTTGCACACAAGCGTTCCTTCACATTTTTTTCTATTTAAGCAACAGCGTTTAAACGCTTTCTGGGATCCTGTTGTAAAATCGCAAACATTGCTCCACAAAGGAGTTACTAACTCTATGCAGTCGAGTATAATTTACGATGGATAAGAATTTTTAAAATCCGACTGGTAGTTTCAGAGGTTAGTACTGTCAAACAAACTAACTCTAAAGCTTCATTATATATAATAAAACGATAATATATACATAATAATGATTTCATTAATTATAATATATGTAGTAGCATAATAACTAACTTTTAAGAAATCGCGATTAAACCTCATAATTATAATAAATATTATTTCAACGAAGCCTTCGGATATTAATATATTATTAACTTTAATTAATCAAACTACTATATAATCAAAATTTTAATCATAAGCTAAATAACTAACTACGGGACAAAGCAAACGTTATAAACTTACACCACTGGCTAAATCCCTTGAAGTTGGTTATTACATATTAATGACACAAATCCTGTGCGCTCCAACTTAAATTTATTAATACGAACTTAGGTTAATATTGTATCTAACTTAATGATAATATTACTTTATATCGTGTATATTATATATACTATTACATAAAACGTTTTTTTAAAGTAATATAGTTAGGACGGAATAATTAACCACCTGATATTAGTCCATAGATAATGCTAATCATTGTAAGAAATATTAAACATTATTTATATCGACAATGCACTAGCCTAAGAACTGAAATGTTACGTCTCTTGTGCGCGTAGTTACACTGGCTCACTCATCCCTTAAACCGGAACAATACTGAGTATTGCTGTTTAGCGGTAGAATATGTCAATGGTTGTTTTTGCGTTCGATAGATTTTTCCCTGAGAAAGATTATAGGGTACCTATCACGCTATACATAAGCCGGCTTGTATATAAATGAATATCCTGTAGGATTGGCTTGTAAAGATTAAACTGAATACATAGCCATGGAATTTGTAAGAGAGTTTAGTTTTGTAAAGCACAGGCGGATTAAGAATTTATAAAAAATATATAAAGTAATAGGTTTACATCGGCTTATGAAGTTTTGATGTATTTCTTTTTGATATAACAAGAGCAACGAAAAGAGGATTTAGACAAAATAACAATTTAAAAAACATATTATGCTATCGAGAACCGGAAATACAAAAAAAAACTACCAAATTATAAAATATCCTATTATTTAATATAATATGATAGGACAACGCACGGACATCACGTCTATGTAGACTTTTTTTTATAAACCGGGTAAGCAAATGACTCCACCTGATGGTAAGTGGTAGTGGAGTCCAAACGCGACGACGGCTAGTACAGTCGGGAAGAATATTCTGCACTAGCCGCCCCTGCCTTGCCGGCCCACAAGATGCCTCTTCACGCCTCGTTTGAAGGAACCCAGGTTGTAAGAGGAGCGGAACACATGTGCTGGTAAAGAATTCCATTTTTTGGTGGTGCGACAAAGAAAAGATTTGACAAATTTCTTCGTGCGCGATGGAATTGATGTCACAGTAAGGCGGTAAGTAACTACAAGACAACATAATAATATATGTACCATATATACCGAGACTAATAATTATGCTTACGCATATATTTTTTATGACTATTGCGTTAATAATAACATAAGTACATTGTTTTAACTTTCAACTTGTGAAGCTTTATGTGTAGTGTCATATTATATTATTATTTTAATAGTTATATATTAGTTTAATTTCTGTTATTTGAAATTGATTTATATCTGAAGATTAGATGGCGTCATGTATGTAATATACCTAGAGACCAAAAGACAAATAATTCATCGTTCCATCCCCAAATACATAAGGCTTCTTATCATATACTCGTATTTAACTATACTCCTGGGCAAGCGCGCTCCACCTTAGACTGTATCTTCACTTTTCATCAGGTGTGATGTGGTAAGCGATAGATATAAATTAAAAAAAAACTCCTTCCAGTGAAGTTGGTTAACCCAATAAGTGCCTTTGCTATATAAAAATAAACCTTATGTCGCTCAAAACAGAACTAAGAATACCTAAACGTTTTACCATCTTGTATTCCACCTCCTAATGTCGAACAGTAAACTCTGTTATTTCGGTAATTACCGTGTGAGTACAGCCATTAATTTGATTTAGCTAATGTATCAAGTAAGAGTTAATGTGTATATAAATTCACGAAAAGTCTCCTGGTTCAAGTAAATACATCGAATATTAACTTTGAAATTACTTAAATAACTTTCAATGTATCGAATATATTTAATTAAAATTTATATTTCGTGTAATGATGACTTTGTAAACATATTATTTTAGTAAAGGTTTATGAATGTGTCGAGTCTTGGCAAATATATCTTGTTTTCTTAGGGGAAAGGGGGGGGGGGGTTTGGAGTTTATGCACATACATAGACTAGATATACACATACACATACATACTATAGACATAAACAGACTATCAGCTGAAATATGCAGGTTTCTTAATGAGGTTTTCCTTCGCCGCTGATTAACAAAATATTATATTAAAACACAAAATGCATTGTTGTAATGTTGTTGCGTGGTTAAAGTCATACTTAATCGATGTACTTAATCTATTTAATATCGGAACGTAATATCAAATGCTACTTCTTCCTAATTAAGTAAGGAAGGCCGTTGCCCCACAGAGCTGTAATTGTAATTTAAAAAATCGGAGCAAACTTTTTTATACAACTTAATATAATTCAAACCATGGATGCACATATATCTTTTATGATACCGGTAGGCTGACGAGCAAACCACCTGATGAGAAGTGATACCACCAAGATATGTGCATTGTAAGAAATATTAACGATTCCTAACATTGCCAATGCGCCATCAACCTTGAGAGCTAAGATGTCCCTTTAGTGGCTCACTCACCTTTCAAACAGGAATGCTACTAAGTATTGCAATTTTGCGGTAATATATTTGATTGGGATCGACGATTCAAAAAAAAAAAAAAAATTTTTGAATCGTCGATCCCACAGTCACTTAAGACCAGGGTATATAATCAGTGCGTCCTGCCTGCCTTATGACTTACGGCGCCGAAACGTGGACACTCACTGTAGGACTGGTCCACAAGTTCAAGGTCGCTCAGCGAGCTATGGAACGTGCGATGCTTGGGGTTTCTCTGGCAGATAGAATCCGAAATGAGGACATTCGCCAGAGAACTAAAGTCACCGACATCGCGCGTAGAATTAGCACGCTGAAGTGGAAGTGGGCTGGTCATGTCTCCAGACGCATCGATGGCCGATGGAGCCGACACATGTTGGAGTGGAGACCACGCTTAGGTAAACGTAGTGTAGGACGCCCTGCGGCAAGATGGACCGACGATTTGAAAAAGGTGGCAGGAACGGGATGGATGCGGGCTGCCCAAAATCGGGATGGTTGGCGTTCTATGGGGGAGGCTTTCGTCCAGCAGTGGACGGCGGTAAGCTGATATATATATATTTGATTGGTGGTAGCTACCTAGATGGGCTTGCAGTAAGCCTTATCACCTAGTTAATGTTAAATTGTATATATATATTGCAATTTTCTTCTAAATTGCAAGATATTCAGACCAATTTCTTATCAAGCTAAAAAACCTTAGCATGTTTCCTTGAGGTTGCTATGAATAAAAATCATAACGGACTTGTTTATGCTAATACGTTACCTGAACTCGGCGTGTTCTGTACTTTATACTTGAAAAATACAAATTTCACATCTGAAGCCAAGAAAATAGCTAGTGACACAGAAAGTACAATGAAAAGTTTAACGTTATGCGGCAAAAATACTACCCTTGGGCATCTGGTAGGGCGACCATGGGCTACGCGTAAATTAGGAATTATAAAATATGGTATTTTTTTTAAATGATAAAAATCCTGGTTTTTTATGTTTTATAATATAATTATGAAAAAAATCATATTATAATATAATAGTACAATAATTTGATTGGACTTACACAATTTAATTTAAAATATAATATAACATAATTAAAGTTATAGGCAAATAAAAACAAAAGTACCTTACAAACCTCCTCCATAGTCCAATTTTTTAGAGATGCTAAAGACCGCATCAAATGGAGACACATAGCGGGGGCTACATTAGCCAAAAACGATGCATCATCGTCAACCACGACCACTCTGTCAAGAGCGAACGACTGATACGACCTTACAAACACTCATCACGACATTCAGACAATGCATACTTATATGACCTTGGATAGGTTATCGGTCATGATCATAATTAAGTAAATTATTAGCGAAACTAGACAAATTATTTCAAATGAAATAGGTGCCATGAAAATAAAATTTTAAACATACGTTAAAGTAATTCTTTAAAACGTATGTATGTATATATATATTAACATATTATATATGTATTAAGTTAACCGAACAAATACATAAGTATTTAACTGATACACAGACTTGTTTGCTTACACTCGGCTCGCTCGCTAAACATCTAAATTGTGCAAGTCCATTATGACTTATGATCCTTTTTATTGTATATTCTAGACAAGTAAACAAATGATTCGCTCATGTGTGGCCAGTTTAACTTTAATAATATAAAGTATTTGACAGTACACAGTATCTAGTTAGATGGATCTTCACTAGCTATCTGTCCTACCAGTATAGTAGTGTTTACGATGGATTAGAAAGTCAAAAAATCTATTACAAAATCCAAATATTCTCTTAAAGTAGGCTCTTAAGAGGTCTTTTGAATTTTATAATACAGGATTAATTTAAATGTAAGAAAATAATAATTACTATATATTGTAAGCCATTAATTATAATTTATTAATTAATCAAACCTTTAGAATCTAGATTGAACTGAGAAAAACTAGATAATAATCCTGAATAAAAACTTCACGCTTGATTAAAGTAATAGCTTTATCTATTAACTGGACATTTGTTGTGACGGGCTCTCATCGTTAATGAAAAAATGTGATGTTTCTTTTAATATGAACTGTTTGTTTTAAAATTTAATTAGTTACTACCTTTTGTTTTTATAATTGTATTTGGGAATGATGTGTTCTCCTGTAATCGGTTCTGCATAGTTTTAAGTTAATGTAAAGCGTATTTTGAATGAGTGTTTTGTACAACTGTTGGAGAGAAACGTTATCTTTTTCTATTATTAATATATTAGACTTAATAAATTAGTATGATTCAGCATTATAGTATATAGAATAGTTCCACCAATCTGTCCGTCTGTCTATCCTAGACGTTGATATGTTACAGGTAAAAAATGTATGTTTAATTTATATCTCAGAGATGCAAGAAGCGTGGTTAACCTACCCGTTCTCCAACCTTGTACTTCAGCTGCAGTGTACAACGCTCAGTCGGAATTGAAAACGTGTGTTTACTAATAATATCCTAGTTTCCCTGCGGTATCGTGTAATAACAAGAGTGTATATGCAATTTCATTGAAAATATTTACGTAATTTAATTAGTTTGTATAATATGGAAACTTTTTATGTAGTTCACAATCGGTAATTAACTTTTATGAAGACTTTTTTACGTATGATATTTTTTTTAATATAAAATTTGTCTAAGAATCAATTTTACTATTCTTAAAAATCGGTTCTTAAAATGTTAAGAAAATGTGTTTAAAGTGCTTAGAAAGTTTAATTGCTCTAATAACGAATAATATAAATAAAAACTATATAATTATGTCAACTGGCAATAACTGTTATTATTTTACGATACAATTAATTAAAAAAAATCTTTTTTAAGGTTATGTCAACTATTTGTTATTTTAATCTTTAGTAGTAACTGGTCATGAGTAATTGTCAGACTTCAGGACGTCAGTCAGTCATTATCTCAAGAGTTTAGTGATTTTTAAAGTGACATTACCTTAATCTAAAACCTTTGATAATATTACAATCATCAAAAAGGAATTGTAAACATATTGGGTGCCTGTTGTTGCAAATTAATTTAAGAAAGGTAAATTATTTAGTTTCGAAAACATAATTTATTGATCGATTATATATCGATCGAGTATATATTGTATAATTATAGTTAGTTTTGTGAACTAAAAAAAATTAGTAGGACTTTAGTCAAATATTAAAACTTATCTCACATTTATATTATTTAGCGTATGTTTGTTATTCACAAGAACCAACAGATTATTTTATTAATTTTAAATTAAAGACACCGTAATCTTTTCCTAAGGTTTTCATATAAATTTTAATTAAAATTATAAATACGTAAATATTTATTTAAAAATGATATGTAAGCATGTCAATAGTTAATAATTTGAATACAAAATTGTGAATAATTTCCTAAAGCTTCGAACTTAACGGACAAACTACACCTTTCAGGGCATTTGACCTCAATCACAGTTACTGAATTATTCCAGCGGTGACGTCAGACTTTTAGTTGTGCAATTTCTTTTATGTACAATTTTAATTGAATATAAAATATATAATACTAGCAATTCCAGTTCGTAATACCTGTCTGTATATATATATATATATATATATATATATATATATATATATATATATATATGTAATGTGCTGTATCTAAAAACCTTCTTCATGAAAAAATACATGAGATATGAGCACCATTTCAGTGTCATATATCCATCGAGATAGCCGTGGCGGTCCAGTTGTTAGAAGATGAGATGTTAACCAATGATCGTTATCATTATTCTATCTCATTCTTTTTTTTTTAATTTACAGGCTAGCGCTTGACTGTTATCACACCTGAAGAATAGTGAGATACAGTGTAAGATGGAGCGCGCTTGCCTAGAAGGTGCCTATTCACTCTAGACTTGAAGGTACATTGTAGGTGGTGGGGAAAACGGGGTGGGAGGGTATTCCAGACCTTGGCGGTGCGTATCAGAAACGAGGAAGCAAATCGTTTCGTACGTGTTCTTAATACGTCAACGTCAACTACGTACGGGTGTAGATCTTTTCTTTCTTCATTCGGAGTTCTAACCCGGACAAACACCAATGCATTTTTATGTGCTTAATGCGTTTTAATATTTTACGTCGTGCGTGGCGGTGAAAAAATTGGATACTCCAACAAACTGTACCTCCTCAAAATGTAAAGGAGTCCTTAGCCCAGCAGTGGGATACTTTTTATGTAAGAGTTTCGTTGTAGTGTGTGTAGGGTGTTGCCTGTGTTTAAGGTATGAAGACAGTATGAACAGGTACAGGGTGTTTCTTTTTACCAATATCCATTTTAATAATATATATTAAATTTAGTTCATTTACGTAGTCTGCTAATAGCGGGATTATTTGTTTATCAGTTTGTTTGTCTGTCACTTAACAACGCAACGGAACGAAGTTTTTCTTGTATATAGTTTATGGTTTAATGATAAGCATATTACAAAAAAATCTCACAAATCAACAATGAAAAATTTATCTGAATAATTTTATTAAATATAGCTTGGTTACCCTTATCAAAAGGTTTCTCCGTTCTTGAAATACAATTCTCTGTAAAATTGTGTTTGTCTTATGTAAGTTAATTCTAAGAAAATATTCCGCTATAAGCTTATTTATTTATTTTTATTTTGTATAAATAAAAACATACTATCATGAGCTATGTAAATATTAACCGAAATTATATACAAATACAAGGTATTATATAATATATTTTATATTATATATTGTTTTAAGGTTATAAATAATAGAAAAGATGTATATACATATGATTAATACACGGTACCATTATACCACGAAGGTTATTATATCCCCTTTGTAGTAACTCACCCATAGATGGCGCTGCTGCATCTACTTTTATATTTTTTCAGCTGAGTGCCATCACCATTGCTATCATATCACATAAACAGGACAACGTGTTTTGTGGGTAATATATGTATATATTAATAATAGAAGATGAAAGATTGAGATAATTTTTTATAAGCACTTTGGCTATTCCGCCAAGCACCTACTAGTATTGGTGTGTTGCGGTTTAGTATGAGTGAGTGGACAAGGGTGGCACATGGGCGATGCAAGGAGCGGTTAGTTTTTCTTACCTCTATAATCTAGAGGTGGTGGTAACAACTTACCATCCGGTGGCACACTTTAACAATAACTAAAAACAGGCAATGAAATATCGAAATGAGCTTTCTAATTATGTATGTCGTTTTAAAGTATTTCTATAAAAATATTAAATGTTTTATTAATATGAAAGAAATACATGCATACTATTTTTAATGAAGAACTTAGATATATATATATTTTAATTCTATTTTATAATTCTTTTATATAAAATCGTGTTTTCATTCATCTTCAATGCATCATCGCGTTTAGTGCGAGTCACATAATCGGCGCGGTTAATGGCTCGTGAAGCTGCGAGATATAAAATTGAACATTGAAACGATTAAGATAAAGTTTTATCGATCAATGTTTACGCGTGACCGAACTTCTCTGACATTCGAAGGTGAGTCACAAATATGAATTTTAGATCTGATATTAAATTAAATGTTTTATTTTATTTTTAAGTAAAATCTACGGGACAGTGTTATTAGATACACATTAATGTCCTCTAGATCGATTTCGACTACGGCGGCCAATCTCAAGAGAGATTAGCCAACTGTGCAGGAGATATTATAGTGCACAAGTGTGTGTGCAAACACAGGTACATTCTCTATTCCCTAACTCTCATAATCCGATGGGACGGCAATCTGACACCACCAGAAAGAGTTCCGGAGCAGGACCAACGGTTTTACGTGCTTTCCGTACTTTCAACAGTCAGACTCCGGGCTACTGAGAATTTTCTGACAGAAAAACCCAATATTTTTTTATTGGCCGACCTGGGAATTGAACGCAGGACCTCCGGATCTGCGGCCTTACATCAAGGCACTAGACCAACGAGGCAGTCAAGATACACAATACAAGATTAATAAGTAACGAGATGTAACGACGATGTACTCATTATCGCTAACGTCCCATAGCGAAGCTGAACACGTAGCTGATAAGCTCATTAGAATAGCATATTTTGGCTTCATTACGGAACTAATCCGAGGCGTCACTGGGATACGTGATCTGTGACTCAAAGGTCTGATAGGAATACAAAGGATGCTGGTTTAGCTTTGATATAACCGACGAGGTTCAATAATATATTTTTGTTCATAACATGGTAACTGGGAACCATTCTACTAACAAATTGTCACTTTATCGGAATCGAATCGAAACGTAATCGTTGCCATTTGACCGTTCCTATTCTACTAACATAGCGATCCAGTTGCGGTTCAATCGAAGTTAGAATCAAATCAAAACGTATCGTAACCGTTATAAATTAGTAGAATTGAACCCCAGTTAGGATCAACTGAGGTTTATTTTTGTAAGGAAAGAGAGGAATGGGAACGTATCGTAACCGTTATAAATTTATGTAAAATTAAGGTTGACTTTTTTGTAATCATTTTTTTTTCTTAATTTAAACAAAATTTCAAACATATAGTTGTTTCTGAAATCAGCCGCTGTAACGTTGTTGGGAATAAAGGATTACGTATATGACAGTGCTTCGTATTAATTATTTATTGTAGCTAGAAGAACTTAAAATAATTTAACTTTTTTCATCAATTAGATTTTTTTATTATTTTTTTATTGTTAAGACCTATATTTGGTATATATTTTATAATATACATAACGTTGGCTTCCTATTTGATAAATAAATAAATAAACTTAACTATAATCTTCAGAATAATTTGTAAAGTATGAGCAATAGAAATGAAATACAATGCTGGCGGATCGTTCTAGTCACGAGAGCTTAAGCTTAATTTTTAAGATTAATGAGTAAATAAAATATTTATATTTAAATAAAAATACTGGTAATGTCAATTTTTTTTTAAATACTAATTTTCCTATTAATTAAGTGAACATCCAGTGTTAGAAGTGAAGTGCATTTCCCTTTGCACTTTAGATTCCAGGGTCGAAAGTGCAGCTTCTATATCGCTAGGTGACCCGTACATCATTGCGCTATTGTCTGTTACTCTAAATTGTTTATTTTTAATGAAGCCAGTGAGTATTTTGACATAAATAAATTAAGACTAATTTAAATTTATGGAATCTTTGCCCTAATGGTCCGGCTCAGAAAGTTAAATATAATTAATTGCAGACATTTTATTAAAGAAGACACATCATTAGTTTACGGAGTTGTTTCAGGATTTTGTAAGGTGTTCTTTTTTAATTTAATAAATATAAATAAATATACTTAATACTATTAATAAGTTAACTTAATATAATTTATTTTTTCTACGGACTTATTCAATAGCCGTTTAATATTATCATAAGGACTAGTCGGTCCGCACGGCATCGACAATACTCCGTCTCAGAGAGTGAGTAAGTGAGCGAGATATAGTCCTTTCTCACTGAATACTCTAAAAAAAAAGTATCTATATAATTATGTCCCTCTCTGGGGTCTCCTAAACTGTTCCTGTTCCGGTTTGAAGGATGAGTGAGCCAGTGTAATAACAGGCACAAGAGACATAACATCTTAGTTCCCAAGGTTGGTGGCGCGTTGGCGATGTAAACGATGGTTAACATTTATAACATTGCCAATGTCTAAGGGCGTTTGTGACCACTTACCATCAGGCCCATATGCTCGTCCACCTACCTATTCTATATAAATTCTATATAAAAAAAAAAAACTTTTTAGGTTTGGAGCCTACTCTCAGTACTAGCGTTCCGTAACATTTATCGCTACACACTCATTTTTTGCGCCGTTGTTGAGTAAATAGAAGAAAATCTAAGACAAAGAATGTATGTTCACCCTCACGATATAAGCGAGATTGCGCGTAACTGCGCGGATGTCTTTTATTGCCGCTAGAGGTCGCTTCATTAGTTTTTATTGTTACTACCCGCCCACCTAATTATGAAGTTTAGGGGTTCTGTAGACGCTTTGGACATCGTGCAAGGAGTTTTCTTTATTGCGTACACCTGATACGATTTTTGATAACGTACGTTGAGTTGGTCCTTAACCGAGTTCAAAAGAAGGAAGTTTTGAAGTTGATGAGTTTTTGTTTTGCACAGACACATACAGACGGGAACAATTTTGTTAATATTATTTTATTTATTTACTTAATAATAATCAACAATACAGAAATGGTTGTATAGTTATAGCTTAGTACTAAAATAAGGCCACAAAGAATTACACTTTTGATAATGAAAAATGGACAGGTATAACAGACACAACACTTTTTTTATGTTATTATTAACAATCACCTAATCAAAGGGCTAGTTCACATTAGCGGGATTGATAGTTTTTTGCTGTTTGTCAGTTTTGTAGTTCATTATATATATAGTGCCGTGTCTACACTTTTATCGGATCTCGCTTATGTGAATGCTGTTGAAATACATATATCCGTATACGTTTGCCATGCCAATGTATATCACATTAGTCGGGATGATAAATGTTTCTTAGATCTAATGTGAATCTCTAAGGGCATCGTCGTGTCTTTTTACGTAAATAAATATGAAATATTCTCTTTAACATTGTGTTGTAATTGTTAATATGTGTGTGTTAATAATGAGTTCCCGTCGAGATAATAAGAAATATTTTTTATTTGTTTTTTTTAAATTGTACTAGGTAGGCGTACTGTGAATTTGGGAATCGATGGTAAGTGGTCACCACGGTCATAGATATTAGCGCTGAAAGAAATACTAATTCCTAACATCGCGAATGCGTCACCAACCTTGGGAACTAAGATGTTTTGTTCCTATTGCTGATAAATACATAGACTTAAAACTGGAACACAGCAACTGAGACGGTGGTACCAACCCAGACGGCCTTACACAAAGCTCTATCACCAAGTAATCTTATCTTAGTAAATAAATAAATATGCATAGCTTATTTTGATTAAAACACATACCAAATAATATACTAATTCTAGAATAATATTAATTAAGCAATATTGATTAATACGGTTGTGTTCATGTCCGGGGTCATTGAACATACCGTCAGATCCTATGCGGATATATTTTTTTATACGTTCCATTATTAAAATATTTTATAAATGTATGAATTAATACATTTATCTTATTTATTTTTTTACAATACAATACAAATATGATTTATGGTAGAGTTATGATGACCAGGGTAAAACACGTGATTCTTTAATTATACGGATATTAGACGAAATTCACATAAGAGCATTTAGCCGTTTTTAACTAAGGGAAGGTCCATGTAAAGATACCGAAGAAATAAGAGGGAGCCGGGTTTTGAGACTTTTACATACTATAACCCTTGCGATGATTGACCTCGACACGGGTCGAAGAGGCCGCGGGGTTTTAACATACACATCCCGTATCTCCACTCGTAGATCGATGAAGCTTGCCTCAACGGGAAGAATCTTGACGAGAATTTTGACGATCTCGATATCGGTGCAAACCTACTTGGGGATGCTTTGCTGATCGAGCTTGGTGGTAGTAGAGCTTTATGCAAGCCCGTCTGGGTAGGTACCACCCACGCATCATATTTTGCCTTCAAATAGTAATACTACGGATGGACTAGTTACCTCAATTACAAGTTGATTTTTTATATTAATAGCTATTATGTAAAAGTAATTGATTTCTTATTTATCATAAATTTAAAAATAATGCCTGTATTCCTATAAAAATGTTTGTCATAAAAATAAAAATTCTATATCTATATCTATTCTTTATTGTTTTCTTAATCTAAACTAAATTAATGATACTGATGAGTATGTTTGTTTGAACGCACTAATCTCTGGAACTACGAGTCGGCTTTGAAAACTTCTTCATGCATTTGACAGCCCAATTCCTAAGTAAGGTTATAGGCTATTAAAAACACGCGAAAAGCCACAGCGGTAGAGTTGTAACGTTTAAAGGGTGAAACCGCGTGGAACAGTTAGTTATTTATACGGATATTTTGTACTGGTGTAACAAATTCATGAAGATCAACATTACCGATCACTTAAAATGATACACACATTAAAAAAATCGTATTGATGAAAAACCAACTGACTCATATCGTCTCGGCCCAAAATGAGAAACTGAGTCTCCGTGATCTGCAGTAGTGCAAGGTAGCCCAGGTAGACAATCAAGGCAGACTAAATAAGTTATATATTCAGTTGATTGAGTAGTTATACTTGTATACTATAAGCGTGATCGCTTCTTGATTACTTTCATAATTTATAATAGGGTTGTCACATTATCGTTATTTAAAATAAAATCGCCAATAAATTGATTTAAGGCTACAGTTACGAGATAATGTATAATTAAGGTATTTTGTTCTATAGAATGTTATATCAAAAACATAGATCTTAAAAAAATCATTTCAGGTCCCTCTCGTTACAATATACGTAGAAACGCTATCGCACATCCACACACATATATACACCCACACACACACCATTATGATAATGTCCTCTGTCCAATCAAGAGAGATAAAGTCAACTGCGCAGGACATACGAGTATAGTGCACAAGTGTGTGTCCAAACAAGATGCACTATCTATTCGCTCGCTCTTCGCACGACCGGAAAGAGTTCAGATGTAGGACCAATGGCCTAGCGCGATTTCGGCACGGGAGTGTACACAGTTATAACTTCCAGACTCCAGGCGGCTAGTGAGATTATTCGAAAGAAAAACTCAATAACTTTTTATTGGCCCATTTGGGCCCAGGGTTTGCACTTAGGACCTCAGAATCTGCGCTTTATATCTAGCCACTAGACCAACGAGGCAGTCAAAACACAAAATAGATTAGTTTAAGATTTTAATTTTATTATCTGAATAGATAGAATTATCGTATTTTTACGCTAATCAAGAATACTTTGTATTCCTGTTTACATATTTGATTGGAGAGCGAGTTTAATTACAAGAAATATTATAATTAGACAAAGGCTTGCAATTGTAACTCCAATATCAAACAGAATGGGTCAGTTATCATCAAGCGACCTATTTCCCTTCACCCTTCAATTTTTAATGTAAAATTTACATCACTTTTATCTCCTCAGGGAGTCATTAATACCATAATTAACAATTAAAATCCATTAATACCTTACGATACAAAAAACACCTCTTATCTGCACGCAATCTCGAAATTAATTTTTCCGGTCACACAAAAAATATCCCCCTAAATAGACGAAAAACTTTCGCGTTATTATTAATCATTTTCGCCATGGCGGTGCTGCCCCATGATGCTACAAATCAAAAGAACTAAAACCCGCGGTTGACAACCCTGGTAGATAACACCCCTGAGGTATAACTGGGACTTATTTTTCTCGCGTCCTTTCTGCTTGGTACAAGTATATTTATAAGAATATTCTTCATTCGAATCGGCTCTTAATGGGGCCTTAGAATCGTCTTGTTACAGGATTCAACAGAAACGTATATTTTACCAGGAAACACAGGTAATGGTAATGTATGTAATGTAATGTAACTGTTAGAAACTTCTTAAATAAATTACGTAGTTGTCTACATACTAATTTTATATATCATGTATGGAAATCATGGAATACTAAATGTCTCTTATTTTGATTCTAAACTCTTATTTTGATTTACGTAAGAATTCAATTAAATTCGTTATTAATTTTGATATTTTTTGAAAAGTGCTAAATTTAAAACGAATAAAGTATTAGTATAAATAATAAATATAAATTTAATGCGGTTCGTTCGCATCACTTTAGAACGGCTGAAGCGATTTTTTAGGATCGTAATAGTCCGACACCTAGGCTCTCCAAGCATAGGTAAGAAATTTAGTATACAATAGTTTGTTTTTTAATATTCTGTAATAACTACTGTTATTACAGAATATTATTATATATATAGAATATTGTTATAATATAACAGTTCCATCTTTTAAATTTTATAACATGTTCGTTCGAAACTTGTGATATCTAAAAATACAGTACAAAAAATTACTAACTTTTAAAGTTCATTGAAAAACGCCTTCAGGCCAACACTTGGGCCACATCTGTATTTCCCAAGCTTATAATAGTTTTTGTTATCACCATCGTCGGGGCGAGGCGAAGACTCGTGAAGTAAATAACAATTGCCTAGGTGATTTTCTTAAGCATGCAACATTTTGATAATTCTATTGATAATGCAGAACTTACAGACATACATATGTGCCATTTAAAAATTGTAACAGTTTATATTCAGGCATTTATAACATATATTTTAAAATATAAAGCTTTGTATATTAGCGGCTGTCCAAACTACGTATGTTAAATTTAATTACGTTCGTTAGTAAATTATTATAGTCAACTAGTTATAGCCCGGGGCTTCGTACGCATGGTTGGCGGCGGGATCAGATGTTAGATGTAAAAAGTAGCCTACGTCCTTTATAAGGTTTCAAGCTTGTTTTATACAAAATTTCATTAAAATCGGTTTAGCAGTTTAGCTGCGAAAGTGGGACAGACAGACAGACAGAGTTACTTTATTAGTACAGATGTTACATATCACTTTCTGATATTTAACGAACGTTCACTGTGTGAGTGCACGCGGTGAACTTCAAGTTTGTTCTTACGGCGGTAAAAAGTAATCCAAATTATAATAGATGGTAGAATATAAAATGTGTGTGTAGTACCACACGTAACTACACACACACACGCAATATCATTTTAACAAAACATTTAATATGAGATTTTATTTGAAATTACAAAGAAGTACATACTTTTGTTACCAAAACGAAACCCACTCAATTTTACGTCATTATATCATACACGCACGATCACACACACCGGATAATGTTTTATCCTAAAATTTACGTAATGGGTACTTAATTCTACATGAAAATTCTCTATCATTATGAATTACGTTACCTACCCTCATTTTTTGCTGGAAAGATTTTCATAATACTTTAAATAATTTCTGCTTAAAAGCGCACATTATTTTAAATACATGTTACAATATATGTTCCTAACATATATTGTATCGGAATAAAAAATGCTATTTGTCAATTTTTTTCTTTTTTCTAAATAAATCGCGTTGGACAACATTTTTTGCTAAGAAAGCTGGCGCAGATTATTTTATTGCCTGTCAAGTACATATGCTTTTAAGATATTACTAATATTCCTATTTACGCTTCCAGTTAAGAGAAAAGCTCGTACTTTGTGGGGACAAAAAGAGCCCAAAAGAACAAGAATGAAATCTGTTCATAAACTTAAAAAAAACTAAAAAGTGTAGTGATAAGCATAGTAACAGGCTGTAAATGACCTACAGTGGGGCAAAAGCCTTTTATACTCATATCACCAAGCTGCTGTAATACAAGTTTTGTGGGCTACTATCAGCGTGTTGGGATGCGCATGTAGCGATTATCTATCGGATTACACTTAAACGAACATGACAAATTAAAATCCGGGCTTGCATTACTAAGTTCAATGTGCTTAATTTGTGTTTATAATTCAATTTGTGAAATGCGAATGGAAAACGTCGTGAGCCAAACTAGTAGTGGAGTAGCGTATTGGACTGAGCTGAGGAATACGCTGCTCCACTAAATCAATGTCCTTAAAAGGGAATATCTACCTGTGGACCAATTAGTTAGAGATGGATTCGTTACTTAACTCTTCGATGAACAAATTTGATGACATTGATCTTATGTATTTACCTGTTTTTGAGAATGCTCTCATTTTGTGATGTGCTGTTGAGTGTTAAACTCAATATAAGAATTGCTTTTAAATCATCCATTATGTTATATACATATTAAATATATAAAGCTGTACCTTACATTTGTATACAGATTCTTTACAAATATTTACATATCTTATGTTTTCATTGTCATGATTTTAAATTGTTTTATATATAAAAATAGCGCGATCCTTTAGCCTACTGTGGACGATAAGCATTATTTTGCAAGTCTATTGTATTCGTTCTAATTGAAATTAATCAGTTCGGAAATCATTAAAATGCCTCGCTGGTATAGTAGCTAACTAATTGGATTCGAATCTCCTGATTCCACAATCGAGAGCCAGATTGGACTAGAAAAAGTTAGCGTTGCTGTTCTGTCAAGAACTTCTTAGTAATACTCCCTTGTGTTTGAAAACTTGTTTATTTTGCTAGATTTATGTCGGATTCCAATTGAGTTGTAAAAGCTAGGAATTAGTAAAACTGTACTCGTGCACACACTTGTGCACTATAATATGCTGCTCTTTGAGATGACCATTGGTCACGATCGCATTGAGAAGAAATAATAAAGATAAAAAAATCTCAGAATTATGTTTAATTTATAAGTTGACTTTTCTTTAACATTTTCGTATCGCCAAACAAATAAATTTTTCATTTTTTCTATATAGACATAAGCTTCAAAATATACAATGCCAAACGAAAAAAACTCTCGTAAGATTTACCAGGTGATATCGTCGAGATAAAATACAAATATTTGAAATAGTATTTTTTTTCAATGATAAATAATTTATAATGTCGGTTTTTCCAAGCGAAACGTAGAGCCTCGAAATGTGTTTGACCTCACCAAGGTCGGGCAATTGCTTTACGGTCATTGACAGTGCAAAAATAATGGGATAATTAAGGTGGAGCCAGTATAGGCTTGAGACGGGTTCAATGACCAGATTTGAAGGCATCATGCTATTTAACGTGCGTTGACATTGTCATATACAATAATCCTCATTGGGATGCGTGAAAATTTTGTTTTAAAACGAAATTACATATTAATTCACATGAATTCAATACGAGTTTTGAGTTTTTATAACGAATTGAATGGAAATAAGTTCGTACATTACTACTGTTTACGTCTTTGGTCAATTACAGTTACGTTTCGTTGCCGTAGTTTTCATCTCACATATCTATGACAACTTTCAATATTCACATAATATTTATGGACTTGTGATTATACAATACTCATTAAAGGTTTTGTTTTTTATATAGAATAGGTAGGGCAAATGGGCAACCTGATGGTAAGTGGTCCTCACACTCCATAGACATTGGCATTGTAAGAAATATTAATAATCCCTAATATCGTCATCGATGTTATGCCCCTCGTGCCTGTAGTTACACTGGCTGACTCACCCTACAAACCAGACCACAACAATACTAAGTACAGCTGTTTTGCAGTAGAATATCTGATGAGTGGGTGATACGTTCCCAGACAATTTTGCAGAAAGCCCTATCACTAATTAAATTGAACTTAAAATGAAACATAGAGAGAAAGAGAGAGAGAATAAGAGAGAAAGCGAGAGCGAGAGTGGTGTATTTATTAATTGTAAATGAGAGCTTACAGTTCAAAAATAGAATAATATAATACAACGTGATATAACGAAATGTTGTCTTGCCCTTGATCCGTTATTCAGCAAACTATTTTATACAAAGCAAGCGTTTGTCTCAGTTATATTCTCGTAATATGAGGCTTATTCAGCTCCTACAATACCCAAAGCCTACGTGACAACTTCTAACATGGCTAATCTACCACTAACTAGACATATGTATAAAACGGACTATCGTCTGTACATAATATAATAAGCAAACGGAGCCGTATACGTTTATATTATTTTATGCTAAATACTAGCAAAAACTAGCTTAGTTGTTATAGTACGTGAATCTTAATTGAACATTACGGGTTCACATCAAGGCCACCACTGTTTTGTATGCGCCTAAATTGTGTTTATATTCACCAACCATCATTGGTGTTGCACTGTGGAGTAAGCTCCAATCACCGACTCATAAGAAGAGACCCCTCATATACTAAGCCCAGAAATGAGACATATACAGACTGTTACTTAACTTTTTTAATGACCGAGATTCTACAACTGGGAACAATAACAACCCATGGAGCCAAGAAAAAATATATCGTGTTATGTGGTGTGGTACCATTCACTCATCAGTTATTCTACCGATAAATATAAATAACAAAATATTAATTATAGCGTAAGAAATCGTTTATATTACTTTTGATAATTTTGACATTATAAAACCATCATACAAAATTATATGCAAATCATTTCTCGACAATAACGAATATCAATCGCTTATACGAAAAACGTATTCGCTTATGCGAATATTTCCGTACGTAAATGGAGCCGACATAAAGCGTTTCTCAGACGTGGTTTCGTTATCGAATAATTAGTTACTCGATATAGAGAATCGATTCGAGAATAAAATTATTTAAAATTAATTCTTTGCAAACATTTGCATCAGAATGAGATACTTGCATTTTAAAACGCAACACGATTATATGGCAAATTAATTAAATGTAATTAGTTGTACATTTCGGAATGTAATTATGTATTTGCGAGGCTGTTTAATCAGAGCCGAGCATATGCATTATTAATATATTATATTGACTTAAGATATATCAATTTCATATATAATCTGTAAGTTGTGTAGGAGGAGGATGACAATCTGAAAAGATATTTTGAGATTCTTTAACCTTATTATCTATTTAGGTATTATCTTAAGTGGTTGATGGAATACACATTAAACAGAATTTCAATTAAATTAGACACATGTAGGTTTCCTCACGATGTTTTCTTTTACCGTCAAGCACCAGATGAATTATAAACACAAAGTAAGCACATGAAAATGCTCATTGGTGCTCGCCTGGGTTTGAACCCACAATCATCGATTAAGATTCACGCGTCCTAACCATTGGCCTATCTTGCCTTTTTTAAAGTTCAATTAAAACATTATTTAGTATTCATTAAAAAAAAACAATTATAGATGTGTTTTTGTTACATTTAAAAAAATATTCTACGAAAATTACAATTTTTTTACATAGTCGAACCTTTATTGGTTAAAACTAATTCGTTTATCTTACTAGTTGTTTTGCTTTTTCTTTTATATTTGCCGGGAGAGCAAATGACTTTATGGTAAGTGGTAGTAGAGTCCAAACACGACGACGGCCAGTACAGTCGGAATGAAGTTACCTATATAATAATCCTTTATATTTTGTATTAGGATAAAATTTGTCGAGGCGGCATAACATTCACTAAAAATAAAAACAATCGCATATCGTTTAATCAAAGAAATGTTTTTTTTTAAATATTTCATTAAATAAAATCATCATTGATTTATTGAAATATTCTTTATCTTTTCATGTATTTCACAACAGTTGGGTCTAAGTACTAGGATTCAGCCAAGAAAATGCGAGAAAATGAAGACTTAATGAGACAACGTCCTAAGAATACTAACTGTCTCCTCCCTTCGGACATAACGCTGAACCATACAAACTGCCCAGTCTCATAAAAGTTTTTTTTTAATGGAATAGTCAGATATATTCGTCGTCATAAACTTCTCACAACTAACAATAAAATGCAACCATTATCCATAAACTGTTTAAAAATGTTTAAAACGTTAAACCATCAGTTTATATTAACTTAACTGCTCAAGTAGGAACTAAGCGCTTACCGGCTGTTTAATTCTACTCGCCGCGTTAACTCGGACTGGACTCGGTTGTTGGTTTAACATGCTGAAATTAATATTATATTACGTAACGAATAGTTTCCCGTCTACCTTTGAGCGACGTTTCGCTTTGAATATTTTTGATATACATATATCTACAGTAATTTCAAGCGCTGTTTGCTTTATTATCAGCAGTGCTAGTCTGAGTCTAAGAACTCATTTTATTACTCAGCCGTGAAATAATGATATACTATTTTGATGCGTGTATTCTTGAAATATTATAATTATTATGGTCAATGTCGCATATCACTTTCTGACATGTCACGACTGTTTTCTGCTATGGGTTTCGTTATTCTTACAGAATAGGCCCTACAGGGGATTATTCGACTTTAACATGCTTTACAATTATATTATATATATATATATATATATATATATATATATATTATACTTATCTTTTAATAGCGAACAATGCAGGGGAAGGTAGTAGACAGAAGGCGAACTGATCTGGTTTATAAACTTGCGCCATTGGCTTGGGAAGAAAACAATATCTCTGCTTAGAGCAGCGGTCTCGAAAGTTGAAATCGCCCTAATAAGTGCCAACCTTCGTTAGGAGATGGCACGTTAAGAAGAATAAGCAGAATTGATTAAAATATTGAATCGGTTATATTTTGCTATTGTTTTAATAAAAATCTGACAGATTTTGTTACCAAACGGTAATATTACAATGGATGTAATAAGAAACATTAATTGCTGATATTTCATTAATACAAATATTGAAGCCAAAGAGAGATAGATATAAATCCGTTATAAGTATTATTATACATACATAGCGTTTTCAATGATCGTTTATATTTAAATTTACATTATTTAAAAATACCTTATCATAATAATGTCAAGCCGAGATGGTCCAGTGGTAAGAACGCGTGAATCTTAAACGATGATCGTGGGTTCAAACCCAGGCAAGCACCACTGAAGTTTTTCATGTGCTTAATTTGTAATTATAATTCATCTCGTGCTTTTCGGTGAAGGAAAACATCGTGAGGAAACCTGCATGTGTCTAATTTCACTGAAATTCTGCCACATGTTTATTCCCCCAATCCGCATTGGAGCAGCGTGGTGGAATAAGCTCCAAAGCCTTCTCCTCAAAAAGGGAGAAGAGGCTTTAGCCCAGCAGTGGGACATTTACCGTAATAATGACAGCTTATAAATAAAAATATTTGTAAAACATAAAATACGTGTTTTAAAACTTTAAAAGTCATTTTTAAAGCCAAGCATTAGTTCAGTTTGGTCCTCAGACTGAAGTGTCACTTACCAGCTGTATAAATCTACTTACCCCGCGATGTTAGCTCTTAGACTAGACTAAGCTGTTGGCAAAATATGTTGAAAAGATAACCACATAAGAACTTGACTTTTACTATAACGAGTTTGTTTCGAAGCGATTGATTGAATATTTGTATTTACGCAGTTATTAATTACTAAGTAATAAACATTTTTAGGTTTAGCATTTCAATTTTCGCAAAAAAACCTTTGTTAAGAAACTGAATTTTAAAGAATCGTTAAGGAACGTTCGTGAGCTTTAGTAAATATTACAAAACCGATGACTTTTTATATGATTGATCTTTAATAAACGATCACCTGGTGATTTCAAATAAAAAATATATTATTTTAGCAAAATATTAGATAAAACTCCTGCTGTATTTCTTTCGATGGTTCAGAAATAAAAGTAGATTTTCGACAATCAATAAGCAAGTATAAAATATTATATAGTAGTATTAAAAAATAAAAATAGACTAAATGGATTTTCATACCACATATGAATATACTGAAATACCACACATCACAATATCTTCTATACCATCCGCCCAATTGATTTGAAATTTGTCACAGTTACTTCTTCCCCGACGTAGACTCACTAAGAACGAATTTTACGCAGATCCTATCCAAAATACTTTTTTATTCTTATCTACCCGTGCGAAGCCGGGACGATTACTGGCTGATATACGCACAGCGCAAATTATGGGGTTAGCACAATGAAAATTTCATACGAGTTCCTTTTACGATTACACAGTAGGTTAGCACTGAGGATAAAGGGGATGAAATTTTGTATGAAAATCCTTCATTTTTGATGAAAAAGCTATGGAATTTGGTTTTTACCAATTCTTATTTACGAATGAGCGAAGTCGCGTGTAAAGTGTCAGTATTAAACAAAGCCATAATATTTTTTTAGGTATTAAACATGTAATACAAAACGAGTGATTCTCTATTACACATCTTAAGTATCGCGCAGTGATAGAACAATTAAAACTAGCTTTAATCTGTGTGTCTGTCTGTGTGTTAAGTCAGTTACGACGTTTCGAATTAATATTAAGAGATCATTTAATTGATACGAGTTTGCGAAAACGTGGCTATTACATGTTCATAATTGTGTGAAACACGTTACCAGCAATCAAACGCCTTATATCGGGTTACGCAACGTCGTGAGAAACTGCTAAGGTCGGTACTCGGTACATATGGTATACGGAATCTACGCTTCCTTAAATGACAATATAAAAATAGACCTATATCTATGGTTTTATATAAACGGGGAGAGCGTAAGTCAGACCAGTCTGGGCACCACCTATTCATCAAATTTACAATAGAGTTCTACCGCTTTACATCACAAAATATACTTTATATCATATGAAATATTTTTATCTTAAATTACATTCGCAGGAAACAGCTAAAAATTTAAAAAAATCTTTAATCAGTATCGTCATGTTACAGAATTGAATTAAATGTAAAACTATCACCGATTCCGTGCTTATTTCTAGAAGACTTCTTATTTCGGAGTTTTACCGAGAAGTAGAAAGAAGTACAAGTCGTATTTTTTAATTAAATCAGCTGTATAGTGTACCAAAATTGGTAAATACTAAAAACAACATCCACGTTTCAACATACAAACTTCGATTAAGATTGATGTATTCTAGCCTTATATCTAGATCTAGATAAATAATAAATTAAACCAATTTACATAACACTATAATATAATGAATTGATCATTTTTTACGAAGGAACTTTACTGTTTTTGTAAAAGTATTTTTTATTAAGGTTATAAAAGCAAGATGATTAAAGAAACTTACTCATAATTTATGTTAATTTATAACTCCACCTAACTGTAGGTTAGTTAATTCTAAGTTACGTAATTAATCTTGGAGATAGTAACAGCTATGTGAAACAGCCCTAAGACATACAGATTTTATAATTATCCTTAAAATAAACACACCTTTATGTTTTAGAAATTAATTACCTAGCCTTCTTTCAGCTTCCTTCGGGCAACGATTAGTAAAAACATAATATAAATTTAACCACAAGCCTATTTTGGGGTTTGCTTTTGAATAATAAGCTCTATTTCCTTCTGATTAAAGTCTTGAATTAAATAAACTAAGCTGGTTGTGGTATACCTACCTTAACACTAATAAAGAGAAAGTCAACGTCCTACGAAGCCACGATGCACAGAGGTGCAATATGGCAGCTTAACGCAAAACCAACTTTACGACATCCACATAAAATTAAAATCACTTTGCAGGCTGTTCTATATTCCAGTGTGTGCTAAATTGAACCTTCTTCCTATAAGTTTAGGGCTATGACTTCCAGTGCGAAGACGCGTACATGCAATCACGTTTTTGCGTTTCCTTAACCAGAGTAAATAGATTTTCAACCGTATCCCAATGAATATAAGATCGCTTTTAAATGTAAATGTGGTTGTTAATTTTTTTGAACACTTGTCCAGACATCTTTCAAGTGGTTTAGCGGATGGCCATATGCTTAACGCGCAAAGTAGGTTATGAAAAGTGAAAGGTTATATAATCGAATAGAAGGACTCCTTAGAGCGACTCAGAACGAGTTTAGAATTATGCAGTTGTGGGTAACCCGTTTGATTTGATAAAAAGTGACTGATGGTTTCCTGATACGAGTTCAAAATGTAACGTTGTATTTCTGAACAGTGTTACGACATTGCATAATCTTGTCCTAACTAATAATATAAATGCGAAAGTGAATTTGTTTCTTACGGTTGTTGTTGGTATAGCTAAACAAATCATGATGAAATTTTTCATACACGCTGTCAGGGTTATAGGAAAGAACAGGTACCTCACACCTCTCTCCCCATCATAGTCAAGCGAAGCACTAGGGAACTCGCTAATAATAAATTCAATGTAAACCAAATTAAAACTGAAGCTACTTACGTATTCACAATTGATGTCGACGGAACCAAATAACTTGCCCAATAAAGTACCTGAAACGTAAGAATACCAAATAAATTGCACAATTCCGAAAGGTTTTAACATGTAAAACAAATGAAACGATGGTAAATGAAAAATTTATCGTAAACCAAACGATAAACGGAACGCTGATCGACAAAATGGAGGATTAATGATAAGTTTGAGCGCAGACATACGACAATTGTTACATGAAAATAAATATACGTGATAATGTGTCAGAAATCACTTGAATATTTGTAATAATTTCTGACACATTATTTGTATAGGACTTTTGTTCTTTAGTCACAGAGATTCTTTTTTTCTGAAAATTTAATCCGAAAAATAATATGCGCATATTGGCAAACAGAAATATGATATACGTAATTATTTGCACAAATTCAGTTTCGTAAAATAATTTATAAGTATAATGAATGTAAGCATTACGTCAAATACAAATCAATGCATTATTTATCATTCTTAGGAGTAGTATCATAGTTAGGAGCTATAAGAAATATCAGTTGTAAAAACATGACATTATTTTTAATTAAATTTAATATGACCAAGTGACAAGACTTGTGCAATGTCTGCGATGACGCTAAAATGGCAGAATAGCAAGCGCAATCAGCGAGCTATTTCTGAACGGAAATGAATTTTCGCATGAAACTCGGAGGTAACGAGACGATGATGTGATAATAAATTTACTTAATGGATGTGACGCGTCTGAATTCCATGTCAGCGTTAATAACCTTTTGTGGTGGATGTGACAAAATTTAGATAAGCTCAAACCAAAGGTCAATCGAGTGACATGGGCGAAATATTAGTTAAAGTGGTTTAATTATGGGAGGGATTATACAGCGAGCGTACGGAGCGCGGGTTCAAGGCCAGTTTTTCGGTTTTTATTTTCAATTATTTGATGTTTTTTATAAAATTTGTAAGCATTCCGTCAAGAGGGCCACCTGATGGTAAGTGGTCACTACTGCCCATAGACATTGACATCGCAAGATATATTTACCACCCCTTAAATCCCAATGTAATCCTAATCTTGGGAATTAACGATAAGACGTTATTTCTCTTGCGCCTGTAGTTGCACTGGCTTACTCGAACTTCAAAGCGGAACAGTACGCCAAGCAATAATTAGTGTTGTATTTTCTAATATATGATGAGTGGGTGGTTCAGGCGGGCTCAAAGCCCTTCCACCATGTAAAATGGTTTTCATTATTATCAGATAACTTATCTTTGCATATTTCGCTTCAATCGTTAATATAATACGACTCTAATTCGATGGTATTTTCTGTATCAGATATGTGATAGCATTTCCATTGTCACTATACCAATAGCGTGACATAGGTTATGGTGAGGTAAAGTATGACATGGATACTCGTTCGGTGTGCTCCAGAACAATATATAATATTTAGTCTTTAGAACAACTGCCAACAGGCGCCTTAGTTTTAACTAACAAA
The DNA here is from genome assembly GCA_905147175.2 of Nymphalis urticae. Lineage (NCBI taxonomy): Eukaryota > Metazoa > Arthropoda > Insecta > Lepidoptera > Nymphalidae > Nymphalis > Nymphalis urticae. The sequence goes on along the minus strand of LR990004.1, from coordinate 7,932,588 downwards.
ATACAAATGTAACTCCTAAATAAACCATAAATATAACGCATAGAAATTACGCGTATTATGTTTTATATAAATTAGAAAAATCTTCTATATTCTTTTTTTATATTATAATTTTACCCATTTTTTAAATAAGTTTAAGATATTATTAAGTAAAACTGAGTTTTACGGTTGATTCGTATTTGACGTACAAAATGTTAAATAACAAAAAAAAAACGTTAAAAAGTTAAGCGATGCTATGCCATTCTTTCGAATGTCAAATCAATAATAACAGAAAGGGAGAAATCAGTGTTTAACTAATCAGTAACTAAGCAACGTTAATATGTAAGGCTGTATGTATTTTACCAAAATATATCAATGGTATAGCAAAAATAATTTAATGGTAAATCTATTTGGAAAGAGCTATAAATCACCTGAAGGTGAAATCCACACCAAAGGAAAGTAATGTGCATTCACACAAACGACTCGTAGCACCCAATAAATATCACTTAAGGTCAATAAGAAACACTGCATCAACAAAATAGCGTAAAAAGGGGATAAAGTTACCCGAGTCGTTCCCAAACATCTGGTACAAGCGAATGCTCTATACAAGTGGAATCGATCGGAATTCAATAAAATTAAAGATTCAGGAAGCGTGCACGGTAAAGCTTGCTAAGTGTATGGAGTTCAAATCAAGGAATATAGCGTTTTTAAATCAAAATTTTAGCTCAGAGAAGTTAACGATGCTTTGCAGAGAACAGCCATGATTGGGTATTAAATATAAATAAGTTCAAGTTGCAATTTCAAAGGAAATATTTTGATAACATTCGTAATTTAAACTTGGAATCAAAAATGTTTGGCCTATTTTGCTCCAAATTTTACATTATAATCGAGTCTTAGTTTCTAAGAACTTGCAAGGTATGAAAACTTGGCACCATTAATATATAATCGCCTTAGATTACCATAATCTCTTATAACTTGTTCTCTACGATAGGCAAATCCAGCAGCCGCGTTCCCACTCACGGTTGATATGTTTATTTACCGCACTTCTTCTAGCAAGAGCCTAGCTGGTTAACTTCTTTTTTCCTATTATTATTATTATACGATATATAAAAACGTAAGAAAGTTATGGACAATTATATTGTTCGGCTTGCCTCTTACATTTTTCTTTTCGGTTCATTTGAGTTCCACAGTTGATTTACCATTTAAAGTATAAGATTATATAAGATTTATAATTTTGAATACTCTAAAAAAGGAAACTAAGCTTAAGGAATTAAAATATGTATCATTTTATTGTTGTCTTTGTAAATCATTCTATCGAACGCAAATGATACGATAATGAAAGTGTAATAAAGGGAACTTATTCGAATAAAGTATCTCTTCCAGTCAATCTTTGCAATACCGAGATTAATCAAGAATTTGAACAAACAATCACGAATAAATAGCACTATCAAACAAATTCGGAGACCATCGTGAGCAAAGAACCAAGTTCTACCTAATTGAACAGCTATTTGCAATAATCGGATCTTCGTTGCTTGAAGTTCAGAATTCGACTTTGAGTGCAAGTAGGAAGTTCCGACATCTTGCTTGTTGTCTGCCCTAATGGATTCCTGTGGATGTGGTGTAGTACGAACCGCGGTGCGGAAATTAATTCGCCCTACATGTACAAAGTTTATCGAGGGCCTTCAGTAAGGGCCAACGTTCCAATTATCGTAAATTCGGTAAACTTTGGCTGTGATTTCGGTAAATATTGTACTGGTTCCTATTGTCTAAGATCATAGTTAAGATATATATAATATTATAAATATACATACATATAGAAACAAAAGCGAATTCGTATCATGTTTATATAAAATATTGCACCAATTCTATTATATTGGTCTTGCTTAATAATAATGTTCTCCAGACTGATTTCGGCCACGGTGGCCAATCTCAAGAGAGATTAGCCAACTACGCAGGAGATATTATAGTGCACAAGTGTGTGCGCAAACACAGGTGCACTCTATTCCTTAATTCTCATAATCCGATGAGACGGCAATCCGACACGACCGGAAAGAGTTCAGGCGCAGGACCAACGGCTTTACGTGCTTTCCGAGGCACGGGAGTGAACACACTTCCAACTTCCAGACTCCGGGCTGCTACTGAGAATTTTCTGACGGAAAAACCCAATAACCTTTTATTGGCCCGACCTGGGAATTGAACCCAGGACCTCCGAGTCTGCGGCCTTACATCAAGCCACGAGACCAACGAGGCAGTCAATTCAAATGGTTCAAATGGTCTTGCTAAATACTTGAGCCAAGATGGCCCAGTAGCTAGAACAAGTCAATCTGAACCGATGATTGTGGGTTCAAACCCCACAATTCAATACCTAATTTGTGCTTTTACTTGGTGGTGGTAAGACTTTGTGCAAGTGATCGTCTGGATCACCACTCACTTATCACTTATTCTACCATCAAGCAGCAATAATAAGTATTGTTGTGTTTCAGTTTAAAGGATGATTGATTCAATGTATCTATAGCAAAAATGGTCATAACATCTTACATTCCAAAGTCGATTGGTGCTGCATTGGTGATATAAGAGATGGTTAATATATCTTACAGCATTAAAATCTATGGGCGGTGGTGACCGATTTACATCAGGTGACCCCTTTGCCAGTCAACCAAGCAGGTGAAGAAAACCATGGCGCATTCGTGCAGCGTCAATAAGCTCTAAAGGAAGGTTTTGTCCAATGAAGCATTTACATATTGTTACTTTATATGTATAAGGTTTTAATATGTATTAGGTTTCTGTAAACGTAAAACGTTATAGCATTGAACAAACTGAGAAGTTTCATTAACGAAAACTTCCTTTAAGTATTAGCGTTGCACTCCGGGTGCATAAAGGCATTTCCTAACGTTGCCTGCATCTTGTTGAAATATTGAAGCCTCTAGCGGGTACTGTCCCACAACGAGCGGGAGTGGTAGCGTATTATGTACTCTAGAATTTCTATATCAGTGTTGTTTTTATTAGAACTACTCGAAAATTAAAAAGAAAAGCAAAATGTAAACATTAAAAGTGAAATAATAGTAACAAAAACCATTGTGTTACAAAATATTATTGGTATTAATTGTGCCAATTCAATGCTAATTAAAAAACAAGTTTTGTTATCATAACAAAATATGGCGAGGTATAAGGGAATGGTTTTGACAACAAGTCACAAGTGTTTTCAGTGCAAGATAAAGCTTCGTCGGAGTTTAGACTGGTTGGTGCGAGCCGGTGACGTCAGCCGTCGTACGATCAACAAGTCTAGGAACTATCTGACGACTTACGACGATGAATAGTTGCTATAATTTTGTCAAATATTATAATAGATATTTTTTTAATTAAAAATGGGAACTAAGATGTCTAACTGTATTCATAATCATCTCAAAATTCAATAGTCATGTAATGTTAAACGGCAATCTTGAGCTGACATTAAAACTACCATTAAAAAGATAATCTAAATTCTCGTTAAAGCCGGGTTCAAATTATCAATCTGCTTTATTTCCGTTTACGCTAACAATGGCGACGCAATTTAACTGATCGTTAATACTGAAAACGAGGTTGGGAGCATCGTAAGATGCAGCTTATTGCAGCTGTTCGCGCCTTTTGAACTTATAAAATTAAGGAATATTGTTTTCCGTCGTAATTTTGATGTTAGGTAGTAAGGAAATGAAATTTCAGTTCGGATAGGAACAGTGTAATGGATGAAAAATGCTCCGATAAAATGCGACGAGGGATAGATGAAAGGTTTTTTTTTTCATCGATGAATATAATAAGTTACGCTTAGTTATTTTTTTTAACTATAAATATTAATATACTAAAGTCGATTAAAAGTAGATATTCTGGTTTAGGATATTAAGACATAAGTTATATATGAAATTGTATGTTTTATTATGTATCTTTGATACAATGGCTAGCTTATGTAGCTGCAGATTGCGAGGTTCTAGCTTCTAGTTCAGTACCTGTATAATATTAGAAACTTGGCAGTACCATATACCCTTACATCAGTCATTCTTTAGTGTACCTGCGCCTAATCTCACTCGCGTAGTGTTAAATATATATTTTTTCATTTTAAAGTAAAGGTAGGTGGACGAGCCTATGGGCCGGGACACCTGATGGTTAGTGGTCATCAATGCCATTGGCATTGTAAGAAATGTTAACCATTGCATTACATCGACAATGCACCACCAACCTTGGCAACTACGATGTTATGTCCCTTGTGCTTGTAATTACACTAGCTCACTCACCCTTCAAACCAGAACACAACAATACGAAGTACTGCTGTTTTGCGATAGAATATCTGATGAGTGGGTGGTACCTACCCAGACGAGCTTGCTCAAAGCCCTACCACCAGTAATACCCATTCGATTATAAGAGGGAATAAATGCTGTTAAATTAGTCCTACAGATTTTCTGCAGTGATGGAAATTCAATCAAAGGGATTTCATGAAAGTAAATGAAGATGTAAATAAAAAAATTTAATGGTGCTTTCACAGTATTATTTTAGCCCTTAGACACTAATGAATGGATAATTTTTGCGATTCTGTGTAACCGTCACTTGTCAGAAACAAAATGTGATCATGATTTAACAAAACGGTTCAGTAACGTTTTCTCCTCTGCTTATCAATTTGTTTTTGTTGTAGCTATTGACAATCATTAGTTTTGTTATCAATATTTTTGGAAATATTAGTACAAAATAATGTTAACAACATACAAATTCATATGTTTTTCTTATTTTGACAATAATGACTGTGGTAGATTCATCGGGCGAACATTAAATGGATAAAATGTATATTTTATTATACTGCGAAAGTAAATAAAATTTGTTTTGTTTGTAAATGCACTCGAAAGTAACATATTTTAAAAGCCAACCAAATAGGTAGTGTAAGTTAATATTTTTGAAGCATTATTTATATTATAAAATGTATTAAGTTGGTTAAAAAAACCGATGCTTGTGACGCTAGAAGCATTTAAACGAAGGTTATAATAATTATACTTTTTTTTTTTTTTTTTTTTTATATTTGCCGGGTGGGCAAATGACTCTACTCCACCTGATGTTAAGTGGTAGTAGAGTCCAAACGCGAGGACGGCCAGTACAGTCGGGAAGAAGATTCTGCACTAGCCGCCCTCGCCTTGCCGGCCCGCAAGATGCCTCTTCACGCCTCGTAAAGAGACGTGAAGCGAGCGACGTATTGCCACGATAGGGATGGGCAAAGTGTGGAGGCGTGTTTCCCCAAAACTTTTGACACACTACCCTTGTTTATTCGTGAGGAATTCGTTAGTATGTTACGCTTTAGGACCTCTTAAATAATATTAATATATTAATTTGACTATATTTTGTTAATCAAAAACAAAGTAATCTTTACTCTTAAACTGGAATCATCAATTTTCGAGATATATTAAAGAGACCAATGGATGTAGACTTTGTCGAAAAGAACTGAGTAAAATAATTTTATTCTACGAATAGTAAAGGTAACGTACAGACATGAACAAAAATAAATTTAATACAATAGGCGACCTTATCGCTAAGGAACGATCTGCTTGCCTGGATTTGAACCTGCAATCTTCGGTTAAGACTCATGTGTTCTTATATGTTAAGACTCATCTTGGCTTAGGTAATCCTCAAAACGTACACAATCGTAGTAATCGTATCAAAATAAGATTAGTATAAAAATAATTTAAAATTTTCGTACCATCCAAATAAATCTTGGATCATAAAAAGCAGACGGCCAATTGAGATATCCATCGCTGCATTAACTTCGATTAAACAATCAAGAATTGTCGATGTCAGTTGAGGAGTAACAAATGGCTGCTCGTATGGAGCGAAATTGCTCTGAGGCGAACTCCGGAACAGAAGCCATTGTCCGTTAATAATGAAAGTTCCATTTTCAACTTCAAGTTTCTCGTCTCGTTTGCTTGTAATTACTGAGTATTCGTTCAAAGCGTAAATGTCCAGTCGAAATTAAAGCAGAATCACATACAACGAAGGCAACCTGTGATGCAAAACAGTTCGGAACTTTTGAAGCAAATTTTTGGTATGACAATAGGTCTATTGTTCTAACTTTTTTAGCAAAACGTATCGCGCTAGTTCAGGTACTCTGTTAAAGGTGACCATTTCAATTCGATTCAGTAACGAGAGTTTTTAACAAAAGCGTCTATAAGCGTCTAGCGTTATAATAAAATATAACGACTTATTATATTGTTATTTATAGTGTATGTAGTTTGTGTGTTTGTGTTTTTAAAGTGCATTATTGCTATTACGTATAAAACTGTAACCCCGGGCTAAAACAACAAATATTTTGGGTTTTGTCAAGCAATTACTCCACACAGAGTCTGTAGTCTGTGAGCAAGTACTCTACATTGTATTGATTTCATCATATGAGAGGAAGAGGAGAGTGTTAATCATTTCTACGTGCCATTGTATTTGTGCAAGGTTTTTTTTAAATTTAATGCAACAATCGTTTTGTAAGAAATATAGAAAAAGTGTTTAACATGATTGTTTTCATGAAATATTTCAAATTTCAAATTTAATTCATAAAAAGTTTTTAGTTAACCAGTTCTAAGTTTAGTAACAGTTGACCGTAAACTCAAGGAGTCATCTTCAGCCTATCAATTCCCACGTAACAGCAGAACTTGCTAACTAATTAAGACGTACTCAAAACTTTGATGCACACTGCCCTCGCTTCAGTGGAGTTGGAAATTCGTGTGAAGTGCATCAAGTTACACGTATAGATAGAAGTTGTATTAATTACTTCACAAGTTGACCTAAGCTTGCTACCTGATGTTGTTCACGTTGTTTGCGACCATTTTGCACTTCGTATTCAGATTCAAGATGTGTAATTGCCTCTTGAAACTTGATTTAATTTCCCGTATTGCTAATTAGTACTTTGTTTGGTGATAGGGCTTTGTGCAATAATATAGTGTAATTATATTAGAAAATTTCAATTTTTTTGTAATTTTATGACAATAAATTCGCGACATAGAGGTGATATTTTTCCATAATAATGTTTCTAAAAATTTTTTTAGATCATTTTAAAGAAGTCTGTATTTGAATTTTTTTAATATAAGACGTTATACAGTGATTGTAAAATTTATGACAGTTGTAGTTTTAATAAATCTAGACGGTGTAAAAATATTCAAAGTTCGTGAGAAACTAGCTGGATGGTACTCGTTATGAAGTTAAGTTATAAAAGTAACATGAAATACCGAATTTACAAGTGAAGGAAAAGTTCCTTGGCGTCGTCTCCATAAAACTAGATGTTCTTGGAGTACCACAAATAAAATTAGTAAAGTAAAAATAAAGTAATTTTTAAAAACACAGATAATCTACGGCCTCCTCTTTGAGGAGAAGGTTTCGAGCTTACCCCACCACGCTGCTCCAATGCGGGATTGTGGGTATCTCGCATATTCAGGTTTCCTTACCAAGATTTTTTATCGCCACCGTAATTAAGCAAATAAAAATTCAGTGATGCTTTTGAGGTTAGAACCCACAATCATCGGTTAAGATTCAAGTGTTCTATTCACTGGATCATCATGGCTCATAATGTTCGAGTTCAATTAATGAACCCACATTAAATTCTATAAACCTCCCCCATACAATTCAAACTACCTAAACGTATCCACCACCCCTGTTAAGAGAGCCTTTGTTGTCTGGAACTTACGAAACAATCACCTAGACTACGCTATGACATAAAACCAACAAAATCATGATTAATGAAAATCGCGATTGTAAGGATTCGTATACATTCTGTCACAGCCGCACTGGTATTGAACCGCAATACCGTGTAAATACTTTGAAACCGCATCGCAGTCGCACCGGAGCCGCATTAGTGTCGTACATAAGCACCAAATTCCCGCATTGAATAGTAAATCAGAAATAAAAATGTAGTATAACGAAAACGTCAATATATTATTATTAGTATGAATCTGATTTTAAAAAATAACTAATATATAAAGTTGATATCACTTTATAAATATTATTACTAGCTTGATTTTATTTTTACAGGTTTAATCGGGATCCCTAATCGTAATTACAATCAGATATTTATCAGTAAATAAAAAATATATACACAAAGTATATAAATAGGTAAAAAAATAGGAATATTAATTATGATATCCTTCTGATCAAATTCAAGAGAGAACCAACCGCGCAGAAGATAATTTGCACAAGTATGTGCGCAAACACAGGTGCAGTCACTACTATCATAATTCGTTTGGTCACCACTACCCGTAGACATTGGCGACGTAAGAAATATTAACTATCCCTCACATCACCAATGTGACAACAGTCTCGGGAGTTAATATGTTATGTAACTCGTGCCCGTAGTTACACTGGCTAACTGACCCTTCGAAACAAAACGCAACAGTAGTATCTGCTACTCAGTAGAATATCTGATCAGTGAGTGGTACCTAACTGTGGTATCCCTTCCTAGAAATCATGTCAATATTCTAGCACAAAGCCTGTCAAAAGCACCGTTCACGACCTTATAATAATTTCGCTTCAAGAATAAGGTACATTAACCTATTAATATTAATGAAAATACTCTAATGTTCTACACCCACGTTGGGTCCTAATTAAAAGGCTTTCATCAAATGTGAGAGTTCAAATAACATGTTGGTACGTGATTTACTTTTTATAATGTTAATAATCATTGTAGGTAACAAAAACATGTCTATAGGAGTAATTTATTTCACGAATTTATTTTTATATCACTGTAGTCTGTAGTAACAGCCTGTGAATGTCCCACTGCTGGGGCAAAGCTTTTTCTCCCTTTTTGAGGAGAAGGTATGCAGCTTATTCCACCACGCTACTCCAATGCGGGTTGTTGGAATACACGAGTGGAAGAATTTTAGTGAAATTTAGATACATGCAGGTTTCCTCACGACGTTTTCCTTCACCGTCAAGCACGATACGATTTATAACCACAAATTAAGCACATGAAAACTTAGTGGTGCTTGATCGGGTTTGAACCCACGATTATCGGTTAAGACTCACGCGCCGACCACTGGGCCATCTCGGTTTTTTTTATATCACTATGTAGTATTAAATAAACTACCGAACGGATTTTTATGTATTTTTAAAGTTAAAATTAATTGAATCGAATTTTTATATCCTGCGGTCCCGAGTTCTCTGATCTGTAACCACATGACCATAGCAGACGCACTATTAAAACGTCGGGAATAATAAAAATGATCGCAATTTAAACTCGAATAAAAGTGTATTTGTTTGTTAGTTATTCTTTAACCACTCAACCGATTATCATGAAAATTTGCAAACACGTTGTTCAGTAGTACGGAAAAAGACTAAAGCCCCCCCCTTCCCCTGACATCGAGGCGAAACTGCGAGTAAGTCTAGTATTATATAAAACTAGTTATCGTCCGTGTGTTGGAAAGAGGAAGCAGGTAATAGGTATAAAATTATCCAAGTTGTTTCAAAAATAAAAAACAAACAAATTTCATCAAAATCGGTTTAGCTGTGAAAGCGTAAAAGATCGACACACAGACAGAGTTACTTTCAAATTTATAATATAAGTATAGAGTTAAGAATCAAACAAAAAACACGTGATCTTGTAAGAAGCTTAAATATTATATATGTGGTTTAATATGTATATAATGTTCAATGAAATTTTCACCTTGAAATCTAACAAACTGTTACAGGTAACAGGCATTTAATTGAAGCATGATGTTGAGAGATAGATTAACATACATTATGTATATTATATATAGTGGGTATGTTTGTTTAGGTCGCGACCTCTAATGGTACAATTCTGATTTTGGTTAGCCGATATAGGGCTGCGTCACAGGTTACTTGGTAATAGTTTTAAACTGATTACTAATTATAACATAATAATATTTGTAGAAAATTGTACATTAATGATATAAGGTTTTAGTATTTTTTTTTCTTCAAAATAGTTTCAACCCGTCAGTAAAAAAAAAATTAATATATTAAGCAGTTAAATAACTACAAAATCATTTATTTCGACTCTTTATTATTTATATAAGAATAATAGATATATATTTAAAAAAATAACCAATGTGCTAATCATGACATGTTTTTTTTAATTTTCTAATATTTGATTATAGGCCTCCACGACTTACTTTATTTGAAACATAACTTATATTGTATTTGGTTGGAATTATTAAATACATGTTATTGAAAAAGAAACCCTACGTAAATGAAAAATGGCTCAATGGTTTATTTAACCTGTTAAAAAAACATCGCAGATGGGTATATCGCCTGCAGGGTTATATAAGAAAAACTATTCTGAATCATGGCAACCCTAGCTCGAGAGGATTATTAATTGAACCGTGGTCATCGTAATGCGGTTTCTAGATTTGTAGAGATTAAACTATTCACAATTGATTGCAAATTAATGGTTAATTGGATGTTACTCTAAGTTCAGATTTATATAACACTTACATATTTTATTGGGAATAATTCATTAAAAACTATATGTAAGTTAACCAATTGTTTGGTTTAATAAAACGGTAATGTAAGATGTTTATAATATTAACCCTGCTTGTCTCGAATTCGCACGGGTGAAATAAGAACTTTTGTTACGCGCGACGTCGAGGCGAGCCGTAAGCTGAGCATGAGCATTGAGCTGAGCAGCGATAGCTGAGAATATCTGAGTCAGGAGGTTTTCGTACGACGATGACATAGGTACCGCATGATGGACGGAACGTGCAAGATGTCTGCTTGTCATGTATTTAAAAAAAATTGTATTTTCTTCTACTTAAAAGTATTGCGAAATCGTACGATATTGTATTAAAATAAGTGTTTCTTTGCTCAAAACAGTAATTGACTGTAACACTTTATATACTTCCCAATCCAAGCTCCAGGGTCCATCGAATCAATCACACAAAAACATAAAAAAACAACAAAAATTGTTTATTTTACAGCAAAGTATTACACACTTGAAACTACAGCTAGGTTGTTTGCTAAAACGATATCATAATTGTATTTCCAGTGGCATCCACACTAAGCAAGCTTTTGTTACGATTTATTAAAAAGGGCCAGTCGTTTAGTAATTCAGTGAACTAACGCACAGAAGAATTATATAAATAGATAAAATAGGTAAATGTTGTGCATATAAATGCCCTATATATTCAATTTAACATATAAATATGTTTTTGATCTACCGTAAATAAATATAATATGTTACTGGCAAGAATTAAAAACTTCCTTTAGATGCATCAGAATTAAATCAAAATATATATTATAAAAATATCTTTTAAAAGATAAATGTTTGTAATTGTTTTTTTAGAATAAAATTTAACGTTCGGTTCGAACCGACGGTTTTGAATAATACTTTTTTTAAGTAGGCTTAAGTCCGGATTATACCGAAAATATCCGACGAAAAACTCAGTTGTTATTCTTATAAAATAATAATAATAATGTATATAGTTTTGGTAGGCGGATAAGCAAATGGGCGCCTGATATTTATTTATTTATATTTTTTATTTTGGACAACCAACAGTAGATACATTATATACGCCGTTAAATAAAGGTTGAAAAGGTTTTTTGACAAATGTTCTATTAATCATAGGTTATCACATCATTCGTAAAAGCATCACTTTATAAATAGTCATTAAATAAAGTTAATCGTTAACAATCACAAGTCCATAAAAATACAAATACATTAAAATTTACGATTGAATATTTTAATAAACATTTGTTAAGTGGTCATCACTTCCCATATACATTGGCGATATATATAAGAAAAATTAACCACCCCTTACATCGCCAATGCGCCACCGATCTTAGGAACGAAGTTGTCATGTCCCTCGTGAACACAACAATACTAAGTGTTGACCACGGGCCGTGGTGACCATGTTTACGGGCCACGTTTACGGGCTGTAGCATTTGCTCATCCATCTCCCTGTGTTAAAAAAATCATGATGATCAGTTGAATAATTAATACGTGAATGCGTAACAAACAAATTCACTTTTGCACTTATAATATTGACAAGAATAGAGATTTTTTCAAATTCGTCTTCATTGGCTTTTGTTATATGTAGAACTGCATCAGGTGTGATGTAAATGATCCGGACTATCATACCCTGGCCGGTTGCCAACATCCAGGGCTCGTTGAATACACAACAAGTTGTCTGAAATTTGAAGTTCAGTAATCTATACCAGTTCGTACCGGTTTGACATAACGTTTTAACCAATAAGTCTTTTTTTTAATAAAAATAACAATATCCTATTATATATTGAAATATAAATAAGAAAATCGTTAAAACGTCGTCGTCTGTTAAAAAGCGTTTTGATTGACACACAATATGGCGATTTTAGTCCGCAACTCATAAAAAGTTGGAAAAATTAAAACATATTTGTCCTTTATTAAGTGAAATGCACTAATAATAGCTTTATTTTCTTACAGTTGAGTCTGGACCGTAACAAATTAAAAAAAACAAAAAAATAAGTTTTCATTTGTTTAAATAATACAACAAGTGAGTATGACTTTTGCTTAATTAAAGGATCAGAAACGACTCGTGCCTTTCATGTCGCCAGGCAGCCTAAAATTATATAAATGTAATTTACATATGTAATTTACTTTGTTCTCATAAATAATGTACCTACACACTACCTACACTATATATCTTCGTTTACCTTTTACTGCAATGACTGTAACGTTTGTGTTGGCAGCATATGTACAAGGCGTAGACTGAAAAGCAGCCTAGCTGAGACTACGACCTTTTCACCAAATCATCAAATATCATATTGTTAACTCTTTTTTTTATGGTTTTGAACCTTAGTTTTGTCTTTGTTTCTTTTTGGTGAATAAAGTTACTTATTATTATTATTGTTATCATCATATTTATATTTCTCAGCTCATGGCTGGTTTTGGCTACATTTACGGGCGCTAACCAAGTAAATGCAGCATGTGGTGTGTTAATTTGGTAGAGGACTGTCATTTTCTTCTATTTGCATGAATTTTCTCACGATTCTACAAGTATTTAAAATAGCTGCTTTTTGTAGTGGTATGTATGTAGATTTTTTCAGATTCAATAATTTTAGGCTGTGATGGAGCTGACTAGGAATAACACCGGTGGTTGAAAGGACTATGGGTACGATATATACTTTTTCTTGTCTCCAGATTCGTGCGATTTCTTCTCTAAGTTCTGTGTATTTGTTTATTTTTTCAGTTATTGTTTTTTGTATATTATGTGTGTTAGGAACTGCTATGTCTATTATATAAGTCGACTTGTTTTTTTTATCCTGTAAAATTATATCGGGTCTATTGTAGTGAATAGTCTTGTCGGTGAGTATGGCGCGGTCGTAATAGAGTTTGTGTGATGTATTTTCAAGAATTGTTTGGGGCGTGTATTTGTAGTAAAGAGTGTTCGTGTTTTGTATTAGTGAATGTGTAAGTGCCAACTTTAGGTGAATAATATTAACTACTTGGTTGTGCCTGTGAGTGTAATCAGTCTGTGTAAGGGTTATGCAAGCTCCTGTGATATGTTGTATAGTCTCCGGGTGTTTATGACATTTGCGGCATTTATCGTTTTTCACAGTAGGGTCTTTAATTATATATTTCCTGTAATTTCTTGTGTTAATGATTTGGTCTTGTATTGCTATTATAAATCCTTCAGTTTCCGGGAATAAATTACCAATTTGCAGCCATTCATTTGATGCTATTGCATCAATATGGGGTTGTTCCAGTTCATGAGGATGTCGCCCATGAAGTATTTTCTTTTTCCAGTTGTCTATTTTTTGTTTTTGCGGGTCATTATTACTATTATTTTCTATTTTATTCTGTTCGCTTAAGTTAAGTGGAGTAAAGTTCTGATCAGTCACAGTTATAGCTTGGTGTATGTGGCTGGAATGAGATTTTAAATCGAAAAATATTTTAAGTTTATTGATTTGTTTTTGCCATAAGTTTTGGATATCTATTAAACCTCTACCACCGTTTTGTCTTTTAATAGTCAGTCTTTCTATTGCTGATTTAGGATGTAGGTTATTGTATTTTGTAAGTGTGGTACGTGTGAATCGTTCTATGTTTTCTAAATCTGTTTTTGACCATTTTATTATTCCAAATGAGTACGTTAAAATGGGAATAGCGTAGGTATTTAAGGCTTTTATTAAATTCTTTCCATAAAGTTGTGTTTGGCATACAGCATTTATTCTTTTTTTGTATTCCGTTGTAATTGTCTGTTTAATTATTGTGTGATCTAGTCCTTTACTTTGTTTGTAGCCTAAGTATTTATAAAAATCGTTTGGTTCCATAGCTGTTATTATTTCATTATCATTAACTGCATAGTTGCCAGGCTTAATCTTACCCTTAATTATATGTATAGTTTTGCATTTGTCTAATCCAAATTCCATATTTATATCTTTGCTAAATTCTGTTGTAATGTCTATTAGTATTTTCATGTCTTTTTCGGTTTTTGAATATAATTTAATATCGTCCATATAAATGAGATGTGAGATAATTGTTTCTTTTGCTGACTGTTTAATGGAGTATCCAGCTTGGCAAGTGTGCAGTAAGTGGGATAGAGGATTCAGAGCCAGACAGAACCATACAGGACTTAAGGAATCACCTTGAAAAATACCCTTCTTAATAGCTATTTGTCTAGTTATAATAGTTTTGTTTTGGCTGTTTAATTGTAAAGTTGTCTTCCATCGTTTTATAATAGTGCTTAAAAAGTTTATTATAGTTGGGTTAATTTTATATATCTGTAATACTTGTATTAGCCAGGAGTGAGGAATACAATCAAAAGCTTTTTTATAATCTATATAAGTACAATGTAAATTTCTGTTTTTGGTAGTGGCATGTTTGTGAATTATTGAGTCTATGATTAACTGTTCCTTGCATCCCATATGGCCCCGCCTACATCCTTTTTGTTCCTCTGCAATTATATTGTGTTTTTCAATGTGGTTATTTATTTTTGAAGCTATTACTGATGTAAGGATCTTATATATTGTGGGTAGGCATGTAATTGGTCTGTATTGTGAAGGTTGTGATGAATGTGTAGTTTTTGGTAACAAATAAGATATTCCTGTTGATAGGAACTCAGGTATATTTTGTTTCTCTAAGATAATTTCTGTTAAATTATTAGCTATTGATTCATGTAGTGTTACTAATTTTTTATACCAGTAATTATGTATTTTATCTATTCCCGGTGATTTCCAATTATGTAGCTTAGATGTGATGTATGTTATATCGGTCGCTGTAATTTCAACAAATTCCATTTCTTCTATTAGGCTCCATCTATTTTTCTCTTTATCTATCCAATCTGCTTTATCGTTGTGTTGTGTGTGTTTTTCCCATATATCACACCAAAATGTCTCTAATTCTTCTTGTGTTGGTGTTTTGACATTTTCTCTAGAAACAGTTCGAGTTTGTGGTTTTAATAAGTTTCTGTAAAATAATTTTTCATTTGTAATGAATGTGATGTTATCATTTTTGCGTTGTTGTGCTTTTTTATATCTTCTTAGTCTGTGAACCTTAAGTGCTAGTTTCTGTTTTAACGTATCTAAATATTCTTCAGGTGTCCTATTGCTATTTTCGTGCTTTGTATGTAATTTTGTACTTTTAAATATTACTTCAACCCTCTTCACAACTTTTTTCGATCTGTTATTGTTGATATATTGTGTTAGTCTACCACAATCTGCTCTTAGTTTTTCTATGTCTTTTTCTAGTCTAATTTGCCACGGGGGCTTATAATCAAGTCGTGGTCTCCTATTTCCTGTGTAATCTGTTATTTTATATTTGAGTTCTTCAGATATTACTAACGCTGTACAGTAAATGAGAGTATTTATGTCTATGAGCTTTGTGTCCTTAGATATAAACAGGTTCAGTATTTTTTGATTAAATAAATTAGTAAGTTGAGAGAGTTGAGGGCTGTATTTGAGTTTTGGTAATTTTGGTCGAGCGGCTGGGTCCATCCCAGAATACTGTGTTATAGCTGCCCTAAATTTATCATGTATTTCTTGGGTATGTGTTTCAGTTATAGTGTTGTGAAGGTCTAATGTCTCGATATCATTTTCTAATGTTAAAGCTATAGACTCAGTTTGGGTGGATGAACATGATGTCTGAGTGCTTTGGCTGTATGATTGACTTTGAATGTGAGTTTGAGTTTGTATTTCAGGAAGTGTTTGTGTGTGATATATCGGTTGTATATTATTCTGTAACTCTTTTTCTAATTGTGTTCGTGCTTCTTCTTTTAGTCTATCTAATACTTCCTGGGTTAATAATTTGTTTCTGATTATTGTTCTTCTCTGGTCAGCAATTCTTTGTTCACTAACAATTATTTCTGGGTATTTTCTGGAGAAATGTTCATGCAATTGTTGTCTATAGGTAGTCATATCGGTTTCTAATCTGGTTATATAGTAATAGGTACGCATGATAAACATGTTTACTGTTGAGCTCCATTTCATACGTACTCTAGGTTTTCCAGCTTTGGTGGACGCGGGTAACCAGGCATTAACCTCCCGCGCAACATCCAAAGTTGGGATGGGTGGAATTTCATGTGATATGGATATTGATGAAATTGAAGGTGATGATGGATTTGAGGGTATGTAGGAGATAGTGCTAGGGCTAATCGTCCTGTCTGTATCAGTGGTTTCGGCTGTAGCATCTTTGTCGGTGGGAGCCCGCCTGCTCAACTCCTCACCGCTGACGGTTCGCATGCTGAAACACCCAGCGCCAGCTCCAGGTGTGCCCCGGCGATCACCCCCGGGTAGCGACTCTATACGTTTTCTTTTTGACCGTGTCTCCATGTTAATGGGTTACCATTGCCCTGTTAGCCGTGTAAGTTTATATATAGTATACATACTATATTACACGTCCGCCCCCCACGTGGACTAGATGTTCAGCCCGGACGTAAGGTTGGATTTTGGGGGGCTTATTATTATTATTATTATTATTATTACATGACTATTAAGGTAGCTTCCCACGGTACGCGAATCTGCAATTTACTCACACACAGCCAACGACCACGGACAGCCACGCACCGCATCAAGACTCATCTAACGGCGCGAGTCGTTTTGTAACGAATTTGAAATTCGAATCAATTTTCTTATTCCAAAATACAAAGTATAGTGAGTGAAGTTCGCAAACAATAAAGTCGTTTACAAGCTCGCACCGCGCCTTTGAAGTTACCGACTCGCTCCGGATCCGACGCATCACAGACGATACTCTACCCACAGCGCGTTGGTGCGGTCTAGTCCGCGTTCGAGAAACCACCTTTATGATTGAAATGTTTCAGAAACTGAATAAATCAAGATATACCTGTAATTATTATTATTCTGTGAAAAGCATCGATATTTTTCGGCAATAACTAAGTACTGCCAAATCAATAACATAAATATATAAATTATCTGTTTCTGTATGTTTGTTGATTCAAATATTCTTTTACTATATGTATATGTAAAGGGGATACTATCTACCAAGACGGGCTTTTACAAAGCCCTACCATAAGTGATACTTCAATAAAAAGTAATCGATACTATCAAAAAGTATTTATAACGTTCAGAAACGCTAAATTACTTCAATATCATAACTCGTTCCATAGAAATACTACGTTCATACAACAGAATATCCTCACATACTCGAATAACCTGTATATTAAAATCATTATTGTAGTCCATAAAGCTATGTCAATAAAGTTGAAAATGAAATGAAAATTCACCTCCGATGTTCGTGTAAATTGAATAAACGTAATTCCCTTGGGCATTTCACTTTGCAACATTTTCTATGGAATATTCTTTAAGAATAACGGAAGGAGTTTTCTTAAATAATATGGTATCCGTTGTATCAAATCTTTTGTAAAATGTTAACTGTTTTTGACTATGAATTTGTTAAGTAAGGTGGATGAGGACAAGGGTCAAATTCTCCCATATAATAATAATGTCCTCCAGACCGATTTCGGCCACGAAGGCCAATCTCAAGAGAGATAAGCCGATTAGGCAGGAGATATTATAGTGCACAAGTGTGTGCACAAACACAGATGCCCTCTCTCTTCCCCTTACTCTCATAATCCGATACGACGGCTATCCGACACGATCGGAAAGAGTTCAGGCACAGGACCAACGGCTTTACGTGGTATCCGATGCACGGGAGTGTTCACACTTCCAATTTCCAGTCTCCGGGTTGCCCCTGATAATTTTCTAACAGAATAATCCAATTACTTTTTACTAGCCCAACTTAGAAATTGAAACCAGCACCTCCAGGTCTGCGTCCTTACATCGAGCCACTAGACCGACGAGGCATACTCTCATACATTGGCACTGTTATACAATCGTTGTATACTACGTGACAAATAGTACATAGTAATAAAAAATAATGACCTTTACCAGCATTATACCTTCAGTGCTGTTCTGGAAGAACTCACTTCAATATTCACTCATAAAATGTTGACAACCGACTTATGGTGATATACTATTTTGATGTGTGTATTCTTGAAATATTATAATTATTATGGTCAATGTCGCATATCACTTCTGGCATTTGACGACCGTTTTCTCCGGTGAGTTTCGAGTTTTTTCTCACAGAATAGCCCTGCTGATTGAACGACATATTTTGAATAACTGGTTATAACTGCATGAAGCCGGTAAAAATAGAAAATATTAGCTCCACCTCTGCGGGCTGTATCGTGATGATAATAGCCTAACCTAACTCAAGAATAGGGCTATTCAATGCCAAAATAATTTTTCAATTCCGACAATTGGTACTTTACCTGAAAGTAACGCATTTAAACAAAAAATATTTTTCATAATAAATAATATTTAGCATCATTATTTATTGGTATAGGTACGTAATTCATTGTTACAATTTAGACAATACTTATAATCAAATCCACAATGAAAATATCTGAGTCGCAAATTATTGTACCAGCTCAAAGGCTAGACAGCCAAGTGTAAAAGCCACAAATCGTACCCAAGTCTTCGCTCTGTGATGTTACCCCTTAGCGCAAGATTAATGCAATTGCAACATTACAATAACTATTATACGTAGCATATCGAAAATAATTGGATTTCTCGAAAATTTATAAAAAAAAACAATACCTTAGACAATAGAACGAAGAATTTTCCACGAAAAACCGTGAAAATAATACAAATACGTTGAAACGATGTTTTTATTCGTTTTGTTTTTCCGACGATAGTTCGGAGCGAACGAAAAATATAATTGGAGCTTCGATTTTGATGATACAAGTCGATTCGCCGTGTCTGCTATCTTAATGGATTTTATTATTTTTTCCCTGTGACCTGATTGATCGTTTTAACTTTTGACGTTTTACTTTATGACAACAATAAACTATTCACTTTGTTATTACATGGAAAAACGTATAGAATCCAGTGGTTCTCAATCTATTCGAAGTCATCAAATAATAAATATGGGCTTTAAAATGGAGTTTAAAAAAATAAGATAATTGTTTAAAAGTAAAAACAAAACTGATATAAAATACATCAATCATATAACTTTAATTTAGAAAGGCAGATGAGCGAATGACGTGTCACGTGGTAACGTGACATAGAACCAATGCGAAGTCAAACAAGGTTGTATATACCTTGCTTTTATTGCATTACTTCCCTTAATTTATAACACTGTAATCACCGAAACAAATTGATATAAAGTTTTTATATTAGGCGATACAAAAACGGATTGGTTAGCTATTCTTAGGCCTTGTCTTTTGCATTACCGTGTGAAAATTAAACGTATGGCAGGCAGTCTCTCTGCTTTAAATTGCTACCGTCACAAAACAATTTGTATCATATATATTTTTTAATAATATTTACTCACACACAAATTGGTTTCACGTTACGTTAGTGTGACCACGGTTTGAGAACCACTGTTGTGTATATATAATTATAATATGTCACCGGGCTGTCACAAAAGCAGTATTATAATTTCACTACTCACGTTATACTTGTGCTGTATTTTGATAGTCGACTCTCTACAATATAATGGACAAATTATAATTTCAGTGAACACTGTTGTTTATGAGACGAGCTGGTAGTCGCGACGAAGGCATGAAGGCGTTTTTACAACGCACCCCTGTTTGACAAATCAAATCGGTTTCTTTTGCTATCTTATATGTACAGAGAATGAATTAAAAATTATCTTCAAATTACGATATATTTTCTTCATTGTTAGCCAAGTTCAATGAAACATAAATGATTCTCCTAACTAAACCTAATCAACCTTTGAAAGGCACAATAAAAGTTTTAATCTTCTTCTTCTTCTTCTTCCTAGCGTTTTCCCGGCCTAGAAGTGCCAGGGTCCGCTTTCCTACATCTTTGCCTCCACTTTGCCCGATCGAAAGCATCGTCTTTAGTGAGATCGTGCTCTCTCATATCGTCCCTCACAACATCGAGCCAGCGCTTCTTGGGCCTGCCGCGGGATCTAGGGCCTTCGACAACAAAGTCCAGGCATCGGTTCCCAACGTAGTCTGGCGGTCTGCGGCTAATGTGACCAAACCAACGGAGACGGCTTTCCTGCAACTTATCCGCTACATCGCAAACGGCAAGGCTACCACGGATGTGCTCGTTACGAATACGATCTAGTCGCGTAACGCCACACATCCACCGCAGCATCTTCATTTCCGCGACGTGAAGTTGCTGAACATGTCTCGCGAGAGCTGGCCACGTCTCGCTGCCGTACAATAAGACCGGTCGGATGATGCACTTGTACACAAGGCCCTTTAATTTCACCGGTATCCTGCGATCACAGATTACCCCGGTGACTTCCCGCCATTTGGCCCAAGCTGCGTTTATTCGAGCTCTGACGTCGTGGTCGATCGTACCAGACTCGTGCAGTACGGACCCGAGGTATTTAAATTTTTCCGTCTTGATAACGGATTCTCCGCCTATCTTTATGGGTTCGGGGTCCGTACTGCCACAGGCCATATACTCGGTCTTCGCAACATTTAGCATCAGACCACCCCTCGCTAGCACACCCTTCCACTGGTTCACCTTTTGCTCCAAGATCTGCTTGTCCTCATCTACCAGTGCAATGTCATCAGCATACATCATGAGCCAGGGAGACGGCTCATGGGCTTTCGCTGTGACAACGTCAAGCACTACACTGAACAGAAAAGGACTCAGGGCCGAGCCTTGGTGGACACCAACTGTGATCGGGAAAGGGTGCGTGTCGCCAACGGCGGTCCTTACTATTGATTCCGAATTACGGTACATGTCTCGGATAATGTCAATATAGATTTGTGGCACATTCTTCATCTTCAAAGCCCACCAGATTATTTGGCGTGGGACGCAGTCAAATGCCTTCTGCAGGTCTAGAAACGCCATGTACAGCGGCTTCTTCTTTTCTCTATGGGCCTCGGTTAGTATTCTTAGGGCGAAGATGGGGTCTATGGTTCCACAGCCTGGGCGAAACCCATACTGACATTCCGAGACGGTACATTCTTGCCGAAGCCTTGAATCGATTACGCGTTCGAAGAGTTTCATGGTGTGGCACATAACCTTAATACCGCGGTAGCTTTCGCAGTCCTGTACACTACCTTTGCCTTTATAAACTGGAGTAATGATACTCAATCTCCAAGAGTTGGGCATCTTCCGGCTAGTAAGTATTCGGTTAAAAAGGTCAGTAAGTAGGTTCACACCATGAGAACCCATCGCTCTCCACGCTTCAATCGGCAGGTCGTCAGGGCCTACGGCTTTTCGGTTCTTCATTGTACGAAGACATTTGAGTACCTCGTCAGGTGTTACCGGTGCAACAAGTCCGAGATTAGGAGGCAGTTCTGGAGGAGACACATTAGCGTGTTGTGTGTTAAGCAACACGTTAAAGTAGCTGCGCCACCTCTCCTTCACCTTAATTGCATCGCAAACCAAAGTGCCATTAGAGTCTTTGACACAAAGACATTTTGTTATGTCTTGTGTCGCTTTCTCCCGAGCCTTTGTCAAACGGAAGATAGTCTTTTGGCCCTCGTTTGTCTGGAGCGTGTCATACAAAGGTGACAGCGTCTGGTAACGGGCTTTGGCAACTGCTCGTTTGGTGGCACATTTAGCTGCTTTATACGCGTCTCGGTCTTCAGGAGATTTGGTCTCTTGCCACTTCTTAAACTGTGTCTTTTTCTCTCGAACTGCCTCCTGTACTGAGCCATTCCACCACCACGTCTCCTTGTCGATGACCCGGCCTCTCTTCGAAGTGCCAAGCACCTGTTTTCCAATGGTATTTAATGTTGCTTCTAATTAAGCCAAATAAACTTTTTAAAGGCGCAAGAAAATCCGTAAAATAGTTTCAGAGATTAGCGTGTACATACAAATAGACAGACAAAATAAAAAAAAATCAACCACCGAACAGCAAAACTGAGTATTGTTGGGTTTCAATTTTATCTAAATTTCTAAAATTGGTGACGTATTGATAATTAGTGTATGAAATAGTTATTATTTAATATTATTTCTTACAATACCAGTATAGATGGGCGATGGTGATTAATCAGGTGGAAAGCTTACTGCCTTCTTATATATAAATAAAAAATAAAAAAAGGCTTTTTCATTTAAATTTATAACCGGACAAAAACTGGGAGTTACACTCTGCAATCAATTTTAGTTAGTCGTATCATAATCTGACTTACATATATTATTAATATTTGCAATTTAAATACTAATACATGGTGTTATAAAATCGTTGAACACTACAAAATAAAGGTTTATACGCGGATCAAATATAAATGGAATCACAAACGGTGCGTTGTTATGAAATGATCCCTTGTAATATGCAGTAATTCCGAAACGATATCAATTTAGCGAGGATCAAGTTGAAACATTATGTTTGTACATCATATAACTTCGCTACATAAGCCTAATATTATAAATTAAAATAGGCTTAATGTTAACAATGCCTTATATATTCTATAAATAATAAGAAATATTTTCAAGACTTACTACTTGCCACGCGGGTACTAGATAGCCAGCCCCGCTCAGGCTACATACATAGTCAGCCCTAAGCCCGGACCTTAAAAAACAGGGTGTGACCCCTGGCTGTGGACGCGCGTTCGGCGGTTCTGAGGAGGACGGCAGCCGGGATGGCCTCGCGCTGTCTTACGCACTAGCGAGGAGTGTGAGGGTGCGAAATTACCTTCGCCCTCTGAGGAGAGCTCCGCCAAGCCACGAGCTAAATAGAGCAGGAGCAACCGCAAATGCGTTATATCGACACGCTCCCGCAGCCTCTCCGATCGACGCCGAGGACTGCCATCGCAGTGTTTTTAGTGGGTAAGAATCCTATATAACCCGGTCTTCCCCTAAGAGAGCCCGTACCGGGCTTTTAAAGGTTTTCACTGCGTAAAAAAAGGAGGCTAGATAGTACTGCAGCAAATCCCGAGGTTCTGGTTTTGAGTTCAAATCCTAGATCGAGTCTCTAGAAAGTTGTTGAGTTTAACTGTCAATTAATTTTATCAGTGACAGCCTGAAGTTGACAGTTGGATTGGTAGAGTAAACCCGAATCTGAATGTAGATTTGTAAAAAATATATACTGGAAACTGAGTATTTACTAATTTATAAAAAAAATTTTTACAAAAATAATTAAAATTACTATTTCAAAATAAATGTATATATTTCACGCTAAAAAAATCAACAAAATATCAATTAAATATTTATTTTTGATTTGAAATTCAAATACTATATTCATTCAATCAGGCAATATAAAAAAAGTGATTACGTAATGGTCTCCTATTATTGGTCGTGATGATATCAGAACGAGTTGGTAGAGTTCTCATTTACGATTCCGTTAAATCTTAAAACATTTCCATAATCAAATCTTTCAAAATATTTATTTATTTGTTATGTACGTTATGTAGGCTATGTACGTTATATAATATATCTATAATGTACCGTCTGTATTCCAAAGATTAGCCAGAGGAAAGAAATGTTAGTTACATTGAACGTCCTAAATCTTAAGTAATATTATAAATACGAAAGTTTGTTTGATCGCTTTCAAATCTTAAATAATCAACCAATCATAATGAATTTTGCATACACGTGTTAAGGGTATGGAAAAAGTGATACTAGTTATTAATAATAATTATATCTTGGGACATTATTCACACGACCGTCTGATCCCAAATCAAGCAGAGCTTGTGCTATGGAAACCAGACAACTGATATACTACATATACTACTTTTCTTTTGTAAATACATACTCATATAAATAATTTGACCCAGACTCGGGACAAACAGGTATGTTCATGCACACAAATGTCTGTCCTGGGTGGAAATCGAACCCACAACCTTCGGCGTGAAAGGCAATTATCTACCAACTACGCCAACTGGCTCAATCGAAACAACATCTAAATTGGATCAGCAATCGTTAATTACGTAAAATGTATTGCACAGCATTAAAACCATTCATTATCTTATTAATACAAATTACATTGGAATAAATTCAAATCTGTATTAGTTACCACATTTATTGATAGTTTCGATGGGATTGGAAAATTTATTATCGTATTAAGAGGATTAAGGGGGTGATAATGGGGGTAAATCTGTTATAGGTCATTAATGTGTTTATAGTAATTGTTGTTTTATTGCTTAAAAAAAAAAAAAGTAAATTACGTAATCATTGTTATGTAATGTTAAAATTTCTTTATTTATGATGGGTGTATGTTTGCACTAGCTAAAATAACAACTGGGTGATTATATAAATATATATAGTCAGTTTTATATCCAAATTAAAAATAAATATATAATTAATTAAAAACATAACCATATATATTCCACTTTTTTTTTAACTCACTTCATTAATTAGTTTCAATTAAAAAAATAATAAAGGCTTTATGAATCTAAAGCAGAAACATATAATCTAATGAACGACATCGTTAAAATAAAATTAAACTTAAATTCCATAAGCATCAGTAGATTTTTAAATATGGAAAGAAATTAATCGGATATCAAACGGCTAATTTCATCAAGATATCTATATAATATAAAAATGTTAATAAAACGAAAATACTTTGAACGATGAAGAAAGAAAAACCAGAGACAAAAGGAAAAAAATCCAAATCTTCAATAACGAATGTCTGAACTTTTAATGGGACGTAAAACTATTAACAATGACAAAGTTTCGAAGAAATTGAAAGACTCGAAATATCCAATCGATTACCTTCCGAACTGTTTAGACATGGAATAAATAAAAGTTTATATTTCATTTCAAATGAAACTTCAAATGAAAATTCTCATATTTATTTAGTAAGAGATTCGTACAATTATTCTGTTTATATTTTATATCGAACTAAGTTTTAATCGCAAATTTTATTTTTAAAGCAGAAATAGGTCAACAAATGTATAACTGACAATAACAGCCTGTGAATGTCCCACTGCTGGGCTAAGGCCTCCTCTCCTTTTTTGAGAAAGTTTGGAACTTATTTTCACCACGCTCCTTCAATGCGAGTTGGCAGACATATCTGGCAGAATTTCAGTTAAATTAGACACATGTAGGTTTCCTCACGATGTTTTCCTTCACCGTCAAGCACGAAATGAATTATAAACACAAATATAAAAACATGCGGTTTTTTATATAATATTGTGTAGCTAACAATAAGAGATAATTATATTGTTTTTTTGTTTTGATGCTCACAATTATTTTATAATCTTATTCTATTACAACATTTTCGATTTCGGCCTTTCCGAATCCTCAAGGGAAACTAGCTTATGCTAGATCAGTACGGAATAAATTATAATGCAAAGTAGATTATGGAAATACCGCAATTTCAGAAAATCGTAAAAAAATCCCTGGCCAACACAGCTCACATATTACACATTGACCCTTACTTGACATTTAAAGCGCGATACACTTCCTAGAAAGCAATTCTGTAAGGAACAAATTCGATTTTCGAAAAACGTAGATGTAAGCGGTTCTGATAGCATGAAGATTTATGATAAATGAACAACTTAGGCTCCCAATAGACATGACACCATCTACTTGGTGGTAGGACTTGCAAGCCCGTCTGGGTATGTACCACCCACTCATCAGATATTCTACCGCCAAACAGCAATACGTTAATTGTTGAGTTCCAGTTCGGAAAGTGAATGAACCACAAGGGACATAACATCTTAGTTTTCAAGGTTGGTGGCGCATTGGTGATGTAAAGAATGATTAATATTTCTTACGCTGTTTATAGGCGATAGTGATCACTCACCACAAGGCTCATCTGCCCGTATATTATTAAAAAAAAACACATCATATATTGACATCTATAGTCTATGGTATTCTTTTTTTTTTTTTATAGAAAAGGAAGGTGGACGAGCATATGGGCCACCTGATGGTAAGTGGTCACCAACGCTCTTAGACATTGGCATTGTAAGAAATGTTGCCAATCGCTTAAATCTTCGCTTCTTTATGGTTTCGTGAAAAAATGCCGCTTTGAATGTCGTAGAAGTTGCTATCGGAAGTTTGGAATTAAAATAGTGTAATAGTATAGTGTAGTACATAAGTAGTCAAGTCATATAGTGCTGTATTATAAATAATATATTAAGCAACAATTGTTAGTAGTGCACAAATATCAAAACTATTTGCATATCGCATGAAATATATAAATATATGGGCTGTTTACCTTCACTCCTCCCTACATTGGAATAAGGTATACGAGGACAGGCGATTATAATGTGTCATTGTCAATGGCGTATGTCACATTCGGACGTTCCACGATCTTCGAAGTTGAGTTTCGAGAATGTTCTTAAATTATAGGTAGATAGAGATTTTGAAATGAAACTAAAAATATTTGATATTTCTTATGGTTTGTGGTAAACGTCAACTCTATTTTGACCAGCCGTCAAGCGATTTTAAACGGTAAATATTGTTATTTAAAGAGCTTTTTTCAGATCCGTTTCGATGTATTTTATCGTCCTCTCACGTGACATGGGAATGACATAGGAATGAACTAGTGAAACCACTGGAATTAACCGGTTGACAATAGACAAACTATTTTTCGACAACTGTTGTAAAAAGTTGTGTATATTTCCTACAGAGCATTATCTGAAGGTGAAAGATCACTTATGACGGGGTCCATTTGCTAGTCTACCTTCCTAAAATAAATTTTAGTAGAAGAAAAAAGCATCGTAGTAGCTGGGCATGATCTTAAAAATAAAAATTAAAATGTTCATTCCTTGATATATTCATGTTTCTATTTCTTCAGTTATCTTTAAGCCTGAACCGAGAGCGGGGATTATGATTCAAATTTATCATCTTTACATATCTGATACTACTAATAAAGCAGAATTTATGAAGATATAAAATCATTTTTCTTTACTTAATAATCATCGCACAGCGAAAACTACTGAATATGGATATCTGAATTTTAAAACAAAGGTTAACTTCACAATGTAAGCATTCCCTAAAATATTTTTTGGAAATTACAACTTTAATTGTTCTTTCTTTGTATGAATTTTACCCGCACGAAATCGAGACGATCTAGTTCTGATATACTATGCTTAAGTGGTATTACCATAGCCTTTATGGAATAAATTGATTCAAACTGATACTCATTATACATACCCATATATACTGGACTTCATTCCAATATCCTATAAATGTCAATGGCGTGTCCAATCCACGTCTTGTCCGGTCTCCCGTCGGTTTATCGTCGTTATATTGATCACTCGTGTCTATATTATACAAGCTATGTCATTTTAACACGTATATACAGCTCTGCATTAACATATCTCATTGACTTTTCTTAACAGAGGTTATATTTATATTTAATTGAAACATGTTTAAGTAGAATTTGAAATTTAGCTTAGTTTAAAACTTATTATATTGTGATAATTTTGTTAGCTTCATTATCGGCTAAAATATTATCCGAGTTTGAACTGTCATTAATAATATTAGATAGACTAAGATAATATAAATTATAATAATTGATTATTAATTATAATTAACAAACAAATATATATTGTTTTTATAAATAGTTCCTCTTTTGTTTTTTACTTGCGTAATTTAGCTCTTTTTTAAGTTTTATTACAAATAATGTACTAATGTTTATTTCCTTCGCATGTTAAATTAAATTAGTGGGGTATGCAATTTTTATATTTAAGATATTTAAGATTGTTGTCTAGAATAAGTAAAAAAAATGTATACAGCATTGGCTTCCTATTTAATTAAAATATAAAAAAACATATATATGAGACCCAGAGAGATAACCAGAGCATATCTAGTTTCAACTGGTTATTTCTCGTTTATTCACTTCTTCGAATGATCGCGGATTAATATTAGTTTTCCCATATATGTGAAGTAATCTCATTTAACATACATAACAAGCAGCCTATCCAATTCTAATTACATTGAATGTTAAACGTTATTGGTTTACAATTTCGCTATTTATACATTCAATAATTGAATATACAGTGGACGATTGTGTTCGTGATGAATCTGTTTAACTTTGAACAGATATATATTACTACATGTTTCAGCAGTTTTGCGTTTAATATGTATTTTATATTAAATAATAAAAAAATCTACAACATAACTATTATAACGAAAGTAAAACGTAAAGTGTAAATGAGCCCGAATACAGACAGATGTATAACAAAAATAATGGTTGTTTTGATTTGAATAACTTGCAATAAGGCAAATCATCTTAAAATAGCTGAGAATATTATCATTATCAGTATGAAACATCGACGAAAAGTAACCTGCCTGTCGATCTTCTACAGGCTATTTTTCGAAAATTGTGCACTTGGATTATATATGATAATATTGTCTCCACCCTTTTACCATCGGATCACTAAACGCTGTGAGAGCCTACATCCCAACGTCATTTTCATTCGATTCATTCGCTCGAACCGTTTTACTTCCTCATTTCTGATTCGTCCAGCCAAATATTGGAATGGCTTTCCGGCTAGTCTAGGCAGGCACTTTTATTTACATCACAGTAAAATCATGTAAAAAGCGACCAAGTAAACCTCAAACTTAATTAATTTACATTTAATTAATTAATAAAAACTTTTCGAGTTTAAGGAATTTGAAATGAATTCTCTGAATTCTAATTTCAAAATAAATTATGTAATCCAGTTGGGATTCGGTTATGGTGAAATGCTGCCCACTTGTAATAATTTTTAAAAGCCAGCTTATATATTTATTCGTCGACTTCTATTTTTATTTATTTGGTATAGCTATTTCTCTAATCGATGAAATTTGCATGTGGCGTTAATAGCTCGGTTCGTTTTGGCATGAATGAGTGCAATTATTCTCGAAATAATCGGACGCGATAACGATATTTCATTCAACAAATATAAACCCTAAAGCAAATTCAATTTAATCATTTTAACCCATTAAATGCGAGTCAATATAGGAGCGATTCCACTCATTAATTATCATCGAGACCAAATCGGGTCACAAATATTCATTTCATAAGGGGATTTGAGAGGTTTTCTCATCAAGGCTGAAGATTGATACAGATATGCTTGAGGTTCTCCCTATTGATGTTGAACGCACCACATATGAATGACGTAAAAGCCGAGATCGATAGAACATATGAATCCTTACTGAATATAGCGAATTCAAACCGCCTGGGCTTTCGCACTATTGAATTTTCATGTCCTTAATATATGTTTATAAATCATCTCGTATTGTGTTAAGCCTGCGTCACGAGTATGCCAACCTGCGTTGGAACAATGTAGTGGAATAAGCTATAACTTTATCCTGAAAAATAAGAGGACGCTTTAGCCCAGAAGTGGGACATTTAGAAGTGTTACTTTTTATACTCAGGGGTATGTGTATTACAATATCTCTAAGATACCTTTACGTGGTGAAAATGATGAGTATATATATGTGAGCATACCATGGGATTTAATATTTGCTTATATGATATTGGAAAAATATTTTTTTTTTCCACACTTTCCAATGGTTCTGAGAGGATAGAGTGTTTTCTTTTCTGAATACTTGGCAGTTTTATTTACTTGAACTATCAATAAGTAAATGTAATGAACCTTGTATCTTTAATTAAACTGGTTCAATCATTATTTAAAGAGAAATACAATGTTCATGTTGATGTTATAAAACAGAATGGGTTGTATTTTTTTAAATAATATAGCTAAGCAAATGGGCAAACTGGAAGACGCAGCGTGGGCGGCCTGCCCTACAAGGTGGACCGACGATATAAAAACCGTTGGATGCGGGCAGCGCATGACCGGCCAAAATGGAAATCCTTGGGGGAGGCCTTTGTCCAGCAGTGGACGTCTTTCGGCTGAGATGATGATGATGATGATGAATGGGTAAATAGGTACCTGATGGTAAATGGTCATCAATGACACTACATTACTAAGAACTAAGATGCAATGGACTTTGCGCCTGTAGTTACACTAGCTTACTCACCTTTCCAAGTATTGCTTTCCTTTATAAGTATTGCTGTTTGGTGGTAGAATATTGGATGAGGGGATGGTACCTACCCCGACGAGCTTGTGCAAAAGCCCTACCACCAAGACAACTCTTTTTTTTATAGAATAGGAAGGCGGACGAGCATATGAGCCACCTGATGGTAAGTGGTCACCAAACGCTCTTAGACATTGGCTCTGCAAGAAATGTTACCCATTGCTTACATGCGCCACCAGCCTTGGGAACTAAGATGTTATGTCCCTTGTGCCTGTAATTACACTGGCTCACTCACCCTTCAAACCGGAACACAACAATATCAAGTACTGCTATTTTGCGGTAGAATATCTGATGAGTGGGTGGTATCTACCCAGGCGAGCTTGCACAAAGCTCTACCACCAGTAGTCTACCACCAGTACAATCATTACTCATTTATATAGATCTGCATAAAACAACGAATACAACTACACAACTCGGTATAATTATATGACTAAGTCATATAGCTCCGTGGTTATACAAAGCAAGAAGAAAACAGTTATAGCAATTTCAAGTTCAAGAAAGCCAAATTTAATATGACTATATACACGAAATTACCAATAGGAACTATTCATGAATATAGACAGGAAAACACGAAGAACAACAAATTAATTATGCACAACCCGAAAACCTAAGACTTGAATTGAGGTTAGAGCGAACCATAATTTATTTGATGAACGTAAGGACAATACAGTATACGATCTCATTCGGTTAATGAATGAAACGAATGGATGACGTAATGAAATGACTCATGCCTCGAAATTCTGATTATTTCTTGGAATGTAATAACAATCATGGCATTAAATCCACGTTCAATACCTTTCAGACGTTTGTACAACGACTCGGGCTACGACAAAAAACTCATTACATTGGGATTCGAAGAAATCCTCGTAGATCCACGGATCAAAGTGTAAATAAATTATTTATCACGAGACATTTAGATGCCTTTTGCAATGCGTGTGAATTATTTAAGCATTGTTTGGTTCTAATGTTTGAAACAATGTTGGATCAAATACTGGTGTTGGACAAAATTGTTAGTGGAAGGATATGTGTAAGTTCGTTTAGTGTCATTAAATGTTAAGTAAGCACTCTGGATGAGAGGTTCCTCTCTTTTTGAGGACCAGACTGCTCCAATGATCGCTGGTCGATACACAAGCTATATTTCTCACATGAGGATCTTTCACAATTTTCCTTTGACCGTCACAAGATTAATATAAACACCATTGGTACATAACAATACGGTACTGTGAATAAGTCTTCAAATTTTGGAAAAACGCCACTTGATGGTCAATGGTCACCTCCGTCTATTCGCTATTATATTTACGTAACCATAAAAAATTTAAAAAAATAGGTTTAGTTTTTATAATACTGTCTCTCTTTCTGTCGCATTAAGTAACTTATTTTCTTTTATTGATAACATTGCTAGGAATTCCAATAATAGAAATGACCACTTATATGTGTATCGACTATCGACTCTCCTTCTGTTTCTTCCATAAAAACATTGAGTGTACATACAACATTTTTCCCAGTTATCTCTTATCGTAAAACGCAGGCCCGAGTGTAGCCACAAAGGAATCAAAAACATTACGGAATAGAACCGAAAGGTCGCATGGGGTTAGTCGCAGCATTTTCGTGACAGTAACTATGAAAGGACGCTTAGAAATTGCCTAAAATAACACGTTCTCCTATTCTATCTTGGACCCTCCTGATATCTCGAAAGGATCTTGGGTAACAAAGTGATCTTACCTACAAGTTCTATAAACATGGATGGATGGGATACTGAAGATTACAGAACTCATTTAAATAATTCCTGCTATGGTTTCCATGACTTATGGGATGTAATAATGGAAGTTGATGATGAAATTGCTATTTCTTTTTATGTGTAAACAAAAACATGACATGGTAAAATATACAATTTTTATTAGTTATTATATACATTAGGAACATAAGAAAACTATAAACATGGGTATAATTAATTATAGTATTAAACATTGTGTAATTCATTCCGAGAATGTTTTGATTAACCCCTTATCTGCTACTTATAAAGAAAATCGTTTCGTGGCAGGGTGGAATGAAAAATAAGGCTAAATCCACACTACGATCATTATCTGTCACGATAATTGGTAATAATGCTTTTCTGTCAGGTAATTTTTGCCGCAAATATTTGGTACATTTTTTAAATAAGTTTTTATTAATAAGAATAGTAATAATAATAAATTTATTTTATAAGGCAAATTATATTGTATACAAACAAATAAAAAAAATATATACATACAAATGTAAATGTGCACATGACTAAAAATCTTAGATCCTGCGTCCATCTGGGCATATTATACACATATCTAATCAATGATTATTATAAGATCGAAACATAATCCATTCAATAGTATAGTATCTATAATAAATATAGTAATTCTCAGTATAATTCGGCTCTGTTTCAAATGCAAAATTGCAAAAAGCAATTTTGTAATTGCAAGACATAACGTCTTAGATCGACGACTTTGGTGAATGCTTATAATAATCACTTAAACGTCTGCCTTGAAAAAAAAAACACACATTTATATTAACACACATGGAAGACATAAAAGAAATGATAACTTTTAAAAATATATACTCGATGACCTTGAAAATTGACGTTAATTGTGTCCAAAAAGGTTTCACATTAAAAAAAAATGCAATACTTCTATATTATATATAAGCCCTGATTGAACATTTAGTGTGGAATGAGCTTATCGCAAAACCAAATTGTCTCGGTAAATTTTTCTCCGATACTGATCCCTTTGTTTTGAAGGGCGTTTGAAGTGGCTCGGAGGGCTTAGGAGACTGATCTCGAAAATCCGTGAATTGGTTTAATTAAGCGTACCGAATAAAATATTTGAAGACTTGGTTTTAATTATCGATATCGATATTATATGTTATTGTAAATGAATGGAAACAAAATGATTCTTTACAAAATTTATCTTTATTAATATTGTATCGTTGGTATAAAGAACAGTGCTTGAACACGTTTTTTTATTTTTTTTAATATCGAGAGAGCTTTATAAAGCACTTGTAATTATTTTGATCACAGAGCTGTTATTTTATTTGTTAATGGACTCATAATTGGCAGTTATGATTTGAGTGACCTACTCTCGGTAAGAACCAGCCATAATGATACTTCAGACTTCAGCAGTATTTTTTTTTACTTTCGTGTATTTATTTTATGTGACCCGACCGATTTTCGCCCTGGCAGCCAATCAAGAGACCCAACTACGCTGAATATATTATAGTGCATAAGTGTGTGTGCAAACACAGATGCACTCTCTATTCCCTCATTCACATAATCCGATGGAAAGTTAATTTGACACGACCGAAAAGAGTTCAGGCGCAGGATAAACTGTTCTACGTGCTTTTCGAGGCATGAAAGTGTATTTACTTCCAAATTCCTGACTCTGGGCTGCTACTGAGAATTTTCAAAGGGAAAAGCAGTGTATTTTGTATTGTATCACATATTATATAATAAATCCATTTCAAATTTAGAATTAGTTCTGCTACTGGCTGCTTAGAAGTATCTGGATGTTTGAGAATAACATGGTCATTTTGATCGAATTTTTACTGTTCGTTTCCCGGATTCTCAGATTATAATAGTAAGCCAATATTGGAACTGTGATTGCTTGTTCAAATAATCACAATGGTTGACTAAGCCGATTTCATAAATGCCTATAATTTATGAAATTCTGATAGATTTGCTGATCATCTATTATGCAATTTTACGAACAAAGCCCAAATAATTCTGCATGCTATTCTATTTCCACTTAATCCAGTGTGCGTAATAATTACCGATGAGTGATTACCGTTGTGTTGATATGGGCTTTAGAAAATAGGTAATTCATTTTGTACGACATAATAAGAGAAAGAGAGGCGAAAGACAGAGAAAGCAGATTAGACGATTAACATGTAGTTGTTTAAATATAGAATCTTAAATACTTTTATATAGTGGTATAAAAATATTATTTAAAAACCGGCAAGGCAAAAATAAGAAATAAATGTTTATAAATGTATTTTTTTAAATAACGAATTTGATAATCGATCAACTATTAAATAAAAGCGATTTAAATCATCTGAACATGAAATTCCTTAAAAAAAAAACAATTTTATAAAAGTGTGTCATATTTCAACTGTTGTTGATAATAATTCGAATTTAATTTTTTCAATTTGCGCGTACATTTCTTTCGATTTAATCGCTGAACGAAACAATGTTTGTCAATTGAAATCGAACTAATTAAATTCACTATAACTAATGCAATGAAATAATACTATGAGTAGAATAATCTCAATGCCGCCGAGCAATAGTACTAATACAAACGCTCACTATATATTCACACTAAATTGGAATTCTGTCAATATCTACCGTCACTTGCATTTCTGCGAATTAATTTCTCATTACATTGCATTATATACTTCATCAACCGTTCGCTTGAATTTCTGACTATTGTTATATTCGAATATGAAAACTCTCAATTAAAATATATTAATTCGGGTCGATGAAGTTGTTTTTTATTTAAATTTTAGCAAACAACGTACAGTCACAACTATACTCGAGTACAAATTAATTTACCTTTTATTTATTTATCTCACGATATATTTTACCGCCAAATAGAAATACTTAGTATTGTTTTGATCCGTTTAAACAGTAGATGTCCGAGTGTAACTACAGCCAGTCAGTGTGATAACATAACGAAAGTGGAAGCTCAATGGCGAAGTAAGGAATGGTTAATATTTCGTACATTGCCAATGTGTGGTGGCCTTCAAATGGTCCGTTGTCCCGGCCTATCTATAATATGAAAAAAACCTTACTGACTTGGTCGGAAACATTCCTTAAATATCTTTGTTCTTAAATTGACATCATTCATATTATAACTATGCATTTAATGTTCATGTGTTAATATATTTATTTGCAGTTCTTAAACCACTGTCCAAGGCAAAATTGATCTAAATTTTCCGTCCAAAAACATTACTTTCACAAAGATACGTATTTATTATAATTAATGTGAGTAGAGTTTTAATTTAATTAATCCTATTTGTGTATATTAATTTGTAACAAGCGTAATGTCAAAGCTTATACCCCAGTATAATTGTACGTTGTTCGCTAAAATTTACTGTTCCACAATTAGTATGCATGAGAGAGTCGAAACGTAATTAACCATAAACCTAGATGCAGTAATAAAGTTTGTAAACAAAAAACCCATATTATTACGTTATCTGCACATCGCGTAACGTTATTTAGACCACATAGATGGCGCTGCTAGCAGATGTGTCTGGTTAATCTTATAGCGCAAAATTCAACTTTATTACTACCGTGAGAAAGTTTAATTTAACATAATTAAATATTGAGAAATTTATCGACACGTTTTTTAAGACCTTAAATTATTGTCTGATATTAATATAATTACATTTTTATTACATTGCATGTGTTAAACGTGTCCGTTATTATTTATTGATAAAAATCAAATTGTTCTTTATTAAGTAGGCTAAGGCTTATCACATTTGAATTGTAATGTCATAATAATGAGTTGATTAATATCAAGCAATACTTCTTTTATAAGCTAAACTATACGATCAATATAAGTTAGATTATTAGATAGTTGAATTTAGCAATATAAATATATAACAACAAGTCGAAAATCTTTTTTTCGATACCTCGTTACTGTAACAAGCGATACGATCGTGAAAGTGCAAAGGAACGATGCAAACAAACGCTCCAGGTAATTTGGCGGATGAGATAGGCACCGTGTCCTATCTCACTTAATAAACTCGTGAACTTTTGAAAATGGTCCAAATTATGAGAATTTACCGTTTAAAAAACACACTGTAATAGAGATAAAAAGAAACAAAGTGACTGTGCATTAGCTACTGTTTTTCTGTAATGATAAAGAATGTTTTAGATTTCTTGGTCTGGTGGCGCATTTGTGATGGAAGGATTGGGAAGGAACGGTTAATAATTCTGACAGTGCCAATATCTATGGGCGATGGTGACTATTTACCACCAGGTGAACCATTGGCCAATCCGCCTGCCATGTTTTATAAATATAAAAATTCCAATATTTTCTTCCTTTATCGATGTAATAGAATTTATCGAGATGTCGACGTGGATATTTATCTAATTCCTCCTACACTGTGGATAACAACCTTAGACGCTATTTCTTATATCTCAAATCTTATAAGATTTACACAAACCCACGTTCCGCTTTCGATTTCAATCGAAATCGATAATAAAACTCAGATCGTGACGAGCAATAAATATTTTCTATTCGATAATCTTATTCAACGTGTTAGAAAATCAAAGGATTTTTCATTTACATTTCATTGATGGAATCGTGATTTTTATATTATTTTTATAGCAGAACGTATTGAGACATTTTTTTAAAGTATATTTTCTTATGTATGTTACTCTGTAATAGATTATATAAATAACTGAGAAGTATATTCAGCTGTTATTTATTGACAACGAAAAAAGGCAAAGACTCCACGAGATGTTGATATGATGATGTCTATATATATAACTCGGCTGTCGATCTCACCATAACTATTTCATACTGCTTTGGTGGACGTATTTGAGCTGATGAAGAAGAAAGGACAAAGTAATCGTGGTGGAATTTTTGATGACTGACAGAATAGTGCCTCGCAATGTCTATGCCACACCACTACTGTTTGTTGTCGATGGTACTGCTCTCGAAGATGTTGAGTATTTACCTGAAACAAATAATCAAGATGTAAGTCCAACTATGAAAGTTAAGAAATATTTTGTCATTTTTATTACCT
This sequence comes from Nymphalis urticae, assembly GCA_905147175.2. Classification (NCBI taxonomy): domain Eukaryota; kingdom Metazoa; phylum Arthropoda; class Insecta; order Lepidoptera; family Nymphalidae; genus Nymphalis; species Nymphalis urticae. Next base: position 7,895,487 of record LR990004.1, on the reverse strand, counting down.
CTAAACATAAAATAGATAAATATAAATAAAATAGGAAATAGAAAATATTTGAGCAATGTTAATGCTCTAACGTCGTATATGCTCCATTCGTAAGCTCAAGGTCACTCAACGTGCTACATACAACGTAAAAGAGCATTGCTCGTTTGGTAGTTTGTAGTGATGATATCCGTAGAAAAAAAGAACGACATAGCTCGCAGAGTTAGCATTCTAAAGTGGCCGTTATATTAATAATAAATTACTTGTCCCAAAAAAATATTTCAAAACATTGAGTTCGTATGTAATACAATTTTAACCTTAAATAAATTACTCACAAAAATAAATTCTAAATTCGTTTCTTGCGCTTGAAACGGTTAATTTAATTTAGTATCATGTCTTTACAAATAAATACGCTTGTGTCGTGATTTCGCCATTCATGCGATGAATCGCCCAATTTAGGGTATATCTGACCTTCCCATTGTAAGGAGAGAAGGAAAGTTGACAAAAATTCGCTCTTGCTTGGATTTCTTACATTTATTGTAGGAACACTTGATTTGTAATAAAAAAAAATTCTTATCCTAATTAATTCTTTGATCCAATCTATTACTTCAAGCCAACCAATCAAACCATGTTATCTAAATAATAATAAATAGTGATACGGTGGATTGTTTATTTTTTCTCAATTGAAACATAAAAATTATTGCATTGACATATATATTTTAAGATGCGCTGCCGTACGCACTAGTGAGGAGTGCGGGGGGCAAGATTACCCTCGCCCCCTGGGGAGAGCTCCGCCGAGCCATAGGTCCTTTCCCTAGGGAGCCGGAAACCATTCTAAAGGTATCCATTACGTGAAAAAAAATTTAAGGTCACTCAATTTTGCTTGGACGTTTTAAATGTTTTGAAAACCCTAGCTACTTAACCTTAATTGAAGCCACGTGTGGAAACTATAATATTATGATATTTAATTTCATTGTCACATATTAAGTGAATAGATTAAAACTTTATAAAAGAAATCCAATTACAATATATGAATATATATTTCTTTTTCATCTAGATATTTTATTAAAGTAACTTTTGTTGAATACAACACCAAACAATCTTAGCTTTACTTACTCCAAAATAACACGACAAAACCGATATTCTGATCACGCACACCACTTTGTTTAAGTATGTTTACCACTTTTATTACAGTCGTAAAGTTTTATCCACCTCCACCCCTGAGGAACAAGAATGGACGCTAGTTGCTAAGCGATAATTTTTTTGGCAGGGTGAGGTAATGACCCATTACTCCTAATACATAAGTTGAAGTGTGTGCTATTTTACGCTGTGGTTGCAAAATATTCTAGAAAACTATTTCACAAAGAGGTTATGTAATTTTTAATGAGTAATGTATTTTACGATATGCTGTTTATAATATAAATTAAAGAAAGAAATGAGATTCCAATTTTGAAATTCGTGTCATTGGGAAATTACTTAATTCAGAATCAATGAGAAGAAATAAAACATTGTTAATATTCTTTGAATCGAAGAATACTTATTAATGTACTTAAATTAAATTAGAACGAATACCATTGAATATAAAACAAATAAAGAGACGAATCAAATATAAAGACACAAAATAAAAATCTTTTTCCTAACACGATGCTCCTATTAATCTAAATTACCAGAACTTTTGTGAGATGATTCGTCTAATAAGGACGTATTACGATTTATTACGTATTTTAGGATCCTCGTAAAAGTGGATTTAGTATTGATTTGTCTCGTTACGAGCGAATATTTTCATTTTGTGACTTTTATTTATAAGTTACAGATATTTTATTAGGTGTTTGAGGAAATTGCTTATGTTTATTACTTCAGATGTTTAGCACGCTCGACTTCATTTATAATTATGTTCTGTCGTTAAACATTCTTATACGTTCATAGATTTTGTTGAACATCTCTCTTAAAACTTTGTATATAGAGATCAAAGTGCCATAAACATATTATCAGCAGTTTAATAAAAGAATACACTTATCTATAATTGGTACCTGCAGACGATTCTGACATGATTAGCTTTTATTTTAGCTTGTTAGATTTTAAAGTCTTTCGATTTTATATTCAAGAAAATTGCGCAGCTGATCACTGAATGATTTAGTTTCACAATGTTCAAGTCATCTGAATTCAAGTGCAGTTTTACGAGGTCTTCTTTATGGACTGCGACAGTCCACGTTTTATCGACTTCGACTGATGCAAGGAAGTCGTAATGTATAATGTCTTACGTTCCGGCTAGTAACGTCGTGCTCTGTTATGTTCAAGAAGATTAACATTTGAGTGGTAGCTTTGTAATTACTTTTTACTTTATTTTAAGGAATTATTTACTATTTGTAATATTTATCCTAATTGAAAATATAAATACACTTGAATTTACACTTGAAAATATAAGGTGACTTTAAAATTTTACAGTACAGTAACAGCCTGTGAATGTCCCACTGCTGGGCTAAGGCCTCCTCTCCCTTTTTTTTTCTTTTGAGGAGAAGGTTTGAAGCTTATTCCACCACGCTGCTCCAATGCGGGTTGGTGGAAAATTTACTTATAATAAAATTTCATCTAAAAACCGCTCGATAAGTCGTATTTTCAAAAAATCTCAAGAATATTTAAGTCTCTCTTAAAGAGTGTTTATGCAATACGTAACAATGGAAACATAAGAAAACACTATTCTTTTATTCTCGCTATTTAAGAATTAAAGACTTTACTTAAGAACAATTGTAGTAGATTTTACTACTGCAAATATAATTTTATTCATTGTTCTTGTTAAAGTTTTGAATAGAAGTAAATGTTTGCACTTTTCCTATTAATAAGGTTTTTCTTTAAGGTACTGAATTATATTAGCCGTTGGACTGCGAGCTTTGTTTTATGGCAGTTGCTTTACGAGCTGACAGTATACGTTTTATAGACGACAGTGGATGCAGTGGGGAGACGTGCAATTCGTCTTGCGTCAAGTGTATTACGTATATTTGGGTTAAATTTCGGAATAGCTTGTACAATGAAATGTATATATACTTTAGTGTGTTACACATTATCTTGACTGAATAATAGAGATATATTAAGTAATAATAGTAACCTTATTTATATATAGATCTGTAAAATTATATTTTGATTAGAATATTTGATTGTGTGTAATGAAGATTTTCATCGTACAACTCTCACTTGCTGACACGCCTGGAGACAATAAGCCTCTCCTTCGGACTTGCGATCAATAGAGTCAAAACCAAGATGATGATCGTGGACCGTGCTGAACTGAATCGCCCAGATATATCTATGATTGGCAACTGTGAAGTAGTCCAAAGCTACGTGTACCTCGGCTCCACAATCACGAACACGGGTGGATGTGAGGACGAGATTCGAAGGAGATGTGCTATCACAAGGTCTGCTGTTGATAAGCTAAAAAAAGTCTGGTGCAACCGCAATATAACAAATGCCACCAAAGTCCGCCTGATGAGAAGCCTAGTCTTCCCTATATTTCTTTACGGCGCAGAAACATGGACGGTTCGACAGAAAGACCGACGCAAAATTGACGCACTCGAAATGTGGTGTTGGCGGCGACTGCTGCGGATCCCTTGGACAGCATTTCGGACTAACATCTCGATCTTGGAGAAACTAAAAATCAAAAAAAGACTATCGTTGACTGTGCAAACACGAATTCTCAAATACTTCGGACACATTATTCGAAATGAACACTCCATGGAACGACTCGTTGTCCAAGGGCAAGTGGAAAGCAAGTGGTCGCGCGGTCGAGTACCCAAGCGTTGGACAGACATTATAAAAGCTACAACACAGACCTCCATAGTCCAATGTTTTAGAGATGCTGAAGACCGCATCAAATGGAGACACATAGCGGGGGCTACATTTGCCAAAAACGATGCGTCATCGTCAACCACGACCACTCTGTCAAGAGCGAACGACTGATACGAATAAAGTTTTTTTTTTGTTTGCATGTTATATTTTTACTGTTTTCGTTTGCCACTATCGAATATATCTGCTTAATGTACAGCTTATGTTTGTAGATGATATAGTTAAAATAAATATATATATACTAGGATAGCATGGCGTATAATTTTCGTTTTCATCAAAAGGACGCTTTCACCAACTATGAAATATTTACGACCAATAAACAGGTTAATATACCCAAATAAGTGACCATTCGTCCAAAAGTCGAAACAAAAATTATTGTACGTAATTTCAAAATATAGTTGAACCAAATTAAATTTAGCGAAGCGACCAACTTTTCGCCGAACTCTTTATCTGTCGAAACAAACGCAAGTTAAATTAACTGGCATATTCAGAGCTGAGGGTTATAAATTTTCAGTTGCCCCGCTTCCGAGATAAGGCAGAAGTTGTTAACGTAAGTCGTGAGTGTAATACAAGGTTTACTTTTGGTTCTCTACGTTTTTACGGAGATTGATTCTGTTTTAAACAAAATTAAGTAAGGCTTTGACTGGTATTTAAAATTTTTCGTAACATAAATATTTAATTTTTATGCGTTGTTTTTTATTTTAATATGTACGAGTTTGTTAGTTGAAGGTTTTATATATTTGTTATTTTTTAATTTTCCGTCGAAAAAGTGAACATTACCTGAAAAATTATCCTAATGGCTTTTTATCTTTTTAATGCATATAACAAAATATGTATACCTAATTTAAAAAAAAATTGCGTATAATATTTTAGGCCGCGATTTTCCTTTGAAACGAAATTCAAAAATCTAAATCGATTGTGTAATTTGAAAATAAAAACATAATAAAAACACACCAAAATGGTTAAATGTAGATCAGAAACATCGTCAGATAACCTGTATGTGTCGAATTAAATTCTGCCTAAGCCGACACTCGTTGGAGCAACGTGGTGAAAAAAACATGGTTAAATAAACATCTAAATCCTTTCTGTGTGTAAATACGTCTAGTTAGAATAGTACCCGGATGTCGCCAAACTAAACGACCGTCTCAAATATTTGTAACAAACAGACCAGTGTCGACAACGATCGGTCCTCGTTTTGGTAAGATCTCGAGTGAATACAAACGTTAAATAATGTCTATTAGTGGAGCAAAAAATACGTTTCAAGCTATCGGTACCTTAACCTTATAAATACATATTATTAGTTATTTTGTAATAGTTTTCGTCCGCGGCTTAGTACGCGTGTTAGGGAGTGGGGTAAGTGTTTAGTATAAGAAGTAGTCCTATATACTTCCTTGGGATTTAAGCTTGTTGCAAATCAGATTTCATCAAAATCAGTTTTCTAGCTTAGCCGAAAAGGCGTAACAGACAGATAGAGTCAGTTCGCATTTATAATGTTAGTATATTATTAGATTACCGTGAATAACAAACCTTAACAAGTTAATTTGGTATAATTTTCCTTCATTTATACAACATAAAAGATTATACCACGATATTATGATAATAATAGAAGCAAAGCTTAATACATAATTAACCTATATATCATATTTATATAACCAAAAAAAAGTTTTCGAAATTAACAAATGATTGATCATTTTATTTTAACAGTACAATTGTTGAGATCATTAAGAAGCTCGTAACTCACTCAGGAGATTGGTTATAATAGTTATTTTAAGTATCTCGGACGCAGTTGTTACTAATGGTTCTGTTTTATGATTGGTCGAAATGTTATTAGTTAACTTGGTCATTACTACTAATATTATAAATACGGAAGTCTTTGTATGCTTTTATTCACTTAATGAGTCAAACATTGAAAAATTATAAAAAAAATTATACGTTTTTAATTTATGTCAATATGTCATATAGATATTTTTAATTGGTAAGTATATTTTTATGGTAGGTAAATAGTCACCACCGCCCATAAACATTGGCACTATAAGAAATATTAACGCACATCGTTAATACGCCTGGTGGCGTGGAGTCTACCTTGGGAATTTGGGTCTTATGTACCTTGTGCCTATAGTAACAGTGGCTCAATCACTCTTCAAACTGGAACACAACAATAGTATTGCTGTTAGGTTGTAGAATACGTGACAAGTGGGTGGTGCACCTAGTAGAAATATAAAGTCAAAATATTCTTTACTTACAAGCTTATAACCTCATATTACAGAACTGTAGCACTGCTTCTAAATATGAGTGACAGCCTGTGAATATCCCACTGCTGGGCTAAATCCAACTCTCCTTTTTTTTTTGAAAAAGCCCAGATGGCCGATTGTTTAGAACGCGTGAGTCTTAACCGATGATCGTGAGCTTAAACCAGGGCAAGCACCAATTGAATGAATTTTCATGTGCTTAATTTGTGGTTATAATTCATCTAGTACTTGACGGTAAAGGAAAACATCGTAAGGAAACCTGCATGCATCAAATTTCACTGAAATTCTGCCACATTTGTATTCCACTAACCCGCATTGGAGCAGCCTGGTGGAATAAGCGTTAAACCTTCACCTTCTAAATATGAATGATACTGAAAAAAACTAGCAACTTACTCAGATGTTTTCTTCTAATACGAAATACATACTCAACTGCATACAATAAAATAAAATAAACTAACGGTATGGAACGCTAGAAATGAAATAGCCTACACCATTCCTTATGCCATATTGGCAACAACTATGGGGTTTAAGATTTTATGTCCGTTGTGTATAATTACCCCGGTTCACTCACCCCTCTTACCGGAACTCAGTAATATAAAATTTTAATGAGTAGCGGTTAAATAACTGATGAGAAGATGCGCTTATAGCCCACCATATGTAAAGCTTTATATAAACATTTGCATCTCATGACTAAGATGGTGATTTGATTCTGTAACGATTTTTTGTAAATTTAGCGGCAATAAATTGCATCCAACATGGCGCTATCCACACTTAATTATATACTCTACTCCTCCCCACTAAAGTCTACTCCTCTTGAGGTGAACACTTCAAACTTATTCCACCACACATCTTCCATCCAATGTCCATCGGTGTTAACACGTGCGCCAGAATTTCATCTGATACATGCAGGCATAATGTTGACGAACATGAAATTTATCATTTTAAGCAATAATTAAGTAAATGAAAACTTAGTAGTTTCGCTAAGTTTGAAATGCTAGCCTCTAATCAGTTAAGACTTGAACTAATGACTAGGTCATCTTAGCTCCTTGCTTAGGCATGAGGCAGTGCTTACTCGCTATATAATGTGTCTTTCTTCTTCTTAGAGACCTTAATACGACACAGTGCATATAAGTTAAAATAATAATAATATTCTGGGACATTATTCACACACGGCCATCTGATCCCAAACTAAGCAGAGCTCGTACTATGGAAACCAGACAACCGATATACTACACATACTACTTTTCTTTTGTAAATACTTACTTATATAGATAATTCACCCGGACTCAGGATAAACAGACATGTTCATACACACAAATGTTTGTCCTGGGTGGGAATCGAACCCACAACCTTCGGCGTGAAAGGTGACAAAATACTGTCTTATGGCAGATATATCACTCAGACAAACTTTAGATAGAGGATATCATATAATATAAAATGTCTGCTAGGATATGTATGCTAACCGAATAAAATTCAAAATTAATATATCAAAAGGCCAAAGAGTAAAAGAGGTTACTGAATGGAATAACTATTATTTACATAACTTCGAACATTGACATATGTCATACATAGCTCTTTTTTATATATAGAATCGGAAGGCGGACGAGCATATGGGCGACCTGATGGTAATTGGTCACCAACGCCCTTAGACATTGGCACTGTAAGAAATGTTAACCATCGCTTACATCGCCAATGCGTCACCAACCTTGGGACCTAAGATTGTATGTCCCTTGTGACTGTAATTACACTGAATCACTCACCCTTCAAACCGGAACGGTTGTTTTATTAGTATATCACGTACAGTAGTATCTCCTAAAATAAACATAGCTCATTAAGCAATTTTAGATATAGTTTCGAATATAACGTGATAAAGACAAAGTAGAAAGTCTAGAATTGAAGCAAATATAACGCGCAAACAAAACACAATCGTTGTGTAAAATAAACATGCGGAATATTCTGAGCAAAAACTAGGTGAACGTAGCTGTATAGTTAGTTGGAAGCACTAAGCGGAATCTATATTTTAGATAATATTAAAATGTTCTATTGTAATATTAAATTATTTTCAATAATTTAATATCTAATATAAGAATACAGTACACTAACAGCCTGTTAATATCTCACTTCTGGGCTAAGGCCTCCTCTCCCTTTTGAGGAGGTTTAGAACTTATTCCACCACGATGCTCTAATGCGGGTTGGTAGAATATACATGTGGCATAATTTCAATGAATCTAGACATACAGGTCTCCTCACGATGTTTTCCTTCACCGTCAAGCACGAGATGAATTATAAACACAAATATACAAAAATACAATAATAATAAAAGAAATCAATAATGATATCTACAATTATTTTTTTAAAGAAATATTATAAAAATTACATTAATTTATAAATTACTGATGATTTTTTGTTACTTTTGATTTTAAATTGATTAGATTGAATATTTCTAGTGCTATGTACACTTGTAATTGACATGCATATTAGAAATACTATTATTGTTTTATAAGTTCATTTATAAATGCTTTATATGTACTTTCTAAGTGTACTTTCACAAAAAAAAAATTGCAACATCCTTGGTGGATGTAACTCACATAAGAGTGGATCCCATAAAAATTGAAATTAATTACTGATTAGTAAAATAAAATTTTTTGAAAATTTTGTTATCATAATATAGAATATATATTGCTTAGTGATTGTTTAGTTAAAAACTGATGTCTTTCTTTCTACCATTATTAATTTGACATTCAACAGAAGAAGATAAAGCATTGGTTAACTAATAACCGCTAAATAATGTTAATAATTATATTTAAAAAAAAATCAAATCATTCTTATTATCCTGTATCTATGTTATCTATCTTTATTTAATAAAACAAATCACTTGTCTCTTCTTGCATGTCTATACAAATGTAAGTTCATAAAATTTTAAAGCGAAGCCTTCGTGCAATAAACAATATGTTCTCCGGGGCACAATTATTAAACTTTAGTCTTGTTACAGATTATGTAATGAGTTTCAAGGTATATTATCCAAAGCCAGGTTGTTCACATAATTATGTTATATAACTGTTACCGTTCATCAAAATTAAATTTGATAAGCCGCAGCCACATCTGATAATTAAGGTATTCTGATTTTATTATTCGTAAAGATATGGCCCTAGCTTTATATAAGTTCACGACTAACGTCATTGAAAATCAAACGATACTAAGAATAAATAGAGTAAAGCAATAGCCTGTATATGTCACAATGCTGGACTGAAGTCTCTATTTTTAAAAATAAGGCTTGGAGGATATTCCACTACGCAGCTCCAATGCGGTTTAGTGGATAAACGAAGCATTGAAACTTCATTTAATTTACCAGACAACGGCTAAATCACTAAACCGATCGTAAATAAAGACAAGAGGTAACGCAGAACCTGCAAGGATATAGGCATATAAATATTGGGATTTACGAGAAAATACGGGACATACGGGAAACATAAATTTGACACATCACAGTCGTGTGAAACAGCTTGATTTAGATAAATAAGATATCATTACAAACTTCTTCCTTCGAGTATCATATATTCCACTATTAAACACAAAGTTAGATGTTAGTTTAACGAAATAACTCATAAACTTCGTTTTCTCGATGGCAGTATTAAAACTTGAGATAATGTCCGTAATTATCTCGTCGTAGAAAATTCGGTTGAGAGCTATGAGATCTCTGCGGGTGACGCTGACAAGTTGCGGTGAAGAGACGCTTGTATAATATATAGTGACGAATAGCCAGCAATAATGTGTTATTGTAAGCAGTTCAAATATATTTTAAAATGTATTAAAATAAGCAGATGATTTATTTGAGGAATCCTGATGATAAGTGGTCAGGATAGTACATATAATATACAGGGTGACTGGTGAATTAGTATCAATACTTAAGGACGTGATATTTGACGACCATATATGACCAAAAAAAAAATACATATAACATAAATATTAATAAACTTCTAAGTAAAGTTAACCAAAAGTTATGTTATTAATTACGCGTCATGTGGACACCCTAGCTGCGCTGACGACACAACACAGTTAGGTACATTTAGTTATCGCGCGGTACTTTACCTACGTCCAAACGCCGCCGCGTGTTAACAGGGTAGCAGGCTACCTTTGATAAACAAGCATGATCCAATCCCCCTTCATACTTTAAACCTGGCTTAGAACAGGCAAAAATACCAAAATATTTCACTCGTTTAAGCAACAAATTTGTTGACTAGGTAAATGATATGAACTTGGGACAAAAATTAACTGTTTACCTATCTTGGTATTTCCGGCGTATTTAAAAATGGAATCATACTTATTTACAACGATTGTCAATCATTTAACTACCCATTTACCTACATAACTACACTAACCTTAACAAATGTTCAAAGTGAGCTCCTGCTCGTGTAATACACAGTTCGGCACGTTTACGCATATTGTCTTTCACACGCTTTAACACGAATGGGTCACTTTACTACTCACAGTACTCACATTATTCTGCATTTGTGTATTGATAAGCCATACCTAATTACTAATACGGGTCACACTCACACACAAAACATTAGGTATACACGTAAGATCGATCGCTAGGGGCGTGCGCGCGGGAAGATGGACGAACCTTACGGCGGCGCTCGCCCGACTAACCTACTAATACTAATTAGCCGCGGGGCAGGGGTTGCGGGTGGCAAACACCACGCCGCACGCGCCGCGGAAATATGTCCACACTTTATTTATTTAAAGTATTTTTTTTGTAAATTTGGTCAAAAATTAAGTACCTATTTTTTTTACATAATTCGAATGAGAATCATGTACCGATTATGCTCCTAAAATATTGATACTAATTCACCAGTCACCCTGTATATATACATTTTGTTGCTGGTAGGGCTTTGTGCAAGCCCCTGTGGGTACCTAGACATCAGATATTCTACCACCACGCAGCTAGTGTAAGTACAGGTACAAGTTTAACATCTTAGTTCCCAAGTTTGGTGGTGCATTAGCGATGGTAATATTTCTTACTATGCCAATCTATGTGCAATAGTGACCACTTATCATCATATGGGCTTTTTACCAGTCTACCTATGTGAAATATAAGTATATTTATATATAAAGGACGTGACGTGCCTTGTTCTTGTAATTATTTGCCATTTAATCCAGAACGCAGTTAATATATTTTTTTGCTATTAGGCTCTAGAATAAGTTTTCAAAGTTTTCAACATACAATTAATCCTTATATAGACACTTAAAATGATTCAACAGTAGAAGAAGATCCATAAGAAGATAGAACTAAAAAACTTAACTTTTCATTAAAAAAGTCATATAATTTGCTCCACAAGATAGCTTAGGTTAAAGATTAACGATATTTCTGCACAGAATGAATTTACACCCACAAACCAGATGTTTCCACTAGAAGTTTGCGGAAATCCAGGAAATGATTGCTATGTTGATGCATTGACCAAGTAAAAGGATTCTACTTGATCGAACGTTCGTTTTTGAATGATCGACTTTCCGCCACTTTAAATGTTTGCTCCCAGTTTTATTTTGTTAAAATAACCTCTCTATTTGTTTCTCTTATATACTCCTCGTATTTCAACAACATATTCACACATTTATGTAAAATTCGCAGCGAAAATGAAGCAAATAATTTTAGAATTTAAAAAGAGAAGCTGAAGATAAATGCCCAATGACCGTTTTTCAAGCTATTACTAATATTTCTATTTACCCTTATTAAGCTATATTGAGCGTAATAATAATAATGTCCTCCAGACCGATTTCGGCCACGGCGGCCAATCTCAAGAGAGATTAGCCAACTACGCAGAATATATTATAGTGCACAAGTGTGTGCGCAAACACAGTCACGCACTCTCTATTCCCTAACTCTTATAATCCGATGAGACGGCAATCCGACACGACCGTCCACCGTTCCAACTTCCAGACTCCGAGCTGCTACTGAGAATTTTCTGACAGAAAAACTCAATATAATTTCTTTGGCCCGACCTGGGAATTAAACCCAGGACCTCCGGGCTTACATCAAGCTACTAGACCAACGAGCCAGTCATTGAGCGTATAGCTTGTGTTAGGAGTGAGGACGACAATAGCTCAAGGGACCGAACCTGCGACGTTTATAGTTTTCAGCAGCGGTAAACAATTGCGTTCTTGGCTCAATATTGATCGTCGCTTCTAATATTGATTAACTTTGGAAACTGGTTAGATACATTACAATAGCGTTGTATACCTCCATCTGTTTTACAATTTGTCATATGGATTGAAGTTATATAAACAACTTCCTAATTAAACAGGTTTATTAACTTATTTTGGAGATTACCGCGTGTCACCATAGAAACGCCTCTTAATATATTTGCGCCATTATTTGTAAGCGTTGTTGAGCGGGTGGTTTAACAATGCTGTGTCTTATCATTTCGAATGTCAAGCCGTTAATCATTGTGCTATTGACATTTATATTGACGGATATTAATGATTCCCAATTTGGAATTTTAGTCACTGTCGACCACATCTATTTTATTTATTTATTAAATCTTTATTGCACACATATTACCAACATTATATAAAAGAGTACGTAAAGTATGCAAAGGTGGCCTTATCACTTACAGTGATCTCTTTCAGGCAACCTCTATAAAAAGAGAAATATTTTTTTAGGCAGGAACAATTATTGATAGGGCGTTGGGTGACGTTACAATCAATTTATAATAAAAATTTATTAAACACTGAAAACTTAATAAAATATATATAAATGCATATACACTTATACATACATAAAAACATATACATACTTATATAAGAAATAAATAATTATAAAAGTATAATAATGTAACATGCAATAGTTATATTGATAAATAATAATTATGTAAATGACTTTTAAAAATATGTACGGATTGAACGACTAATTTCTCAGGGCAGGGACTTCCATGGTTTGACTGTTTCAACTCTAAAGGAATTGCTGTATATTTTAGTACAACTCAGAGGCATTAGCAACTTTTGAGAGTGATTATTACGATAAACAATAAAAACAAAACATTCGTTCTCAATATTAAAACTAATAATTATCCCATCTTTATTGGTACATCATGATTACCGGCTTACAAGCTTCGAATCCTTGTCCTCAACGGTCTTTGGCCCAGCATAATCTTCTGTTCCAGGCTGTTACTCTTACCCAAAGTATAGATTTAATCATAATAATTTATGAAACATCGTCATTGCCCAGGGCGTGGTTAAAAGATTGAATCTAGAAATTTATGATAGGGCGTCGGGAACATAATGCTCTGAGGAGAGAATAAATATTTACAGTCTCACTTAGCCGAGATAAAAGCGGTTTGCTCGGCTTAGTTTACTCAAGAATATCTGCATTACGACAATCCGAGTTCGCGAAAAGAATAATTTTTCTCCAAGGGGATTATTAATTCGCCGGCTAATATTGGCAATAACTGATTATTTAGGATTTCGTGGTCGGTAATAATATTTATATTTTTATCAAATTATATATGTTAATTAGTAGTTAATGATATATTAGTAACAGTATTTAATTTTAGACATATGATAGGATGGTAAGTTTGTATAAAATTTGGAATCACTTATTATAATTAAAATTTCTTAAATTAACAAATTGTTGCCAGGCTAAAAATTAAACTATTATTACATACTGTCTAAATTTTATAATCAAATTAAGCAACACACTTTACACCGAGCATATATACAATACAATAAAACTATGAATAACGTTTGTTCCTAATAAATACAATTCGATATAAATGACGATAATAAATAATTATATCGATCATAGTTAGATTTTATAATTTACCCTGAAATTTTAAATTAACAATCGTTATTACACGTGTCCGATACGTAAACTTGAACGATAAAAGTAGTATAAAAATTAATCGATTTCGCTCACACATCGATTCCACGTGCGATGATATTACGCAACGCAATCGACTCGTAAGTGATTGTATAATACGAAGAAAATAGACTGACATTGGCATTACTCAGTGGCAGTGAAAGCAGCCTACTTTTGATCATAAATGAAAAACGACCTTAATTATTAGGGTATAAGATTCAAAATAGCTGAATGGATATTGAAATTCGAACTTTGTGAATTGTAAACAGCTCTAGAATTTTAATGGAATGAATAAAGATTCAATAGATGTATAGGTCAATTACGAAATATTTAATTTTAAAAGTTTATGAATGGTGTTAATTTTTTTTATCAAAAGCGATTTTTTATAAAATTTTTTTAAATCAATTTTAATTGAAACAAAAAAAAAATTGCTTGCTTGGTTTCGACCAACGCCTTTACGTGCTTTTCGAGGCACGGGAGTGTACAAACTGCCAACTTCTAGACTCTGGGCTGCCATTGAGAATTTTCGACAGAAAAACTCAATAACTATTTATTGGCCCGACATGGAATTTGAACCCAGGACCTCCGGGTCTGCGGCCTTATATCTAGCCACAAGACTAACGAGCCATTCTTACCTATATCTAATATATAAAAATCTCGTGTCACGGTGTTTGTGGTCGAACTCCTCCGAAACGGCTCGACCAATTTTTATGAAATTTGTTGTGCATATTTGGGAGGTAGTAGAATAGGTCGTAAAGTATATTTCATACCGCTAGCTGATAAGAGTATACCTATCCCGATTTTTTTTTCTATTTTTTAGACATTTTTTTTAATTTGTATTTTATTTTGATTTAGCATCAAAAAATACATATAACCCCATTTTTTTTGCCTCCTAACCCATCATCCCATTTTGTAATCACGATTTTAGTATTTTTGTATGAACAATATCAAAATAATTACTTATAGTGAACCTCAACGTCATCGAACTTTCGTCCACGTCATTCACGAGAAGCGTCACGTCATTTTGACATTTAAAAATTAACAAAATATTTAACGATTTATTTTATTGATAAGAAATATAAACGTGTTTTATGATATTGAAAAGCTTGGTAAAATACAAAAGATCAAATACATTATCGGTATACCGTTTCTATCAATAAATACAACAATTGGATCTATTTGTGTGTGTGTGTGTTACAGTGAAAAATGCCAGCAAGATAAAAGGGGGCTCATTTGGGCCGTCGAACTAATAAAGCATCAAGCATGCGTAATAATAGAGCAGGAAGAACAGACGAACAAATCCAAAAAAATAACGAAAATGTGCGTGTGATCATGTCACCATTTAACGGTTTGCTCATCGGCACGTACCTGTAGTAGCAGGGTTTTCCTAAAGTCCATTCGCACACGAAAATATATCGCAAATGACTTCGTTCTTCCCCGGGTCTCTTCTTTCTCAACCGTAAATTTTCCGTAAGCGTAAAAATTCGCAGGGTGGTGCTTAATGCGTATATGTATAATGACAACCGATAAGTCGTAAGGCCAAACGATGTCCGTTTGTGGCTTAGATTTGGGCACACCATGCTTATCACACGGTTGTCCGCGTATACGTGGCATGTTCTCGGGTGGGCAAACCTCAATGCTTATTTGTGTTGGCTAAAGACGAACTGACAAAAAATATCGTAAACTCAATTGCTCTTTGAAATTAATTAACTGCTTTAGGATAAAAATATATTACTTTTTTTCACTTTACATTTAACTTTTAATCAAACAATGAATATGTCTTTTACAGTAATGAAATACGTTGAATTGAAAAAATGAATGGTTGGTGTTTTTTGTTTTTATCGGTGGTTATCGTCTACAGCGCTCCTTTCCTTTTTCTGTCATAGATTCCATCCCCACACATTACCATACATTCGTTACTTTTTATTTAAAAACCAAAATTCAGTAGATATCATTTATATGGCAGAACAACATTTGCCGGGTCAGCTATATACCAATATAAAATATTTGAAAAGACTTATATAACACAGGCTAATGTGTAATGCTCATATGTAAAGATCACGTGAAATTTTCGATCGTTCTTTTGGCTCAAATTTACAGCTCATGAAATAGTCAAATATAAACATTTAAGTGATAAGCCTGTCACATATTTTACGTAACTTTTAAAAGCATTTTTTTATATTGTAACTCGTGAATTGGCGATTCTTGTCAATTTTGCAACAGTTTTAGTTATAAGGGTTAACTTTTGTTGGAAAAGTAATATTGAATTTTGTCGACTCTTAAAATTCTTGGAAATTTTCGAAGAGAATAAGTTTCGATGATAATCTTGAAACGAAAGTTTAGTTTAGTAGTTTTTTGCACAATATTAGCAAATAGCTTTACAGTTGAAGCAATACATTTACATCGAAGGGTATATTGTAAAAAAAAAGTAGAGAGTAAGTTATTATATCGGTGAATTAGAATGAATAGACTAAAGGGAATGATGGTCTTGGACTAATTGCGATCACAGCGACCAATCGTAGATAATTCGTAGTACGTTAAAGTTTTAATTGATTTCCTATTCAAGGGAGTATAAACACTGTCAACTACCTTTGACTGCTATGTAAAATTTACTTGGTGGTAGGGCTTTGTGCAGGCCCGTCTGTGTAGGTACTACTCATCACATCAGCTAAAAGCAATAATAAGTATAATTGTGCACCGGTTTAAAGGGCGAGTGAGTCTATGTAACTGCAAGTACAAGGAATATAACATCTTAGTTCCTAAGGTTGGTGGCGCATTGACGTTATAAGGGATGGTTAATATTTTTTTCAGCGCCAATGTCTACTGGCAATGGCAATTTACCGTCTGATGCCCAATCTGCAAGTCCGAATTCGTATTTAAAAAAATCGATGATTAAATCCAAAAAGATTTTACTGGCGTAACCTGGGGTTCGAAGTAAGACCTCACTCTTTTTTTATAGAATAGGTGGGCCACCTGATGGTAAGTGGTCACCAACGCCCATAGACATTGGTATTGTACGAAATGTTAACCATCACTTAAATCATCAATCACCATCGCCAATGCGCCACCAACCTTGGGAAGTAAGATTTTATGTCCCTTGTGCCTGTAATTATAATGGCTCACTCATCATTCAAACCGGAACACAACAATAACAAGTACTGGTGTTTTGCGGTAGAATATCTGATGAGTGGGTGGTACCTACCCAGACGGGTACCAAATTTAGATAATTGCACAAAGCCCTACCACCAGTAAAGTGCTCTGCAGTAACGTAGTCACCAGGCCGACGAAAAAGTTACATGATATAGTTATTACATCATATTACTCTTATGTTTGTATGTCTGTTAGGTTGCTATGGATTAGCGTAAGACTTAAAATATGAAAATATGTAAATTAAAAACTTATAATAATTAAATCTAGCTTTAAATATTCATTGTAATAATTATGCTTATCATCAAGGCGAAATAGCAGCTTAGTAGTACAAAATTGCTAAGATATAAAATAAGAGATAACCCCTCAAATATATCTTTTTATATCTTATTGTTAGTAAAATTAAGTTTCATCCTGACAATCTGACTTAGTAAATACAATAGCGTTCAAGTGAGTTCCGCGAAAAACAATCATTTATAGACTACGATAACAACTTCGACAATTCAAGTGAATGGGGTCTGATCAAAGATAAACGTTAGATAAATCTTCATCGTGGGAGCAATTACGACTGACGAGTCGTAAATTTAAATTCAATTATGTTCCAATTTTGAATCAAGATAGTGTAATCATCTGCCAATCAGAATTCGGTGATGATGTGAATATGAGTTTGATTGGTTTCCATATTCATTTTTCAACGCGATTACAAATTTAATCGGTTCTCTAAATCTTAAAATAAAATTATACAATACAGCAAATGAGTTCAATATAGTAGAAATAGAAAAATATATAACAAAAGCAGCTTTACATAGTAAAGTAAGTACGACTGTTCACAAACTTATCGCAGACTATAAACGTTCCAAAAGATCGAGAGAGTGATAGGAAAGTTTTCACAAAATGTTATTTACCAGTTTTATTACTTGAGATTTCACATAATATACAAATACATAACATTGATGTAGTATATGAAATACGAATTTTATAAAGCGTGCAAAGTTACATTTGACAGCGGCATTAACTCATAAGAGATACAGAACAATTATGACCTTGGACCGGATCGTAAAAACAATTGCTCGAAAAATCACAAAAACGAGTCGAAATGTTATTGACATGGGTTTTTTTGTGGCGCTGTATTGTCCTCTGATGGTTCTACGTCCGCTGTTTCGTTTATGTTTTTATAATCAATTTTATCATAATTAGAATAAAAATCAAGTGTTATATTCATTGATATATTGAGAGAAAAATAAGTTACTATTTATGATTGCATTTAATTTTAATAATTGTCTAATAACGAGTGTTAGTAAGCTTAAAAAAAGTAAACGTAGAAATGATGTTTTGTGTTAGTGTTTTTAATTATGTCTTATTGTCTGCTGTTTGAGAACCGTGGCGGAAAAACCTACCTGAAAATCTTGAACAAGAAAGACCATATAAGGCAAAAGTGTCAACCTCTTTTCCACAAGGGCATCTGTGCTCAATGCACAACTGTGTTTCCAGTCGAAGAACTAGTTATGCGAAAACATTCAATGTCTAAAAGCGTCCCAAGATTTTTAGAGGATACCGCATGTAACCAGTGACCTGACTCTTCAGTTGATAAAGCTAGAAGCCGTGCACATACGTTTGCACTTGTTAAGCCGTAAATTTTTGCATTCAATATTATTATTATTTGATAATCTATCTATATATCCTGATTAAAAAAATATCATACATTGCAAGTATAAATTAAAGTGTAAATTAAAGGATAAAAGCAGAACTTTGTTAAAATATGTTTTGTTTTTCAAGCGATGTGTGTGAAAACAGAATGGTTGACAATGTTTAAAAAATACACTTTTTCTCCCTGAATAAATAACATTATCATATAAACTACGATATAAGCTCTAAAATAAATATTGCATGAATAATAATGGCTTGTTTCAACTGTATATATGTAAGTAGTAGATCTATGGCGGGACATGTATATATTTTAATGAAAAAGTTTAGATGTACCAAAGGACGTTCGTGCTTTCCGAGGCACGGGAGTGTACAATTCCAACTTCCAGATTCCGGACAGACTGAGAATGATCATTGGGGCTTGAACCCAGAACCAAAGGCTCTGCGGGCTCCTTATTTTGCTTATTAAATTTGGGCCTTAGCCACTAGGCCCGCGAGACAGTCAATCACTATACAATCATTATAACACCAAGCAATTTTACCGTCCGATCGTACAGCTAATTCGTCTTACCACACGCTACACGATTTTTCTTTTGCAATGTGTTATTCAATTTTATAATACTTGATACAAGTTCTAATTGCAAAGTGTAATTGTATAAAGTGTATTAAAAGGTAGCGAATATTGCTATGTTATTTAATGAAAACTAGTATTAGATTATAGTGTTACAGAGCTAGTCTAGGAGAAGACTAAATAAAAAGACAGAGCATGGTTAATGACAGAAATTTTCTCTTTATTAGAGCGAGTGACTAAAGAGGTTTAGCGTCATAAGTTCGGACTACGTTAATATTTTCAACATTTTTTAATATACTAAATGTACATGAAACAATTGAAAAAAAGTTATAGTGACTTGTTCAACTCATAAATTATTAGCTGAATGTGACATATATATATTACTGATTGTTATTGTCTGTGACGGCCTGTTTTTTATAAAAAAAACATTGTTTGAACTTTTAGTACAAATTTTTACTTTCAACATTACCCCGAAAAGCTCTCAGACTTGTAAAAATTAATATCACTTCAACTAAATTGGTCTCCGTTTTTAAGCTACTATTTGAAGTAGTATTACTATAGCATTCTTATAATACTTATAATATAATAATAAATTCTTATAATATAATAAAATAGTGGGTAAATATCCCACATAACCCAGTTATACCCCCCCTCCCAATGGGAGCCGGGTACTTTTGAGTAAAGAGAAAAAAAGAGTATTATAAGAAATAAATGATTAAACTTAGGTAAACAAGTTCGATATATGTTTGTGATATTAACAATGAAAATATGTACGTAATGTTATGTTTACTTCGGCGACTATGTTATAGCGCTGGCCTTTGCTATTACAAGCCGGTGGTAATACCTATTAACCCGAGATGGGAAGATTATTTTGATCCGATGTACCAGTTCACCCTTAGCGTTTAGATAATAATCACTATAACACTACTAACCGAACAAGTTTTAAGTATGATTAAGCTCGAACTGAGTATATTAATATAAAACTAACATTAATATAAAATCTCTGATATATATATATATATATATATATATATATATATATATATATATATATATATGTTTCAGAGATAATAAATTTAAGCGGATATACAAAGACACTTATTTTATTAGAATAGCAACACTACACAAGGTGATTGACATCTTATGGGTTATTGTTCGGTTTTCAGACGTCAAGTTGTAAAAATATAAGACTGTTGCCTGTTTTATTGTACAACTGAATAATGGAAATTTAAAATATAATGGTGTATCTGTCAGTAGCGCGTGTGATCGTTTGTCTAGCGATCCCCATGGTCTCTTGGTCTCTTGCTCTCAGGACAGCGCCAGCGCCGGACTTGTGCACTGACTAATTTAATAAAATCAATATATTGGTCGACAATGACGGCTATTAAAATGGCAATCCATTTGAATCCGCGACATATATAAATTATAACACTCTCGTTGAGGTACATATATACATATCAACTAGTCTGATTGATTCTAATAAAAATGATTAAAAAGAGTTACTACAGTCCCATGCCGGTTCTTCTCGATATTCTCTACTCGGTACTATACATTCCGTACGTATTGGCCTTTACATTTAACTCAGTACTGTTACATGACGCCTTGACACAAAAGAGCCCTTATAAGCATACTTGAATAAATAATTATTTGATTCTTTATTAAAGTGCTTGAACGATTTATAAGGAGTTTTCTTTAAAAAAAATCACATTTATTTAAGATGATGATAGTTGTACACTGTCGGTGCATGTAAAACCTCTTTTTGTTGTTATTGCAAAACCAAACTGTCGGATAATGAGAGAGTTCTTTATTTATGAATATATTTTTTCTTTTGTAAAATTGAGAATACAATCGGTAAATGGGCTTTTAGGCGAAATGATGGTGTCACTTCCGTCCATAGATATTGGCGATGTAAATATTAACTATTCCTTACATTATTTACAACCTCGGTAAGTAAGATGTTTTGACCCCGAGATGAAAATCAGTTCATGAAAATGCCTCAGTGGCGCTTGCCTGGGTTTCAACGTGCGATTATGGCACCTCAAAGGGACTCTTGCAATTACTTCTCAAAACGAGAGAACACCTTAGCCCAGCACATAGGACATTCTCAGGCTGTTACTTTACTTAAAAGTACCTGGGTGTACCTTCAAGTAACATTATGAAATGATAAATATCGATAATTATAGAATTAGTCAATGGATGAGATTTGTACTTGTCGGTGACCAAACTGACGGGCAGATCTCAAATTCGACACGTGCTTACCCTGGAAAGGAATTGACTTGCGTTATCTTTGATCATCGCTCGGTTCAAGGATCAAGACTGTTTACTTCCTCACGCAAACAAACGTCAAATTAACTGTCAAACTAATTTGAATTTTACGTCAATGGTATAGAGTGCTTATTTGATTATTCGCAAAAATTATGGTTGACTTGTTCGAAAATCGTTTGAGAATTTTCGGACAGTTCGTTCACCTCTATTTGTGTTATGAATAATTTGAAAACTCCAATTATAAAAACAAGAAAAAAAATATTTATATTTAATATATTTAAAATAGATAACTACCCAGATGACCCAGTGGTAAGAACGCGTGAATCTTAACTGATGATCGTGGGTTCAAATCCGGGCAAGCACCATTGAATTTTCATGTGCTTAATTCATTGCTTAATTTGTGATTATAATTCATCTCTTGCTTTACGGTGAAGGAAAACATCGTGACGAAACCTGCATGTGTCTAATTTCACCGAAATTCTGCCACATGTGTATTCCACCAACCCGCATTGGAGCAGCGTGGTGGATTAAACTCCAAACCTTCTCCTCAAAAAGGGAGAGGAGGCCTTTAGCCCAGCAGTGGGACATTCATAGGCTGTTACGGTACGGTACGGTACATAACTTAATAATATGTTTTAAAACAAGCTGAGCTGAAAATTAATTTAATACCATTCAATATTTTCATTTAATTCAATTTTGATGTATATTGTGTTCAATTTTCGAATACATTTATAAGTAATAATGCTTATGAATTTTTATTGACACAGATGAATCGCTTAATCGTTTTATCCTCACAATATTAAAATTTAAATGAAACGTTCTATACATAATATTATGTATATTGCGGAGAATATCAAGGGAATTCTGTGGTTAAGCAGTGTTGACCCATGTCAGTTGGTAAAGTTTAATTTGTCATGCGTAATAGATTGGTCTTTGGTAAATAATTAATTTTATACGGTTACGGGGATGGCATTATTTATACCCGACTGCGTGGGTCTGGTGGCGCCGCAGATCCTAAAGTCATTGGTTCAAATCGGTTGAGGAATTCTCAGTACGTTTTATAGATTGGCAGTTTTTTGGCGTGTCGGAGTTGCCGTCTCTATTTACATAATAAAAAAAAACCGCATCAATTTCCGTTTACGTTTTACTTGGCGGTTGGGCTTTGTCCGTCTGGGTAGTTATAACCCACTCATCACATATTCTACCTCCAAATAACAATACTAAGTCTTGTTGTGTTTTGGCTTAAAGGGTTGAATGTGATAGTGTAAATATATATAAAATTTGAGTTCTCAAGGTGGTGTTGGTGGATTAGTTAAGGTTAAAGTTGCATAAGATGATGCACTATTTCAATTCTGCATCCTTAAAATTATACAATTTAGTCAGTCACTTTCTGACATTTCACGATCATGTCCTATAGTTTCGATTTGGTTCTAACAGAATATCTCTACGAGGTATAGAGTGTCGTGGTTCTTCCAATCAACTCTCATATCTAAATTGCATATTTATGTAGGGGAACTAAAGGTCATCCCTCAATTAAGCGCGACAAGGGAAATCCCTCCAATAATAATGTATGAGCTGAGGTTAGTAATATGGTGATCAGTTATGTGAACGGCAAAGTGTTAAGGAGTTGTTTTAATTAAAAAGTTATATAAATAAGCAAACGAATTTAGTAGTTGGATTAATCTTGATTGAAGATTATGGGTTCGAAACCAGCGGCCACTGAATTTCAATGTGTTCAATTTGTGATTGTAATTAATGTCGTCTACACATTTATCAACTAATCCGTATTGGAGCAGCGTGGTGGAATAAGCTTCAAAACTTACCTAGCAGTTACATGTACATGCTGTTACCTTACTGAACACCTTGGGTATGAAATCATCCCCCCAGGTCGTATCTAATTACAAAAGTAAATAAATTTATTGTAAATAACAATTGTGCTGTCGAATTCCGGTGAATAACTTAAGCCGGTTATAACTACTTATCACCGGTTTGAGCAATTTATTTCCAAGGCATTAGTCGATATTTGACAACTAATAAGTAAGTGTTATGCTTCTCTATTTAATAAATTGGTCTATAACACGTCGTATGACAAATGTTGTATGTCTGCCTTCCTAAATTAAATATTAAAAAAACAAAACACGAACATAATACTCACTATGATGTATTTAATAATTGATTGCATAAAGAGTGTAATTACAACTTTAGGTTCAAGGTTGCTGTGTATTTAAGGGCGGAAAGAGGTCACCCCTCAATTAAGAGCGACAAGGGACGCTGTCCTCCAATAACTATGTACACGAGATGAAATGAGATCAGTGTATTGGGTGGTAAAGAAGAGCTTTTAATATTAATTAAATGTTGGTAATTATCGCATTTACTTGTAGTTAGACGATGTTTTGTAAAATATCTATTTCTCTCTTTCTGTCGTCATCGATTAGAGATTCGAGAGAGGGAGATGACACATTATTGAAATCACCGCTTAAACATTGTACATTTTTTTTTCTAAATAAGAACATTAACATAGTAGAACTTTAAGAAAATAATAAGGTTTTAATAGTACTTTATTATATTTAAAATCGATTAATTTATCCAATCAACAATACTTTACAAAACATACTAAAAGAAAAACGGCCATTATTATATTAAAAAAACATTTAGCATACTCACTGTGAAATTCATTCCCCAAAGACCGATGCACGAATTAACGCAATTATTACAATCAAATGACGTACCTGAAACAACGAAGCATCATTAATATTCATTATATCCTTATAAAGATGTTAACTGACGATCGCGTATTATTGTTATACAAATTGTTCGACGTTCGCAAAACCACTCGATTATCAACTTTATCCAATTGCAATTAGGCACATTTCGCTGACGAAGCTGTTATGTAAATAACAACAGTGTCGCATTAAGCTGTCAAAATAAAAAGTTTTTATGTTGTCAAAAAGTCGGTACGGCGTATTGTCAGTATATTGTGTAAGTGCTATTGTTTTTATGATATTATGACGTCACAGTTAGTTGACAACGGAGCAGATTCGTGGAATTGTTATTTATGTGAGAGTTATATAATGAGAGTATGCCTCTCTCTATTAGGGTCATGATATATCAAGCTCTGAATACAAAATGTATCGCGTTGCATGTAGCAAGTTTAAAGCACTCACCGATATTTTTCTTTTGATTTATAATAGGTAGGTAGACTGGCGAATGGACTACCTGATGATGTGTAGTCGTCACATATACCCTCTGTGTCCGTAGTACCACTGGTATGGTATCTACTAATAGAATAATATATAAGATACTGATATTATTATTACTGATAGCAGCACTCCTATTACTGCTACTACCTTGCTTGTAATACTACCTTCTACTAATACCAGAACTACTAGATTCGATATAATTCTAACTGAGCAAAGCCATTAGAATGTCTTCTCACGAGTTAAATATTCAGGATGTAAGACATGTTACGTATTAAAATTAGATAATATTTTCCTTCGCTTCCAATTACATGTTAATAAATTGTATAAAGCGACAAAAAAGGGAAGGTCCTGTTCTGTATATTGTAACTTTACACGAATATGACATCTAAGCTCAAGGCATAAGTTTTAATATCCTACAAAGAAAAACGTTGTGCTTGCAAATGAGAAACGTTAAAGAATTTTCCATATAATAATGAGAGAGGAAATTCAATTTTGCAACACGACTTATTGAATATTGTTACTTTCAATTTTGGTGATGGGTATTAATATTTTAAGGTATAAGAACTTGTTTTCTGAAATATGTTGAGTGACTTTAAGCATTGATTTCTCCATCTGCATTGATTGATCTCATTGATTGGCAACTTCAATTTGTCTGGGTAAAGGTGGCGAATCTCTATTCCAATGTAATTACAGGCACAAGGGACATGACATCTTAGTTTCAAAGGTTGGTGGCGCATTGGCGATGTAAACGATGGTTAATATGCAAGTGTCTATGGGTGTTTGTGACCACTCACTATCAGGTGGCCCATATTCTCGTCCGCCTATTTTATAAAAAAAACCCTTATATTTTTTTATATGCTGCCTGAATCAGGCTTTATTCTATAGTCAAACATAAATATCGCTGTATTATTGTATTCCGGTTTTAAGGGTAAGCCGGTATACATACATAAAGGATATATTTAGTATATGTATAGACTATGTTTTTCGAAGAGTTTGCAGTGTGAGAAATTATTTATATTTTTAACAACGCTAATAGGTAGAAACCACGTAACATCGCTGCTTGTCTGCCTTCCTGTTTGAAGTAATAATGAAATTTAGATAAATTTCTAAAAGTTTCGTACCAAAGAATTAACCTTATAGATTAGATTTACGTTCAATTCAATTATCTCTATGTACGTTTAAATATACACAAAGAGTTCAGGGGCAGGAACAACAGCTTCACGTGCTTTCCGGCACTATTTGCCCATACTTCCAACTTTCAGATTCCGGCCTAGTACTGACAATCTACGACAGAAAAACCCAATAACTTTTAAGATCAGACCCAGGATTTGAACCAAGTAATACTTTCTTAATTTTAGTATTGTACGATCTCCACTAACGACATTTTCTTTAAGCTTAAACGTCCAATGCTGCGTACATTCTTATACAACGTAAGCAGATTATTGTAATCCAATTACTGTCAAAGTGAGCATAGAAAATACCAAACAGCGCAAAGCCACAAAAAAATATAAACATAAATGAGTATTACGTCTCGTAATTCCGTAACCTCGACCGAAAATACGCAAGGAAAACATTAGAAAATCGACTATTTGTAGCCATTACGGTGGAAATCGTATGCAGAAATAGAACGATCGGAAATATTGGTCTCGAATGATCGTTGAAAATAGCTCATGCGTTGCAACGATACACGTGTGGTTGACTTTAAATATACTATCAGATTTTAAAATCTTTGCAATGTCTATATTAATATTATAAAGAGAAAGGAAAAGATTTTTTTATGTTTTCTTGTAATAAACACAAATCTAGTTAAACGTGTTCACACGTGAATTAACTACCTGTGTAGCGCGTTTAGTTTTTATATTTCATAATAGTAAGGAATGATTTTGTATTTTTTTGTATATATTATTTGTATGCATTCCTGCAATTCTTAATTTATGGAGACAACATTTTATGGAGAAATAGTAACTAAAACTAAACTAAAGTTCTTTGATTATGATATTATTATTATCATATTTGTTTTATCATTTTTTTTTTAAATATAGTGAAGGTAAAGGGACAACTGCCACACAATGTTTTTAATTTTAATCATTAGCTTCTTCTAACGATCTTCAGAGCCAAAAAATCAAACATAAAAGTTTTACTGAATTTCCTTCATGTTTTTTTTTATATAGAAAAAGAAAGGCGGACGAGCATACGGGCCACCTGATGGTAAGTGGTCACCAAACGCACTTAGACATTGGCACTGTAAGAAATGTTAACCATCGCTTACATCGCCAATGCGCCACCAACCTTGGCACCTAAGATTTTATGTCCCATGTGCCTGTAATTACACTGGCTCACTCACCCTTCAAACCGGAACACAACAATATCAAGTACTGCTGTTTTGCGGTAGAATATCTGATGACTGGGTGGTACCTACCCAGACGAGCTTGCACAAAGCCCTACCACCAGTAGCTTTGTTTTGATATTAAAAACTAATTACTGTTTTTTTAATTACATATAGGTAGGCACATTCTCTGGTCGGAAAATGAACCAGCCCTATCACCAGTAAATAAGACAGGGTGTAATATTTTTGATAAACGTTTTTGTAATATTACTTCAAGGTTAGTGTTTCAACTGCAAACGGAACAAAAATATAATTTGGAATAAGAGACGAAAAGTTAAGTTAAAGTATTATAATTAAACAAAGCCGACATAGTGTACAAGAGGTTTTGATGTAAAACGTAATGATCAATTAGCAGAACACCTAAGGGAACGGCCTACATTCTGATGCGACGGTATCTTTGATATAATTATCACACATAATTATAATAAAATATGGTTTGTAGGCCAGTGTAATTATAGCATATATAGTATAGCATATCGATGGTATAAGTAGTGGTTTATTCTTCTCGGTGTAAATAGAGTGTAACGGCAGCGGTGAGCGGTTGAATGGATGAAAGATGATGATGAGCTTCGAAGGTGTAGAAAAAATAAAAGATGCGTTAGGCTCTCAACCAAAATTGTAATGTCTTAAACGAATGTTTAGAGATCAAGGAGAAGGGGTGCGGGTACAATATTTAAATCCAATCGCGGCCGATAAATAGTATGACGTTGTGTCTGGTTAAGTTTCTCGACCCGAGATGTCCCTACCCGTTCTTAGTTGGATAGGAAGAATGAACAGAGAGGTCCCATGTCTGCCTGTCGTTTTAAAGTTTTATAGTATGTGTATTATTTAATGATATACATTCGTTTGGAGCAAATTTCTTTACGGTTAAAATTGATAAATTGCTTGCGTTGCATAAATGTATATGAAACAGTCGCAAAAGAAATTATGTTATTAAAATACTATTACCTAAAATTTATTCCTTTAATACATAATCTAATTTATTAATAAAATAATTATTTACATCAAGGCCTTAAGTACATAAAAATACAAATTAAAAATAGCAACTGGCCAATCATGGTCGTCAGAAATCGTGGCAGGAATGCTCGCAGTATTTACCCGTTTAGTCGCAATTCCCATTCGAGTATATAATAATATAAGATCATACTCTTGTCGTTCATTAAAATAATATTAAAGTTCACGACACAAACAGTTTAACAATAGAAAACACAAATTGCATACAAATGTAATTCGTGACGCACGCGTATCGTTCCGTGTTCGTTTGAATAATTAATATGCGTTTATTTATACATATAATCAACGTACAGACAATTATAATCATACAAATAAAATATATAAATATACTTTACACACACACATATATATATATATATACATTCTATAATATATATCCTTTAATATAATCTTATATTATCGAGCTTTGATAACTTATGAAGAAGGTAAGAAGAAGTCGTTTTCTTCTGAACTGCTTCGGCGATCTGCCCGAACGTATATATGTAAACATCCTATAATTTCTACGTATTTGATATTCAATTCACGTCTTCTAACCACTAAAACTTTCACCTCGAGAAGAGTGCCTTAGCCCAGCAATGGGACAATTACAGGCTTTTTGATAATTGGCATATTTTTTTTTTATATAAACCATTTTCCAAATTTCCAAAGACATATTGTACATCTATTTAATGCATTTTTTATATGCTTTCATTTATTTATTTCCACGCAGCATCACAATTAATATTTTATGATTATTGATGACTGTACAATTTAAATGGAGTTCTTATTGTTCTATTTTGTTGGCTGTAGGTATAAGTCTTGTCTCGTTTGGTTGAAATATTCAGAAACCTAAAAATTCGTCCTAAAAACTTTGATACATACGATCCCTATTTGACAAGGCAAGTTGAGTAAATATAACTGATAGGCAAAAAGGTTCGTCTATCCTCTTATAAATGTTCTACTGTTTTTGATGTGACCATAGTTTTTTGCTGTACATTATGGGACGAAGTAATGTTATTTAAAAATACCCCAAATTATTTGATTGCAATTTTTTAACTTTTTATAAATGGTCACCAATGCCCATAGACATTGTAAGAAATGTTAAACATCGATATAGAGCCAGTGCGGCACCAACCTTGCGAACAATGATGTTATGTCCTTTGTGCCTGTAATTACATTGGCTCACTCACCCTTCAAACCGGAACACAACAATAGTAAGTGCTGCTGTTTTGCGGTAGAATATCTGTTAAGTGGATGCTATCGACTTAAACGAGCTTGCACAAAGCCCTACCACCAGTTATAATGGTAATAAGAAACTCAAATACATACATAAATAAAATTTTAAATCATTACACACAATTTTGGGCAGACTTCTGAAAAATATTCAAAGTTTTTATTTAGATGTTATATACAAAAATGTTGAACTCTTATATAGAGTTTAAACCTATTTATATTGTAAGTTGATGTATTTGTAATGTATTTTGTTTAACTGAGTTTTATTGAGTATTAAGCAGAGACGTTTGTTATTAATGTCAAGTGGTTTTAGAATTACAATAGGTCTTTATATAAACAAAAAACAAAAAACAATGTCAGGAAATATCCTGCTGAAATCCTAACTTCATGGTCATCCGAACTCAATCTTTGATGCTCGAGAAAAAAGGTTGAATGTAGGTGAGATGGAGTAATATTGTGAGATGTGGATTGTAGGTTTTTTTACTCTGTCGTTTAGACAAATTTGTTATTCGAATCAGGTAAAAGGCTAGAAAGAGGGCTTTACCTTTAGGTCGAAAGCCAGTAAAGCTATTCTGTGAAAAAAGAATTTGACACACGATTCTTGACCTAATCATACAATTTTGAAGACTAGCTTACAACGATACTCTTTTGAACAAGCATACACATACTTTAAACATTATAAAAGAAGTAAATTATTTTCTGATAAATTACAAACAAGTTTTGCTTTGCCTTGCAAATTACTTAATTAATAGATCTAGCAGTATGCGATTATATTAATCTATGTAATATAAATAATAAAAAAAATATAAATAATATATTCAATGATATTAAAATATATAATATAACAATGATAAGGTTCCGACACAAGCTGATATTTTTATGATATTTATAACTTTTAAAATTATATTTCAATATTAATAGTAGTCAGTAGCTGTGAGTTAGTGACTGTAAATATCCCATAGTTGGGCTAAGGCCTCAAATGAGGTTCATCACCATCATCAAGGAGCTTATTTACAATGCTAATCCAATGTGGGTAAACTATGGGTTATTGAACTTCTTACAAAGTATAGGAAGTATATATTGCTTTGTATCTATAAATATATATAAGGCAATCTCCTGACTCACACTAATAGTGTAAATTAAAGGCCTAAGATATTTGATATTTTTGTGATGAAAAAAACCTTTGATATGTAGACGTACCCTAAGAGTGTTGTTAAATGTAGAACCACTTCAATTTTTAACTTATTTATTTAACTTGTTCAAATTGTCATTATTTGAAATTAAGACAAATATGATCGTATTATGCACTTTACTGATTATATTAATACGCTGAAACGCACTAATTTTTTTTTGTTATATTTCCACGTGCCAAACCTCATTTCACAACTTATCACCTGATTATCCCCTAGCAAACTAAGACTGTATTATAATACATTCAGAAAAAGAACCAACTATTATTTTTATATGTTGTAATATTTAGTACTGAGTCCTAAAATATGAAATAAACACTAACCTATTTATGAGAACGTGGTTACCCTATTTACAATAAAATAAAAGAGGGATCGTAAATTTTTCTCACGTTTATTACAGAAAATTGCAAAGATAACCTTGGCTGCGTAAAAAACGGCCTTGAACTTCGTCCGAGATAGCTGAAAATCATTCGCGAATACTTTCAAAGATATTGTAATAGGCTGTTGCAGACTGGAACAGTTTATTCACTTAATAATCTCTTCCAAGGTTATCTTAAAGGACTCCTTGGAAGTCGAAGAATGAAAATATTAAATGCGCCAATAAAATATATCGCTGTTTTTAAATTACTTTTGTTTTGTGAGACTTTAGGTGTCGCACTTTGAGAGTGAGTTCGACTCGTATGTCGTGACGGCGTCGTGTCGTGAAACGAAATGACGCTTAATGGCGTTTCAGCTCTCCGCTACCGTTGTCTTGAGTGTTCGTGGCGCGTACTGTATATACTTCTTTGTTATATATTATTTTAATAATAAGAAAAGATATATTATCCTTTTATTAATAAAACCCTATGTTTTTATATATATATATTAGCTATATTTTTTCCTCCGAATCACGTTTCATAACTTTCACTTAGTATTTCTTGAATATATTACCATTTCTGTTAGGATTAAAAAAATGTATATTCTTACATCAAAAAACAAAAAAAAATCTATTAATAATAATAAGTAAGAATACAATTTAAGTTAGTTTATGTAAAATAAACAATCGTATTATCTTAAAAAATAATGTATTAATAACGGCGCCTCGCTGTGATCTAGGTTCATTTCAGTTCATCGCCCGCGTCGTCTCAATGTTATATACAGGTCGCAATATACATACCTATTATATACATATAAAAGACGAGATCACGTGGTCATGGATAATGTTTTTATTCAATATACTATTATTATATAGATATCGATGGTAACAGCTATTGACAATTTCACAATTCTCTTTGTATGTTTTGGTGTTGGTAAGGCACCACGCATCAGTATAGGTGTGAGCCAATAATTGGCACAAAGAAAAATTTGATATATTTTAAGCAAAGTAGTAAGAAATGATTAGTAAATTTCACTTGAATATGACAATGTATATCCTATCACATTATATTGTTAGTATATAATACATATATAACAGATCAATAATGTTACAAACTGCCTACAAAGGTTTTGAGTTTAACTCTCTAATCGATCAAATTTGTTTTTTTTTGTCAATTTTCTTAGTAGCAATCTAGTATTCGGGAATAGGCATTGCATACAAACATCTACCGAGTTATTCAATAAGAACTCGAAACTCACCGCAGAAAACTTCGTGAAATGTCAGAAAGTGATATACGTCATTGACCATTATAATTACAACATTTAAAGAATACACTCATAATTAATAGTATATCGTCAAAGTCGGTTGTCAACATTTCCTGGGTGGGTAATAAAGTGAATTGTTACAGAAGCGCACTACTGGATAAGTAGATAATGCTGTTGCCCTGCGCCCTAATTCTCTCCAATCGTATCGGATTCTGAGAGTAAAGAGAGTTTATCTCAATTTACGCAGAAACTTGTGCATTATCATCATCCGCTTGTCGTTATTGTTAATGGATGCGTCACACAATCAGTAATGTTATATATAAACCATTACATTTTCAGAAAAGGAAACGAAATAAAATTTTAAAACATTTAAAAATCATAATAACGGTGCAATTGTTCAATTTATTCAAATATTTACATAAAAACTGTCATTTATATTTGTCATGTAAAAAAGTTACCTATTTAAAAACGTTAATGTATTTGCCAATTATAT
Organism: Nymphalis urticae; assembly: GCA_905147175.2. Lineage (NCBI taxonomy): Eukaryota > Metazoa > Arthropoda > Insecta > Lepidoptera > Nymphalidae > Nymphalis > Nymphalis urticae. The sequence goes on along the minus strand of LR990004.1, from coordinate 7,862,831 downwards.
TATGTTATTTTGTAGCGTAATGTTTTCTTATTTGCCTCAACAATTTAGTTCATTGTGCGTGACCCCAAGGTCAAACCCGATTCATAAATTATTACCAAGCTACAATGCTACTTTCGTGTTATTTCAGTCTTGACGCAAGAATTTTTACCTATTTTAATATTTTATAACCTTGCCTTAATAATAACGGCCGGGAATTTTAAATATGAAAATTTAAAAATATAAAAACGCCATACAAAACAGCTTTACTATGTAAATAATATTAAGACTACTCTGAACATCCACGAAATCAGACAATCAATTTTTATAATACAAATACGACTCCGTGGAAATCGAACTCGCGTTATTACAGTTGTCAACCCACCAATCCTTATATATAGGTTTTGTGATTGTCGGCAAATTTACGGTATATAGAGTGGTTTGAAATTTCTACAGCACCTATGTATATGGATGTAAGGCACTGGCAATATGTATTGTATGCGAGGGGACACGAAAGACACGGACAACATTTTCGCAGGTACGAATAAAGTAAAATAAAAAACAATAATGAATTCAACCAAAAAGCGAGCAAAGCCATTTGGTTCTACCACACTTACAATAATGTTTTCATAATCTAGGTCTCTGTGCAGACGATAATATTGCGCAAATATCGAGCACATTCATCTAGGTACGTGAAACTGTCTCCAGTTTGCTGAATTCCTTAAAAAAACCAAGAACTTTAATTTCTCCGTCCTGGGATTCGAACTAGTAATCTCCAGATTTCAACCGCATACGCCAGACTAATGAGGCAGCCACACATACTAGCGTGTTGACAAACGCTGACAAATCAAAAACTCGAAAGAAGTTCCCATAATTTCATTGATACGACAGACATGCGTCAACAAAGAGCTGCTCAATGAACGGATTTGAACCGGCGCCAACTTTTCGTTTTACTACGAATTGTCAACCGCAACAACTCTTTATTTATATTACTCACAAGAGCTGGGGACACACGGCCCATACTTTTATAGAACCTTATTTTATACAACTGCCTGAGTAAGAAGTGTATGTGAGTTTCTTTATTCCACCATAACTTTGAAATGCCTGGACCAATTTGGATTTATGGGGTATCGTTAGAACCCTTATATTATGTGAGTGACTAAATATTTTTTAAAATATTAAATATCGTGGTATTACGGGTTTGTTATTTGGTTAGACAATTGTTTTTTTTAATACAATTACTACGATCCAATACGAATTGGCTCAATTGTCTCCAATAAACATACACACATATATCTAAGAGATATTCTGCGAGCGTATAGACAAAATTTGACAAAAATCACAATAACCATTAAGAAAAACTACAACCAAATAATATGCACATGATACATTTTATATCAAAATAAATAAACTTAACGACCGTATGTCACACAGTCTTTAGAATTTGTCTTCCTTTATTTCTAGTGCAAACACATGTTCGTCAACACTGCCCTATGCGTGTTTGATGATGTAAGTCGGGGCAAAATATGGTACAAGTACTAACAAACTCCGTTGCATTAGTAGAAAAATTTAAATATTTTTATAATTATAGTTAACTAGCAGATATCTAGGAAAGCTAATTAGGAGCTAATACAATAGCTCCAATGCGGGGTCGAACATTGACCACAAGCAAGCAAGCTTGTTGAGCTGTATTCAGAACCAAGAACAAAACTACGTCTAATTACATTAATTATATTTATAAAATAAAAATAACAAAAAAAAAAATACAATAGGAAGCCGGACAGATGGTCCACGTGATGGTAAATGATCACTATTGCTCCTAGAAATTAGCGCTGGTAGAAATATTAACCATTCCTTACATCGTCAATGCGTCACCAACCTTGGGAACTGAGATGTTATATCCCATGCCTGTAGTTACACTGGCTCACTCCCCTTCAAACTGGAACCTAACAATACTTTTTGCTGTTTGGCGGTTGATTAAATATACAACAAAGTAATAAGCATATATTTCGGTACACTTAATTAACTTATTATTTTATGAAACGTCAAATAAATAATGCTACGTAAATATTATTTATAATAAAAGCCTTACGTTCCTTAAAATGAATATACAAATTTACATATAATATATATAATAATATTTCATTAAATGTTATCAAAACAATAGACTTTCAACAACAAAATAAATCATCCTGAACATATTTAGAAACTGTTATATTTAGATAAATTATAATTTCATCATATATTATCTTAAATAACGAAATCCTTAAAGTAAGCTTTTTGATACACTCAAATGGATTCAATATATAATTAACGGAAACGTTTTCGTGTGCTTTATTTGGGCTTATAATTCGTAAATTAAATAAGAAAAACAACGTAAGGCAGACTGCGTATGTCGGATGAAAACCTGCCTCATGAGAATGCACGAAGAGAGGAAGAGAAGAAGAGAGAAAGAAAAAGTATATTTAATTGATACGTTCTAACTTCACACTATTTCGTTAGCTATGTGGCGACCATCTTTACATTTCACTATATTTTATTACGTTGTTGTCATGTAAGAGTCTATCTTTTTGAGAGTATAATAAGTATTCAGTATGAAATAAAAGCTATCAGTTATAGGTACCGGTGAAATTAATAAAAAATAAATTATAACGGAATATTAAGTAAAACCTTTAATTTTTTCCAGTACGAGATCCGATAAGTAATGTTTACATTCTAAGAACAATAGCCAATAAGAACGAACGTAGGTGTTATGGATACGATGACCCGCTTATTACTTGATTATACGGTACAGTGAGCGAAATAAAAAACATGCTTAAAGAGATGCAAATTAAAATCACGTGTATTATAAATGAATATTTAGCGTGGGTTGAAATCTCTTCTTATTTTTATTCTCCGTCATAATTACAGTATAAATGCAAGGAGATTAGTTTTCTTAATCCTTTTTGAAATTTATGGCTCATTTAAGTGGTGTATTAAAAAAAACTGTTTTTTATGTGTAGGGAAAAATTATATGGTTAATAACTTGTGGTAGCGATTTGTGCAAGTTCGTCTGGATAGGTACCACCCATACATCAGATATTCTACCGCAAAATAGCAGTATTTGGTATTGTTGTGTTCCGGTTTGAAGGGTGAGTGAGCCAGTGTAATTATAGGCACAAGGGACATATGTGGTGTAATTAAAACGCTTAGTTTATCATTTAAGCTTGCTTCAGGCTCTGCTGCAATATTCCCTAACTAACCACTACCAAACATCGTGTTTCCCTACCTGTCTACCATTCTGGGTCAACCTTGAAACATCAACCAACCTATATTTTTCAAGCTTAAATACCTTTTTTTAGTTAAGTGTCTTCATTTACAAAATACTTTAATTACTTACCTACTTAGCAAGAATTTTAGACGCTTACATAAATATTTCATATTTTACATACATATAATGTTACGTGAAATTATTTTAGTAATATAAACCAAATTGCTTGTATTTAATTATAATCAAGAAAACGATTCAAACGTATTTACTTTACCAAAATTCAAATTTCGAATATGTTCGAAATAAACTAAACAAAAGTATTTTAAAGAGATATAAAGAAAATAGGCTTTAAATATTTTTTAACGAAGCTTTGCTTATCATTGTACTTCGAATGCTGATATGTCATTTACGAGTGCAATTATTACCGTCTTTACATTGCGTACTTTCTGACTCATATTGAATGACCTTATTAATTAATTATTTAAGAGTAAACATTAACATTATAATAAACACTAGTTTATGCTCGCGGCTTCGCACACGTGTTTTCAGTCAAAATCACGACATGAGAAGGTCAGGTGTTACGAGTAGGTTTGTGCGAACCCGTCTGGGTAGGTACCACCAATTCATCAGATATTCTACCGCTAAACAGCAATTATTAGTATTGTTGCATTGCGTTACGAAATTACAGGAACATATTCGTTCTCAAGGTTGGTGACGCATTAGCAATGAAAGTTGATTAATATTTCTTACATCGCCAATGTCTGGCGGTGGCGACCACTTAACATCAGGTGGCCCATTTGCCCGTCTGCCTTCCTATAATATAAAAAAGGCTCTATCCTTTTTCATTATCAGTACTGTAAAAATATTATTATTGTGATCATAATTGTGTGATATCAATTGATTTACGAATATTACTATAAGTAATGCATATAATAAAGTAATTGTAACAAGTCAATATTATATGATTTTAATTGAAATTAATAAGTTATTTAAAATCAGGTGTAATATTTATATAATAACGTAAATATACACTCTTAAATAATAATAAATATTATAAACCAGTTTTTGCCGGAGGCTACATCTGCGTTATCAAGTGAGAGGGGCAGGTATTAAGTCGCATTTTCTTCCTAGGGGATCAAGCTTGCTTCATACTAAATTTCATCAAAATCGGTTCAGCGGTTTAGCCGCGAAAGCGTAACAGACAGAGTTACTTCAACATTTATAATATGAGTACAGATGCAAAATTGATTTGTGATATTCCTCGCCTTAACTAATCAACCGATTATCAAGAAATTTTGAATGTTCATCAGGAGTACAGAAAAGGAGCGTCACGGTAGCACGCGAAAGCGATCCCGTGGTGCTCCTCGTTAAGACGGAAAGGGTACCGCTGGTTTTTTAGTGGTTAATCCGATATTCGGAGCGCACTCGGCGCCTTGGACACCGGCGAGCCCCACACCCCCCCCCCCACTGTTCTCGTGGGGGAAAAGCGTAATGCGTTTTTCCAGCGTTAGAAATAAAAAAAGGATTACAGAAAAGGATATAAAGTATTTTAAGCATCGCTCTCTTTCACACGCGAAGCGGGCGTAAACTAGTTATACATAAATCGATTACAATTGATTTATTAGAGCCGATATGCAGGAACAACCTGAAATTGTAGAATTAAGTGTAACATAGACGTCAATTAGTGCGGCTCCATTTGGGCATTGTATCGATGAAATTCGTTCGATTGTATGGAAATGTTATCTTAGAAAAACGATGATATTGGAAATGTCACTAGATGGAGCTGCAGCTTATCAACTTATATACTGTGCAATCGACTGTCTTGGTATATATATATGTCCCTTGTGCCTGTAATTACACTGGCTCACTCACCCTTCAAACCGGAACACAACTACACACTACAACAACTACAATACCAAGTACTGCTGTTTTTGCGGTAGAATATCTGATGAGTCGGTGATATCTACCCAGACGAGCTTCACAATGCCCTACCACCAGTAGATATAATATGCTCCGCCTGGAAATTCTGCTTGTCATTGCTAGTATTGTACAACTTTTGCCTTTACAGTAAATTAGTTAAAGTATATAATACAAAAACCAAAGCGTCACTCACAGTTTTCTAATTCTAAAACGACGTCTCTAAATATATATAGTCGGTAGCAGCTTTATGTTAAAAAAAAAACCTTTTTTTAACATTGTACAAATTTAACCTCTTTTACTATTTCTGTTGTATTTTGTTTTCCGTGTACAAATATCGATGGTGAGAAAGGAAAGTTAGAATACTAGATAAAATCAACAGTTCTCTAAAGTACAGTAAGGATCTAGATAACTAGATAAAATTGTTGAACGCTGATAAATCTACTTGGTTAGAATGACCAACATGGGAAGAAAGAGATGACCAAGAAACTATACAATCTCCAATTATCCTATTCCTAAACAGCAGTGTTCTAACACCAATCTGTTTCCATACGGAGTGTGCACAAGGGCAAGGGATTTAGTTATCAGAGATGATTACACTTTAAGTAAGCAAGTTGATTTTTATAGAGATAGCCCGACCTTTTTTTTATTGAATAGGTAGGTGAACGCGCATATGGGCCACTTACCTGATGGTAAGTGGTTACCAACCCCCATACACATTGGCATTGTACATCGCCAATGTGCCACCAACCTCGGAAACTATTTTGTTCTTCCTCAATTAGAACAACTTTTATTTGAATATTAAGTTGGCTTCTTAATAAATAAATAAAAACCTAATTTGTGTTTCGTAAAAACTATAATCCATCAGGGATGTAGAAAAACGTCGTGTGTCAGATGATATATTGCCGCCAACCCCACGAATAGTGTGGTGGTATGACCAAAAAACCTTCTTAATAACAGGAGAATTAAACCCTTAGCCAGGCAAAAATACCATTTAGTTATTGATCTTCTTAAACATTTGAGTCGTTTTACAAGTCTATTTAATAATCTTAGATTAAATAATAAGTCTCCCCTCGTGGGAAGCCAATTGTTGTCAAGCCAGTCTAATTTGACAAATCATTCAGATAAAACTTACGCCAAGTTTATTTCAAACTGAGCGAGCAAACGGTTTTGAATGTGGGCTCAACTAAGTTTAACCATCTAGCATATTTTCACTTAAAATTTAACGTACATATTATTTATATCATGTTATATTATTATTATCAGTCTATTTACATTGTGCTACAAAAATAAGACACACACAACACACACTATAGTATACTAGACAAAATAGCCTGTGAAATAGCTATGTAATTATTATGACGTCTACAGGCGTTTACGGTACCAAAAGGTCTTAAGAACATAAATTCAGTTTATTTAAATATAACCCTAAAAGCAATAAACATAGGTCCATAAATGTGTCGAGTGATAGCGGTGATGTCTAAAATGGACAACCAGTTTAAGTTGACGCATGATCGTCAGTGACCTCCGACGATGAACGACGACATCAGACGAAGACACTTATATATTGAAGATATAATTATATAAGGTATGGAAAAGCGGCCTTGTCACTTACAGGGATCTCTTCCAGGCGACGTCTATTAGAAGATTAAAGGAAGAAAAAATCCAAAATAAAGTACTTAAAATTAAAAGTGAAAAATTTATAGGCTTGCAAAAACATTATACATTAATGTATTTGTCTATTTTTAGACGTAGCTTAGCGAATGTTTAGTAAAACCCTGATTTATCTCTTTGTCTCATTAATAATTTGATATTCGAATGAAAAAGACAGTATTGCTTAACTCGCTAAAATCCGTTTATAAGGCCGTTAGTTGTTAAATAATTATGAAAATGGGTTTTAAAAATACATAGGTTAGAATTGTGCTTGTCGAATTTCACGACGCTGAAAATGTCATCATTCAACAGATTAAGAAATTGCTGTGTAATCGAACAGGACTCATCAGCATCAGCATTATCCCTCTGAGAGCACAAGCTTAGAGAAGTATCCGAAAGGTAAACCTCTGAGGATGTTTGAAGATAAAATTTGACTTATAGTAAGGAATATATAGATTTCTGGATGAACGTATTGGCAACCACTTTAACTTATTACGATGCTGGAGCACTGGATTATATTTACGTAGTCCAAATATGAAGAGAATACGTAGTTTCTGTATGCGTTCCAGTTTGCTTAACAGACCTTCGGATAGATCTAAGTAGTGAAGCGGCATAGACCAATATGGGTCTCAGTTCGTGGTTGAAACGTTGATAGTTTGAGGAATAGTTCATATGCCACACATTATCCTCGTTTGGATATATATATATATAAATTAAAAAAATGCTATTTATTCATATTATGTATGATACATAAGTTAGATTATATACATATATAGGTTTTAATACAATTTTTTTTATTGTGCTCACCAGGGATTTGAACCCGCACCTGTAAGCCTTGTGAGCTTAACATTAAAGTTACAATGTAAATACATGTTCACATTTCATAGTAAAAAAATGCAACCTTATCAAAGTGAACACAATTTCTATAAAATATGAACATCTTTCAAACTAATGACTCGGTAACACTATCTTGTGAACAAGGGTAGGGTCTCACTGTCAGCTGGTATAGTAAAAAAAGATTAAAGTAACTAGCTTTTTTTTGGTTGTCAAAATGGGCATGTGAACTTCAAATACTATACCAGCTGGCAGTAAGATCCTCTTCTGAATGATACAACTTTAAGCAAATCTTATTAGTTCTTGGTTTTGAAAATCACTACGCAAGATAAACGTTAAAAGCGCAGCGGTTGGTTAGTCGCCTAGCGGTGTAAAAGTTGAAAATTCAAAGTGTCTGATTCAAAATATCGTTGTTCGCCTAGCACAAGCTTTTCGTTAAACTTGTCGCGAACGTAGCGAAAATAAAAGCAAAATAAGTGTAAACTCTATTTTGACTTTTTTTAGAACTATTATTTAATTTTTCTCCCAAAGGGTTAAGATTATATTGATGATGATAAAAATGACCTCCTGATCGATTTCAGTCATGATGCCTAACTTCAATAAAGGTTAAAAATATAATGATATTATGTACAAGTCATATTATTGTGTACAAGTATTTGCGCAAACTCTCTATTTCTACACTTATAACCTGAAGGGACGGCAAGTTGACACCACCAGAACCGTCCTCTCCAAGGGACGGGAATATATTCACTTTCAACTTCCAGACTCCGGGCTGCTACTGGGAATCTTAGATGAAAAAACTCAATAACTTTATACGTCCCCACCTGAGGTTTGAACCCAGGACCTCTGAATCTGCGCCCTTATATCTACTAGACCAACGAGGCAGTCGTTATATAAGTATCATTTCTAACGACCTATTTAATACACTTATAAATTTCTAAGTAAAATGTATACGCTTGCAAATTAACTGAACTTCAGAAGGGAGGTTAGTCGCCAGTCATGGCACTCGATCACATTTCACCTAACAGGCTGTCAGCGGTAACTACGTATTTTTTCCTTGAGCTTCTTCATGTATGGTCCAAGTATAATGACTTACCCAACATTATGATCCTGACGCACATTATAAACTTACGTTAATTGATGACTATGCACTTGCTGGTGTCGTTTTATGCAAAGCATGGGTAGGTACCACCCACTCATGACATAGTCAACTACCAAAGAACAATAATTAGTATAACCTGTGGTGTTTGGGTTTGAAGGGTGAGTGAGCTCAAGATAAATTATATCTTAGTTTCCAAAATTGGTAGTGCATTGAAGGAATGGTTAATATTTCTTATAGCGCGAATGTCCATTTTCGCTGGTGACCGTCAGGTGTTAAAACAAATAAAAACGCTCTTCTTATCAAACCGCTATCACTTCCAACTTGGGCACATGTCAAAGATTTGCTTCGTGAATTATTTCTTTATACGAAGGACGTAAATATCTGTTGTAATTTCGCGATAAGCCTTCGCGTGCCACGTCGAGATACCGCAGAGTGGAGGGGAAGATCTACCTCACATTATTTATAATGTATCTCATTATTTATCACAATATATCATATTTATAGACGCGCTTCATCCACTGCATCGTGAAACTCTTAGAACAAATTGATCTGTTTTTTAAAATCACTCTAGCAATGTTTTTCAGATGATTCTATTTTTAAAAAACTGTGTTAAATGGTGTTTCTATTATTCTTAGGTACATAATCGAAAACGATAGACTTAAGGTATCAGAATAATATATGTCTATCAAAAATTAAATAAATTTGTTAAATTTAAGTGTTTCGATTTTGTCCTTCGATACTTTAGATATAGATAAAAGATATAATATATAAGTCGGTGTTTTTTTGTTATTTTATAAATTTCTATGGAAAACTTATAGTATTTTTTGCCTTGGGAAATAAGATATGTTCCTCGTGTCTGTAGTTCTACTGGCTCACTCACTTCAAAAGAGGACCACAACAATAGTAAGTATTACGTGAGTAAGGGTGACGTTCCATGCATACACTTGCACAATATATTCACTAACGTGTACTGAGGTGGCTAGTTACCGTTGAGAATAGCGTTTCACAGATGATTTTCTCAATATAGACAGGATTCTATCCGAAATTACCTGTAACAAAAACAAATTTACAGTGAAAAAATAATAACAAAACATGAATATATACATATATATTTAGTAGTTTTATATTTAAAAAAAAAGACTCGGTAACATGAATAAGTATTATTCTAAATTCAAAACATCGTTCGAAATTCAATGACTACACACAAGGGAATTGCTTACCAAAACCGACCTTAGCCTAAAAACTCGTTACCGAACAAAAGAAAACACCTTTAAACGTGACAATCTGAAAGGTACATTATGTTAATTGAATAAGGTACAAATTACATTGATAAATTGCAATTAAATAATTAGGTGCGGTAGTCATAACTTTTTTCGCGCGAGACAGTTATCGCTCAAGGTGAACTGTGACGTCATATACCATTCAACATGGGCAATTAATTAACAACTAGGTCACTTGTTTCTCTATAAATATAAATAAAAAAGTTGTTCATTTGATAGCACAGATAAAAAATCTGTAGAGAATCAATTCAAAACTTCCTAGGCTGTAATAAAATTTCAATAATAGTAAAATCGCATTTTATATGAATAAAATTGTTATATACTTCATATTGAAGGCCCTTAGAAACAATATTTGATTACTCTTTATTATTACAGTTTATTTTAAAACTCATGCAGAAATTTTAAAGAAAACTTAATGGGTGATTAATATTCTATTACGCCCTCTATTTCTATTATATTTATACCTACGCCTAATTTATTTATGATTAAAAAAACGAACTACACACTTTTTCAACATTTATACAATATTGTATTGAGTAACACGGCTAATTTATGAATGTATTTTAACATAAAAAGTAAATCTTATCATATGGCAAAATTAAAAATATCGTCGTAGTTTCATTATAGAAAATTTATGGCTCAGTAGTTAGAAGATATAAATTTTAACAGACGATTGCGAGCTCAAATCCTGGTGATACTGATTTTTTTTATTTTCAATTTGAGCCTATACATTTTTTTTTTCTATATTTGGCCATTAAATATAAAAAAAAACATTGTATGCATTCTTCCCTTGCTACAAAAAAACAGCTACAATATAATACGAATATAATAAATGTACGTTATCCCATAGTATTACGCTGTGAAATATAGAAGTATGAAAATAACTAAAATATACTAATCGAGTGACATCAATTTCAATTAGTTGTCTAACTTTAATAACCGCGTATACTGCGGAACTGACATTTCCTGTTAGGTACGATAAATGGGGACACGACTGAAGTTACGAAGCTAAATTCCCAAAAACGATGTAACATCGGTTACATTAAGATCGTTACCAATTAAAATTAGATTAATATTATGTTTACTTACATTAAATACTATAAATTTATGTTATTGGTTGGACGGACGGATGTTAAGTGGTCACCAACATCCATAGACATTGAAGATGTTATAAATATATATATATATATATAGCAGGACGAGCGTAATATGAGCCACCTGATGATAATTGATCATCAACGCCCATATATATTTGTAAGAAATATTAACCATCGTTTAGATAGCCAATGCGCCACCAACCTTGGGTTCTAAAATGTTATGCCCCTTGTGCAATTACTCTGGCTCACTCACCGTTCAAACTGGAACACAACAATACCAAGTACTGCTGTTTAGCTGTAGAATGTCTGTACACTGGGAAGGTACCACCCGAATAGGTGGGGCTACATAAATTCATTTCCTAACCTTTGTAAATTCCACAAATAATCATACCCACATTCACATGTGTTATCAGCTATTACCATAAATGGGTTCCGCATTATCAATGACATTCAAACGACATTTCAAGGACGGACTGATAAGCCTTATCTAAGCGCTTTGGGGCCTTAACTTTTACTATTTAAATTGGTTATCACAGCTTTTATTTAACTTGAAATGTTTATTTGTTAATTTGTTTAGGTCAAATCAAGATCGGGATGGTTGGCGTTCTAAGGAAAAGGCTTTTGTCCGGCAGTGGACGGCGATGAGATTTAAAAAAAAGATTACAAGCTGAATTGGAACTACTTTCTCTTATTGAGATGAAATTTTACATGTTGGGCTAAAATAAATGTAACTATTTTTTACATACAATTGTAGTTATAATTTACTTTTTTGTATATATATTTGATTTTAATATATGGTGTGGATGTATTTAAAAAAAATGAGGTAAATAGGAACGATAAAATATCGCATAAGCAATATAATAAAATAAATAATACAAACAGACAACAAATTTGAATGTGCCTAATTTGTGGTTGTAATAATTCATATCGTGCTTGGCGGTGAAGGATAACTATTGATAAAACCAGCTGTATATCAAACATACAGGCTTATTTCGCATTTGTATACACCATCCTGCATTCGAGCATCGTGGTCGAACACGATTAGTAGCAGAAATTCTGCCACACGCGTTCACGAGGTCTAACCACCAAGATTATAACAAAAGTGGTTAGTAATTATTTATACACAAGCAAAGATTAATTATCCGCAAATTTTATATTAAACGAACAAGAGTTTTTTTTATAGAATAGGAAGGCGGACGGGCATATGGCGCCACCTGTCGGTAAGTGGTCACCAACGCCCATAGACATTGGTATTGTAAGAAATGTTAACAATCGCTTACATCATCAATGGTTGGTGACGATCTTAGGAACTAAGATGATATGTCCCTTGTGCCTGTAGTTACACTGGCTCACTCACCCTTCAAACCGGAACACAACAATACCAAGTACGGCTGTTTTGCGGTAGAATATCTGATAAGTGGGTGGTACCTACCCAGACGAGCTTGCACAAAGCTCTACCACCAATATTAGTCATTGATTAATACCGCCATATATATTATTTGCAGTTCTGTGTTCTGTGTTAGCTATTCCAGATATATATTGATTGAGTAACAGACATTAAAACACACAAATTCTTGCATTAATAACATTAATATGATTATTTTCATTTAAGGAAAATCCGATTCAAGCAGAAACTTCTTAGAATAGTTGTGTGTACGTGATTAATGGCATGTGTTAGGATAGAAACAAAATATATGCTAAGTAATTAGTTCTATTTTATTTTTATGTGTATAATAGAGATACGAGGAAGCAACGGGACAAGCAAAGTAACTCTATGAAATAATACAGAAAAAAAAACCCTGTACTCAAGAGACCTGACCAGACCGAACTACTGGGGACTGAAAATGTGCATATGGGTTTATTTTACATAGATGCCTAGCGCTAAGGATGGATTTTTATAAGTTTTACCCCTAAGGTACTGGATACTGGATAAAGGGATTGAAATTTTTCATAAAAATAATTTATTTTTAAAGTAATATTAATAATGGAATTTAAATTTTAGCAATTCTGAATTATGACGCATTCGAAGCGGGTAAAGTAAAAAAATTATAATAATTATATACTAATTAAATATAAAACAGTTGAATCATTAGAAGTGTTAAAACCGCGAATCCTGCGAAGGGCTACTTCAAAAAGTCATAAGAAAGAAGTAGAAAACATTTATTGTTATTTTTTATATATTTCAATGAATACTGTTATGGTACAATTAATAAATTCTTAATCATTACATCAAAAGTATTGATATATGAGCTAAACCACTTAAAAAAATAAGGTAGATATATATTAAACATTTATTAAGATAATTATTTAAAAAATATATTATTATTATTAAACGATATTGTATATATATCGAAAATAAACACATACAGAGGGTATAATAAGCGAAGTGTTCATACAAATTAACCTATTAAATACCAAGAGCAAGAGATGCTTGCTATAAATAAAAGAAAAAATCATAACAAAGCTAGTATTTATATCAGAGCTCCGTTCCGAGAAAAGCCGCTGTAAGCATTTCACGGTCACGAGGTTGTTGACCTTCTTTCTGATTTCAGTTTTTTTTTTAAATATTAATACGACAATAATCGCAATTATGATAACCCTTTGATGATGTGTATAGAATGAATATTTTTTATAAGTAAATATATTTTTAATTGTTGTATTCTGGTTCTAAGGGCGAGTGAGCCAGTGTAATAGTGCGACTGATTAGTTAATGCTGTATTCCTCTTTCTAATGTACAATCAATAATGACAAAACGAGACAAACAATTAATATCAATTAACCCTTGATATACTATAATAACTGGTTACAGTGGTTTTTTATAGAATAGGTAGGCGGAAGAGCATATGGGGCACCCGATGGTAAGTGGTCACCAACGCCTTTAGACATTGACATTGTAAGAAATGTTAACCATCGCTTACATCGCCAATGTGCCACCAACCTTTGAAACTAAGATGTTATGTTCCTTGTGCCTCTAATTACACTGGCTCTCTCGCCCTTCAAACCATAACACAACAATACCAAGTACTGCTGTTTTGCGGTAGAACATCTGATGAGTGGGTGGTACCTACCCAGACGAGCTTCCACAATAAGCCCTACCACCAGTGAAATTTAATAAACATTAACAGTCTCGTTTTATACCGCAAATCCGTGTTGACAAAACAAAACTTGTCAAAATATTATCTTTACAGGATATCTAAATATTTTTATTTTAAAATTATCTGAATTTATAAGTTATATGAGAATTATTATTAAACTAATATTTATTTAGTAACTACTTCATTGTATATTTAAATAAGTATGTCCACAATGATGATTTATTATTAGAAATCAATAGATTGTGTAATTGATATTCAATATTAATATTAATTTATTATTATTTGGCTAGACTTAAGCAAATAAATATGACACTTTGATCTTTAAACTATAACACGTATATTAAATTTGTCGTCATAACTTTATTGTATATTATGATTTATTTACTTTTCTAAACTTACAAAAGACGTTATTATAATCGTTATGTAATATTAACAGGATTTAAGATTTTCCATTTTGTTATATAAGATGAGATGAATCGAGTGCTATGCTGAGTGCTAAAACACGTTGATTTGAAAAATCGCGGGTATAAATTCGAACAAGGAATTTTCATGTGCGTTCTTTTGCAAGCCGGTGGTAGTTTCTAATTTGAGTATCAATAAGTAAGTGTAATTGACGGGCCGGTTGGCGTAGTTTTTTTTTTTTTTTATAGAAAAGGAAGATGGACGAGCATATGGACCTGATGGTAAGTGGACACCAACGCCCTTAGACATTGGCATTGTAAGAAATGTTGTCCATCGCTTAAATCGCCAATGCGCCACCAACCTTGGGAACTACGATCTTATGTCCCTTGTGCCTGTAATTACACTGGCTCACTCACCCTTCAAACCGGAACACAACAATACCAAGTACTGCTGTTTTGCGGCAGAATATCTGATGAGTGGGTGGTACCTACCCAGACGAGCTTGCACAAAGCTCTACCACCAGTAAAAGTATCTAACTTGCCTTTCACGCCGAAGGTTGTGGGTTCGATTCCCACTCAGGACAGACATTTGTGTGCATGAATATGTCTGTTTGTCCTGAGTCTGGGTGTAATTATCAACCTATATAAATATGTATTTACAAAAGAAAAGTAGTATATCAGTTGTCTGGTTTCCATAGTACAAGCTCTGCTTAATTTGGGATCAGATAGCCGTGTGTGAATAATGTCCCAGGATATTATTATTATTAATGCTTCTATGTTGATTAAAGTATTTTGATTTGATTTGATTTGTGCTTATTTGTGTTTATTATTCAACTGGTGATCAATGACGGTATGGAATTCTGCATTTGACTGATTTTACCATATCTGAAGCCACGCTGTATTGAAGCAGAATACAAAACCTTGTACTAAGACTTACACTTGGTGTCAGGGCTTTGAGCAAGCCCTTCTGGGTAGGTTTCATCCACTGATATAGTCTACTGCTAATAGCATTACTGCATATTGTTGTGTTTTAGTTTGAAGGGTGAGTGAGACAGCGTAACTACAAGGAACATAACATCTTTCTTCTCATGGTTGGTCTTGATTGGCGATATAATTATCGAGTTAATATTAAAAATGTATACTTAAAATACAAAAATAGAATTAGTTTATTTTTACAAAGTTCCTTATTTGAATTGGTATATTTCATGCAATGAAAAAAAAACCCAATTCGCGTGTGACAAATGAGGTCGAACTGACCCGGTCGTCATACATTGGGTTCGTTATTCACTGGTAGATAGGCTATGTGATTTATATTTTTATTTCAAGATTTTTTTTAATAGATTTCAAAATTTTGCGAAATTGCTTGCTTAGTTATAATCGTTTAGCTGGTATTTAATTAAACATAAATGAATGAATTCTCTCTTTCTTTCACTGTTCATTTGACATTAGAAAGTAGAAGACACAGCATAAACTATTAATCATTGTCTACGCTGAGCGTATATCATTTACATTAAACTTACGCTGGAATTGACTTGGTCTATGATATATTTCACAGAAAAAATATTCTTGATTATTTTTTATATACATATTGTATTACATATTGCACTTAAACAAAATGATCGTTCATAGAAACACATAATATGTTGTAATAATTATGATTTTTATGATAATAGAGTTTTATCAATTTAAGACAAAACGTCTAAAAAGTAAATAATAATACCAATAAATTATATGTTTATATTGAGAAATGTATTTGTTATGTTTTTGTTTATCTATAAGATATATTATATGCGTCTTATGACTGAAAATAAATGGTTAAATAATAATTAACTGAAATAAATAAATGATATTTTACTAATTACACTACTTTTTTAATAGTTAAAATCCTCCAAAAATTATTATCACGTCATTTGTTAATCAGAATTTTTTGAGCTGTGAGAGAAAATCTCTTGCATGTAACGCTATTATTAAAGTATGTCGTAATTATGTTAAATATCTGTAATAGCGCAGCATCGTATGTGAAGGATTAGCTTACAAAAATATTTTTTTATCATTTTCATATATCATGTCACGATAAATATAATGTAATAGGGTATAAATAATCTATTGACGTCATGCTTATATTTCTAAAAACTGCCTCGTTGGTCAATTCAAACACCACGTGAGCCAATAATATTTTATTTGCTTTGTCATTTAATCTTTAATATCTTTGTCAATTAATCTAGTTACCCCGAATCACATAAGTAAAATAAATTTAACATACGTTGAAAAATTTGGCCAGCTTACCTTACTAAAGTTTCATCACAATCTGATGAAAAGCTTAGCAACGTATAGATAACAAACATGCAAACATTCATTCTTATTAATTTAAAAAGATTTAAAGAAACTTTCTTCATTTATATACAAATGTCAATATCTACGAAGTCCATCCAAGATACAGCCAGCTCGTGACCACGGCAGGCCACTATTCAAACGTCATGCAAAATAAAACAAAGGTATGATCGCGGTTGAAACCCGATTGAAATTTATTCTCTACAAAATGTCTTCTAACAATTTTCCTTAGTTTTCTATAAAAATAACTGAAATAAGTTATTGTCTGCACTTATTTTTTTACTTTTGTATGTTTTTATGTATTTATTTTAAATAAAGAAGTATATAGTAGGTATAATATATGTTTATGATAGTAACTCTCCCAAATTGTATGAAAAATACAAAGTTGATAATTTAAGAAGAAGTAATATTACTTTATTTGTTCTGATAAAATAACTCAGTTAAAAAACAAAATTTAGACCTGTAATTCTATAAATATAAATGATATTTGTAAAAATTGCTGACATTAAAAATGTATTAAATTAAGAAAAGAATTTCCAAAGAAATAATTTATTAGTTTTTATTACGTAACAACTTCGAGCTAATTAGCAAACGGTTGTAATCGTATTCGAAATTTAAAAAGACTAAATCACAATATTACGTATTTATAAATGCTTAAGTTGAACACAAGCTGCCACAGTCATATTACAGTTATGTGTCGGTGATTTTTCTGTACATCTTTACGATTAATTCTAGTAGCTTAACAAAGGAAATGAATGTTCCTGGCACGTTAAATACTTTACAAAATCATGATGTCATACCAATCTAGTTAATTGAGTCCTAACTACTACGCAGAAACTCGCAAAACAAAAAGAAAGCGTCATGACCCTACCACAATAAAAACTGTTTGAAACCATCCGGGCTAAAATTGTAATGTCGACGCACTTGCAAGCCGACCGATCTGAAAACGTTCATACGAATATAAATCTTGCGTTCTTATACATTGAGCTCAATCTTCAATAGCTGTAAATGTCTTGTACGTCCTTGTATTAATGAACGAGGAACGCCATTCAAGACCAACATATTCTGGAAACAGCGTATGTAATATCTATCGCCGAGCAAAATCGAATTCTAATTGGTTACGTTTAAATTTAAATTGCTATATCGATTATAGAATGCAAGTATAAGTGTCAGTTGAGTCTGGATAATGCCCTTTGCGGCACATTGAAAATTTTGGAATTTGGACTTAATGAATATCAAGATATCGTCCAAAATCGCTAACAGCTTTAACCGCCTCTATTAACAAAAAATCTTAAATCCTTTCAAGAAATGTATTTGAAATTGAACCTTGAAATAAGATCCAAAGAGTTCAAATTTATACTAGATGTTGACTGGAAATGTCATGTTGGTGTCATGACATTGCATTCCAGGCGAAGCGAATGACTCCTCGATGACAACGGCCAGACAAGGGCACCACTTGCTCATGCGAGGGGCATCACGTACGTATGCAATATGTGTGTGTGCGTGTGCAACACATTCTTAAAATCGTACATTGTATTTATAAGTCCCTATTAGTGGAATTTAGAAGCCTGGGTATGAATACAAAATATTAACAGCTTGATGTTATCTTACAGTCGTTTTCATTAGTGCGATGACCCAGAATTATGGCGTATTTATGTTTCGGGTTGATTTTTCACGCCCACGAACATTTTTAGCTTCATGTACCGAAAATATCATTAACTTGCAAATATATGCAAATTTAATTAGTCATTCAAGTAGTCATAATAAAGATGCATTGTTTTTTGTGGGTTTGTTTGGCGGGGTCCAATTTCGGAAAACAAAATCTTTAGGTACATAAATCTTTCGTTATTTTTTACTCATGAACTTTATTCTGGTTTAGTGTGGAGTAATATCATGAATTGAATGTGTTTAATAGTAGCATAAAATAATGAATTTTTATGTAAAAATACATACTGCGAGTGTAAAACATATGTTGGAAAAATAACTTTTTTGTTGGTATTCCAGCAAATACAAAATGTTTATAGTTCCATCTCATTTATTCATTCATCCGAAAAAACCGTATCCACCAACTCACATGAGCCGCGTGGTGAACCAAGCTCCAACCTTCTCCTAAAATTTAGAGGATGCTATAGCCCAGCAATAGAACTTTTACAGGCTTACTACTTTGCTTCACAATGGTGCTGTATCTCTGATTTGGTAATAAATTTTTTAATGATAAATCTTATCCAATGATCTCGTCACCTCAAAATATAAATGAAATCTGATTTCTGGGTCTGGTTTTTCGGACAAGAAATTCTAAATTGTGCTCAGAGTTTGAAAACCAAAATACATAGATTACTGAAGCATTTAGTTTTATATAGCGAATTTTATATCTTCTAGAGTCTAAGTTACATTGTAGAGAACTATTGTTCCATAAGCGCTTGAATAATTGAATAATATCGATTAGTATTCTTTGTAGTTACCATTGAAGATGAATGAATGAAGCGATGCCAAGTACAATAAGACTCCTGGACTTTGCCAGTTAGTTTAGCTCGGAATTCATACTTGCTTAATCAATCCTCGTGTCTCAATGTGTGCCTAGCAAAATTATAAGTCGAGATGTTGATGTATAAAATATTTTTTAATAATTAATTATGTATTTTCATAGTGAAAGATTACGAAAAGCTAGAGAGCAAGACGAAAATCATTTCTTCTGATTAGAAAAAACATCCAATACGATTTTTAACTAGTATAGCAACGGCGAATACTCACACATATTTTACAAAATCCCATAATTGTATAATTATAGATAAACAAGATTTAAAATCTTGTGTACGAAAAATTAACTCGCGTTACAGAATTTATTCATTATATTTTCTTCCTCTTAGTATAACATGACTTTATTTTAAATTTAATATGAATTTCTCTTAGGGCTTGAAGGAGATTGTAAAATAATTATAAAACTTAAGCCTCTTCATCCTACAAACGCGATTGCTTTGTTCTAGTGCTCTTCAAATATTCTAACTAATATTTTAAATGCTAAAGTGAGTTTGTTTGTTACACTTTCACGTCTTAACTAACCGACGTATATGAAATTTTGGATACACGTTATCAATAGTAGAGAAAAGAAAAAAACCATCACTTGAAACTCACACGCAAGAGAAGTCGCGGCCGCAATCTATGTATTATATTTATGTATGACATATACAAAATATTCCAAAAAGTAACGATTATCGAAAATATTAATTCTGTACATTATATAAAGTAAATGTAGAATACTTTCTACTTGGTAAAAGTCCCAATTCTGGGCAACGGCATCATATATTCTTAAGGAAGTTTTGAGCTAGCCCAATCGGCTCTCTTCATTTCATTTTGTCGTTATTGAGATTATGCGACAGAAATAGAGAGTGCATTTATTTTTGCAAGCACACTTGTGCACTATTACTTTGAGAATGATTGCCGAGAGCGAAATCAGCCAGGAAGATGTCAATCATGAACATTACAGAGGTCGAATACATAAATCTTTTAAATTCCGACTAAATGCTAAATTTTTTGTTTGAGTTATTGGTATCTATATAACAAAGTCTCATTGGATTCGAATAATAAATCACTCTTATCAGAAATAATAAAATATTTTTAGACTTTTCCAATATATATTTGAAAAAAGAATATGTATTGCTTGTTGGTAGAGCTTTGTGCAAACTTGTGTGGGTACCACCCTCTGGTCACGTATTCTAACGGCAAACAGCGATACTTAGTAAATTGTTGTGTTTCAGATTGAAGGGTGTGTGAGCTACAAGACATAACATCTTAGTTCGTTAGAAATAATAAACATTCCTTACCTCGCTAATGCGCCACCAAACATGGAAACTGAGATTTTATGCCCGTAATTACACTGGCCCACTCACCCTTCAAACCGAAACGTAACAATACTAAGTATGGCTGCTAAGCGGCAGAATATCTGATGAGTGGGTGGTATCCACCCAGACGGGCCTGCATAAAGCCCTCTGACCAGGTAAATCTTATGAGGGATTCTAACTAATAGAATACTGTAAAAAGGGAGTTTGCTTATTACGCGGTCACATCTTAATTTCTCAACCGAGCTTCTTGAAGTTCATCATACACTGTCAAGGGTGCAGAAAAGAGCAAATAATATTAATACCAGACCACGTGTGGTGGGAATGTCATACTGGTGGTATGACGCAGGCGAAATCGCTCGCTTAAGCAAGTGATATAAAAAAACATATTTCTAATACATATTTCAAAGAGAATTTAGTAATTTTGTTTGAAAGCTTCTTAAGGTTATGTTCATATTCTGAAGTTGACGTCTTGTCGACAGCCTTGTTTACACGTTGCGTCAAAAACACCATAACAATTTCCGACATAAACACGGGTGTATTCGTAGCCTGGATGACGTTCCTTTGTGCATGTTACATGCACATGTAAAGGGGCTTTAGTTAGCATGTCATAAGCATCGCCAATTAAACTAAAAGTTATTTAGAAATTTATTAGTTTTGAAATTTGATATTTTCTTTTCATTTCGACTATATAATCAAAGTTAAAAGAATTATTAATTTTGTTACTACACTAGTTTCCGCAAGAGGGTTCGCCGTGTATGTGAAAGGTATTCGGGTATTATTTATAACAAACTCAAATGATCATTTGAGTAGTTAAGAGCAAAACCGTAACAAATAAACAAGCTCACTTCGAAGGTTAATTAACTATACTTAATTGACACACAGACATATTGATCTTCTTCACACGTAAAAGCTTTGAGACAAAGCAGTTTTTCTCACAACTATCTTCTTAACTTTGTTCGGTTATATATGAAGTAATGATACCGTACTAATATAAATATAATAGAAGACGCCAGACAGTCACATCGAGATGTTTGATTAGAGACATTAATATGCAAACTGCACAGTAGACGTCTGGAACTATACATTCGAATAGCTATTATAGATTATATTATATAGGACATTAAGGTTGTAATTTGATTGTTATGATTTGATGGCTTATGTAACGTATATAGTACCGTTTTAGTAATGATATATTTAGTACCTAATATCTATAATATAGTTTTATTCTGTTGTTTTTAATTCTGTTCTATTGTAGTTATAGTATAGTTCTGTTGTAGTTAGCTCAGTGGCTTGAATGTGTGAATTAATGGAAGACTGACACACAACACCCCGAATAAGATGTGTTTTCATCATTGGGCTTGGGGATGTGAAATACATTGTGAGGACACCTGCATTTGCTGGATGCCATATTTGTTACATGTATCTACCAATCTGCACTGGAACAGTTTATAGGAATAAACTCCAAATATTCTCCTAGAGGGCCTCTGAAAGTCTGTTAGACCAGACTGTTAATTTCTTGATTGTATATAAACATAACTAATATTATCTTCGAAAACATATTCATCTTTTAGTTACCATATAATGTTTCAAGATAATTAAAACTTGCTCAGATCAAGATGGCGCTCTCCGCCATATTGGTTCGTTTCCTACAGGAAGTACGCTAGGCTCGCTTCACGCTGTGCCGTGTGGATGTCGCTTTATTAAATTTTCTCTTAAAAAGAACTTTGTAATTTAAATATGAAAACATATTTTGTTATTTTTAGTAAAAAAAAATAACAGGCAATCAATACCACTGCTAGGTAAATACCTCTGGGAATTATTCCTTTACCACTGAGCACGCGTTTAACTATAAACATTTTAGCATTAATTAAAACAAATATAACATGACTAATTGCCTCTGCTCATTTCAGCCGACGAAAACAAATCGACACATCTGTTATGATAATATTGGATTATAAGCTAAAATACACCATTATGTATTTAAGCACATGCGCCATTATATCAACAACTCATAGACAGGATTACAACAATTCGAATCATTGTTGCTCAACAGTAAATAACTTGATACAGGAATTGGAATAACTTTTACGTTATGAATTAAAACCTATTACTAAGGCTTACATTGAAACCTGAAAAAATATATTTAAGTATTTTTAAATAGAATAACGTGGTTAAATTTATTATAAAACTATAATGTAGCGAATGAATGAATGTAGTGAGCAAATGAATGAAATAACCATATCGTGAAGCGTGCGAGACGCTAATTGATTGTACACATGTTTATAGAGAAGTGGTAATCATAGGTTACACAGGTCGTTCACATGTCCAAGTGACTAAAATCACACACGCTGTTCTTTTTAGATTCCATTCGTCAAAGAACGAGTATCATTCGCTTAAGCACACATTGGTGTGTCTAAGGTCACACCAGTAATGTAGTTAACATATACGTAATGGACTTTATAATTTAGTTAAGACCCTTTGATGTACTTGAAAATAGAATTAAATTTAAAGGGTATTATTTTTGGCTCCTAAAGAATACTTTATACGGAATTACTATCGCATAAGTTATAGGTGTAGATTATTTTTTGTATATTATAAGATGGTAGTCAGGCAAATGGATCTGGTGGTAAGTGGTCTCAGGTGATAGATATTACCACTATGGAAAATAAGAATGTACGTCCCTTGTGCAGATTATTAAACTGGCTCATTCGCCATTTTGAAATATGAATTTCACTATAGTAATATGTATACATAAAACCGTAATATTGTTTTTTTTTCTTAAGTTTTTTCCTATAAAATAAATAGAGGTGAGAATACAATTTCTTAATTGAAATCATTTAAATATTCCATACATGTGAAAAGAATCAATTGCGTGCAATTTTATATGAAAATAAAAATCATCTTGACAAAGAGATGGCAACAATGCTCGTTTCAAACAAAACAAGCAAAAAATTTTAAATTTATCAGACAATAAATTCGACCCGTGGAATTGGCAAGTGCACAACAAACATTAATTTGGTATAAAACGAAAAAGGAATTAAGGGAAAAATTCGTAACGTATGACATCCGCACTCTGAAACCAAAGAGCGATTGGAATGAGTGCGCAAAACCCGAAAACGACTGCCTCAATTCAACAGCATGAGCGTCCTGATTTTGTCGTTACTATTTATTAGTTAGAGCGCAAAGCTCCTTAAAAAAATATTCTCTCCTAACTAGTGCCTATTGAAATGGTAAATAAATTAAATTTTGTTTTTTGAAAATCGAACACGTTCTTTTCTAGAAATGTACCGATGATATAAGAAATACTACTACGTAGATAAAATTGGAATTTTTAATTTGAAAATCGAACACGTTCCTTTTTAGAAACGTACAGATAACATTCACAATAGATAGTCTAATCAAATTCGTTATATTTTTTTTGTACGCCAAATAAATGTTTTATACATTGGAAAGCATAACAATTGAAGTTTTCAATGTTGAAACATTTCAATTGTTCTATTAATTTTGAATAAATTATGCTGTAAATTCTCATTAATGTGTATAGAATTAAATACTATCTAATAATATAACTAATAAAAATATTTTATATTTAAAAATTTGGAAATTAACAAACTGGCCAGTAATTTCAATAATTGCAATTAAATACTGTACACGATTGACGCTTTAACTTACAATTTGTGCCTCATCCATAGGCAAGAGTGGTACTCGGACCTACAGGATTGCTTTTCGAGTGCCATTACCCCTGTTCACCGAAATGTGAGGGTTTTATTAACCTGCGTTTTATTTTTACCTTTACAGCGATGTAGCGCTTCATTTTATGTGATCTCTATCGTCCAAAATTATATTCAGTACTTTAATCGCTTTACGCTGTACCATGGTTCGATTCTTTAATATTTCTTCTGAAAATTCTCATTTCATTGTTATCATTTTAAGACGTTTTAAATTGTATATTGTGTATGCTTGAATAAGTTACAACTTGTCGTAAGGGGGGGGGGAAGCAGACGTTCGGTTTGTCCTTTTCTGTATACTCGACAATGTGTTTCACGATGACCCAATAATAATAATAATAATATCCTGGGACTTTATTCACACAAATCAAGCAGAGCTTGTGCTATGGAAACCAGACAATTGATATGCTACATATAGTATTTTTTTGTAAAAACATGCTTATATAGATAATTACACCCTGACTCAGGACCAACAAACATGTTCAAGCACACAAATGTCCGTCCTGGATGGGAATCGAAGCCGCACCCTTCGGCGTGAAAGTCAAGTATCTACCAACCACGGCAACCGGCCCGTCAAGACAATATCTTGATGATTGGTTGACTAGTTAAGATCTAAAACAAACTCACTTCTAAATTTATAATATTTAAGACGTTGTGAGTCTGGTTAAAGTTTAATTTATTATGAAATAATCATTAGGATTTGCTATTATCGAAATAATTTTTTTTAAATACGGACCTCCTGATGTAGGTAAGTGGATGCCCATAGAGATTGGCGATGCAACGAATATTACCCATATCGTACATAATTATGTATGTGATACTTAAGACCGTTATTAACTTTATTTTTACTATTTTATTTTTATTGTAATAATAATAAAATGCGGTGATGGGACACCTGGTGGTAAATGACCACAATTGCGTATAGACGTTGGCCTATATAATATTGGTGGCGCATTGGGGCTGTAAGAAATATTAACCAGTTCATACATCGCCAATGCGCCACCAATATTGGAAACTAAGTTGTTATGTCACTCACTTTACCCTTCAAACCGGAACATAACAATCCTAAATAACGCTGTTTGGAGTTAAAATATTTGATGGTGGTAAATGCCCAGACGAGCTTGCACATCCCTATCGCCAAGTAAGTTTTTTTTTTTAAAGAATAGGAATGCGGACGAGCATTTGGGCCACCTGATGGTAAGTGGTCACCAACGCCCTTAGATATTAGTATTGTAAGAAATGTCAACCATTAATGCGCTACCAACCTTGGGGACTAAGATTTTATGTCCCTTGTGCCTGTAATTACACTGGCTCACTCGCCCTTCAAACCGGAACACAACAATATCAAATACTGCTGTTTTGCGGTAGAATATCTGATGAGTGGGTGTTACCTACCCAGACGAGCTTGCACAAAGCCCTACCACCAGTAAAAAAGAAGAATTTATTGATATATAACCAAGTAAATAAAACGTTCAACTCGTTAATGATTTTTATATTATATAAAGGCATCGACAAACGCAAGACAAACTCAGCGGTTTAAATTATCTCCCGTTCATTTCTCTCCCGCTTTGTGAATTCGTTAATTTTGTAAACGTTTCCGTGAATTCGAATTTTCCTTATAAGACTGCTACAATTACGGACGCTAACGATCCCTTAGAACTTTGAAATACCGAGAAAGGGTACTGACAAGTATTATTACAAAATTATTATTGTAAAAGCAAGGAATAGCTTACTATGAATAGAGGTAAGGAGGGTTCTATTTTAATTTTCGACATAATAAATTAATCTTGTAAATGTGAACGTGAGTTTTTTGTTATATTTTGCATAGTTTATATATCGGGGGTATAGAAAAGTACATAGGGTAAGTAACACCTCTCTCTCACACGCGGGCGAAGCCGGTAGAAACGAGTAGAGAATAAAATGATGTATAATTATGATTATTTGTAAATACATGTAATTTTATTATTAATATTAGAATTTGTATTCCTGTTTTGCCTACTATATACGTACAACATACTATATAATAATATGTTATATTATTATAGGATAATGATTTTATGGTTAAGTACGTATAAACACTTTTAGTGTAAGTAAAAGTGAATTTGAATACATTTTAATATAAATTTAACTTTTCCTAATCATTAAGTTCATTCACATTATGTAGTTTTAAAGTATGTACCTTAAATTAAACACGATTCTTTTAAAAAACAATGTCAAAGCGACAAACGTAACATAACAATGTACCAGGTGCTACAAAACGGTGACGTAGTAGCTCAGTGTGTAGTCAGCTTTATCGGCTCCATTCCCTTTGATGTCAACTTAAATGATTTAATTGATGGCGCGTCGTTTTCGCTCGATTGTTTCAAACGATACCAATAACTGAAAACTTTGAATTATTTCATTTCAACGTGATTTTAAATTGGCTCTTTGTCAATAGCTTTTAGTGTATAATACTTTGTTATACTTATACTCAACTTTTATTTGAGACACTAGCATGAAAAATAAAAAAGTAAATAAACAGCCTGTAAATGTCTCACGGCCTCTCCTTTTCGAGAAGGTTCTGAAGGGTATTCGCTTCAATGCGCTTAGATTTTCAGCAACCACGTGCAGGTTATCAAACGATGGCTTCCTTCACCGCCGAGCATGACAAGAATAATAAACACAAATTAAGCACACGAAAATTCAGTGCTTTTCCGGGATTAATCTGTTAAGATTCACGTAAACCCCTCCCCCCCATCACGACATAGCATAGTAACTTTATTTTTATATGCTCGTAACTTTTGTTTAAAGTAAAGGATATAGATATTCTTCAAATTTTCTAGTTTCAAAACGCTGTGCGACAATGAACCGATTCTAAATTGAACCCCGTACGAGTGAATCATTTTTGCGTTAGATTTCACACAAACTTTACATACATAAACTTTGCACTCTAATTCGACCTTGAAAGTTGACTCGTCGCTCTCGAAGTTTCCATTCAATTATTAAATAAATGTTTTGACTTTTATGGAACTTCAATTTACTAACAACGAAAAAGGTCTCCTGTTTTCGTGAAAATCGTACAAATATATTTCTACACTGTTTTTAAAATATATTATTTAAGTTAGGATTTAATTATAAAATGATATTTAGTGATTTTAATACATTATGATATCCCCTGACCGATTTACCATTGCAGCTATCAACGGAGACCAGACAAGTGCGCGGCAATGGAACATATTATTTTAGTGTACCAAGCAATGGTGCCTATTCCCTAACAATGGCAAATTCAACATGATCGGAAAGGACCAACGGCTATACGTGCTCTCCGAGGTGGAAGCTTCAACAATGCTACTTTCTAGACTCCCAGCTAATATTGAGAAAATTCAGGCAAAAAGACAAATGGTAACAATTTGTCTTTTACTCTTACCGCCTACAGATATTGGTCCTTAACTTAGATATGTTAAAAAATATGTGACGAGTGGGTGGTACCTACTCAGACAGACTTGCACCAAGTTGTACCACGTAAAAAGGCGGTGTGAGCAGTACCTCGAGATCTTAAGGTTTAGTAGCTGGTTGCATCTTAAACACAGTACAGTACACAATGACAATATAATAAAATAATCCTATATAATTTTTTTAAATAAAGAAACGCATTCACCACTCGAAGAGTTCCATCATCCGACAAGGAACAGTTGAAATTTTACTGCATATAGATTTCCTTCGATAGATAAAACTTTTAATTAAGATTTCGATGAATATTTTAAAATTGAACCGTCAATTTGCAGTCTCAGACCGCTTTCATAGTCGTTAAGTTTTAAAAAACTTATTAACTTCGATATGATTTTTAATTAAAAGCAAATTTTTCGACGCAATGTTAAATGCAGGAATAATTTTAATTTAGTGAATGAGTGAAAAAGGCTTTAACGAATTTCATTTTGTTTTTAGTTTTACTTTAATTTTACTTTTTACTTTATTGTACACCACAAAAATTAAAAAAAAATATTACAAAAAGAGAATACCAGATAAATATGAGTACAACTCTGGCGGCAACCAACGATGTAAGGAATTACTCGTAGGTTATGAGGTAGGCTGTGTAATGATAAATAAATTAACACAAACGAATAACTTACTTAATTTATTACTTTTATAGTAATCTTTCATTTCTATGATACGTTCTAATACTCGTGTGTAATAGTCCTGTCTTATCCTTAACATGACAACAATTTAACAAAAATTATACAAAGATTGATAAAAATAAACAGAGTCCATGAAAAAGCTGATATTTGTTACAAAGGTTCGTGTATGGATTTGTATGTGTGAGTGCTTGGATTATAAACTGTATGGATTTTTGTTTAGTATGTGGAAATTGTATTTTATTCCCTATTGCGATTGATAACAAATATTATATATTTATACATAACGTTCCAGTTATCTATATGCTTATAAAAAAATAACTGACTGACTACTGAGGCTAATACCGTGAAGTTTTCCATATGGGCTACTTTTACACAGTAGGTTAGCACTAAGAAAGGCCAGCCAGGAGGAACCAGGTGTGTAAGAAAGGATTTTTTGATAAATATAAAAAAAATAATAATAATATATTAGTACTTATTAAAAAAGGCTATAAAAATGTGTATGAAGATATATATTTTTTTGAAAATTTAACCCTTTATTTAAAGGTTGAGGTAATAAAAGGCATAAAAAATTGTATGAAATTTTTTGAAGAAAGAGCTATAGAAATTGGTTAAGTATAAAGAGCTAGTTGCATATGTATATATATAACATTATACTACAATAGAAAATGTAGAGCTTCTTAACTGAAATTCCACATGTACCTAAATATCTATATTTCTAAGACCTTTCTTAGACCTCATTATCTACAATTCTTTTGTAAGCAGTTTCACAACTCGCTGCATCATAGAAGCCAACGTGGTTCTCCAAGTAGCCCCAATTACACTTCTTTTGATGTGAAGTGCCTGGAACTCTTAGTAGTTTCGGTCAGTGGATATCTTTAATTAAACGCTCGACAGCATTCCACGCAACTCTTTGAACGATTTGAGAGACCTGATTTTATTAAGAAACGGATAAATTAAGTTGGGTCTTTCAAAAAAATCCCTTTGTTATAATCCAATGGATGCGACCACATAGATCGTGTGTAAGGCTTTGGGATGTTGGTTCCGAAGGTGGAAATGTATTTATTACATATTTATAACATATGGCAACATACACTTGAATCCTAATTGGCGTTTGTCAGATGTTTTATTCACGGTAACAGCCTGTAAATGTCCCACTGCTGGGCTAAGGCCTCTTCTCCCTTTTTGAGGAGCTTATTCCACCACGCTGCTCCAATGCGGATTGGTGGAATATACATGTGGCAGAATTTCAGTGAAATTAGACACATGCAGGTTTCCTCACGATGTTTTCCTTCACCAAAAAGCACGAGATTAATTATAATCACAAATTAAGCACATAAAACTTCAGTGGTACTTGCCCGGGTTTGAACCTACGATCATCGGTTAAGATTCACGCGTTCTTACCACTGGGCCATCTCGGTGTGTTTTATTATGAATATGAGACGTTTTATTATGAATTACTATTACGTGTTGTTATCTCAGAAAAAATGTTTGACAATGTAAATAATAAAATTGCTACTATTTTTAAAATATCGTATATTATTAAATGTAAAATTCTTATACATATATTCATATACAAATGAATTACGTGTATCTCGGAATAGGCTGTAACGATTTGGATATTAATTGGGATAAGAATGACGTCAAATTAATTAATTTAAAAATAAATGTTTATTTATAAATCGAATGATAATATCCAAGCATAATTTAAGCTTATAATTTATAACACACACATAGTCATAGTAGATATCATATCCAAAAAATTCTAACATTAAATTGTAGTTATCGCTACAAGTTAATTTATGCACGATTTAAGCAACCGTAAGCACTTATATGAATGAAATATTTATACAATTCTGACAATTAACAGTCAGTCTGCCCAGAGTTTGCCTGAAAGATATCACTGTTCTAGCGACAAAACGCCTGTTGTTCCTTATACAACAATATCCATATTAATCTTAAACTTATTTATGTATTTTAGATATTTAAATTAAAAAAATATTATTTAATCGAGTCAATTGCCATGGCTTATTACTATATATATATATAACAACAAACTATACCATACAAACCCACCCATGAACTTCAACATAGATGCTATGTACGCTGTTTTGGAAGTCAAATTCTTTTCAGATTTTTGTTACAATAATGAATTCTCATCATATTAAAATAAAAGGAGGCAAATTTTTATGATGACTAATGAAAGCTATGTACTAAAATAACCTTTTTAATTTTATGTGAGCACGTGTTTCGTATGTTACATTTTTGTATGTGAGGTTGCGTGCTATGTGTGGATTATATCAATGTATACAAAATGTACAAGAATGTTTCTCTTTGTTTGTGCTACGTTTTTATACCATTCATATGTTTTAGTTGAAACTCTGTATATTTATTTTTGACACTTGCGTGAGGCTTTCTGGCATATCGCCATCAACTCGAATAGGTTGCAAATTTAAATATGGCATTGTTAAAAGTAGATGAATTTAAATGCGAGTATAAATATAACATTGTACACAACACACACACACACACACAATATAAATATATAGCAGCCAGTAAATGTTCCCACTGCTGAGCAAAAGTCCACTTTAGGAGAAGGTTATATATGCCATAATAGGATGCCATAATAAACTTATAACTATTTATGAATTCAAATCAAGCTATCTAACACCCGTGGGATATTTTGACTAATTTAAAAAATATATTTTCGTTTAATAAATGAAAAGATATTCTCGACGAGTCAGAGAATCTGAAATAAACATTAATTCTCTTTTCAGAAATTTGATTAAGATTGAATTTTATTCGACAATTAAAATTTATCATTTACCCTTCAACCTTACTTTTTCAGTTCGTTAAAAGGCGTCTTTGTGTTTTATTAGTTAAATTTTATAAAGTTTTTTTAAATTTAGAATACTAATTTTTGAATATAAATGGAATTAATCTGTCAAAGTATCGACCGTTATAATTTAGAAACTCGCATATAAATGAGCTCTGGTATTGCTGTACACTGCCCTAATTCACATTGCATATTCAGCTCTATCTGTTAGGTCGGGCTCAATTCTGATATTCGTGTCATTTGTAAGGAGTAAGCTTAATAAATGTTTTGATATTGCGGATTCGAAAACACCAGAAGAAATAAACTAGAGCTATACAACTATTTCCAGCTCAGATATCTATCTGAAATAGCTGTTTAAGTACTGCAGAAATATGACGCATATTTATCATTGCTGACTGTACATTGTCTAAGATTTGTACAGTAGATTAAATTTATCCAACGATCCTAGCAAATTAGAGATGTATGAATACAGTTCTTCAATAGATTTCAATTATCAGATAAAATTCAAATTGTAGAATTCAAAGATAGGATTTCTAAGGGGCTTATCCGTTTCAAGACAAGGGGTCAGGGGGCCTTAAATCGCTATTATAATTAATTCACGGCAGCCTCCGTCTCGTAATGGAATGAGCTATTAAACTCCGGACTGGTTGTTGGCTTTTAATTTATTTCATCTGAACCTTGGCTACTGTTGCGTTTCAATTTCCATCTGTGATATTATTTTTATGGTTTACTTTTATGGCTGGCGAATATGAAAATGAGACAGCGATAGCATTTTATTGCGCGTGTGAGTGAATTGGATTATCATTAATGAATTGCTCCTAAATATCGTTTATGAGTGCTGTCTCGTCCTGAGCGTGACCTCCATCTCCCCATTGGTTTGCTATATTAAATTTGGAATCAGTGTCAGTTCGAATAATTAAATCTAATTTCAAAGTTTTCGTTAATTTAAAATTCCATTCCTTTAATACTTATTAATATTGATAGAACAGTTTTTAATAATTTGTACGCAAATATTATCGTACTTTCGTTATATTAATGTTATATTATCCAGGGTGTAATTATTTAGTTGATATTGGTCGATTTTATTTTAGAATTTTGTATGTTCGAATTTTAAAAAGGATTATATTATTTGTGATTTTAGCCATTGAGCGTTATAAGTCGTTATCGCCAATAATTGTAAATTCTTGGTATGGCAGTTACGACATTTTATACGTGAAAACTGTTGCCTTGGTGTTTTTTTTGTATGTATATATTTAAGCAAACGAAAAATAAGGTATGGCTTATTAGTAAATATTACTTAAGACTGCGGCGGTACAAATATTTGGATATGCTGCAGAAAAATCGCAAAGATTAAAATAAAGTTAAATTTGCATACATAACCATCACCACTAGTACCATGAAAACGTTGCATATATAGAAAATTGCAAAATGCCGTGATCGACCCCAATTATTGGCCTCTTTTTCGAACTCGTTGAGCGGAAATTACGATTTGGCGATTACACATTGTTTTAATATTTATTTAACAAAATATATAAACTAATTAGCATTTCAGTATATCTATTAAAAGTTAGTTAATTACTTTACCTGTGTTTTGTGAGAATGAAAATCCTAAACACAGCAGCTATTTTCTTATTTACGTAATAAAACACCAAGAAGTTTTTATATTATCGATGCCTAGTTAAACTTCACCTCACACAGGACAAATTGTCACTAAAAATAGTAGCTGGTCACAAATCACTGCGAAATATGTCAGGAAAAAAAGTAAAACACGCAAATTCGAATTTCGAAACCGCTGATGGCGGCAATCCTGTCATCGAACGCAGTGTAGCGTGCACGCGTCAGGCGGGCCGAACGTTCGCTCGCACTGAATAGACTCGAACGATAACCGGCCGATTACGTGTAGTGACGCGCAAGTGACGTTGTCGATGTCGATAATGTTATGTAATTTGATTGGTCTACTGTGAAATATGGAATATTTATGAGGGTTTTTCGCAACACACACTATATTGAAATAATTTACACTAAAAAGTATTAAATTTGAAAAATGTGAAATTACTATATATTTAATTAATATTATATATAATTTTATAAGATAATTATTGATATTAAAATTTATGTCACTTTCTCCAAATTTTATCATTTGAGAAGTTCTACACATTCTACTTTTTAGTCATTCAAGTCATTTGACTTAGTATAGTTATATATCAATAGGATATATTACGATGGATGTTTTCGTTATATGTTGACATTTGAAGAAAAATATTTTAATATAAAAAAAATCATTTGAATATACAATATAACAAACAATGCTAAGAATTTTATTATGAAAAATGTTACGACTTTGAAACGAAATTATCATAACTTAGTGTATTTAAATAAAGTTTTTACAAGCTAAGATTTCATTTCAAGTCTTAAATAAAACTTTGGCGATGACTTGCAAAAATAGATTGCATATTACATAATATTTTAAATATTATAAAATAAAATCAAGTAAATATTTTATCGATATAAATCTAGCTTAAATTAATCATTACTTTTAATTTCGCCAAACATCTTGTCAGCTGTGCACGGACTAAAATACTATCACTGAATGTCAATGACACGAGTTCTATTAAACAATTGACAAAATTTTATTTACTTAATGATAACGATAAGTTGAATGACCTAGACCAAATTATTGATAACATTTAGTTTTTATTATTGTTTTTTTTTTATTGCGAGCGGTTATTTTAAGCAATTACGCGTTAATGTGTGATATAATTGTCGAGGCGTGAAGAGGCATCTTGCGGGCCGGCAAGGCGGGGGCGACTAGTGCAGAACATTCTTCCCTACTGTACTAAAAATTGCGATGAACAAATCTACCAGAAAAGGTATTCATAGAAGGGAGGTTCAGCTTGGAGGCTGGTTGTAAAATAAGGGAAGTTAGGAGTCAAACAAACGGGTTGTGATTTAGGCTACAAAAGAGAGCATGAAGTACCCAAAACAAATGAAAAATAGAATTAAAGCATATTGAAGACATTTTTATATATTTTTTCTTAATTATTGTGTTTTATGGCACTTGATACTTACTGATATATTGTTTTTATTAATGTTTTTGTACAAAAATATGCTATGTGTATTTGATGCAGGTAAAT
The DNA here is from genome assembly GCA_905147175.2 of Nymphalis urticae. Taxonomy (NCBI): domain Eukaryota; kingdom Metazoa; phylum Arthropoda; class Insecta; order Lepidoptera; family Nymphalidae; genus Nymphalis; species Nymphalis urticae. The sequence goes on along the minus strand of LR990004.1, from coordinate 7,828,246 downwards.
TCTTATAACAAGGCAGGCAATCAGTGACGTAATCTAAGTTGCATTGATAGTCGATTGATAGTCGAGCTTAGAGGTCAGAAGGCAATGCAAAAACGAATTGCCTGTCACCAGCAGATGAGCGAGACTTAGACTTATGATGCGAGTTAGGAAATACACTGTATTGAAATGGGATTAGTTCTATTGCTTGATGATGACATTTGAGTGAAGCGTGAAAACAATAGATCTAGTCTGAGATATAGGAAGAAAGGAAACTAGGAAGCTAATCACGGATGAGAATGAAGATAATGACGAAAATAGACGTGGACTGTAACGGATGGTAATTACGAGAATAGTTTATCTGAGAACAAAAAATCTCCTACCACAAGAAACTGGATAAGCACAATTAACAATTACGTTACAATTAATAATTGTAACGTGAAAAGAAATGTTTTAAACTTTTACTTGGCCTTAGTTATAAACGTTGTTTTGCAGGTTATTACATAACGCTTCTTCTTCTTTCTAATGTAAAATCACTAATGATAGAAAGAGCGAAATTCGTATTTTACTAAACAGACTATACTAACAGGCAAATTACTTCTCACGTAGGGAAGAATTGAAAGTTTATTTTTCAACGCTGGTCTACTTTAAGTCGGTAGATGTAGCTCTCTCATTATTTCTTATGCTATATATAGAATTATTTACTATTTTCAAATAAACTGAATGAATTATGAACACAAATTTAGCTAAATTAAGAGATTACCAGTGCTCTCTTACGTGTGCTAATCTTAATCTAAATCTAATACGAAATCTTAGTGCTAATCTTTCAACACGCTAATATGTTTCTTAATGTTTTAAAAAATAATTTGAATTTAGAAACGTATTATTGTAAATTACAAAAACATTATTACAATAAGATTTTTCTTTTTACTTGCCCTATTTAGTAAATAAAACCTTTCTCATAACGAATGATGACCTTAATGTTACTTCTCAATACTTTCCAATACCATTTCCATTCATCATAAAAACGCGAATTTCATGTTAAATCAACATAGACATCAAGAATAAACAAAAATCATTATCACGCAATAATCGTTCTTATGCGTTTATGATACGAACTGGTTTTGCGTAAATACTGTAAGGCATACATGGTAAATTGAAAGAACGCACAGATTTCAACCTTATTGATTGGACGTATGGTCTATTTTAGAATGAATTTCATCATCAGGTGACAACTCAAATGAATATGTCCAGCTATCAATCACGTTTGGATGGCACGGAACGTAGATTTAAGTTTTGGGAAACTATTATATTTATTCGTCTAATGCTACTGTGATGTAGTGAAATTTAATTGTCCAACTCAATACCGTTGAAGCCGAAATGATTTGGCATGAATAAAATTTTACAATTTTTTTTGGAAAATTAGTTAATGTTGTACATGTTCCATACAGAAGTTTCACACTAATGTTACCTTATATTATATTTTTCATATTATATCGCTAAATACTATATATTCTCGTATCTATACTAATATTATAAATGCATAATTTGGTATGATGCAAGCTTCAACATCAAGGACGCAGATAGGCTACTTTTCCTACCTAACACCTGAGACACTCCTCTCTAACACGCGAGCGGCGCCTCTTATGTGATTTGTATAGATAAATCATAGTAAAATTGGCTTTCCAAAAGGTTTTTCGGTAGCATTGTAGCCAGGACGCTATCTCTGAATTGCTAGACTCCAGTTTCGAGTTTGTTCGAATTTTAAGAAACTTGATATATTAATAAAATATATTTGAACGGTTATTATGCGAGCAAGTTATTTAGTCTCGTGATTTTATTGTTAATATTTGTTGATAATAAAGCATATTATAAATAGTATATGTACATACCATAAGTGAGAGAGCTGGTTCTTCCTAACTGGCCTAGCCAGCCTGGGTACGGGCCTCGCGGTTGCCCCCTTTACCCGGGCTATTCCTCACCGGCAAGTCATATTTTATTTTTGGCTCAAAGGGCCAGGGTCTCAATGACCTAGTTGCTGCAGTCGTGGCCATAAGTGAAGCTTAGTTAATAGTAAGTAGTAGCCTCACTGGTCTGATAGCTGACTTATAAGGCTACAAATACCGCGGTCCAGAGTTCAAAATCGAGGTTGGGCCAGTAAAAAAATATTATTGTAGCAGCCGAAGGTTTGGTATATGGAAGTGTTAGATTTAGCGGCTGACATATTCAGTTCTTATCTACTGAAATGGTAGGCAAAGTTAGAATATACATACATATTTACTTGACGCATTAATTCGTAGTAAGTAAAATACTGTACCATTTAACTTTAACTATATTAGCTTAAAGGAATTCTGCAACTTAATACACACTTAGTAAGCTAATTTCATCTGCACGTCGGTGATATAACTTACCAAGTTATCTGTAATTGCTTAATGTTAAGCACATGTTTAGATTAGTTCAATTTTGATTCGAATTATATTTAATGTATTTCCAATTGAAACATATAGAAACGATTTTAAATAAAACTAATCTATACTAATTTTATAAATGCGAAAGTATGTCTGTCTATCTGTTACGCTTTCATGGCTTAGCTGATTTTGATGAAACTTGTGCTACTACCAACCAACCTTAGACTCCAAGAAAGGTCACCTATTTTTTATCTAATATCTGACCCTCTCCTAAAACGCGGGCGATGCAGTGGCCAAAAAATATACAATATACTTTTAAATACTTTTCATGCTCGATGTGATAAAGTATAAAGAGCGAATAATAATGTCGTATATTTATTAATTTTATGCGGTACTTAAAACTTACGCTAAGCTACAATATTTTGTAACTTAGATAAAGTATGAGGAGGCAGGACCAAAACTGGGAATAAGTACACATATCTTTATGTATATAATTCTTCTGTACGTATATATGTCACTAAAATCCTCATAAACGACTGGACCGATTTTGATTAAATTTTTTATATATGTGTTATGTCCCTTGTAACAGGACAATAGCTCACTCACCTTCCGAACACAAATTAATCCGAATTTATCTGATACAACATAATACAGTAGTAAACAGAGTACAGTAACAGTACAGTAATAGCCAGTTAATGTCCCACTGCTGGGCTAAGGCCTCCTCTTCCTTTTGAGGAGAAGGTTTGGAGCTTATTCCACCACGCTGCTCCAATGCGAGTTAGTAGAAAACACATGTATTGTATGTATTTGAATGAAATTAGACACATACAGGTTTCCGCACGATGTTTTCCTTCACAGTCAAGCACGAGATGAATTAGAAACACAAATTAAGCACATGAAATTTCAGTGGTGCTTGCACGGGTTTGAATCCACGATCATCGGTTAAGATTCAACCACTGGGCCATCTCGGCTGAGATCATCTGATCAAATGGCATCAGAGATAACTTTTAATTAAATAACGACTAAGAATTTAAATAAACTTACAAATTAGACGATCGCTGCAAATGCCATTAGTTACACTAACCAATGTTTGCCAAATGTTTGGCGATAACGGAACACGTTAACAGCTTTTGCTCAATCGAAGCGATTAACTTTCAAATGGCTCGGAAAGTTATTTAAGCCTTTGGTAGTTAACGTTACTTATTTGATATATTTCAACGAGGAAATTAAATACTTGGCGTGAATTTAGTTTTTGCGCTGAGATTAAATACTTTAACTTTAAGATAATATTTATATATAATATTAAAGAATTATAGAAAATATAATTAAAAAAGATAAATAATAATTATAAGCATTTTTTTAAGTGATAAACAATAATTACGATGTCGTTCTTACGCCGGTTCATCTCATGTGTTTACTTTTTAAGCCGGTATCAATTTGTTGATACACAAGCAAGTATAATCCAAATATATATATATATATCTAAATGTCTTAACTGACTGGGATATTACTGATAGCGAAAATTGAACCCAGGACCTCCAATGAAGCGGTTAAATAAATAAAATATTTTTAGTGTATTATAGGTAAAGATAGAATTGACGTGTGCTGATCGTGAGCCGAACTCACGCACATTTCTACGCACTTACAATAACAAATCTTACGCTGACGTTATCCGACGCTCAAAATCTTACGTTGACATCATCTGACGCTCGAACTCTCAAATAGCCCCCCCCCTCCTCCTACCGCGTTGGTACCGAGTGCTTGGATGTTTACACAAAAATAAACAATCATTTAGTATTTGTATCTTCGGATTATGGAACATAATTTTTTTTTATATATTTCCATAAAACGAAGAACACAATTTCGTAATAACAATTTTATTTAAATTTAATTTTACTCTGTGGAATTGTTTTAACACCGTCCAATGTTACTAAAATGTCCAGATAACAATATTTTATTATAATATTTTAAGCAGGTAATATTATTGCTTTCATTTCGGATTCCTATGTAAATAGACTAGCAACCGCAAATAATGACAGTTCTTGATTCATACAAACTCCCTGGCTTATTAATACAAATGCTTTGTTATTATCTATAGTCTATACTAATATTATAAAGAGGTAAAGTTTGTGAGGTTGTAGGGGGTAATCTCTGGATCTACTGAACCGATTTTGAAAATTCTTTTACCAATAGAGAGCCACATTATTTATGAGTGTCATAGGTTATATATTAACCTCGGCCATGTCGTGGCCAACGCGACTTTTGGCAGTCAGAAAATAAATCATATCACTCAGTACTAACCGAACCACAATCATAATTTCATCACAAGTAAAAATATTCACCGTCCAACGAAGTGGGCACGGATCAGCTAGTCCTTTATAAAATAATAAAACTTATAAATATCCATTTATCATTAAATTTAAATGTATATATAGCTTAGTTCATATATAAAGTTAAGATTAATGGTTTTTGCAAAGTAATTTAGTCATTATAATAAATACATAATGATTTTTCGTAATTTACAGTATACAAAGGGCAAGTTAGCAATAAAGGCTATTATAGCGAAATATTAAACTATTTGTCATTGTGCCTAAAAGCTAAAAACCTAGGTCTGACAATGGACGGACGACTAAGGTTTTGTCGAGTTAATGCTCAACGAAAATTACCTTTTGAATTTTTTCCAATAAATAAATCTTTCTATTCATGTCAGTTAAAATTCTTTTTTAGTATTAAATAATGGCAGTCGACCTAATGAGTCACCAGAACATTTACCATAATTAAGGTAAGTTACCTTTGCCAAAGACATTGGCAGTGTAAGAAATATTATTTTGGATTTAACGTTTGTATGTTACTGAGTTTTTAGTTTTATTGTATGTAATTGATAATAAGAGTCTCCGAGTTTATTTCCTAGTTCCTGTATGTAAGAAATAATTTATATTCCGAACCGGTAGTAGCTTTCCATTTACTATGATCTTGAAAACGATTATACAAAAATGCGTTCGTTGTAATAAAGTGTAAGGAAATCTTTATTGTACATGACGCTTTTTATAATCTTACATAATCTTTTACGGTGTGAAACGCCTTATTTATTCATTTGTCATATTTAAAATGATTACTTGAAAAAATTTAAAATGAAACTATGCAAAATTTTACTGAACTTTTTTGATTGGACTTAAAATTATCGCTGCAAGTATTTTATTGTATTTTGATGTGTATAACAGAATTAACAGTGTTATGTTTCGTGGTTTCGTCCGTTTACGACAAATATTCGTTTAGACCAGACAGATCACGTTAGTCTTGATGTTTGATTAGTGTATGTTTCTAGATCCAGGACAGGTTTTTAAGTTCCTCCATTTAAGGGCTACCGGGGTTGGGTGTTCTATCCCTTCAAGCATTGGCAAACTACATATGAAAGCAGTAGGTGTATCACGATCAGTAAGCGATCCCGTGATAATTAAATACGGGGTATTGTCAGTAGCATGCGGCTCGGATCCCACATACCTCCGCACATCAGACGTGGGTACGTAAATGCTTTATCCAGCCACAAACAATAGGGTTACCTTGGAAACCGTGAAATCACACACACAGTCTTCTGTTCCTAAGCCTGTAATGTCTGTTTTATCAATTGACTGATATAAATATTTAGATATATAATTTAAATAAATGTACAAATACATAATACATAACGCAATCCCGGAGCAAAGACAGGGTCATTGGTCGCACGCAAGTCATTAAAAGAAACAACTTCAAAATTAATATAAAGTTTTAATAAAATGCTTATAAATTTAAACTTCAATACGAGAGCTCATCAACAATAACTACGTAACTATTATGTGAGTATAGACTATATACATTTACTATAACGCAATATAACAACTCTTGCGCAATCTTGCATGGTACCGTTCCCACGAATTGCACTCAGACGCATCACAGCATGTCACAATCAAAACATGCCAATCAATTACCAACTTTATACCTATATCATAAGATTCAATTTCAATCACCAGATGTGGGAACATTCAAGAATTTATTTATTAATTTTTCATACAATTGTAAGTCTTATTACAATGGTTTAGAGTTAATATTTAAATACAGATATTTTATGATCGTATTACTAATTATAAGTTACTAGTTCTGTATGTCATGTAACTTTTACTTATATTGTAAGGACGTAATTTTAAAATAGTCATAATCATATACTGCAATGTATTTGGATTATATTTATTTATTTATTAATATTGGATTTATCAGTACTATGATATTATTACTAGCAACTAGCAAATCCCAGCAGATGGTTATCTTGACTGCTTTTATATACCTTGATTAATTGATTGATAATTAGTCGGAATTATTTTAAAACTACGACGCTATTTATCTATCTCTGTTTTAAAACTATTTTCAAACAATATTAATTTAACAATTTAAATATTAACAATATGAGTATAAAAACCTGCATGAAAAAAAACATTAATGTGCCAACTTCCACGGTGATCGGAACAGCGTTTAAATCAATTATATCTCGAGCAGATTAAAAATTAAAATGAACAGAAGATTTACAATAATGTGAATATTTAAAATTCTGTACATCACACACACATAACAAATAATACGGACACACACAAGGAATATTGAATAAAACCTCTTTTAAGGTGATCAAGGTGATTTAAAAACTCAAAATTGTTAAATAACACCTTATACAGAATTTCTCTCACGCTTCAGCCATCTCAAGTTAGTTTTGAAGTTGCGGACAGCGTGACCTTATTATAACAAAAACTGGCCCCTATAAATGATTCAAGAGGCGTCCCCCATTTGAGTTCCTTATGAACGATGCCGAAGTTTATTCAACTGCATATTTCATTTATTTTTCTAGTATGTTGTCGTAAAATGAGATGTTATTGTTTTGGCATAAAATATAGTTATTACCTCGCTCGGGTACAATAAAGGTATAAAACGAAATTGAGGTACAAACATACAATCCTCGATCCTTCATCATCACAGCAGAACAACTTATCAAAGATTCATTAAAATGTGTTGGTTAAGGAACATATATTTAATATAAGTATACTAAGACAACAATGGAAACTAAACTGAACAAGAATACACGCTTTATGTTAATTAACATAATAGTTAAAAAAAAATTATAACATAGATAGGCGTACTGGCAAATGGGCAACTGATTGGTAAGTGGTCACCACCGCCCATCGACATTGGCGCTGTAAGAAATATTAACTATCCCTTACATCGCCAATGCGCCTCCAATCTTGGGAGCGGAGATGTTATAAATATAAATTTCTTTATAATTATACAAATAGGATTGGTTCTATTATGATATCCTCGTGACCGATTTTATCCACAGCGGTCCTTCTCAAAGAAGACTACATAGATCTGAACATGACCATCAGGACATATTATAGTGCACAAGTGTGTGCACAAACGCAACTCTCCATTGCCTAACACTCCTAATCCGATGTGGCGGCTAATCCGACAAGACCTTGCTTTTTAAGGCAGGTGAGTGTAAGCACAGCCAATTTTTAGACTCCGAGTTGCTATTGAGAATTTCCCAAAAAAAAACAATATATTTATGTGTGTATGTATTCGAAAAACTCACTCAGTTAAAATATAAAATGTGAGGTGATACAGAGTGTTAAGGACTCTTTTCATACTACGCATGGAGCATTTGAATCCATTTTTAATTATGTCATTACCTTTAATAATAGGCAGCCTAGTTTCTTGAGCTAAATTTTTTAAGCCTTATATGTTATAATTTGAGCACATAATGCAGATACATAATAAGATTATATAGTATATTTATTTTTTATTCATTCATTCGATATTGACATAAATAAGATATACACTAACGGAAGCAAACAATAAATACTTACTTCGATGTTTTGTCTCAATTATAATATTAAATCATAATACATATTCATAACTAAATATAATCAATAACATAATAAAAATAAATAAAAATTTAATAAATTACAATTAAAATCGCGTAATCTGAAATTATATCAATATCAACTACGCTGTCATTTTGTTTATCATCAATAGCAGTAAAGCACAATTACACAATAATAATTTATATTTATAAAGGCATCTTCATTTTTGAAAATTGACTTTATATAAAAAATTGACACTTTATATAAAAAATGCTTGCTTAGGGAAATCTTTAATAATAGATAAGTTACCAATAAAAGTTACGCCATATTTACCGGAGTAGAGTATTGTAAGACATAGAATTGGCTTGGGTCCGAATAGTTTTATGTTTTATGGAATTTCTTCCAAGATTGGTACAAAGTTTGGTATGTTACTCACAGTCATTGCTTTTTTTACTTTCCGAGAGAGCTTCTTCCCTGTTTAATATTTAATATATCATTTGAATGTGTTCGAAATTTAAAAAATAATTTTAATTTTAAAAAGAGTGATTTTGTTTTTTATTTATACAAATTCAGCATTGCAGTCCTTTGTTTCCTTTTTAATAATAAAAGTGATATTTATGCAAAAGTACCTAAAGCGAATTTCTCGTGCGCTGCTGCAATTTCATTAAGATCCCATTAAGCGGCTATTATTACAATTTTCTATGACATTTTACAGGAGTTCCTTTTATTATTTTGCTTTGTAGTCGATTGAACTCATAATCTTTATTGCTAAGGTATTAAGTTCTTCTTATTAAGTTATTGAAATAAAAAATTGTACTATTTTCTAGTCGTACTTCGATAAAATAGAATATAAATTAAACAAAGTATTACTTTTCAACATTATCTTAAATATTAAAGGTTTTTTTTTATTTGAACCCAATAAACAATGGAGCAAAATAAATAAAAATATAAGAATAATTAATTTATAGTATCTATCGAAATAGGTATATATACGTGCCAAATACACAAAAGAGTGTGGAAAGCGATCGCAGTGATGGGAAAATCGGTCACTCGATGATAAATGGTCAGCACCGCCCATAGATGGAAATTTGAAAATTTATTTGTGAACTAAATTATTTATAAATACGAATATTATCGATTCGATAAATCTGCCTTTTCGCGTCACTGATATTTCGTTTTTAATATTTATGTTTAATTTTATCTGTACCCAAGATGGCGGACGATGTTTTCATTAAACTTTCTTAATTTCCCTTCGCCCCACCCCTTTGTTTATCTTCATTACGATGAGCCGTTAAAGGATAACGATTATTTGTATGATAAACGTAAATGCTTAAATTTTTATTACATAATGATTAATCTTATGTATTTTTTTTATTTTATAACAATATTTATATTTTAAAATAAACAGTTTTTATATTTTATACTTTGCGTTTGCTTTATTTATGTGAATATCATGTTCAAAAAACAATTACTTGATTGGTAATAATAATTGTTCCAAATTCAATAATTATTTCAAATATTCTGTCTTTAAATGTATAATTTCACAGTCACAGTTTTATTTTATACAAACAAAACCCGCGGCTTTCAATTTGTGACAAAAATCTTTCGGCAACAGCCATTTTACGCCAATTTGTATTGTAGGTATAATATATTTTAATTATTAGGTAGCAGTAGTAGTCTAATATTGTCGTTTTAGTTGTGGTAACTCGCAAATATTCGTATTGACTTAAACAGAGGCAATTATTTGAAATCATATTTCAATTTTATTTATTAATAATAAGTAATAAATAAGTTTAAATTGTGGACAACAAAGATACGGACGTGAATTTTATGTTGTTATAACTTATATAAGACTCAACCTATTTTGATGAAATAAAAACAAAACGTTACCTACTCTATACTCAATATAATAATACAGCTATTTGCATTTCCAATTTTTTGTCTTTTTGAAGATATTAATCACACAGATAGATTTATAAAAGTAAAAACTAAATGATGGTTTTGATTTTACTAACTAGCAAATTCCCATATTAACTTAAAAAGGGGAAATTATTTTGAAATCATAGACAAACACTAATTTTATTTACTTGTATATTTATTTATTATATAATATGTTATTTACTTGTATAGATTAGACATAATTGTAATGAAAAGAGATTAGAAACGGCTGTCGACAAGGAAGCTCTAAAGAGAAAATAGAACGTCCGAATTCAAATAAAGAACTTCATTACGCCCGCTCTGTGTCCCGTGCAATTTACATTAAATAAACAAATTATCGGGACGTTTCGAGAATTCAGGATTCAACAGGTGTTCTTAATTTGAAATCCAAACAAACGGTAGCACCGTGTTCGCTTAAATGTCAGCCATTAAGCAGAGGTGTACGATAATACGGCCAATTTGAGATTCAACGCATCTGTCATAATCGAGCGAACGATTATCGCACCAATTTTATTGAACTTAGTGAGGTAATTTACTCGTCTGGATATTACTACACGATGACTATTCGATTTAGATAATTTATTAAGACAAGTATCTTTTATGATTTATTTTCTGCATTTTTTTTGTACGAATATTGATTATTTTTTAGTCCACAACCGTAACTTCGAGATAACATACTTTGAGAGCTTAAAAATAAAAGACTAAAAAGCTGGAGATAGATATTTAAGTGGGACTTCTAGCGAGGAGAGTTACTTCAAGATTAAATTTGAGTAGAAAGCTTTATGTAAGCTGTAATGTACTGTTTTTATGTAAAGTTTAATGTAACTGTTATAGGTACTGATGAGCTATTTACTTTTTGTGTACACAGTAACAGCCTGTTAATGTCCCACTGCTGGACTAAGGCCTCCTCTCCCTTTTTGAGGAGGAGGTTTTGGAACTTATTTAACCACGCTGCTCCAATGCGGGTTGGTAGAATACACATGTGGCAGAATTTCAATGAAATTAGACACATGCAGGTTTCCTCACGATGTTTTCCTTCACTGTCAAGCACGAGATACATTATAAACACAAATTAAGCACATGAAAATTCAGTGGTGCTTGCCCGGGTTTGAACCCACGATTATCGGTAAGATTCACGCGTTCTAATCACTAGGCCATCTCGACTTCTTGTGTGTACAAAACAGTACTAACTTAATAAGCGTTTTTATTGTCTGTTATAATTTGAAATTCTGGTAAATGGTAAGTGGCCATTGTCAGTCATCGACATTGGCACTGTAAGAAATGTTAACCAAATCTCACATCGCCAATGCGGCACTCACCTTGGGAACTAAGTTGTTATGTCCCTTGCGTCTGTCGTTATCCAGCAATACTACGTAATGATGTTTGGCACATATGTGATTAGTGGGTTCCTAATAGGCTGGCACAAAGCTCTGCTCAGGTGGCTACGTAGTGTGTAGCTTACTATCCGAGTATTTCAAAGCATATACCAATATCGCCGGCTAATATATATTACGTTGTAACATGAAATACTTTACGTTGCGTCTTCGGTCAACGACCCCCATTTTTTATGTAAGAGGGCAAATTAGCAGGACGACCACCTGGTGGAAAGTGACTACCACCACCTGATCCTGACCCATCGACACCTGCAACACCGGAGGGCCTGCAGGTGCCTTTAAATACCTAAGAATACCTTCCACACTCCTCTTGTACGATAATCAGTTTACCCTTTGAAGGAATGAAGCTATATAAAGTATGGAAGTTCAAAGTTTCAAAGAAATAAGTATTTATTTAGCTCAGTCAGTAACTAACGAAGCATCTTTGATAGTAGACGCGGATACAAGCACCGTGCACCGAAAGTATCCTCGGGGCAATCTCGTAACCCACGTCGTGAATAGAGAGGTACCATATTTTTATCGATATCGATACATTAATAAAACGAACTGTAGTTGAAATCTATCCGAGTATATTTTAAATATAAAACAGTTCAGTGTCGTTTTTTCAATACTTAGTAGTGTTGTGTTACAGTTTGAAGAGTAAGTGAGCCAGTGTAACAGTATAATAATAATAATAATGTCCTCCAGACCGATTTCGGCCTCGGCGGCCAATCTCAAGAGATATTAGCCAACTACGCAGGAGATATTATAGTGCACAAGTGTGTGCGCAAACACAGGTGCACTCTCTATTCCTTAACTCTTATAATCCGATGGGACGGCAATCCGACACGACCGGAAAGAGTTCAGGCGCAGGACCAACGGCTTTACGTGCTTTCCGAGGCACGGGAGTGAACACACTTCCAACTTCCAGACTCCGGGCTGTTACTGAGAATTTTCTGAAAGAAAAACCCAATAACGTTTTATTGGCCCGACCTGGGAATTGAACCCAGGACCTCCGAGTCTGCGGCCTTATATCAAGCCACTAGACCAACGAGGTAGTAACAGTATACATAAGAGAAATAACATCGTGGTATCCCAAGTTTGGTGGCGCATTAGCGATGTAAAAACGGTTAATATTTCTTACAGTGCCAATGTCTATAGGCGTTGGTGACCGCTTACCAACATGTGGTCAATTTGCCACTTTCGCATTTATAGTATTAGTAAGGATTCTTTCCACCATTTAAAAACCACACATATATTATTACATTCGTTTATGTCACTATGATATATTCATGCTTGACCTTTTTAAATCAATAATAATAAATTATCGATATCGATGAAAACGTATACACATATGTGGTGTATCAGGTACATCATTAGTGATAGCTCTTAGTAAGCAACTTCCAGTGCGCGTGTTTCTTGAAGGCATTACTAAACTCTATGCACTAACAGCGCATTACATTTTGCAACGTAAAGTTATGTCAATAGTATATATATATAGTATGTTATATATTACCTAAGTATTGAATTACTACTGATGTACAATTTTACTTCACTAGCTGATCGCTTTAGTGCATTATTAAACCTAAAGACTAATAAATATACTAAAATATGTGTTCAAATTAAATCAATGGAGTGTTTTTTTAATTCAATGTTACAAGAATTATAAGCTTTGTATGAAAATATTGAATCGACTCAATTAAAAAGTTAATCGATACTAATATTGAAAGTAACTCTGCCTGTTACGCTTTCACGGCTAAACCACTAAACCGATTTCGATGAAATTTAGTATAAAGCAAGCTTGAACTCCTTGAATTTAATTTAAATTAACCATTGGCTCGAAATATAAATTATAGCGAGCCAATAAGAAACTATGAAAGTACAAACAGTAAAATAACAGCCTGTTAATGTCCCACTACTGGCTTCCTCTCCCTTTTGAGGAGAAGGTTTAGAGCTTATTCCACCACGCTCCTCCAATGCGGGTTAGAATACACATGTGGCATAATTTCAATGAAATTTGATTAATGTTTTCCTTCACCGTCAAGCACGAGATGAAACTCAAATTAAGCACATGAAAATTCAGTGGTGCTTGCCCGGGTTTGTACCCACGATCATCGGTTAAGATTCACGCGTTCTAACCAATAGGCCATCTCGGCTTATGAAAGTATAAAATACATCACTAAATTTCAATACCTCTATATTTGTTCTTGTCTACCCTCTCATAATACAAGAGAAATAGGATCACGAAGATTACAAAATACGTTAAAAAGAAATTTGTCCAAACATTGTTACGATTAGACCGTTCAAGATATTACAGGAAACGCCTGGAGACATCGGAATCCTTTGAAGTGTTGGCTGATTCTTAGGTCAAATCTCCATTCCCAGTAATGGGAACGCATTCGCTACTGGCTTAAAATTATTAGTCACTTTGTGTGTTTAGAAATCTGCTCACATATTTTTTGTCACGTTTAAAGTATTTACTTTAGATTGAGGAGACGATAAAGTATAAAATCTATTCAACGTTCTACAGAGAAAAATATTTGACAAAAGAATTGCAAATATTTTCAAAATTGCATTTAACAAAGTATCTGTGATATATATTAATAAAACACAGGCGATTTATTTTAAAAAATAAACTATAGCAACATATGAACTATAGTAATAAATTACGATAAAATAAATTAAATGTTTGACTACACGATTTTGGAGAAGCTTTTAATAACGTGATAGAAATTTTAATAACAAAAGCTTTGTCGAAGTGGCAATCAATCTGAGAGTTTTCAAGAACCATCAGATTTAAAACCAGCCAAAGTAAATATCGAACGCCATCAATATTTGAAAATCAAATTAAGAGACATCGCAATTGATAAAACCATTTTGACCTTTTAGAGTCCTCTATCATTAATATAACTGAAATTGTCTCTTAATTTTAAGTAACCATTATGGGGAAGAAATCCAATATCATTACTATAATTTATAATATAATATTTATAATCAAAGCAAAAATGTTGGAAAGAAGCAGTTTTCTTAATCATACTTTATAAATCACTTACAATTAGAAAAAACCGGAGATGGTAGATTAATTTCCGATATATGCTGTCTCTAAAGTCAATAATCGTACATACCCTTGTGCAACTTCTTGCAACTGTAGAATATATACATATATATTTGTTTAACATAGCAATTGAACATCAGGAGCCCTAGTAGGAGCATGTTAATGATTTAATCAGGCTTGATGATTGATTTTTACATGGTTGTAGGGCTTTGTGCAAGCCCAGTCTGGTTAGGGGTTGAAGAGTGAGTAAAACAGTGTAACTGCAGGCACTTGAAAGGAACGTACGAAGAGGTTGTTAATACTTACAGCCCCAATGCATATGGGCGAAGGTGACCACATATATGCACATATGCTAGTTTACCGATCTATTTTCAATTACAAAAATCTTTCTTAGAACGAGAAGGTCGTATATTTCAACGAATAATTAAAAAATATATAATTTAAATTTGACGTCTAAACACGAAGGCCACAAGTGGAGTCCAAGCTCAAAGCGAGATTATGTCATACTTATTGAAGTGATACAAAGTTAGCTACGTGATTTGGATTCAGGTTTTTATGTTATTGCTACAAGGAAGATAGACGGAAAACAGGATATTTCATAACAAGTCACCTCTGCATATTTGTACCGTTAACGTGTGTGATTTACATTATTCATTGATTTTCATCTGGGGTATATATTAATTGGAGCCGAAATGGACCAATGGTACAGTAGAGCACATGAAATTTAACAGAAGACAACAGGTTCATTTCCGGACAAGGTCCACTAAATTTTTTATGTGCTTAATATGTGTTTATCTCGTACTCGACGGCGAAGGAAAACATCGTTAGGAAAACAGTAGTGGCGTCTGAAAATATGAAATATCTGCCACTAACCCGCATTGGAACAGTGTGGCGGAATGAGGTTCAACCCTTTCCCACAACAGGCAGGGAGGCCTTTAGCTTACTAGTGGGATATTTACAAACAATTTTTTAAACTTTACACATCTTTTTTATTATTTCATTGTAAGTTATTTTCGTTATAATTTACGCTTTGAATCAGTTGTAGCTTTACATTAAGCCTTAGATTAAAAGTGATTGTGAGAGCCTATTTGATATATATATATATTATATCAATTTTTGATTTTGGCAGTGACGGTAGAGTAGGTATTAAGTGGATAACCACCCAGAGCTATCTAGATGCACTTGCGTTAAATACTACCACGAATTAGTAGTAGTAGTAGTAGTAGTAGTAGTAAACAGCAATACATAGTGTTGTTGTGCTACGGTTCGATGTGTGAGTGTGCCAGTGTAACTACAGGCACGAGGGACATGACATTTTAGTTCCCAAGGTTGGTAACGCAATAACGATGTAAGGATGTAAGGCAAAGGTATTATTTCTTCCAGCGCCAATGTATATTGGCGGTGTTGGCAATTTTTATAAAAAAAAATTAGTAAATACTATTTCGCATCATCGTACCTTTTATTTAGAAATAATTTTATGTATTACAAATTTAAATTACTCATATTTTATCGCATCAAATAATTATGTCTATTACAGACCACAAAGCTGATTCTCAGTGATTATTTAAATTTATTCTGATTGCGTCGGTCGTACACTGATAATAATTAATTATTTAAAATAATTCCTAAATATATTTCAGGCAAGCAATAAAAAAAGCAAAATATATGAATCTAGAATCCAGATAATCAATTTATCCAGTGTTCATCCAATTCTCAGAAGGTGGTCAGACGGAAATATTGGAAGTCGAAGATATGATGACACGCGATAAAATTCAGATGGTATTAGGGAAAGGGTTTGATGTATAGTCTATAACTATAACATTCAAACAGAGCTAAGTCTTAAAAGAAATGTTTTTAAAAGATTCATTGTAACAGTACACTAGGTGGTAGGGGTTTGTGCAAGCCTGTCTGGGTATGTACCACCCACTCTTCAGTCCGCTAAACAACAATACTTAGTATTTTTGCATTCCAGTTTAAAGGATGAGTGAGACAGTGTAATTACAGGCACAAGGGACATAACATCTTCGTTCCCAAGGTTGGTGGCGCATTTTCTAGGTAAGGAATGCTTCAAATTTCTTACATCTTTATAGGTGGTGATCACCTATAACATAAAAAAACTCAATATATTCAAGTACACGTATCTTAATCGAAGATCACAAGCTTAAATTCGTTCCGATTTGTTTATGACTCTTCTCTGGTTTGGCGATTAAGAACAACATCGCGATATTTGCTTAGAAGTCATTCTGACAGTTGTAAATTGATGTGGAACAATATCATTAATATGTTAAGCCTTCTTCCATCTAGAAGAGGCTCTTAGAGCAGTGGGTAAAAGCCACTTCTGGGTAGTTAATTGTTACGTATATGGGAATATATAACAATAAAAGCATAGAAATGAGAACACGTATCGAGATGAACGTGTAAGAGATGCGAGGGGAATACTGATAATTTGCTAGCTTCAGACGCGCTCTTAATAAACAATAATAAAAATACCATAACTAAACAAGGCAACTTCGTAGCCATTGTCTAATTCCAAAAAATATATATGACCGTTGTTGTGTTTAAAAATATCATATTTTAAATAAATCTAGCAAGAATATTGTAACAAATACTATTGCTACTACTACAAATTGAAGTCTTTAAGTATATTATAGTTTATTTTATATGTCAAAATATTATATACAATGTAGAGCAAATTGTTATTTAAATATACATAATAAATACCTGTTCGAGATGCGCTCCAGCACGCGCCCACGAATCCTGAAACAGAAATGTGACCTTTGTAAATGAAACAAACATATATGGAGGACGTGAAAAATGCTACCCGGAGTAAACTTAATAACGTCAAAGCATATATAATACTATTTCGCGAAGAAGCGAGTTAGTGAAAGAGCTTGCATTAGAAGGCGTCATTTATCAATGTGACAGATCATCCCCCGGCTCTTAGCAATGACAAATGTCGCGGTCAGGTAAAAAGCGAAGCGTTAACGTAATTCTCTTAAACGATTTCTGATGAAACACCTAAATGATTCAGAGTTCATAATTTTTATTTTATTTTGAAAACATTTAAAATAAGAATGCAGTTCGGTGTGATATTATAATAAGTATCTGTGGCGGGTTACAGAAGAATTAGCTGTATTATTTTCAGCAGAGGAAATTTTCGAATGACACCCAAGTGCTATGTGGGAAGAACTGAGTCATATTCCGCTAAAATTCTTGTGATCTTAAACGGATTGGAAAGACTGTGAGTCGCTTTAGATTAGACTCCGTTAGAACCGACTAAGGGATTTTTCGTTAAACACATCCATCCAAAGGGCAAATAAATATATGACCGTAAATGACTGATATATCTTCTCCATCAATAAACATTGCGAAGAAACTGTATAAGATAAAAGTAAGCGAATTCTGGTTACATTTTTAGTAAAACCTCTTTATACGTATAAACTATGTCACCATAGATACCATCATAATTTGTAATCATTACATTAAAACGCTACCACCGTCAGAATCAAAGATGTCACCACGCATATCATTACGCCAATTAATTTCACCTCACCTGACCTTTTTTTTTTGGCGAACACCAATTATTTTATGGCGGTATATCTGATAAGAGAAAGATAATACATTACATATTCAAAATGAAATCAAACGTCGCGCAGTTCGTTGAGATGAGTTCCGAATTTAAAAATAAAGTCACATAAAATTATTCTTAATTCAACAACTCAAGTTCGAAATTTAAATCTTATTCGAAAATGGAATGGCGCCTTTGAAATTCTAATGCGGTATACACATTTTGGATTCGCTCACTTTGAAATAACCGGAATGTTGACATGCAAATCTCGACAGAAATGATTTATGAATGGGATTGGTCGGTAGATGTGTTATCTGCGGCCTTTTTATCGTCGAAACGTCAGTCAAAATATCCGATGTAACATATTGAAAGTTGGACTGATGGGATATTGGATTTATTTCACATTTTAATCCGTAAAAAAAAATATATATTTAAGTTTTTACGTTTTTAATCAATTTTTATAAAATTGAATTCAGAAACGTGCTCATATAATTTTGTATTGTTATCAAAAATACATGACTTTTTAAATTAATTTCATAAGCAAATGTATTCATCATAATTCCACATTTAATTAATTCAAATATATTTTGACTGTTGAAACTATTTCTGAACTTCCTCTTACGTACAAAACGGTAAGAAAATTACAACAATTCTATACTATGAATATCGAGCGATTCGAAGCGTACTTGGCCCCGTTGTCGCAACACCGCTCGGTTGTGAATGTTGTTCAAGGATGTTGTCAACAATCAACTTATAACTATCGATAATGGGAACGTCACTACAGTTTTTAAATTTTAACAATAAAATTAACCGCTTTCTAATTAGCTTAGCTTTAGGAGCTTGTGTTTTAATAAATCACGAATCAGATCTTTTTTTTTTAATAAAATTTATTTTATGTAAAACGCCAATGCAAAAGTCTGTAATACTATGTTAACATTAAATATCAACGTAACGAAGTATCTTACCTAAAACATAGTAGAATATAATCTTAAAAATTTAATCAATATATCACTATATATTATAAAATGGTCACAACGCCGCTGGTTTGTCTGTCAAAAAAACTGTACAATATATTTTTTCTAAATGTCAGTTTATTTTTACTAAAAACAATTCGCAAATATCTCTTTAAAGAAATTGTAAAAAATGATTCGATTTTGATGTATGATTGTATGCAGTAATTTATATGTATACGTACCGAACCGAAAATTGTCGGTTCAAACCCGGGTAAGCACTCATGCTTGGCGATTGAGGAAGATACGCAGAAATATGCAGTATTAGGTGAAAATCAGCCATGTGTTTTCATCAACTTGAATTAATTAGGCTCCAAACCACCTCAAACGACGAGGTCTTAGCCCAGTAGCAAGACATTCGGGCTGTTACAGAACATAACTGATGGGTGCACTGTACCCACTATAATATCAATATTTCTTATTATATATCCTTGTGTGTTTGTGCACATCAAGATTAATTATAGTGTCCCTGTTTACGATCACGATAATAGTCTCAGATACAGCAGAACGGTTTAAAATAATTTTTATACTGAGCTTTACAAACGAACTGAACATCAAACTAAAGCTTCCCTTTGTGATATAAGTATTGATCTTATTAAAGTGACGTTTCAACAAACATTCCGGAGACAAACAAAGGCTTTTATGACTTAAGAAAAATAAGAAAAAGGTCGCAAACAAAAGGGAGAAGAAACAATTTTGTAAGATGGCAAAATCGTCTGTAGTCCGTCGAGATGACATTCTTTGCGACTGCATTCTTGACACACACTAGAATAACGTATGTGTGTGTGTATCATTTGTGTTATTATTACGTTTAGATAGACCTCACATTGTGGAGTTTTTGGGACGGATTAAGGTAAGATTGTTTTTCACAAGCATCAAAAACGTTATAGTTCACCGTCTAGGGATATAAATATCGCTGGCACGGTTCTGACCTTTTGGGTTGTTGTTGTCTCCTCTCCTAACTCAAGCTGTACGCTTAATTGAAGGAGTTAATAGGAATATAAGCAATTTCTGATAAAATATATTGCTAGTATTATTATTTTTAAATCATCGTGTGTGGGCTAAGGTCTTCAGACAGACAAAGTTTATTTATTAAATTTCTCCGAAGACAATATGTTTGTATGAGATGCTCCGAATTGCTACCAAGATATTCTTGAACGGAATATTCCCTGATAATTCTTGATTCTCTGTTCGAACCCATTACTAGCAATTAGGCCAACGAGACAAATTTTTGTCAATCTTATGTATACAAAAAAGATATGTTTTTATTGAATTACTTATCATATCTCTGTAATTATATGTATCTTCTTAAAATAATAACTTATTGCCTTTTCATAGTTCTATATTGAAATCATCAGCAATAATCTGCTATTGATCATCAATGTGCGGTGAACATTATCGAAACTATTATTGACTCTACACATGCATGATTATTGTTGCTGTGCAAATGGTTCACTTGTGTGAGTATGTCATTCTGCAATATTTGTTGGTTTAACATTTTTGTGTATATGTGTGTAACATAAATTTCACAATTTTAAACGAAAATTAATTTAGTGTAAATGAAAAAAAAAACAAAAAAGAATTGTATTTCAAACTTAGAATAATGGAAAAAATAACGTAAAGATAAACAATACTGTCTCCTTCTTTCAAATGTCAAATCAATAATGATAGAAAGAGCAAAATCAGTATCAGTAAGTTTTAGTTAAATACTTTAACTTTTTTTAAACTTATTGTATGTCTGTATTTCATGATAGGTACAACGTTGGCGCCTTCAAAACCAGAGTAAATAGGTTTCTTCCAGGCAAGCGTGCTACATCCTAGACCGTATTGATGCTTAACATCAGGTAAGTCAACTGTCAAATGCTGGCTTATTAAGAGTAAAAAAAAAAACTAAACATTCACTAAGTAATGTTTATAATTAGGCCACAACAACAATATTTTATCTCATTAAAATAATAATAGCGTCGCATTAGAACATTGCCAGAAGTATTTTAAGTGCACGTATTTAAAAAATTAGGACAACTTAAAAAAAAGCAAAGCAAAGTAACAGCCTGTGAATGTCCCACTGCTAGGTTAAGGCCTCCTCTCCTTTTTTGAGGAGAAGATTTTAAGCTTATTTCACCACGCTGTTCCAATGCGTGTTGGTAGAATATACATGTGGTAGAATTTGAGTGAAATTCAAGCACGAGATGAATTATAAAACGAAAAATAGATGAAAATTTGTTGAACAACAAAACAAACACACCACAGTACACAATGAAAGTCAAGTAAAGGTTTCTGAACGAACCGTATATTATTTGTTTAAGTTATTTATGTTAATTTTGATATTTAAGCCGTTTAATATATTTTAAAATAAACTTATTTATAATAGCGAACCGGTTACAAATGAAAGGGAAAGGACGTAGAGTAGTGTAGAAAATAAAACGTTCAACAAAAACTTGAAGTGAACAACATGTTTATAGCAAAATAATTTAAATTTAGAACTACAGAAGGGCAAACATACAACAATATGTTTAACGGGATTAAGTATTACATTTTCAATGTCAAAGGATATTTGTCTTTTTGGTATGGTAAAATAATTTAAAAAGAGAACTATATGTTTAACGGGAATATATATTTCATTTTTCTATATAAATTAGTTTTACTATTATTATTTTTTTATAGGCGGCCGGCACATGATTATAAGTGGTCAGTCAGCATCGCCAACATAATCGCCGTGACAAATATTAACCATTACATCGCAAATGTACTAACGACCTTGGGAACTAAGATGTTATGTCCCTTGTGTCTGTAGTCACACTGACTCGCCCTTCCGGAACACAACAACGCTAAGTATTGCTGTAGAAGTTAAGCTGTTAAGGGGTAGAATTATATGTGATGAGTGGGTGGTACACAGCTTGCATATATTTGGGGTTGAATTGAGCAGAAGTGGTTTAATCATTGTTATATCTATATATATAAAATCAATGTTTATCCTCTATACGGCTGTGATACTAATTTGTTGAGTTTTTTTTTTGTTTTCTTCTTTCTTCTCTGTAATAAAATTCGTGAAAAATCTACTGAGTTACTTGCCGGTTATTTTCGATAGAATATATACTAACCGGTGGAAGCTTTACATTTAATTCAGTACTGATGACGAATCATGAATTAAGTGCTTTGAGTTTCTTGAAGAATGAATATTTTGTTTTGATCTCGCGAAGCTGGAAATAGTAGCTAGTTGAAGAATTATAAGAACCAAAATATTACATTTCTTTTACAATGAAAACGATTTTGTATTTTAACGAAATTTAAAATAAAAACTAGGTCCATTCGCTAAGACCCTGCTTCAGACGATAAATCCTTTCTTAAACAGAGAGATTCTAAAGAATAATGATGGAGAGATTTTTCGGAGTTACTCCGTTTAATTTGAAGCGTTTTTTTCCTCGAAATAACATTTTACCAAAGTTAAGGGTTTTGTTTACATATCGAATTTATAAAGTCCATTAGCGAGTGAAACAAAACATAAGTGATCTTAGTTACATATTAACGATTAATACAGACTAATATATTAGAATGATTTTTGACTTGCCATGAAATGTTTGGCCCATATTCGCCAGGCTGGGCATAAGGGCTAAGGATAGCAGGGCCTTTAATAAGCTCTTCATAATCCGCTAATTAAACTTAGTCATGCGGTATAATCATTTTGCAATAACGCCTTAAGTAATATCAGATATTGTTATTATTATTAACTTATTGTACATCAGAATAAAGTTAAATAATTATACAAAAATAAGTAGAGGAGAAATATTGCTACATAGAAATATATAACATACATACTAAAAGACAAATAGATATATACGTCATACAAATATTATGGCATTTAGAAATTAATAGTATCTATACTAATATTTGCTACGAAGCAACGTTCTTCATTCTTCAGTTCTTCATTGGGTTCATTCTACTGGCTTCATTCTACGTTCTTCATTGTGGTTTTTGCTTGTTAGGGGGGAACCCCTACCCCCATGAACATGCAAGAACCCCAATGAAGAACGAAGGCTATTTTTATACCTAATACTTGCCCCCTCTCCCTAACCCACGGGTGAAGCTGCGGGCGAATTTAGTATTAAATAAATTATTGACTAAAATAGTATTTTTTACGTACTTTTTAAATAAATATGTATTTGGTATATTAATTGTTATTTATAAGATCGTTGCTAAAAATCAAGCAAAGCTTCATGCTACGTGACACGATTCTAACAGTCGATGAAGGGTTCTCGAAAGCGTCGTACTATAACGAAATCTTCATCTCATTTCCCTTCATAGCGTCATAATCGTCATATTATGAGGAACGTTTTTGTTGGCAATTCCCACGATATACAATTTCCTTTTTGGCAACTTTTTTTTTTATTAGATTACTTTTTTCGTTCGCGGAAAATTTTAACGATTTGAGGCCCAACGTCCATCCAAGTATTAATATATGATGCAGTTCTCTGCTTTATCTAATTCTCTAGTTATCTCATTAAAATCTTAATTAATTATCATATATCAATAATATAATGGATTTTATAATAGTATCATAATATCACCTGGAATTAATTTCGACTATAGCATTTACTCATGTTTATTTTTCTTAATATTTTTTTATCTGTACTATGCAAATATAATTGCTGTGATCAGCGCGTCTAATGAAGCAACTGTGTTTATAAAGTAGAGATTAAGTATATTTTGATATAACTTTTTGATATAACTTAAGAAATTGTATTTAATTAAAAAAAACAGCTATAAATTTTATTCATGTCAAATCTTCTTTTTAGATTAAATATATCATATAACTTTAAAATGTTTTTAACGAAAATTATGTTTTATTTAAAATTAAAACAAAAACAACGCATTTAATTTATTTTACGTATAACAAAAATCTCTGCCAAGCTGCTAGCCAGTCTAACTACATGTACAAGGGTTCTCAAGGTTATAATAAATGGTTAAAATTTCTTTTAGCGCCAATGTCAATCGTGAGGAAACCTGCATGTGTCTAATTTCATTGAAATTCTGCCACATGTGAATTCCACCAACCCGCATTGGAGCAGCGTGGTGGAATAAGCTCCAAACCTTCTCCTCAAAAAGAGGAGAGGAGGCCTATAGCCCAGCAGTGGGACTTTCACAGGCTGTTACAATGGACGGTGATCTCTTAATATCAGGAGTGCATTTATTAGTCCTTATATAAATAAAAACATAAAGAAAGGAGAAAGTTCTAAGACAGTTGCTATTTTCCGTATATAGTAACGATATATTTATACAATTCATGTATTCCTATCAGAAAAATTATTAATAAATCGATACATTCAGATTTAACGTTCATAAAACAAAACAGTAAACGTAGCACCCGTAGACCAAGCTTATTAGTTCTCCAAAAAATTAGAACCAAATTTGCAAAAAAAAATATTACTTTCGATGGAGCAGAATTTTATAACAAATTACCATCTTATATAAAAAAATGTAAACTCAGTTAACGGGTTTAAGTCTCAACTCTCAAAATATATTTTAGAGAATACCCACTTTTATAGTGATTAAAATATATACAACAATTTAATTATATTCTATTCCGTTAACTAAGTACCTACTTATAAGGCGAATATTTTTATTATTACATTTATCATGCTATTCTCATGTAAGTGAATTTGTCTTTTTGAGAATAAATTCTTTAAACCTTATATAGTACAGAGCATTATCAAAGCCATTTATTGCGCTTTCAATGGACTGTGCGCTTTAGGCTCTTCCAAATTTAATGTTCATTTTGTTTTATTATCCGTTTATCATCGGGTTCATCTCATTACAGATAAAAGTGATTTCGATTTTGTTTTCAACATTTCACGCTTATTTTTGAATCACGCATTATTACAATTGCCAAAATAAAACTATGTTTTCGGCAATAATTCACTGGTTTTGGGCACTAGTGTGCTTTGTGCAAGCTCGTTTGGGTAGGTACCACCCACTGTTGTGTTCCGGTTTGAAGGGTGAATGAGCCAGTGTAATTACAGGCACAAGGGACATAAAATCTTAGGTCTCAAGGTTGGTGACGCATTGGCGATGTAAGCGATGGCTAACATATCTTACAGTGGCGTTTGGTGACCACATACCATCAGGTGGCCTATATGCTCCCATATACCCATATGCTTCCTATTCTATATAAAAAAATATATCATAACATACTGAGATTAAGTAAATAGAACAGTATGTATATCAAATTATTTCTCATATCGTGTAATTATTATCAATGGAAACTTAGCAGATGTATAATATATATTATTGTATGTTAGTATGTTATAAATGTCAACTCATTGTACATATGTTTCCCAAAACAAAATATGTATTAGTGTAAGTTTTTGTGTAGTATCCTTGGAGATCCTAAATAAATAAATCGCCGCCAACTAAACCTATGAGTAGAAAAAATATCATTCACGATAATATTTCCAGCCATTACAATTTCAAGAGGGGAGCGCAATCATGCCCTAGTGGGACGACGATTCTTTTGTTGTAATGTTTTGTTTATCGGTGGTATCACTGCAAATGATCCTTTTCCATTTGACCTATTTCTTCTAGCACTACGCATTTTAATAGGTTTCGTCAGGGGATTTTCCTACACTTCAGTAATGTATTAAAATTGTAAAGATTTTTCTTGTAATTGTGATGTATACGATATACTAATATTGGAACAAGAAAATATTAGTGGAAAAGTAGTTGGTGGAAAATTTTGTAGAGATTTTATAGATGCATGTTTCCTTACAATATTTTTCTTCATAATCGAGCACGAGATTAATTATAAACACATGAAAATACAGCGGTGCTTGATTGGGCTTGAATATTCTTGTGTTTAGATTGCCGGGAAGTCAAATGATTACGAAAGTGGTAGTAGAATCCAAGCGTGACGACGGCCAGTATAGTCGGAAAGAATAATCTGCACTAGCCGTCCCTGCAATGCCGCCTCAAGATGCCTCTTCACACCTCGTCTGAAGGTACCCAAAATTAATTAAATTAACCCACGTTTCGAACTTACTAGCCAATTTCGGTTCTAACTGCTATCGATTTAAAACTTATATGGATTTGAAATAATCTGATTTTGTTTTGTTTTGAGTCTGATTTTAAATAAAAATCACAGATAAAATATATTCAAGTACACCAGAAAGCCGCGATACACTTATCGCAGCTAAACCGAACACAGAACGGACAATCAGATTAGGCGCAAACCCACCACCAGTGACTTTCTGGACGAGCGAACTGGTAACGAACGCTTTGATCACTCGCCCCGTTGGACATTTACGTTTTTTTTTTTCTTTTAGTTCTTCTACAGTTCCGTGCTATATAAAATTATACGCTGGTTTTTATAATCTGTCATCATTTTTTATTTCATTTGGAATTCGAACTAAGTTTTAAATAGTGAGTTTGTTTATTTGTTTGTTATGCTTTGACGTCTTAACTGCTAAATTTATAATAAATATATTTTGCATACACTTTGCCAATAGTACAGTTAAGGACATGAGATACAAAACTTACTTCCTCACAATGTTTTTACCACGCCACAATATTCATTATACAAACAAATTAAGCACATTAAAATTTAATTGTATTTGAATTGATTTGAGCCCATAATCTTCAGTTAAGATTCACCAGTTCGAACCGCTAGATCATCTCGACTCAAGCCTTAGTGCGTGAGTAGCTTTATTTAATTTTTTTCATAATTTTATATTCTTCAAATATTCAACACGATAAATATTGAAATATATACAAGGTGTTGTGTGTAATATTATATGCAGGTAATTTAATGAAATCACAAATATAATTAAGCCGAGAAGAATAACAGTTTACGGAATATTAATTACCTATGCCGTGGAAAGATAACCGAAGTCATTATTTCACCGATACGATTTTCATGCTTAAATTTAATTAATATACATGTAAAACTGCCACCGCACATCGTTTTCCACATAAATGTTATATTTCAGGCAATAATTGGTTCCCTTGAAATTGATTTGTAAATAAAAATATCAGTTTACTATTTGATTTCATTTAAAAATAAATTATACGTAAGTAATGAATGATTGAATTTATGACGAGGATTTTATACGTGAATAAATGTAATAATGCACAATAATAATAATAAGTCAATAAATTTAATTGAATGTCCGCATATCTATATTATAAAAATAAATACATATAATATATACATATATAATTTTATAATATAGATATGCGGACGGGCAGATGAGTCAACTGATGGTAAGTGGTCCCCGCCACACATATACACTGACGCCGTAAATAATATTAACAAATCCATTCATCACCAATGTGCCACCGACCTTGGGAACTAAGACGTTCCGTTCTGCCTGTATTTACACTAGAGCACTCACCCTTCCAACCAAAACAACAATACTAAGTATTGCTGTTCGGTAGTAGCACATGTTATGAGTGGGTGGTACTTACCTAGGCGAGCTTGCGCAACGTCCTACCACCAAGAAAGCATTCCAATATAAGAACACTATGAAATGCTTTGTAAAATTACGGTTAGGAAAATTGGTAATCGTTTACTTTTTGTATATTTTAATCATCATCATCGTATTCAGCCTATATTGATCCACTTGCGGAAATAGTTCTCCTCACCAGCGCGCCAATTCTCCCGGTCCTGTTCCATTCGTATCCATTGAGCACCCGTCACTTTTCTAATGTCGTCTGACCATCGGTCGGTTGGTCTGCCCAATGGCTTTTCCGACTCTCTAGGCTACCATATATTTTAATATGACAAAATAATTAATTACTTATAGTAGACAAAGAGTAAAATATGTTGCATTTAGATAAGCAATTAAACAGATCAACGTTTGGTCAAGCATCTGGATAAGATGGCCTTTTATGGCATTTGAACCACCCAAAGCGATGATCACTGAACCAAATTGTTAATTAAATTACTCGGGCTTGTAATTTCTGACCTCAATCGAAGTGTTCATGTCAAGTATGCGTTAGCTAAAGCCAACCTTGAACGTGAACTGGCTCGTTGAATCGTGAACTTAATTGGACAACGCTTGAGCCAATTTTGGTGATAAATTGGACATGTCTTGCGACAAGCGTAATCCCTTCGCATTTGTTATAGCAAAGTTAAGACAAATATCTGTAAAATATAAAAGCAAATTTCTAGTTTTTTTTTTTTTTTTTTATAGAACAGGAAGGTGGACGAGCATATGGGCCACCTGATGGTAAGTGGTCACCACAACCCTTAGACATTGGCACTGTAAGAAATGTTAACCATCGTTTACATCGCCAATGCGCCACCAACCTTGGGACCTAAGATTTTATGTCCCTTGTGCCTGTAATTACACTGGCTCACTCACCATTCAAACCGGAACACAACAATACCAAGTACTGCTGTTTTGCGGTAGAATATCTGATGAGTGGGTGGTACCTACCCAGACGAACTTGCACAAAGCTCTACCACCAGTAAAAGATTCCCCATACTCTGGGTAGTTGAATAAGGTTCAAATCTTTTTCTCGAGACGAGACGAGGCGTTAGACCTGTAGTGGGATATTTACAGGTATGTCTACCTGCAAACAGCAACCCTAAAATTACAGTAATGGCTTCCTAAAAATACATGGAAAAATTGAATCAAAATTACAAAAAGATACATCTAAGGATATAACACGAGTGTGAAGATTTGTTAACTAAAAATAAAAGAAAGATTGCATTTTATGTTTTGAAGATATTTGTTATAGCTTACCGAGACAGTTGAAGAGTCTCCATTTACCAGCTCAATATAAATACTAAATTGGTGTATTTTATCAACAGCCATATCAAGTATTTGCACAAACCCATCTGCGACACATATTATATTAAATAGCTATTTTCATACCGCATATAATTCAATGTAAATAATACGATAGTAATAGATAAGATATATAGGTCTCATATCTTTACTGCTAGCGGTGTATTGATTTTTTTGTAAGTTGACTTAACCCACATATGAAATAGTCGAAGTTATGTTTCAATACGGAACTTTATGAGATAGTAAATTTTAAATCAACTTTTATGTGTTTTAATTTCTAGAAAAGCCTTTGCGGAATCGATTTTTAATGTGTGTTTCGTTTAAGTTATAACTTTTGTATTTGGTTTAATATCCCGTGAATATCACTATGCTGGACGATCTATCCCGATTAGGGGATATTTCAACACTATATTGCATTGCAATACAATACAGCAAATGTCCGATTTTGCCTCATATGTATACTTGCATGAACAGCATGGTGAAATAATCTTAAAGCCTAATCTTTAAGAGTAGGGGAAGCTTTGCCAGACTGTGAGACATTTACCGGTTGTTACCGATCATAAATCTTATTGTTGCCATAAGTTATGAAAATCTAAGCTCCGATAAAATTATCTTAATATATGTATCTTTTACATAATTTTCTTCAAGTTTCTGTACAATTTCAGAGTATGAATACTAACTAGCTTAAGATTATTAAGTTATTGTAATATTCAATGATTTAAATTGTTTCCAAGACATTTTACGGTTTTTAAATATAAATCTCTTTGTACATAAATATTAGCTTTCTGAATTTCTGAATCTCAGAATTTTCTGAATTCTCAAACCAGATCACATTACTATGTGTTGATGTTTAACGCTTAAGTATCTGATTATTAGGTGGTACTTACCCACCAAGTGAATACCACCAAATTAATGAATAAAATACTTTTACTATTTAACCATTTCAATTAATATCGTATTTTTTGCTCTAGGTAACATGATTTTTGTTTTTTGGGAAGGCAGACTGGTAAATGTGTAACCTACATACCAATGCCACCAAAAATACATGTGTATCTACCATAGACGTTTGACGACTTTAACATTTTAAGCATGATTCGCTCCGTAAAACGACAATTTTACTTAATAGTGACTAATGTCCATTATGCTTATTAGCTTAATTAGCACTGCGCTTGACATTCAAACATGAACACAGAAACCTCATAGGTTTATATTTGGTGGAAGGGGTAGCTGGGTCCAAAGCCTTATCTTATAAATGTTACATATCAATCAAAACTTATATGGACTTATATGAGCATATGATACAAAATTTTGTATTCTGATTAAAACTTTGAGTGTCCAATTAATAAAACGAAATTGCGCATAATTTTAGCTAGCATGGGCGGATCGCTTGACATATAATATATGAGTCAAACTTTCAAACAATTTCGTTTAAAATATATAGTATAGTTTAACTAAATAATTACTTCGTAAGGTCGGAGCTTAAATAACTAACTCAGTGGGCGGTATATAAGTTACTGCTAGTTTTAACATGACATAGACTTACCACTATCTAGAATACTATATTCTGAACGGTAAAATAAAACTATTCTATAATTTTATCAGTAATAACTACTTTTTAATATGTTATTTAATTTAAATACTTTACTTGTTTCATAAATATAACAACACATAATATATTATTATATACACATACACATTATACATATATTATAACAATACGACACAAGTAATTAAATTTAAAATGGTAGTTAATAGCGATTGTACCTGATTATTGGTGTTTCGTTTTTATTATAATAAAAATGAAAAATATATATATAGGGATTTTGAGATTAAAATATTGGGTATATTTTAATATAGTCGTTGTTGTTGTAATTTTTGAAAGATTGTCCTGTGGCCCAAGACGCTGGCACTATTGCCTCTCTGTACCGCTAGACTGAGCTTTTGAGCTAAATAAGCGCCAGCTCTTGGGTCACCAGAAGTGTGGAAATTATTTTCGTTTTTTTTTATTCATAGACACACAAACAAATACTTTTAAAGTGAAACTCATGAAGTAGATTTAAAAACATACAACTTACTTGCTAGGGCTTTTTTCAATCCGACTGGTCCGTCTTAATATTTTTATATTACGCATAACAATATGGTGACCATTTACCATCAGATGGCCATTTGCTCACCTGCTATATAATAATAAATCCTAAAAAAATATTTTTTATTAAATCATTGATAAAATGAAATAAGTAAAACGATGTTAAAATATAACAAAGCTTCTAATTTAGACTGAGCAATAAACTGTTGGAATTACTCTCCCAATTAAGATCTAATTGGTTTTATTACAAGGAAGCAGCGAATAGGCCTTCTTGCTAAACGGAATTGATGTCGTCTTAAAACATTATATACATATATCATATACATGATATATGCTATTTAAATTACAAAACGTCTTATGATTATTATTTTAAAATAGTGGATAATAGTATGTTATTTGTAATAAAAATAATTTAAAATAACTTTTTTAATCATTTGTTTCAGAAAGACGATTACACCTAAACAAGTCAATTAGTAATCATTTGGTCCAAAAAAAGGTGTTATCTGGACAGTTTTCTGGGAGCTTAAAATATAGAGTATTGATATTTCATCTTCAATCGTAGTCTGTTTGACTGCCTCGGTGGTCTAGTGGCTAGAAAAAAATATTCGAATTTCTGTCAATGACAGCCCGGAATCTGGAAGTTGGAAATGTGCACACTCAAAGAAAGCACGTAAAGCCGTTGGTCCTGCGTATGAACTCTTTCCAGTCATACTGGATTTGTCATCCCATCGGATTATGAGAGTGACGAAATAGGAAGTGCACACACTTGTCCACTATAATAAAATAGGCCAATAGTTGGCCAGTCTCCCTTAAAAATGGCTGCTTTGGCCTAAGTCGGTCAGGAGAACATTATCTACTACTGGACAAACCTCTCTCAAGGTGCGCTAACATTTAGTACCGCCCACTGCATCGTTTAGGTTTTCGATTGCTTCTTCAATCATGTTTAATAGTAGTTTTGCGCAGCATTGAACCTTAAAGTCACCGGGATAGTCCAAACTTATACTTTACCTCATAGCTTTATTTTTACACCCATAAATACCAATTATTTAGACATAGATACCTATAAGTTTTTATTTTGTTTATAATGCTTAGGCAAACTGGCAAATGGGATAGCTAGTTGTGGCTACCACTCCCATAGACATTGATGCTTTTTAAAATATAAACCATCCCTTGCACCAATGCACCACTTACATTGTAAAGTAAGATGTTACGTCTTTTGTGTCTGTAAATAAAATGGCTCACTCGCCCTTTAAACCGAAACTCAACAATACTAAATGGAGTTGTTTGACGGTTGAATAAGTGATTACTTGGTTCTTACTACTTAAAAGGGCACAACGCCACAACAACAAGTAAATTATTGCTAGCCTTGCCTCTTGGTCTCAGTATTTAAAACAGATGAATGTTCTACAAGATGACTTATGTATTTATAACAAGTTCATCTCATTAACTAAAGCTTGTATATATTGATTGATGGCGATGTTTACTGCGGTTCCTTAGCGTGAAGATTTGTAGCCTATAACCCTCCTTAGTAAAAGGTCTCGCTGCCGCAAAAGAGTTTTTTTAATTAAGTTTTTGAGATAAGTGCAAGTGCAAGTTCAATCATACAAGCTTTAAATATATATATGGAGCCATTAAGGAACACAGTATATCATCCTGTGTTCTTTGATAAATATAAAAAAATACATTGTTTTCAACAAAGGTTTAAAACAATGATAATAATAAACGGGTTCTAAGATGATCTTTAGCCAGTAAACAGATAATATCTAATTGCGTTCAATGTTTAAAAAAGTAATTAAATATGTATATTACATAATTATATATATACTTATATGGGATAATATTTAATCATATTATTTTAAACGAGAAACATAACATGAACATTTCACGTTCCAGGAACAAGATAAGAAAAGACAATACAATCTTGAAATATTAAAGTTTTTACAACGAAATATCGCATAACTATAACGCAGAGCGCTTACTTTGTTACACAAGATAGTATTGTCTGTTACAGAGTGCTCGTATCGGCACGGAGTAATGATATGCAAACTGTTGAGTGTCATTCTAAGGACGGCGCTATTCTGGTAACGGAGATTTTTTACGTTAAAATAACTTTCAATGTTTAGATTATCATGAAATTGTTTAGTCAATGGGTTTTCTTATATGTGCTCTTGTATTTTAATTAAAATGAAATGAACTGAGTATATCAGATAGTAATCATGGGCTGGGCTAATACCTCCACTTCTTTTTAAGGAAATGTTTGGAGGATATTCCACCATGCTGCTATAATGCAGGTTGATGGATGTAGATGCAGCCATGGCAGCTATTCTTCCGATACATGCTGGTTTTCTTACGATGTCTTCCTTCACCGCCGATTATGAGTGCAAGTTCAAAACTGGGCAAGCAACATTCAGTTTTCAATAGTTTAATTTGTTTTTATAATTCGCCTCATGTTGGTGATGGAGGAAATAAAATTTCTTTTTAAATTTAATAGTTAATAAAATCGCGGCATTACTTGATAGCACACTTTCAAAAAAAAAATGACCGAACACAGGCCATTTTAGGTAAAAACATATTTTTTATAATTTCATTGTAAGCAAGCTGCCGTATCTTGTCAGGTCTGTATTTCTTTCCGAACCAGTGACCGATTGATTGTGTATTTTGACAAATATTAAAAAAAAATATCGCTTCTACATTAAATGTAGATTTTGACTAAGACTGTATATGTGTATATTGTTGTTACAAGTAACTCGTATCGCCGCAGGGTAATAATATGCAAACTGTTGAGTGTCATTTCGCGATCACGTTATTCTGGACTGCAGTGCTTGAATAATAGCAAAATTTATATTCCGCTTTGTAGCGAAAAGCCCGATGATGTCAGTTTCGATGCAAAATATTCGCGGAAGTTTCAGCTTAGGAAAATAATTTTGGTATGGTGAGACGATATTGTAATATAACGTTCTTATAAATATGCATTTATTAATATTAGGCTTCCAAGAATTTTCCTTAGATACCAAATTTATTTTGTAACAATTTTTTTATGTTAGGAATTATGCGAAATGTTGCATAAGAGTGGTAAAGGCTGTGCTGTTTGACAAATATTTCCTGACTGTTAGGAGTACGCTTGGAGCACAATTCACGCTGCACCACTGCGGGTGGAGAAGTAGCAGACTTTCATCCCACACATACCTTAGCACCCACCACGAGGTTAATTATCAATATCAATAAGATATAAAAAGCCAGTGTTGCTAACCGGATTTGTGTCGGCGTTCTATTGTTAAGAGCCATGTTTCATATCCATTAAGTCACTAGTTCCCGTCCGAGGCTTTGCCCGCTTGTTAGAAGGGGACAGGTGTTTGATACCTTTCTTTTTCTATACCCTTGACAACGTGGATGCAAAATTTTAATGTGAAAGCGTAACAAACAAACTCATTTAACCATAATATTAGTAAGAATCTTTGCAATTTTATATTAAGAATAGATCTTTACGGAATTCAAATAACATTATCTTTGTCAAAGATTGATAGCAATTCCATTATTCCAATAGGCGATTAAAGTAAAATTACATTTAAAAATAGATTGGCTCCATAATAACTCAAGGGTACTAAAAGTTAAAAAAATTAAAAATAAAACAAAAGTAGTCTATGTTTTCATTACCAGAATAGGGACGTTTATTAGCGACGCGATTGCTGAAGAGCTCTCAGACTACTACCGTAATGAGAGCTTTAAAGAATGTTACAAATAATACATAACTGACCTGCATTTTGGACACCAAGCACTTTCATTGTTGTTTTTTTATTTAAGTTGTTTTTTTGTAAATGTAAACATATTTCTTTGTCCAGTCGCCTTTGTTTTCGTTGCATTAGTTCTTTATATCCCGTCTTACAAGTTGTCATTTTTTTATGTAGTCTACTAATTACTATCTATGATAATACGCTTGTAAAAAGTACGCATCATATGTATAAAATACATTAAATGCAATATCATGCATTTAAATCCAATAATAATAATGTCCTGTACATTATTCACATACGGCCATCTGATCCCAAACTAAGCAGAGCTTGCTTGTACTATGGAGACCAGACAACCGATATACTACGTATACTACTTTTCTTTTGTAAATACACACTTGTATAGATTATTACACTCAGACTCACAAACAGACATGTTCATACACACAAATGTCTATCCCGAGTGGGAATCGAACCTACGACCTGCGGCGCAAGAGGTAAGTATCTACCAACTATGCCAACCGGCTCGTCAACTACTCGTCGCTACGAAGATTTTATTGAGTTATATTAATTAATATTATATCACGAAAAAATATAAAATAATAATTCCTACCCTGTCAATGCCACTCATCACAGGGATAAGGATGTTACTTCCTCTATGGGTACAATTTCACTGGCTTTCTTATCACTCCAACTAAAACATATCAATTTGAAGTACAGAGTACTTGATAGTTAAATGGTCATCATGAATCTTGTTTTAATTTAATTTAATCAATAAAATATTCACAAGTGTAGTAAGTTTTATACAGTACAGTAACAGCCTGTTAATGTCCTACTGCTGGGCTAAGGCCTCCTCTCCATTTTAACGAGAAGGTTTGGAGCTTATTCCACCATGCTGCTCCTATGCGGGTTGGTGGAATACACATGTGGCATAATTTCAATTAAATTAGACACATGCAGGTTTCCTCATGATGTTTTCCTTCACCGTCAAGCACGAGATGAATTATAAACACAAATTAAGCACATGAATATTCAGTGGTGCTTGCCCGGGTTTGAACCCACGATACGAACGCGCGTTCTAATCACTAGGCCATGGCTGGCTCAGTTGGTAGCTGATACGATTCCTAAAGTCATGCATTTCGAGCACTAAATTTAGACCCCAATATGTAACAGCCTGTGTAAGTCCCACTGCTGGGCTATAGGCCTCCTCTCCTCTTTTTGAGGAGAAGGTTTGGAGCTTATTCCACCACGCTGCTCCAATGCGGGTTGGTGGAATTCACATGTGGCAGAATTTCAGTGAAATTAGACACATGCAGGTTTCCTCACGATGTTTTCCTTCACCGTAAAGCACGAGATGAATTATAATCACAAATTAAGCACATGAAAATTCAGTGGTGCTTGCCCGGGTTTGAACCCACGATCATCGGTTAAGATTCACGCGTTCTTACCACTGGGCCATCTCGTACCCCAATATAACATATTGCAATTCAATAGCTGGGCGCTACCTATCAATTGCAAAGCTCCGCAGTGAGACGTAAAACCCACGCAATCTTTACTAAATATTATTAATTAACATGAAATATTTGAGGCTTAAAATTCGTATTCATATTCCTTGATATTGGGCTTAGTGCAGGCTCGCTAGGATAGGTTACCCAGTCACCCTCGTATATTGTAACGCCCAGCAATGCTTAATATTGTTGTGTTCCAGTTTGAAGGGTGAGTGAGCCAGTGAGCCAGCCAAGCACAAGGAAAATAGCATCTTAGTTTCCAGGTCGATAGAGCAATGACGACGTAAGGGACGGTTAATAATTTTTATGGTGACATTTACCTAGATGGAACCTTTGCCAGTCTGCCTACCTATGTAAAAATTTTGAAAAGGCATTTATTACTTATATATTTAACATATTATATTTTTTTAAATAACTAGTAACTAACTTAAAAATTAGACCTTGAACCATTCAAAGTATATTATGCAACCGAATGGGTGTCAGGCCGGAATTATTGGTTAAAATGCATACAACGACCTGCCTCAACTCAACGTAGATAGGACAAGGGCATTGAACGCTAGCGAGCCGCTGCCACAGATTATGTAGTATTTTAACAGACCTTGTAAATATTTATATAACAAAAAAAAACTGAAGATATTTTAAATAATAAATCATTAGCGTTGTTATCGAAAACACGATGTTTTAATTTATAATAGCACTTATTAATTCGCTCTTATTTGAGACAATATATATGATCTTATTCTTCTTCGAGTGCCACTCCGACTAGCGAAGGTTGGCAGTCAGCTTTGAATACTCCTTCTTGTTCTTCGCGAGGCGAAAGTGTTCGGCGGCACTCGCGATTCCCGTCCATTCTCGGATGTTGCACAGCCAAGACTTTTTTCTGCGACCAACAGCTCTCCTAATATATTTGATACTTTAATTAAATAATCACTATCATAATGCTACTACATACTACAATATCAAAATTTGAATGATTAGAACTTCCGTTCTTTGATCGTCTTTTAATACTATTTAATATCTGAATAAATAATCTTTCTATTGTAAGCAAACTCAATGTAAGTAGGTTTTTCTTCTCTTTTATTATTTTTTTTTTATTTAAACCTAGAATAATATTGACTGTAATTACTTCAATATATAGCTGTAGTTAACCATTATTTTGTTATATCACAATGTCCTATAATTATATATTTTTATTATTTAATGTATTTTATATAAGCTCTACCACAAGTAAAGCGTAACAATCAAATAAATATATAAACTCACTTTCACATTTATAATAATATCCTGTGCCATCTGATCCCAAATTAAGCAGAGCTTGTAGTATGGAAACCAGACAACTGATATACTACATATACTACTTTTCTTTTGTAATACATACTTATATAGATAATTACACCCAAACTTAGGACAAATAGACATGTTCATGCACACAAATGTCTGTCCTGTGTGGGAATTGAACCCGAAAATATATAACTATTGTTACTTCTGTTAGATGTTCTGAATAAATAAATAATCGTAAACATGAAGTTCAATTTTATTATCATGTTATAGATGAATTTTTTCGTAGCTGTCATTGATAAAGTAAATTGAAACGCAAAAAATCCATGTAAATCTAGAACCCCTAGAGAAATAAAAATGTCACAATTTTGATAACAACCTACGATATAAATAACAAATCATTCATATTTGGCAGTACAGTATCTATCTTTATGTAAATGGAAATTAAAATTTTTGTTAAAATTTAAGCGAAACTACGGTGATTACCTACTTTGTTTATTTATTTATGTTCGTTACATTACGGAAAGGCTTCATCACGAATGAAACAGCATAAGTCATAGGTTGTGCGTTTTTAATTACATATATTCTTATTATTATTAACTCTCAGCTCGAGCAGAGCAACTTTATCGAATCTGCGGTCAAAAAAAAACAGTTATGATCGCGATTCCAGAAGACAATGTATGAAAAAGAATTAAGTACCATATTCCAATATATATATAAACCCAATTAAAAAAAGCATTACAAGTTACAATTGTAGTGATCAAGGTAATAGGTATTTACAACATTACGAGTATTATAAATGTGTCAGAGATTCCATGAAATGATACCCATGAACATTGAATAGTTAGTAGCCCAGCAAATAGAATAAAATAGAACTCGCCTCTGCACGTTTGTTAACAAGGCGCAGTTGGCATCGTAAGTAAAAATACATGGAACGGAAAGGCCTGGCGCAACGCAGTGCAGATAGGGCAAGGGCATCGGACGCTAGCCGTGAGTGCAACGGACATAGATCATTAAATCGAACAGAACTGACATACTAATTTCCAAAAATATATCCGGAATATTCTGGAACAATCCAGATATTTTATTAGTTTAATGACCTTTAATCTTGTTTGTTATATTTGTTTAATATTTTGATTCAATTATATTTATATTTATTATATATTTATTAGATAAAATATATACGTTTATTTAAATTTTAGATTAGAATTAAATATATTGTATATTTCGAGATGAATAAATAAAATTGAAGCTTCTGACTGTAATCTTAATATAACCTCTGTACCTAACAATTTAAATATTTCATAACTTCAATTATTCAAATAGGCATCATATACAATCATTACAAATAACGTTAAAATTGTAGATTTTCAAGGCCTTTCATTAAGAGCTGAATTCCACGCTAGCGAAGCCGCGTCTTTTGCTAGTTTTTTACATAAAATCGTAATAAAAAAAACTAAACATAGATTATTTCTATTGTAATTTCAAACAAAACATTATAACAACGGATTATAAAACGCGATACATATTACAAGTGAGCGGTGACGCATCTAGTGGCATAATCGTTGCGATTATTGACCCCAGAGCGTGACCAACTCGCGATCATTGCCACTGAGCTCAATTGGATACATGTATACGTGTAATTGTATATAATATTAGTATATTATGTAGTTAGCTTATTGTTTTGCAATGCGCCGTGGGAGTCATAGTAATGGACGCGAAACTTACGGTACGCGGATTTAGCATTAAAATGCTCTGTCATTCTTTATAATTTGAATTAGCTTTTGTCTTTGTAACTGTCTTTTTGACGAGCAAACCGGCCACCTGGTGGTAAGTGGTCACCAACGCCTTGGCAACGAACATGTTATGTCCCTCGTGCCTGTAGTTACACTAGCTCACTCATCCTTCAAATTGGAACGCAACAATAATAAGTATTGTTGTTTAGCGATAGAATATCTACCGCAATACAAAGATATTGTTAATATATAGATTATAAATACGGTAAATATAACCCCAATCTATATAAAAACATAATAGAGAATGACCAGTAAATTTACGTCTAATAAGAAAAAAATAAAAAGTTTTTTTTTCATCTTTTCAAAAAACACAGTAATTAAGATGGAGATAATGTACATAATAGAAAAACCATGCTCAGTAATAGAAAACGGTATTCATTGAAACCATAGATAAGTTTCAGATAATGGTTTGTAAATAACACGGAAAATCCATTTATTAACACGGACATGACCGAGCTATTTATACATATAAAGTTAAGTTATTCTAAATAGATTATTTATCGTTATTTCAAAATCACTTAAGTTAGGAGTTATTTAGTTATTATACACATAGAAACACTAGCGCTTTACCGGCGGCTTCGCTCGCGTCATAATTTAGAACTAAATAAAAAAAAATCATAGCTCTTTCTTCAAAAATGGAAGATTTTCACTAATTCAGGGGTAATTTTCAAAAACTTACTGAGTGCTAACCTGCTGTGTAGAAGGACAATGTTTTGGGCTGTGCGTTGATATGTCATTCAGTCAACCAATCATTCTTTTATATCAGACTCTATCACTGCTTTAATTATCTAAATTGATTTCTGGTGAACTTTAAATAAATGATAACTTACAATTCGAGACAGCTTACAATAAAAAAAAACTCCAGTACAATGTCCAAACGATTAGTCGCGAGAAAAGTTTATGGATTAATAAACGTTGCATTGCAAATTTATTTTGCAATACCAATTTGTCTGCTGGCCTTAATTTGCCTTTATTGAGTCACGTACATATTATAAGTTCACTTATTGTGGTATGGTATGGAAATCACTTATGTGGTATATTGTTGTCCTGAATGCCTCGGTGGTCTCGTGGCTAAATATAAGGCCGCAGAATCGGAGGTACCGGACCGACGTTCCGGGTTCAAGTCCCAGGTCGGATCGATAAAAAGTTGGTGGGTTTTCTGTCAAAAAACTCTCATTAGCAACTAGAAGTCAGTCGGAGATGAATGAAGAATGTGTTAAATAATGGACTATTTAAGATGGATAGAATGGGCTGCTTAAGAAATATTACAGACTATAATTTCGGAAAGCTGACTTAAACAGAGGAACTTGTGTAATAATGTTATTCAATAACTGTCTTAATAAAGACGCAAATATTTATTTTATTTATTTATTAAGAATCTCCAACAAAGGATAAACTTACGAGTAAATTACATCGTGGAATAATGCTTTAAAATATGTGTGCTCCTTCAATTAAAGGAGACCAAAGTAGGCACATAAATAATGACTAAACAGAAATTAAAAAAATATATAAAGAAATGTTACATAGTGACACTCAATAAACAAACAGGTAAACAAGTTAAATTAAGACTTTGTTGTGCAAATGTGAGTTAAGTACATATTACAAAACAAAAAATAAAATGTATTTAAGTAGTTATAAAGATTAAAATAACGAAAATTATAATAATTAATCTTTAAAAAAAATCTTTACAAAAAATCAAAACAAAACATTATGTATTCATAACAATATAACAATATTTTAAGATATTTTTTTAAATTCAAAATTATAATTACATGCAACGTAAGAATAAAAATTATATAATATACAAATGTACGTATATAGTAGATTAGGAAATCGCAATTAACAGAGCGAGACAAAATAAAAAAAATGTACGATTGAAAAACGGCCCAGACATAAAAGTCCGTAGAGATATATCAGCGAGCAGAGCTACTAGTATTTATATGCAATAAACATACTACATATTATACATATGTAATACGAAACTTTTATGAAGTATTATAAACATTTATTATGATTGAAATTTAGGACCAAATATATATAAATATACATTTTATAAGTTCATTTACTCTGATGCTGCAGCTTGAAATATAATTTCATTTTTATTTATAACCAAAAAGTCGTTAAATTCTAAAGCAATTTTTATGTATCCTTATGAAATAGAATCCCTTGTATTTCGGTAATGTCGCTGCAACTTTGTTTGTTCCGATTGAATCAGTGAATTCATCGGTCGTAATATCGGGAAAACACAATCAACTTACGAAAGACATTTTGACGTTCGAAATAATGAAGAATCGAATGAAATTACATTTTGTCGTATTATGCCATAACTCGTAAAATACATTACAAAAGAGTATATTCCATGATAAAACATACAATGTATTATTGATATATAAATAAATTGAATACTAATTTTAAAACATATTAATAAATAGCACTTATTATACTGAACAGGATTGTATAAATGATAAAAGAGCTTAGCTTAGAATTTATACAGGTTACAGTAAATTGCATATGGTTATTATATATAATAAACAATTATTAATTTTTTTACAGTAACTGTGAATTTCCCACTGCTTGGTTAAGGTCTCCTCTCCCTTTTTGAGGAGAAGTTTTGGAGCTTATTCCACCAAGCTGCTCCAATGCGGGTTGGTGGAATGCACATATGTCAGAATTTCAGTGAAATAAGACACATGCAGGTTTCCTCACGATGTTTTCCTTCACTGTCAAGCACGAGATGAATTATAATCACAAACTAAGCACATGAAAATTCAGTGGCACTTTCAAGGGTTTGAACCCACAATCATTGGTTAAGATTCACACATTCTTACCACTGGGCTCTCCACTTTCCCATTTTATTGAAGAATGATAAACTGAGTAACTACTAAATTTTCTGTTGTTTCTTCAGGTTAGAATCTGTATTTCCCACCTGTACATACACCGAGCTTTACATTAAATTTAACCTTGTAAGTACCCCAGATTTTGCTCGCTTGTGAGGGAAGGGGGTTAGGTTAACCTATGGGAAACAAACTCACGTTTGCATTTAAAATTTACATATAAAATAAGATATACATCTTGATCAATTGATTTAGATCAACTCTTACATTTAATTTCCATTTAATTTTATTTTCGAAGACAAATTATAAGATCACTGTATGGGAAATGCATTACGAAATATATAAAATATGAATCTTCAATCGTAAATGGAAC
The DNA here is from genome assembly GCA_905147175.2 of Nymphalis urticae. Classification (NCBI taxonomy): domain Eukaryota; kingdom Metazoa; phylum Arthropoda; class Insecta; order Lepidoptera; family Nymphalidae; genus Nymphalis; species Nymphalis urticae. The sequence goes on along the minus strand of LR990004.1, from coordinate 7,785,651 downwards.
ATTGTCCATAGGAACTCACATGCGAGCGAAGCCGAGATCCGTAACTAGTACATGAAAAAAGCCAATTTACATAAATTACTTTCAATAATAGACATAAATATTAATATTAGACAATACATTGAACACGACAACTTTTTATATCATAAGATATTATTTATGTAGAAAATATCGGTTCTCGCTGTACGCTGGCGGACCAGTAACAAATACCATATTGGTATTTCAACATATTTACGCAACGGCACCCTTGTACTAATCCGGAGCCGACCCGGCAATGCGAGCGACAAGGCGTTATAGATCTTGCAAAACATCGAATTATCCGACAGTAAATCGCGGCCCACGTGGATAGCGCAGTTTCCTGGACAAGATTTGGTGGTACCTCCATAGTGATAGCGTATTTTTAAACGTAGCGGGCTTGTGTATATTATTCTGTTTTCATAAGATTAGATAACGGATATATTTATAATGCGATTGTTTAATGATATATAATATGATTATTATAAAATCTAAATATTTTGTACCCATAAATAACGAAATAAGTTTAAGGGTTGCCACCACAAAATTTGACATATTGAATAAGATTTTTTGGCTTTCTAGCCATGCCAAAATAGCTTTTCTTTCTAGAATGAGTTCAGATTCATTCCTATCTGGTATTTTTAAGTATAATATAAGTTTATAGATCTTAATTAACTGCCAGAAAAATCTGCAGCTACACTATAGTTTTAAACGTCATGTGAAAAATGCAAGCTTATCGTATTACAAATACTACAAATTGTCTTTCAGCCGCTTTGAACATTTTATCATCGAACCATTAGACATTGGGTCTCCTCATTAAGGGATCGGCTATTATACATAGACTATAAGTATATGTAGCGTCCAACCACATATTGTACGTTGTGTACGTGCGTGTTATATAAATTTAAATGAACCTGTGTGTGAGTATCATTTACCTAAATATTCGGTCGAATAATACCACCACTCCAAACATTATAATAATTATATACATACAAGCACTTTACTTTATCTTTAAAGGAAACAAGGAAAATGTGAAAGCGAGCGTGCGAGAAGCGAGTACTTCATCAGTGCTAGCAATTCATTCTGGATCGCGTAAACTTACTAGCATGGCTCACGAGTATATTTTTTTAAATAAACGTCATATAAATATATCTTACTCGCTATTTCTATGGCTATACCTTTATCAGAATATTGCAAAACCAGTTCGAAACTGGTTCGTAATTATTATTATTATAGTTTCCAACTGATTACGTAATTCTAAATGCAAATTCAAGCTTTTTGACTCGGCTCGGCATTTTCACGGAAGTAAGAAAACTTTGTTTTCAGCTATTTAAATTTTTATACGTAATGAACAACTTGAAACTTGAATTTCAATACAGAATGAAGCAATTGTGATTGTGATCGTGATCATGGATGTGGGATTAAATTTAACAATATCAGGGTAGATTGTATAATGAATATGACATTAAAATCCCACTGTCGAACAAAAGTCTCTTGCTGAGTTGGAGCTTATTCCACTACTCTATTTCATTGTGGGATGGTGAATATACAATTGACATATCAGCCCCAATTTATCTCACGAATTACGATCTTCAGTTAACGTTTTCTATCCTTCACTGTGTTCCAAAGTAATTTAAATTTTATATATTATATTATGTTTATACGTTATTTAAGTTCAGGGGCAAACGACCAGGAGGCTCATCTGATGGAATGTGACTACCACTGTTCAGGGACTTCTGCAACAGCAAAGGGCTTGCCGGTGCTTTGCTGGCCTTTGAGGAATGAGTGGTCTTCACGCTGTTATGAATTTCCGGACATGTGGTCATGTAATGCATTTGAAAATATATACTGCAATCATTTAAATTATTTTATTGATTTTAAAGTACATAATTAGTGAAAAGTTTCAAACACTTTCCTTGATTACAAAAAGTCAAAAAAGTCCATGATTTACTTTATTTGCCACAAAGCAGGCTGCAATTAGTTATAAAAAATAATTTTATTAGTAACTGAATATATGTCTGACAAAAATGGAAAGGAAAGGAACTAAGTATAAATCGAATTAAGTAATGTATGTAAGTGATAAAATGTATTTTTGTAAAAGAAAAGAGTAACAACTGGGTTTATTGGCGGTTCTTTTCTGAAGAATCCACATTCCGAACCGGTGGTAGTGCTTGACAAATCATAAGTACTTGTAAAAGTCTATTTGAATAAAAAATGTTTTGATTATATATCTAATGTAAATTTTATTGTGACTATCAAGTGGCTCTCCATTACTTGCATCACTATCGTAACCATTATTGTTGTTTTGTTGCTAGCTGTATTGTAACTCCGGTTTCCAAGCAAGTTTAATAACTACGCTCCAAGAATTTGTTTTGATTTATGACTGTTCAAATGCAACAGTTTTGCATAATTCAATAGTTTGCGCAAGAGTTTGCTGTCGAGTTATTGTTTGTTATCCCGGTTTTATCGCTGTTTTGTCATTTCATTGGCTTTATAATTCAAATTTTAACCGACAATATTTGTCAAATCTATTTTACGATAGTTGACTGCTAGTTTGTATTTTCAAATCGTTTGTCTAGTGGCTGGATTATATGGCTATAGAATCGCAGGTCTATGTTTTAATTCCAGGTCGTATCAATGAAAGGAAATTTCAAGGAATTGTTAGTAGAAGCACGGAGCTTTATTGAATTGGGATCCTATAAGATTATGAGAGTGAAGGAAGAGAATGAAGCAGATCTGCGCAATTGTCGTTTGTCGGCTAGTCTTTATATGTGTCTAAAATTATTTAATATAATTTTCCATGTGTTGACAATTTTTTAAGGATTTTTCAAAAATGCCTTGGAAGATTCCATTTTTGAACAATACAACCACGAATGCTCTGTTCATTATTGTCATGTATTCATCTAAGAAAAATGACAATCGACGCTGGCCTAAAAATCGCACTGCTGGGTTATTTGAGAACATTTAGATTTTATTCCATTAGGCTATTTATATAAAACACAAGCTGTTTTTGTCTGATTTTCACTGTGAACACAAATGAATTACATTAAAATTTTATAGTGCTTGCCCGATTTTGAACTTGCAATCTTTCTTCAAGGTTCATTTGTTCTGAGCAATGTCTTGGTTCTTTCGTTTTTGTCGTCCTTATTTATATCGAAGCACAATATGTATAAAGGTACCATATCACGGGTACTCCCTTAGAACCCTTAACCTAACTTTCAAACTAGCTGTTATTGAGAACAGAGCTGCTTAAATGAATTATAAATGCTTGTATTAAAAACAGTGTATCTTGAAATCTTTATAAGTAAGAGGTGGTACTGGTGGTAGAGCTTTGTGCGAGCTCGTCTGGGTAGGTACCACCGACTCATCAGATATTCTACCGCCAAACAACAGTACTTGGTATTGTTGTGTTCCGGTTTGAAGGGTGAGTCAGCCAGTGTTATTACTGGCACAAGGGACAAAATCTTAGGTCCCAAGGTTGGTGGCGCATTGGCGATGTAAGCGATGGTTAACATATCTTACATTGCCAATGTCTAAGAGCGTTTGGTGACCACTTACCATCAGGTGGCCCAAATGCTCGTCCGACTTCCTGTTCTATATAAAAAAGGGATATATATGTATATATATATAGATTTGGCGATGCAAAAATGTGCGTTATTAAATTGAGAACTATTATTGTGTTACAGAATTAAATGAGATATTAGCTTCAAATTCGAAAGAACATCTTGAAGAGCAACAAAAATTGTGGCATTACTAGTGCGCCAGTCGGTCGACTTATCGGAAACCACCTCCATCACCGAAGCCGTTAAAAACGCCATCTAATTTTATTTTAGTGCAGAACCTTATCAAAGTAAGTAATATTTACGATAGAACCGTGTTCCGCATAGTTAATGTGATCGTAAACTGTTTTATGCACCTCAAGTGATATTGGATTGAAACGGGTCATTTGGCGCGAAAATTCAAATGATGCGTGAATTTTATACCCTTGTGATGACATTACCGAAATTTATAATCTGTTATCGATCTGTCAATTGATAGTGACGTTTTTTTTTGTGCAGTGAAATATCGCATAGGTAAATAAATAGCACAGATAATTAAATATTAATTGGTATAATCAATATAATTAACATTTTCAGCTTACATCTCAATAGCTTTTAATAATTAAAGCACTGAATTAACTGTAATAATAGTTTTATTTTTAAGTTTTTTTATTTTATTAAGTTTTTGTACATTCATTAATGCAATGAGCATCGTGTCATTAAATATGTTATTATAAATGTCTGTGATGATGACAAATCACTTGTTACATTATCTATTTTTTTTATTATGTCGGTCGGTCATACTTAAGAACTTTTTGAACTATATTATTTAAATATTCGTTGTCATCTAAATCATTTTCACAAAACAATCCGGAAGCCAACAACATTGAACTAAAGCAGATTATGCTGCAAAATTAGAAATACCATTAAAATATATATATATATATATTGAGACGCCTCATATTTCGTATTGTACTTCATATTAATGTTTGTTAAAAAAATAAGCTGATTACATAAATCTCGTCTAAATAGTATTACATATGTAACACGCCTCGTTGTGTCAGAACTAAGTAAATCGCGTTCGTTCGTAATCGGCTCAGCTTACTTAAGCGATTACCCCACTGACCTGGCTAGCTTTCGATTTTATTTCCGCTTGAAAAACAAGAGAGTTTGTTTGTTTGTTCCACATCAACCCTTTAATTAATTTGTTTGAATTCGACGCCCGGAGCGTTTCAATTCGCAACATTACGCACACAGATATCTAGTGTTAAAAACTTCATGTGTTAAAAAAATACAACGCTAACGTCATAAATATAAATATATATATATATATTAGAAAAAAGATCATTTATTTTTATTTCAGTAAAAATGGACTTCTTGTTTCACGTATAAACTAATTTTTCAATACGATATAAAAATATACGCTTTTAGTTTCAGATATAAATACTGATTTCATTCTTTCTGTCATTATTTATTTGAAAGAAGTAGACAGAGTATTGATAAGCTAATCAGCAGATAAACAAGGTTTATAAGTAAAGTCGTAAATGTAATACATGAAATATTTATTAAAAATATTATGTTGTGAAAAGTGACTAATTTTAAACATATTTAGTAACAGCCCAATATAATACCGCCGTATGGTCATCACCGCTCATAGACATTGGCGCCTTAAGGAATACTAATCGTCCATTGCGCTTGGGGAACTAAGATATTATATTTCTTGTGATTGTAGTTACACTTGCTCACTCACCCTTTAAACCGGAACAAAACAATACAAAATTGGTGGCAATGCTATTTGGCGGTAGACTATATGATGAGTGGGTGGTATCTAAACGGGCTTGGACAAAGTCCTTCCACAAAGTTAATTTATATGATTTTCAAATCATACAGTCAAATAATTTTACCATATTATAATAGAAATCTCCAATGGCAAGCGAAGTCAGAGGTGAAACTAGCTCAGTGAACAATAGATTACACCACGCATCCGGTGGCTATGCAGCCTTAGCTACACAACAACAGCAAACAATCGATCTTGAACGCTAGTGGAATTATGCATTTGTATGTAAATAGCAATACATTATGTAATACATAATGAGATGACCAGTGATAATTCATCAAAGACACAGTTCTTCAAAGTTTTATGAGTAACTAGTTCTTTAAACTACAATTAATCTTCAGTCATATTATTACGTTATTTTGTTCTATTTATGAAAATTGTTATTATTATGTGAATGGAATATATTTCAATTAATAACTTGTTATTACCATTTTGACGGACCGGTTGGCGTGGTTGGTAGATACTTGCCTTTAACGCCGAAGGTTGTGGGTTCGATTCCCACCCGGGACAGACATTTGTGTGCACGAACATGTTTGTTTGTCCTGAGTCTGGGTGTAATTATCTATATAAGTATGTATTTACAGAAGAAAAGTAGTATATGTAGTATATCAGTTGTCAGGTTTCCATAGTACAAGCTCTGCTTAGTTTGGGATCTGATGGCCGTGTGTGAATAATGTGTCAGGATATTATTATTATTAATAACGTGATTGTAAACGTTACTTTGCGGCTCTCTAGTTAAACACGGATTTGTCTCTTCCCGTCATTATTGATTTGACATTCGAAAGAAGAAGACACAGCATTGTTTCAATAATAATAATACATACATACACTTAGTTGGTGCATTAGTTGAACAGCTTCATAAAAATACCTGAAATTAAAAAAAAACATTATTAGAACCATAAAAATATCTATTGTATAATATTGTAAAGAGATGAGATTTGATTTCTTGTAAGTTTGTGTGTATTGGATAAACTCAATAACTACTACTACTACTACCGATATTAAAAATTCTTTCAACTCCAGAAAGCTTTACTATCAAAGAGTAACTTAGATAACATTTTTTTTTTTATTAGAGATCTCGAGGAAAATTGTTATAATGTAACCTGAGGTATAAAAAAAGTCCTTTTAAAATATCTACTAAGACACATAATTATTCAAACAAGATGAAGTTAGGGTTGGCTGCTAGTATATAACAAAAATGTAAGTTTGTTTGTTCAGCAGTACAGTACAGGAACAGCCTGTTAATGTCCCACTACTGGGCTAAGGCCTCCTCTCCCTTTTGAGGAGAAGGTTTGAAGCTTATTCCACCACTCTGCTCCAATGCGGGTTGGTGGCTTAATTTAATGAACTAATTTCATGCAGGTTTCCTTACGATGTTTTCCTTCACCGTCAAGCACGAGATGAATTATAAACACAAATTAAGTACATGAAAATTCTGTAGTGATTGCCCGGGTTTGAACCTACGATCATCATTAAGATACACGCGTTCTAACCACTAGGCCATCTCGTTTGTTCAGCATCACGCAAAAACTAATATATTTATATCTGATTTTTATCTCGTTATAATACCACCACCGCTTCGCCGTTTAAAACCATTTAAAAGAGCCATTTATTTTCATCTTCACGTATTTACTTCTAATATATTACCTTATATATTACACTCACGTCTGATCGGTCAACACTCCCAATCACCCTACTATTTATATTATTACCACATACAGTGATGTCACTTCCTAACATGGTTATGTATGGAGATTGAATCATTGAGCAAAGGAAATAGTATATAGAATATGTGTAATTAAATTGTATATAATGTTGGTAATAAATTATACACGGCGGATTGGAATTATGCTTTAGGGATTACGATTAAATTTTCGACATTAAAGTTAAGTAACAGCCTGTATATGTCTCTCTAGTGGGCTAAGATTTTTTTCAACGCGGGTAGTTCGCAAATTTCATCCGAAACATGTAGATTTTCGCTCTTACTTTGTTCTGCGCTCGACTAATTTACGCGAAATGAATTATGAACACAAAATAAGCACATTTATAATCTGTGTTTGCACGGATTTGAATCTAGAATCTTCGGTTATAATTCAAGTCATCTAGCCACTAAGCCGCATATATAAATATTTAATATCCTTGGATCTTGCATCGTCCAGTTTACGCAGACTAATAATAAATAAAAAAGAGCATCGTATAAATCTCAATCATAATTAAAAAAAAAACTCTTGATAGCGATAATAAAATTGTATCTTAGATACTAAAACATAGCTCTTATTCTATGGACACGTAAAAAATCCAATCGAATAACACACATGTACCGACCGCAATATATAAGTTATTAATAATAATACACGCCATGTATTTGGGTCAAATTGAAGTTAATACCTACATCGCACTAAAATCGTGCAATACATCGGCAATTTCTATAGCACTGGCGCTCAAGTGGGATGCCGATTCAATGCATCTGCAATGCTGAATCTAAGCATAACATATCCCAACTCTAATAGACCGGTATTCACAACATGCCGGATTCTATCTCTTGCAATGCCGGAGAGACACTTCAGTACCGGCTCGAGCCGCGCTGCACCGGTTAAAACCGGATCGAACCGGATCCGACCGGATTAGATTTATTAAATCGTGAGTGGAACGCTAGTGGGTTTTGGAATACAATTGAAGTGTATGTATAGAAAAGTTATTTCAGTAACTTGGGAATTTATATATATTTTTTAATCCAAATCGCAATCATAATTAATAAAAATATTTTCCAATCGAACACAAAAACAAAAATTGAGTAATTAATAAATTAGCATCAGTTATATTATGTCAATAGATATATTTTGTATGACTGTGATAAGAAAAGTATTTATTATATTTAAGATATATAAAACCTCTTTAATAAAATATTTTTGGTTCGGAAATAAAAATGTTTATCTAAAGGAATACATTCTCGGCAAAAATAAATTATATTCTTTCGCACAGGCCATATTTTTATCGGTGTAAGTTATTATGTAGGCTGCCTCAATTTGCTGAACGCTGTATTGTAATCCATCTGTCAATGTAGGTGTGATTGTATGGAATAGCGACAAACTATATTTAAAAATCAGCTATGACAAAACTTCACATTAATTGATTGCTCATTAGACACAAACGTGCTTAAGAAATAAACTGTTTTCGAGTTCTTAAAAATATCAACGAAAGTTTCGAATTATTTTTTTAAATTTAACACGACATTTTATCATCCATTGCATCAACGATGAGAACCAACAAAGATCTCATTAGTTACACTTTTTTAATATACTGAGCAGAGTGCCCAGTCACACCGGTCACATTCAGAGCAGATCACCCAGTGGCTAGAATATTATCTTCAATAAAATCTTCGATAGTTTGCAGTTTCTAAGCCAAGCGCAACTAAATTTTTATATGCTTTCTTTGTGTTTATAATTCTTCACGTGTATGGTGATATAGGAAAACATCGCGAGGAAACTTATATATGAATGAAGTTCTGCTGTATAATATCCACCAGTCTAAATTGGAGTAGCGTGGTGGAGGCCTTTGCTCTTCACACACTTTTTCTTTGTAGCATATAAATTAGTATCAGTGAACAAGCTGTATATAAGCTGTGGTGTTATAGTCTTCAATGTATGTGCTATTGCGAATGTTCCCGAGAGGACAGAGATGAAATTGGATTGTGACGTAGGCGACGACAATGTAGAGTTTATCCGTACTTTTTATATGTATTTGATTTGTCACAACAGATTATGTAATTAAAATTAAAAAATTATATCCCTGAGAACCGATAAACCTCATTTATCAATTCGATACCAAATAAGCACAACTTGAAATAAATATTGTCAATTTGATACTTAGAATTTAAATTAATGTTATTATCGCAACTTAATTCTATTTTTAAATATCAAAATCGATTTCAATATTGAGTTTCGCTGAACTGGATAAATAACTTCGGGCACTAATTCCAAATTTAAATTTAAATTTAAATTTCGAACTAAAATGAAAATCTTTTAACATATTAAATTTTAAGCTATTATAAAGTCAATTTTGTTTTAATATCATCTTCGCCACCTATGAGTTCGTGGCGTAGAATAAATCTCCGTAGGATATTGCTTTAGCGTAACTTAAAAGATTGAATATTTCATACTTACCGGCTATAAAAGCATTATCTAATAGATTATAAAGAAGAGCTTTCGCTTCAAATTTCGAGATTTAATATTAAATTAACTAATACATATTTCTTAATTGATCATCTGATCAGTTTCATAACTGTTTATCTATATGTTAGTATACAGTTATGGTGCCGAGATGGCTCAGCGGTTAGGACGCGTGAATCTCAATGTAATGAAATCGCAGCGTGGTGGAATAAACTCCAAAACCTTCTCTTCAAGCATGGAGAGGAAGCCTTAGCTCAGCAGTGGGACAGTCACAGGCTGTTACTATGTTATTATTAATAATGCATAGAATAAATGTCTGTAGCAATAACCCGATGGGCAAAGGCTACCTTTCCTCTTGTGCTGTTTAATTAAAAACATAAGACGGAATTTATCACATAGGTTTCCTTGTGATGTCTTCCTTCACCGCCGAGCATGAAATTAATTATGAACATAAACTAAGCAAATGAGATATCTGCGGTGCTTAATTTGATTTAATCTCGCGTTCATATCGGCTATCATCTTATTTCCCTTTGAGAAGAAGGTCTGGAGCTTATTCCATCACGCTGCTCCAATGTGGCTTGGTGAATACACATGTGGCAGAATTGCAGTTAAATTTGAAACATGCAGGTTTAATTGCGATGATCTAATTCACCGCTGAACACGAAATTATTTATAAACACAGATTAAGCACACGAAAACTCAGTGGTGCTTGCTTGGTTTCGAACCCGTAATCGTAGGTTAAAATTCACGCACTCTAACTGGAACACTAGATCAACGTGACTCACATATAAATAAAAAAAAGATTTAGACACAATGGTACAAGATCTGAAAAAAGGATACAAAAAGGCCACATCAATAAATCATGACGTCTCAAAGTAAACAAATATAACTGAAAGAAATGAAAGGAGAAATGTTACTTTTCGACTGGCAACATTTATCTAACGAAAGTACGACATTCATTTCCCCATATTCATTATTAATGACACCTAAAAGATATGTCATTTGTCATTTCTATGAAAAAAAAACTATAAAGAGGAACAAGAGTGTTTTATAGAGAAAGTGTATAATTTATCACAATTGGTCGAATGTCGCTTTGGGAATGGTATTAGGTAGATTAATGACGCAGTTCTCGTTTGGAAATCCTTTTAGCTATTTTTCGTTCTAGACACATCAAAATTAGATTTATTATTTTTTGAAAAGTAAAGTGGAACGAACAACAATTTACCTTTCAACTTTTTTTACCATTATAAATGTGTATATGAAAGAAAAAGAATTTCTTACTTGGCAGAAATTAAATATTTTCCACGTGTCTCCACCAATGTACATTGGAGCACCATAATGTTATACACGCTTTAAGAGGAGAATTAGGTTTTGCCCATGAGTGAGCCATTTACTGCCTTTTACTTTTTTACGAAATTTTAAAAATATCATCATAAAATAAACAGTAACTTTATCTCAATCTGTTTTTGTCCAACGATATTAATACTCGTGAAAATTAATTTCATAATATTAAGGAGTCTATTATTAAAATGCCTTCGCCATGTAGACCAGTACCTTATATTAAAAAATATTTGAAATGATACAAAAAATATCTGTTTTAAAAAAAAAAAAAAAACTAGCGTACGGAATTCGACCGTAATCGTCCATGAACATTATTGAAAATTCAAAAAATATATCAATTTACATTCGAATATTTTTTTATATCAACTCTTATTTCCGAATATCGTTATTGATCAGCACTTCAATAGCTACCAAACAAAATAAATGGAGAAAATCGGTTGAAAAATAGCGAACAAAAAGGTACTAAGCTGTTTTGTTTTTCCAATTTTGTATACAGATCGAGTATTTGACTGGCTTTTGTTAGTGCTTAACATGTCTACAGTTTTTTTTTTTTAAATTGGCTGAATCGGTTTTAATACAAATATGTTTTTTTTTTTATGCTAAGCGTCAGATCGAATTGACATAGGTCAATATATCGAGTACACACACACTTATAAAAAAAATAAAAAGTTCTGTTTTATAAATTCAACATAAGGATATTATTATGTAGATTATTAGTATCAAATTGCATGAACTGACAAATTGCATTTCGCATCGCTTATTTCATATTTCCGCAACAAATGAACTCTCTAAAGCTTAAATCGCTACAAAGCGCTGAGTGCATTCATGTGCGCCGCTTCTCAACCAACGTTGTATGACAAATGTATTCCACGATCGAAATAAATGATAGAACTACTTCAATTCAAAGTAAAGTTGTATATAATATTTATTTTCAACTTAATTTAATATTAGAATATAATATTCTTCTATCTAAAAAGTATTTATATAATAACGAAATAGATGAGAACCAATAATATGATATATTCGTTATTTTTCATGTCGGGTATTTATATGTTATTGTAATTTAAAACTTCACAACCATCACTTTTCTTCCTCGCTAGGAGAATCTTTGAAAAATCTAGGTATCTTTATATTATAGTTCTTCATGTTTTAATACAACAAACAAATATTTACATACAAGTATTTGGAATTTCATTACACAAATATGGGAGCTCCTCTAGACTCAGTCATCTCGTAACTACGGCAGATTCAACTCTGTTGAACATTGAAGTATATAAAATACATAGATAAAAGCATGTCTAAGATGATACTCGATGAGTAAATAAGAGTTTGAATGCAACACTTTGTATAGATATAAAGAAGTTTCGAAAACTTTAGTGCGATTCTGTAACTTCGACTCATGGTGACAAACTATTTTGATGTGAAAATTTTTGAAATTTTATAATTATTGTGGTCAATGTCACATATCACTTTCTGATATTTCACGACCGCTTTCTACGGTGAGTCTCGAGCTCGTTCTTAAAGAACAGCTCTGTTGCTGGTTTTGCTTGCCCTAATTAATCAAACAGTTACCCACTGTATTTTGTACGTCGTCAAAACAATTCTACTAATCTATAAAAATTACGATACGTTTCCGATTAAATTCCAATCCAGCTTTGATTATTCTATATTTATTTGAATCGGTAACGAACCGATATTATGTTAAAATATAGCGTTACGTCAAAGCCATAATTAATTGTTTACTTTTATGCTAACAGTCGATAATTAAATTAAAGAATAGGAAAACGGATTAACAGCAACGATTATGCTTCGATTTGATTGCGATAAAATGACAATTTGTTGGTAGAATTAGTCACTTGGTCCAAATACATGTTTGGCTCTTTATTTAATATCGTGGTCTTCATTCGAGAACTTACATAGACAAACTCGATAAAAGCAATTATGCTGGACGTCTGGAAACAAGGTGAGACATGTTGTCGCGCGCGTTCCATTTCTCGACCGGTTCGCGATTTTGCGTCACTTGCGTAATACTGGTCAGACAGGTTTCGGACATACAGACCGATATCTTGTATAACAAATCATTACCCGACTACGAAGAAATTTATTTATGTTTAATATTTTGACAATGACGTTGATTCAAATTTATCAATACCTTTGCTTGGTAGGGGTTTTTATTTATTTATTTATTGGGAAGCCAGTGTTAATTAAATTAAATCTTAGTGTTATAAAGTTTACATTAATTATAGGCTAACTTAGAACGCATATAAAAGTTATTGCTCACTTTAGTATACTCTAATTAATAAAAAAAATAACTGAATTTTAACATTGACTAGTAATAGTGAATATTAGAATATAATATTAGATGTTTACAAGATATAACTATGATAATTGAAAATTTAATAAATAAATGATTACCATTCTCTAAATACATGAAAAATAAATAATCAAAATTTAATCAATCTTATAAATAAACAATATTTGAAAGGTGAGTGAAAAATTAAAAATTTCAATTTGGTAAAGACCAAATTTGGTAAATGTATATCATTATTATTTCATATAAGACAACCCACCATAATGTATCATTTTATAGTGTACCTCATTAATAGTTATATTTTCTATTTATCACCACATTGATTAACTGTTCCACAATTTCAAAAATAGAACAACAAAGTTAATTTACCCGTCATTTAACTAAAAATAGAATTACATTAATCAAAATAATTATATTTCGCTCATGAACTAATTAGAACCGACATATGACAATATGAACAGTCATTTTCTAATTTATGATCGCTCTATGTTGCGTCAATGGTAATTTGCGTAACAATGCACTGATATAATGATCACACATACATATATAGCGTTTGTTTAGCTTTTATTTTTTTAATCTTTTGTTGTTTTTTTTTGATAAAAGGCATTACTCCTGACTTTCTTTAGCTGTTATACTTATTCAACTTATTTTTAGTAAAAAAAAGTATTTGAGTGCTAATTGTACTTGAATTAGTTCGTATATATTAGTTCGGATGTAGTTTTTTTAGATCGTCATATGGTTATTGTAATACTAATTACAAATAATTAAACAAGTAAAAAAATATTTCTTAAAATATAGCTATACCAGTTTTTAAGGAACTAATTATATTCCTATTTACGCCTTGGATTAAACCTACAGCGTGGATTAGAAGTGATGATCGAACTTGCAACTTTTACATCGCTAGGGCATCCGAAAACCATTGCGCTATTGACGCCTGTTATTGTAAATGCCTAAAAAGATATAAATTATTTAGTTAACTTATATACTAATAAAAAAATTAACAAAATATTTAAGAAGCTCTCCGAACGAAGCAGCAGTGTGTCAGCCGGCGTCTCGTGCACCGCACGTGTGTGACGTACAGCGAGCACTTTCTTTGTTCCGTCGCTAACGTAGCGTGTGTTTAGGTGACATAATATTTTATAAAGCAACGACACACTGTAATTTTATCATTGAAAATGTAATTTTGTTTTAACTTAAACATTTTATCAAATAAGGCAGTCTATTTACTGTTGGTAATTTTTTAAATAAAAGTGCAACTATTGAGGTTGTAACGAGTGTGTGTGAATTGGTTACGATTAAGTGGATTAAGTGGTTTTTGATTGATGGTGATGATATTCTTCTGACCGATTTCTATCAAAGTGGCTATTCTGTATGTCATCACCGCATAAACATTGGTGCTGTAAGAAATAGTAATTATTCCCCTGTACTATATTTATGTCCCTCGTGCTTGTAGTTACACTGGCTCACTCACGATTTAAACCGGAACACTGAATAATACATAACATAGAATATGTGATGATTAATACCATTGTATCCACCCAGACACAGGATCCTACCACCAAATAAAATAGCAAATCATACTAGGTGCATTATTGAGTGCAAAATGACAGACAAATTCTCTATTCACTCTCATAGTCCGACGAAGACGACCCTATTGAGTTCAGGTATGTGACTAATAGATTGATGTGCTTTTTGAGGTTTAGAAGGAAGCTTTAACTGGTGGTAGGGCTTTGTGCAAGCTCGTCTAGGTAGGTACCACCCACTGATCTATTTTACCGCAAAACAGCACTACTTGGTATTGTAATTACAAGCACAAGGGACATAAAATCTTAGGTCCCAAGGTTGGTGGCCCATTGGCGATGGTTAACATTTCTTACAATGCCAATGTCTATGGGCGTTGGTGATCACTTACCATGTGGTGGCCCATATGCTCGTCCGCTTACCTATTCTATAAAAAAAGGGTGAACACTGTCGACTTCAAGCCTTCGGTCAGCCAATTGGAAACACATGAAAACTATTTATCATGTGAGAGGCGAGAAAATGAGCCAACTTATGACAATTTTTGGATGCGGAAGGCGGAGGACAGGGAGCTTTGGCGCACCTTGGGAGAGGCCTATGTTCAGCAGTGGACTAAATGATTGGCTGTTGATTGATTGATTGATGACAATTTTTTGTTCTTGAACATGTTATTAGCATTTTAAATGACACCATGCACTAAAATATTGATTATTTTATAGGAACAGTATAGAGCGTTGAACAAACACGAGAAATAAGAAACTTACAGCAATTCCCGTTGCATTTTTCATTCAATCCTTGAACGAGACTTTCTATTCTATAATAAAATCTCGCTGATATTTTTATATTTGTTTAGTAAAATTGAATTTATAAAATGGATATAAAAATAACAATTCAAATATCAATAAAATTGTTTGTTAGTAAAATACTTCAAAAATTGTGATAGGTAAATGGAAAATAGAAAAATACTTTCAACCTAGAAGACGGTTTAGAACTGATGGTACATATTCTACTATCAGCTGTTCCGCGCGATTTCAGCCGTGTTAAGTATTACTGCTCCGGTCCTTCACCACAGGATTGGGTCACAGCATGTTACAGCCTCCTCAACGATGCATCCCTCCTCTCAAATGCATCGAGTATTTATCAAATCCAAGTGATCGTACCAGAGAAAAACGCGTCCAATCAAAAATAAAGCCTTAAGAATATATAGTTAAAATTTCTGTTGAATTGCAAATGGCTGATATATTTATTTTTATATACATATTTTATTTATTAATAATTTATATATTTATATTGATAATAGTATTAACAATTCCAATTATTATTATTTTTAATTGTCATTTTTATTTAAGATGCACTATAAGCATCTCTTTTGCATGTCGTGGTTACCTAAACGCATGTCAAATTTACCCTTAGAACTAATTCGTATACTTTTAATTTCTTATTATTACTGTTTACTGTCATCTTGGTAAACCTACAACAAATAATGGTGACATAAATTTATGCGCAAGCACCAATGCACTTTCTTCTCAATTGCTCTTATAATCCAATAAGATGGCAATCGGACACGACCGGACTATTTAGATAATTCAAACGCAAATGTCAAATATAACTCCACCCTACCTACGTTTTCGAGAATAATTTCATAACAAATGTTTAATGACAAACGTTACTAAGCGGACCGACAATAATTTTGTCGTACATATTTAAAATTATTTTCATAGCTTTCCTTGTGTTTTCCACAAAACCCTTCGTATAATTTATAATTTCCCGAAACTTCTGAATATTTTCCGACAAAAATTATACGGGTAGGGTAAAATATTACCGCGTTCATTTCACATTCACGGGCGAAGTCGGTATATCTTAGAAAGGCCCTCTAAATACGTGATGAGAATCGAATTGGACATGACTGCATAGCCAATAGACATCTTAATTATGAATTACGGGCTCTGTTTCCTTAAAGCTTTCTTATGGTATGGTAGTGGTATACCACCACCCACCACTCATATGATATTCTACCGCCAAACAGCCATACTTAGTATTGTTGTCATTCCCCACTTGCTTGACTTTCTAATACAATAAACAAAATACATAATACTAATTGTATAATGTAAAATAATATTGATATTAAATTATATACAATTAATAAAATAATTAGGTAGGTACGTGTTATATCGATATACTCCGAGTGTTTTTAATTATTGTAATGCGCAAGCATTGGCTTGTAATAATAAATTAATGTGTCAAATTATTACGCGACACCATTGAAATGACATGTATAATTTGTTCAAAATAAAAAATATATATAAAAAATAAACTAAAAGTAAAGTTTCTAGTAAATGATAACTTCATTATGCAAAATTGTGTTGCAGAAGAAAATACTTGTAGTATTTTAAATAACATTCTATTCTACAAAACTAGAAACTTTCTTGGAAGTAATTTGAATAAAGTTTAGGAACATCGAGTTCAATTCAGTAAGAAATCCCAATGCAAATCGACGAACACACTGTATCGAGTTATATAATTATAATTTAATTATTACGTTTAAAAACTTAAATTGTTTGTTTTAAAACAAAATTATAATTATATTATACTGCAAAGCAGCAGTACTCAATCTTATTGTGTTCTGGGTGTGAATGAGTCATTGTAATTACAGACACAAGGCACAGGAAATCTTTGATCCCAATGTGGGTGGCATATTGATATAATAAATGATTTAGTGTTTGTTACGAGCCTGACCTGTAAAGGTGGTGAACAATTAAGATCACGTGGCCCATTTGTCCATTCACCTGCCAATTCTATAAAAAAATTATTCACTGTTCTACTCTTTTAAGGAGAAGTAATAATAATAATATCCTGGGACATTATTCAAACACGGCAATCCGATCCCAAACTAAGCAGAGCTCGTACTATGGAAACCAGACAACTGATTTACTACATATACTACTTTTCTTTTCTAAATACATACTTATATAGATAATTTCACCCAGACTCAGGACAAACAGACATGTCCATGCACTTAAAATGTCTGTCCTCACAACGGCATGAAAGGCAAGTATCTACCAACCACGCCAACCGGCCCGTGATGGAACTTATTTCATACAAGCTAATTCATGGCGGCTTGTGATACATCTATTGCAATTTTTATGAAGCCTACCACACTATGTATTCATTTACCACCGAGCACCAAATGATAATAAACGAAGATTAAAACCATTAACACGCTTGTCTGCGTTTTAAAACCAATTTTTAAGATAGCTTCTAGCTTCTTACCCACCTTCGCTCAACAATGCTACTTATCGCTAACATTTAACAATTGACTGCCTCGTTAACCACTATAATATCCCCTGCACAGTTGGCTAATCTCTCTAGAGATTGGCTGCCGTGGCCGAAGTTGGTGGAGGACTTTGTAACAAAATTCCGTAACGTATATCTCGATTTTTAAAAATATACCGAACGATTAGTAACTTGACAACTTAATCAAATAATTTCGCTTAGTTAAATGACAATGACAAAATTGATTACGTTTCGATCGCACAAGTGTGTACGAAGCTTGAGGATTTATTCAAAGTTCATTTATTTATTTTAATACTATATCGGGAAAATCATAAATAAATAATTACAAATTTAATGAAAGCGACTTTGCTTATAATAATAATCAGTCACGATAGAACTGCATTAATTTGGGTGCAGTGACCTCAACTTGTGACGGTTCTGCGCAATAATAATTATAACTTGATTTATTTTTATAATTTTAATCTCATACTGGTATATTAGAAGAAGCCATGAAAGATTAGTGGTTATAAGATGACAATCTTAACCTACGATTCCAAGGTCAAGTCCGGGTAAGCAATTTTTATAGGGACGCTTTGGTATTAATCCTCGTGGACAATTCCAATCACAGTAAGAAAAAGACAAATAGAGAAATTTGTCATTGAATTTAGGCGATATTATTGCTCGAGATCTTAAATAGTCTATGGTATTCATTATGGATTCCTAAATGCTGTTTTGAATGTTGGCAAAATTTTTATTGTAACTTTGTAACTAAAATAAAAGTGCAATAAATAGTTAATTGGAAGTGTTGTGTAATTAATAAAGATATATTAATTAAGAAATATTTAAAGTGCATAATATTGCAGAGCTATCAGTAATCGGTATGGAGTAACACCTTTTGTACACGGCATCCAACTAAGGCGTCTGGGGGGACCCAGACGCGCCAGAAGATTTTTCACAAAATAAACCGCAAGCTTATTTACGGTTATAACTACATATTTCGAGTTCAATACAAATCTAACAGCTAGTCGAGTTCTTGTAAAGCGGTAAGTAAAATTAACATGAAATTTAATTTGAATTAATTATTTTGTGTTTGTTTTGATAACAAGTTTATTTATTTAACAATTTAGGTCGATCTTCTATATTCAAAATAACACTAATACAATTCTAGTTCCCGTATTTCTTATCTGTAATTGACTTACAAGACAGCTTCATCAAACTATAACTACATTTCAATCTAAATTCGTCTGTATCTGTTCAATTTCAATTAAATCGTTTATTTGCTTGTGTGAATGAAATAGGGAATGTTTTGTTTCATAGATAATCTAACACATTTATTTTGATTGTTCGATGTTTCTTTGTTTTTTTATTTTTTATTTACACGAAGGCTGATTTGCAAATAGATCAATTGATGGTATTCCGTCTCGGTGTTCAACTCCGTCCATAATAGACAATTAGAAATATAAACATACCCTGTCAAATTACTGATGATAGAAAGAGACAAATTATCATGTAACTATTCACATACTATGCAATTTTATTGAAATGATTTTTTTACTTTCATTTTGCACGCCCACTCATAACCTTTTGAATTATGAGATTGGCAGATGTAGAAGGCAGTTGAGTTCATTTTCTGTGCAATGTCAAATCTCTATGGAATTTATTTAACAGTTTGATAAACCTAATTCATGATGTTATAGGCATCATCACGCTACTACCAACGGTGGTGGAGCAGTAAGTAGACTACACAAAAGCATTCTTGAATCGTCATATTACGTCATTTAGTTATTTAATTATTTATCCATAACCGGTGTGCTATTAAGATTTTAAAGATTCTGTAAGAAACTCAGCCGTTTCTTTATTCCACCACTTAGATAGGTATGTTCATTAAGTACTGGTTGTAGGGCTTTGTGCAAGCTCGTCTGGGTAGGTACCACCCACTCATCAGACATTCTGCCGCAAAACAGCATTACTTGGTATTGTTGTGTTCCGGTTTGAAGGGTGAGTGAGCCAATGTAATTATAGGCACAAGGGATATAAGATCGTAGTTCCCAAGGTTGGTGGCGCATTGTCGATTTAAGCGAATGGCAACATTTCTTACAATGCCAATGTCTAAGAGCGTTGGTGACCACTTACCATCAGGTGGCCCATATGCTCGTCCACCTTCCTATTCTATAAAAAAAAAACAATAAAACTAAAAAGTAAGGTCAGTAAATAAATATGATACGCTAATTTACAATAAGGACCTGCGTGTAAATTCGCACATATATATTTACTCACTTCACTTTACTGTAATTTTCATAACCATTCTTTTGAACCAGATTTCCATATATGACTTGGGAACCTTCAATATAAGAACCTGCTTCTCCTCTGCACCTCTAACATGATGTCCATGGGCAGTAGTAGTCTCTCCATAAGGTGAATCTCCTAAGCATACCACCCCTTTTATAAAACAAGAAAAATTCGCTAGGCTAACCGTCTTGAGATTGGTAGACAAGTAAGACAACGCCTGTTGGGTTTTAAAAGTCATAGCTAATTTGTGGGTTATTCACAGACAAAGCCGATCTAATATATAAACTAATATAATTTACTGGCGGTAGGACTTTGTGCAAGCTCGTCTGGGTAGGTACCACCCAGACGAGCCTCATCAGATATTCTACCATAAAACAGCAGTACTTGCTATTGTTGTGTTCCAGTTTGAAGGGTGAGTGAGCCAGTGTAATTACAGGCACAAGGGACATAACATCTTAGTTCCCAAGGTTGGTGGCGCATTAGCGATGTAAGCTTTGATTAAAATTTCTTACAATGCCCATATGCTCGTCCTATACTATAAAAAAACTACATAATTTTAAATAACAATAGTAATTTCAACAGTAATAATACTTTCGTCATTACAACTAGGTCAGAACATATAGATAACGTTATAGAGGTTAACGTGCGGTTGTAGCGTTATCGTTACGGACAGTTTCCTTTATCCTGTTTTATAATATATATATATACATATATATATACGTCACAGGCATTTAATTTTAATTTAGTAAACTTTTTAATAATAGAATAAATATAACAATAATGTATTATGCACTGCTAAGTAAATCGCAAATAAAAGTATCGTCAAATTAAATGACCTTGAGAAACAAATCAATATAATACTTTTTTTTTAAACACAATCGTATTTTTTAACATCCTGCATACGAAGTCGAAGTCGAATGCTCTAGACATATTTAATAATAAATGAGTACATGTTGTTTTTTGTAACGCCCAACTGAAAAATATTCTCTTTTTTTCATAAAAATTTAACAAGAAGGCGCGTTTAGGAGAAGGTTTTTGTATATAATATTATTAATTTAAGCTGCGACGAACTTCCAAACTCGGGGCTATTTCTTGACAAGAAAACCGAATAACTTTTCTTGTTATGTAAATATTTAAAACATATAGCTTAATTAGTAAAATTTTAGATAGCCTGTATATAGTTTAACTATGAGAAATTGTGTTTCATGTTTTTAATTTATTCATTAATTCGAGTATAATATCCTGGGACATTTTTCACACATGGCCATCTGATTCCAAACTAAGTAGAGCTTGTACGATGGAAACCAGACAACTGATATACTACATATACTACTTTTATTTTTAAATACGTACTTATATAGATAATTACACCCAGACTCAAGACAAACAGACATGTTCAGGCACACAAATGTCTGTCCTGGGTAGGAATCGAACCCACAACCTTCGGCATGAAAGGCAAATATCTACCAACCACGCCAACGGCCCGTAAAAGTATATAAGAGTTTCAACTGCCAGTACATAAGGACAAAGAACCATGCCACTTTTGGAAGTATTCCCAAGGTCATGTCAGCGTAAGGTGCATACCTACAGCTAGTCTACCCAAATAGGATCCTCCTGTTGTTAAAACAATGAGCTGCCTAAAAAAAAAATATCACGTCACAATGCATTTTTTTCTAATCAAACTTACTATTTAAAGGTTCAAAGTTTGTATGTTCAACTTGTTTAATACACTTAAGCGAGTTAAATGTTTGATAACAAGATTATTATCACTCATTGTACAGCCATTGTACTATCAACAACAATATTATTATTTGGTTAAATTGTTGATGTAATGTTTTCGTTCGACGTATTGTTGTTGCAATAATTATATGATTGAATGCATAACAACGAACGGTTCATTATTTAATTGTTTTAACCATTAACAAATTTGTTTTGGTTTTTATTATTGTAACCGATATGGCCAAGTGGCACACGTGCACTAAGCCGAAGATCGAGGGTTTAAAACTGGGCAAGCACTGACTTTTCTTTTAATTAATTTGTACCAACTCATTTTGTATGTCGATCAAAATTCTACTATATTTGTATCCACCAATCAGAATCGGAATAGCCTTGTGGAATAGCCGCCAAAAACGTTTATATATTTAATGAACTGGAATTTTCCTTTTGAAATCTACCATACAATAATTCAGTCAGCTAATTAGCTGTTTTTACGTTCTTGAGTCATCGAAGTAATAAACAATTATGATTACATTCGATGTGACATTCAAACATCAGCATTCTGACATCGAATCAGAATGACATTCATTTAACACAACGACTGTACCATAAGTGATGATAAAATAACCGTCAATTACTCATCATTTCTAGATACGTTCAACTCATACGCAGCTGTCATTTAAATTGTGTTGAGTTACGGGTTATCTTGGGTTAATAGGCTTTTCCTGTCATGACATTCCTAATACAATTTATCACTTACATATACATACCATGTTCGCATATAAATGAAAATGATTAATTTAAAGATATTTCGTTAAAAATTTTGGAAACACGTCATCAGTGTTTATGACTTGATTTGCATATACATATATATTTTAAACATAATATTACAAATTTATAATGCTTGTATCATTTCTATCTCTATCTCTATCATACATGAACACAGACGGATGCTATTCTGTGGTTGAATAGTCACCACGAAGATTGTGGATTTACTCAGAGAGTTCTCTAAAAATAAACCTTTACTATGTGTAGAAAGATTATTATGGTAAATTCATAGACAAACTGTAAGAAAAATATTAATTCATTTATATATTTTTTTTATTTACTTTTTAATGTTTCGTTTTAAAGGTTTTAAATCAAATCAAATAAAAATTATTTATTCAATATATGCATCTCTTACTTATTGTCAATTAATAAGAACCTAAGAAGAACCGGCGAAAGAAACTCAGCGGTTTTTTTTATCATATCTTGTAATTATTTATCAAATTTTAGTATAAATAAGAAATAGCTAGAAGGAGATCGTTTCAATACTAAGGCGTAATATCAGCTATAATTTCACTAATTGTATAATCTTTTACATACAAGATTATTAAAATTAGATAACAAATATATACTTAAGTATTATAATTACGAATATTGTGACAAAGGAAATCGCATAAGAGATATTATCTCATTTATATTGTTTTGCTATTATTCAAAAGGCTAAAAAGCTTTGGTTCTAAATTCTATCCAAATCTGTTTTATATTCAATAAGACTATTATCATTTACCGATGTTAAAAATATCTTGTATTGTTTTTATGTATATAAATTCACTTGGTATCACCTATATACCGGTAGTGGCGGATTTACTGACCGATGCCTAGCTTAAGCCTAGCTCAGCAGATTAGACGGAAGGCTGGTTTTGGGAACAATATATATATTGTTGATATCGAGACATTAAAAAAATAAGAATATCAATAAATAAGATCGTTAGCTGACGTCCTGCAGAAAAGTCTTCAAATGATTTTTGTTTCTTTCCGTTCATGGTACATAAGAGATATATACTATATGTTTGTTCAATTTCAATTAACCACTTACTCATTCCATATTCTCCTGCCAAATAGCAATACTTAGTATAATGTTGTGTTCCTATTCAAAGGGTGAGTGTGTCAATGTAACTGCAGACACAAGGGTATAACACCAAGTTCCCAAGTTTGGTGGCGCATTGGCTATGTAAGGTATAGTTCATATTTCTTATGACTAAGGGCACTGGTGACTACTTACCATCAGGTGGTCCATTTGCCCGTCCACCTTAGGTAGGTGTTATAAGATAATCTAAGTGTACTCTCATCATTATTATAGAGAAAGTTTTTGTCCAGCTACGGGACATAATACCGATCTAATACAGAATAAATAAAACAGGTAAAACACACTACGCTATTTTTATCGTTATGATTCATTTTTGTAAGCAAATCTACACGCATTTTCTAAAAACAGGTTCCAAATATTAAATGGAATTTTAACATCCAAGGCCAACTATTTGATTTCGAGATGACGTAATGTTACATTTGGTTCACATTTACGAAAAATACATATTTTTAGGAATAGCCAAGGCAATGGCTGCTTAATTTTAAAGCTTGTGTTGGAGTGAGGGCGAACAGCCCAGGGGATCAGGGAAGAGATTTTCACATTGCTAAGTATTTCCTATACACGGTTACGGTACGATATTTTTATTTTGTCATAACATTTAATTTCGAATTCCAAACACATTTAATTCAGTCGTAATTTAATCGCAATTTGTAGTTTTCAGTTCTTTTTTCAAACGATCCCTTCAGCAGTTAGGGGTTAGCAATTGAGTGATTACTAACTGTAATTAACAATAGTAGAAATGATTATTGAAGAATAAGACCAACCAATTAAAGTGATTACATTTTTCTATAAATATTGTCAATAGTTTATTAAACGTACATTTCGTGTCAATGAGAACGAATATTATAAAATATTATAATTTAAAAGCAAAAATAGTGACTCTTTTATTATAGTTTTTATTACTTAAATGTTGTTTTTATATTCCGCTATCAAAAGCCAATGGTAAAATTTTCATTAAAACGTTGTACAATTTGCGACCTATTTTATAAATATCTAAGTAAAATGAAACGTCTAAATCAGTTGTGGTTGCTGCTTAACATCTGTCACAATGACGTTATTAGTATATATGTAGAACAGTTATAAATTACAATTGAAGTGTGATCGCGTAAATTGCCACTATCAATTGATATCAACCACTAAGCCGAGTGTTAATAAAAGTAATTGGAGAATTTAAAAACAAGTTATGATAACTGAATTAAAAATTTGAATCGTTCCATTTTCAAATTATTACAAATTGAGTTTATAAATTATTCAATGGTTTATTTTATAAATTTCGTATTCATTACATTAAAGTGAATAAAAAATTCAATGGTTTTTAGTGTTTAGTGAAATCGTATGTCTAGACTTAGCATTATTCCGGTCAAAGGAAGGTCACTTTGGCCGCAGACTGTTTTCCTTTCCGAGAGACGATACGCCGAATGTAATATACCTTCTCGGAAATTATTATGTAAATAAAGGAACAATTAGGTCTGTGACATTATAATTATTAATTATATTACAATAAGGTTCAATTTAAAAAAGGGTTAATATATTAGTACTTATTTAGCCCAACTGTATTTTCATGTGCCCAATTTGTGCTTATCTCGTAAAACTTATCACATATGTGGATGAAATTCTGCAACACATATTACCTCGAACCGGCATTAGAGCCACGTGGTTAAGTAGGTTTCAGACCCCCCAAGTAGAGGGTCTTTCCCCAATAGCAAGACATTTATTTAGTATACCTTTTTTCTATCAACCCATAATAGATGGCGCGCGAGTTGCATCAGATAATTGATTACAAAAATTGGAAGAGAAACGTATAGTAAAAAAAAAATCATTCATTTATCTAATTGGAAGTTTACAAAGCTTGTTTAATTAAATGTCAAAATTTAATACATTAATTAAAGAGTTTCTTGCAATTACTAAATGAACGATCGAATAAACGATCGACCACGAATGATATAAATACAGTAGAGACGCCTGTTAATATAGTTTAAGTCAGGGGTATTCAACCCGCGGCCCGCCGAGCTTTTCTGGTTTAAATTTTAAATTTCAAAGGTTTTTTATTAATATTTAAATAATTTAAATTAAACAACTGCCTGAGACCACGAACAAAATTTAAATTAAACAAATATGATTAAA
The DNA here is from genome assembly GCA_905147175.2 of Nymphalis urticae. Taxonomy (NCBI): domain Eukaryota; kingdom Metazoa; phylum Arthropoda; class Insecta; order Lepidoptera; family Nymphalidae; genus Nymphalis; species Nymphalis urticae. Next base: position 7,759,610 of record LR990004.1, on the reverse strand, counting down.
AAAAATGTTAAAAATATTCGCGATAAATTTGTAACAATCCCAAAACCTTCGAAATCTTTTTCTATTATATTATTTTTTGTTTGCGGCCCTCGACACCATGACTAAAACGTGTTTGTGGCCCCAATAAAGAAAAGGTTGACTATCGCTGGTTTAAGCCAATTGACGCCTGTGACTTTGTCGTGGGTAATAAATTATAATTGCTAAATTGCTTTTTAAATTATTGATGAGTAAATATTGATGAGTAATAAAATATATCTTTAACATGTGTTCATTGCCTAATATATATTTAAATGAATACTTATGTGTTTATGTTAAGTATTATTAGATAAAATTAACCGTAATAATATTATATCTACTAGACAATTATAATATTGTTCGTTAATATTTTTTTATTATATACCGCCCATAGACATTGGCGCCGTAAAAATATTAACCACTCCTTACATAAGCAATGCGCCACCGACCTTGTTCCCTACAAGGATTTTATGTGCATTGTGCCTGTAGTTACGCTGGCTCACTCACAATTTCAACTGGAACAAAACAATACTAAGTATTGCTGATTGGTGGAAGAATGTGTCATGAGTGGCGGACTTGCACAAAGCTCTACTACCAAGTACACTTTTTATATATTTTAAAATAGGTAGTCAGACCTCATGGTAAGTAGGGCTTTGTGCATGCCCTCTGGGTAGGTACCAACATATATATCTATCTATATATATACATTACCGCCAAACAGCAATACTAAGTATTGTTGTATTCCTGTTTGAAGCGTGAACAGCTAGTGTATTCTCTAGATTGGTGTTCATTGGCGACATAACAGATTGTTAATATTTATTTCTTACAATACTTATGGACAATGATGACCACGTACCAGAACCATCTACCAGTGCTTACATATTATAAGCAAATAAAACCAATGAATTTGTACGAGCTGACCTTGAACGCCAGTAGTAAATTCACACTGTTACTTTTTAATTTCAATCCAGAGATAAATCCTGACAAAATTAAAATTTCAAATTTCGAATTCTCAATCATAATTAAAAATGGATTTCGCGAAATATATTTTAGTATCGTTCTCTTTGACCTTCGTTCCTTTATACGTATTAAATAAAACGCATTAATGTTAAATTATGCCACTCACAGCCTCAAATCATACGCTAACCGCACTCAAATCAACACGAAGTTAACTGCCATAAATTATTCCAGCTCGAGTTGTCGGCCATATTGTAATTAACCGACATTTTTTGTCACACGCGCTGATTGAGATAACGTATTTAAGCTTCCGTTTGACAGTATATTTTTTGTGTTGATTTAAATATTAACATACTGGGCTTTGGTAGAGTTTATAGAGTAGGAAAATTGTATGACATATAATATGTACTCGGGAAATTATACAGTGCACTATATATATATTTAATCGCTCACAATATATATATAATAAGATAAGCTGCGTGTCCCATCTTCACACTAATTATAATAGGAATTTACTTCCTTTATTTTTAAATTTTGTTGTGAATATACGTTAATATTGTAAGATGTATAAACCACTTCTAACACTGTTAATATGCCAACTATTAAAATAAATAGTTATTAGTTACTTATTCCAATTATTTTGACATATAATTACCTACTGTGATTTGTCTATTAGGTGTAAAGAGATCTAATCAGAGCCTTGTCTAATGATATTTTGTTATTCCTAATGTGTATCTAAAGTTGTGACAGCGGTCACGGAAAGCATCCAGATAGACATTTTTCTCCTGGACTCTAAATGTACACATAATGACATAGATATCTGATACAAAAGGCCATATTTCGAAAAATAATATGCAGTCAACGTACCGTAATCATCGTATTGCCTATGACTTTTTTTACTCTTAATAGGCTAGCGTTTGACTTGCCTGATGTTAAGCATCGACACGGTCTAGGATGTAGCACGCCTGCCTAGGAGAAACCTGTTTACTCTGCATTTGAAGACTGTCCCGAATTAATTATTTATCTGTTTACATGTACCTATAAATGAATAACCATTAACAGTATTGAGCCAATAAATGATCCCATGGAATTTAAAGGTTCAAAACCCATAATAAAAAATTGTAAATAGTTATATTAATACAAATGCAAACAGTGCTGCGAAATCGTACGTACAAGGCTGAATTCTACTAATTTATAACGATTACGATACGTTCCCGATTCAATTCCGATCCAACATAGAATCATCTGCATTTATTATAATCGGAACCGAACCGATATGTTAACATATACCACTGTGTCAAAATCAAACTGAATTCTTAACTCTTATAACATTAGTCGATAATTAAATTAAATAATAGGAAAACGGAAAAAGGCAACGATCACGCTTCGATTCGATTGCGATAGTGACAATTTGTTAGTAGAATTGTACCGGTGTACTTAAGTGAGCAACGAGATGCGACATAGAGCGACATGATATAGTGCGACCAGTGTCGCGTGTGCAATCTTTAGTCGACCGTGAGGGACAAACGTTGCGATATCACTTCGTTCTTGTTACCCATGGGCAATATACTCGATAATTTATATTTGAAGTTTTAAACATTATAAAACTTAATAAAAAATAAAGGAAAACAATACATCATATAAGAGCGTTATTTCGTTTTGATTATACAAAAGCATATTATTTTGTACCATAAGGTTAATCTTATTATAAATCAAATATAATAAAAAAAATGTTATGTAACATAATTTATATTGTTCTATAAATCCGTATTAAGAAATAATTGTCATTAATATAAAATAACAACTAGTGTATGCAATAGCATATTTAATAAAATAATACAAGTTTTTTATATCTCTGCTTTTATACTCTACATCCAACGTCTTATTGTCCTTTTATTTTTTTTAAACATTAAAACTATAGCATATTTTAAAATATACATAATATATATGTGATACTTAATAAAATCGCTAATATCTATAAAGGGAAATATATATTTATCTCTATTTAAAAATATTCTTAAAATATTACATATTTACTACTCTTACAAAATCAAAACGTAATTCAATTGAACACTTACTTCCTTTGGGTAACGATATATCCTCTAAAGGAGATGTAAATATACGAAATCGGAAAAATATATTCACGATATATACAATACGAAAACAAATATATGACATATGCATAAAATACGTTGAACAAGAAACATGTGTCGCTTTGTTCGCAACTCCTGACGTCAGACGTCCAGACAATAACCAGCCATAGATACTGCCCGCCTCCTGTCTATTTCGCGTTCTCAATAGAATAGAAAGCTAATTTAACAGTTTATCACATAGTTTTTTAGTTAATTTGTATAGATATTTTATTTCTTAGTATTAAAAAAATCTAAATATACGTTAAACTGGTCAATGAAATCCTAAGTCGAAGTTGGATAACATAAGATTTAGAGAAAATAAATATACGTACATTACGTGCAAATAGCAAATGGGGCTGATAATAATACTTGTAAGTCATAATTCTTATCAAACTTCCAGAAAAAAAAACATTATGTATTCATAAGTATTGTATGTATTCATAACTTTGTTCAAAACAGACGAAAATCGAACTATAGAAATATTTATGTTCTTTAGCGATTTATCTCTTTCTGCAATCATTGATTTGACATAAGAGAGAAGAAGACAAAGCATTGTTTAACTAATAACCCGCAAAATAACTTTTATAATAAGACCGTAAACAACGCTTATAAAAAAGGCCGACAATCATTAAAAACGTGTGCGTTCCGTATATTATAATATTTATCTATAAAATTTCAATTATTAAAAAATATATAAATGCACAAATTTTAAAATATAGAGCAAACAAAAAAAACAACAAACAGAACGCTATTATAAAAACATCAAATTCTTATAAAAAAAGCACCTTCTGTTGTAACGTCCTTGACAACATCGGCCTTGTACAAAGGCGGTCAATTGCAACTTTTTTTTCGTAGCCAACGTGAAATGTCTTGATTGTTAAAAAAACGGCCCCTTTTATATACATCTCATTCACAGTATTTGTAAGGTGACAATGTAAATTAAGTTTTATACATTTAGCAATAAGGGTTATTTTCACAGGATTGTTATTACTTAACTGTGGATAACGGTTCGGCAGACTTCAATTCTGGCCCCAGGCAACGCCTTTAGGGCTTAGCGTGTTAACATTCGCTTAAAAATGATTCGAATGGTACTATATTCGAAAGTGAAAAGGTTACTCGCGTTTTTAAAATGGAAAAAACATTTGTTCTATTTTTTTTAAAGCAGTTAAATTGTTTGTTAAATAAATTAAAGACTTCATTTTTTTTTTATAAATGTTTCAGCTCTACATTATTACAGTTTTTTGCTAAGTTCTCATTTAATTCCCTATGGATATTAATATGCGTGTTCTAGCTAACACTCTTTATTAAGCGATGCAATGCGGAGGGGTTAAAAACAACTCAACCTAACTACGATAATAAAAATTCAATAATATAATGTTGACATAAATACAAAAATAAAACTTAGGTATGCTCGATACAAAATAATATCGTTTATATTGGACGGGCATATGGACCTGATGTAGTAGCTACCACCCATAGAACCTTGGGAACTAAGATGTTATATCCCTGGTATCTGTAATTACACTGGCTCACACACCCTTCAGGTCGAAACACAACAATATTAAGTATGTATGTTTGGCGGGCTTGCACAAAACCCCGTAACGAAATCGTATTAGCATTACTTTAATTACTAGTGGTTATTTATTGTTGGTACAAATAAAATATTTTATAAGCCGATTTATAAAAGAAATAAATATATATTTTAATATAAGAATAAGGAAATAAAGACAAAAAGAGAGTCATATCTTCTACATCAGTGTGGGCTAGGAAATGGTTTCCTAATGTGTTGTCACATGTGGACCGTTTGTGTAGGCTCGAGTAGGAGTTACTCGTCTGAGCCTTGCGTTGAGTGAGCTAAGTAATCAAGGACCTTAGCCGCAGTTTGCGATATCGCTGTAGCCCCCCCATACTACGCGACGCGGAGCGGAGTTTAAAGCAGCCCTCCGCCACGACTGCCCTACTGCGTAGAAACGGACTCCCCACATGTACTGCGCGAACGGTTCTATTTAAGTGAAGCGTGCGTAAAAACTTTGATAGCGCGATGTAGGATGTTAGTGTTTTTTTTTTTTAAACAAATTTTCGAAAAACTATAGTCATTTTAACGGAAAATATTATTTTATCGAATACTTATATACTTTTAGTCTATGTTTTATTATTATTACGTATTTCTTTAATATATTGGACTTTAAAATTTTATTGTTAATTATATTAAACGATATATTTATATATCAGCAGTTTTAGAGACCATACATAAAGTATTATTATTTTTTATTTGTTTGCTTTTTGAAAATATCATTATATAATTATCTAATATTAAAAATCGTATCAGGTATGAGAATAGGTCGTAAAGTATATTTCATATCTCTAAGTGATAAGGGTGTCTCTATCCAGACTTTTTTTTTGTATTTTATTGACTTTTTTTTATTTTATTTAGATTTAGCGTCAAAAAATACATATAACTCCAAATTTTCACCCTACTAACTCATCAAATCATTTTTTATTACGATTTTAATATGAACAATGTCCAAATAATTTAACCGTCGTTTGTATTTCAAACAAAACGAAATTATTCATAGTGTTGAATGACAGATGGCGCTACGTCCGCCTCATCGAACATCATCCACACATGCTAGTCATGGGCGTTTTTAATTTTTAACGCAAACTGATATTTATCCGATTTCAGATTTACAAATCGATTTCAAAATCAGATTTTAGATATCCACCATATTACATACCAAAAACGCCCATGACAAGTAAGTAATAAGGTCGACGATTGTATAATTGATTTCCGTAGCAGAACCAACAAACCGAAATCCGAAACGCAAAATTCGCGCTATCCTTTTTATTCCTCATAATTCCAATTGGTTAGAAAGAGAGAAAGCATACACAATTCGTTTGGTGATATCCAGTGATTTTTTTTGTCGATTCGAAATCTTTTAGTGGTATCGATCTATAAATCGTTGGCGTTTGATTCTGTTAGGTCGATTTTTGAAATCGGATTTTTAGTTTGCGAAATCGATACGAATCGATATGTGTTTGAAATCGAATTTTAAATTCGTTTTGATATATCGGACGCATGCCTAACACATGCACGAGTCATTCACGAGAAGCGTCACGTCATTTTGACATTACATTCTGCATTTGTTACGTATCACAACGCAGTGCGTGTAAAATTTTGTACGATTGTTTTTATTGTATAAGAAATATTATATACGTGTTTTATGATTGTAATACTAAAAGAACTTTTTTTGACTGCCTCGTTGGTCTAGTGGCTTGATGTAAGGCCGCAGACTGGGAGGTCCTGGGTTCAATTCCCAGGTCGGGCCAATAAAAAGTTATTGGGTTTTTCAGTCAGAAAATTCTCAGTAGCAGCCCGGAGTTTGGAAAATGGTAGTGTGTTCACTCCCGTGCCTCGGAAAGCACATAAAGCCGTTGGTCTGCGCCTGAACTCTTTCCGGTCGGGTCCATTCGCTCACGAAAAATTATCGCAAAGGACTTCGTCCCTCCTCGGGTCTCTTCTTCCCCACCCGTACATTTTTTTGTTATTGTTTTAATTTACATGGGACTTATATATCGTCTTCATGGCAATTTTATGGAGGAAAGTCAAGAAACTGAAATTGTAGCAAGTATAAATAATGCAACCTTGAAAAATAAGTTAAAAAATCATGTAAATTAATTTAAGTATACATACATACATTCAATATACACATGATTCGAGTGTTTACTATTGCCAGTATAATCAGAGAAATGATAGTATAATCATATGCTCAGCGTCGAAACTATCGAAAGAAAAGAAAATAAAATCAATGACCATTATTTATAAATATATTTAATTTATAGTAAACTCTGTTTTGATTGTTTGAAACTTTTAAAGACATTTTAGATTTTTAATTTATTGCTAAAGCATTAAAATTACTTTGACAATATTCAAAATAAAATCTTTTAGAATGAATATCATTATTCTGAATCAAATTTAATTATTTTATGCAATAAGTACAACTTAATTCCATTTGGATTTTGTTAGCAGCGCCACCTGTGAACAGACTATGATTGTTTACATAGTTTGTGTAAAATAAATCATCTCGAGTTATGTAAAATATTAAACTATATAATGTTTATCACATATTCTACCGCCAAACAGCAATATTTAGTATTGTTGTGTTCCGGATTAAAGGACGATGGAGCCAGTGTTAAAGTGGTGCTTTATACACATATGTATAATGACAATCAATAAGTCGCAAGGCTAAACGATGTCTGTTTGTGGCTTTGATCTGGGCACACCATGTTTGTCACACGGACAATTATACGTGACATGTTCTCGGGTGGGAACCATCAAGCTTATTGGTGTTGGCAAAAGACTGACAAAAAAATTCGTACACTCAAAATTAATTAACTACTTTAGAATAATAATATATTACTTTTTTCACTTTACTTTTATTCAAACAATGAATATGTCCTGTACCTACATTAATAAAATACATCTTACGGGTCAGCTAGTATCATTATATTACTTAGTAATCGTTACCACAATAATCACTGAAAAGTAAAAAAAATGTTTTAATTTTACAAAAAGAGAGTCATATTTTCTACAACAGTGGGGTTGAGGATACCAATCTGCTCCTCGCTTGCTAGCCCTCAAAGAGTGACTGTAACTTGAACCATCAAGTGGACATCGTCTGTGTGCTAAAAGCTTCCCGATAGCTTGAGCGAACACCGATTACATTCGCGGTAGCCTCAGGCCATAACCACGCGAAACACGTGCGGAGATTATAGCAGCCCTCCGCGACCACTGCCTTCCTGTGTAGAAACGGACTCCCCACTTTATAGCTCGGAGCGTTCTATATATACGTAGCGCGCGTAAAAACTTCGATAGCGCGATGCAGGATTCGAGAAAATCTCGCTTATTACTTTTCTTTTTAATAACTAATTGTTCTATATTATTATATATATTTTAATTGAATTTGTATCAAAATAGAAATAAAATTTGATTTAAAATATCAATTTGTATTAAAAGATATTTGTATCAAAAGATTAATGAAAAATAATATATGTTTGCTATTAAGAGGTTTTTGTTAACATAATAAGAAAATTATCCAAGAGTTTTAAAATTATAATATGGGAAATTTAATTAAGTTCTTAAGTTAACTTAAGTTCTTTTTAATAAAGTTCAATATGATTACTGAATATAAAAATATGTAAGGAAATATATAAGCCAATGAATTCGTATTACAAGTATTTATTATACATTATTTTACATAGTAAATCATGTTTATTGTATATGACTGATTTTATTAAAATTATAATTATGATGAATGTTTCCCTTTACGATGCTTAGTCTGAATAAAATTTAAAATATGGTCAATGTTTATCAAAGGGCAATGTCCAGATTGATTATCAACGCCCAGCTATATATCAGCTATAAAATAGACTTTAAATGTAAAAGAGAAGTTTGTTTTAGAGAAGCAGAAGTGTTTTGTAGAAGCGCACAATGAATGAATTATTTGATAAAATTAAAGGGGGATTAGAACAGAAACGTTTGTCCGGTGAAGTCAAAACGTTCCATTACTTTATGTATACATGTATCCATTACTTTATGTGTACATGTATAGTAATGTATGTATATGCTTGTAAATGCATTCACCGTCCAACACGAAATGTAAAAAAAAGCATATTAAACTCAACAGTACGGGTTTGAACCCGCAATCATCGGTTACAATTCTACCATTGGACCATTGCAGATCAATATATAAGTGCTTTAATTGTTTGTTTTGTTTCGCCATAATGTTTATATTACTAATAATTTTATTATAACGCATTTTGTGTATTAAAAGAAAGTGATTTATTTAACAAATGATAAAATGTAGAGCCGTTATCACACTTTTGGTAAATTGTTACTAGTGATTTTTTATAGATTAAAGCTGATAATAATCCAGATGTGTGATTTTGGAGTACTTTAGATTTTAATTTTTTTTTATTATTCTCCTTGCTACACCAACGACTGGATAGAGTCAAATCAAATGTATACATTATATTAGGAAAACAATAATTAATTAGTAATCTTAGTTTTTTATTCTCGTATTCAATTTTTTAATTATTAATGTTGGTTTTTTTTTCAAATGTTATCTTTTTTTTGTGTTCTGTATCTAACAATGTGACGTTTCACGTCAAGTACGTGAATTTTATTCTACATTAATTTTTTATTATTACAATTTATCGAATAGATATAATTTATCTAAAAAATATTATAAGAAAGAAAGCGAGTTTGTTTGTTACACTTTCACGTACTAACTACTCAACCAACCATTATGATTTTTTTCATATACGTTATCCGAAGTACAGAAAAAAAATTATGCTCTCTCTCTTCCTCCACACGCAGGCGGAGCTGCGGTCGAAAACTAGTTATTTAATATATAATAGTATTGCATACATTTTTCATTATTATAAAAAAAAACACAATGAATACCGATTTTTATATTATATAACAAAAGTATACTGACTAGCAAATTTGATTAGCACAAAATACTACATAATATTATATTAGAACTTACCTCGTAGAATACGTAACAGTATGTTAGTTATACATATATATAGAGATGCCTCAAAAGCCTTACATAACCATATATATATGCATGTATATATATATATATATATATATCTGTATGCGGTCTCGTAACTGGCCAGTTTATTGCCAATAATGCGGGAGCACACTTAAGGAAGATGTGAAGTATGGTTCGAGGCGTAGACGAGAAGCGATTGATTGGATAACAGTTTTCAATTAATATTATGTATAATATTGTTTTTATTTCTCAATTTTTTAATGCTAAATACGTAGGCTCTCTGGCGTTAGGAAATTAGCTGTTATGTCCCTTGTGCCTGTAGTTATTACTGGGGTACTGGCTCACCCTTCAAACTGGCCGAGATGGCCCAGTGGTAAGAACGCGTGAATCTTAACTGATGATCGTGGGTTCAAACCCGGGCAAGCACCACTGTATTTTCATGTGCTTAATTTGTGATTATAATTCATCTCGTGCTTTACGGTGAAGGAAAACATCGTGAGGAAACCTGCATGTGTCTAATTTCACTGAAATTCTGCCACATGTGTATTCCACTAACCCGCATTGGAGCAGCGTGGTGGAATAAGCTCCAAACCTTCTCTTTAAAAAAAAAGGGAGGAGGCCTTTAGCCCAGCAGTGGGACATTCACAGGTTGTTACGGTTTACCCTTCAAACAATACTAAGTTGAATATTTTTCGCTTAACGGCATAAAAAGTATCACCAGGCCGAATTAACTCTACAGTAATTTAAGTAATGCAAACATATATAAAATAAACTATTAGTATATTAGATCTTTTTAACGACAGTAATAAACAACTATATGTTAAACAAACCGGATCAGACCACACTCGAGGTGGTATTAGTAGGAGTTATGAAACATTACCGCTATCCGATACCTACCTGGGGATGAATTCTACTAATCTATAACGATTACGATACGTTCTCGATTCAAATCCAATCCAACATTTACTATTCTATATTCATTCGGACCAAAACGTAACTAATATGATGTTAACATACACCGTTGTGTTAAAATAAAACTTAATTGTGAATTTTTATGTCAATAATCGATAGTTAATTTAAAGAATAGGAAAACGGCTTAACTGCAACGATCACGCTTCGATTCGATTGCGATAAAGTGACAATTTGTTAGTAGAATTGGGGCCCTAGATGTCGACGAGACGAGTGGTATCAAATTATTATATGATAATAATTTATATATACTTGCAAACGTTTGATCGATTTGATAATTAGACATTAGAATCGACCTTCTGACTGACCTGACATATTTTTTTTATAATATTACTTTCTAGTACGTGAACCTTTAACTTAGTTCCAGATGCAAAGAGACGACGAATATAGCCAATATAAAAAAAAGGCGAGTAATAATGACTCAAAAATGACACAAGGTTTTTGGCGACGTTGCTCAAATGTTTTAAGTCAATTTCTGCATCGAAATAATTAGTTATATTTGTCTTCTCAAAATTGTTTGCAAGCCAAGCTTAGCTGGAACCAAGACTCAAGGCTTACCTACTAGAAACTAATACTATACATATTATATTATATAAAAAATTACCGGTTTCACTCATTCGGCTTCGAATATCTTATCAAAATTATTATCTCTTAATTATTACCAGTATTATGTGAAGTCTCTGTAAATCACGCTCATCAAATGTTGAATGCCGACCTAATGTGATACGCTATTTTGATGTGTATATCCCTTAAATGTAATAATTATTAAGGTCAATGTCGCATATCACCTACTGACGTTTAACGATCGATCGATCAATGTTCTGAGAGTTTCGTGTTTGTTGTCACAGAATACCTCTTCATTTATAATTTTCTATGGAACTTCATGTTTATTAGAAAGATTTTATTTTAAATGTTAATAAACGTTTTTTTAAATATTTTATTATTATCATAATACAATAATTATATATTTTTTTTTGGGAAATTGTATTGATCATTTTACTGTTGAATTTTATGAAATATTGCATCATTGCTCTACATTAAGGGTTTTAATCCTTTACTTTATCCCACAATTTATAATGATGATCCCAGATTTTACGAGTTCCTTGTCACGATAGTTGCAAAACAATTTTAATGTGATTTTTGTTTCTGAATTAATTACTTAATTCTTGCAACTAATTGCTTAATTCTTTTAATTCTTAGTTCAGCGCTGTTTGTGTGTTTTCACAACGATTCATCTGAGTTGTTTATTTATCCAAACCCTCGCAGATTTCTTGGACGTTTGTAAACGTATTGTAGACCTTTATTCTAGCCGTACAAATCCGGAAACAATAGCTAGTAATATGATATTGCGTGTAAAGTATCTATCAAGTGTCACCATCCATAATTTTATCGGTGTATCAAATTAATAACGTGTGTACGAATTGTGGATAAAGTAATAATTATCTGGTTTTTATTTTACCAGCAGTTCATAGAATCATTATAATTTATATATGTCTAATATTTAATTAAATATACATTTTTTTTAACTTAAGGCAGCTCTCGCAATAAATTAGTACAGCCACCCCGGGCCGGCACTTAAGAGAACTGCGATTGTTCTTGCCGACGCTATAGCTCGGAAATTGTTTTAAACATCTGTACCGTCCGAAAAACAACTACAAAATTTAAAGATTTTTCTTTGTATATTACGGAACGTTTTATAATTAACTAGCTTACAATCGTAATAATTCGAAATCGCTGTGATTATATTATTAACATTTATTTATTTATACATATTTATTAATAAGGACGCACATTATTATTTATATTATTAAACAATTATAAATGCAACATACGAATCCTATATAGCTCAGTATGTTTAATTTTTGTATGGAAAGGTAAATTTTTCGAATCAGACGCTTTTGAAACGAACTCTGCTACCTAATATAAAATAAACTCCAAATTTTCTCCAGAAAGACTACAGTATATTTTTTATAGAAAATTTAGAGTAAATTTTTATTTTCAAAACATTTTTATTTTCTAAAAACGGGGCAAAAATGGCGACTGCAGTACTACTACATATTTAGTAGTCAAAAGTATTGATTTCTATAAAAATAGATACCATATTCATTTTAAACGTCTTATGTAGATAAATATTGCTTTTTTAACTTTATAGCAACCGGTAGTAGTATAAAGTAAAAATATTAAGAGATATTTAAATAATTGCTTGAAAGAATATAGACGGCGTGTTGCTTCGAATTCTTGAGATATAATCTTATAATCCTAATAATATAACTCGTACGAAGTCGGAGCGTAAAATAACTAGATTAATTTTAATGAAGCTTGCATAGTAGAAAGCTTTGTGGCAACATAAATGGCAATTGCAACTTTTTAATTATTCGTCGCAAAAATGAATACAATAATTATTTCATTATATAATAATAAAACATCAATTGTAACTTTGAAAGTCAAACTATAATTAAAAAACAATATAAATTTCGCTATTTAAATATCTTTAATGAAAAAAAAAGTAATTGATATATTTTAAATAAAAGCCGAAATGGCGCAGTGGTTGGGACGCGTGAATCTCCCAAAGCCCAGGCCACTGAATTTATATATTCTTAATATGTAATTATAATTCATCTTATACTCGGCGGTTAAGAAAATAATCGCTTGGAAACCACACATGGCAGAATTTCACTGAAATTCTCCAAGTGTGTATCCACAAAGAGCTTAAAGTAGGAACTGCATAATAATATTCCAAGAGTCTATGTTCACTCTTGGAATATTATTAGTAGTATTTCAAATGCCGAAATGGTTTGGATATAAAAGAAAAACGTACTTAAATTCTTTTGAAACCGAATGTGTGTAGTATCTGGTGGTAGGACTTTGTGCAAGCTCATCTGGGTAGGTACCACCCACTCATCAGATATTCTACCGCAAAACAGCAGTACTTGATATTGTTGTGTTCAGGTTTGAAGGATGAGTGAGCCAGTGTAATTACAGGCACAAGGGATATAATATCTTAGTTTCCAAGGTTGGTGCCAATGCGCATTGGCTATGTAAGCGATGGTTGACATTTCTTAAAATGCCAACGTCTAAGGGCGTTGGTGACCATTTACCATCAAATGGCCCATATGCTCGTCCACCTTCCTATTCTATAAAAAAAATCACAATAATAATTCCACGCAATACTAACATATGTTATAGTCTGTTTTTAAAACCATTCAAATATCAAAGTTTAAATACTATATATGTATAGGAAAGTACTTGAAATTTTTCCAACCAGCTACTGATTTTTGCTCTTACAAAATATTACAAACATATAATATTTTATTTCTTGAATTTTGTCCGGAAATATTTTGTACATTTCAAAACCACATTGTTATTTCATACGAAACTGTTCACAAGTAGACACATACAATCGTAACAAAGGCTTTCGGATGCTACTAGATTCGCACTTTTATATTTATCTTGAAATTATTTTACTATTTTTTACAAATTCAAGGTCACTCAGCGTGCTTTGAAGCGAGTTTGCTTGGAGTATCTTTAATGTATAGCTTACAAAATGAATAGACTGAAGAGACATGGGCTGGCCACGTATATCAAAGAACCGATAAACGTAGGAGCAGACGAGTCTTAGCAGCACAGGACGCCCTCAAGCTAGGACTTAAAGAACGTAGCAGAAACCGACTTAAATCTGGGAGCTTTGACACACCTTGAGAGAAGCTTATGTTCAGCAGGGGATGAAATATGGCTGGCGACAAAAAGTATTTTTAAAATATATTTTTTAAAACGACTAATATTTACATAAACTCTTAATGAGCATACGTGATAAACGTTATTGCTATTTTGGTTAGGTTTGAACTTAAAATCTATATATCGCTTACTCTTAAATTAAAAAAAAAATGTAAACAATTTATTTCAATTTTTTTAAAATTGCCATGTTCAATTATAGAATTCGAATTCAAAATTTTATAAATAGAACAAAAATAAATCGAACGCCTAAATGAAATCAATTGAAAGGAATACTCACAATTAAAGGCGGGAAATGAAAGAATTGAAAAAAAAAGATTAAAAACGTTGCGGAGAGAATAACCAAAATTTAAGGAAGAGATTGGAGGTAAACAAAGTGTGTAAGAAGAGTGGGGTCAGAGATGATTACTTCATCCATCACAATGATGGATTATGTATGACTGAGATTTATTTAAAATTGTCTAGTCTTATTGCAATATTTTTTTTTATGTAATATTTTTTTCTTTAAACTAACAAACGACCCATTGTCCTGTGCCTTTGATGTATCTCTCTATTATTTTGTTTGACTCTAGGAGATTAAAATACCTGTTTTTATTTCCAGGTAGCATAATAATAAAAATTTCAGGTTTCCATTTTTAATTGCTTTCATAGTTTTATTACAAAAAGCATGTATTCATGCCCAAAAATACATAGATCTGCAAAGCTTTATGAATCAAGTTTAATACTTAATGTAAAAAAAATATTTTAACTTTTTCAGTACATAGCTTATATAGTCATAATAACGTATTTATTGAATAACAAGCTCGATGTCGTTCTTCATCAGAAACGCAATGCGCAAACAGTAATTAATATTCATAAAAATATTTAATTATGATAAAAATAAATTACAGCTATGTAACATAATGAACAAACTTACATAATTAATTGAATGTTTGCCATTCGTCGCGGATTTTTATGAAACATCATCACAAGTACGCTTAGATAAATATTTGGTATAGCGGTATAAGATTTTTTAAGCGGAAGGTTGATGATAGTATAGTAGTAGTTATCATTTTTTTTTTATAACAAGTGTGTTAATTCCCTATTTTTTTAAAGTTATTATATAGTATTGGTTAAATAGGAAAATGTTAATATAAATGTTTTTATTTGTTGAGCTGTCTCGTTAACGCGATATCAGCAGACGTAATTCTGTCGATACATTGGAGTACAATAAATGGTTTATTGGCGGTTAAAAGTTGGATAAAATTGAAATATGTAATATATACATAAATGTATTTTTTCAATTATGCAATTATCAAGATAATTTAAAAACTATGAATTGTTTGTGAGTTATTGATAATCTTACCATTTCTTTTATTTAACAAAGCGGTCATTTACCTGTAAAAGAAATAACAAATACATTTTTATATAATAATATAAAGTTACTTATAACTAGTTATAACTAAACTTCAATTATATATTAAAATATAAAGAAAAGAAAATCTATAAAATAACAAATAATAATTTGATTATAATTTAACGAAGTATTCAGTACCGTATTGAGGTTTTCTAACACTGGTTTTCAATCAGATATCAAATAAATAAAATAGTTACTGGTTATACGTATGCATAACTTTTTCATGTTGTGCGAAGGAAGTTTTGAATTTCCCAACGAGTTCGTTCCCTCCGACGATTTTCACGTCATTCGCAAACACCTAAAGGGCACCCATAGCCTTTGAAGTTACATTTTTTAACTTCATTTTCACGCTTTTTCAATCTTCACAGGAAATTTGTTTTCAATTTCGCCTCTTGACTAGTTGCACTGTTTTGAGTTTCTTTGTCTCGACGTGTGTTGCCTTGGACTGGTGGCGGTATTTTTTGCTCACAAAATTTAAGGTTTCAATTTTATCACGCAAGTGAGATATTATTCTCTGACTAAGACTGATAATACGAGTACAACGGTAATTGTTAAGTTTGTTTTATTTTTTCCTACTAACTCCAAACTCACCGTAGAAAACGGTCTTGAAATACCAGAAAGTGTTATGCGACATTGACCATAATTATCATAACATTTCAAGAATACACACAACAAAATAGTATATCACCATAAGTCGGTTGTTAACATTTCACTGGTGAGCAATGAAGTGTTTTTTACAGGATATTGGGTATAATGTGTAGTTTGTTTAAAAGTTTTTATGTTTTAAAAAGTTTCGTAGAATAATTTTTAATTATATTTAAAAAAAAACTTTTATTTCATATCAATTTACAAACCAGAAAACGCTTAAAAACCTATTGAATAAATAGCTCGGAAACCCGAGTACATAACGTTTGACCAAGCTTTCGATATATACAAATTGCTGTATTACTTATTTCATTTGAAATAAAGACTATTTCAGCGTGAAGCGGACCTTATACAGGATGTTTGAAACTGTTCGGATCAGTCCGTGTGGTTGGTTTTGAATCCACAAGCTACGTGACCGCTGTTCCGTAACTCCGAAAAGCGAGCACTTGCAGTAAATCGTGAATTTCAATAAAACTCGCGCGTGTTACGGGTCACTGGTTTTTTTCATTAGAATAAGGAAAACTGTTTTTTTTTTCTTTCAAATCAAAACTGACCTTTTACTTGTGATACTACTGCAATTTTAAAGTTAAGTTAAGTTGGGCTAGCCAAGATTATAGGCTAAAGATCCTAAAGTACTAGGTTCAATCCTCGGCTCGGACCAGGAAAAAATACTGTTTTTTTTTGTCAGGACATTCTAAGTAGCAGCTTGAAAGTTGAAAGACTTACACTTTAATGTAACTGAACCAAACTCTCTGTGGTCGTGTCAGATTGCCTTCCCATTGGATGATGTCATAAAGAGTGCACCTGTGTTTTGTGTACCTTGAACATAATATATAATAAATATATGAGAAAATGTCTACCTACCTATCTTTATAAAAGTAAAAATACGAGTTAGTTCTTGATAACGTGGTTTATAAAAGGCTATACGATGTTATGGAAAGTTTAATAAATTTCTGTGAATTAATGAATACGTTATACGGGGTGGTCTGCTTAGAACAAGGTCACATGGAAATAGCAACGAACGCGTAGCGATTCAATTGCTTAATAAACATAAAAATTGAAACCTTAGATATACAAAATATACAAGAATGTACAATAATTACTCATAAAATATTATAAGATATAGTATATATGTAGTACATAGAAAGTACCAAGCCGTTTTGATTTTTTTTTCATTCAAAACGCCATGACCCACGGAGTCAGAGTATTACTGTGTAGTGCGTGACTGATTGTAAACACAAAACAACCCCATGGATATTCAGATATGCTTGTCGTGGCTTAAATCCGAAATCTTAGTTTGAAATTCATGTGTACTTAGAGCACCTCGACTTTAAAATAAAATATATTGATTCAATTTAACATCCAAAGAATAATATAATTTATTACAGAATTATTTAAAATAAGACCTTAAATATATACAAATAAAAGTTAAAATAGCTACTGTACAAATCGTGACCGCGTGGAATGGTGGCGAAAATAACCGCATTATAGCAGCATTTCCCCTTTTAAACGCATTTCCGATCTTTTGGGCGAAAAATGAACCAGCCATCCTGTCACGTCTAAATATGAAAAATACGAAGCTTAGAATAATTATATACAGTAAATGGTTATTATGTAAGATCTTACATTAAAAGAAATAAATCTTTTTTTTTTAAGTGCAACAAAAAAAAACATTTGGTATTTGAAAAACGAAAAGTCCTTGTATCATTTCTAGTCCAGTCTGAAGTCCTAACATATCCGTGATTTAAAAACACGAAGTTTGTCAGTATTTTTAATTTTATTTTCAATGAACGTATGATTTGAAACTTTCGTTGAATTCTCTTGTTCATTTCATACAAGTTGCGTTTTTAAATCCCAAATGATAAATAAAATGTTAAAAAGTAAAACTATTCTATAATAATTTTTAATCATGACGTCATATTCCAGTTTCATTTTTTATATAAAAATACCAATATATATATATATAGTAGTAGAAGTAGTAGTAGTAGTAGTAGTAGTAGAAGTAATATACTTCTGTATGTGTGTATATCACTAAGCCCAATATCAAGCGACTGGCCCGATTATGAGGTTTTTTTTTTGTGTGTGAATGAGTCACTGGATGGTTAAGATTACACCTGGTACGTGTCGCTACCACTGGGTTTCTTATCTCACCCGTACGTCTGCAAATAGTGTATTATATAACCTTAAAGAAATGAATATTCGATCATTTAAGCTTAGAAGTGAAGGAATAAAAATATATTAATAAACAGTAAAATTAAAAAAAAAATACTTTTCTTTATTTCAATACAAACATTGGCAATAAAGTAAAATTAAAAAAAAATTAGAATCATTCGAATTCTGAATCATTTCAAACCAGACAATGCATGCAGTAATATAATAACAACAACGCTTGTAACCATACTAAGCGAAAGGTTTGTCGTGAACATAAAGCCCGTTGTCCCGAACACAAATTGCCAATCAGCTTGTAATTCTAAATGTTGCTCTAACATGCCAATCAAATACGAAATATTAACCGCGAAATTTTGGGGACATACGCCATTTTAAATCCAAAGCACCGTTTACCTCTTAACCTAATTTGTTTAACTGAAATTTACCATTTTAAAATCACCATTAACCTACATTTTTGGTAGCAAATAAAAGATAGAGGTATAGAACTGCAATATTGCTACGATACAGTAAATATGTTTGTATACATGAAAGAAATTTTGTTATTAGTAAATGATATATTTTATTTGTTGGTATTTTTATTTATTGTATTTCTTTAATTGTAAGTTATTTCAATAATCATCAACTTTGATGTTAACCATAGCTGATTTCGGTCAATACGGATAAAATCATAGACTAGCCAACTAGCACAGAAGATATTTTATTACACATGTGTACTCTTTATCTCTATAAATTTTTATCTTTGTCTCTAAAAAAGTAAAATTTTTCAATGTTTTCTTTCGATTCTTATTTATATTAAACATATTGTATTTATATTATAAATATAAAAACAAAGACGAAACGTTGCATCGGAATTCTTTAAACTTAAGAAACAAAACATTTAATTCAAAATTTATAAATTATATTTCTATGGATTTGTCAAATTCGAAAATTGAATTCATACAATAAATAAAAGTAATTTATTTGAATATTACAAAATATGGAATATGTCACACTTAGTGACCAATTACTCCATAAATTTAAACTAAAAACAAAAACGTTTGAAAAGCAATAAATCATCAATTGAGTAAAATTCCAAGTAATTTCATAGATACAGCGTTTTATATACGACAATATTTATATAATATGTTACAGGAAAAAGTTGTACAAACAAAAACAAACAATACACCAATTCTGAAACACTCATAACACATTTCGTAAAGGGACAAACGTCTTGGGAATAGCGAGGATGGAAATCCAATTTCAACGTGCTGAAGATTCAACCATCACTCAAGAGCAGTCTAAATCCTTAGGTAGCAGACGGCACAGAAGCGCAGTAGATCCCTACAAAAGATGAATGTACCCGGCCGTAAATTACGAAGCGAATCCGACTTCCGGTAGAACGAGAGATTTTTACCAAGAATTCTCCAATCTTGGTCCAGGATTATGAATTTCACCATCGTCAGATACAAAGGCATTAGCCGGCAAATTGAAAGGCTGTTACATTTTACTTGATTTATGAGATGGAGTCTTCTTATTTATCAAGGCGTTAAATTTAGAAATATAGCGGATTTCGACGTGTTTCACCCTCGATTATTTCAGTGTGAAGTTTCCCTTTGTTCTGTTTTTTGGCATCTGAAATTCAATTCCCCGATCATTGTGCGAGAAATGTATAGATTTGCAATTTTCTTTATTATAGGCTTAGGGTCTTCTTTATCTGAATTATTTGTGTATATTGTTATTTTTATATTTGTTTTATCATTTCACAAATGTTTTATCTTTTGTATAAAATTTAAGCTGTGGATTTTATTTTTATTATAATTTTGTTATCCAATAGAGAATAACCAGTATAATAAATCAAATCAAATGAAAATCCTTTATTCAACATAGAAGCATTACACTTAGTTATTGATTTTATCAAATTAGAAACTACCAATGGTAGTTTGTATCATCCATCATATACCGGCTTGCTTTCATCCATCAACTCACGAATTGTATAATAAACTTTTGCACATAAGCATTTATTTACGTTTTTTTTAATTTAGCAACACAGCATTTTGAGGCATTTTGAACGCTTTCTGGGATCCTACTGTAAAACCGAATATATTGACCCACAAAAGAATTATTGACTCTATGCAGTCAATTAACGGGAGTTATTAGTTTGTGTAAACTAAAAATCACTAGTTATAATTTAAAATTCTTGAAAAAGAAAAATGTAAGAATTATAAACCAATTTCAATTTTCAGACAAGATTAACGAGCAAATATTACAGACGAAATCCTTCGTAATATAAAGTAACCACTGCGAGAATTAATTCTATGTAAGTCCTTGTGACATATGACGTTTTGCAAGTCATTGCTTATTTCGTTTATGTGACGGATCGTTGCTGGATGTATTCCAAGAATACCGATGTTCGACTCATAACATTGTATGTTAAGCTGCAAAACACTATACCATTGTGACTCGAGCCTAGAATGGAAGCGGCAAAATTTGTATGAGGATTTTCGCATTGTCGCCGAGTTAGATAGAAATCTCGGGGACTTTATTTGACATACTTCCAAGGATAAGCCTATTCACTTGATAATATCTACCCCTTATCTTTTTTATGTCCCTCCTTTAATAGAAACGTGTGTTAATAAAATGAATTGTTTTTAACATTTTAAAACAATATATTGTTTTAATAATTATATTGGTTTTAAATAGCAATTACATTAAAAAATTAAGGCTTATAATAATATTTTTATTGGAAAAAAAAATTAAACATTTAAAAAAAAAATCTTATCCATTCTGAGAGTTACTTCATCAAAGTTCAAAACGAATTAAGGAAAGGCAAACGAGTCAGAATTTCTTGTTCAGAGGTCGCGATTCAGAAAGAAACAGGCGCGAGAAATGGCTACCAAATGATAGCTAAGATTTATTAAGAGAATTTGTCCTCTCCCGTCAGAGGCACTTACTAAATTAAGGACGCTACGGAGAGTGAAAAAATAGTCGTCAATTTTTCTTGCCACCTTTTGACTCGGATCTCTGGGCGTGTAACAAATGATGATACGGTAACAATTCCTAGTAAATAGCTTAATAGAGAAATAGGTGTTCAAAACGACGAAAGTGACAAGCCTAATAATATTGAAAGGGAAAAAATATGGGCCCTGTGTCTGAATTATACGAACGTTAGTAAGCTTTCTATAGCTATATATATAGCTAAGAATAATTTAATGTCTATTTAATACATAATATTGTCTATATTAATTTCTAATATTAATAATTAGCTATTAGAGCCATATTGTTCAATTATAATTAATATCAGCTTAAATATATAGATATATATATGTCAGGTAAATATCCAGTTCCAACTTTCTTCCATATTTAAATGGCTTATTTTGACAGAACAGTTGCATATAGAGAACTGAATTTAATATATGACACTGTTTATGTATTTATAAAATTAATAATTATTTATGTCACTGTTATTATTTGCGATGACAAATTGGAAAAATAATTTTAATCGCTCAAATATCAGGTTTAATTAAAATCATTGAAATTATTTATGAATGTTTTCATTATTATGATTATATGACGTGACATACGATAGGTTTTTTTGGCACAATCATTTTTATTTCAAAATCTTCAAATTTGATATAAGTCAGACAAAATAAAAAGATCGATTTAAATACCGTTCAACAAAGAATTTTCATTAATTCTCGTAAAGGTAATGTCACACTCATATTCACGAATTATACGAATAGTGTCAACAACTATCTTATAGTAAAAGTAGCCGAGATGGCCCAGTGGTAAGAACGCGTGAATTTGTGATTATAATACATCTCGTGCTTTACGGTGAAGGAAAACATCGTGACGAAACCTGCATATGTCTATTTTCACTGAAATTCTACCACATGTGTATTCCACCAACCCGCATTGGAGCAGCGTGGTGGAATAAGCTCCAAACCTTCTCCTCAAAAAGAGAGAGAATCCCTTTAGCCCAGCAATGGGACATTCACAAAGTGCACTTTACAATAAAATAAAGCTAAAAAGTACCAGGATATCATAAAACAAATAGATGTGGAGAGCATTTTAGCAAGATCTTAATAAAGATCGCAGTTCAGTACTTTTTAATTACACTAGCTGGTACAAGTTTTTCATCAAAAGTTGGGGCGGTTTTCCATTATGCAAGCCAACCTCCATTCCCGAGTAAATTTAGTTTTAATCCCGGAACAAAAGCTAGCTCTTGAAAGAGATGTACCTAGTTACAAGAACGCTGTTTCATACTATGACTTAGTTTTCATTTGAGATCTGAGCTTAGGGTCACAGCTGTGATTTTGCATGTAGAAATTATTGGGTCTTTTCATTGTAACCCTTGGCGTCAATGAATTAATTGAAATTGTTGATAATGAAAGAAATGCGTTTGTATTATAATAATTTAAAACTAGTAACAGTTTAACAGTTAATTTGATTTTAAATAATATGTCAGTTAAGTGCTTTTAAGATCCTTTTTCGAATAATGTATGAATGCTTGTTCTTTAAATATTAAAAAAAATCAAAATAATAAAACCCTGGGTAACAACTGTTGCAGCCTTTTGAGCTAGCCACTAAACTAAGACCAACAAAGTTATAAACTCGAGTCATATCATTTTATATTACCCTGAACTTGTCAAGTTGTTATCACTCGAGTTAACCCTTCGCCTCATCAATACAACTTGGCGAAGGGTGAGCCATTAATAGGCTTTCTTCTCCATAATACGCGGACCGAGTACGTTCGAAGTACATAAGAACTATAAGCCCAACTACAAAGCTACAAGACTTAAGCGTATGGAGGTTTGATATAAGGTATATTAATTTAAGATTACAAATTTAGAACATCCCTAAGACATAATAATAGGTTTTTTATTTTATTTATTAAAGGTTTGCTAGTGGATGTTACATACATAATATCTTAATAAATTGTGTACTAAAACTAGGAACATTTTATGTACACCCATTTGAAAGCCAACACAGCATGGATATTGTTCTTCTTCTTCATAAAAGTATTAAAGTGCTTGACTAATAAGTGACAATAGCAAAAAGATAAAAAATAATTTAAAAAAATAGTTATTGTAAGAGGTCAAATATTTTCTCTTGTTATGTAAAAAAATAAAATGCAAAATTAATATGCTAGACTACAAAGATGATAAAAACTTGGAGTGTGTTTGTGGATACAAACAAATTATATATAGAATCTTCCCAATTGATTTATATGGTGGTAGGGCTTCGTGCAGGCCCGTTTGGCAGTTTAGCAACTGGGTCACCTGATAGTAATGTGTTACTACTGCCCATAGATATTGGTAGTTACGAATTATTAACAATAACTTACACCATCAATGTACTTCCAACTTTAGGAAATAAGACGCTATGTCCTTTTCAGTTGTTACTCTGTCTCACTTACCCTTCGAACCGCAACCCTTTACTAAATATAAATTGTGGTTAAATGATGGAATATGGTAATGAATGAGTGGTATCTACTCTGACGGGCTTGCACAAATCTGTACCACTAAGTATAATATATACCATTTAAAATGCAGTGTGTTAATCATTTCGTGTTATCATAAAATTTAGGTAATTCCACAATGACTATATTCACTTTTTAAATTTACCAAAAAAACTTGTATGTGATCATCCTGATGAGTGGGTGGTACCTACCCAGACGAGCTTGTTTAAAGCCCTACCACCAAAAATTATATATATATATATATATATATATTTTCGGTGTGTAAATGCATACAGAAATCCGCAGGTCAAATTTTCCTCCTTCTAATAATAATTAGACGGAAACTCACTCTTAATAAATTATTAACACGTATTCAAAATAGACTTCGCGGCATTTCAAAGGCTTCCGTGTCCTCTTATCACCGACGTCACTCATCACGACAGACACGTAATAAGCGATTCACAGAACTGTCCGCAGATAACGAGTTAGTTAACAACACTTAGTTTTGAAGATTAAATATAATATTATGGTTATTAAATAACATTCGCTTAAGTATTTATAGATATCTTGACTTGTGCTAGTAATGATTTATTTTTAATTTGTGAACGCGAACGCAAAATTTAAATCAAATTCATAATTTACTTAATTTATAAGAACAGCCTGTATTGTCCCACTGCTGGGCTACGACCCCCTTTTGTTTTGAAAGGGAGGTAGCTTATTCCACTACGCTAATATAATGCGGTTTGGTCGAAAAAATAGCTTATTTAAATAAGTAAGATTCAGGCCCTACGGGCGAAATTTTCCCCGTTTTTAACACAAGCTTTCCGCTTAACTGAAGGGGAAAATAGGAATATACCTATTTAGTAATTCCTCGAAAATAAGTACTACCAGTTATATTAAAAAAAAACACCACCATTTTAATATATGAAATCTGTCTGCAAGAAACTAAGCATTTCATATTTTTTATAACTCAATCAAAGTGTACTTCATTTAAATATATTTGAATCGTCTAAACTAATATTTATTAAGTTAAACGAAGATAATATCAAACGTGGCAACGAATTCTTTACTAAGAGTATAATTACTATTATACTACTTATTTTAGCTAGCGTTATCTAGCATACGCTTATTAGCTTTCTCTATGGCACAAATCAAAGCCGTTACTTCCAATTCCACGTTGACAAACCATTTAAGTTAAATTAGGAACTTTATTAAATACAGAATTTAATTAAAAATAAAGAACCTTTTTGGTAACAATATGTTCTGATTTGAAATAACAGGCAAAGGTAACTGAACTGGACGCGTTCATATTTATAAAATTATTATTGAACGAAAATGTTTCGAAGCAAATCTTCGAAGTATCCCATCATCTAAACAATCCCTAAGCAAATATCTATTTTATATAATTTTATAATAATTTTGAATACTAGTAGTTGTTATTCATAATTGTTTTTGATTAAAAAAAATATGTCTTAGTACATAAGCTTACCAGTTTGTAATCCATGTATCAAATCATCTTACGTTTATATTTGTATTTAAATAAAAAAACTAATTAAATAATAATTTTGACTAGCAACACGGACTATAGCAAAAAAAAAGTAACATCTCCTTAGTCTTCGGTAAAAGCAACTTTTAACTTTGTTGATCAAATTTTGTATCACCCGGGATAAAGTTGGTTCTGTAACAGACAACTAATTACTTCTCCCGTGATTGGTTAAATATATCAAAGTACTTTGACATCTTTAACCAATCACAGGAAGAGTAAAGACAATTATATAATTTGACATTAAATTGCCATGATATTATTGATCGAAATATTAATGAATATTCTATGATATTCATTACGGATTCGTGCAAAAATGACGTTTTTAATGCGATGTTGTTATCGGATCACCCAATCATCAGATATTCTACCACAAAACAGCAATAAGTATTGTTTTGTTTGAAGGGTAAGTTAGCCAGTGTGCCACGCGTTGGATATAATAGCCTAGTTCCAGTTATTTAGTGGTTGGTTGGTGGGCTATGTAAGTAGTGGTTAATATTTATTTTTATATTATAAAAATAGTGTCTTTATTAGAAATATAAAATATGAATCAAGAACCATTTTAAGTACATTTGATAATGTATTCCATGAAATTTGATAATAGCTCTGATATTTTTTTTCTTCTCTTGCGATTTCAACATTTTATGCAACAATACGAAAAAAAACCATATAAATTATATTTAAAATTATCGTATTGTCACTATATATTAATTATTACAGAGATATCTGGTATAGACTGTACTCAAACGTAGCCTTGTGACGTACTGTCAATAGTATATGATCAAAGATATTAAGATAAAGCCATAGACAATTTAGTACTTTTTAATGATTTGAAATATTTCTAACATCTCCCTATTTCACTTACAGCTTATATAGCTCGAGATACACAACAAAGCAATACATTTTACACGCTTTCATACAATTGAGCGAACAAATTTTCAAAACACTACTATTTTTTATAATTAAACACATTCCTAATAGAATATATTTAATTGATGTTTGTTAAATGAAATACATCCTGCAATTTCGGATATTCCCATTTGCCTCTTATAACCAACAATACGGATCGTAGTGGAGTCGTAATAAGCAATTCATAGAACTGTCCAGAGATAACGACCAGCCTAACAGTATAAAGTTTCGATCCGTTTTATGCGCTCGCCTCACAAGTATAAAGCATTCATAACCGTATTACGTGTTGATGAAACGCGCTTAGTGACTATGAAGAATTAAATTAGGTCCCCGTCGTAGTTATAGTGGTTATTATTTACAGCAATAGAAGCTATTATTCATAAGAATAATAGCTTATTATTAAAAAGATATTATTAAGCATCATGTATATTTATTGGTGTGAAAACATCTTAGCCCTCAGTACAAGGTAACTAACTGAGACTTTGAGCGTCAGACGAGTAAGGGTAAGATTTCGAACGTCAGATGACGTCAGCGTAAGATTGCAATAGTCAGATGGAGTCAGTGTATGATTTGTTTTAGCAAGGGCGTTGATGTGTGCGTGTTAATCGATTGACGGTAGGGGCTGAGAGCTCACGTGTTTACACATCAATCGTAAGTAACATGGCACTTATACCATATCTTTATATAATAAACAGCGGCGAAAAGGCCGAAGCGAACAAATGTTGCAAATATTATCTTATTTCAAATTATATTTTTGTTCAGTTTGCAGTCGATACACTTGGAGCTTGGACCTTGGAGTGATAGTGCAAAAACTTTTATTAAAAATATAGCTACTCGTCTTATTGCCTCTACTGGTGACAGGAGGGCTGGTTTGTTTTTCGCACAGCGGTTCGGAATTGCGATTCAAAAGGGAAATAATACTAGTATTCTCGCCAACAGATGGTATATTTATACATATATTTGTAAGGCAATTTGTGTAAATACATTTTAAAAATGCTTATTTTTATTATACTTAATTGCAAAACTAAATTAAATTGCGCTAAAGGCGACCTTAACGCTAATGCATTCTCTACAGGCCGACCTCAAAATGTACAGGAGTGTTGCAAAATTACAGTGAAACAATTAATAAAATCTGCATGTCACGTGGCCCCAGGCAGATGCGTATCATCGAAATTAGTTAAAAAAATGTCTGTACATAAGTTATAAGTAAAATAAATAAAAAGAGTTTTGCTAATAAAGTAAATATATTTTTCTTTTTATTATAATAATATATACCAATGAGTATATAGTATAAGCGCAACACACTAGTGAGCAGAGAAGCATAAGTACCCGTCACGCTCTTTGTAACGTCACGTCATGGTGTAAGTCGGTTTTATCCATGGCGCGCCAAACGATATTTCACGTAAAAAAAATTGAAAAATTAAATATATGTATATCTGTGGGATGTTTCCTAATAATTCATGTCTTATAGATAATTCAATTTCCCAGCATGAAATATGTCATATTTAATATAGGAGATGGCTCAGTGGTTAAAACTCGTGAATCTAGCAAACAAATTAAGTACATGCAAATTAATTGAAAGTAATGAATTAACATGTGCTTTATTTGCTTATATTTGAACCCATACCCCAACCCGGCGGTAGAGGCTTCGTACTATCCACCGAGTTATCAAAACGCAACCCAAAAAATAAATGGATTTGAATCTGTGACTTTTGTTCAATTCGTAATCCACTGGGTCGTTTTATCCTGAAATAAATTCCCTCATCCCCATCTAACAGTGTAGAATGGAATTACTTATTCCCGTATAATCCTTAAAAGGCTGCTATTTTGACTTTCCTTCGAAATATAAATTGTCCGCGGCTGCCTGAAAAATTACGTTTCTCGCATTCGTTTGTTTTGTATTTCGCACTTTATGGTTGCTGTTTAAAAATGAACTTTACTTCCTACTTATAAGGTTTAATATAGTCAATCTCGAAAATATTGCTTTACAAGAAGGCATATTTTGAAATAGTCGCCTTTATATATAACTTACAATAATATCTCATAAATATGTGTTATGTTTATGAATCAAATTTTAAAATATAACTTATCATTTACAAGAATTTTTTAAATATATAAAATTCTGGGAGCAGAAAAATGTAATCGAATGGAAGTTAGTAAACCAGACCATACGGTGATACTTTACGCTTTGTGTGGCCTGCCTCTGTATTTGCACTCTGTATTTAAAGGGTAGCAATGTAAAAAATACAAAATAGTAGATCAGTTTTAACCTTTTTGAGACATGGTAAAGATGTCCATAGTTTAATTTTTTCTCTATACAAAGCATTTGTGATATTTAAGAGGTTTTTCAGTATCAAATATAAGTGAACCAGTGTAATAAATACCATTTTTTTAACGCTGGAAAAACGCATTACGCGTTTCCCCCGCGGGAACAGGGGGGGGGGGGGGGGCAGTGGGGCTCGCCGGTGTCCAAGGCGCCAAGTGCGCCCCGAACATCGGAATACCCACTAAAAAACCCGCGGTACACTTTCCGTCTTAGCGAGGAGCGCCACGGGATCGCTTTCGCCATTCTACCGTGACAGTGTAATAAATACCTGGTCAATATTTTTAAAAATAATTACAGGCACAAGGGACATAACATCTTAGTTCCCAAGGTTGGTGGCGCATTGGCGAAGTAAGCGATGGGTAACATTTTTCGCAGAGCCAATGTCTAAGAGCGTTTGGTGACCACTTACCATCAGGTGGCCCATATGCTCGTCCGCCTTCCTATTCTATAAAAAAAAAATAGATTCGTTTTAGGTTTCTTTCAAATTCGAATTTCCTACGAGGCGTTAATAAGAAACTGCAATCGACTTGCTACTTACCGATCAGAAAGCTACGAATAACGAGTAGTATGAAGATGACAGATTGTAAATTACACAACGAATAGTTATCAATAAGCAGAAAGAATCCTTTCTTGATTATAATATTCGAGTCATCTTTTCTTCTGGGCCACATGAAGGAACACCATTTCTGGCTTATCTTAAGGGCCATCAACCTTGGGAATATCTCTTCTGCTTGTTGTTACACTGGCTCACTCACCCTTCTTACGAGACCACAACAAAACTAAGTGTTGCTGTTTGACTATATTGTAGTTAGATTAGCATATAATAAGTGAATTAAAATCTAGTCAAGACGACAAAGCTCTACCACCAAGTTAAAATATGTAAGAGACAATATAACTACCAAGAGCATTGTAAAGAATGAAAAGTCACCATTCGCAGTCAAAATATATAACAGAAAAATGTTACGACCTTTTTATCCAATATTTAGTCTACTGTCAACAATAAAAAAAAGCGTTTAAATAAAGAAGACGTATTCACGCATATATCCAATTTCTAAACAATAGGTATTATTTAAATACAGAATTTCGAAACAAAACAATTTCATCCCAAGGGTACATTTATTTGCATACATATCAAATAACCTTAAAATTCTCGAACATTCGCGTTGTGTCAAAGCAAATTGCTCAAATAACAATTCACGACCATTTCAATAAAACAAAAGGATAAGCCTCACTCACCACTGGACATAGCATCGAACTAGCGTACGATATCAAACTATGAATGTACACATTATTTATTTAAGGTCACTGTTTTACCTCAAATTGTGGTTAAATATGGTTGAAAGAGAAGGTTATCGCCCGGTATAGCTTATTATGGTGCTATATGTGCGTTCAACAATGGACCTTATGGTAGGTGATACACAGTGGATATCCCATTTTCATTTGGAGCGTGAATTCTGGGATCGTTCCGTTCCAACGTAACTGAAGCAGACAGCTCTCAAGACGAGATAAGAAATTGTTATATAAATGAAAGCCTACCCGTTGAATCGTAAAGTCTTGACTTTAGACCGGTCGATTGCTTCACTATATAATAATATATCGATATCGATAACCTCATATTTTTCTAAATTATTTTAGATTTATATTATATTTATATTATACTATGAAACAATCGACTATTCTATTTATTTATTGCCTAAGATATTAAGATGTTAATAAAAAGTTTTTTTCATAGAATTATAGATTTTTCTAGAATTACAGAGAATTTAATCGAAAATTAAAATACAGTCAGTGCACTGACAATTAGCCTTATTGAGCCTAAATCCAGGCTCTATTTTTAATCAGTAGTACTTTTTATTTTGCGTTCTTCAACAGACAAGCGCTAGAATATTTGGTAAGTTGGTGATGCCCAGTACAGTGGATCTGTACAAAAAGCTTTAAACCCCTACCTCGGGCTTAACAAGTTTTACCACAGAACTGCGAGGCATCGAAAAGATCTGCACCCGTACGTAGTTGACATATTTAAGACACGTACGAAACGATTTGCTTCCTCGTTTCTGATACGCACCGCCAAGGTCTGGAATACCCTTCCGACCTCCGTTTTCCCCACCACCTACAATATGGCTCTTGACCTTCATGTCAAGAGTGAATAGGCACCTTCTAGGCAAGCGCGCTCCACCTTAGACTGTATCTCACTTTCCATCAGGTGTGATAACAGTCAAGCGCTAGCCTACACATTTAAAAAAAAACAAGTAACATACATACTAATTGACAAAAAGCACGTGCACTAAAATAAATCAAAATTAGATATTTGTTAAATATCGGGCTTTTATAAATTTTATCCATTACAATAAGAGTTTTAAGGAAAGAATACATATACATAGAAACAAAA
Source organism: Nymphalis urticae (assembly GCA_905147175.2). Taxonomy (NCBI): domain Eukaryota; kingdom Metazoa; phylum Arthropoda; class Insecta; order Lepidoptera; family Nymphalidae; genus Nymphalis; species Nymphalis urticae. The sequence continues at coordinate 7,728,434 of LR990004.1, read as the reverse complement.
TTTTCAAAATGATGTCGTAATGTATCGACATAACGAGCATCCTTGGCCGTAAAGTCGAGTTACGCAAAGTAATAAACGCAGGCGTACCTTTATAGGGCAGTGTATTAATCAACCACCCACAATAAGATATTATTTGCCAATTCGCTGAGTCGACTTGTTCATAACTTATTTCTTTTGACCATTGTTATAATTAACTAGCTTATCGTCGCGGCTTTGCACAGGTAGATAAGAAGAAATATGTATTTTGGGTAGGATTTGCGTAAAATCCGTTCTTAGTCAAGTCAAATTTCAAGTCAATCTTATATATATATAGATGACAGAGAAGACAGATAAAACAGAGAGAACCGAGATGGTCCAATGGCTGGAATGCGGGAATCTTAACTGAAGAACTTGAGTTCATATTTCAGCTCATGCTCAGTGAATGGAAATATCGTGACAAAATCTACATGTTTCGTTTGCCACATATATCTACCACATTGGAGTAGTGTGATGGAATACGCTCATAAACTTCTCCTCAAAAAGGAGAGTCAGTTAGGAGGTCGGTTAGTCAGTCAGGAGAGTCGTTAGTCCAATAGTGGGACAAAATATCAACATACGAAAACGATTGCTATGATGACAAGCATAGCTTTATTACAAGCCTATATAGTTATATGCCTATAATAGATACTAGCTCCACACATACACGTTACTGTACATCCTTACTCATATTATAAAAATGAAAGTGAGTTTGTTCGTATGTTACGCTTTAACATCGTAACTCGACCTATCATCATGAGACAAGGACAAGGGGAGTTTCCAAAAAGCAACAAATAAAAACGGGGTGACTAATTTACACATGAGATCAACAACAACATGAGATCTTGTATTTGTAAAAATGAATATATATTTTTAAATTATTATTATTAATTATACTGCATCCAAGCCAGTCGAAATATATTTTACTTTTTTAATTGTACTCTAGCGAAATCAGTGTGATTTATGTAGATACTGAGTCGAGTTTAAATCGAAAAGCAATCATGAGTCCAATTATCTAATGTTATACGTGGCGCAATTGTATGTAACTTACTTAATAGGTAGAATTTTAAGAACAAACATGAAACTCATCGCTGAATACGATCGTAAATTACAGAAAGTGATATGCGACATTGACTATAATAAGTATAAAATTTATATGATACAAGCATCAAAATAGTATATCACTGTAAATCGATTTAAAACATTTTACGAGTGAAATACCAAGTGAGTTCTTACGGAATAGCTTATGTATATATATATAGTTACCAGTTACGGTATTAGCCGAGGTGGTACCATATTATGTCCTTTTCTGTACCGGATAACGTTTCAAATACATAATTATTGAGTATTTAAGACGTGAAAGTATAACAAACAAAGAAACAAAAACAACTTACTTTTGCACTTATAATTTTTTTTATTGTAAAGGCAGATCACCGAAGCCCATAGACCTGGCCATTGTTAGAAATGCTTACCATCGCTTTCATCGCAAATGCGCCATCAACCGCTAAGATGTTATGTCCCTTGTGCCTGTAATTACACTGGCTTACTCACCATTCAAACCGGAACACGACAATACTAAATATTGCTGTTTTGCGGTAGAATATCTGATGAGTGGGTGATATCTACACAGACGAGCTTGCACAGAGCCCTACCACCAGTATAACATAACTAGTATCCGCCCGCAAGTTCACCCGCGTTAAACAGCGTAGGAGTTGTTAGGTACTTTTTGTCCTTTAATGTACCCAAGTCAATGGTTAATTTTAAAATGATCGATTTAGTAGTTAATACGTCAGAACATAACACACAAGGAATTAAACAAAAAAACTCACTTTCGTATTCATAATATTAGTTACAATTAGTGTGAACATCCAAGTGAGTTCAGATCAACTGTTTCATAATAAATTTCCTGTTATTTGTTATATTCACATTATTCTGTCGTAGATTTAGTTACGAACAGTTACCTCTTTTTACGCAGTGGTAACTTTCAGAAAGGTATCCAGCTACCATGAGTTGGGGCTGCGGGAGGGACGTCTCCGCTGAGCAGGATCAGCCCTTTCCCGTTCCCGCTCCGCCGTCTCCTTCTGGACTATGACGGTCTCACAGGCACATCGCTACGTACCGCTTTCTATCCTATCTTCTCTCGACTATACAATATTTAATATCGTAAAAATTATTTATTTAATTATTAAGATTTCGAACGTCAGATGACTTTTTGTTATTTACACATCAATTCTCGTCCTTGACACACACCATTTTTTTTTAAATGTGTGTAAAATATTAACGTAACTTTCATTAATATTATGCTTATGTATTTCGGCACTTAATAATAAATATTTTATTAATTAATTTAGTCGATGAAATTAGTTTATCTATGTAATAAATAATAACTGTATACAATTAAATATTCAGTGAAATAATTAGAATTGAAATTATTACTGTCGATTGCGTTTCGTAATAATCGCTTTTATAATAATTAACACGATAAATGCTTATCGTTATAATATTCTAAATTCCGTTAAATGTTATAAAATATATTTTCAATATTTCAGACGAGAAAATAGAATGTTTATAGATAAGGATTCCCGCCCATGGACGCTAGTACGGTAGCTACACATATTAACTAACAGCTGTGCGACTTCGTCTACTTGAATGTCAGTTTTAAGATGCTGAACAGAACAAAAGTTGCACTTATCACCTAAAAAGTTACTTTGAAATGAATAAAATGTCTCATTCGATATATATAACACTCACTTCGATATAAACAAACATGACTCTTATTATAACTGTACAAAATTGAGACGGGTAGCTAGTCCTAAATTTTTTTTGTTTGTAAAACAATATCCATCCTGTCTTGCCACAAGCTGAGATAGCTTAGTGGAAGCAGAGAAGGCCTAGTGCTTAAAACGCACACACCATTGAAATTTCATGGGCTTAATTTGTGTTTATAATTCATCTCGTGCTTGACGGTGAATAAAAACATCGTGAGGATACACAGGTGTCAAATTTCACTGAAATTCTGCCACATGTGTATTTCACTAACCCACTCCAAAACCTTCCTCAAAAAAGGAGAGGAGGCCTTAGCCCAACAGTGGGACATTCACAGACTATTACTGTACAGTACTGTAAATAATATTGCATAATAGTAAGCATATTCAATCGAACATTTAATTTAATACACGTTTACAAAACAGGAAATGAATCTTAATTAATCCAGTGCTTCACGTATAGTTTTGTAATCGGCACGCGAACTAATTATTCTCTTAGAGAAATCTAATTGTAGTTGATTGCGTTAACATTCATAAGATGATCGGTGAATTTTAAATATTTAAAGACGAAAACACTCTTTCACTTTTCTCCGTGTATATTGATAGAATTTAATTCGTTTAACCCCTAATGTAAAAAGAGGGATGTTATGATTTTGTTAAGTGTGTATGTCTGTCATATCGTAGCTCCTAAGCGAATGATCCGAGTTTAAAAGATTAAAGAAAATTTGCTCAGCTTTTTTAATGATCATCAGCTCTTATCTAACTTTTGAAGGGATGAAGCAAATTCTATTGGTCTGATCGATTCAAAATTTATTTTTGGAAATTCAATGGTATTACAATAACATGGTAACCCTAACGTAATACTGCGACATCACTTGGTAATTTAATAAAAATGTGTTAATTTTATTGGCAACCTGGAATTTTTTTTAATTAAAAACAATTGAATTGTTATAATAGAGAAATAAATGTGTCACAGCGTCACCGCTTCAATAAACAATGGTTATAAATTTAAGTCACAAACATATATTTTGTAAATAACACTATATTTCGATCATTTTTTTTAATCCTGAAATATAGCCCAGTAATAATGGTTGTAGTAATTTTAATGCAGGCAAATTTAAATAGCATTACAGTGAATTAAAGATAAGATATTCCAAGGGACAACAAAATGCCCGTAAAAAAAGTAAAAAAAAAACAAAATGTTTAAAAAAACATAAGTTAAATGTGTTGTCTATGAGAAATGATTTTAAATGGTTGTAGTTATAGTCACGGAATAGTTGCATTGTATTAAAAATAGTTAAGTTTTCAAACATTCTCACTGTTTTCTCTTTCTCTTCTTATTATTTTCTTTAACCCCGATGAATTGGTATTATATATTGTGAGAAGTTAAATGATATTATAGGACTTACGAAACTAGATCGAGATGCATTCTCTAATCCTTAACCCGTTATCCGATGAGCCAACAATCTGACACGACCGGAGAGAATTGAGGCGCTGGACCAACGGCTTTATGTGCTTTCTAAGGCACGGGAGCTTAATCACTGTCACTTGTAGACTGCTATTGTGAAATTTTTGACAGATACTTTTTTTAACAAACTGCAATTTGAACTGATGGCCCCGGGAACTGCTACGTTACAGACTAGCAACTAGCACAAGATTTTGTTTTTTATAAACTGGACTGGAAAATAATCTGGTGGATAGTCACCTTTTTTTTTTTTTATAGAACAGGAAGGTGGACGAGCATATGGGCCACCTGATGGTAAGTGGTCACCAAACGCTCTTAGACATTGGCACTGTAAGAAATGTTAACCATCGCTTACATCGCCAATGCGCCACCAACCTTGGGACCTAAGATTTTATGTCCCTTGTGCCTGTAATTACACTGGCTCACTCATCGTTCAAACCGGAACACAACAATACCAAGTACTGCCGTTTTGCGGTAGAATATCTGATGAGTGGGTGGTACCTACCCAGACGAGCTTGCACAAAGCTCTACCACCAGTAGTAACCTCTGCCCATAGACAAAGTAAGAAATATTAAGCTTTTCTTACACCTGCAATGAACTGCCAATAATTTGAATTAAGGTATTACGCTTCGTATTACACTCACTTTCTCAAGTTTCAAATCAAAACACCACGATATTAAGTATTGCTATTTGAGTTATATTAAAAGACACAATTTTATATAAAAAACACTAATATTCTATTTTTAATTTAATAATTTAATATAATAGATAAATAAGATAACGGCTATGAAATAAAGTATATAAAGCGAATTAATTTTCTTGTCTAAAGTAATAAAAATATGAGATACGCTAAATATTTTTCATCAAAGTTTATGAGATCATAAGTCGTTTATGGATAGCGGAAATGAAGGGACATTAGGTTCAGAGATAGGTGACGCGGGCTTGGCTCCGGGCCAAGGGCCAAGTTCATCTCCAGTGTAAAGATTTGGCAAGTCACTGGATAATTTAGGAAGAGCATTTAAGATGGGAAAAATGATATATAAAACAGCTGATAGTTCCTATTGTGAGTTCGTGTATTAAATTTTTATGTTTGCTATTAAGTTATTTAATGTTATATACGGAGATAGTGGTAGGGCTTTATGCTCTGTGGTAGAGTCGTCTTTTTTGCTGAGTTCCGGTTTAAAGGATAAGTGAGCCAGTGTGACTACAGGCACAAGGGACATAACTTAGTTGCTAATGTAAGCGATGGTTAATATTTCTACAATGTCATTAGGTAGTCACCTTTCTAGTCTGCGTTTTAAAGACACAGCATTGATTAACTAATCACCCGCTAAGCGTTTATAAGTAAGCTCGTCATATTATATATCCGATGTAACTCAGAAAACAAAAGACAGATTGGAAAATATAATTGCATTCCATTAAAATTTATTATAAATTGCTCTCTTCACAATACTTTAAAAGTAAAAATTAAATGAAAGATAATTTCTTTATTTACAACAAGGAAGAAAACTTGTTCTAAGAATAAATTATTATTTGTAACTATATTATTGTTTTACTTACTCATTCTATATTATATAGTTAAAAGATTCCTTAATCTCTACAACTGCGTTATTAAAAAAAACGCACGCTCAATATAAAAACCATCATTTTGTTGGTGGACAGAAAGGCAAGGATTTGAATGTGTTCAATTGTGTAATTTGGATTCTTAACAGTAATTTTTATCAATTTCTATGATTCGGTGTTCTATTTTTAAAATGATCTAAACGAGATATTTATTTAATCCTTTTCACTTCTGAATTCTTAATATATAATAAACAAAAAATAATAATAAAGCTATACTAATAAAAAAATATATTAATAAACACTTTTAGAGTTTAAAAAAAGTTTTTAAAAAAATAATTAAGTTCAAATATATGTATAATCAAATATAAATTAATTATTATATAAACACTACGTGTATATATTTATTATTATAACATACACTGTTTCATTCGTCAAAGAGAAAGTTTACACAATTGTCACACCAAAACAAAACGAAATTCAATTTAATATAAAACACGTGAATGATGTTTTAAGCCGAAGTTCAAACAGAATGTACTGTTTGCACTTTATTCAACCAATTGTTTGAATGTATTTATTTAATTAAATTAATATCAATTAGTATTTGGCGATGCGTGCTGTTTTAAATAATACATTGCAGAATTATTTAGATATGCACATGATTTTGAATAATCTTGTAGTTTTATTCGTAGCAGTTCATTGCTAAGAATTTGCAATCGTTTGAATGCTTCTTGAAAGAACGAAATATTTATAGAACCCCGAATATTATCACTACGAATTATAAAATAAAGTCCCCCGTCTTATCTGTCTGAACGATAAACTAAAAAACTTCCGATCGGATTTTCGTACGGTTTTCATAAATGGACGAAGTGATTCATGATTTTTAGGTTAGATTTACGAATTCATTAATTTTTGGTGTAAATTAGCAGTAATATGTCGATAATTGTTGAAGTTGTCGAAAAATCTTCGGGAGTTTTAATGGCATGCGTCGCGTCAATTAATACAGTTATATGTATTACGTATAAACGTTTTATGGAGAAACTTCTACCCAAAATACGTAGCTAGTAAAAACTAAATAAGAATGTACAACTTACACAAAAAAAAATCGTTACGGATCTTATATATAAGCCCGTTTTGACAAACTTTGTCGAGATATATAGCGTCCGTACCTTTCGGTAGGCGTGCGCGGCTCTGACATAAGACATGTAACTTTACTTTTGAACAATGTCAAAAAGTGTTGGTTAAGCGCCCATAATTTATTTATATATAACTAGCAACCAGTCCCGCCTTTGTATGGAAAAAGTCCGAATGGACACGATACAGAAAGAAAATTTAAAAAGTTAATTTTTGCGTTTTGTAATTATTTTTTTATCGGCCCTATTCGTTTTTTATAAATTCATTCAATGACACACAGTTTCTATTATTTTATTATATGTATATATATTAACATTTTTTAACAAACACCAATTAATTACCTGCATCACGACCGTTTGCAAAACGCAAGACGACCGTCTTCTTTTTTGCCCGCTGACCTCAACCGGTAACACAATTTCTACGGATGTATTTGAAAAGAGTATAATAATTAACCAGTAATAAAAACAAAGTAACTATTTGTAAAGAAAAAAAAATTATAGAGATCACTAATATCTAATATCGATTTGTTTATTAACTTCGTCAACCACCCGCGCATCATATTCTACCGCGAAACAGCAATACCTATACGATGTATTCCGGTTTGAAGGGTGCGTAAGCCAGTATAACTTCAGGCACAAGGAACATGTCCATTAAATAAATAATATTTAAGAAACATAAATAATTTTGAAGTTTACCCGATTAACTAATGGCCGCTGGGGCAGAAAGGTTCTCGAGTGGCGACCATGAAACGGAAGACGCAGTGTGGGCAGGTCCTCTACAAGATGGACCGAGGACATTGACAAGACCGACCATCGTGTAAAACCTTGGGGTAGGCCTTTGTCCAGCACTAGACGTGTTCCTGCTGATGATGATGATGAAATGTGATTACACATTATTTTATTTAAAATAAAACCATAATTTTCAGAAAACTTCGCAACGATCAATGAAATTCAGAATAAATATAAGTCGTTACAATTCCTTCCACATTTCACCTTGTAATTTCGGTCACGAACGACAATTAACTAGTAAGCCTTTTACGACCCCTAACCTTCTACCCCGAACATTTCTTGCTTTACAATTTATCTATCTCGTTAGTCCGTGGTTCCTCTCCTGTTGAAACGAAAATTATCACAAACTATAATTTTTAATTGTTACAAATCTTCAACAGGCTGACGGAATATTTAATCAGTAATTATTTATTTTAATGTTTTGTTACTAAAAATTATATTAATATTTCAGCTGTGATGCTGTATAATTTGTAAAAGGTTATATTAAAAATGGACTGTCACTTGTGGTTTTGAGATACTGTCTATGAATTCTGAAGATATTTTAAATGATTTTAAGAAAATAGTACTTACATTGTTTTTATATTGTACTTAATTGTATTATGAAAGTTTTTTTGCGTACTCTAGTACTTTTTGGTGAAATTAATCATACTTTAACTTCACAGGGAACTAGATCGAGTAATTATAATAAAATGTTTTGCTACAAATGTATACTACACACATACAAAATATCGAAGAAATATTTTTAGAATTTAATGATATATATTCTTTTTTATATATGTAATGAGTATTCTTGGGATTCGATTTGAAGGGTGAAAGCCACTGTTAGTACAGACACAAATGACTTAACATCTTAGTACCCAAGATTGGTAACGCATTGGCTATGTTAGAGATGGTTAATATTTCCCATAATTGTAATGTATATGGGTGGTGGATGGTGGTGGTAGTGGTGGTATGTATATAGTATATATATACTATAAGAATATATAAAAACAGATATCGGAAACATTTTATTTTATTTCAATTGCATTAGTGTGTATTTGTGGATAAGTTTATGGCACTATCTACCCAGATTAGGTTTTTAAAATATCTCTCAGATTGTGTTGAGGAAGACCTAGCTAAGTAGCCTTAATTCTGTACGTTGTACAACACATCATTATTATTATTATTTTTTTAGTCCTAAGTATTTTTGTGTTATAAGTTTGTGGTAAAATATAAAATATTTTCAATTAAACATGATTTCATTTGCATTATTGGAAAGCATTAAAATAAGACTTTTCCTTAGATTACGTCACTCTCAAATATTAATGGGATCCCATAAAACCGTGGCAGTCAATTAGAATCGACATTTAGTCGAAATTTTATCTTTCAATAGCTTTTATCATGGTTCATAACTAAATATAATTATGAGGTAAATACAAGGGCTGTTATTTTAACCTTTTATCTTATATATTCATAAAGGGACATTCATATAAAATACAAGATTTGTGTAAATTAAAAGAGAACGTGTAACGTGTCACTGAAACTCAGAACCAATTAGTAACAAAATATCGTTATACACGACCATAAACCGTTCAAACGAAAATTTCTTTGATGTCAAATCATTATTCTTTCATTATATACCTAAACCTATATAGCTGAAGGAATAAAGATAAATATACCTTAAAACATAATATTACATGCGATTTGATAATAGCTCTCATATATTTTGCAATACAAAACGTTTTCGATTTATATATCTTTGTTTAGAATACTTATGGATATAACTAACAAGTAATTTCAATTTTTTATAGACTTCGTTACTATATAATATATATTTTATTTTCTAGAAATACCACAGCTTATTTAGATTTCAACTATAGGAAAATATCAACTCAAAGTCAATCAAGCTATGTGTTTACTTTTACCCCACATGCTAGTATTGGTATCGACTATACATACACATTTATAGCTATAAACGAAATTTACTGTTTATAAAAAATATAATATACGTACACCAAGTGAAACGTTTTTATATGCATTTACCTGGTGGTAGGGCTTTATGCAAACCCCTCTGGGTGCGATCAGATCTTCTGCCGCTAAACAGCAATACTTAGTATTGTTGCGTTCTGGTTTGAAGGGCGAGTGAGCAAGTGTATACACACAAGGGACATAACATTTCAGTTCCCAAGATTGGTGGCGCATTGGTGATGTAAGGAATGGTTATTTCTTACTTCGCCTGTGTCAATGGGCGGTGATGACCACATACCATCAGGTGCCCCATAGTGCTAAAAAAAATGCGTATATTTTTAACTAATAACCTTATATTAATTATGCTAATACTTATTTAAATCTCATTTGAGTCATACTTTAAATTAAAAAAAAAGTATCAATTTATGTAATGGAAAACTTCAAAACATATTTACAAAGAGCTATTTTATTGGCATACATAAGACTGTTTATATAATAATAAAAAAAGAAATACATAACATTTTATTTACATGCTTATAATAACGAGAAAACATTTAGTACTTCTGTGTAAAAAGCTTTCTGAGTTTGACTAACATTCTGTATTTAAGTAGTTTAAAGTGAGTTGAAGTTGGAAAGGGTCAGCCGGTTAGTTTCATTTTTTTTTTATAAAATATTTCGCAACTTTTGTAATTCAAAGAGGTTTTATATAATTCAAATATGGAAGTATAAAGTTCCATTTATCGAAGATCTATGTTTTGGACGATAGACAAATGATCCCACGATCTAATAGCAGGTCACTTGGTGGTAGAGATTTGTACAAGCCCGCTTAAATTAGTACCACCATATAGTACCATCATAATATATTCTACCGCCAAAAAGCAATACTTTGTATTCTTGGGATTCGGTTTGAAGAGTGAATGCTACTGTCACTACAGGCACAAGGTACTTACATCTTAGTCCTCAAGATTGGTAACGCATTGGCTATGTTAGAGATGGTTAATATTTCCACAGTTGTAATGTGGTGTGGTGGTGGTGACCACTTGCCATCAGGTGGCCCATTTGGCAGTCTACCTGCTATAAATAAAATACCTCCTGCCTGTTCTATTTTCATGATCATATTTAAATATATATATACTATAAGAATATATAGAAACAGATATCGGAAACATTTTATTTTGTTTTAATTAAACAAATAGCACCAAACAAACGTACAATAACGAGCAATTGTTTATATATTCCATAGTTGCGTTATTACTTAATTTCTATATTTCTTCCATTTCCAATTGCGTTGTAAATAAAATACATTATCGTGAAGCGTGCAGCTCAGAGGTAAAGGGTCGCTATGAATATTTAATGCTTTCGCTAAAACGATAAGATGGTAGTCGACAGAAGCCTTCATTTTGTATTGAAACATGCCTTATACTTATATATAAAGCAATTAACATAACAAAAAATGATAAAAAAGTAAATATATATTTCTTTATAACTAACTACTGAGTTTCATTATTTAGTTATAAAGAATTCAACATACTCAAATATTGTATATACAGCTCACGGGTGGTACACAAAAATAAAGAACAACAAATTAAACTCTTAACTTAAAATAATATTATTGGTATGACAATGGTTCATATATATAGCGGTTCAAATGAGCTAAGTATACTTTGACAAAGTTCTCACTTTCAAATAATTCTACAACAATTTAAATCACTTGCTTATCGATTTTTTTTAAATCTAGATTATAAAAATCAGACCAGAAACGAACCGGCGAATGAAAATCAGCAGGACTCTTTTTTGCATTAAATATAACGCTTATGTTTTATAATAACAAACACGATGTTTATATGATGGCCTGGAGGTGGTCGTTTCATCTTCATGTTTCATTATCTAAAAATTCGTTGGTGTAATATCGTTTAACACATAATTTAGTCTATAATTCCTCATTCAAACCCACAAACACCACTGAATTTTCATGTTCGTTAATTGTGTTTGTGTTCATAATTCATCTCGTGGGTGAAGGTAAATGTGGTGAGGAATAGGTGGACGAATATCTGCCACGTGTATCAGTTAAACCGCATTAGAGCAGCGTAGGGAAGTGCAGTCCAAACCTTCTCCTCAAAAATAAGAGCCTCAGTGAAACAGTGGGACACACACAGACTGTTACTTTACATAAAAGTTTCTTAACTATCATTAACAAAAGGAACTCACAATAACAGACTTGTACAGATCTCCATCCGTAACCATAGTTTGTCGTAATTCCAACAAACAATGGTTGTGCAACCAAAGGTAAGTGAGGGGTTCCGGAGCTAAGTTGGTCATTCGACGGATGGGAGCAAGGCTGTCAAACGATTACTATTCAATTCATGACGTGCTATTTACGAACTTAACGGATTTGTCCTACAAACATCGTAGAAATTATAACATTTTTTTTGTATTACATAAGTCAACGCGGAAATGACGACTAGTGGTATCCGATGGCAATAGACATTGAGACCTAAGAAACTCTAAGCGTTCCTTATATCACTTGGGAAGATAAGATGTTATATCCCTTATGCCTTATTCCTCTCACACAGAATCAATCAACCTTTAAACAAGAACACAACAATACTAAGTATTGCTGTGTAGAGGTAAAATATGTGATATGTGGTATATACTAAGACCATCCTATTCCCAATGAAGATATGCTAGCAATCTGATCAGAATCTGTTTGACTTTAATAAAAGAATAATATATATATATATATATATATCTATATATATATATATTTTTTTTTTAAATAAGTAGTCGAGTCGAACCCTATGCCTCAAATTAGTAACAATAACACGAGCAGTGCTTTTTTTTTTTTTTTTTTTTTTTTTTTTTATATTTGCCGGGTGGGCAAATGACTCTACTCCACCTGATGTTAAGTGGTAGTAGAGTCCAAACGCGAGGACGGCCAGTACAGTCTGGAAGAAGATTCTGCACTAGCCGCCCTCGCCTTGCCGGCCCGCAAGATGCCTCTTCACGCCTCGTAAAGAGACGTGAAGCGAGCGACGTATTGCCACGATAGGGATGGGCAAAGTGTGGAGGCGTGTTTCCCCCGGCATTGGTTCAGCCGCCGTCTCCACTGGACCAACACCCATCGCGGCAATGCTCGCTCGGGCACTGGCTGTACGCTGGCTGACCTCGAAACGCGGCTGCAAGCCACTTCACGAGATTTTCACCATGCGTACGGTGGTAACAAGCCAGGCGGATGTTTATCATCCTACCACCAGATGATATCCCTTAGTCGCCTCTTACGACACCCATGGGAAAGGGGCAGTGAAATGTATTCTTTCTCCGTCACTGCACGGATAAAAACGTGCTATTCTCGCTTCATTATTCACCCGTGAAATGTTGACAACCGACTTATAGTGATATACTATTTTGATACGTGCATTCTTGAAATATTATGATTATTATGGTTAATGTCGCATATCACTTTCTGACATTTCACGATCGCTTATTACGGAGAGTTTCGAATTTGTTCTTACAGAATAGCCCTACAGAATTGTTATCTTTGCATAAATTGAATATATCTGTATGCGAAGGTTATCTCATTATTATTGATTATATCCCAGAATCGAATGTTCTAAAAAATACATGCATAGTAATTTTCTACTTAAATTGAATTGAATGTTTTCGATCACAAAATGCAGATTTTTCATTAAATTGCAAATTGAATGTAAATAAACCGATGTTTTATGCAATCATAGCATAAAAGGACAGACCGTTTATATGCCAGAGTTTTATGTATAATTGAGTGAAAGCAAAGAAGCAATTGCATCATACGAGAGTATGTACTACGCAGACCTCTTTGATAATGTTGACGATAGGGATGTTTAGGGAATGGAAAATGTGTTTAGGGAATTTCCGTAAAAAGTTACATAAACGAATATAAAGCCCAAAGTTTAATACACCACGCTATTCCACTGCGGGTTGCTGGATATACACTGGCAGACATTAGTAACGATTATAAATACAAATCAAATAAATTAAAATTCAAAACTGGTTATCAAGAATTGAAGCAAAAATCTGAAACAATGCACTGTAGTAAGAACGCGTGAATCTTAACCGATGATAGTGAGTTCAAACTGAATTTTTATGTGCTTAATATGGGATAATAATTTATCTCGTGCTTGACGGTGAAGGAAAACATCGTGAGGAAACCTGCATGTGTCTAATTTCACTAAAATTCTGCCACATGTGTATTCCGCCAACCCGCATTGGAGCAGCGTGGTGGAATAAGCTCCAAACCTTCTCCTCAAAAAGGAGAGGAGGCCTTAGCCCAGCAGTGGAACATGGACATGGATATCACAGGCTGTTACTATACTAATTTTCGTATCACATTCAATGCACCCCTTTCATTGGTCAGTAGCTTAATTGTTCATTTTCCGAACAGTTCTCTCGTTTAGTTATCAAAGCGAGTTTCACGTCACACAGACCACAAAACGCCTGGTTCGCAGTTTGTAGTCAATTATTGATGATTCATTTACAAATAAAACAATGACATAATTTATGTACTAACTGTTATTTAATACGTGATACAAGCCAGGATTCTAAATCATATTCAACCTCGTAACTATAAAGTTAGTTATACAGGAACATTTTGTAATTTTTGAACAAAATATTTTGTCATTGAAGCATTCTTTATGTAAGATGGGGCAAGCGAGCAGAAGGCTCACCTGGTGGAAAGTGACTACCACCGCCCATGGACACCTGCAACGCCCGATGGCTTGCAGGTCGTTGCTGGCCTTTTATACTGTAATTGAGATAGATTTTTTATAACAATCAATGTTTGAATTTAATTTTAATTTAAATTTAAAGGAGAACAAAAGGGCAGAATACAAACTATGAACGCAAGTTCTATTCACTCTCATAATCGGATAGGTCTGCATCGTTAATCTGAAGAGATTTTAGACGCAGAACCAAAGACTGCTTTCTGGAGTGAAGTGAAGTACTCCAGAAGTAAACTCTAGAAGAGTTTAGCGATAATTTAAAAACTCCAGGCAAATGAAAATTACTTGATAGAGAAATCCAAGAAGTTGTTTGCCCCAAAAATTGAGCTCAAGCGCTCGGGATCTCAATCCCTATGAGCCATTCATCAACGACCAATCACAATATCTTTACGAATATTATAAATGCGAAAGTCAGTTTGTATGTTTGTTACGCTTTCAAGTCTTACCTACTCAACCGAACATCAGTAAATTTTGTATATATTTAATCCGACAATAGGTCGGAATAAATTCATAATTAAGCTAACGTTAAAGTTGTTAACTTTATAATCAGTATACCTTCCCTTAAACATCGTCTATGGAGATTATATATTGGATATTTTTACCAGTTCATACAAGGAGACAGTTACATATACATATGTTTATTGCATTATTTACTTTTTAATAATAACTCGTATTCGCCGACGGCTTCGCCCGCGTGTTTGGGGGAGAAAGATGGGTATAAGGTAAAAAAGTGACCAATATTCGTCATTGGGGTCATACCAAATGTTATCAAAATCGGTTCAGTGGTTTAGCCTGGACAGCGTTACAGACAGACAGAGTTATTTTGCATTTATAATATTAGTATAGATTTCTTGTTAATGATATTTCTTGAATTTGTTTGTCATATATTTGATACATTTCCTAAAAAATACATACACACACACAGATACGTGTGTTTCTAAAACAAAATCGATTGTGTTCTATAAATTTTAAAGCATTACTCGCCCTAGTTGTGCTGCAGTTAAGTAAAAAAACTAGACTGGTTAAAGAGAAAAAAATTCAGCCAATTTGCTTCTGAATTAGAATTCGCGCCGACCAAGTAGCTGGCGGATCGCCATTTCAACTTCAGACCAACTTCCGAGATAATTAAAAAAAATCGACATCAAAGAGCACTTATTTTTACTCAACCACGTCGTGGGGAAGGAAGGTAATGAATTTATACAAACAATCTAGTGCATGATACTATATTTATATCGGTTTTTTAAAGTATAGGTAGATGGACGAGCGAATAGGCCACCTGATAGAAAGTGATCACCAACGCCCATAGACATTGGCATTGTAAGAAATGTTAACCGTCGCTTACATCGCCAATGCGCCACTAACTTAGGGAACTACGATATTATGTCTCTCGTCCCTGTTGTTATACTAACTCACCCTTTAAACCGGTACACAACAATACTACCAACCACAGTTCACTAAGTACCCAGACGAGCTTGCACAAGCGTCTACCACCAAGTAAACCATCTCGAGTTGAATCGAGAAAATACAAACAATAACGTAATCTTTAATTTCATAGTACGATGACTTCAAAGCCTTACTCGAACTTAGTTCAAAGTGTACCAGGATCACATGAACATCGTACTAGACTACTAGCATTAATCCTTCTCCCTAAGGATGTCACGGAACGGAAACCAAGCTAATGGGATGACTATTGAATAATTTAGCACGTTACGTCATTACTCAGTGTGTTAACTCGTAGTCGAGTCTAAGTCGAAATCTTTACATGATAACAATTGTGATCATGATTGTGTATATGGTTTCGATCTAAAAACAATTGGAGTTTTCGAGATAAAATCTATCCTTACTAATACTAATAAAAGCCGGTTGGCGTGGTTGGTAGATACTCATGCCAAAGGTTGTGGGTTCGATCCCCACCCAGGACAGATATTTATGTGCATGGACATGTCTGATTGTCCTGAGTCTGAGTGTAATTATTTATTTAAGTATGTATTTACAAAAGAAAAGTAGAGTATGCGTTGCCTGGTTTACATTGTACAAGCTATGCTTAGTTTGAGATCAAATGGCCGTGCGTTATTAATATGCTAGGATGTTATTATAAACGTGAAAGTGGGTTTATATATTTATTTGTTTGTTACGCTTTACTGGTGGTAGAGCTTTGTGTAAGCCCGTCTGAGTAGGTACCATCCCTAATCATATTCTACCATAAAACAGCAGTACTTGTTATTGTTGTGTTCCGGTTTTAAGGGTGAGTGAGCCGGTGTAATAACAGGCACAAGGGACATAACGATGATTGTTTAGCTTTATAAGCCAATATAGTTATATATATTACGATAGTTTTTTTTTTTAAGTAGGTCTTTATTCTACCCGTGAAAGCCGGAACGGATAGTTATACTATATTATAATATTAAATTTTAACTCAATACGATGCAATTTTGCAATAGTTTTATATAAATACAATAATCACTGAATATGATAATTTTAAACACAATTAACCTAATTAAATACCTAATCATATTGATAGGTACAGTTATGTAATTGATTTACTATAGTTAATTTCAACGAATCCCCCATGGAACCCCCACAGAGAATTCGTTGTTACGACGAACAGAAGCAAATTTGACAGCGAATTAATTGATTCATTTAAAATAATTCAATTTGTTCTATTGCAGGAAATTAAATCATTAATATTTCATGAAATATAATTTATGTTATATCCCAAGACAATTGTACAATTGTTCTATATACAAATAAGTGTATATTTTTATGAATAAAATAAAAAGTATATAACGATGCGGTGTATATATATACATATTGATAAATAATAGAGACAGCATTCAATATTATATTATAGCCTCGATAGCTTCGTTATTTTAGTGGTTACCTTATAAAGCCACAGAATTCGAACTCCTGAACTGAAACCCCGAGTCGGGTCCATAAGTCATTAGGTTTTACTGTAATGTAATTCTCAGCAGCAGCACAAAGTCTGAAAGTTGGTCGTGTCTAAGAAACACTGCCGTTCCCATCCTACTGAACTGTTTCAAGTCGTGTCGGATTTGCCGTCTTATCGCATTACGAGACTGAGGGAAAATAGAGTGCACTTATACTTGCACATTATCTGTCTGTACTAATACATCCTACGCAGAAAGTCTCTATCATCATAACCCATAATGAAAATTAAGCAATTTTAATTTTGTTAAAATCTAGCACACATTAATTGATTTTCACCAAAATGTTATAGAGGTAAGTATATGATCATAAAATTAATAATTGATATAATGTATCCTAATTACACTATTAAGTATTAATAACACTATTACGCGAATATATAACGTAACGGTTATAATACTCCCACAGGATTCCTATCATAAAACAAAGATAATGAATATTAAATTACGCGAAGTCTTGTTTAAAGGTTTACACATCGATGTAGGCTTTCTAAACAAAAAACAGCTTACAATGTTAAAGGTAAATGCATTACAATTATCCGGCTTCAAAGGTCTAACGTTGAACAACGTTAATCTATCTCCCTAAGGTCTTGTCGGAGCGTGAACAAAGGCAAATGGGATGACAGTTGAATAAGTAACGCTATGACTTCATTATTATTACCATTGCTTTGGGTTACGAGCTAAGTAACAGCCTGTTAATGTCTCAAAGCTGGACAAAGGTATTCTAGCTCGAGAAAAAATTCTGGAGCTTATTCCACCATGCTGCTGTAATGCGGGTTGGTGATACATAATTGTGTGACAGTGACAGAATTTCCTCCGATTTTTTTTTTGAGCAAATGAACTCAGTGATGATGTCTGGGTTTGAACCAGCAATCTTCGATTAAGATTCCGGTGTTCTAAACACTGGGCCTTATCAACTTCCTTAACAGAAAAAAACAGTTCAATCAGAGGACAAACGCCTTAGATACGTTTAGAGGGAAGTCAAGATACTGGTTTCCAGCGTTGGTGGCGCATTGGCGTTGTAAGTAAATGTTAATATTTAATAAAGCGCCAATGTCTGCGGCGAATCCACCTACATACCTATGTATTAAAAATATTACACATTTGTGTGAGTGTGAGCAAGCAAAAACTATTGCATGGATATTGAAAAACTTTATTCTTTAAAATCAACTGGATCCAAGTAATAGTTTGAAAACTTTATCTCGATGAATTCTAGGTAATCATTTATTCTGGAAACTAATAATTTTCCATTCAGTTTCGATACAACATCTTCCATATTTTATTACCCGTAACTTTATGGCATAATTTATTGTTATAGATCAGTAATTAAGCATTTTAATCATAACTGTATTAGTTTGAGCTATTATCGTTTCCTTATAGCTGTACTGAAGCTGGACTCATTATTCAAAATTCGATTATGAATTAATCTTACGAGCTAAGTCCAGTCGACGTTGAACCCTTAATGACGTCTAATAACTTGCTCATAGTGTTCCGTTTTAGTCCACACAAATGTAAATTTTTTTTCTAGTCTATTTAAATCTTTTTTTTTTATAGCATAGGTAGGTGGACGAGCATATGGGCCACCTGATAGTAAATGGTCACCAACGCTCATGGTATTGCAAGAAATGTTAACCATCACTTACATCGCCAATGCGCCACCAACCTTGGGAAACCTTGGGAACTAAGATGTTATGTCTGTCCCCGTGCCTGTAACTCTGGCTCATTCACCCTTCAAACCAGAACACAGTAATACCAAGTACTGCTGTTTTGCGGTAGAATATCTGATGAGTGGGTGGTACCTACCCAGACGAGCTTGCACAAAGCTCTAACATCAGTAACTCTTTACATTTAAAAGTAAATCGACTAAAATGATCTGTAATGGTTTAAGAGCAAAGAGACTTTCGGCTTGATAATTTGGTTAATGTGACAAGGTGGCCGATTAAGATTCGCGGAAATAAAGCCTGGCGTGTTATACATTTATATTCTGTCTTGTCGGAAATAATGACAAGTACATTAATGATTATTTAATATATTACATTTATCAGTTACAAGGTACTTTTGGAGTTATCCAATACTTATTTCTCTTTAAGGAAAATCTTAATTTTTTTGGAAAAAGCTTTTAAAATAAATTACAGAAGAGCAATTTACTTATACCTTTGGAGTAAATATCAAAAGATATATAGTTTCTGATCTATAAGTTAATAATAGAACTCTAATTCTTGTCTCACATCACACTCATCATCATCTAAGCAGAAGTGACACACACCACGGCTGATATTTTATGTACTAGGTCTTTGTATTGGAGTATCAGTTTTTTATAGTAATATTGAAATGTCGCCTTTCATAAAGAACGTCTTACTATAAAAAATATTCTAGACATCATCGTTATTTTGACCTCATACCGTTTAATTTAACCAACAAAGCCATATCTAATACATTCGCATTGAAACACCGACCCTCTAAACCTGCTTTTCAAATAGAAAAAGTGATCTTAGCTCAGAAGTAGAATATTTAGAAGAAGACAAACTTTTAAGGGTCGGTTGGCGTGGTTGGTACTTGCCTTTCACGCCGAAGGTTGTGGGTTCGATTCCCACCCAGGACCGACCTTTGTGTGCATAAACATGTCTGTTTGTACTGAGTCTGGGTGTATTTATCTATATAAATATGTATTTACAAAATAAAAGTAGTATGTAGTATATCAGTTGTCTGGTTTCCATAGTACAAGCTATGCTTAGTTTGGGATCAGATGGCCGTGTGTGAATAATGTCCCAGAATAATATTATTGTAAAATTGCAATCCTAACTTGATTGTGGTGATGCCAAAAAAATACCCATCAAACTACCAAATTCCAAATAAAAGAAAGATACACGAAAAGAACGGAAAACACGTCTGTGGAGACTATAAGACAAATTAAAAAAAAAAAAACATTTTACAGAACCCCAATTAACATTTAAGACCGAAATAATGTCAAATGATATTATTTCGTGTCGTCTAATTTTTGTAATTTTTTTCTATGTAGCTACGTCATAAAAATATTTCCTTGACATTTAGTAATGATGATATTTATAAAATTAATGTTGAAATATGACCATAACAAAATGTAATGTTCATTTTTATTGTTTTATTGTTGTAATATTACTATTAAACAAATTATGAACATAATAAAAACGTTTTTATTGTTGTTAATAAATTATTGCAGTTTCTATTACACTACCTTGAACTTACAATTTAATGTTTTATCTGCAATCGCTAATTATTACCGTACAAACTAACTTACATATTTATATGAAATAATAATATATACATTTAATTTCATTGTATTAACGTGTTGAAAAAACATGGTTATTTGAAATGTAACAATGCAATTAATACTATAAAAAGAATTTTATACCCATATGGAAAACCGTTTCAACCATAATCAATGGGTTGCAAGAATTTTTGCAACCTTACCACATATACATCGAGCCAAAATATTAAGTAAACTTAACATATTTAAAAAAAAAAAAAAAACACATTGAATAATTTATACAGTGCAATGCTTAAATATTATATATATGTATATTAACGTGGCCACATAAATACCTACAATTAACTAGATATTACGTCATTTCTGCAACTAATGGAAGTACCAGCTGTTTATCGACATCTGCGGAAGTGAGCGCACTTATCGCTGTATTTTTCCTGTTTAACAATAATAAACAATGGCTTATCGGTGCGTACTATAAAAATAAAAGCTGGTATAATAGAAAACCCGTGTTCATATGCAGTTTTATGGTGCTTAGCTTACCTTTAATCAGTCGAGTCGAGCAGCCGATCGATAAAACACGTGTCAACACAGAATGATCAACAAAATATAACAATAAAACACAAACGCTGTCCTTTATTGTGAGTCCTGTAAGTGTTACCGAACAAAGGATTGCACTGTTATTGCCTATTCACACGAATTACAGCGAACCGGCGTTTTCCTGGCGAAAATAAAAACAAAAACAAAGTTAAATGGAAAATAAAAATATATAACGGGGGATGTTTGCGCTTTGAGCGGCTTTATTGGGTGTCTTTAAGCGTTTTTGTAGTGTTATAAACGTAATGATTTCGTAATATTTGTATTCTTGCAGCGTATTTTACAGTTCTTGCTACTGTTTACAAGCGAGTCCGCATCGAATACACGCCTCGGTGGCGCGGCCAATACTGAACGCGTTGTGAGCGAAAAAACTAACCGCTTGCCATCAACGTCTAGCGCTTGAAGCGGGAAACGCAAATGGAAAACCATATCTGTCCCTTTTCCTCACATTGCAACGGAAAGAGCGAGGAACAATTTTCTTCTTGCATGCTGAATCTCTTTGAATTGAACTACTAGATATGACTGTCTTGTGTCTATATTACGAGTTAACTCATTAAAATCTTAATTTAAATTAGTCTATTTCGTATCTGTACCAAAATGTATAAATTTTGGTAGAGATACTCATTATATATGTGTCATACACACACATATATATAACGTAAAGGTGATCCAATTTCTACTATGAAATATCGAAGTAAGAAATAAAACTTATGGAAATGAGGCACAAAAATTCATACATTCTGTGAGGAGATTAAAAATTAATGAGTATTTTTAATAATAAGTAATATTTAATTTGCATATCGAATTTTCGATTACGTAAAGCAATCCAAAGGATTTTGCTATTCAACTAATTAACTTACGTATATTAATATTAGTTAAGTATGTACTAGACTTGGCTACCATAATATAGCTAGAGGTCGAGGCTTACCCTTGAATAACTCTTGAAAATTAATCTAAAACTTTAATATTATAAAAAAACTTAGCTAAAGGACCTAGCGGCTCAGAGAGGTAACAACATCCTGGGTACAATACCACTGGAAAATCTTTTAGACTTTTGTATAGTTTTATTTAATCACATATTCATTTTTCAAACAGCAATACTTAGTATTGTTGTGTTCTGGTTTGAAGGCTGAGTGACATAGGCTAGATAAGGGATGGTTAAAATTTCATAAAATGCCAATGTATATGGGTGATGACCCGTTACAATCAGTGACCCATTTGCTCATCCGCCTAGTTATATAAAATAAATACATAAAATTTCAAATGGAAAAAAAAATCTCATAGCAGGTGTAGCTCAAACCGTTCTTTGTGTAACATATTTAATTAAAACATATCCTAGGCAGCTCGATAGAAACTCTACGTACTTTTTCGTATATTCTCTCTATCACAAATATGAAAATCTTCAACCTTTTATACAATACACAAGGCTAAGCCGTTTATTTATTAAACAGCGTATGAATTATTGGGGTAACCATAATTATTCAATTTCTATAAAACTGATTGAGTTACTAATTATTACTTAATTTCTCGGCCAGTTAATTAATAAAAACTGAACGACATTCATATAAAATAAATTATGTGTAATATTTTTAAGCCTTGAAATCAGAATAATAAAAATTTAATTAAATAATATTAATAAAAAATATTTGACAGTAGAACTATGTTATTTACTATTCTTTTAGTTTACTTAAGCAATCGAAGTGATAGTGATAATGATTATGTTCTCCTGTCAGCACGGATGTGTGCGTGACACATACATAAACGCTATGTATTCTCTTATGTCATGCAATTTCAATGAAGCAAAGCCTAAATGTTGCTGACCAAGTATAATTTATCTGTAAAAACTGACAATACTGACAGACAGGCAACAATTAAAAAGTGCATTTTCGTTATCTGTTACTCTTTTTTTATCGCCACTTGCTCATGATTGATAGATATAGATAGATAGATAGATAGATAGATAGATAGATAGATAGATAGAGATGGTATATTGTCGTCAGACGTGCGTACACATGACGCCTCCACCATTTTGACAACATCTTAATTCGTTGCGTTCTCACATGAAATATCATTACGACATTTGTCTCACCGAGCTTGCTAGGCTTCCCTTTTCACGATTGTCTCAGATTTTCCCCCCCAACCAGTGACGGTGCCAGTAGAGGCAGTAACATAAGTGATACAAAAGCTTATGCAAGCCTAACTGCGTAGGTAAAATCTATTTTAACACTCAACATCAATAGATTGTATTGCTGTGTTCTGATTTAAAGTGAGCCTTTTAGTAGCGTTGTTACGTCACAATATATTCTTGCAAACGAGAAATAAATACAATTCGTGATAAAAGTGTTTTCATAGCAGTACTAAACAAGTCCCAAGAAATGAAAAATTATGGAAACTCCACAAATAATATGTTACTTATATAAACTTTTCGACTTCACTTGGAATATTAAATTAATATACAAATTCTCCGGGATTTCCATTATTTTACAAAGTTCTGAACCTTACATTATATAATGCCTTTGAGCTAAGGTTGTTTAGTAATAATTTAATTATTTCAAGCTAAACGGCAAATACGAGTATGCTATAAACATACATATATACATATATACATATAAATAACGTTACATATAAACGGAATCTCTTCTATTATTTGATAATAAGATTTTTCGCTTTTATCAAAACAAAAATACACAACAATTTCTCAACCGTTTCTAATAGATAAAATTGATCGACATGAGTAACTGGTAGTTTACTGGTGGTAGGGCTTTGTGCAGGCTCGTCTGGGTAGGTACCACCCACTCATCAGATATTCTACCGCAAAACAGCAGTACTTGATATTGTTGTGTTCCGGTTTGAAGGGTGAGTGAGCCAGTGTAATTACACTTTTTGGAAAAAAAAAATTTAATTGGAAACTAAGATGTTATGTCCCTTTACACAGGTTCACTTGAAACCGGAACACAACAATCTTAAGTATTTCTGTTTATCGGTATAATATCTGATTAGTGAGTGGTACCTACCCTGGCTTGCACAAATCCCTACCACGAAGTAATGCAAATCTTACAAGATGAAAATAATAAAACTATCTTTGAATTTATCCTGAACAATATTTCAAAACGATTTTTGAGAACTATTGGATATTTAAAGTATATATATATATATATATATATATATATATATATATATATATATATATATATATATATATATATATATATAATATATATATAATATATATATATATAGATATAGATCGATGTTATCAGTAAAACACGAAGTTTTAGCTGACAAATCATTAATGAACTTTAAACTTTAAAAATGTAACTTCGACGAAGTTATTGTGACATTCTAATGGAACTAATGGTTTGCTATGCAGTTAACTGCAGCTGCTAACCGACCTTGGTTATTTCGAATATCAAATGTATTTAAAATTGCCGTAAGATACTGTTTCCATTGTCACGTTCCGTTAATTTAATCGGAAGATTTTAATTTGTGAAATGTTAATTGTAATAGGTAGTCGAGATAGCCCAGAGAATAGACAGTCCGAGGATTCGTTATACGAATAAATATTGTTGTGATGTTTGTGGCTATTTATAATGACTTATATTTTATACAAAACAACAATAACATCCCTTTAAGGAATACAACTGCCGCACGAAATTCCTGTCAATAAAAAACAATAAAAAAGACGCCGTCTAAAGTCCAAATAAAAATTTTATGTACATCATTAAACCTAAAATAAAGATTGCGATGCCGCCTTAAAATAAAAACACACTGACATATAGAAAAATCGTAAATTTAAATAATAGAAAAGCTAATCATGAAAAATTGCGGGAATATATAAATTCAATTTAAAAATAAATAAATATGCAAACTACTATTTGTTTTCAAAGTTATAATATAATTCCACTAAAACCATCTGTTAGAAGATTTTTTGTTTATATTATAATTATTAAAAACTCATATTAAAAAATATTAGCAAAAAAAACATAACATTCTCGCCAATATTAAATAATATAGACTAGGCTCGCTATCATAATTGAGTTATGTCCCATTGTAACTTTTTATGTCCCGTTTTTTATTTATTCATGAACCAAACACCGGCCCCTATAATGATCACAACATATTCTATCAAAATCTGTCAAACTATCGCATTACTTTTTATTATTTATTATAAATAAATTATTGATTTTTAATTATGAAAGCAAAATAGTTTTACAAATTCTTAACCCCACTTTTACACCCTTAAGTATTTAATTTGAAAAGTGAAACACCTTTATTTTCAATTTCTAAATACCAATTTCCTTCTCTTTTATTTTTATATTATATTAATTCTTTCTTCAAAACACTTAGAATTTTACTTTTAAAATTATAAAGGCATGGACTTTTTTAGAACTGTTCGTACCAAAACATACTATTTGTCTAGTATTGGAAACAGAAAAAAGAAAAAAGTCTTGTCATGTCATCTCATGGCAATCGATAGAACGACTTAGAAACTTATATCCTAAAGTGACATCTAACAGTAAAAATCAAAAAGTGGATAGTATAAAAATGTTCTGCATGAAAAAATATCCATATTTGCTAATTTTCATGCTGATCGGTCAAATGGTGTCAGTAAATTCGTATCAAACAGAATATATATTATCAAAATATATTTTAAACATTAGATATGACATTTAGTTACAACGAAAACGTTCTTTAATAGAAAGATTACGATAATAACGCTACGGTAAGGCTTTGCCGCTCACTGACCTTACAGATACACGAACTCTGCAATTTAGCAATGAATAGCAAAAGTTAGGCCATTGTGGAAAAACGTAGCCAACTCACGATCAAAAGCAACTATGTCTTTATTGGTAATAAACTTTTGTTATATCTTATGTTTGGATTAATTGAACATCTTAATTATTTATATTAGCACTATCTGTACATTATTTACTCTTTAATTAATATATAAATGAGCCGTGTTGATTGAATTAAGTTAAATTAAATTTACAGTTACCATAGTTTTGGAATATACAATCTACCGGGAAAAACTGGTACATAATTCAGTCGTATTACCGACTTTTAATTATATGTATCTTTTATTTGCTTATGATACATCCTATTTCCTTATTGTTATTTAAAGATTAATGTTTTATGGTATATACGTTTAATTAAATAATGCTTTAAAAGCTTGTCATTTTACAAATTAAATCGAACCAAGTACATAATGTTACCTATTTCTTATTTACAAGTATAAATTTCTTACTTGAAGGACTTCGGCGATAAAATAGAAACTTCCTAATCTTTTTCTAACTTTTGGGAGTCAAAACTTTCGACTTTTACTCAACTCCTAAATTTTTTTAATAGCAATATCTTTTAAGACGATTTTGCTTTGTTACGCATCATGGCATTTTTAATATTTTTTTATTATTTGATTCAAAATGATAAGGTATTATTTGGTAATTCCTAATTCAATACTTATAAATGATCTTGTATTTTGATGAGATTATGAAAGAATATACATATTTTTGTTTCTATAATAATGAATTTCGTAGGAAGGTGGATACTGTCAAATGGCACACCTGATAACCTTATGCTTATCGCAAATGTTAGTAGATATCGCATAAAGTAGCAGTCTCTAAAAAACCCACTATTGGGCAAAATATCTCCTCTTCTTTAGGCTTAGAAATAATCCACTACGCTTCCACGCACTACACTTACTTATTGACTTATTGTTAAAACATCTACCACCCGTTCACCAACCAAGATAAAACTCCAATTGATCTGGTATTGTTCAGTAAGACCTATCGAAATTTTCACATATCTATAACTGTATATATTAAGTATTATAAGTTTATTGTAAATGTACAATTCATATAATATTGTTATTTTTACTAATTTAAAATAAAATTTGTACACTTCACCGCTTTTTTTCAAGTTCAAGTCCTCTCGCAGTCCAAGTCCAAAAGTTTGTCTGGAAGAGATCGCCCTTTAGATGATAACGACGCCTCTTAAACATACTTTTGTAACATTTATTTTATCTCCTCTGGTGTACAATAAATCATATTTGTATTGTTTTATTTATAATATATATAATTTGTGTTGTATGACACGAATGGATACAGATGGGCTACCTGTTAGCAAGTGGACCCTTCTGTTTATGGATATGAGTTCGAAGTTAGAAACAGTAATAAGTTATTTGGTTTCGGTAATTAAACTAAACTCAATCATAGCCAGAGGTATTCACAAATGTGCTGCCTATTTGTTCAGCCTATGAGCAAAATATGTTCGTCCTTATTGCTCACAAGACTTATAATATTATATTGACAAAATAAAAAGTAATTAAATAGCATATTAAATTATCTAGCACAGTATTAATTTACATTAGAAGTTAGTTGTTAGTACAGATTAGTATGTAGGTACTATATTTTTAAATATTACGTATATAATACAAGGTGTGAGCGCATTGTGCAAGCCTGTCTGGGTAAGTACCAGCAACTTTTCAGATATTCTACCGCTAAAGAGCAATACTTAGTATTGTAGCGATACGATTTGATGGGTGAGCGAGTTAGTGTAACTACAGTCATTAACATCTTCCTTCCCAAGTCTGGAGGTGCATTGGCGTTGTAAGGAATGGTTAATATTTCTTACATCACTAATGTCTATGGGCGGTGATGACCACTTAACATCAAATAGCTCAATTGCCCGTGCCTTCCTATAATATAAAATAAAATCTGGGCAAACCCTATTCGGAACCAAACATCAAATGATCGAGGTGTCGACAGTAGTGGCTCTCTTCCTCCTGGAAAAGAAGGAGGCCTTTGCTCGGTTATGGAATAAATACTACACATAGTAATTGCGAGTATTAATTCTAATATATAATTTTTATATTTCATACTCTTAAAAACTATTATAAGAATATATTTTTTTGCATTTTATTGTGACGTAATTCCAACGCAGCCCGCAACTCCAGTGTGCTTCTCGAAAACCACGATATCCTATTATTTAGGGCTATTTTGGGCCCTTATCACGTTACTAGCAATCTTTCGTATAGCCTGGCATGCCAACGAGAATTCTGTAAAGGGTGGTTAGGGATATATGATATATGCAAAAAACTTTATTCTTCAAAGTCCTTGTTAACGTTGTCGTATAACTATTGCCTACGTTCCACAGCTGATATAAATTACAGCATTGAATTACGTAATTAAACAGCTGTTTAATATTACCTAATCGTCTTATCTATAACTAGTTAAATTTATCTAGACCGATTAAAGCTAAGGGATTTCTACGAATTGGGCAAACTTATTGTTTGCATTTAGTAGTTTAATCAAACTATACTAGTGCTATATTTGGTGTAATTGCCAAGGTTCCATATTGTTCTGATAGGCACAACTTCGGATGTATAATTAAGGTGGAATTACAATTAGCAAATGAAGGTTGCAGGTGGCTAATGGGTATTACGGAATTCAAGACGTTTGGTTACGATTTTAGTGACAACTAACTAATACTCATGTCTTCGTTTGCGTGATACAACATAGGAACAACTCAACTCAATTTCAACTCACTTTTTTTTTGTTTTAAATAACATATTCCTGCCTACTTTACTTAAATGTATTGGAAAACTTTAAATAGAATGTTTTCGATTTTGGAGATATCTCTAGACTGACCCATCTCAGTTTATCAACCGATAATTTGCACATACTTAAAGTTTTATATATATATTTCTATATATTTAATAGCGTATATATAATAATATAGATTTTTATTATACATAAAACTAAATATTGCGCACTAAGCTCTGGATCTACCAGTCCGAAATCTTTTCGCTTTTTGCGTTGTGTTTATTGAGAAAGTTTATAGGCTTTACAACATCGCTCTGGATTCAACGTAACGTTAAGTAACGTTTGATGTACGCACTAACGTGGAACAGCTGGTTCTGACGTATAAGAAATAATCGATTCATTTTAGAATCGATTTTAAAATATTTAACATAACAAACATCGTAGACTTTATCATAACGATTAAATATAATAACAATAAAAACATAAAAATATTCTTATACTAAGTCGTAAGAAAAAGAATGGGCTAAATTATTTACTTTCTAAGTCGAAAGATTATGTAAATTGAGTCAGACATATTTATTAGTTTTACTTTTTATATCGTCGCTTACGGAAGAACTTATGGTGAGTTGTCTGTTAGTTCAGAGGCTTTTATTTTGGTTTATATTCATACGATGATAATCCACATCCTGGTCTGCTCAATTATACGAGGTTTCCTTTTACGACCGTGCCGAAAGGTATAGTGGAAAACATACGGCTTGATATTTTGACCGCTCACTGAAAACTAAAACGGTGTTATGACACCTTAAAATAATTATATTTTTTACATTAATGTATAATAAAAATTAATGACAAGCACCGCGCTGGCCGATGGAAAAAGTTTAAAAAACAAAATCTCTTCAAAATCACTCTGGAACTGTTTCAAATCGCCGTGAAATAAAGAACAGCAATTTTTCATAGATGCATTTAAGTTAAGGAAAAAAAAATAGTTTTCTAGATAAATTATTATTGTATCCAACCTATCTCTAATCTAAAAAAAAAGAAAAAAAATCAACATCAACCTATCCTACGCTTTATTTCGCTTTATTTGTTATGTGTATTTTTTTTTTTTTAATATTTAGTTTATTATTATTTTTAATACATATCATGCCTTCCTTTTGGGATCCTTGAATTGATAAATTTTCATTCCGATTGATTAACATATAGTGAAGAGAAGAAAGAAATAAAAAGCTATTTCCACATTACATCGAATGCAGATTTAATATTTTAAACAAGTAAACTATTACTCTCCAACAATGTCGAGACAACGTTGATATATTTCGCTTTCGGTCTATAATAGATACGGCGGTGATCGCAACTGATCGCAATTGAAAATCGCGCCGCGAGAATTGTCGCTACGCCCACCGACCCCACCGTTCGCGCCGCCTGTTCCAGGCCAGGCGGTTAGTGACAGTCGAAATACTAATTATCATCTCCTTAATTATAACGTAATTTTTCTTTTACGTAAAGATCCTTATAATTTATAATGAATTTTTTTTTTTTAATATTTTACTTGAGCATAAATAATAGTAGTCAAGCGAACAAAAGCTTACTGTATTTTTCACGTACATCCAATTTTTTACGCAGGCGCGTCATCTTTTTGACTCGCATTAAACTTTTTACGACCAATACACTATTATATCCATGTTTTTTACGATCAAGACAACAAAGGATTCGGTTTTATCCCTTTCTCGTATTTAATATTGCAGTTCATATGAAACAAAAACTATCTCATCATTTATTGTTAAAATAAAACGTAAAATAAATGTATGTGTATATAGATACAAAACGTTCATTATTAAAATATTAATTATTAACAAATAAAAAAATAAGTTGCCAGCATCTATTAGCGTTTTGATTAAATATTATTATTTCTCAAGTATCTTTATATACTCTAAATTTCTTAATTAATTTGAAATTAAATAAAAAAATGCAGAGCATACAATTATATTTATTTACCTTAAGAGTTTCGATGGGCAGTAAATAGTGTTTGAATTTCAATCAAATGTCTTCTAAGCGAGACAGTTATTATATGTTAATATTTTTTATTATTATTCATTACGGAAATACCAATCGTATTTATTTCAAAACAAAAAAAAAACTGCGCTGTATTCGTCAACTATAATCTCGCATAGTGTGTGCGCAGCTTAAATTCTAATCTAGCCAATCAAATTCTACGATATGACAAAACCAAACTGTATATGTAAACCAGAACCACTTTGTGTATCGAAAATGCGGTCTAGGTATAAACAGAGGTAAATAGATTAATAATTACTGTTTCAACGTTGTGCAATTTTAGTAATAATAATAATGATATCCTGGGACATTATTCACACACGGCCATCTGATCCCAAACTAAGCAGAGCTTGTATTATGGAAACCAGACAACTGATATACTACATATACTACTTTTCTTTTGTAAATACATACTTACATAGATAATTATACCCTATTCAGGACAAACAGACATGTTCATGCACACAAATGTCTGTCATGGGTGGGAATCGAACGCATAACCTTCGGCGTGAAAGGCAAGTATCTACCAAACACGCCAACCGGCCCGTAGTAGAAGTAAGTTATAAAAATATTATTTATTTTTGAGAGGTTAGCTTTAGAAACCCACTGTTGTTTTTGAAAATGCATTCACTAAAACAAATGTGAAATTATTAGTATCGAGTTATTGGGAAATAAATTCGTGAAAAATATTCAGCGATGACCGTTTTGACTAAACTTGGATTTTGCAAACTTTGAATAATAAATTTCGAAGAAAATTATGTTGCTCAGGAAGTTTATATACAGTTTAAATTGATTTTCATAGGTTTACCAATAAAACATATATTTAGGCTGTATCCATGTTTTGTATTCTTTTTGTCTTTGTGTACAATAAAGTATAAGTAAAGTATAAGTACATCGTTGCATCATATTGGTGTGGTAGTGTTACTGGTTGCGGGACCGCTGTTTTTTTTCCTGCTCAGGCATGTATCAATGTAACTCGTAAGACGGTGATAGCTGTATAACCATATTATCATTATTCGGATCGTAAGATTCCCTATGAAGTGTTATAGAGACCTGTCATAGACGCCTTCGATGAAGCGATATTTCTACTGTTTTCTGAGTCCCTATGAATAACGCTGTTGTTAAAAGTAATCGGTAAAGAAATTTCTGTGAAGCCGGCAAGTATAAATAAAAAAATACGCGTCGAATATAAAATCTCTTATTTTATTAAAGGAAATTAATTTCGAATCAACAATTATACTTTATATTCTTGGAAAAGAGAAAGTTATTGAATTATATTTATCCCTCTCTTGCAAGAGTTTGTTATATATAACTGAGTGGTAATTACGTAATAATAATTGTTTTACCATATAAGTATTTATACACATTTATTTGGCAAATAAAACAGGTAAATTGATATACTGAATAATATTGTTTTTCTTTCATTCACATCAATACTATGTTCCGATTTGATGGCTGAGTAAGTCAGTATTGTTACAAATACAAGGGCCTTACCATCATAGGTATCATGGCTTACAGCGCACTGAAATGACAGTGCAAGGGGTGGCTAATCCGCTTGCAATGTCATTCATTATCTTTGGACGAAAGTGACTTCCCACCGGAAGCGTTCCTAAAAAAATGTCTATTCTTCCTCCGAGTCTTTTATTGAGATTTGCATACAGACAGAAAAGCCGATTTTTGTTTTCAAAACAAAAATATGTTTCAGCAATTTATATGCATAATACATAGATAGCTGTTACTGTTATATATATTATTATAGAAACATATTCGTAACAATAAAATAAAACGGCAGATAAAAACAAATACAATCGAAGTGCTTGCCCGGGTTTGAACCCACGATCATCGGTTAGGATTCACGCGTTCTAACATCTCGGTTTTTTTTTCTTATATACACAGTATATTACAATTATATATTTTTATGTAGCTAATATTTAATAAAAATGAAAGGAATTGCGTTTTATAAATCTGAGGATAAAACTCTTTTATTCACAGACATTTAAATGGCTTCATAGATCTTCTCGAATCGGCTTTCACGGCCCATTGCCGTTCATTTCCTTAGGAGCCTAAATCTTTCTATTAAAAACTATTAGTCACAGATTTTATTGTTGGTAAATATATATTATTTATAATTTTTAAATAATATATTAAATCACAGGGTCTAAATTTTAAAAACTTAGGAAAGTAGTGACCTCTTTATACTTTATTACTAAGGCTTTCCTTTTTTAATGTAACAAATAGGAACTCAATGATGCAAACTACATTAGATACTGGCTGGAAAAAAATTACATTAAAGAACAAGAAGTCGCAAACAAAATGAACGACAAAGGAAGTTCCAATCTATTAACCACTTAGGGGCTGTATGTATGCACATTTACAATATTATAGTATATATAAATTATGTATTCACCTAAGTAAAGTTCTTAAAGAATCAAGCAAATAGTATTTAAAAAGTTTTTTTTTATTGTATAAAAACTTTTGTAAGAACGATAACGACCCCATATGGTCTATAAAATTCTCGAGAACTAGGAACCGAATTGTTTAATAAACAAACTAACATTAGTTCCTACACAACATGTCGACACACCGCGATCGCTGGCTGGTCGCCAAGTGTGTTGTGAACATATTATTTTTTAATGTCTCCACCCAATTGCGAAACAAAGGTAGGTTATGATTTCAAGGTAAGAAATCAAGTTATTTATTATCTACTCATATAAAAATAAATACTGAAAACAGTTATCGAACAAATCATGACCGCGTAAAATGCTAGTAGCATTTCCCCTTTAAATCGCAAGTCCGATCCTCTAGGCGAAAAACAAACCAATCCACCTGTCACCAGTAGAGACGATAAGTCGTGGTGTTATATTTTTAATAAATGTTTTTGCACTATCACTCCAAGATCTAAGCGTTTTAACTGCAAACGGAACAAAGAATTTATAATAAAAGATGAATATTTGCGTTAGCTCGCTTCAATTTTATCCGTGGCACTGGCTTTTAACATTTTTTCCCTGTTAAGAGACGGGGCCAGTGTATGAACACGTGTTGCGTCCCACACTAGGGCTCTTCCTCGTTCCCCGGGAACCAATGTCAGTCCATCAGGTTTCTTGTTATCATCACGACTAACTCCATGGGGATCAATACGAGTACATACAGTACTGGAGGCATGGTAAAGTTTCGATTGGAGCAGTATACTGTAGTAGTAGTAGTTTAATTCATTAGTTAATTTTTATTTCTCTGCTTACATTTCTTTTATTATTTTTGTTAACATTAAACCGTTTATAAATGTAATTGAGTCTCTGCTATTTGAATAAATAATTATTAAAATAAATACAGATAACAAACAAATGGTAATATCTCGTAACTTCCACGTGTCAGGTACATGCAGGCGGACGTGACGTCACTGACCGCAGCGTGCCGGGTAGCAAGCATGATTTTACGATTGAAACTACACGAGCAATTTTTAAAATTGCAAAGGTAAAAGAAAATAAAAATTTCATTTCGTGACGCTGGGCGTTATAATTTTTAAAAGCAATGTTTCATATGTAGTTGGTGTTAATGGTTTTATTTTAATTGATGGAACAAGTCGAACCTTATAGAGTAATTATATTTTCAAGTTTGTATGTTTAAATTAACTTTAGTGTTTTTTTTTTAAATAATGGATTCTTTTCCCTCATGAAATAGGAAGGATTGGCAAATGGGTCACAATATGTTTGACGTTGACCATGTGAGAAATATTAACCATTCCGTACATCGCCACTTCGTCACCTCCCTTGGGAACTAAGGTGTTATGTCCCTTGCGGCTGTAATTATACTGGCTCACTCACCCTTCAAATCGAAACATAAAAATACTATCGCACTTAGCGTAAATATATGATGAGTGTAACACAGACGGGCTCCAACAAAGTAACACCAAGTAAATTTGAAAATACTTCATCAGATCAGAATATAAACCAGGTGCATATAATATTTATTATTATAGCAAATTATTGTGATGCAAAATACGTGTTCACTAGTTCACAACTTCAGAATAATTAGATTCAGCTTAACTATCACTTAAGTTAATTACTACGAACTTCATGTTGCACAGTGCTGCCATCCATTAGGTTGCGACTCAACGGCGAAACGTTGCTAGCATGCTTGCGACCATTCCATTCCAGGTGGCCTTAACATACACTAGCTATTTTTAACTTTTACTTGTAATGTTCGTTTTCCACTGCTGGGCTAAGGGTTCTTCTATTAAGGAGATGGTTTCAAAGTTACATTCAAGACCCGCAGGGCTCCTCACGATGTTATCCTTCACCGTATAGCACGAGATGAAAATTATACACATAAATTAAGCACATGAATGCTCAGTATTGATTGCCGTTGTGAATCAGAAATCTTTGCTAAAGATTCACGTGTTCTCGCCACTGGACCATCAATACTATATTTATTTAAATATTTAATAGTAAGGCAAGTAAGCTAACTACATTTTCTTAAAAATAGAAGCATATACGTATAATAATTAATAAGACAAACGTTTAAAAGCATAAATATACATTAATATAATTTACCCGCTTCATCGTTTCAGTACGGTTCCATACATGCGGTTTTCCTGACATGGGTCAATGGGTAAACGGAATGTGGTCTCCCACAAAAAAGGCCCCCTAGCTCCAGTCAATCTTTCGGATCTACTACCCGTCATCAGCTTAAAAGTTTATAATTAGAACACGAATGTCAATCGTAATTGCAAACTTGACTTCAGAAAAGGTTTTGTTTATTAATGATATTTAATTTATTACTATTGTATAGTATTAATAATAATCAGCTCTATATTTAAGAATGTATACAATTTAACAAATCATGTTTGGAATACGTTTAAAGGACGACGACGTTTATTCAACAAAAATATTTTCGCTCGCATATACTTTTCAAATAAAAAACTAAACAAATTTCGATATTATAATTGAGACGGTATAATTTTGGAGCTATAATCAAAAAAAAAAACATAAAAATATTGGAAGAGTTTAAAAGATAAACTATGTGTAACAACAGATCGACAAACATGATATGATTTAAAATTAGAATCTCTAAAATTTCCTAAATTTACCTGTCCAATTAACACGTACATTAAAGTAGTGGATACTTAGTACGTTACACGGTACATGTTTATATTCACCATGTTTGTACCGAACCCTGTCAACCGCACTCTACCGCGGCGTCCTCTGCGGTAAGCGACCGTTCGGGTACGGAAAATTAATTATAACTCTTAATATGCTAATATTGTATCAGAAAATTGCAAATAATATAAAATTGTTACTTTTCAAACAAACGCGGCAACAAAATTCGCCCGTGTATAAGGGAGGGAGGTGTTAGATAACCTCTTTTATGGCTTAGGTAGGTGGAGAAGCATATGGACTACCTGATGGTAAGTCACCAACGCCCATAGACATTGGAATTGTAAGAATTGTTAACCATCGCTTACATCGCAAATGCGCCACCAACCTTAGGAACAAAGATGTTATGTCCCTTGTGCCTGTAATTACACTGGCTTACTCACGCTTCAAAACACAATAATACCAAGTACTGCTGTTTTGCGCTCTTATGACTAAGACTTTACAGCGTAACAAACTAACTCTTAAAAATAATTAGTAAGAAAAGTATTTTAATCCTTACTAATTTTATAAATGCGAAAGAGAGTTTTTAGGCTTTTTTTACCTTAAATACTCGACCAATTGACGTTATTTTTTGTAAACAAGTTGTCAGTTATATAGAAAAGTACATAAGTTACTTATCACCTTTCTTGCACAAACAGTTGAGACCGCGGACGGAAACCATCACTTCTTAAATTAGAAAATATCTTTATTGAAAAATACCAAATCTTATTTTAATATTTCATGACTCACAGTATTCACCCAGGGCTGAAGCCAATAAGCCTTAATATGAAAAAAAATTCAATACAAAAGTATAAATGACTAAGTTCTAAAACACGTGAGTCATAGCGTTTTCCAAACTTCCGCAGGCTTAGGTAATTGTGGAAAGTACGCTGACGGGTGAGTCAGCGCATTAAGGAAAGGCTGTTTATTTTCAAAGGAAAACCCTTGGGAAACTGGATAGCGCAGACTAAAATAATTTAAATTAATTTGTGTTTATAATTAATTTGTTGCTCTGTGTTAAAGGATCGTGTCAAAATCTGCCACTTGTGTATCCACCAAACCGCATTGGAACGGCGTGGAATAGACTCCAATCTATCTTCTAAACTGTACGTTTTTAACCTCCCAAAACGAGGAGTGTTAAGTCTGACGTGTGTGTCTGTATCTCTATTTGTTTGTCTACATGCAATCGTAGCTCTCGAACGGATGAACCGAACGGGTCCCCTAAGTTTTAACTTAAATAATTATATCATCTTTTATTATAAATTCTAATATAATGTATTCGGTCGAGATTTTTATATAAACCTTACTATGAATTTTTGATTGTTAATACATTTATATTATTCATATTATTTATTACTTTCTAAAGTTTTTTTTTTGAGGCCAGGGTTTTTTAAATTTTTTATTAAGTTTTATAACTTAATACCTTTACAGTTCTACCATTGGACAACTGGCCGCTAAGAACATACATCCCTCCGTGAATTATATTCCATCCATTCGCACAAAACGTTTATCTTCCTCCTCATGCGCGAAACCAAAATTTCAATTCGGTATCTGTCTTTCTACACTACTACGTCATTCTTTAAAAATATAATCACGAGCTTTAGCGATTGGAAACAAGCTATCGAAAATAAAACAATCGAGCCAACGCAATATCAGTTTATATTCTAAATAATTTCTCCTCCAAACTTTGTTACCAAAATTCTTAAATATTCATAAAACAATTCAATTACATGACAAACAAGCCTAATGATAAGAATGAATATACATTGATTAGCGTTCCTTACCCAAATACCGAAGCGTGATATTAATTAAACATTAAAATAGAGCCGCTTCTAAGCTAAAAGTTTAAGAGACCAATATAAATTAGAGAAAACGAATTATTATTTAAGATAAGAAATTAACTTTTGGTTTAGTGTTGTGTGGTCGGATATATCGATAACTTTTAAGTATAACGACATTAAAAATAATAACTATAAAATAAAGTTCCTTCCGACGAGTCTGTCTCTCTGAACGCGATAGGCGTCGTCCTAATTTGGAGCGATCGTACGATGGCGCGATGCGTTTTTCATCTCACGATCAAAGCAGTCGTGCGATGACTACACTACTTACAGGTGTCCTAATAGATCACGCGATGTCCATCGTGTGATACCGTCGCGCCCCTCGCGCGTCGACGCATCGCGTAGGTAACCGATTAGGACACTCAGAAGAGATCTGTTGCTTTGATTACATGATCGCCCGATCGAACGCATCGTACGATCGCACGATTACTTGCGAGGTTCAAATAGGACTCTCTGATGAAATCTGTATGTTTGAACTCATCGCACGACGAGAACGCATCGTGTCATCGTGTTATCTTCACCAATTAGGACGACGCCATAAACTCCAAAATTACCGGACGGCTTGTCTTGGAGGTTTCACCAATGAACGGAGTGATTCATGAGGAAGGTGTATAATTAATATAGGTTTTGTGTAAAAAAATAATGCCATCTGGAAGACGAATCATATCACACAGGCTCTTATTATATGCAAACGAAGCCCGAACGGGCGGCTAGTTAATAATATTATTGAAAATATATCACTTTTACTTCAATTATAGGTAATAGTAAATACCTATTGAGATGTGCCATTAAAAATAGTAAAGAACTCGAACTGAAAAACCGCCGATAGGACATAGAGCTTCCACTCATAGACATGACAAATATTACTTACGCCGTCAAAGCAACGCCATATACGCCATCATATTATATCCTGCTTTCTAGTGGTAGTATCTGTAACACGTGTAATTACTACTACAAAATACTATACAATACAATATACAGTATACAGTACTTATGCAAAGTACCTCAGTGTTCTAGCAATATTTATATCAGCTATCGGATCCGCGGAGTGGTTCTTTATGGACGGCCTCATACACAAGCTCAAGGTCACTCAGCGTGCTACGACAAAAACAATATACAGAGTATTGCTACGCTAATAAATTCATAATGAGATCCGTAGACTTAAAGTCCGTATGTACACTTCTTATTATAAATAGTTTTATCACCCAAACAAGCTGATACCCTCCCAAGTAAGGGTCATTGGTGCCAAGATTTTTTTTTTATTCTTGGCACCTGTGAATTACATTTTCTTGGAATAAATAAGTAATAACTCACTTAATTCAAATAATGCACAATTTATTATCACCCTTTTTTTAAACGTAAAAATAATTATTTATTTGCTTAAATAAATAAATTAATTAATTGAACATATACCTGTAAAAGATGATTAATACGCTTTTGTGGACTTATTTGTGACCACACTTAATACCTATATTAGTATTTAGTGCTATATTTTTTATGTATACCCTGAAAGTGTAAAGACACTAAAATACGTTAAAAGTAACGACTGCATTGTTAAACATCAAATTATTCTACTATTATCAAATTAAATATCTATGAAATGATGATCCTCTGGTGCCCCAAGAGCTGGCGCTTATTTAGCCCAAAGGCTGCGTCCAGCGTCTTAGGTATAATACCACAGGACAATCTTTTAGACGGCGTGTTTTTGCTATAAATTTGTAATGTGTATTTTGTTTTTTAAATTAATTTTAATTATATAATCCAAACTGACAAATAACGAGTTAAGAACTTACCGAACAAATAGAAGGACACAATAACAACATTTTTCTACTATTTAAAGACACAAATGTTATGAGTCCAAATAAAAAAGCTACTATAATCTCTAAAGGCGATTGGGAAGTTAATTGAGTGAACGAATCAGAAACATAACTACCAATTTTACTAGCGCTATACACCGATACAAATATAATGTTCGCACTCACTAGTTACGCCAGTTTATCCGTCATTCCGTTCACCGTAACGCACAAATAGAATTATAACACAGTTAGCGGATTTACATTTTGATTGAGTGATATTCTCTGAGTTAATGTTCTGAAATGTATTTTACGATAACGGCAAAAGTGTTTTGAATGATAATAATGATATGAATATTTAATAGGTATTAGAGGATAGGTTAAGCGTTCTGATAAATTATATTAATAGAATGCTTACTGCAAATAAACGATTTTTTTTATATTAGAATAAAATTGTCGACCTGAACGTATTTCGTATTAAATATGTAAATATTTAAATAACAATAGCAATTTATTAGGCAAAAGCTTAGAGACATTCCATCATGGATACACATGCATTACATTCGACGTACAAAGGTTTCCTAAATGTTTTCTTTTATCGCCTAGCACTAGAAAGAATTGTTTACCCGGAATTGAAACTTTAGCAAATTTTGGGTTAAAATTCATATATATAGTTTTTTTTTATTGTGTAAAAATCTCACTCATCTATTAAAGTTACTATATAAAGTTGCTCATATATAACGTTCAATCAGAGGAGAGCCTTCGAGCGGAATCGAGGCGCCAATACAAGGTTTTTGGCGGGAATTCCATTATGATGGAAAAATTGGTGGTAAGGCTTTGTGCAAGCTCGTCTACCCAGACGAGGGTGTCCAGGGTCTACCTGGGTAGGTACCACCCACTCGTCCGATATTCTACCGTAAAACAGCAGTACTTGGTATTGTTGTGTTCCGGTTTGAAGGGTGAGTGAGCCAGTGTAATTACAGGCACAAGTGACATAACATCTTAGTTCCTACGGTTATCTACGGTTTTCCTACGGTTGGTGGCACATTGGCGATGTAAATGATGGTTAACATTTCTTACAATGCCAATGTCTATGGGCGTTAGTAACCACTTGCCATCGGATGGCCCATACGCTCGTCCACCTACCTATAATAAACAAAAATTGCTTGATCGAGGTGGATAATTGGGTGGATTATTGATAAGCTAGATCGGTGTCGCGCGGTGCAATTGTAATCGTTTGATTGACGTTTTAATTTAATTAATTAATTATTTAATTAACCGTGAATTGTGACGTGATTAAACATTGTAAAACTTTAATTAATTTGTACGAAACAGTTAACATTTTGTTTCGCGCTCGCTTTAAATCCCGGTGACGTCCACTAGAACTGTAAATACTCATGATTACGTCAATGATAATAATATTTATAGATGATATATGAAAAACCGTAAAATTAGTACTTGTCGATTTTGTAGGGTTTTTAAATTTCAATGCATACATTTAAATTTAGAACACGCTCATGATTTGTACAGTAGCTATATTTTTTAACTTTTATTTGTATATACTTAAGCCTTATATTATTCTTATGTAAATAAATATCGCTATTTTTTTTGATTGTATGGATGATATTAACATTTACGAAATTATTTGAGTCTCTACTTAAATATCATCCCCAAATATCAAATGTAAATTACTTGTTCATTAAAGAGGAATGTTGAATTAATTAATCTGTGGTGAAATTTGACTATCCTATCAAAACAGGAAAAACAACAGAAGCTTATACGTAATACGAAACGCAAAAATAAATCTGTTTCACCAGCAAAACATGCGGATATCGGTTTCGGACGTTCACATCCGGCTATTTCGAACTGGTATTTGATAGAGGATGCTGTATCGAGCTTTACCAAATCACCTAATATTCACAATGTTCGAGCCAATACCGCTCATACAGCAACTCTCCCTTATAATTTAGTTCGGTCAAAAACTACCGTAATGTTTGAAGGTGAAGATTATAAACATAATTTTTTTTAAGTCGATACGGTGACTCTAATTGCGGATCTAGTCCACGAATTCAAGGTCGTTCAGCATGCAAGGACCGAGTTATGCTCGAAGTATCTTTGTGAATCATTTACATACAATAATGTTATGTTATGACCCACTAGTGACACTGGTTACAGAAGTGAATGATGATGATTGCGTCAACGCGGCTAAGTACAACTCGATTTTTTTGTGTTAGACTAACTAACTACGTTGAAGCAGCGTTGTGGTTGAAAATCCCCAGCTAATGTCTTCATGGACGGATGGAATTAGCCCAGCAGTGAAAGATTTACAATTTACTATTATTATTAAATCAAAAGTTTGTTTTTGAAAAATTAATTCAATATCACTACGAGTAGCTCTTCTCATAAATATTTCCTTTATAAAAAGCATAATGACGTAGATGCTTTCTTTTAATAACACTGGCATACTGACTTGGCAATGACTGTACCAAGTGTTATTCTACTAGCATCGTTTAGCTTCGTTGCTCTATTGCATTTCTAGAACGAGTATATATTTAAATAAAAATGCAGCTTAAAGCGCTCAAATCTTGAAATGTTTTAAAGGTGTTAGCTTGCTTTGCTATTTTAATATGTTTTGTATTTAAAGTAAAACACTTAATGTATTCAGGTTGTTGTTTCAACTTCTTTGATTCAATTATCTTTTCGAGTAGAGTAATTTACTAAGCGCTTTTGTGAATAAAAGTATGATATTTCCCCTTTTTACACAAAGTAAATAAATCTTCAAAGAATGCAGGTGCGAAGTTTTTTACAAAGTCGGTTGCTCAGGAATTTCTCTATACAACACCCCATTGGACGCGCATTGAAAGTTATTGAATTGGGCAAGAAAACCTCATTCGTGTAGATAGACTGCCGATACGCCCCAGGATAGTGGTTGTATTCAAGCGAAAATATTGGACTTTTCATATAAAAATGTATCCTGATTCTTTTATAAACTCGAGAACATTATATTTATTTATATAATGTTCTTACATTTATTTGACGAGACATATTGTATATGATAATATTAAAGGTACTTTTTTATATCATTCGGTTGTTTCCAATGATAAATAATTAAATTTAATATAATTATTGAATTGTTACATTTTTAACCGTAGAATTAATTTAACAGGTAATGATAAGGTATATTATACCTTGTGATAACCAACATCTATTTGAATAAAGACTTAAGACTACGCAAGAAATATTCATAAATACATTCCACACCTCTATTATAGCATCTTCACACTCCGAAGACTCATTTAGACTACATATCGTTTAAGCAATGAGGACGGGCAACCTGATGGTAAGTGATCACCCTCGTCCAAAGACATTGGCATTTAAAAAAATATTGCCTGACATCGCCAATGCCTCACCAAGATTGATAGTGATATTATTCCCCTTATGAATGTCGTTACACTGCCTCACTGACCTATTGTTTTAGGGTAGAATATCTGATAGGTAGGTGGACAAGCCAGACGAGCTTGCACAAAGCCCTACTTCCAAGTTATAGTCAATTAAAGTCGTTCATTGCCTGGAAGATATCGACCAACAAGTTGATGACGAAATTCATGGATATATCATCCTTAAATCCCATCCTACAGCTTAATTAAAT
Organism: Nymphalis urticae; assembly: GCA_905147175.2. NCBI lineage: Eukaryota > Metazoa > Arthropoda > Insecta > Lepidoptera > Nymphalidae > Nymphalis > Nymphalis urticae. The sequence goes on along the minus strand of LR990004.1, from coordinate 7,685,212 downwards.
TGTTTATCAGTCGCCAGACCAACGTTATTTAAACCCGGATTAAAAGTATCCGCAGCCATATAACCTAGCCACTAAACAAACGAAGAGTTAAATAATAAATAATTACTTTACGATATGACAAAATTTATATTAGCTATTCTATTTATAACAATAGCACATGAACTACGACAACATCCGGTCAACAACACTTTGTTGAAAAATTGATGGTATTGTTGGGCAATAACTATATAGCTTGGAATAATTTGAAATTCAGCACGTTAATGGCTTGCATGGCGGTGGCCGTGAATTCGTTACCGAACTGGTGAAACATACAGAGGCACGCACTGCGCGTTTAATGTTGCGTTTTATACTCACATACTATTAGAACCAGTTAAAAAATGTTCCATTGACATCTGCTAGAGCTAAGCTAAGCTAGCTTTTAAGGTTCATAGAGGAATCACCAGATATGTCGAATATATATTTTTAATAACTATAAGAAGAAGAAGAGTAACTTTTTGTACTTGTTTATTTATTTATTTGGATCTATTGCAAAATAACGATTTTAAACTACTTCTTACAAGCACTTTTGTATATCCTATTTGAATAAACTGTATGTTGATTTGATTTTGTATTATAAATATTTGATTTTGTATTATAGATTCTAACTGGTTCTATACAGTGATTGCGAATTTAATCAATAATAAGTATTATTCTAAATTTAAAAATATATAATTCAACACATAAAAATAAAATAAAATATATTTATATCCAAATTAATTACCACTGTGCGGTTTCTTTAAAAACGCAGCGATTTTACGTGCAGTGCGTCTGTCGTTAGTCACATATGGACGTTTGTATTTCCTCGTTTATAATTCAAGTGGCAACCGCAGCGGGATTGCTGCGCACAGCTCTTCATACCTCAAAGCTTTATTGTTCCGAAACTGACTTCAAAATCAAAATATAAAGCGTATATCTATGACAATCACAATTACATATAAATACATATACACGCAAATATTAAATCTTGAAATAGTGTCCAGTCAAGCGATCTATCCGCCCGCGCTGTGCAAATCTTCTACCTACAGTCTACAGTCTTAATCAAATAGCTTGTAAATTGTAAAATCTCTAAAACTACGAGTTCTATTCCAAATTGCAATGTTGATATGATTACTTTTATTATTTTAATTTAAGTTATTACTTATGATTAATATAATATGCTTTGTTTTAATGTAGACATCGCTAAGTATTATTTTTTAAGAAACAAATCAAAATATATCGAATAATAAAATTTAATGTTAATTTATTATACTTAATATTTTTCTAGTTTCCCTAAATCCTATAAACCTTTCGATGCTGTGATATATTAATGGTGGTAGAGCTTTATGCAAGCTCGTCTGGGTAGGTACCACCCACTCACCAGATATTTTATCGCAAAACAGCAGTACTTGCAATTGTTGTGTTCCAGTTTTTAGGATAAGTGAGCCAGTGTAATTACAGGCACAAGGGACATAACATCTTAGTTCCCAAGGTTGGTGGCCTATTGGCGATGTAAGGAATGGTGGTTGTTTCTTACACTTGGTGACCACTTATCATCAGGTGGTCCAAATGCTCATCTGCCTAACTATTTAATAAAAAAAATCTATACTAATATTATAATATTACAGATGAGAGTCGTGATGACCCAATGGATAGTAGATGTTAATGTCATCCGTATATTACGACTTCAAACTCGAACAGATGAGAGGTGCTTGTGTGTGCCTAACTTCTGTTTATTTTGGTTATAATTTACCTTACGTATGTCTAATGAAACAATCACATTTTTAAATTTCAAGTTTAACAAGGACATTTATTTCTATGTAAAATACTAATGTATAAAAAAAACTTTTGAGGTGGATATAAAAATCCCTGTTACCAATGATTAATTTTTATTGATATCAATAATACTATCCATAGCAGTTTTAAATGTCAATACAAATTTTTTGAATAAAAATATCGTCGAATATTTTGTTAAATAAACGTATGTACGAAATAATGATTCCTAATATTAACGGTAAAATTTTTTAAATCCCTTTAAAATGTAAAACAAAAGCGAGTACAAATTTAATGTAATATTTTATAATAGTGTTTTACTCATTGTTATGTAAAATGGACGACATCGTCATTTAAAAGTTTTTAATTTATTCGGAAAATTATTTCAAAGCGATGTCTTAACTTTCGGCGTTCTGACGGAATTTATTGTTTTAATCGTGTTAAAATTTTATTAATTTAATCTGTAAAGTGACCTTCAGACTGGTTTCGAGATAATGCGAAACATTGTTTTAACTGCCCATGTCTTTATTTTTAATTCTGCGTATGTCAATCATAGTTCATTAGTCTTAGATTAATTTTCTTGCAATACATATCGATCACGCCCTAATCAAGGATATCTTATAAATATTTAATAATAATAAAATAGTTACGAAACTATTTCATTTTTTTTTCGTATTTTTTTAACCGGTTTTGTATCGTAATATTTTTTTTTTTACGAAAACGATCAATCATAAAACTATCGCGATAATCCTATTGGGAATGGGAAAGAATTAATTATACTAAAGCGAAGCAAGAGCCAGCCATAGCCATAGCCAGCAATATTATATTTTTACATTTAAATACCGAAATTCAAAACGGAAGAGTCACACGACCAAAATTCTTGCCCGGTTAACTAATTTTATTTATTTATTTCAAAGAATATTCAGGTTTGTGTAGTATTGTTTTTGTAAGAAATGGTACAATGTAATTCTAACAACGCTAATGTCTTTTGGCAGTGGTGACCATCAGATGGCCCATTTGCCAGACCGCCTACAGATTTTATAAAAAAAAATTACAATTGAATATTTTCAAATCTTGCATGCAAATCAAACAAATTGATTTAAACTGTTCTTTTAAAATTCGAAATTCAAATACAAACTTTATTTTTCCTAACTGCATGATATCGACAAAACTTCTCAGATAACTAGAAATACTTTTAGCACATTCGCTACAGAACATATTATTTATACTTTTTAACGAGATAAATTGAACTTGTCCGTAGACCGGCAACGTTCGGAAATGCAGAAATCAAAGGTTTCCGGTTCAAACGTCCAAGAACGCCGGCGGAAGTAATCTCGCCGTCGAAGCCTCCTTTGGGACCTGCATCCGCTTGGCTGAATATTTTGCATTTCATATGTGATATGCACTTACGTATAAAACTTGAATTTATTGTAGCTGTTAGCTTACAAACATATTTATTTTGATGTACATAAAAAATATTATTTTTTTAAATTATTAATTATAATAAAAATTATAATCGATATAAAAAGATAATATTCTACGCAGTGGACCAGTGGAGTTAGTTGGTGACATATAATATCTGGCAATACTTTCATGTGTCCGAAAGATAATTATTTCTATCCATTAGGCAATGTTGCCTTATAAATTAACATATATATCATTTATATAAATATTATCTATTTGTGTACTACAATTTAGAAAAAAACGATACATATAATACTAAAAACCTTTAATTATATAAACATAAAATATATAACGTTTGTATGGATTGAATCACAATTAAATATCATTTGATTTTAAACTTATGACATGTCTCGACTAAGACCGTACAAGTTGAAATAATGTGACCAGATCGTGTATTACACTCAAAGCAATATTCAATATAGACACATCGCCTCCAGTGTCGCACTGCACGACGGAGCAGAGATATTCCCTTTGCATACTTGAATAAGACTATATTATCAGAAACAGAGTGACTAACTATTGAAGCTACTTTGAAACTCAATATAATTTCTAGATATATATCTATACAATTTTATAAATATTTTATATTTAGTTTATTTGTTAGCGCATATCCCAAGGTTTAACAGTCAGGCTTAAAAAATATTTTGTAATGTTCCAATGTGTTGTATTGATCCAAAGTGCACACATATTGCAGTGCACGTAATACCTTCTGGCATTGCCACTAAGGCCGAAAGACGGTCAAGGGAATAATCAATCTAATTATTATGCAATAGAGTCGTAATTTCCTAGTCGTGGTACGCATTCCTTACAATATTCTTTATGTCGAAACGATTTATTATCAAACACATTAAGCACACAAAACTGATTTGAACCAATGAAGTGTGATCTAGACATCCCATTCGTTGGATCATTGCGGCTTAATATTAGTATTAAAAAAACATTTTACAATTTAATGTATAAATACCGAACACATTCAGGTCACTGAAAAGTAAAAGTACATGAAAATGAAAGCATTTCCACGAAACAGGGCATCACAAAAATAGCCATGTCAAAACATTATAACCGAGCTCATTCTAGTTCCGGCGAAAGTGTTCTTATATTTAGACAGTTCCGATTCAACGCAGAAGTGTTGACACAGTAATGGAACTATTTGCAGAACGAATCGATTTATGGAAATCGAGTTGTGCTGATGAATACGTATCATAACGTATTATATTATCTATACTAATAGGAAGCTGAAGAGTTTGTAAGTTTGTTTTATCGCACTAATCTCCTGAGATTCCCAAATCGGACTGATATATCAGGATCTTTTAACTGTAATGACATTTTTATTAAATAGGTACTTTATACAAGAGAGAGGTTTATAGATTATTATTAGTATCGTCTCACAGGAGAGGATTAGAAGCAACATTTAACGCGGATGAATTAGGGTGGAGTATAAAAATATGTGTTTTTCATATTTGTGGAGCCTTGCAGATTGATGGCACTTGATGGTATGGCCCCCCCATTCAGATATTCTACAATCTAAAAAAAATACTTTTATCCTTGGACGAGCACGCAGTCCTATCACCAGTAAACTATTTGCTTGTTATGCTTTCACATCTTAACTACTGAACTGATCATCATGAAATGGTCACACACGCTGTCTGAGGTACAGAAAAGTACCTAACACCTCCTCCGCTTACTTATTTGATACAAATTTAAGTGCTTATTTACGATATGAATAATCATTTACAAGCTTACTGTCAGCGCGCTTAGTATTGCTTACAAGACATTAAATTATAATAATTTTGTGAAATTATTAAAGGACCCAAATTCGGGTAAGTCTTGATAGGATTATATAATAAAACGTAAAATATTTTGTATGTAAGTGGTATTTGTGTGTCGTGATACTGCTATAAAGTTAACAGTACAATTTCAGATCAAATTTGAGTTCATAGAATATTTAAATAACATTTGTAATAACAGTTATAAATAGTCTAATATCGTTGAGAAATATATTTTCATTTCTAAGAACTATTTGTACAACTAAGTCGATAAGTTAGATTATAAAATATATAATAAATATACTTAGTGCCATATCCTTGTGCAAGCCCGTACAGTTTTATTTTATCTATGTTTTCATTGTTTAATCTATAAATTGTAAATTCAAAATAATTGACAATTTGACAAACATAAAATTAAAAAAACAACCTAATAAAATTATTTATCTGTAATTATATTACCCTATACAAGTTAAGATAACGACCGAAGACTAGCAGAAAATGTTGGTTATTTTGTTCCGAGATGTTTCGAGTCCTGTACATTAACCAGGTTTCAGATGCAACGGATGTCGTCCCTGGGGGGGGGGAAGCCACCGCTGTAAGCTCATTCCTCGCGGACGTATTGTGAATCTGTATTCTATTTCAACAATAAGAATTGTATGTTGTAAGTGACAATATAATTATTATTTTATTTTATTAGACCGAATAAAGGATACTTCATATATATGTAAAGAAATAATTGTAATGTTTGCTAATTTTGCCTTCATACGGGCATTTAAGTTTCGGTAATAGTTTACATGTGATAATCTAAAAAAAATTAGAAATGACGTTAAAAAAATATTTAATGTTTTAAAAATAAGTAATTATAAAGGAAATGTGGAATATTAAACTTTAAGTGTGTACAGAGCAACCATAAGTTTACATATCTGTAATCTTACATTGAAATAAAAAAATTGCCTATATTTATATTATATATATATATATATATATATATATATATATATACATATATATTTAGTTATTTAGTACTTTCTGGTGTTAACTTAATTAGATTAATCGAATACCTACCCTAGAAAAATACATATCGTGAAAATATATACATTAAAAATCCAAAATGGCCCAGTGCTTAGAACACGTTAATCTTAAGAAGGGATATAAAACAACGGTTCTTTCTATTTCCCTTATATGATAGGGGTCTTCTTTATTATTTTATATGATAGAGTTAAATCCAATTCAAAGTTAAAATATAATATATTGTATGTAAACTACATTATATTATCTGATCAAAAACACAAATGTAAAACTTTTGACAGTGATTTGTATTCATGTTCACATTAAAGTTAGAAGAACTATACGAAATCCTTCAGAATAATTTGTAATGCTGCCGGTCGTAGATTGAAAATGCATAATGGAGGCGCCTGTGAATTCTGAAATTCTGCTAGCTTTAGGCGCTTTCTTAACCGAAGATTACCGGTCAAACCCGGGCAAGCACCACTGACTTTTTATGTTCTTTCATGTATATCGTGGTTGACATTGAAGAAAAACGAATGTATCTAGGAATTTCTAAACGAAGCAGCATGATGGAATAAGTTGCATACCTGCTGATCAAGCGAAGAGAGGCCTTTGCGCACCAATCAGTAGTAAAATATCTCGTCTGTGAATAAAATTACTGAACAACATGAAAGTATTTTGTAAAGTTACTTTTTTCGAAAAAAATCTTACATAATCTTCTCCATTCTTCCGCACTTTAAAGCTTGAAAGTTAGAAAAAGATGTAACGAAGTTTCCATCAAACTTTCTACGATGCTCTCAAGTCCATATAAACTTTTGGAACTTGTACTTCTACAAGGAAATTCGAGTCAAATGAAGATGATTATTTATTACCATATTATATAAGATATAATAATGTTATAGGAACATTTGAAACTTTGGGATTGTTTCTTCTAATTTATTGTTTTCTGGTTTCTTTTTTAAATCATGCGTATATAAGATTCAGTTAAAAATTCATCGGTTCGTACGCTTTTCTACAAAATTGTATTGGACATACAAAATCTTTATACAGATGATCATTGATTAGGCTCTTTTATACTATTTAAGGCTTTAACTACCTCGTTGGTCCATTGCACAAATTCCCACAAGTGATTCCGCTCTCATTGGGCGCTGATTCCATGAACCGAATTCAGATTCAAATAAATTTATGATCTCCAATTGTTTTAAAGATATCAATTTTTATTACCTTAATATGTATTTTAGCATTGTTAGTCTAGTTAAGCATAGAAATATCGACTGTGACAAGTTCTTGAAAGTTGGTACGAAATTTTGCAGTTAATGCAATTTAACAAGTTTCCACCAGAATATAGGAGTTCGAAATGCTTTGTTTACAGAGCAAGTGCGCCGGCATCGCTAACATACAAAGCAAAATCTTTATTCAATATATGTAGTAAGCTTATTGATTGTAAAATATCTGAATAAGAAGAACCGACGACGAAGATACTGGTTTTTTACCTTAAATATGTTTTACATGATGTTTTTATGCAAATGCCTTGGAGGTGAACTGATGAATATTATAATCGCTTGCTATTGCACTCATAAGTACGTTAAAGGTGTTCGCCTGAATCGTTTTCCATCCTTTTCACATTCCCATTGACATCGGCTATAGTGACCGAAATAAGGCTTAAATAACAGCGAACATGACAACATACATTCAGATATACCGTATATAACTTATAATTTATTAAGAAAACAAAATATTAAGAATGGAAGGATAAGTACTTCTAAAACCGATCACGATTTGAAAATATGACAACCATCACCCACAACTCCGATTTTTTTCCGAAATTGTACAAGCACCCCAGCTAAAATTTTACCATTTAAATGGTTATTAAATTTGAACTGTATTGTAATAAATTCCTACAAACACGTTAGTCATAACTCTTTATTGTATTATTAAAAACACTATTTATGAATTTATTATTATAAAAAAAAACTAATTAATTACATAATATTTTCCGTAAGTGTAGCTAAGTATAAAGTAATGCCGATAGCGAGTAGGCTGATATTAGCACTTTTATTGTCCTATTACTTTTCATACTATGAGCATTTCATTCAGAGCCCCACATCAAAAGGCTTTTGATATTTGCGGGAATATTATCTCGATAGTAAAAATTTTATACGCCGTAAAACCAGTCGTTCCATTCTGCTCCATATTGGAAATAGATGGCACGATATTTAAAACTAGTTTTTTTACCACACATTTTAGTGTTTAGCAGTTATCTGACTTTGAGAAATTTGCGTGACACCAAAATATCACCTTCAATTATATAGATATAAGGATTATTAGATCTTGCCCGAATATTCCATAATACATCTAATATCAGTGTCTGTTTTTTCCGCTGTTGGAACATTTTTAACGTGTTTAATATAGAGGCGAATGACATTAACAATTTATTCGAATCATGTTTTTTTAAGTGAAAATGTGTTTGACATTAACTGAATATAATATCGTTTATAAGCTATATTTAGGTTATATTATATTTATTCTCTTTGCTGAAATATTGGAAGTCACTTGTTAAGTATTAATTTTACTTCTTGGTATTGTCATCAGATTCTTGGAACTGATACAATAGCGAATAATATTATAGCAAATAACGTTTGTTAAAGTTTCCAAAGAGCATTTTGATGTTGTTGGGCAAATTCTCCTCTCATCTTAAGAAAAAGAATTGGTACTTTTTTCATCATGTAGTTGCTACTTTACGCTGTGGGTTGACAGACATGTGGGTAATGGGTGTATGTAGGTTTTCTTGCAACGTTTATGGTGATCATAATTTAAAAAAATGATAATAAGTTCAATTTAAATGCAGTGTTAACTTTTTTGTCGAATCTTACATTTCCTTTTGATTCATTCTTATATAATCATCCCGATTGTAGAACACTTAAGATTACAAAAGCTATCGATAAAGTAATTTTTAATTAATTCAGAAAGTTTCAAATCTATTACTTATCTCCCCATCTCTCAATTTTAGTCATATCATTATATTTCCAATTTTCATGCGGCGAGTCAAGAATACTCTGACATGAAAAACTTTCCTCGCCAACTAATTGAAAATGAAACGTCTTTCAACGAATTTCAAACAATTAATTCTTAATAGGTTCCATTAACGAAATTAAATAAACGTTTTTTAAAGTTAAGCAGTTCTTATATCTTTTTTTAGGCGCAACTAAGTGATAATGACTTTCAAGACGATTTTAAATCCAGATAAATAATAAAGACTACGAAACTGCGCAAGAAATATTGTCGTGCACGAGTATGTGCGCAAAAACAGAATCTCTCCTGATTCAATTAATCTTATAACCTGATGGGGTGACAATCCGAAACAGATAACAGCTGCCGAGTAGACACGTAAAGCCGTGCTTTCTGTGGTACGCGAATGTAAGCACTGCCAACGTGTAAACACCGGGATGCTTTGGAGAATTTCTTGGCAGAAAAATAAAATAAAAATGATCATAAACACTGGACCCGATGGGATACACATACGAGTATAAGATAACACCTATAGACCGCTGAGACATTCAAATAATAACTATAAAGGATAACTTTTATATTTTTGTTATCGAGTCGTCAGGCCTTACCTTTTTGTTTTTTTTTTTTTGGTGGACTAGATAAATAACATTTATTTGACGCAATACAGACAAATTACATAAAACCCTATGTGTATGTTTTTGTTAATTTGATCACTATCTCCATTTTAAATAATCATTTCAGTTTCACTTTTGTCATGAATATATTTCTTGCTTTATGAGGCACTAATATGTAAAGCAGTGAATTAAGTGTTCCCTTAAGGAGAGGAGTACGGATTACCCATTTACAAAGGTACTCGTGTCTATATGTAAATGCACGCCACCCTAAGACCTACTCAAACAAAGTGCAGCGCCTTGAAGCTAACACGGTAACTATCTAATTAGGTACATGAGCACTTGCGGGCTCAACTCAACTACTCGTAAATATGCAGCGTACAGACAGCAGTGCGAACAAGATCTTAAAACTACTTAAAGCGCCTGCACATGACGGCTAATTGAAACAATGAATTATTCAATATTTATGTAATACTAGATTATGTAAATATTAAAACAAACTCACTTTTGCTTTTATAATATCATTATGAATACAATGACTTAGTGACGGCAAGGCTGGTTCATTTTTCATCAAGGGAAACGAAATTGCGATTTAACTAGGAAATAGGAAGATTACTAACATTGTTGCCGCTATTCCACGCTGTCATGATTTGTACAGTAGGTAATTTTAATAAATTTGTAATTTTCATTTTAGTATATATTTATATTACAATTTTTAATAAATACAAATAAAAATTACAAATAGTTACTGTACAAATCGACCCCGTCGAATCGTGGCAAGAATGCTAGCGGTATTTACCCTTTGAATCGCAATTCCAATTCTCTGGGCGAGAAATGAACCAGTCCTCCTGTCACCAGTAGAGGCAATAAGACAGGGTGTAATATTTTTGATTAACTTTTTGCACTATTACTCCAAGGTCCAAGCATTTCAACTTTTTTTTTTTTCCGGGAGGGCAAATGACTCTACTCCACCTGGTGTTAAGTGGTAGTAGAGTCCAAACGCGAGGACGGCCAGTACAGTCGGGAAGGAGGTTCTGCACTAGCCGCCGTCGCCTTGCCGGCCCGCAAGATGCCTCTTCACGCCTCGTTTGAAGGAACCCGTGTCGTAAGAGGAGGGGAATACTAAGGGAGGGGAAGTGCAAACGGAACAAAAATATAATTTGGAATAAGAGACGAATATTTGTAACGTTTGTTTGCTTCTTGTTATTTTTAATTGTATACTTATTTAAGACATTACTTTAAATCCTGTTTTGATTCCAAAAAGTTAAGTGTAAAAAAGGTTCTGCATAAATTATTTCGTAAATATATGTTTGTTGTAAAGTTTTATTGCCTGGACACAATATTGGAATTAGTATATCTTGGAAGTAGAATTACTAGTAAGTATGTAAAGTTATGCTTTCTGTAAAATGAGTTATCATAGAAGCTGAACGAACTTTTCATTTAGCTTACAAATTTTGACCTAAACAAGCTAAAAAACATAACAACAGTATAAGCTTGTAAAAAGAAAACCGTCAGGTCTGATAACACCCGACATAAAAAATAATTGAATGTTTTTAAAAGTTTTCTGGCACCGTACGTAAAAACTTAAGCACGTTGTTCGTCAAAAATAATTTACTCACTTTGAGTAATCGGATGAAGTTTATATGTATTCCTTGTATTCGTATATTGGTGTATTTAATATAAAATAAAAGTACTTGCGTCACAATTGTTAAAAAGATTTTTTATTCAACATGCCTTTGTTAAGAAGATTTAAACAACAGTGTAAAAACTCACTTTGTATCATTAGATTGTTTATTTTTTATGATATAGACAGGTGAACTGTCCACGGTCACCTGGTGTTAAGTGATCACCACCGCCCATAGAGATTGGCTGTGTAAGAAATAATAACCATTCCTTACATCGCCTTGGGAACTTCGATGTTATGTCCTGTTACACTGGCCTACTCACCCTTCAAGCCGGAACGCAACAATACTAAGTTTTGCAACGCCTTATATATTCTTGAGGCAATTATGCGTATAGCAACAGTTACAAAGTTTTTCGTTCTTGTTACACAGCGGCGTAAAGCAGTGGTATCCTATAAGAACTCACTTCACTTACTCACTCACACCTGTGAAATATTGACATGTTCACTTATTCCGTCCGTAACAGTCTGTGAATGTCCCACTGCTGGGCTAAAGGCCTCCTCTCCCTTTTTGAGGAGAAGGTTTGGAGCTTATTCCACCACGCTGCTCCAGTGCGGGTCGGTGGAATACATGTGGCAGAATATCAGTGAAATTAGACACATCCTCACGATGTTTTCTTTCACCGTAAAGCACGAGATGAATTATTATCTCAAATTAAGCACATGAAAATTCAATGGTGCTTGCCCTGTTTATGTTCACTTATGGTTATATAATATTTTGATGCGTGTTTTCTTGAAATGTCATGATTATCATGGTCAATGTCACATGTCACTTTCTAAAATTTCAGGACCGTTTTTCTGCTGCACTTCGCGTTTGTTACATTAATTGCGCTACGGCTGATTTAACCCTGTAGAATATAGTCATTACACCTTCAAGCTTACTAAGTGCGTTTCATTTTCAATTTTTTTAAGTAATACTAAATCTAAAGGTAAAAAAGAATGAGATGATCAGTACACCTCCTTACCGCTTTATTTATTTATTTCATGTCCTTCATCCAAAGGTTGTTTGGAAGAGATCGCTCTTTTAGCGATAAGACCGCCTTTTGTACAAAATAGTTTTCGTTTTTTTTTTATGTTTATGTTCTGTAACTCTTATGTACAATAAAGCATAATCTATCTATCTATCTATAAAGGAGAGGAGGCCTTAGCCCAGTAGTGAGACATTCACAGGCTGTTACTGATTTTTTTATTTAAGTGTATATCTTTCCTCTCAATTATTATTATATTATAATAATAATATGAGATAATTATAATTTTAAAAGAAACGCACATTAATATTTTCCATTAAAAATATACACTCATTATATAAAACTCATTAAAAATATTTATATATTTTAAAATGTAATAACTTATAAAAATGTTTAGTTGAATTGCTAAACTCGTCCGTATCCGATTACGACACCGTATATATTCTTTGAGTATGAAAATAATTTAACCATTTTAATTGAGATGTATTTTTATAGAGCTGTTACAACACACATATTAATTATAAATGAATATCATCAGATTTTTTATTTACATACACACAAAACATATTTATAAACGTAAATAATTTAATATACATAATAATAATAGTCTATTAATACCGATCTGCTAGTAAACTTTGTAAATTGTAATTTATTAATAAGGGATTTAGATTTTACTTTAACAATTATGCTACGATAGTTTTAGAGTAACTATTAAATAAAAACATTGATTTAAAATAATTATTTAGTTTAATTTGAACAACAACATTGGCTTGATACCTAAAAATATATTTCTTTCGCATGTAATATCGTAAATAATAACCGACTGCCTGCTAGAACACGTTAATCCTAATAAAAGGTTGTGGCTACAAAGTCAGGTAGCCATCACTGAACTTTGTACTTAATTTGTAATGAAACATTATATAGGCAGTGGTGATTAGTTACTATCAGGCACCACTTGCCAATTAACACCAATAGTATATATGTATTAATTTTGTACAAATAAAATTATAAATAATATGAAGAGGCATTTGACGTATCCTTACAAAAAATTCAATATTTTATTTAAAAAATTACATACCTATAATGTCCTCCAAACTGATTTCGGCCACGGTGACCAATCTCAAGAGAGATTAGCCAACTACGCAGGAGATATTATAGTGCACAAGTGTGTGCGCAAACACAGATGCACTCTCTATTCCCTAACTCTCGTAATCCGATGGGACGGCAATCCGACACGACCGGAAAGAGTTCAGGCGCAGGATCAACGGCTTTACGTGATCTCCGAGGCAAGGGAATGTACACACTTCCAACTTCCAGACTCCAGGCTGCTGCTGAGAATTTTCTGACAGAAAAACTCAATAACTTTTTAGTAGGCTGATCTGGAAAAATAAACCCAGGACCTCTGGGTCTGCGGCCTTACATAAAGCCACTAGACCAACGAAGCAGTCAATATACCTATAATGGAGCTGTATACACATAAGATTCTTTAATACAATATAGCGTTGCTATCAAAGTTGATTTACTATTATGTCATTTTAATTTTTGTTCAATTAATTTCTCCTATATCAATTTAGTTGTGAAGGCGTGAAACTAAATACAGCAGTGCGAACAACCTAAGTCAATTAGAACACCTATGCTTAGCCCAAGAACTATAAAGTAAAGCTAACTCTAATTGGTACATGTGTTGAGTGGCCACAACAATCTTTAAAAATTAAGGCTACACTCGCAATCAATCAATGATGCTTAAATATTTGTTTTTTTAATAAACAAAACAATCACACTTATCACAATACTGCGCTTCTGCCCATTGGCGGATAGGTGTACTAAAAATGGTAGTTTGTTCCTTAACCACGGAGTAAAGATTAATTCTATACAATTTTGGCACTTAGATAAATCAATTATTGTTAGCTTGTTTTCAACCCAAAGGTTAACGCCGATGAGCTATCATTCTCTCATTCAGAATTCTTTATATATAATTTAAAAAAAAAACCGTAATTACAGCTCCATATACATACTTTAGCGGTTCGTGCTTTCAGTATCGACGCTGTGTATAATTTTTCAAGAATTTCAAAGTAATTACAGCTCGTCGGAGCTCGCTTCGAGCTATTATTCTTAGTTTAAACCAAGTTAAGGGTCGGGTAGCTATCACTGGCAGATTCCGGTTTTTCTGTTTATTAGAGTTATCAAGTGGCAATGGAATACCAAAAAAAATAACTTTGAAGTATTTCTTTTTAATAATTTATGAGGTAAATTGAATTTTTCTAAATTGAATCGTTCATTAATAAAAATTATAAATGTGAGTTTGGTGGGCTGAATAATTAAAGCATTAGGCTTGGCATTGTATTCTTACATGTAATTTAAAAAACTAATACATATCAAATTTTCTACTAAAAATAGTACATAATCAACATTAAACTGGCTGCCTCGTTGATCTAGTGGCTAGATGTAAAGTCGCAGACCCGGAGGTCCCGGGTTCAAATCCCAGGCCAATAAAAAGTGATAAAGTCTTTCTGTCGAAGATTCTCAATAGCAGTCCAGAGTCTGGAAGTTGGAAGTGTGCACACTCCCGTGCCTTGGAAAGCACGTAAAACCGTTGATTCTGCGCTAGAACTCTTACCGGTCGTGTCAGATTGCCGTCCCATTGGATTATGAGCGTCAGGGAATAGAGAGTGCACCTGTGTTTGCGCACACACTTGTCAAGCTCTATATATTATTTTATAAAACGGGAAACCTTCTAACTATAAAAGAGGCTTAATAATCGTCATATATTGATATATTGTAGTGAAGTTTTGTATCAGTGACAGAATAAAGGAATAAAATACTGAATGAATAAAATTTATTACGACCTTTTCTAAGTAACATCATTATGATACGATTTCGACGAGCATTAAGTTCACGATCCTTGACTTGTAAGTCTCGGATCACGAGACCGTTATATATCAGCTTACCGCCGTCTACTGCTGGACGAAAGCCTCCCCCATAGAACGCCAACCATCCCGATCTTGGGCAGCCCGCATCCATCCCGTACCTGCCACCTTTTTTCAAATCGTCGGTCCACCTTGCCGCAGGGCGTCCTACACTACGTTTGCCTAAGCGTGGTCTCCACTCTAACACGTGTCGTGTGCCCACCCCAAACGTATTCTTCTTTTGGCCTCCTTCTCAAAATTGTGCCGGCCAAGTTGTATAGTTTGGCCCAGGTAGATGTATTCCTGCTCAACCTCGAGTGAAGAGCCATTTACGACAACCGGTCTCGGGGATATATGTTGGTTGATCATAATTTATATACCGTAGACCGTTATATCTGGCACAAACCCTAATTATCATATTTTGTAATATATCTTGAACAAACTTATATCTTAAACAATACTAGGTATAAAGGATACACAACAGTTCAAATGGCACTTCTGTTGTCACTGTTCAATGAAACACACGGCCTAGGCGAATGTTTTCGAAGGAGAGGTCACATGAATGTTTCATGATCTTGTTTCAATGCTTTTAGTTGTTTAAACACTTGAAAGAAAGATCGTAGATGTCAGATAAGACCGTCTCAGACCACAGGTTTTGTTTTTACATTACATCAGTAAAGGCTAAGATATCGCTTAAGATATATTCGTCGTTACAATTACGTGGGTACAATTCTAGGTAAGTACGACTTTAAATTCATGCAATTTCGTAAACATGTTAAATGTTTACTGGTGACCTTTGTACAAGCTCGTTTGGGTAGGTACCACCCACTCATCAGATATTCTACTGCAAAACAGCAGTACTTGGTATTGTTGTGTTCCGGTTTGAAGGGTGAGTGAGCCAGTGTAATTACAGGCACAAGGGACATAACATCTTAGTTCCCAAGGATGGTGTTGCATTGGTTATCACTTTGGGCTTTGGTATCCACTTACCATCAGATGGCCCATAATCTCGTCCACCTTCCTATTCTATATAAAAAAAAATGTAACAGCTTGTGGATGATCCACCGCTGGGCAAAGGTATATTCTCTCGATGAGAATTTTTTGAGTTTATATCTATTATTATTATAGAGATAAGGATGTGTAAATCAAAACAGATTTTGCCGCTAAATGTGATTAAAAAAAGTATTAAATATTTGTACAGTTTTTTTTTTTAAATTAGCAATTACTATCCGGATCTTATAACTTACCAATATTAGAAAGATTCAAGCATTTCTACTTTAAACATATTGAATTATGAAGTGAACATTCGGGCCAGCAGTCTATTACGCTTTCACGATTAAACCACCGAATTGATTTGGATGAAATTTGGTATGGAGTATACTTGAACCCCAAGGAAGACATAGATTTACTTTTCATCTAATGCCTGTCCTTCGCGCGAACAATTCCTCTGGTGAAAACTAGTATATAATAGCTTTATTTAGTTTTGTAATTCTGAGATGATTACTTTATGTATTTACTGTGTGAGTATTACTTGATATAAAATACAGTTTTTTATAAATATAAATTAAAAATTACTATCAATAGTCAAACATCTAGTTACTGTAATAAGCTGAGATAGTGTTTTAATAGTTTCCACATTGTAGCACAATATTCACTGTATAATATTATTTTATAAAAGAGGAGCTCAAAATAAAAATTCTATCGCACCGTGCGGTATTTCGTCGCCGTGCTGTGAAAATGACGCAAAGATTACGTAATAACTGTTTATTAAAATTTACATTGAACTAATTTAATCATTTACAAATTTTATATTACAATTGTTAAACGTTAACATTAATTTGTTTTTTTTTTTAATTATGGTGTTCATTAAGTGAAGTAAATTGTGAAGTTTTTGAGTTGTAGTAATTAAACGTGTGAAAAAATAATTAAATATGAAATCTAAGAAGTACAAAAGCGTTCAATCTAATATATAAAAATCTCGTGTCACGGTGTTTGTGGTCGAACTCCTCCGAAACGGCTCGACCAATTTTTATGAAATTTGTTATGCATATTTGGGAGGTAGTAGAATATGTCGTAATGTATATTTCATACCGCTAGCTGCTAAGGGTGTCCTTATTCAGATTTGTTTTATATTTTTTACACATTTTTTTTATTTCTATTTTTCTAGCATCAAAAAGTATATATGTAACCCCAAATTTCCTTCATCCATGAATGTATGAACAATATCAAAATAATTACTTAAAGTGAACCTCATCGAACTTTCGTATTCATGGTATTCAACAAAATTTTAGTTAACTTTTAATTAAACGTCCTTGGTGGGCGATATGTTAGAGATGAAATACATCACACACTGGTTCCTCCTGGCTGGCCTAGGCCAGTCTGGGTACGGGCCTCGGGGTTGCCCCCTTTACCCGGGCTGATCCTCACCGGCAGGTTCAACCTGCCGTGTCATTTATTTTTGGCCCAAGGGGCCAGGGTCACAATGACCCAGTGGCTGTATTGTTTGGTATTTAATATTTTATTTTCTCTATTTCAGGTTGTCGTCTCATCGTCAGTCCTCCAAATCGTCGTCATCGATGCCTGCGTCGGGGCAGATGGTCGGCGACAGTAGGAGCTCACGAGGTAGAGGACGCCCCTCTGGTGGTCGAGCATGCAGCGGTGCTATACCGTGGAGGTGTACGCACGCACTATTGTCCGCTCTCCCGAACATAGTGCACGCGAGGCGACGGACGAATTCCTCCACGGTGGGCGTCCTGGTGTCTCTGTGATGAAATACATTATGCGTAATATTATTTAGTTTATCTTCTCATCAATAGATGGCGTTAGATGTATCGTGCTATAAGAATGTTTTTTTTAAAGTACTAAGTAAGTTTTGTAAATTCATAATAAGAGCGAACATACTAGGTGGTTTTATTTTGAAGTCTCACAGCACTAATAGTACCGGGTAACCCCAAACAATTACATACATTCAATATACACATGATTCGAATGTTTACTATTAACAGTATAATAAGAGAAATGATAGTATAACCATATGCTCAGCGTCAAAAAAACTATCAAAAGAAAAAAAAACAAAATCAATGACCATTATTTATCAAGCAATTATAACACTATTTAATTTATAGTACTGTTTTGATTGTTTGAAACTTTTAAAGACATTTTTGATGTTTAATTTATTGTTAAAGGGTTTAAATTACTTTGACAATATTCAAAATAAAATCCTTCAGAAACAATATCATTATTCTGAATCGAATTTAATTATTTAATGCAATAAATAAAACTTAATTCTATTTGAATTCTGTTAGCAGCGCCACCTTTGAACATACTATGTTTTTTTATATAGTTTGTGTGAAATAAATCATCTCGAGTTGTGTAAAATATTAAACTATATTTAAAAAAATATTTAGCTGTAATTCAATTTGTCTGTTTAATAGAAACTGTTAGTTGCTAATAATTGAATCGATAGAAAGGCAATAAAAAGACGCGGTTGCCTCACTGGAAAAATTATGGTGATGGACAATAATGCGACAGCGTATTAACCAGCGCAAAGATTATGTTCCATCCGTATGTACTATATTTATCCCATATTTTACCGCCAAACAGCAATATTTAGTATTGTTATGTTCCGGTTGAAAGGACGATGGAGCCAGTGTAACTACAGGCACAAGGGACAATTCAGTTCCCTACATTAGTGGCGCATTCGCGATGCAAGGAATGGTTAATATTTTTATAGTTCCAATGTATATGGATGGGGGTGACGATTTAACGATATCATAAAGAAAACAAATAACCTTTTTCAAAAGTTCTGTCTCATAATATTAGACGAATCTATGATGAACCACCACTCACACACAAAATCCGTAGACAAACCTAAGAAAACAATAATAAATAAATGAATGAAAAAATTTGCAGGGTGGTGCTTTATGCATGTATTTATAAAGACCATCGACAAGTCGCAAGGCCAAACGATGTCTGTTTGTGGCTTAGATTTGGGCACACCATGCTTATCACACGGATAAGTATACGTGGCATGTTCTCGGGTGGGCAAACCATTGAGTTTATTTGTGTTGACTAAAGACGGACTGACAAAAAATATCGTAAACTCAATTGCTCTTCGAAATTAATTAACTTTAGGATAAAAATGTATTATTTTTTCAGTTTACATTTAACTTTTAATGAAACAATGAATATGTCCATTACATTAATGAAATACATTGAATTGAGAAAATGAATAGTTGGTGTTTTTTGTTTTTATCGGCGGTTATCGTCTACAGCGCTCCTTTCCTTTTTCTGTCATAGATCCCATCCCCACACACTACCATACATTCGGTACTTTTTATTTAAAAACCAAAATATTCAGTAGATATTATTTATATGGCAGAACAACGTTTGCCGAGTCAGCTAGTAAATATATATATTTTTATAAAAGTAGAGTATATTTAATTAAGAAGGTGGTTAAAAGTGTATATTAAATTCGAATGCAATATATATTTTTTTAAATGTACTTAAAATGAATTCCCTTATACAAATTCGCATTCTTAATAGCCTTTTCTATAACAAAAAAACTGCTTTGGCGCAATCATAACAGCAATTGTACCAAAAAATTCACAACAAGGCACCAACTTAAGGCAACTTAAAACACATTCTTAAATAAATAGCACATTCAAAACAAACACCACGGTATTAACACTTAAGTATTTTATAATCGAATGTTTTATCTCGATTAGTAATCACAAACGGTTAATCGAAATGCGCTTGCAAGTACTATTTTTATTGATCGTGGTAAGTGAGTTACTGTGTTGCGTAAATCGATTTGTAGAAATTACACAAGATTTTTTCTGTTATTTTCAGTGTTTTGCTTCAGTGGACTTGCAGTTTTTAGGTGAAATGCTCTTATGGAAACAAAGTACGTACTTTCCGAACAATGTCCTTTTTCATACATATATGGTTATTACGGGCTATGAGTGGACGGGCCGCGTTGAGTATCAACGCGCCACGCTAGCGCGGAATTGTTTCTAAAATGTCTCGAATCCACCGAAAGTCGGTGACGTTAAAGGCGATCTTATTCATACTGTAAGATAATATGTCTGTCTTTTCTGTTTGTGTATTTAATTACATTTATTGAAAACATTACGCAAACTCTGTTGTTACGAAATACTTTAAACATTTTCCAAATTAAAAGCCTTTTTTTATAGAATTGGTAGGCGGACGAGCATATGGGCCACGTGACGGTAAATGCCCACTAACATTGGCATTGTAAGAAATGTTAACCATCGCTTACATCGCCAATGCGCCACCAACCTTGGGAACTAAAATGTTATGTCCTTTGTGCCTGTAATTACACTGGCTCACTCACCCTTCAATCCAGAACACAACAATACCAAATACTGTTGTTTTGCGGTAGATTATCTGATGAGAGGGTGGTACCCACCCACACGAGCTTGTACAAAGTCCTACAATCAATATTAATGACCAGGTAAAGCTTAACTTTGATGCGTAATTCGTGCCAATTTACTGAATATAAACGGTTGTAAGTATATAAGTAACAATTGGATAAAATATATAAGGGATTAGACATCTAATAGATATTTACATTTTTGATAGAGCACTTTTTTATTACATACCTTAGCGCACACAATGTTTTTATATTTCTTCAAAGTGATTTATTATTTTTAGATAAGGCACCACCATGCAATCCTTTCAACATATTCAAAGTAGAATGCAATGTATGTGTTTGCGGAGCGGATAGCACAAGATCATGCACAAGGAATAATTGTTCAGGTAAATATATTTTGTTACTCATTTCAGCCCGTGCATTTGTACAGAGGGGTGATAGGTACCCTATGAAGTTTTGAATTTAGAATGACGTCTCATAGCGTATCATCAAGACGCTGCTGATACCTCATTTTTAACATTATGATGAGATGTTTAGAAGTTATGCGGTTACAGATGATGATACCTATAACGTTGTAATGATATACCCTTCCAAGTCGGATGAAACCAGAGAATAAATTAGAGAACAACCGCTCGATAAGATGAATTATTTATGATCTAATATTAAAATAATTTAATTTTAGATGTAAAACAGCGCTCGGATGAAGACGAATTGAGCGACATTTGAAACTGAATAATTATTTTACACAAATTGAAACGAAATTCTAAACTAAAATGGAGTTGACAAGATGATTATTAAAATTTATTATAAATATATTACTAAGCGATACGGCTATTTTTTATTTATTTATCATCTTAAATCGAATCAATTTATTATGTAAGGTAGAAGTTTTTTTTTTAATTTAATGATACTGTAATTGTGCATGACTAGCAAAAAAACTCTCCCCATCAACGTCAATGGAAGCTTACAGCTGGACGTAAGAGGCACCAGTTTACCCAATTGGGGCTAGTTGAGTCTAAATGGATCTATGGGGCTAATTTAGTCTTCGAGTGATAATAATGTCCTTCTGACCGATTTTGGCAACGCTGGCCAAACTGACTAGATTAGACAAGTGTGTGCGCAAACACAGATGCTCTGTCTAATCCCTCACTCTCATAATCCATCGTTCAATTCGTGTATAATAATTAATCCAACACAACTGGAAAGAGTTCAGGCGGAAGACTAACAGAATAACGTGCTATGCGAAGCATTGGGAGTCTATGGGAGTATACTCACTACCAGCTTCCAAATTCCGTGTTGCTTCTGAAAAATCCTACAACTTTAATGGCCTAACTTAGGATTTGAACCCAGCCACTTTCTAGCCACTAAACCAATGACGCTAAGTCTTCGAGTATTCCCTTATTTGTTGAACACAGTACCGGTAGCCGTAATTACATTCCTTCCTGCGTGAGCCATTAAAGATATTATAAGCCACAAGCGGCACAATAATTCATATCCCATGGTTGGCAACGCATTAGAATGCTAGGAATTTTAAAGGAAATGTAATGGCAGGACACAGGCGAAGGTTTGGAGCTTAACTCACTACGTGGCTCCAATACGGGTTGGTTAATACGCATCGGTAGATGCTTATTTTATATTATATTGGCAATTTGCCGTGTCGTATCATATCGTCGCATATCATCGCATCGTATAGTATGTCATGTTGTGTGTGTGTCTATGTATGTGTGTGTGTGTGTGTGTGTGTGTGTCATCCCCTCCAGTCTAGTCAGCTCTTAGCCTGCAAGTGAAGGTGAGTTGCTAGTCGGTAATAAAATTCAATAAGCATTATTCCCGTAAATATGAAAGTATCTCTTTTCTTCAGCGCGAATTTGTGGATATATATATTTTATATCTTAGACATCGTTTCTCGGGGGAAATCCTTTGATTTATACCGTAAATAACTACCCCTTTTATGTCGTTCCTCCATTATCAATGTTCGTGAATATTATAAAGCATCTTTAGACGATTCTTCTGAAACGATTTTATATAAAAAAATTATAATTATTTTTATTTTATTCGCTCGAAATACCTTACATCGTATGAAAGCTTCGGTCATTATTTACGCGAATTTAATAACAACAAAACATAACGTTTGAAATATACAACTTTATTTACAATTTGAACCTAATGTCTAAAGTAAAATGACTCTGAATCTCTTAGCAAACTTCTGTATTTAAAATGAAACTTGTTACCAACATTCATATATTATTCATTAAAAGTAGCATAGTTATGGCGTACCAACCCTCTAAGAGCAGGGCTACTGATTAAGCTCCTATCCTTATAGAAGTTCTAAAAACTGCAAAGGCTTATCATGAAGATATCAAGCAGACCTAGAAACTTTGGATGGGATTAAAAATATTAAATCCTGAGAAATTATACTCCAAGGTCATAAGAATTATGATAAAAGAATGTTTTTATTCTTTGTGATTTAAGAGTTAAATATAAAATTAAATTGCTGTAAAATATTCCGCGTATTTTATAATTATATTTAATAATCTTAAAATCAATCGAACAAATTATAATAAAAACAAATATATCTTTTTTTATTAATAATTATTATTTTATTTACTGACGACATTTTACACTGTCAATATTGTATTGTTTTCTTTGTTAAATGGACATAATGATAATAGAAAATGAAGGTCTAAATTTCATTGCTGTGACAATATTTGTATTCAAGCGCCTGTACTAATTTAATAAGCAAACATTTACATTGTCATATTATCATTTCAATCCCGCAGGTGCATAACATTCACAGTTCAATATTCAATTCAATTTATCGTCAAAGTCGAAATTGTTCAGTGGTTAGTACACATGAACCTTAGCCGACGATTGTGGGTTCAACCAAGGCAAGTTTTTCAAAATTCATGTTAATATTTCATCTCAAACTCCACGAACGAATATCGTGAAGAAACCTGTATGTGCTGAATGAAATTCCGCCATGTGTATCCAATAACTTGAATTGGAGCAGCGTGGTGGAATAAGCTATACAAATACTTTCAACTTAAACTCAGTCGAGCTATTATTCTCAATCTAGTACCGAAGTGAAATATTGCAATATTTTTAAGTCCTTTTTTTTAAATAGCTGTTATTTATTTTATTTTTATTGAAAGTAGGTGGACAGACGGGAAAATGATCCACCAAGTGGTCTCCACCGATTATATGCATTGGTTCTGAAAGTAATAACAACCGTCCCTTACATCGTCAATGCACCACTAACCTTGAACACCCTTCAAACCGGAGCACAACAATCGTCAACTAAGTATCGCTGTTTGTTGGTAAAATATGTGATGACGCGTGATACCTGCCAGCCTTGCTCAAAATCCTACCCACTAACCCGCGCCCAATAAATAATATGTTATATTTATATAGACAAAATTTAACACAGAATTAATCAAGTGAAAGCAAGACGCGCTACTGTTTAACTTACCCTTCCTAACAAGATCAAATATTTGCTATAAAAATGCGTCGTCCCTTGTCTACCCGAACGTAATCAAACGATTGATGGAGTATACACTATAAATCCTGTGAGACATTGTCAACTTTATTCTCTAACAATAAAGGTCACAGATGAAAGACTTTCTTTTCACCGTTTTATACTTACGTAGTCAAATCATAGTTGATTTTGCAATGTTCTTGCAAGTTCTTCTCTCTTGAGTTTGCAAAAATCATATTTGACAAATGAAGTCATAGTCAGTAAACTATCTTAATTGATATAACACAATGTATATGTTTTTAATCCAAATTGATTATTTTAAAATGAATAAATAATTATATGTAATAAAATAAAGTTAAAAAATAAAGTTAATCGACAACAAAACTAAATCAGAAATGTCAAAAATGTCAGTCAAAAACATAGAACAGGTATAGACAATGTGCCGATAGGTCAAGATAAATTGTATATATATATTTTTTTACTCAAATACAAGAAGTAATTAATAATAATGTTTTTGTATTTGACTTAAAATGAAATCCTAACTAATGACCTGTTTATAAAATACGCGGTCTGGCTGTATATGTATGTATGTATAGTATAGACATATATGTACATACATTCATAGGGTTTTCTGTCATGGATCTCTTAGTAACATAAGTGAAGTAGTTATATAGCGTATTACATTTAAAGACGCTTTTCATATGCCTCATCTTTTTTTTATATAATAGGAAGGCGGACGAGCATATGGGCCACCTGATGGTAAGTGGTCACCAACGGTCATAGACATTGGCGTTGTAAGAAATGTTAACCATCGCTTACATCACTAATGCGCCACCACCCTTGGGACTTAAGATTTTATGCTCCTTGTGCCTGTAATTACACTGGCTCACTCACCCTTCAAACCGGAACACAACAATACCAAGTACTGCTGTTTTGCGATAGAATATTTGATGAGTGGGTGGTACCTACCCAGATGAGCTTGCACAAAGCTCTACAACCAGTAAATCCATCTCCATCTCCATTAATTTCGAATCAGTTCCGTAGCTGATTATAAATGTAATAACCAACCATAAATGAACCATAAATGCACTTCTTCACAAATGTTTGCATTATAATACTTAAGTTTAGCCACCGTTATATTTTATTTCGAATAAAGAAAAGTTTTGCAAACAACTGGATCTCCATATATATTCTCACGAGCTATGGTGACACTTGCACAATATACGAAGCCTTTCGGGATGTATAATGTTAAATTATTTATATAAAACAAAAACTATTTAACCTACAAATAACCCATATGCTCCTAGTACTCTCATGAGAACTATGCTTTGTCCAATCGACAAACATAACACTACACTTACAAAACAAATACGTTTTTAATATGCGTCTTTATTCATATGAACTTAAGGTATATAATGAAATGGTTTAAATGGTAAATAAATTTGTTTCAATATATAATAGAGGTGCATCGTAATTTTAGTAAGTATAAGGCCTGTAACACCGGTTGAATTATTGGTTATCGGGGTGGACACTGTTGCAATTTCTTATAAGCAACAAATAATGTTTATGACGCCGTTATTCATTGTAACTGCAGACCTGAACTGGGCTAAATGCAGACTTATTATATGAAGTGGGAAATTTAGATTTTACAAAAAAAATTGAGTTTGGTTCTGGTTTAATTTCTTGTAAATTCTATTTCGAATAAAGAAGTCGCGTATCATAGAATCAATCCAACTCAACGTAGATGTAACCGCATTCATATGAAATCCATCTCCACGTAGAGCCTGAATAACTGGCAGAAAATCACTGATATCAATACAAGTATTTCCAAAGACAAAAAACAATCGTTATTATTGAATTTAAAAAATACATATGACTCAAAATAAATAGCAGTGACAATTATTAACAGCATCATATATATCATATTTTTCATATCTGGACACTTGATAGCGAGATACACGTATTCACCCGACTACACCAACAAATCTTGATTTGTAATTATTATTAATTATAATAATATTAGCTTATTTTATTTATTTATATTAGGAAACTTAGAGCATAATATAATACATAAACATTTGGTAACAAAATAAGTTACACATAAGCCAACAAAGTCCACTTTTACATTCAAACATGGAATGAACCTAACAATAAAAAGTTATTTAACAATTAATTAAAATATATAAAGTAAATTATTAAAAAGTAATTTAAAAAACAGAACAAAAAAAAGAACGATAAGAATGTTAATGACAAATACAGTTTTTTAAAGCTTCTAAGAACTTAAATATATTACTTAAATTGAAAACGAACTAATTCTATTGCCACATCTATCAATAGTGGTGGGCAACATCAGCAATGCACCAGAATAAATGTTCATATTTACCTATACGCCTATGGTATCACGGAAGAAAACATTTTGAAGAAGTCTGTCATGTGATTCCACGTATATTAGATTAAAATAACTATGTAGAAAGAGCTCTACGCCTTCAACATCAGAACAGACCTTCCTCTATCTGTGGTCCATTACCGGGCTGTTACTGATCAATCTTTTGCAAATGAAGATCTTAACTTAGTTTCATTCGTCTGTTTTCTTTTAGTTTTCATAATTGCGTTGAAACGCTGAGGAGTTTTTAATCACGTACGTCTTTCCGTCTGCCATACGTTCGTAGCGTCTATAGTTTTAATTTAATCTGCATAACATTTCCGTTGCATGCTTCAAATATTGATTATTATTTGCTCCCATCTACGTGGACGGAGCCGATATAAACGATATTCATATCAAAGAGGATAGAATCACAATGGCATACGTATATTGCCAAGATACATATAAAATAGATAATAAAATATTTAATAATATAAACATAACATATTGAATTAAGTGAAAGGAAAAAATAGCTTTTTTTAATGATTTATAAAAGTGGGATGAGCAAATGACCTATTTGTGATTACCTTCTCCAATAGATATTGATACTATATATTACATAAATAAACCAATCTTTACACCGTAAATGAGCCGCCAACAATAGAATCTAAATGATATCGCTTGTATTTAATTACACTCACTCACAAAATACTGACGGAATACACAATTTTAGAATACACGCAGAGTGAAGACGTTTAGCAGTAGATTAATTGATTGGTTGGCAGTACCCAGACGTGCTTACCCAAATCAAGGTCAAAATATGATAAAAATATATGTCTTTAAGCAGAACATTATAAAAAAATTGACAAAAATTAAACAACCATCGTATCATAAATTGTATTATATTAACTTTAACATATAAATGTTCGGAAAATATTCAGAGACATTTTAAATTAAGAAAATATTGTAACAGCCTGTGAAAATCCCACTGCTGGGCTATAGGCCTCCTCTCCTCTTTTTGAGGAGAAGGTTTGGAGCTTATTCCACCACGCTGCTCCAATGCGGGTTGGTGGAATTCACATGTGGCAGAATTTCAATGAAATTAGACACATGCAGGTTTCCTTACGATGTTTTCCTTCACCGTAAAGCACGAGATGAATTATAATCACAAATTAAGCACATCAAAATTCAGTGGTGCTTGCCCGGGTTTGAACCCACGATCATCGGTTAAGATTCACGCGTTCTTACCACTGGGCCATCTCGGCTTCTAAGAAAATATTACACACTTCATTTAACTTGAGCAATAAAAAAAATTTCGCGAACATTGTTGTTTTTAATCATAATAACAATTTAAAGCGAAAAAAAAGAACGAAAAAAATCTCCATTTTTAAATACTTTCAAGGCATAAAAACGCTATCGAAGCGAGTAATCCATCGACATCAGACTGATGACTTTTAAACGTCGTTACTGAAAAAAAAACCATTGCCCGATATTTCTAAACTCTTTCTGCCTCGTTAAGTCTAGTTGCGCATAAGGCTGCAAACCCTGTAATCATAGGTTCAAAACCCGGGTCCAGTATAAATGTTTTTTATAGGGATTATGAGAATGAGGGAATGAAGAGTCTGAAGAATGAAGTGTTTTTGTGAACACACTTGTGCGCTACAAGATGTCATGTGCATTGGGCTATCCCCCCCCCCCAACATGGCGGAAATCGGTTCGAAAGACAATTTTATCAATAAACTTGCGATACTGTTTTTTTTTATCCTACTAATATTATAAACGTGAAAGTTTGTATGTGTGTATGGATGTTTGTTACTCTTTCACGCAAAAACTACTGAATGGATTTCAATTAAACTTTCCAATAATATAGCTTATACATCAGAATAACACATAGGCTACAATTTATAAAGATATTGTGTGAGCTGTCCAAAATATGACATTAAATGTCAAGTAACTAGGAAAAAAACCTACCTTTCTGCGAGCTATTCTGGCGTGCGCTGCCATAAACGTCAGTTACACATAATTATGTAATGTATGATAGACATCATTTAGTTTAAATGCGCGATACTACGCCTTTATTTTTCGTGCTTTGCCAAAATGACGCATTTGCAAAAACATTACTTTATGTTGACGTACCCCGCTACTATACATGGAACGTGTCGTCGAAAGAATGGAAACGTCGATTGCAAGGAACACCTGTCGACGGCTGGCCAGGTGTGAAGGCAGGAGATGCTCTTGGGCGCATTTACACAGTGCATGTTAGTAACTTCGAATGTTACTGTTTGCGAATGCTGCTGAATGTAGTACAGGGCCCCACTAACTTCTTGGATCTAAAAACAGTTGACGGTCAAGAACTTGAAACTTTTCGACAAGCGTGTGAGAAGTTGGGGTTGTTGGAAGATGACAACCACTGGGATGCCACAATGGAAGAGGCCGTGCTGTGTCGCTCTCCTTCACAAATAAGAGAACTATTTGCAATATTGATATGCACTTGCGGTTTATCCAATCCTCTTCAACTATGGGATAAGTATAAAGCTGCGTTATCGGAGGATATCTTGCATAGATATGAAAGGATAGATCAAGTCAACAATGATCTATGTTTTAATGAAGCACTGAGTCATATAGAGGACAAAATAATAATGATTTCTGGTAAGAAATTGTCCGACTTCGGTATGCCTACACCGCAGCGTCGAGGAGAGTTGTCGACCGATTTGATCAGAGAGCTAAGCTACGATACCGCTTTATTAGACGCTCAAGTCACCGAAACTGAACCACGCCTGCTACCCGAGCAAAATGACATATATAACAAAATATTACAACGTGTTGAGATTGGCGAAGGCGCTTTTTTTTCTTGACGCCCCGGGCGGTACAGGTAAAACATTTTTACTTAATTTGATTCTTGCAAAAATTCGTAAGGACCGTAATGTTGCGTTAGCGGTGGCTTCCTCTGGGATCACTGCAACATTGCTGAGCGGTGGACGGACAGCATTAGTAAGAGCAGTGCCCGCGGCGCCCTGTTGCAACAATGTAAGCTGATCGTGTGAGACGAGTGCACTATGTCACACAAGCGCGCAATTGAGGCGCTTGATCGCTGTCTACATGAATGTCTTGCAATCGAAAGTTGATGGGTGGTGTGGTAGTGTTACTGGCAGGGGATTTTAGACAGACTTTACTGGTTATCGAGAGAGGTACTGCAGCAGATGAAATTAACGCATGTCTTAAAGCCTCATATCTTTGGTCTAAAGTTGAAAAGCTTTATCTTACCACTAACATGCGAGTCCAGTTATTCAGCGATATCGAATCAGAAGCATATGCTCAGAAACTGCTAGAAATTGGTGAAGGCCTCCTAGACACCGACCAAGATGGTATGATTCCTTTCACACAGCAATTTTGTCATGCTGTGGAGTCAGAAGACGAACTTATTGAACAAGTTTTTCCGAATATGTAACAAAACATTGTTGACGAAAATTGGTTGTGTGAAAGAACCATACTAGCACCGAAAAATGAGACTGTTACGAAAATAAATAAAAAAATCTTGGCCGAAATAAACACCAAAACTTCAGTGTACAATTCTATTGACACAGTTATGTCATCTGATGACAAAACAAGTTATCCCGTAGAGTTCCTTAACTCTTTAGAGTTGTCCGGAGTACCATCACACAAATTGGAATTAAAGGTAGGTGTACCTGTTTTGTTGATGCGTAACCTGGACGCGCCAAGATTATGCAACGGTACTCGGTTGCGAGTTACAGAACTAGGAAGGCACATTGTGAAGGCCACAATTTTAACTGGAGAAGCCAAGGGAGACAATGTTCTTATACCGCGCATCCCAATCATACCCAATAACTTGCCATTCAATTTTAAACGCCTGCAGTTCCCGTTAAAAGTCGCATTTTCAATGACGATCAATAAATCGCAGGGTCAAACCTTAAAGGTAGCAGGCATACATTAAGGCACGCCATGTTTTTCTCACGGTCAGCTCTATGTGGCTTGCTCACGTGTTTCCAAAGCAAAAAATCTGCATGTTTATGCTGAAGGAAAAAAATCGTTAAATTTAGTTTATAAGAGCATACTGCAGTAGCTAGATAACTATAGGCCTATGATCAGGGTTCTGCAGTGCCTAATTACCGTATATTTATTATATTGCCAATTTTCTTATGTTAAAATATTGTCAAGGAGTTAAATTTTTCAAATGCGACTCAAAAAATATTTATGTCATAATGTTAATTCTTTTCTACGCCACGCTAATATAAGCTACTCCAAATACTAATCCTGCGTAGACGAAGTCGCGGGCACCAGCTAGTTATAATATAAAATTCGCAACGAAATAACGTCAATATATTTGTAACAATAGTTTATGTTTATTAAATATTTAAACACAAAATAAATAACATATTTGTCGTGAAGTATATAAATGTAATATTATTCAACAAATTTGAATACGTAGAAAAAGAGAAAAACTCGTGGATAAATCAACGACACATCTCCAGGGACGTGAAAATCGCGAAAACGTCTCAAATGAAATTTCTCACTTCTAAGCATATAAGTTTACCTACTCCACATTATATCACAAACGAAATTGAACCCTATTACATAATAAAACGTTTGAAATTCGAGCGAACCAAGAATCCTTATCCTGAAGAAAATTTTCACGCGTGAAATATATTCGGTAGGGCAAATTGTTCTTCAAATGTTATAGTGAAACAGGGACTTGCTCTATAGAATACGGTGGGAGTTTGTTAATAGTGATATTACAGAAAATAAGTGAGTTTCTTTACGATATTATCCGAGTAAAAATATGTAATATTTTTTGTAGGAATAGCTACGCCTTTGCTTATTTTATTTAGTTCACACATAATTTATATGCTGTGTTTTTTATTTTTTTGATATCCTTATGATTCTTTTTTTTATAGATTGATAAATAAAACTATATTTCATCCAATTACAAAAATAAAAATTATACTCTAAATAATATATAAATATATAATCTTACATTTAATTTTACGATTTAATATGACAACCATATACTAAAATTAATGTATCTGATATTAAATAAAACTTAAGTATTTAACTTAAGCGATCTCTGGACGCCCCCCAATAGTTTACCGCTGGTACCACCGGTATTTTAATGGATATTCAGGCGCACTAAGCGCACTATTTGCACTAGGCGCCGGCAGCTCACATACCCGCCCCCTCCACTTAATGGGGGGAAAAATAAACGTTGCCACTTTTAAGCCGTTAATTAACATATTTATTTTTATTAATATAATATTCAATCAGTTTTAAAAGAGCAGATGATTTTAATAAATTTATAAAAATATTTAAAAGAAGCTAATCGAACACGATACGTAGCGCCCTCTGGCGAAATGCCGTTGTAACTTATGTTGTCATTATTTAATATTACATCAATAATATTTTTCTTTAAGGGTTTAATAAATTTTTACGATGATGCAATATTTTATAGCAGATGGATTTATACTTGTATGAGAAAGAGTATCAGTCAAAACATACTAGGTACATTGTGATACTAGGTACATGGTGTCACAGTGACTTTGTTCATCTCGCTGGAGAAACAAAGTTTTCGGTGTATCGGATTCGCTTGTGCCTAGAACGGTAAGGCACCAGCGAATCAGTGAATAGGAAAACGAAGCGTGTAGAGGTATCTTGCGGGCCGGCAAGGCGGGGGCAAAAGTGCATAATATTCTTTCCAACTGTACTGACCGTCGTCGCGTTTGGACTCCACTACCACTTACCATCAGGTGGAGTAGTCATTTGTCTTCCCGGTACATATAAAAAAAAAACCCAAAAAAATCAGCAAAACCCCTCATCATCTCTTTCGGGAGGCGTCAGGGGATCGCTTACGTCCTACCGAAGTGGTACAAAGGTATAAAAGTACGTAAATATTTATTTCAAATTTAAATTCGAACTAACAACAAAACTATTCAACATATTTTACAAACATAATGATACTTCGTAAAAATAATAATTGCATCTCTTTCTTATTTATTAAATACATATATGTGTAACAAAGACTAGTATACAGAGTTAGTATACAGTAACAGTTATATTACACTGTATACTACCTCATTTTCGCATTTATAATCTTAGTCACTATTAATCAAAGAAAGTGTCAAAATACGTCCACAAAAACTACCCCCTAACATAATAAAAAGCCTATTACCAAATCATTTCATCTTAATTGATATGTCAACACGTCATTCACGATTCAAATAGCTTAACCATACAAACAAGTTATCAAAGGGTGGCTTATCAAAACATTTGACCGTGTTACCGACGTCAACAATAATTCCACCCTTATAATTGCGATAGCACGCGCCACGCTTAGCGCCCTAATGTTGCATGCACTTAACTGTGGGGCCATTGACCTTGCGATCAAATCAATACGCAATAGATTTTATTTATAGAATTACAATTCTAGGATTGTATTTACTGGTAGAGCTGTGTGTTATACCGTCTAGTGGTCCATTCATCACATATTGTGTCGCTAAACAGCATTACTTAATATTATATGCCATCATTAGAAAGAGAGCAGCGTCTATAATGGCTAGGATGCGCGGAGTTCCTAACGGTACCCTGAATGCATTGATGCTGAAAATGGATAATCCATTTGTTAAACATTAGGGGAAACTCCATGTTATGTTATGTTTTACTCGTTGTTTTAGACCCCTTATGTATGCTAAATAATAGTTAATATATCTACTAACATAGTTCTTAAGCCTGTAACTATCACTATGGATATTTATCTGTAAATAAACATTTATTATTATTATTGTGAAATGGTTTCAAGTGTGAGTAACCCAGTGTAACTATAGGTACAAGGGGAATACATAGTTCCCATGGTTCTAATTTCTGCTAATATTTCTTACAGTATCCAGCACTTACAATTAGATCGCCTATTTTCTGTAAACCAACTAAAATATATATATAATTCTATACTAGTCGAGAAAATTAAAAATAAATAATTCAATTGGTAATTGTAATTACTTTTTGTATTTAAAGTATATTTTTGGTTTTAATTCAAATGTATTCGAATTTAATGTTTTTCATTTGTTACTCGCTTATTCTCTACAAACGGCGTTTCGCTTATTTCATGGCCTTTAAGTTACATCGCTCTCACAGAACCCATTTCCGAGACAAGTGTTCGACGAAACGAGACCGCAATACTACAAGGATACCAAAATCGCTCGTTAAATTGTAAATAATATATATAAATTGTAATTAATAATCATGTTATATTGAGATACATTAGATATAGACTAGTTAATTGTCCCGGCTTTACATGGGTAGATAAGAAGAAATATATATTTTGTATAGAATTTTTGTAAAATCCGTTCTTAGTGAGCGTCTACGTCGGGGGAAGTAACTGTGACAAATTTCAAGTTGATGGGCGGATAGGTCTCGTGATGAGTGGTGTTTCAATTTATATATTAGTTTATTGGTATACGTATATAAGTATACGTGAGAGTAAGACGAAAATAACGGTTCAATTTTACATTGTAAATAATGAGATTTTCAATTAATATAATTATAAATTGAATCTTTAAATATTCTATTCATTTCATTTCTAAAATATGATACTAATTGTAATTTATCCTGTATTGAATATTGTGTGTGTGTGTGTGTATGTTTGGGAACATGTTTGTGTATTACTTAATAACTTTAACTAATATATTAATAATAATTCATATAAAAATATTATCAATACAAAAAACAAGTAAATTATTATTTTTTTACAAATAAATTATTATTTTTAACTTTAAGATTTTTATTATATACCAATAGATTCCGCCCGTGTTTCGCCCGTGAATGAGGGCAGGTAATAAGTAACCTATGTATGTCCCTTTCTGTACCCCTGAAAACGTGTATACAAAATTTCAAGACGGCCGGTTGAATACATAAGACGTGAAAGCGTAACAAACAAATTCAAAAGTGTATATACATATATACTTTTGAATTATATGTATATGTCCTGCACTTATAGTGTACATAAAGTCTAATCCAACACAAAAATGTATAGTACATAGACAATAGTAAGTGGACAATAGTAATAGCAAACAAAAAGCATACACATATGCTTAGCTAAGCTTACTTATATAGTTTACAATCGCATAAACGTAGATTTATTATAATAAAACCAGATTTCACCCACGGATTATGACCCAACTATGCAACCCTAGTGACACGTGCCATAAATTCTTCGTGCCCAGGGTTCACAGTCACACGCACCACCGTGCGAACGTGTGACGTCCCACAGGAATTACATTTTTAGATAAAGTTACATATTTAAGTTTTATATTACAATTTTTTTAAGACCCCGTACGCGCTCGTTCTAATAGGAATAATGTTAAATCGCACTGTAAGAAATATTAATTATTCAATATTAAAAAAATAAAAACACTATAAATAAACTTCTTCGTTAACTTACTTGGTTTTTTTGTTACATTACTTACATTACGGTGTCACACAAAAAATTAAGTAATATAACTTACTTCATTTTTTGTGTGACACCGGCTACATTTGCTTTTTTTCTTTTTAGTTAGTTGTTTGGCAGGGAGTCGTAATCTTTGCTCTAGTTATTCATTTAAAAAAAATCGAGTTGAATACTTCATTTTACGCTGAGCTAGTTCAGGATATCGTTTGATCAAGGTTAATAATCCCATATCTGTGTCTCATATCAACCGTGTGTCACATACGATCTGGTGCGAATTCTTACCTTGTTATTTATGACTTTCGACTTCGTACGCGTCCAAATCATATAAAGATACCCCTTCGTTTTACTCCTTAAGGTTAAAATTACCAAAAAATAGCGGATGATTCCGTTATAAAAAAAGCCTGTGTTCTATATTTATATATATAGCTTTGTATTGTCAGTAGTTTTGATGGTGCTTAGAAATAAAGATCATTCTAATTAGTCTAAATACTTAATTATGTTTTTGTCAAAATCATCCTTTAATTAAGTGAACAACTCTATCACTTCCGACCCTTTCAACAAAATTCACACGGGTGCTGATCGGGGCAAGAATCCCGTGAGAACGTTTTGATTTTTTTTTATTTTTTTTTATTTCGGGTAACGTACCATTTTACCGTTGATTTGTTAAATAAATTACGTTAACGAAATATTAAAAATATATTTTATATTTTAATTATCTTTCCTTATTGTAAAACCATTTTACTATAATGAATAACGTATTCTAAACTCTGGTTAATCTCGTGTTAAATAAACGTCAATAGACAAGAAAGATAACTGACAAAAAAGAAGACATAGACAAAATAATTTAAAAAAAAATGCGATGCAAAAGCCCTGATTGTGGACACTACTTCTTAGTGCCCTTACAGGACAATATAAAAAAAGTCAATAATTGTATTGATTTCACAACTTCCGCTTAGAATGAATTCACAAAACCCCTAATTTGTGTAGGTCGTGTGGGAATACTGTATGTCGTGGGAATTTTGCGGCTTCGGCCTAATTTATGCGCGTATTTGTTCCAATTGTGAATTAG
This sequence comes from Nymphalis urticae, assembly GCA_905147175.2. Taxonomy (NCBI): domain Eukaryota; kingdom Metazoa; phylum Arthropoda; class Insecta; order Lepidoptera; family Nymphalidae; genus Nymphalis; species Nymphalis urticae. The sequence continues at coordinate 7,649,258 of LR990004.1, read as the reverse complement.
AGAGAGTTCAATTTTGCAGAAAAATGTATGCAAAATTGATGACGATACACTTTTTTTTTATATAGTATAGGTTGGCGGAGCATATGTGCCACTTGATGTTAAGTGGCCACCAACGCTTAAGACATTGGCATTGTAAGAAATGTTAATTATCGCTTATATCGCCAATACGCCACCAACCTTGGGAACTAAGATTATGTCCCTCGTACCTGTAATTACACTGGCTCACTCACCCTTCAAACCAGAACACAACAATACCAAGTACTGCTGTTTTGCGGTAGAATATCTGATGAGTGGATGGTACCTACCCAGACGAGCTTGCACAAAGCTCTATTTATATAAAACTGACTTGTAGTTTCTGAAATGTGTTATATACCTTATGCATATTACTAATATTATACTGTCATGAATTCGAAATACTGCTGTTTAAAAGGACAATTGAATTTAATAACTTAATACCTGCCCTTACACGTAAGTAATGTCGCGGCCAAAAAGTAATAAGATTAAAATCCCAATATTATCATGCTAGATACATACGCTCCTTAAATTAAAAATGTCTGTTTCATAGAGTTCGCCTAATTGGTTGAGCTTTCTGCTTACTACACCTTTCCTTATACCATTTCCTTTACGCCGAAGGTTGTAGGTTCGATTCTCACCTAGGACAGACATTTGTGTGCATTAACATGTCTGTTTGTTCTGAGTCTGGGTGTATTTATCTATATAAGTATGTATTTACAAAAAAAAAGTAGTATATGAAGTATATCAGTTGTCTGGTTTCCATACTACAAGCTCTGCTTAATTTGAGGCCGTGTGTGAAAAAAAATTGTCATATCTTACAATTATTTTAAAGTATTCAAATGAAAGTTCTCATACAAAGTAGTTAAGTGTTGATGTGTAAAGTGAACGGCATATTAAAATACATGATTTCGCGCCGAAATAAATACATGATTTAACAAAAAATACTATTAATGTACAAAAAAAAATAAAGGTTCGTAGGGTACCATTTATCTACATGGCGCAGACGCACGTCGTCAACTCCAATCCTGGCCGACAATTCTACTAACAAATTATCAGTTTATCGTAATCGAATCGTTATTTAGCCGGTTTCCTATTTTACTAACGATTCAGATGCGGTTCGGCTGCGGAAAAGAATTGATAACGTATCGTAACCGTTATAAATCAATAGCATTGGTCTCTTGTGTATACTTACCAGCACCGCTATACCGCCACACCGGCCGCACAACGACGGGTCTATACCGCTAATTAAAAATTATACGAGAGATCCACAATGCCGTAAGCAATATAATCGCAACTATGAATACGTTTATTTAAAAAAAAACCCATAATCTCCAATATAGCTAAAGGTGTGTCTGTTTTTTTAAATATTTATTTAATTATTACCTTAAAATAACTTAAAATATATAATATCAATTTGTCACAAAAAAACCGTATTTTTCCTTCTTTTTTAAATACATTTCATAGTTAAAATTTTAGCGAAATGAAAAAAAAACGCACAATCTTATCGTGTCTCAGTATCAACAAACTGCATTTATGCAGAGTAAAAAAAATTATCGTTAAAGGTTCGCATGAGAACGTCAATGAGTGCGTGTGAATTTATAACGACCGTGGGAGAGTTGCAATACACATACATGATATGTAATATAATATTCTAGTTAATCGTTGCGGCTTCGCACGGGTAGGTAAGAAGAAAAATGTATTTTGGATAGGATTTGCGTAAAATCCGTTCTTAGTGAGCGTCCACGTGGAAGGGAGTAACTGTGACAAATTTCAAATCAATCGGGCGGATAGTTTACGAGATCTCGTGATTTTTTTTGATTTTTTTTTCTTTTTTTTTTTTTATAGAAAAGGAAGGCTGACGAGCATATTGGCCACCTGATGGTAAGTGGTCACCAAACGTCCTTAGACATTGGCACTGTAAGAAATATTAACCATCGCTTACATCGCCAATGCGGCACCAACCTTGGAACCTAAGATTTTATGTCCCTTGTGTCTGTACTTACACAGACTCACTCACCCTTCAAACCGGAACACAACAATACCAAGTACTGCTGTTTTGCGGTAGAATATCTGATGAGTGGGTGGTACCTACCCAGTCGAGCTTGCATAAAGCCCTACCACCAGTAAAAATTATTTGTATTTCGCTTCTATATATATAGATAATTATGTACTTTTATAAATGATGATGATGATAATAACCAGTGATGACTGAGTGCAAGGTTCTATTATCTCAGGAAATTAATAATTCAAATTAAATCAAATCAAATGTATTTTATTCAACTAAACTTTACAATAAAGCGTTTTTGTATATATAATAAATTTTATATATAATAAATATGTTAACTTTACCACTGTTTCTAAAAGCAGCCTCTAACGAGAAACGTTAAGAAACTCACGTAGTTGCTCTTTTCAAATTAATCAGATTTACATTAATTAAATAAATCATTCAGGTAAATACGTGAGAAAACTATCGTGTCAGATATACATTATTTATGTACCCAAGTAATTAAACATCTACTAAATCTACCTACTAATATATTTAGTATTCACATTAAAAAAAAAATTATGATACGTTTTATTAATTTCACTATCTAAGGCCAGTGTTCAGCCTTTATTATAAAATATCTGAATATCTTGCATGTTTTTTTAATATTACTCGGAGAGGATTTAGCCGCTGCAAGCGCTTTCGTTTCAACGCGGACGCTACCAAAACTACAATACAAAAATATCGTTACGAATTCGCGTGGGAACGTCAGTCGGTGCGTGAGAAATAAAATGGATCGTGAGAAAAGGATTTCGTTTCTAGTAAATATAATTATCGTGTTACAAAATAATTATAACGGGTAAACAAAGGATGATAATATACTTTTTTTAATGAGATTTTAACCTTAAAGTGTAATTAGTATTGCTTAAGTTTTTTTTTGAAAATATAAATACTAAACAGCGTATTTTATAGAATGCATTTTTGTTTGTTTCATAATATTTAATTTAATTAAAATTTGTTTTTTTTTCTATCTTAGTAATATTAATAGAATCTCAAATTTATGTCTTTAAAACATATTATCATATGTCTAACAATTTATGTTAATTAATTAAACGAAACTTATATTTTTAACCCGAAATTCATAACCCTTAAATGCGTAGTATTTATAATTAAAACCCAATCTAAATGAATGAAGCATTTACATCCTAAGCTATTTCTTTTTTAAAGCTGCCCGACAGTAAAAAAAATAATTGTATCTATTTAAAACTTCCGCTTACATGGTACCCCAATAGTAAGGATTTTCACACAACGCAGGAACGGTTCTGTGGGAATAACGAATTCCGTGGGAATTAAGTGACTTCGCTTTTACGTACGAGACTAATTCGATTAGATGAAAATGATCTTTGTAATAATTTTAACGAGGCTTATAAATACATTCAACTACATATTATATATATTTTTTTTAAATATTGTTATTTTATAATCTGTTCTAACAAACGGAACTATTTGTTACTTGATAACGTTATTTCGTTTTTTTTTTTTTATAAATTTTTGATTTTATATAAAACCTTATTTTTTTGTTAAAATGAATTAAAGTATATTACAGAAGGGATTAATATTAACGTTATTTGATATTCATTTAGTCGCTGTATCATATTTAAAATTGCATCAGTGTCGTGGGAACCTCTCTTGGTGCGTGAAACATTTTAACTGATATATGTAAGGAGGAATTTGAAATATTAGTTTTCTATCTTTATGAATTTAAGACACAAATCACTTTTGTAAAAAAAATAAAGATGTTTTTATTTAATTAGTGCTATGTATTTAATTTAATATTTAATTATACACGAACAAAATATTAATGAATATGTTAGTTTTTAACTCAAATATCATAGAATATATTATTTAAATGTAAGCATATATTTTTTAAATATAATAATATATAGTAGAACATATTAGTATAACCCTATTAATTTGACATATTTTTTTACATAAGCAGTAGGTACAAGTAAAAACGCGATACTCTAACGACTGAAAAGTTATACGCAGGCATTACATATAAAAAAAAACACATTAAAATTCCAACAAAAAAATTTACTTAAAAAAATGTGTATCATTATAAACGGATATCAAAAAAGTCCCACATTTGTATGTTCCCACACGACCGACATGGATCCCATCACCCGTGTGACCATGCAAAGTGTTAAATCCTCACAAAATAGATCAGGACCAACGAACACAGCCTTTATTCACGATATAAGTCCCCCTTTTAAAACGAAGTCAACGTGCGATTGTTCGATTGGTTCCCGCGGACCTTTTGACCCGAGAAATACACCGTGGGATATAAAATACCCCTTGAAAGACGCGTGCCACATTAAGTGGCGATGGAGGGTTATAATCTTTAAATGTATGATAATTACGGTATCATTTGAACCAGCTTATTTAAAATTCATGACTAATATTATTTATTTTAATATATTTGTTCAACAAATATAAAGATTATTATTAAAAAATAAATAAAGTATAAGTTTTTATACAATATTATTATTTTTAAACGAAAAATAAATTAAATTACTACGTTACAAAAAAAAAACGTTCTTATTTCAAAATGCAATGTCACGAATGAATTTAAATGACAATGATATTTCATAAATAAACATTTATGTCTTGATGTTTAAAAAAAGAATTCTCACGCCAAATTCCCATTAACCCGTAGGAACGGAACTCGCCATGGGAACTTCAGATCCTTTCTTAACTACAGATAACGTACGCAAAAAATACCTTCACACGTTTTGAACCAAACATTTTTATACACATAAAAAAACACTTAAAATATTTACTTTGTAGACTTGACTTCTGTATAAATTGTTGTTGTTAAACATTAAATCTAAACCGTTGAATTTTAATTCGCTTGTAATTCATACATAATTATTAAATGTTAGTAATTATAGGTTTATATAAAGACTATGAAGCCGTTGGGGCGTAAAGAATCTGAAACAACTATAAAGTTATACTTTGCCTTTTCTAAGACATACTTAAGTAATTAAAAATAAATAAAAACTAACGGCATTAGGTACTTAGGTATAAACTTTCGTTAGCGGCTGTTTAGTTAAACACTAATTTCTCTCTTTCTGTCATTATTGATGTGACATTTGAAAGAGTAAGACACAGCATTGTTTAGCTAATAAAATCTAAAAAAAAATAAAGTAAGGCCGTAAATTGTCATGGCGCTCATAGATACTTATTGACAATGGGAACTAAAACACGAGACCCTTGCTCGACCTTAGACAGTAATAAAAAAAACATAGATGGAAAACTCCGTTTATTATCACGGATGAAATATTTTTCTTTTTTTTTAAGCAATTGAAACTTAAGCTAATGGTTTATATATTTTGTGATAAGTAATATGTTAAAAAGATATTTGCAGATTACAATTTATGCAAATATTGAATATTTTACAATACATAATAAGGTTGTTACACAAATATTCTTAACATAAATATAATATGGGTTTATATATAAGGTATATAAGTAAAGTAAGTGCTCATTGTTCTTGTTTGATACCCGCTCGAGGTAGATATTTTATTTAGCCGTGTAATTTTGTTTTAATATGACTATGGGCTCGACGATCATTATTATGGTAACCATTTGTTACTCACAAAAAAATTACTAAAAAAAGGCATTTTTACTAAAGTTTGCGAATGTAAAAAATATAAAAAAAAGGTTTAGACTCAATCAATAAAATATAAGATATTGCCTGAATAAATTCACCCTAAATTTAAAATATTTTAACCACACCGCAACACGAACCACGGCACGTGTCAACACAACGATCACACGAAATTCCCACCAAAATTTAATTCCCACAAGAAATATTTCACTGTGGGATTCCATAGATTTTTGACCAAAGCGATCATTTGTATTAAATTCAAACGAAATCATACCTTAATCTAAAAGATATAAGTGTCATGACAGACGTAGATAGTATATTGGCTTTCGGTATATTTTTTGCGTGTCAATTACAAGGCCGTGAGACCCCGATGACATATTCGTCGGGATTGTTGACAGATAATTAAAAACCATGTTTACATTTTTCCTGAATCCTAGAGCGTTATTTGCCCCGTTTACACAACAGTCCGATTTACAACTGGAGTTTATAAAATGTTCCGCTAAATCAATATCGGTTTAGAGAAGTTGTTTAATTAAAAAAATCCTTTTCAAGTTTCAACTGCTGAACCGTTCAACCCGCCGGATGAATTCATAACGAATTTTAATTTGGTGTTCCTTAATTCGGCGTTAGGGTTATCGATATCGTAAATTGTTTGAAGAATGTTAATTTTATTTTATTATTTTTTGAAAATAATTGCGATTTCTTTTGACTATGTAATGGTTTATATTATAGAGAAATTTATTATCATAGTGAGAAAAACTCACTAAAAGCTGTGATTAAGTATGAAACAATAATTCAACCCCGATTGTATTTATCGTAGTCAATATTTTATTTATTCATTTTTAATACTAATATTTTATTATGCAAAACATAATAGTCACTCTAGTTCAATAGACTTATTATACCTGTGACAATTTTTTTATATTTACAATATAAGCACACTGTATAATGGTGTTTTCCCACGCACAAAGATCCCACGGTCAAAGAGCGTGAAAGTGAGATCCTATTTGTGTCGCAAATATATAATAAGCGACTTATATCTCTATTTCAATTGCATTGAATTTAAAATTCTTTGTCAATTTATAATACCATCGTTAGTCCTTAACTGAAATTCTCATGGTCCTTTCGTAGGCCGTTTTATATAAAGATTGGTTGTGGGGAAAATTCGTCATTTGTTTGATAGAGCTCGAATCGAAATGTAGCTTAGTTTGATCGAAAGATAAGTTTGAGCTTAGTTTCGTTTAGTGCGAGTATTTACTTAAAAATCATTAAAATCTAGGCAAAATATTCATAGACACCAATTAATTTTGTCAGTGTTAATAATATTACTAATTAAAGTAAATTCGGTCGCTTACATTGCAAATATTTAATAATAGCGAAAAAGTTGTATCAAAATCTTAAAAAAGTGAAAAGAAACAGCTCGTATATTCCAAAATCAAAATCTCGGGTTTTTAAATATTTTCAGTATTTTATTAATATAAAATCCCTTAAGACAAATAAAAAAAACTATTCCCTCAATTTAAATTGACGAGCAAACTTTTTTATTTGATCTAGAGCAATTTAAATTTCGAACGTTCCATTTTAAACGTTTACATTTTAAAAAGATACCGTTCACAGACTCATTATTGCGGCCCAATGCCCCTCGTATAACCGAGGGGACATCTTAAGAACTCTGTAAACACGGCTTTTTTTTTCGATCTCTTCAAAGCGACGCTTAAAAGAAATTGCTTGTTTTGTTGTTTAATATTTTTAAACTATTTTTCCACAAAGTGCTAGTTCAAGTTCTTATATGCCATTTTAATTGTTATTTATTTTACCTTCCATACTTCTTAGAGCTTCAATTTATTTTTGTTCAAAATGTTCCTTGTTTTAAACGAATTATACAAAAAACAATTGAAATAACAAAAGTTTTTTTTTTAACTGTGGTTTATTTAACGTAAGTAGTGAACTTAACTAATTCCATAAAATTATCAGTCTTAGTTTATATACTTTGTTTAGCGAATATCAATTCAATCATGACAGAAAGGGCGAAATCAGCGTTTAATTAAAAAGCTAAGCGTAGCTGAGGACAGTTATATGTCAAGTATTGTTATATCATTGTCATCTATCTAATATGTTAAGGTAGTTAGAGACTGGTGCAAAATGAATTGTTTTTTTTACTTATTAATGCTAAGCCGAAATCCGGAATTAGGACAAGCCTAATAAAAAATTAATCTGGTCGAAAAACATAAATCTAACCGAGTTAAGAAGGTCGTATTATTTATTTCGCTTAGTAAGTTAAATTATAAAAAAAAACATTAAATAATAATCGCTAAGCGTAACTCACAATTCAATTTAATTAATTTTAAACAAAGTGAAATAATTAAACGATACGGAACGATAAAGATAAATAGAGATATTTTTAAATATTTTTTCAAATAAATCGTTTCAATTTGACGTCTTCAAAGTCGTTCACACCTTTCGACAGATTTCAAGGATTCTTAAGTGAAAGCTTTTCCAATATAACCCCCGGGGTACATAAATTAAATCTGAGTGTCCTCAAAAAAGTCAATTCCAAACTTCAACTCAATGATTAAGGTTTGAAATGAATAAATATTTCGGATCTCATACACTTACGTTAATTAAAAAAGAAAAGTAGAGGCATATAAAAAATATATATTACATTTTTTTAAGTTAAATATTTACATACGGTCAATGATCGGAGTGATTGTAGAAGAATGTTTATATAATCTATAGTTTTGTTTAAATAGAATGAAATATGACGACGATTGTTGTTGCCCGTCTCGATACGAACAGCCGACTCATAAAAAATATTCCAGTTTAAATAGTGAGTATTCGAATAGATATTGGTGATCATTTACCATCAGGGGGTTTATTTATCCGCCTATCTATTTTATAAAAATAAAAGATGTCGGAAATAGTCAGGCCGACTGGCTTTACTGACGTGCGCCGCGTAAATCAGTAGAGTTGTAATATGTATTATAAATTTTGTAGACTTAAATACTACCTGTGCGAAACCTTAACTACTAGCTAGTAAAAAATATAAAGAATCCATCTAAAAAATACACCATTTAAATGTCACGTTAACAAGAACCACTTAAATATAATTAGTCTTCCATTAGCTCTTATCTCGGGAATTGAGTTTTCTTTTTTTTTTTAAGTACATATTAAAGTGATCGAGATTTAAATTCATAATGCCATTTCATTGGAACAATTCCGTCGAGTGCCTAGACTTAAAATAGCCCGCTTAGTTCTAATGAATGCCTGTATTGTCCGTTCTATTTCTTTTATTTATATTTTAACAACTGCTCCGGCTTCCGTTGAAAATTATTTGGTTCAATTTATTATTTACTTGGATTAACTTTTCGAAAGGAAATTAAAATTAAAAAATAATAATAGAAGATATACATATGCCCAGCTGTGGGTGATTTGCATACTATTATTATTATTATTATGGATTGTAATAAAATGCATACACGTTGTCAGAGATTGAGAAAAGGACATATCCGAACAATTCATCCGCCCATCACATGCGGGCTATTCCAAGCGGAAACTAGTAAGGTTTACAAATAAAAGAAAATAAAAAAAGCAACTGGTTAAAAATTCCGCAACATATATCAACAGACATACTACATAGCCACCTAAATATGTACATTATTTCACATAAAAATCTTCTTTACATATAAAAATGTCAATAAAGAATAGCATTAGGCAATATCTAGACGGGAAGTAGATATATTCAACCGGTTGAAACAGTATTATTCAAATCTTTAGATCTGAATACTGAGAAAATGTTCAATAAAAATGCTAAGGACTTTACCTATTCTCTTCGTAGCTAACTAAATCGCTTTGTTAAGGGCGTGCTGCGAATGTAGGCGACTTTTAGAATATCTACACATCATCAGCTTCATTAACAATTTGAATACACTAACCTTATCTACCAGATGATTGCTTTTTTATACAAGAGGTAGGCGGAGCAAATGGGCCACCTGATGTAAGCGGTCTCAACCACCCACAGACATGGCCGCCGTAAGAAATATTAACCATTCTTGACATAGCCAAAGCATCACCAAACTCAGCTCGTATGTCCCTTCTGCCTTTAGTTATATACAATAGAATATAACTCTAGAATCCACGGGGGTGAAGCAGTAACAATAAACGAAGGTAAAATGAAACCGCGCGCTGTAGCTAGTGTATGAATAATATTCAATTTCACATTGACCAAAATCAGCTTCATCATCCTCAATCCATATTTAGATTTTGATAAGATTTGATTAAACACGAACACACATAATGCTTACCCCCAAAATACATAAAAAAATTAACTCGCTATAAATATGGCCAAACTTTTTCTTTCTCAAGTGCTTATTGTTTTAAAATCTACTTTCCAATACGATTGCTGACGCGGAGAGCTGTTATTACCTCCAATTACATTTGGTGTAATTGTTTTCTTTATTATTTTATATAACTAGTTTTTACCCGTGGCTTTGCACGCGCGTTTGTAGGAGGGGGCAGGTATTACGTAAGCTTATGTCTTTCCTTGAGGTTCAATCTTGCTTCACATTGAATGATATCAAAATCGGTTCAGTGGTCTAACTGATATTAAAATGACATTATACAAATGACATTATACCAAATATTGTTTATCTTCTCGTCAATAGATGGCGTTAGATGTAATTGACATCGCGCTATAAATATATATAATATAAATTTTTTTTTTTTTAAAGTACCAAATAAGTTTTTGCAAATTTATAAGGAGAGAGACCAATTACACTATCTGACCAGCAGTACGAGTATGTACTGTGTGGTGGTTTTATTTTTAAGTCTCACAGTACCAATACTACCGGGTAACCCCAAACATCAACCGTGGAAGCGTAACAGACAGACCGAGTTACTTTCGCATTTATAATATAAGGGATAATATTATATAATAAATTATCTTATGAACTACTAAGAAAATAATATGATATACTTTATGTTAACATGTAAAGGATATAAGTAAAATGTATTAGAAAGGTTCCTCTGAATTACCTAAGAGAAAAACGATGATGTTTCACCTTAAAATTTTACTGTCTCGCTAAAGACGCTGCAAACTAAAATTACTAATTAACCCTAGGATCTGTAGACTATACCAGGCTTTATAAACAACACGCTGACTTCAATTCCTTCAGTACTAAAAAATATGTCACAAATTTGTTTTTGAATTGATATGTGTTTGATTTGACGACATCGATAATGTGCTTATGTATATATATATATATATATATATATATATATATATAACTGAAGGAACACATACATTTTAAAATATTATTCCACGATATAATGTACTCGTAAGTAAGTAGCCTTTGTTGGAGATCCAAAATAATTACATTAAGTTAAATATAACTCACGATTAAGTTTTCGATTATATTTCGATTTTGCTTTCATTTAATAAGTTTAAAGACACACTTAGAGATTAAGTTACTGTTAGGTATTTTTATGTTAATAATTTATTCACTTCGATTTCTTTATATATATATATATATATATATTTATTTTTTTTTGCTTAGCATTATAGAAATGCTTAGATAACTTAAATAGTTTAATTAATTTTTAATAGTTTTAATTTTAGTCAACATATGCTTCTGTTTGTGTTTTTGCGATACTATGTAAATAGCTGTGGAGTCTTTATTAGTTTTTGTTTCCTTTAAATGTTTTAATAATATATTTAGTATAACTATGTGTCTTATTTAATAATAACAATAATAAATAATTAATTAAAAATGGATGATATACATAGAGTAACGTAGCCGAAAGAACCATACTGAATAAATTACCAGAAAAAACTTAAAATGCCGTATTATAAATTTAAAAAAATGTTTTTTAATGTTGTGTGCAACTAATTTTAAATAAATAAAAAAATATATTATAACAAAAACATCAGGTCCCACCGAGATTTGAACTCGGATCGTTGGATTCAGAGTCCAAAGTGCTAACCATTACACCATGGGACCGATGTGTAGCCGTGTAAAATTTTTAATCATATAGTACAAACGTATCTAATAAGTGTAATCATTAGCTATCTTTTTTTTTTATATTGCTATTTCAATCTATTCTCGTATATCGGTTGGTCAATCAATTGCACTGACGAAAATAATAAAATATGCGGTACACTAATATAAGTTTTATTTCCTTGCAATACGGTGTACTTTAGTTTGATAAAGAGTTTAAAACGTGTTCTATTTTTAAAAACGGCATTACCTCGACACTTGGCGAATGTATATCACAATTATCTTTATTTACAATACAATAAAGTTATTATTAGACTAGTAGCTGTAAATTTGACTTCTTTTTTTTAAATCTTTTACTTCGATTAGATATATGTCACAAATTTGTAATTTTATAGAAAGTAGCTTCAATTCTTATTTTATATAAGTATGAACTTATGTGTGGTTTATAAATACGAATACTAAGGAATGTTTTGTGTTTTAGGTACAGGTACAGTAACAGCCTGTTAATGTCCCACTGCTGGGCTAAGGCCTCCTCTCCCTTTTAAGGAGAAGTAGAATACACATGTGGCAGAATTTCTATGAAATTAGACACATGCAGGTTTCCTCACGATGTTTTCCTTCACCGTCAAGTACGAGATGAATTATAAACACAAATTAAGCACATGAAAATTCCGTGGTGCTTGCCCGGGTTTGAACCCAAGATCATCGGTTAACATTCATGCGTTCTAACCACTAGGCCATCTCGGCTTTAGTATATAGTGTTTTAGTATATTATATAAATACTATGTTTTGTAATTGTGTTGTAGTATTTTATATTATGTGAGAAAATTAAATAAAGCTTACAAAAAAAGAGAATTATAAATAAAAAAATATAAACCTATTCATTGTTTCATTTAATCAACAAACACAAATAGAAAATGAATGAAAATAAAAAATAAAATAAGTGCATTTTTCATTTTTCATGACATTCGCATGGTAATTATAAAAACACCTTCAATAATGACATAAAGTAAAAATTTAAAAAGAAAGTTTCATACCACCTACATCCTCACTCACTCATGTCTTCAATCATAATTATTAGAATAAGTAATATAATGGTTGGAAGACATATTTCATATATTTTATTATATTAACCCAATTAAAGATGAGACTGTTACCTCGTTAGTCGTTAGATGTCGCTAGTTGCTAAACAAATATACGTTATGATTGTAATAAAAAAAATATCAACATAAAATATTTTATGTGACGGAAATGAAAATGTAACTGACAGACTGTCAAATGGTGTAACTGCTAGTACATATATACAGAACATAGACATTGGCTCTGCAGTATATTAACAATTCGATACATCGCCAATGCGCCAACGTTGGGAACTAACGATAAGCTATAGCTCTTCTGCTGGCACATACACACTTCAAACTTGTACAACACGTTGGTATTTGGCGATAGAATATGTGATACCTAACCAGGCGGGCTTTTTAGATTGAATTAATTAGTAATATTGCCAATCTGTGGGCCCATATAACTATAAACGTGAACTAAAGTCACTTTACCACTCAAACGCAATAAGCCACAACCACCCGTAGCTAACTCGATTTACGTATCTATCCTATGTACGTACATAAAATTTAATTAAACCGTAAGAGAATTTGTCCTGAAGCGCTTTCACTAAGGCGATTAGTGCGGGTTCGATCTCGAAGACTTAAGCTTATTACTGCTAAGACTTCTTTCAGGATGAAATTATGTTAAAGTTTGCGTCTTTAAGAATTGTCTGTGTTAATAGTTCGCTTGAAGAAGAATTATTAAATTATTCGTAAGAATACTTTTTATGAACATTATATAAAACTGTTGGTTACATACTAATAGATATAACCATGATTATTTGGATAAAACTAGAATCAATGTTCTAAAGGACATATAAGTTACATTTCCACACGATAAAGGATTATTATAGAATAATATAAATTACCATATAAATATAAATACCAACCCGCACTGGAGAAGCGTGGTGGAATAAGCTCCAAACCTTATCCTCAAAAAGGGAGTGGAGGCCTTTAGCCCAGCTGTGGGACATTCACAGGCTGTTACGGTACGGTAATATAAATTAATAATAGATGGCTTGATTTTATTTTGACTAAGCTATAGAATTCTTATAGAAGACAAATAGCAAAACTGCTATCATAGTCTATATATATATATATATATATGTTATTATTATTATCAGCCTCATTTGGTGTCCTGACTAATTCTATTGATCATAATAATAATTTGACATGTTATAGTTTGAAATTAAATTAAATTTTAAGACAATAGAGGTGGTCTTTTGATGTTGTGAGCCTTTCTATAGAGCAGACTGTTGAAATAGCCTGTGCAGAGCTTAAGCGTATCATTGTTGTATCCGTTTACAACAATGACAAACCTCCAAATGGTTTATATGAATTATTTTACTCTTGTTGATAATTGTATAAATCTAATAAATATATCGAACTCGAAAGCTGAATACGCGCTTGCACGAATAACAAACGAAGAACCCATCCAGGGGTTTCTACTAACAAATTGTCACTTTATCGAAATCGAATCGAAGCGTGATAGTTGCCATTTAAACGTTCTTTTTATATATTTTTTATATAGAATAGGAAGGCGGACGAGCATATGGGCCTCCTGATGGTAAATGGTCACCAACTACTTTAGACACTGCAAGAAACGTTAGCCATCGCTTACATCGCCAACCTTGAGAACTAAGATTTTATGTCTCTTATGCCTGTAATTACACTGGCTCACTCAACCTTCAAACCGGAACACAACAATACCAGGTACTGCTGTTTTGCTGTAGAATATCTTATGAGTGAGTGGTACCTACCCAGACGAATTTGCACAAAGCCACCAGTAATTTTCGTTTTTCTATTCTTTAATTTAATTATCGACTACTGCCATGAATGTTAACAATTCAGTTGTATTTTGACATAAAGGTATATATTAACATTATTCAGAGTTGGATCGGAATTGAATCGGAAACGTATCCTAATCGATATAGATTAGTAGAATTCGTCCCCAGATGTTCTTGTTATTGTGACATTTAATTTTCTCATAACTAATTCGAAATTTAAATTATCAGCTAGAACAATAGTTTTGACATAAAGTTGTGCTTAAGTTTTGTCAAAATAACTGCATTCATTGCTTGAATACTAGACATAAACGCGAGACAATGTTTTAAACGTGATATAATTTCTCTAGCATTTAGAACACTCTGTATACACTTAGTTCAGATACTAACTTTGCTACGTATAGTGGGAAACTAGAATTAGAGACCGCGTGTTACACCGTTTGAAATTATGTTGAATTATATGTTTATTGTATACGGTACTTATAAACGTTGCTTAGCAGCTGGTGATGAGCGGATTTAATGGGGGGGGGGGGGCGTTGGTTAGAGGAATAACCAGTTTACTCCAATATACTCTCTGACCGTTCTCGTATGCAGTAACATAAAATATTTCATAAAACTGTTGTTGCATGTTTAAAAGAAATATTATACAAAAAGTAACGTAATTACCAAGCACTACTACTAAATAATCACGTAATAAGTACAATTCAAAGTTTCGTGACTTAGAACATTTTAGCACATTATATAATAAACTATGTATGCATCCCGGCTCTCTCTGATAAAGGCTAGGCCGGTGCTGCTTATATAATCGCAATAATACAATCATTATATAATATCTATCTCAGTTTTATGACTATTAACTATAGTATTATATTTACTGGTGCTAGGGCTTTGTGCAAGCTCGTCTGGGTAGGTACCACCCACTCATCAGATATTCTACCAAAAAACAGCAGTACTTGGTATTGTTGTGTTCCGGTTTCAAGGGTGAATGAGCCAGTGTAGTAGTCAATGTATTACAGGCACAAGGGACATAAAATCTTAGGTCCCAAGGTTGGTGGCACATTGGCGATGTAAGCGATGGTTAACATTTCTTACAGTGCCAATGTCTAAGGGCGTTTGGTGACCACTTACCACCAGGCGGCCCATATGCTCGTCCGCCTTCCTGTTCTATAAAAAAAAAAGAATAATTACGTAAAAGTTACATAACAATCGGCTTAGTTGCGCGAAAAACAAACAAACAACGTCAGTTCTATAATATTAGTATGATATCACTTAGCGTGAAATTGCCGCACAGCGATTCAACAATAAAAAAAAAAAACAAGTTATTGCAAATAATTTTAAAAGCACTGCAGTTCTGGATATCTTCCAACATAGCGAATGATCACGCAAACAAAACCCGTGTATCACACATGTGTTACATTAGCGTCTTGTTAATGTTTGCCAATTTCATATCCTTGTGTAGGGGTTGCTTTTGAAAATTTAATAAGGCGTTTATAAGTATAATAAATTTTATATGATCATTATTGCCTTTTCTTTTTTTTTTCATACTAGTATTTTATGTACTTTGTGATACTTTGGAGGTGAAGCTTTCTGGTGGTAACCGTCTGGATAACCCACTCATCACAAATTCTACCGCCAAAAAGCAATATTGAATATTGTTGTTTTCCGGTTTCCGGTTTGAATGAGACAGTATAAATATAACAATAGGTATAAGGTACATAGCATCTTAGTTCCCAAGGTTGGTGGCGCATTGGTAATATAAGGGATGGTTAACATTTCTTACAGTGTTACTGTCTATGTGTGGAGCGGTCCACTAGAGTTTTGATCTTCGTTAGCGAGTAATAACGACGAACTGATGATTAAAAACTCAAGCCCTTAAAGGTTATTTAGTGAATGATTTGGTTGGCCCGGTTGGCCTAGTTGGCGAGCTTTGTAGACCGATTGGCGTGGTTGGTAGATACTTGCTTTACACGCCGAAGGTTGTGGGTTGGTTCCACCCAGGACAAACATTTGTGCGCATGAACATGTCTGTTTGTTCTGAGTATGGGTGTAATTATCTACATAAGTATGTATTTACAAAAGAAAAATAGTATTTGTAGTATATCAGTTGTCTGGTTTCCATAGCACGAGCTCTGCTTAGTTGGGGATCAGATGGCCTCGTGTGAATAATATCCCAAAATTACTTTAATAATACTTTGTCATCTTACTACACCAACAAATTATTCGCTAATATAAATGAAATATATATATATATATATATTTTTATATATTGATTTTATTCATAAGTGCAATTAACTTCGGTGTGATAGACGGATAGTTTTGTTAACTGTTTGAATTAATAGGAAGCGATTCAATCACAATACCTACTCGTAGCAATCAATTTGTGGTGGGATTCGACAAAGCGACTATTTCGCGCCTAATTAGTTTTGTGTTTCGTAGGAGCTTGTGTTTATCGTTTAACGCTACTGCTACATTAACTGTAAAATCCATTCCATAGCGATTTACTGTAACTTTATTTATCAGATTTTTTTTTAGTGTACGTTTAGTGTTAGAAAATAAAAATCCAGTCAAGCTTATCTATGCGCGCAATACACAGAGTCGCCATATTGTAATATGACGTCATACCTTAAATGTCAAAGAAACAGTTCTTAAACGTCTCACTCCTAGACTTATATCTCCAGTCCTCCAAAGAATAAGGCTTAAATCTTATTCCACTTCGTTACGTAATATTGGAACGCAAGCAGGCTTCTTCACGATGTTTTCCTTAACTCATAAATTACGTATATATAATTTCAGTGGTTGATCTTCTTTGAGTTCTTAGATCCATGTATTCTATTTACTAGATAATCGTGGCTCCTGATTTTAAATTTTGAAATTCGAATTAATTATCTATATATTTTTAATGTTTAAAATATAGCAACACCTATAATATACATCATACTGATAATTTAGAGGTTATTTTAGTTTTTTATACAAAAACTACTAATTCGATTGATACAGTTTCATATTATAATGGTTTAAAGTTTCAGGCTTTATTTTTTATAATATGTTGCATATTTTTTATTAATGTATAGAACACTAGCTTAGCTAGCGATTTCGCCCGCGTGCTAGAGTGAGGGTGGTGTTAGACATGAAAACTGGAACCTATCGTTATGGATTGGCTTCAAGATTGCGTCATACCATTTTTTATAAAAATTAGTTCCGTAGTTTAGCCGTGAAAGTGTATCAAACAAACAAAAAATTAAACTCCTTTATAAAATTAGTTTAGATATTGGGTTTTTTTTATTTTTGTATTCATTTACCATAATTTCGTACACGCAATAATTATTTTTATTAATATTGATAATACATCAAAATAAACAATAAAAAACGACTACAAAGAACTTTATAATTACTACGTTACACACAAATACACCTAGATAACATTAAAAGACTACGTAACAAAAAATAATCTTCTTGCTGCCCTTATCCCACTACATGGGGTCGGCAGAACATGTATTTTCCTTCCACTTCTCTCTGTCACTCGTCATCTCAGTACTTACCCCATATATACACATATACTTTCTTACGCAATCCATCCACACTTTCTTCGGCCTACCCCGTCACCTATATCCATCAACATTCATACTCATCACCCTTCTAGTAACATGCTTTTCATCCCTCCTCATCACATGCCCATACCACGCTAATCTATTACATAACAAAAAATGATATAACCAAGATACACACACACGAATGAGCGTATGTAAGCTAAGAGAACTTACAAATGTAATTCTTACAGTAGGTACAGGCGCACTAGATAATCAATTTAGTCTAAGTTTTAATGCCTTTGGCGTTAATGTGCTCGTTAAGCTAAAGCACTTCGAAACTTCGCTTGTAAATTAAAGTCATGTTTTGAAACAATATTAGGTTAAAATCAATATATAAAATAAGTTAAATCGTAAATAGAATATATACTTAACAATATACCTTCAACGATATTAATTTTCTAGATATATTGAATATATATTATATTCCTTAAAGACCCTGAGGATCCGGGTTCAATCCAAGTCAAGGCAAAGAAAAGTTATTAAGTTTTCCGTCGACAAATTCTTACTTGGAGATGTTTGGAAATAAACAGTGTTGGAAATCACGTACCCGTTGTTCGTGCGCCTGCATTATTTCCGGCCATCCGATCGGATTATGAGAGTAAGGGAATAGAGAGTGCACCTGTATTTCCACACACATTTGAGCATTACATTATTTTATTATTGCAATAGTGAAGCAGACTGATAATTAGTCACCACTGCCTGTAGACATTGGAATTGTAAGCAATATTATTCATCCCTTACATCACCAATGCGCCACCAACCTTGGGAATTAAGATGTATGTCTTTTGGGCCTGTAATGACGCTGGCTTACGAACCCTTCAAACCTTAACAAAACCATAGTAAGCATTTCTGCCAGTGGTGGATATATTAAGTGTGGATGAACAAAGAAGGTTTTTCACTAAGGTCTACCACCAAGCCAGTTTTTTTACGCAGCAAACCAGTCTCTTTTAAGAATGTCGCCGTTCCCGAACATCCCGACATAATTCCCAAAACAATCAAAAACAAACACTATTTTTTATAAGATACAGAAAAAATCTAGTATTATTAAAATAAACAGCCCTGGTTCTATTCTTAACTCCTTTCGATGCAATTAACAAATTACCTGATTAAGTTTCCGGTCCGGTCATCACCATCAACATAAATATATAAATATGATAAGCGGAAGTAAAGTAGATAAGCACTACTTTTAACATACGAGACCCAGAAAATAATCCACATTATATATTCAAACTAACCTCTAGGCTATCAGAATTACCTGAAAACAAAAATGTAAATATTTAAATTATGCATAACTTCACTGAAATCTTCATAGCGGTGAGAAAAATGTGGTCTTTTGTTTTTTAGATTAATTTTTAACACTTGACGTGAGCTTGGATTATACTCTCATGTATTATAGCAATATGTATGCAAATTTTTAACGAAGGTAAAAATTTAGTAGATTAAGTTTTTGAATCCGCATGGACTGTTATAAGCGGACTTTATAATTTTAGTAAATTAAATGATGAGTGATTATTCCCAACGGTAATGCCTGAACCTTAATCTTCTATAAGCTTCGTTTTTGATAAGAAATCATCTCGTGCTCAGCGATGAAGAAAAACACGGTGACTAAATCTACACGTATTGGATTAAATTCTACCACGCCAGTAACCAACCCGCTTTGGACCAGTGTGGTGGAATAAGCTGCAAACCCTTCCGTCAATACGAGAGGTCTTAACCTAACAGTGGGACATTTTTATTGTTACTTTACTTTTATATTCTGAATTAAAAACCGTTTATTTACAAATCTACTCTTATTTAATAGCAGTATATATTTCTCTAATTCCCCAATACCCCAAATCCTATCGGAAGTCAACCTCCACCATTTAAATGAATTCAAAGCTCTAACATTTGTCTGTATTCAGCTTAAAGCTGCTCGATTAGTCTCTACGCCAAAAAAAAAGTTAAGAGAGCTCTTAGTGTTAAGTGGATTTGGCAAAGGACGATCCTCCACTGAATCATTTTATACCGGCTGGAGCCGGTTGGAACCGGTTAGTGCTAGTTATTAAGAGGTCGAATTATAGCGTTGGCTCTCGCCTTTCATTCAGACCGAGCACAGATAATACTCAGAGTATATACGTTGAAAGCTTTAAAAATGTGTTAATTGTATAACAATTAAATGTTTATTTAAATAGTCTAGGTATGTTATTATCAATTTTCATAAAATATATATAAATATTATAATGATAATATGATTAAAAAATTGCTGACAGTTGAAGATAATAAGGGCTAAAATAGAGGAGGATAAAAGGGATGTGTAGAGCATGCCATAAGTAAGAACATATATTTTGTATTAAAACGTTTGCGACGCTTATTTAAAAACAATTATCGAATATGACTTGCCCACCAGCAATCATCGCCATCACCATTAATGCCCAAAACAATCAAAAACAAACATATTTTTTTATAAGATATAAAAAAATCTAGTATTATTAAACTAAACAGCCCTAGTTCTACAGTACGTATTTATACATAAATACACAATATTGATTCCGAACTACTCTTAATTCCTTCTTCTAAATAATTAAATCTCTAGTTCTATATAATTATACAGAATCGCCCTTATAATTTATATCTAATATATAAAAATCTCGTGTCACGGTGTCGTGTCACGGTGTCGTGTCACGGTGGTCGAACTCCTCCGAAACGACTCGACCGATTTTTATGAAATTTGTTTTGTATATTTGGGAGGTATGAGAATAGGTCATAAAGTATATTTCATACCGCTAGCTGATAAGGGTGGCCCTATCCAGATTTTTTTTTCAATTTTTTAGGCATTTTTTTAAAATTTGTATTTTATTTTGATTGAGCATCAAAAAATACAAATGACCCCAAATTTTCACTCTCCTAACCCATCCCATCTCATCCCATTTTGTAATCAAGATTTTAATATTTTTGTATGAACAATATCAAAATAATTACTTAAATTTTCACCTTCCTAACCCATCATCCCATTTTGCACTCAAGATTTTAGTATTTTTTTATGAACAATATCAAAATAATTACTTATAGTGAACCTCATCGAACTTTAGTCAACGTCATTCACGATAAGCGTCGCGTCATTTTGACATTTAGAAATTTGCAAAATATTTAACGATTTTGTTATAGATAAAAAATATAAACGTGTTTTTTGATATTAAAAAAGTTGGTAAAATATTAAAAGATCATCATCAAGATCAAATACATTATCGATAAACCGTTTTTATCAATAAATACAACAATTTGGTCTATTTGTGTGTGTGTGTGTGTTACAGTGAAAAATGCCAGCAAGACGCAAGGGGGCCCATTTGGGCCGTCAAACTAATAAAGCATCAAGCATGCGTAATAATAGAGCAGAAGGATCAGGCGAACAAATCCAACAAAATAACGAAAATGTGCGTGTGAGCATGTCACCATTGAACGGTTTGCTCATCGGCACATATCCAGTAGCAAGGCTGTTCCTGAAGTCCATTCGCACACGAAATAATAATAACACAAAGGACTTCGATCTTCCCCAGGTCTCTTCTTCCCCAACTGTACATTTTTTTTGTTATTATTTTTAATTTGCACGAGACTTTTATCATGTGTTCATCGCAATTTTATGGAGGAAAGTCAAGAAACCGAAATTGTAGCAAGTGTAAATAATGCAATCTTAAAAAAAAGTTAATAAATCATGTAAATTAATTCAAGTAAACATACATTACATTCAATATACACATGATTCGAGTGTTTACTATTGCCAGTATAATCAGAGAAATGATAGTATAATCATATGCTCAGCGTCAAAAAAACTTTCGAAAAAAAAAACAATGACCATTATTTATCAAGCAATTATAACAATATTTAATATATAGTATAGGTGGTGCTTTATGTATATATGTATAATGACAATCAATAAGTCGCAAGGCCAAACGATGTCTGTTTGTGGCTTAGATTTGGGCACACCATGTTTATCACATGGACGTGTAAGTATACGTGGTATGTTCCCGGGTGGGCAAACCATCGAGCTTATTTGTGTTGGCTAATGACGGACTGACAAAAAATATCGTACACTCAATTGCTCTTCGAAATTAATTAACTGCTTTAGGATAAAAATATATTACTTTTTCACTTTACATTTTTAATCAAACAATGAATATGTCCATTACATTAATGAAATACATTGAATTGAGAAAATGAATGGTTGGTGTTTTTATGTTTTTATCGGTGGTCATCGTCTATAGCGCTCCTTTCCTTTTTCTGTCATAATCCCATCACCACACACTTACAATAAATTCGTTACTTTTTATTTAAAATACAAAATATTCAATAGATATACCTAATTTATATGGCAGAACAACGTTTGCCGGGTCTGCTAGTTAACCTATAAAATTGTAATTTCTCATTTAAGTGAATTTTATTTTGTATTCTTTATGAGAAAATAAATATCTTTAAGCCGAAATTATTAATAATATTATTAATTTAATAGTAGTAGCCATTTTTTGAAAAAATAAAAATCTATAACATTTTCTTTTTCTTGTTGAAAATTCAGAAATCCCAACAAACCGGACTCGACTGGAACGAGAAAAAATCACCTGAGAAACGTAAATTACTTTACACGGATATCTCTTAGAACGCGATGGAATTCAGTTCGTTATATTTTATTCAGAGTTGAGCAACTGTAATCCGTCCCTACGAGATTTGGGAGAACGTTTACATTCCACCCAAACGACAATCTCAAATGACAGAATAAGGTCACAGAGAAATAAAATTCGGGTCTTCGATATAATTTCGTGAAACGTTTATTTTTATTAAACATATATACTAATAAATAGATTTAAAATGGAATAACAAAAGCAGGATACTTAGAAGGCGATATGTAACAAAAAATTTTCATTGTCGTCTTATCTATTAAAACCTCAAATATTAAATGTGTCTGTCCTGCGTATAATCTATTTTTGAGTACGTAATTATAAACTAATACATCGGCTTTTTCTATGATCTGAAATATAAAAAAAGATTCGTTATGTACGTTCAGAGTGCACATGCACATTATTATGTATCAACAAAAATACTTAAGGGAAAATATTATAGTTACGTTCGTAGTTATTACGTTCGTAGACCATTAAAAGAGGTGGACTTGCACCTTTAATGCGCCGACAATTACAGATTCTAAGATTTTATATGCACTGTAATTGAAAAGCCAAGAAGTCTGTAATCAAACAGGCTCACCTCGCTCAGTATGCACCACAGAACAGTTATAAAGAGTATTGCTGTTAGGTGGTATAATAACTTGTGGCCCGACCACTAATAAAACCAAAAGGGTCTATCAGTTTTTTTTAAATATCGATTATGTACTGTTTCAATGTAATACTCCATTAACACTCCAAGTCCTTAGAACAAAGTCAGATCTTTCATTTGCGTCATATATGTTTACATGACAATGTAATGTATGATAATCTCAGAATAATTGAATACGACCGGAAGCCGGACGGAGGAACATATCAAATCAATATTATCTACGAAAAAATCTTTACATAAACAGAAAGATTGAAGTCGAAAAACAAAAACAGTTCCAGTATCAATAATATTTTACCAATAATAATTCCTAAGTATCAAAAAATCTCGTTACGATGTAATAAAAACTTACACTTGAGAATATTAATACTGGTTAATCTTTATTAATGCCAAGCTCAAGATCTTTAAGCCGGCTAAGGCGGGTGTTTTATAATGCAAGACTCGAGTCGACGTGTGTAATATCTGATGTTGAAGATGAACTTGTCGACGCTTGTGTTGTGATTTTAGGATCAGTGTAAAATTGATGGAATCTTCGTAGCGAGAAATTTGCTTCACAACTGATGAGAAGGATTTATTGGGTATCATTTCTTACAAGGCGCGTTTGATTTGATTTGTTTTAGATCAAAAGTAAGAAATGCTTTTTGGTGATTTTTTTTATTGATTATTTGGTAGTTAATCAATACGGATTGATGTATACACGTGTGGCAGAATTTCTGTGAAATTAGACATATGCAGGTTTCTTCACGATGTTTTTCTTCACCAATATAAGCACAAATTAAATACACGAAAATTAATTCAAACTTTCCCGTGTTTAAGCACGTGATCCTCGGTTTAGATTAAGGACCATCCCGGCATTCAATTTTTTGGTTACCTGATTAAGTTTTACTTGTCATTCTAAAAGTTGTTTTCTTTTTTATAACTTAGTGGTAGGGCTTTATGCAAGCCCGTCTGGGTAGGTATCAGCCAATCATAAGATATTCTATAGCAAAATAGGAATTTTGTTACTCAATATTTTTGCCTTCTGGTTTGAAGGGTAAGTGAGCTAGTATAACATACATGCTAGTATACATGCACAAGAAATATAACGTTCACAAAGTTGGTGGCGCAATGTCGATGGAAGGAATCGTTAATATTTCTTACAGTACCAATCCATGGGCGGTGATGACGACTTACCATCCAGGTGGCCCACTTGTCCGTCAAGGCGGTCGCGTATTTTTATTTAGCGTCGTTTATGTTATAGATGCCTAAATACGTACAAAATATGTAATCAATGTTAAGACATTATATTAACGATTTTCCGATAGCAGAACATTCTAGAAATTAAACAAGTTTATTAACTATAGATGAGTATGTAATTTTCAAGTCAACTTCACTCACTACAAACAAGAAGCTTCGAGAGTTCGTCTGTACATACGAGGTAATCTCGCAAAGCTCTTAATGGATTTTAATCCAGTTTTCACTATAGAAAGTTTGAGGAGTGTTTTAGTATGAATCGTTGTTAGCGAGTTGATAATTTATTTTTATTGATACCACGTGTGCTGGTAAACTAGTCAATTGATACTTTTCGGTATAAATATTCTAATTTTGATAAACAGCAATCATAACTAATATAAATACGAAACTGACGTTGATCGGCGTTAAATTTCGCAAACACGATTATATTATAGTTCACCATTGAGTTGTCATCAACTGTTACTTTATTATAATTTATTTCATTGTAAATCACAAAGTTTCACGAGGCGGTCTTGTGGTTAATTAGCCATCTCTTTCAAATAATTTATTTAGGTAGGTGGTACCACTTAGACTTACAAACAAATATCTATAAACGAATACTATCCCACTATATATCCCTCTGCTGAGCTAAAGACTTGAGAGTAAGAGTTTGGTTTATTACACCACGATTCCTTATAATGTTTTCCGTCACCGCTGAGCACAAAATGCATTATAAGCATAAGTTAAAAATATTAATTTTCTAATGCACTTGACCGGATTTGAACTAGCAATCTTCGTTTGAAATTCACATGTCAACCACTGGACTATAACAGCTGCTAAATATTACTGCTATGCACGAATCAATATTTTAACATAATATAATACTATTATCACTTTAATTGATACGATTCACACATCCTTACTCGTATAGTTAAACGGCTTCAGTCGCCACAATTAAAAAAAAAACTAATTAATATTCAATTTTTACGGTTTTTTTTATTAAGTATTATGACGTGTATTATAATTGTGAATTTATCTGGCAACACTATAACGAACTTATTAACCAATAAAAATTGCTATAAATATCGGGTTTTACAAGGACCAACATTTTAAAGGCTTTCATGGTAAATACTGGACTCATTTAATTATGGAGGGAATTTTTGTTTAATTAAAATGGGAATTCATTTACTCGATAAACGATAATACCACTTAAACTAAATTAATTTTAAAATTAATTACCGCGTGTAAGGATATTGTCCAAAAGTTCATTATATGAGTTAAAATTGGACAAAAGTTAAAACTGATTGGTTTATAATTATTACTCGAGGGTTCATAATAATGATGGGATTGCTATACCAATTCATTAACAGCGATCACAAAGTGTATTTTTTTCGCACTGAACTGTGCGAAAAAGAAGCGAAGTTAAAAAATTGGAAATTAAAAATTTAGAATTTCTTCATAAATATTTTTAGTAAAATTCATGAACTAAGCTTAGTTAGCAAACTTGCCTGATCATATTGAAGTAAAAAATTATATGACTTGAAAAATATTCATTTCGGTCAAAGTGCAGAAACATTACATAAATTTATACCACCCCATCTTACCTGGTTGACCTCTGGTGACTGGTTAAATTTTCACTTATAGACTATATAAGATACTTGCTGTCATTCGACGCGATCTCATTGTAAATGAACTCCTTAATTATGTATTTAATTAAAAAGCTATGTGATATTTAAATATTATGAAATATCTAAAAGAACAACTTGAGACTTGAATTGAATATACATTTTTCCCTCGAATCCCGTCTCATAAATTATTAAAACTTAAAATTGTACTTCAAATAATCCTCAACTTGCAAGTAAGTCCATTCCATAATCGTCAGAGATTATACAAATGATCTCGGACCCGAGGTAATTTTCATTTTCCTCATCCTCTTAGACGTCTTTGGTAATATAACATTTCTCTGAAACTAAGAATTCGTTGCACGTTTGCACGAGACACTCGATGCACGGTGCGCGTTTCACACATTTCAATTTCTGACCCGATACATCCTATTTTTTAGTACATAGCTTAAATTATGTATGTTGTTTTATTTTCTTAATTATCTTCAAATCTATCCTTTATTTTTCTCTGGACTTTATGCAAGTACGTCTACAGTTATGTGCAACTTATGCGTAAAGCCATACATACATAAAGCCTTCATAGTACAGTACTATACGAGTCACATTGAACGTTGCAGGCTTGTCATCATAAATTTCTTGGTCGAAGGGTAAGATAAAGAAAATATGAGTATGAAAAATGTTTTAATGAAAAGGGAATTGATTCGGATAATTCCTTAAATTATCGTGTAAAATAAACGCCTGTAACTGCAGAATTAAAACGTGACAAGAAAAATGCTTTATGAGAGCGGGAAGAAAACGCACCATTCGGAGCAAGCCTTAATTTTCAGGTAACTTAAAGCCGACTAAGTCTTAGTGAGCAAGTGCCGCTTCAAGTTTCTGTGAAATCATTTATAGTTGAATTTATTTATGCTAATAATTTGAAGACAGTTACCGTTACTTCAGTTGCTATTCATCATCGCTAAGATTACGAGTTGCAAGTTATTGAAAAACTGCATTCACAGCGATGAATGTTTTTTATGGATTATTTATGGAATAAGATTCTTGGTATAATTTATTATGATTAAAACGTTTATATGAAAACAACTTAGCAAACTGCAGCTGTCTGCGTTCAATGTTGCGGGTTAAATACGTTGTCTATACATATAATAAAAATTTATCTGATCGCTGTCTGTACATGGAAGATATATGAGTAAAACTATTATCGGATGCCAATATCAATGCAATATAACTCAAAACAATGATTGTGAAAATTTTTGTCTATTTGTGCGCGCTAATCTTAGAAACGGCTTAACAGATTTGGATGCAGTTTTCACTAATGTATTGTGGCTAACTTTAATTAAAATTTAGTTTGTTTTATTTCAATCGGTTTATATATAAAACAGTTATGTAAATTAAAAAGAGTCACGTCCAACATTTATTCGATAAAAATGCTATAAAATAACTGTTCAGTTGAATTTGCTGAAACTTTAGCTACCTATAAATTATAGTCTGTAAAATGATGATGATTAAAAGTTTATAATAAAAAAAAACAAAGTTAAAAAATGGTTAGTTTTAGAGATTTAGAAATTCCCAATGTAAGTTGAGCTCAGATCTATATCATAAATCATATTAAGCAGGATTCAGCTTATGCTGGTACCTATCGATTAAACGCGCCCACACGTATATGTAAAGCGCGCCGATTACATGGTGTTCCGTGCATCAAAATGACTGTATAAAGTGACAGATCAGCTATAAAATACAACCATTTAGTACTTATTTCGTTATTTAGTATTTGTTTCGTATTCTTGAATAATTTAATAATTATTTACAACTGACAATGATGAGAATTCTCGTCATTAGTCTCACTAATGAAAATAAATTTAATGGAATGTATTTTTCAGATATAATTCTCGAATTAAGTGAGCGCCAACGTAAATCCAGCCGTCGTCTCTTAGCAGGCTCTTTTTAGTCGTTTTTTGAATGTACAGACAAACTGCATTCCTCGTTCACACTAGCTAATCAATATCTGCGGTACTGAGCAACTCAACCGATCATCATGGAATTGTCAACACGTCGTCATGGGTATGTGTTATTTTTCTTCTAAAAAATAAAATAGAATACCGCTTTACATATTGACAATGAATATTTATGTATAATTGTATAAAAATTTAAGGACAGAAATTCGAGTCGTAAATATTATATATATCAGCTTACCGCCGTCCACTGCTGGACGAAAGCCTCCCCCATAGAACGCCAACCATCCCGATTTTGGGCAGCCCGCATCCATCCCGTACCTGCCACCTTTTTCAAATCGTCGGTCCATCTTGCCGCAGGGCGTCCTACACTACGTTTGCCTAAGCGTGGTCTCCACTCCAACATGTGTCGGCTCCATCGGCCATCGATGCGTCTGGAGACATGACCAGCCCACTTCCACTTCAGCGTGCTAATTCTACGCGCGATGTCGGTGACTTTAGTTCTCTGGCGAATGTCCTCATTTCGGATTCTATCTGCCAGAGAAACCCCAAGCATCGCACGTTCCATAGCTCGCTGAGCGACCTTGAACTTGTGGACCAGTCCTACAGTGAGTGTCCACGTTTCGGCGCCGTAAGTCATAACAGGCAGGACGCACTGATTATATACCCTGGTCTTAAGTGACTGTGGGATCGACGATTCAAAAATATGACGCAACCTCCCGAATGCTGCCCAGCCCAAACGTATTCTTCTTTTGACCTCCTTCTCAAAATTGTGCCGGCCAAGTTGTATAGTTTGGCCCAGGTAGATGTATTCCTGCACAACCTCGAGTGGAGAGCCATTTACGACAACCGGTCTCGGGGATATATGTTGGTTGATCATAATTTTGGTTTTTTCTAAGTTCATCCGCAGACCCACCTGTCTTGAAGAATCGCTTAGGCTGTTTAGCATCTCTTCCAAATCTTGCAGAGTTTCCGCCATGATGACAATGTCGTCAGCAAATCGCAGATGTGTAATGTGTAGGCCATTTATATTAATGCCGCGTCCGTTCCAATCGAGCGTCTTGAAGACGTCCTCCAATGCATTGGTAAAAAGTTTCGGGGAGATTACATCCCCCTGTCTTACCCCGCGATGCAATTGGATTGGTCTTGTGCTCTGATCTTGTACTTGGACGGTCATGGTTGCGGCTTCGTACAAACACTTTAACACCTGGACATACCGAAAGTCTATTAGGCATCTCTGCATCGATTCCAGAACAGCCCAGGTCTCGATGGTATCGAAGGCTTTTTCGTAGTCCACAAACGCTAGGCATAGAGGCTGATTATATTCCTCGGTCTTCTGTATCATTTGCCTAAGTGTGAGTATGTGGTCTACGGTACTGAAGCCTTTTCGAAACCCAGCCTGTTCAACGGGTTGGAAGTCATCGAATTTTTGGGCGAGACGATTCGTGACCCTCGAGAACAACTTATATACGTGACTTAAAAGTGAAATGGGGCGGTAGTTTTTCAGAAGAGCTTTATCACCCTTCTTAAAAAACAGCACCACCACACCTCTGCTCCATGCCTTTGGTGTAATACCATTTTGGAGGACGGAATTAAAGATCTTTACCAGCTCTCTCAGAACTGGTGTTCCTCCCGCTTTAAGTAATTCTGAGGTAATTCCGTCCTCCCCTGGAGCCTTGTTGTTTCCAAGTTGTTCGAGAGCAATCCTAATCTCGCCCAAGTCGATGTCGGGAAGCTCGTCAGATAGATGGCGTGTCAGTCTGGCTCTTGGGTCATCCGCGCTGTGGGACTCAGGTGGAGGTACTCGTGATGAGTATAGATTGCTATAGAACTTTTCGACTTCAGCTAGAATCTCTGGTTTTGAGGTGACGGTTGTGCCTTGTGTTGTTCTGAGTTTTGTCAGGTGACAACAGGAGGTATGCGACTTTGCAAGAACCTTTGAGCCCCTATTGAGTGCTATGGCATCTTCAATATTTCGGGTATGCGCTCGTCTTGTGTCACGCCTTATTAGTTTTTTTACCTTCCTGTTAAGTGCCTGACACTCAGATGGCGTCATATTCTGTTGTTCACGTCTTCTCGTCATCTCGTCCAGAGTCTCGCCTGAGAGCTTCGACTTACGTCCATTGCTCCTTTGTCGAAAGTGATTTTGACCCACCTCGCGAATGACACGTACCAGACTGTTGGTGGCGTCGTCAATGTCCTGCTCGGTTTCCAACATGGCGAATCGGTTCTGTAGTTCCAGCTGGAAGCTTTCGCAACCAGCTTCGACCTGGGGCAAGGTTGGTCTAAGAGTCGACTTCATTAGCCGCGATCGTTCGATTTTAGTGTTAATATTCAGGGTGCCTCTTACCAGGCGGTGATCACTTCCAGTGTTGACCCTGTTGATCACGGAGACATCCCTGAATATTTGGCGCTTATTGGATAGAATGAAGTCGATCTCATTCATTGTTACGCTATCGGAGCTTCGCCAGGTCCACTTCCTTTGGGGCTTTTTCAGGAAAAATGAGTTCATCAGAAATAATCCCTGAGCTTCTAGGAAGTTTACCAGCATTTGTCCCCGATGGTTTCTGTTCCCATAGCCGAATTTTCCTACCCTCGATTCACCATCTTCTTGTACTCCCACTTTGGCATTGAAGTCACCCATAACAACTGTGTAGAAGGTACTGGTACGAGACATAGCTTTTACTATGTCTTCGTATATGGCTTCGACTTCTTCGTCAGTGTATGTGGACGTTGGGGCATACACTTGTATAACCTTCAAGGCATACCTCTCGGTTATCTTTAAGACAAGGTATGCCACCCTCGCTGACACACTGCCAACCTCCATAACATTGCTTCTGAGTGACTTGTGGATCAAAAAGCCGACGCCACCTTGGGATGGTTGGTGTCCCTCTCGGAAGTAGAGTAAGTGACCAGCATCCAGTGTTATCGTGTCCTCGCCCTGTCTTCGGATTTCCGATAGACCCACTATATGCCAGTTAATACGACTTAACTCTACTTCCAATTCTGTGAGATGTTCGTCCAGCCGCAGAGAGCGTCCATTGTACGTGGCCAGAAACAATCGCCGTTTATGGTACCCTGCCGTAGCCCGGGGATTCTTAGCACCCCCCGTCACACCGTTACCATGACCGGTACCGTGGCCAGGGATAGTGTGACTACCGGGAATTGGGGGCCGTGCATTTCTGTTGTCGCTCATTTGGGGGGTTTGTTGCCTTAGTCACCACGCTTGGCAGGCGGGTTGGTGACCGCAGTAGCTGGAAATCTTTCGCTGATAGCGCTGCTGCCCGCTATCAGGATTTACATTTTCGGATTCCAGCATTTGTGTGGTTATACCGCCACGATATCGGTCGCCAGAGCCTCGTTCGTTGATCAGCAGGATGCACCACGGGCAGGTGAGGTTGACGGTAGGGAGCCTAAGGTCGTTGTCGACTCCCCTTACATCCCAAATACATACAAATATTATATATAGATTTCACATTAAATTTAGATATTTACATAATCATTTTAATCTTTTCAACAAAATGATAACTCGCTAGTATAATATTTAGATTAAAGTATAAATTTTCTTTTGTATCTAGAGAGTACATTTTTTACATTATATAATACTAGGTTTCGCCCACGGATTCGGCTGCGTTAAGGGAGGGGGCAGGTTTTAGATATAAATAGGGTAATATATATCTTACAGATGTGAAAAAACAATGTATTATTTGATGCACAATATGTTACTTCCGCAAATTAAATCCTAGTGTTGAAGCGAGGACACCGAATTCACGTCGAATGTCGAGTAACACCGCCATTAAATATTTGTACAAGTGCTACCAAGTTCGAGAGGATATATCTAATATGGATACGTCTCAAGTACATAATACGCTTAAAATTATGAGTATTCATTAAAATTAGTAATCATCCATTCGTCGAAATCCAACTGTACACATTATTGATAAATTGATTGAAACGATTTAATGAACCGTTTTTGTGGATAAGCAGTGGAGAAAAAGGTACTGAATTATTTCGTTATTGCCTTTGCATATATATATATATATATATATATTAAAATATTGTATTTTTATATTTAAGGTATATAATTGAAACATTATAGCCAGCTGAGGTACATTGATAATATACTATATATGCTGGTGACTATCTTTTATCATAGAATTGAGACAGAACTAAAATAGTAGTACGCGTACTTAATGTTGTTTTTGGTCTAAATATTTTTCGACGATGAAATTGCCCTAATGTACCGTTATACGGTATTTACTTACATTAAATTATATTGCTAATTAGTACTACATTTTATACATATAATTCTATTGCATTGTACGATTCCATATTCGAAAAAGCCATATACTATATCACACATTTATAATTCGAGTAGTTTAGGTATTTCGATATATGTATATTCGTTACCATGAAAACGGTAGAGAAGAATAAATCACGATACATTAACAGAACATGAGTATTTAATACAGATGACGATCAACGGTGACATATTCTTTTCGAATTCACAGCGTATCTTCACAATTCCATCCCCGCCGCACCACTCCCGAGATGTAAAACAACCGTCCGCGAGAGAGATGAATGTTTCAGAGGCGGCTGACGTCTACTTGCCGAATTTTTGACTTATTTACTATTTAGCGGTAATAAAATCGTAGGTGCAAATAAAATGTGATGTCGAGTTTTATAATGTTTTGGCGGAGCATGTGAGTTTTTTTTATAGATTAGGAAGGCGGACGAGCATATGGGCCACCTGATGGTAAGTGGTCACCAACGCCCTTAGACGTTGGCACTGTAAGAAATGATAACCATCGCTTACATCGCCAATACGCCACCAACCTTGGGACCTAAGATTTTATGTCCCTTGTGCCTCTAATTACACTGGCTCACTCACCCTTGAAACCGGAACACAACAATACCAAGTACTGCTGTTTTACGGAACACAACAATACCAAGTACTGCTGTTTTGCGGTAGAATATCTAATGAGTGGGTGGTACCTACCGAGACGAACTTGCACAAAGCCCTACCACCAGAAAAGAGTGTGAGTAATGACAAAAACGACGAAACATTACGGTTTCGGCACTAGCGGCCAAACTCCAGGCAACCTAGTTTTAGCGGAGTGCTTTCGCTGACCTGCTTCGCCGAGGTTAACTGGGAGGCTTCGGCGGTATGCCTGTAGCCCGATAACCCCTGTAGGAATTGGAGGCCCGCACAGTCGGACCAACCATCGGGATGGCGTATGCACTTGCCGCTCCGAAGAGATGGAGTGCGTAGCGCAGATTATTAGTGCCTCTTTGGTTAAGTGACTAGCTTATAAGCCAATATAAATATGCTGGAAAGAAGGTACGCATAACGCCGACGCTCTCTCCCCGTTGACCAAAGAGACACCCAAATCAATTATCATCATATATGTTATCTATATACACTTATCATTGCAGCGCGATACATTTTGATCAAATCCTATTTGACATACTAAATCAGAACTGACTACATTTCTGTCAAATTGGTAAATATTTATGGGGACTGCTCCGCTTTTTAGATTCGAAGTGCTAAGTAACATAGCCTTCTATGATGCAACGCGAAAATATTTTCTTAAAAAGTCTGGTTCCTGAGTTAGAGCGTTCAATATCAACTCTCCGACATAATGGTACAAGTATGGACATACAATTTTTATCATAATATTGTAACCATTGCACGTAGTAGCATTATTTCAAATACGAACGTATACGTATAAGTTCTTAATACATTTGAATCCAACGTTTAAATCCGACTCGAAACATTCCAATTCCAATTCCATTTATTTGCTTTAAACATAATAAACATGTTTAGTCACTATATTTATGACATGCAAATATTTTAATTTAAATTATACCGTAACCGTAACCGTAACAGCCTGTGAATGTCCCACTGCTGGGCTAAAGGCCTCCTCTCCCTTTTTGAGGAGAAGGTTTGGAGCTTATTCCACCACGCTGCTCCATGGGGGTTGGTCGAATAAATTATACATTAAAATTATTTCAACTTTTTTTTTAATGTATAGGCTAGCGCTTGACTGTTATCACACCTGATGGAAAGTGAGATACAGTCTAAGATGGAGCGCGCTTGCCTAGAAGGTGCCTATTCACTCGGAACTTGAAGGTACCCATATTGTAGGTGGTGGGGAAAACGGAGGTCAGGAGGGTATTCCAGACCTTGGCGGTGCGTATCAGAAACGAGGAAGCAAATCGTTTCGTACGTGTCTTAAATTTCGTACGTGTCTTAAATACGTCAACGTCAAAAACTTAATTAATTATAAGAAATTTCTTTACATAATAATGAAATTGATATATAAATGTCAAATATTTATTGCAGGAATTCTTTTACCTCGTCAAAACATTTGTCAACCAACCAGTAGTAATTTTTTCTTAAATCTTAAAACAACTTATTATAAATTTTAACTACAATAAGGTCACACTTTGAGCAGAGGGCTGTTTAACACGTTGGTATATACATTTTACAAAAATTGAGATTAAAATTTTTCTAGACTCGTGGACGTCACCGACATGCTTATGTTAATATAATGAAATCGTTGAAAGTGCAAATAATTTAAGTATTGTGAAAATTAATGAGGATAATCATTATTGAAATTTATGTAAATACTTACAATAAATACAAATAATATAAGTGTATTTTAGCTATTATTTATTTAAATTAAGCTGTATTCATATTTTGTACCGAGTTTGCGACACACTGTGTATTTTGATGAATTAAAAGCTATATAAAAAAAGGATAAAATTATTACTTGGTGTGCCAATAGATATGGATATTGGACAAACAGGACAGGACAGGACAGGACAAAATATATAACAGTTTCAAGTTTTCACTTCCATCGGCAGTCCTATTTTCCTATTTTCTTATTTACCTAGCTAGCATTTATTCTTGCATGGATAATGATTTCTAAAATACTTTGGAATAACCAAATCCAAGATTATATAATTTATAATTTGACCTTTATCAACCTTTACGAATCAAAATTTACTCTTAAATAATATTATTTCAATATAAACGCTTTCAATAAACTAAAAACAGTTTTAGAACAATAGAAATAAAATTATATTCAAAAGAAAAATATTAACACAACAAATATCCAGACCGAAATTACACAAAAAGCCTTTGAATATTACAAAAGGCAATTCCAGTAAAAGATTGTAACTTAAACGTACGCCTAAGAGAAATAACCGTCATTATAGCCTATACTTGTTTTAACTTATAACTCATATTTACCTGAACTGAAATATCGCAGCTATAGTGTACGAAAGACGTGACTTATAAATAATCGGAGATTTTAACAATTTGAGAAATAATACGGTTTATATAAAAGTTGACGATGAAATGGTAACTATTATATGTAAACTATTTAGTAGGTGGATGGAAAAATGATGGTATGTGGTCACGAACGTCCATATACATTGACGCCTTAAGAAATATTAACCATTTCTTGTATCGCCCATGCACTACGAACTAAGGATCTAAGATCTTATTGCCCTTGTGCCTGTAGGAACATTGGCACTGGCAATACTTAGTATTACTGTTTGGCAGTAGAATATTTGATGAGTGGGTGGTACCCACAGTCGCGCAACGCCCACCAAGAAAATGGCCCAGCGGCTAGAACACGTAGTTATTAATCGATTGTGGGTTGGTAAGCACTGTATACTCGAGTAATCTGTATTTATTTTTCATCTCATGCTCGGTTAAGGCAAACGTCGTGGAGAAACCTGCATGTGTCGGATGCAAGTCTGTAGTGAATTCCACTAACCCGCATTGGAACAGCGTGATGGAAAAGGCTCCTAATTTTTCCCTCAAAAAGGAAAGGACGCCTTAGCCCAGATGCGAGCTGGAGAAATTATGTGTGGCAGAATTTCGTCCAATAAAATCATATTCTTCATGATGATTTTGTCTATCGTCGAGCACGAGATATATTTAAATACATGTACCGCATCAAATAAAAATTCTTGCTCAAATTTGAACTCGCGATC
The DNA here is from genome assembly GCA_905147175.2 of Nymphalis urticae. Lineage (NCBI taxonomy): Eukaryota > Metazoa > Arthropoda > Insecta > Lepidoptera > Nymphalidae > Nymphalis > Nymphalis urticae. The sequence goes on along the minus strand of LR990004.1, from coordinate 7,613,037 downwards.
CTTGATAAGATACACACGATTTATCCTCTGGGCCATCACGCGAACATTCCACACTTGCAATATTGCGTAAAGCAAAGACGTTCCATTTCAGGAATGTATGGAGAATGGTAAGTAATCCTCAGAGTCTCAATATATTAACATTAAAAGAACGTCGTATGGAAAAAGATGAAGTCTTTCTATTTAAATTGTTGAATAACTATATTGAATCTCCTTTCTTACTAAGTAATGTATTCATTAGATGTCCTCGCATGCAAACACGAAATAAATTTTTGTTTGATGTTCCTAAATCTAAATCTAAGTACGCACGCAACAACTTCCTTTACAGACCATGCATAAACCATGATAATAAATTCAAATCAAATCAAATCAAAATACTCTTTATTGTACACCAGTAAATAAATTACATAAACACAGTTAGATGAAAGATGTACAAGAGGCGGCCTTATCGCTAACACAGCGATCTCTTCCAGGCAACCTTAAGGTAGAGGAAAACAGATATAGAAAGAGGTAGGGGTGTACAGAGAAGATATAAACATAATAAATAAATACAGTGTAATATTAATATATTAAAAAAAAAAAAAATAAATAAATAAAATAATGTACAGTACCTGATATCTAAAATGCATACATATATGTATCTATCTAATTAAATTCAGGTTATAATATATAAAAATTAAATTAAATTAAAGTCTCGCGAAAAAAAAAAAAAAAAACAATAAAATAAGTAAATAATTCTATTAATTACAGCAATTAAAGTGCAAGATAGTATTGTCTCAAGGAATTTTTAAATGAAGCAAGTGATTGTGCACGTCTTACTTCAACAGGAAGAGAGTTCCACAGACGAATAGCCTGAACAGTAAAAGAGTTTGTATAGAATGAGGTCGAATGAGGAGGGATCTTTAAAAGTAAATTATCTTCTGAACGAAGAGAACGATTGTGACTTGAACCTAAAAATTTGAAATTCTCTTTTAAATAGAGCGGAGTTGAAGGATGAAAGAGTATTGAGTAAAGTAGATGGAGTATATGAGTATTCCTGCGATAGCGAATTGGGAGCCACTTGAGCTTTTTGCGAAAGTCGGAGATGTGATCATATTTACGGAGACCAAATATGAAACGAATGCAAAGATTTTGAAGGCGCTCAAGCTTGTTAAGTTGCTCCTCTTTTAAGTCAACAAAGCATGTGTCAGCATAATCGAGAATTGGTAATAGGAGGCTCTGTGCAAGCGAAATTTTGGTGGGAATAGGTAGAAAGTTACGCAACCTTCGGAGCGACCCTACAGCTGAAAACATTTTTCTACTTATGTTACTCACCTGTGGTTGCCACGATAAATGTTGATCAAAAATAACCCCTAAATTTTTGCATTCGGTACTAAACGGTAAATCAACACCATCCAAGCGCACAGTAGGTAAGTTCGAAAGAGAAATGCGCGATAATAATTTGGAACTTCCGATGATAACAACTTGACTTTTTGTAGGGTTTACCTTCAATCCAAAAGATTTTGACCATTTAGCAATTTTATCTAAATTTTCATTTACTGAGTGAATAGTTTTAGCTAAATCGGTAACTTTACTCAGTGAGTAAATTTGAAGATCGTCTGCATACAAGTGGTAGAGAGATGTAATATGAGAGGAGATAGAATTAATAAATATTGAAAACAAGAGAGGAGATAACACGCCACCCTGCGGCACGCCAGCAGTAATAGGAGCCCAGTTGGAGAAATAACCGTTAACTCCTACACGCTGCCGACGCCCACGCAGGTAAGAATGAAACCAATCAATTACTTGTGGAGATATGTTAAGAGAACCGAGAATAGCAAGAAGGATATCAAAGTCCACGGTGTTGAAGGCATTACTAAAATCTAGTAATGTCAGCACCGTAACTTGTTGATTATCCATTCCTAGCCTAATATCATCAGAAACCTTGATCAAAGCAGTAGTCGTACTGTGACCAGGTCGGAAACCAGATTGTAAAGGATTCAGAAGGATATTTCTGGAAAGGAAATAATTTAATTGAGTATGGATGAGACGTTCAAGGACTTTCGAGAGAAAGGGAAGGATAGAAATGGGACGGTAATCAGAAAAAGAAGAAGGATTTGCTTTTTTTGGAAGTGGTATAATTTGCGCGTCCTTCCAGGAATCAGGATATTTACCAGTATTAACAGAAAGGTTAAAAATGGAAGTGATAATTGGAGAAATAATGTCCAGGATAGGAATGATCATTTTACGACTAATACAATCCGATCCAATGGCGTCAGAATCAATTGCTAAGATGTTCTTCTTAACATCACACTCAGTAAATTGATTAAAGACAAAAGCAGGAAAGTCGGGAGTAGATTTAGCTGAAAGTTCTTTTAAAGTGTTACACTTAATAGTAATATCGAAAGTTTCGGAATGAGAGAAATGTTCATTAAACTTATTTAAATTGAAATTAGAATAATTTACACTTTGAGTAGCTTTTCCAACTCCTAAAGACTTAAGAAATTTCCAGACTTTAGCTGGTTCTTCCTCTTTGGAAACAGATTTATGAATGTGGCGTCGTTGATTGTCTCTACACATCATGTTGCATCGATTTCTCACCTTTATATATTTTAAACGGTAATATTCAGTAGGATTAGATTTATATTTTAATTTGGCTCGATTTTTTTTTTCTTGTAAATGCCTTATTTCTTGGGTGAGCCAAGGCGCTGGAAGGTGTTTTATTCGGACTGGTCGAATTGGTGCGTGGACATCATACAAGTTTGTTAGAACGGAATTAAAAATCGTAACCTGTTCGTTGACGGATTTGTAACTTGCAACTTCAGCCCAGTCAATCTTAAGAGCATCTTCCCGTAGAGCATTCAAGTCCATTCCACCAAAATTACGCTGCAGAAGAATTCTCGATTTAGCTTTGGGTGGCTGTAATTTATAGGATAGATAGAGTAAGTCGTGATAGGAAAAATCAAGGGCAGAGCACTGACCATATTTTATAACATGGTCAATAGAAGAGACAATAATTAGGTCAAGTAAAGAAGGAGTACAGTTAGGGAAAGTGTGAGTAGCATCCAATGGTAAAATTTGCAAATCAGCTCCATTCACAAGAGACTTCAAGCGTGAGGCACGATGATCGTCCTTTATGAGACAAGTATTGAAATCACCCATAATCAGAGTATGATTATACAAAGGCTTATATTGATCTAAAATTTTTTCAAATAAGGGAAAGTAGTCAACGGTGAGGCAGGGGCTATAAAAAACTCCCAATAAGAGCTTGCCATGGCCAAAAGTAACTTCAACAAAAAGGTATTCAGGACCTACAGTTCTTTGGGATTCGGACAGGTCAATAATAGAAAAAGGAATGTGATTGCGAAGGTAAATTCAATGATCTTGATTTATTTTTTATGTCATTAAAGGAATTGAAATGTAAAATAAATTGTCACCATAAATTGTCACCTTGAATAGAATTTGAATTTGTATATAAATTATTTTTTACTAAATCATTTATTAATTTGTCATACTCCATAAAATTATAAATAATCTTTAATTTTAATTTTTAATTGTAATTATTTATTATTATATTCTGTTATGTATTTTTGATTAAAAAAAATTGTGAAGACTTTATTGGTCTATGATGTTTTCTTAATGTGATAAATATTTTTGTATATGTAAACTGTTTGTCTTCATTGATGAAATAAATAAAAAAAATAAAAAAAGCATTATAATTTATATAATTTTATTTTTCAGTTAACCTTTATAATTATCAATACAGAAATATAATAACTGTTTTTGTAATATTCGAATTTTTATTTCAGCCTCCATCAAACCCTTTGAGTGAAAACAATTTCTGATCTCACAAAAAAATATTATTACTGACCTTTCGTTAAATTAACATAATTCTAAAACAAATTTTATTTTTAAATGAAGCACTCTCGCTCTTTTTTATGTAAATATTCGAAGTTTTAACGTCGACGGCTTGTACGGCGTTTGATTAATACAAAAAAATGCCGTAAAAGTGACATAATTTCCAAAAGTATGGCTATAACAATAATCTCACTGGCGTTAAGAAAACCCTGAGTGGATTAACCACGCATGCGCTGGTTTTTTAATGGTAAAAAAACCTTGTAGTAAACTTTCAAATGAGATACGAGTATGACCGAAATTTCTAATCGATAAATTAGCACAATATAATTATAAAATTCCTTATAAGAATAAGAATGACGTTAGATGTAATTGTTTTATTATATATTATTTATTTACTTGTAACAAACATTACAGAAATGGCTGTGCAGTTATAACTTAGTACCTACTTGTTCACGCCGATGTCATTTCGGGGAATCAAACGGTAAATGAAACTAAGGAAGAGCCTCCTCTTAGCCTTTCTCTATTCATTATTTAATCATTTTGACAGCGCGATTCAGGAATGTGACAGATTCAATCAACGCCATCTATCGACACCGAGTAGTAATATACGCAATTATACACTACTACTATACACAGGATTACAATTTTGATTATGAAAATTTATTTAGATACAATTATATAATTTAAAAAAAGTGGTTCAAGTATTAATATGTGCAATAATATACATTCTTACTTAATATTAATGTGAGAAAATTATAATGCGTATGTGTTGTGTGCGCGTCTTTTTGTGTGTGTATATAGTTATTTGCAAATTTTCTATTTCGCTTTATTTATTACGTTGAATTTGAATTATTCCTCTATTATTATACTTGTACATTTATATGTATACGTCAAATTGAGTATGTATGTATATAAAACAAGTTTATCGATCAAATATTAGTGAAAGAAATGTATATGGTAAAACGCTACAAAATGCGAATGCGATCCATGAAATTAAGTTAAACAAAGTTGGAAACAAATAAGACTATGTATTACATAAAGCGAACTTTAGTTACCGCTCTCAACGGTTTCCGAACACTAATTTATTGCTGAAGCGATCTTTCATCAGAGAACTTCCTACAACAGCGCAGCACGCTGGTAATGGGAATTTTTAAGTAATTTCCTTGGTTTTTTTTTTGTAAAAAATCTCTCTACCAGGCTGAATTTTATATCAGCTACTCAAACAGCGGAAGTGCATGGCTTTAGCTAAGTGCAAGAACGTACATTTTTATTTTCCACGGGATTTTTTAAAACGCCGTCACGCCGTTTTAGGTTCTCTCTTTGATTTAGATTCTGTTCTGTAGTCGCGTTTTGAAAAGGTATAGTAAAGTTCACTTGAAAACATTTGTATTTTTAAAATTGTTCAAATTCATGTTTCGTTTGCTTTAAGTAAATAAAAAAACAATTCATAGTATATTTTCGACAATATTCTTTATAAATGTAACAATATTAATCATAATACATTAAAAAAATATACTGTTCTCTTTTTAAATCAATTAACAACTGGATTAGCTAAAAATATTTTATGAATCGATAGATAATGTCCTCCTGGTTTCTCGTATCTTAGGAGATTTTAAAACTAAACGCAAAACCTTTTTATTGACCCGACCTGGATTTTGAACTCATCCTCGGGATTTCCGGCCTTTCAATTAAACCAACGAGGCAGATTTTTTTTTAATATGCAAAATTTTTCCAAAAATGGTAAAGATCTAAAATTTACATCACTAGTTAATAACAAAATAAGTTAAGAAAGATTTATAAAGTAAAGTTCATTGCAATACTTAAACGTAACTTAAAAAAAAAATACAACAAAACTACAAAGGAGGTCAATTTTACACTGGTTACTTGGCGCAAGCGGTTAATAGTGCTGCACGGCGATTTATAACCCGCACTCTCTCGGTTGAAAGATATACGCGTTCGGTTCAACACATGAACATATAAGATATATGTTCAAAGGTCTAGGGTATAAGAGATCTTGTTATCCGGCGAGTAGAAATGTTTCTTAGATTGTTTCTGTTGACCATACACGAGACTACAATATTATTTTGTATCATAAAAAATATATAAATATACATTAATAGGTTATATATATATTTTTTAATGTGAAAATCGTAGAAGCTACTGTTAAATATGAAAATTACCTTTATATAAATAATTTATTACACGTAAATGAGATATAAAGTATATCTATTATTATATTAAGTTAATAAATCGTTTTCAGGGCTAGGTAAGGTATTTTTAATAAAATTCCGCGGTTTATATTTGAGTTGCCACGTAAGTAGGCTTCAGTTATATAAAAATATCTTATTAGTAAGGCTTATTACCCTGATAATTTCTTAAAAAAAAAGAGAATTTAATTAAGCATATGAAAATTCAGTCGTGCTTGTCCAGGTTTGAACCCACGTCCCATCCAAACCCATCGTCTGTTAAGATTCACGCGTTCTTAACTCTGGCTCGGTGGTAGCGATTTTCGATTTTAATTTGATTTGATATATAATATAAAATAATCATTCCAAAACATTATATTTACATTTTAAAACTTATATATTGTAATAATATAGATTTAACTTATTAGTTATTATTTTATAATTGCGTTATAAGTCTATAAATGTCTCCCAGGCCAAAAACTCATGTTAATAAAATCCTAAATCTATTTCTATCATGTCTTAAAGCTAAAACTTCATAACACTGATTAAGAACAAACTTTTTGACTTTTTAATTTACAAGTATACCCAAGATAAAAGGAAATTCGGCTTGAATTTAAAAGTCACGTATACAACCTCCTTTTTTAAATATATTGCTGTTTTATAACTACAATGCGGTTTGTTGAGCCTAAAGAAAAAAAATGCAATGCCGCATTGCGTTCACGTCGACTGGACTAAATTTACATTGTATGCCACATCTGTGACTATTTTGGCATTTGTTTCGTTTTAGTAGAAATTTTTAAGTTGCCAAAGGCTCAAGAAATATAATACATTACGTCATACTTGCAATCATAAATCTTGATTGGTTTAAAATATCGCCACTTTTCTTTCGAATATCAAATCAATGACATTCTTAAGAAGAAGACACAAAATTGTTTAACTAATGGGATATCGTCCCTGATTCAGCCACGGCGGTGAATCTCAAGGGAGAATAGAGAAACGCACGACATATTATAGTGCTTTTGTACGCAAACAAAGGCGCACTCTCTATTTCCTCACTCGCATCGGAGAGAGTTCAGGCGCAAAACTCTAAAAAGGCAAAAAGGCTTCTCGTGCTTTTCGAGGTATTTTTGTAAGCTTAACCTGGTATTTAAGCCCAAGCCTAACATTCTCCCTAAATAATATAATAAGTAACGTACTTTTATTTAAAAACAGTATCTATTAGGATCTTCGTAATTAAAATTGATTCAAATTAATTGGAGAATGGCGGCCAGCTCATTGGACACACTTTCAATTTCGTCTCAAACTTCCTTCAATATTGACATTTTATTAATAGAAGATTCAAAATTAACACTTGACTTTCTCTAATACATCCTTAATCTATTATTGGAAATTTTAAAATAGTGTTACCAGGTGCTAAAACACTTCCTAAATGAGTCAAATTTGGACGTGCTGATGATGTCAATGATGATGATGCCATATCAGCATTAAATAACAGAAACTAATATTTAACGGTTATTCATTTAACAACAAACTAATTCATAGTGTAAGACTAAGACAGATTGTAATATATAATATTAGATGTGATACGAATTATTATTAAATATTACTCGGGATTATCTGTATTTTTTATATTAATCAATAATAATTTATATTTTTAATCTGGCAACAAGATCATTGACAGATGCTCTTTATGGCGGTAAACTGATAGACTGATTTTTTTTTACGAGTTCTAGTTTCTAGTTCTCACAGTAGACTCTTTACTATGTATAGTAATATAGATATATAAGTTATGATTATAGAAAATATAAGGATTATTGAATAGTAACAAAGTAGTAGTATTTTCATTTATAGAAAAATAAGGTAGTAAAAATATTAATTTAAAATTTTGAGCAATTCGTAACATCAACTATGCTTAAACAATCCCCGCTTACTGAAAAATATATCCCGCTGCAACAAAACATAGCTCACGATGTTTTTTTTTATTCCAGATCCAAAGACAATAGACGGTTTACATGCACCGAAGAATTCAGTCGCCGCCTCGACAAGAAACAACGAACAAAACTCAAATTTCACTATGCACAGTCAGCCACGTCACACGCTATAAATTTCTGCCCCATTGTGCTTCACACAAAGTACAACGAGAACCACAAACCTGTACATATATACGCGGCCGTGTGTACTAGCTTGCAGTCCGAAATTAAACATTCATTTTTATTATGCTTCGTGAAAACGGGGTCGAACTTTCGGCTTTTATTTTACACTGTTATTTTATTATTAATATAAAACTATCCTACGGCCATTAAGTTAAAAAATACAACACGGCACTCCATATTAACTTGAAATTAAAAAGTGCAACGAAGCTAATAATTGCTTTCATGAAAATGTCTTTGTAAGAAAAAACTTTAAATTGCTTAATAGCTTGATTATATTAACGATAAAGGGGTATATAATCGGAATTAATACGTATTTTGGTAATAATTTTTAACAAAACTTGCAAGTAAAATTTAGTATAAAATTTTTAAATGCTTACACGAAAGGAAAACGTTTTTGAGTTAAAGCAACTTCGCTTTTTTCTCTTAGTTCGTTTATTAATATTTATGTCAGTTTATGTACATATGTACGTCTATGGCTTTCTTACGATGTTTGTACATTTAAAACGAATTTTATTTGCCTTGAACTCGAGTATACACGAATTCTATCAACTAAGCTATCTCGAAAATATTACAATATACCAATGCAAGCTTGCAGCTGTGTCCTCAAGCTACAATGACTTACATATTCAAAGTTATTGAGTACCTGACGTATAGTGGCAATATGTATCCTATTCCATTCGAAGGACAAGTAAATATAAACTTAACTGCCTCGTTGCCTAGTGGCTTTATGTAAGGACGCAGACCCGGAGGTCCTGGGTTCAATTTCCAGGTTGGGCCAGTACAAAGTTATTAGGTTTATCTGTCAGAAAATTCTCAGTAGCAGCCCGGAGTCTGGAAGTTGGAAGTGCGTACACTCCCGTGCCTAGCACGAAAACACGTAAAGTTGTTGGTCCTGCGCCTGAACTCTTTCCGGTCGTGTCGGATTGCCGTCCCATCGGATTATGAGAGTTAGGGAGTGCACCTGTGTTTGCGCACATACTTGTGCACTATAATATCTCCTGCGCAGTTAGCTAATCTCTCTTGAGATTGGTCACCGTGGCCGAAATCAGTGTGGAGAACATTAAATATAAACTTACTTTAGATTTATTCAACGCGATTCAATAATAGTTCTGATGCACTGCACTGCACAGTTCGGTTCCGACTTGAATAAATACAAATGATTCAAAGTTAGATCGGAATTGAATCGGAAACGTATCGTAATCGTTATAAATTAATATAATTCGGCCCCTGTTTAGTATATCGTTATGTATCAGAACACTATTTCACTTAAGCACTTATTTACTGGTGGTAGGGCATTTTGCAAGCTCGTCTGAGTAGGTACCACCCACTCATCAGATATTCTACCTCAAAACAGCAGTACTTGATATTGTTGTGTTCCGGTTTGAAGGTTGAGTGAGCCAGTGTTATTACAGGCACCAGGGACATACTTAGTTCCCAAGGTTGGTGACGCATTGGCTATGTAAGCGATGGTTGATATTTATTACAATGCCAATGTCTAAGGGCGTTGGTGACCACTTACTATCTAGTGGCCCATATGCTTGTCCGCCTTCCTATTCTATAAAAAAAAACTCATTTTATTCTAAAGTTCCAATAACGACTTCGGCGACATACAAGGCGCTATTTTTCTGTAAATCTATGGATTCGAATATCATAGATTATATAAGACAGCCATCAAGTTAAAAAAGACAACACGGCACTCCATATTAACTTGAAATTAAAAAGTGCAACGGAGCTAATAATTGCTTTCATGAAAATGTATTTGCAAGGAATACTTTAAATTGCTTAATAGTTTGATTATATTAAGGATAAAGTGGATAACTATGATCGGGATCTTTTTGTTCTCCTTTTGTAAATTTAAGAAAAAGGTTTCGATTTCGAAAATTATTTTTACATTTACAATTTCATTTCAATAAAACTCATACAGTAACAGTAATAGCCTGTTAATGTCAAAATGCTGGGCTAAGGCCTCCTCTTCCTTTTGAGGAGAAGGTTTGGAGCTTATTCCACCACGCTGCTCAAATGCGGATTGGTGGAATACACAGGTGGCATAATTTTAATGACATTAGACATGCAGGTTTCCTCACGATGTTTTCCTTCACCTTCAAGCACGAGATGAATTGTAAACACAAATTAAGCACATGACAATTCAGTGGTGCTTGCCCTGGTTTGAACCCTAATTTGAATAAATTGAAGTTCTAATCTCTAGGCTATCTCGGTTTAATAATAATAATAAAATTTAATAATATTAAAATTCATAATATAGTTTTAATTGGTATTGGAGTTGTATGCAAGCCCATCTGAGTACCAACAACTCATTAGATATTATACCGCCAAACAGCAACACTTATTGTTGTGTTCCGGTTGGTTTAAAGGTAAGTGAGCCAGTGCAAACAGGCGCAAAAGTTTCACTTTTTAATTCCCAAAGTTGGTGGCGCATTAGCGATGTAACTCTCTCACTCATGTTAATATTTCTTACCGAGAAAAATGTCTATGGGTGGTGACCACTTACCATTCGATGGCCTCATTCCGCTTTAATATTATAAAATAAAATAAAAATATTATTAATTTATACATCTATCAATACAAACATCCCTCGATATTGATAGGTATGTTCTCTGTTCCCTTTTAATTATAGATCGATAAAAAATATAAAAAGTTTATAAACAATGTGCGAACTCCGCTCAAGATCGCTTTACCGTATTTAAAGTTTAATTATTTCTCAACCCAATGGAATTCCTCGCTCGGATATATAAAACTCCATAAAACTCACTCCGCTGTTCAACAAGTTCGCGAAGACCCTTAGTATGATTAAAAATCGACGAGCCGTGTAATTTTACTCTTATGCCAAAGCAAACCAGTCGATTGATGCTCTAACTTTAAATTTATATTAAATAACATACATACATACACATTATACAGTTATTAAATCACGAATTGCAAGTTCTAAAATCAAGAAATCTATCAGCAATGTTAAAAGGATAAGCCTGAAGGATAAGTGACAGCCTTTAAACGTCCTGCTAGACAAAGGCCTCCTCTCCTATTGAGGAGAAATTTTGGAGCTTATTCCATCATGCTATTCCATTGTGTTTCCACCAACAAGTGGCAGAATTTCATCCGACACATTCAGGTTTCCTTATGATGTTTTCCTACACTGCAGAGCACGTGTTGAGATACACACAAATTAAACACATGAAAATGTTGTGGTGATTGCCCGGAATTAAACCCGTATCTTCGGTTAAGATTCAGGTGCCTGAGCCATGTTAGCTTTGTGCCGTTTGTAGTTGAAACACTTGTACTTTATAACCTCCACGGGTGACAGGAGGGCTGGTTCACTGGCTCAGGGAATCGGAATTGCAATTTGGGGTAGTACTTGTTTATTTATTTATTTAGGATCAACATGACATACAATAATAATAAAAAATTTAAAAATTAATAAGTCTAAGGGTAAAAGTTGCCATGCTTATAGGTAACTACGACATCCAAAAATGACATGAAACATCTATATTGTCAACATTCCTCGCAATCAAAATATGTACATCAGCTTATTTTAACGTTTTTTAATTGTACATTCTTTAAGCTCTCAGTGTAGACGACGTTTATTTTAATTATTGATAATTTACTGAGCTTTGTGCTATGCAAAATATTTGTGTTATAGTTTATACTATTTAATAAAGTAATTTTTTAAGATAAATTTTGAAAGAATATATTATGTCAATATCGATATATGAATACACAAAATCATATTTTATCTCCGTTATAAACAGACATCAATCATCCTCATCATACTTCGATAAAGTTTTGTAACACGCATTCATTTTACTTTCGAAATGAGATCTTTGAACGTGTATCGTTGACATTACCCAAACATATATCGCTAAAGGATTATGAATATCGCGAGAGGAAAGAAATAAAAAAAAAAACCTTTCAAGATACATCTTTATTCGAAATAATATGTGAAATACACATCGTGTGCCGAAATATAAAAGCCAAGTCATGTTGCTACTTAAAAACTTATACTTACATAACAATAAACATCCATCTATTGGTATTGTATTCATATACAGAAATATAAGTCTTATTATAAAACAATATAAGGCTTTTATTGTCTTGTCTTATAATCAATTAATATAAATATATATACGACCTTACTAATAAACGCTGTGAAGGTATAGAGCGATACATCGATTTTACTCTTTCTGTCATCAGTAATTTGACATTTGAAAGAAGAAAACAAATCATGGTTTATTAATAAGACGGATCTTTTTATTGGCTTTATAGTTTATATGTATATGATTCGATATATATTATATTAATATGTTTGATTGACAATCGATTCACTCAGTACTTGACTTTGGAGATTGATTCGCGAAGAGCGACTTTGGCGTTGGCTCCTGCTTGAACTGGGTTTCCACCTTTAGCGATTACTCTCAAGAGCTAGAATAAAAAAAGAATACATTTAAATATAACAATAATAATTTAAATAGTGAGATGTTATATTATCTTTACAAATGTATATAATTAGACCGACTTTGATAAAAAATACGCGGTTTTGTAAGCCCCTAGTTGGTTTAGATGGACCCAGTAGGTGCTGCGATCGAAATTTACGATATATAATTTTTTATTTTATTTTTACAACCATATGAGTTAATAAATTAGCCTATGCAATGCCTTTTTAATAATAGCCGAGATGGCCCAGTGGTAAGAACGCTTGAATCTTAACGTATGATCGTGGGTTCAACCCGGGCAAGCACCACTGAATTTTCATGTGCTTAATTTGTGATTATAATTCATCTCGTGCTTAACGGTGAAGGAAAACATCGTGAGAAAACCTGCATGTGTCTAATATCACTGAAATTCTGCCACATGTGTATTCCATCAACCCGCACTGGAGCACCGTGGTGGAATAAGCTCCAAACCTTCTCCTCAAAAAGGGAGAGGAGGCCTTTAGCCCAGCAGTGGGACGTTCAAAGGCTGTTACGGTACGGTATGCCTTTTTAATATCTTTTTGTAATCAATTATCCGATTCGACGTCAAATAGATGTTTTACATTGATAATACTTTGGCGAAACTGTACAAAGTTTCAACATAATCGAACACAAACAGAATAATATTCAAAAACGATCACTATGTATTCAAACATACATGCATATATATGTCTACGGATAATTGTAAATAACAATGCTATTCTATAAGGACTTAATTTATATCTCACTCGTGAAATGTGCTAAGCCGACTTACCGTGTTACGCTATTTTGATGCATGTGTCATTTAAATGTTATAATTATCATAGTCAATGTCGCATGTCACTTTCTGATATTTCATAATCGTAATCGAGAGTTCTATTCTATAAGAGCTTACTCGCAAAATGTGTTAAGCCGACTTACGGTGATAAGCTATTTTGATTCATGTGTCGTTTAAATGTCATGATAATTATTGTCAATGTCGTATATCACTTTTGACATTTCGTATACGTGCTATGTGATTAGTTTCGAGTTTGTTCTTACACAATACTGCAGCGTTAGTTTATCATAAATCTCATGAGATCCTAAGCTGACTTGTGAATTGAAATTCTCTGTTCATAAATTTCGTCAGCTTAGAATCTCGCGAGATTTATTATAAACTAACGATGTCTGTGATTATCTGAAAGCAAGACCAAGGCTACGCTTTGCTATAGAAAACTATAGAATTTTACTAATTAAAACAACTTCCTAAAAAACTTGCATCTTAGTAAGTTTTATATGTTATATAGAACGTAATGTTTGTATTATTCCAGAAGTGTTGGTACATATTCCAACACGCTGAAGCAGAATTGCTAGTAACATATGTGTCAGAATTTCATCCATCACATTCAATTTTCTTCATCACGTTTTATTTATAACCAAGCATGAGATGAAAAAAGGCAAACGCACATGAAAATTCAACGGTTCTTTCTTAGGTTTTTAACTTCGATCATCGATTTAATTTCCATATAACTTATTTTATAATTTAATTTAAGGATTTTATTATCCAAATCGGTTCAATGCTTATAAAGTTTAATGATAAAAATATAACAGACGTATTTACTTCCTCAATGTATTTAATAGTCTAAGATATTCCTGTATAGGTTTTTAATATTTAATTATTTATTTGATCGCTGGTACAAGGAATGCCTTGTCTGCAATGTGTGTGTGAATAAATTCTCCCTTTGTTTGTTCTTGGACAAAATTACTTATTCTGTTAATGAGCTAAATCGTTCTTTGTACTTTGTGTTGTTTTTGCGAAATACGCGCTATAACATATCGAAAAATATTGGACAACCGTCGGTGTTAGAGCAAAAGTTCTTCAACAATTATGTTATTTTTACTGGTTGCAGGGCTTTGAGCAAGCTTGTCTAGGTAGGTACCACCCACTCACACACAGAAGCGTAAGTTAGTAATTGCAGACACAAGGGACATCTCAGTTCCCAAGGGCGATGGCGCATTGGCGATGTAAGCGATTGTTAACATTTCTTACAATGCCAATGTCTATGGGCGTTGGTGAGCACTTACCATCAAGTGGCCCATTTGCTCGTCCGCCTACCTATTCTATAATTTAAAAATAATGTTTAGTCGTATAATGTTGCTTTTTTTAATAACGAATTTACCGCTTTTTATGTAACGTGTTACTTACCGCAATATACGAGTATATATATGTCGTAAAAGATAGTTCAGTCCCTATGTTTTATTATGTAAATACTTACGACCAATAAATAATTCCTATTATAGAGGATCGTTAAATAAAGCAAGTTACTTGTGCAAGTGATTCGAACGCGTTTTGGATGATCTGGTTAACTGGGTCGATGGAGGAGGCTGTGACGGCGGCGGCCACGTTGTTGCTGCGGATGTTCAACGCGTTGTACAGGCGCTTGGCGGCACAGTACTCCTCGTTCAGGAGGCTGAAAGTTAAAATATATAAAATTAATAAAAAAATAATTATACAAATTATAGAACACATTAAATTTATGTTATTAAATTATCAATAACCGAAAAAATAAAACATTACAGAATTATTAAATACTCTTAAAATTAGGATATATGTAAAATATTTTTTTTAATCAATTAAAAAAACCTTCCTAACTTTACTCAATTCAAACGGTGAACAGTATGGCTATAAAATTATTTTAAAGATAATTTAAATATTTACAGTATTGTTTTCTTTTTAATAAACTTAGTCGAAAGTATGGATATAGCGCTATATTTTATTATAATCGTTTAAAATTTGTTAACAAAAAGCAAAGATACTGCGTAACATATGAGGAGACCGTATTCTCCTATTAAACGTTCGTCCGACTTCATTGAAAACTCCCGATCGACGTTTTAACGACAGACGTTATACAACCTAATACTTTTTTCAGAAAATCTATGTTTTTTTTTAACCCAAACGTTAATAAAGAACTACTAAAAACAAATACCTTTTTTAAATATTATAATATAAAAAAAACATTAAAAAAATGTAAATTCCTTATTCAAATTTCGTTACAGAATGAAAACATTTAAATAAAGTGAAAGCAACTGTGTATAAAGGTGGAACTGGGTTACTTCTGCACATAATCTAATTCCGGTTGTGTTGCATTGCCTTCTTATCAGATTAAAAGTGTGGGAATAGAGTGTTTATCTGTGCGAATTGCGCACAAACTTGTGGCCTGTAATGTCACCTGTGGCGTTGGCTCGTCAAAATTCCATCGTAGCCAAATTTCGATCTGCTGGTAATATAAAAGTACTTACTCGATTTGGTAAGCATTGGACTTGTCAAGGATAGCGTCCCAAGTTTCCTCAAATTGGTAGGATCTTCCACCACCCAGGCATTTCCCTTTTGGACCAGTCTGTATATCAAAAAATAAGTCTAAGTCAGCGTAAATAATAAAACGTAATTCTATATTTTAAAAATAATACAATAAAGATTATTATTAAATGTTAAAAGTATTACTTTTAAAATGGAAATTGTAATTGAACAAATAACCCAATAACGAAAATATAAATCACTATTACGAAATGAAGTAAAAATTTGGTTATACAATTTAATAAATTTACCGAATGAGCTATTGTTTTCAATAAACTTTATCACATCAATAAAACCAATTACGCGAATTTAAAAGCTTCACACAAATTTTCACTTCATTATTTAATAATAGCTATAGTTTTTTACTGTACTCATTTAAATAATTTGAACTACAAAAATATTACCAGTTTTCCTATCAATTACCCATTTCTGGATTTGATAAAAGCGTGCAAATACCATTGCAAACAATAATAATCTATTTTCAATGCTCAGGTTAGACAAGTTGAGACAAAAGCGGTGATTAATGTTCTACATAGAAATGATCGACATCCAACAACTGAAACGCAAGTCATACCGCATCATATTGTTTCGTTCTATTTTAACACATGACAATTTTTTTGAAATAGATTGTTTTTTCATTTGCATAGAGATATTGCAAGTGTGTGCAGTTTATTAATTACGTGAATACTAAAAATTAATATGTGTTCTTTATTATTAAAACTTAAATTGTTTAAAAGACTCTTTCAAAAAATGATTGAATTACGTCCAAAAATTTAACAAATTACGACAACGCGTTATCGTTGTTTATTTAGCAACGAATAAATTGGTGAACTTTTGGCAAGTTTTAGTATGTGGTAGTATTTAGTCAGACGTCAGTTACATCTATTGAAATTTAATTAAAAACTGCAATTTACTTTTACCTAAAACTATTAATGTCTCCTTGTAGTGTACTTGCGTAATATCAATCTTAAATATTAGGTGCCTTGTACCTGTTATCACACTGGCTTACACAGGTATATAACAAATACACACATTTGGCCGTAGTATAAAGATCTACACAGGTTGCATATAAAACTGTATACCGAGTAACGGATGCTGTTGGGGTTGACGATGAGCTGGACGATGGTGTCAACGTATCCAGCCACGCGTTGCACGAAGTTGACGAGTGCGGAGCGAAGCCCGGCGCTGTTACCAGTGCTGACGTAGTATGCGTAGGCGTTTATGAGCTAAACATTAAGATAATTAAATAAATGTTCAACAAATTAAATGGTTCATCCATAAAATTATTGAAGAGTCAAATCTAATTTTTTGATAACTATAACTATATTAAGTCAAAATATGACATACATTAAAAATTGGATTTATATATTCACACATGACAAAAAAGTACTTACAGCAGCTGCCTCACAAGCATCACCAGGGATACCGTTAGCGAGCTCACCGATTGTGCTAATAGTTTGGATAAGAGCAGTTCCCTGGGAAGCACGGTCACGTCTGTTCGCTAGGTCATTGATGGATTGTATGAGCATTTGTACGTAGAGAGGGATATCGCCGCCATCGATGTAAGCGAAAGCACCGTCAGTGGCGAAACTAATATAAAACGAGATTAGAAATGATTACACATATTGATTAAATGATATTTGTGAAATATGTAATTTAAAAAATGACTGACTTGTTTTCAGGACATGGTAAGAAATATTAAACATTAGGGATGAATTCACACCGACCATGGACTCTAAGATAAAATATTTGCGCATGTATTTACAGACACAACACGCACACACACGTATTATACATAATATACATCCAACTTTATTCAATTGCAATTCAATTTTTGTACCGAATACATACCTGGGCTTGCACAAAACACTGACATTAGTAAAGTAAGCGACGGCATTTCGAGAAAACTTTAGTAGATGGATATGACATAATATATAATATTAAATATTTATTTTACCTTGATACTAGATTGCCATTGTCAGGAACTGTACCGATCTCGTTGAAATCTTTGAATTGGACGCCCACCACTGATGGCGCGGCGAATGCGCTCTACAACAATAAAAATGTATTAGCCTCCTACCCATGCTAAATCCATGGGGTTATGATTAACTTATGAGATATTGCAATGATAATAATGATTTCCTCCTGACCGATTTCGGCCATGGTAACCCTTCTTAAGAAAGGCTAGCCTGCCCAATACAAATTATTGTCATCCGGTGGGACGGCAAATCTTACAACCACGATCTAAAAGACTCAAGCTTAGGACTAACGACTTTCGGGCTTTCCGATTGAGTGTAACACTACCAATTTCCAAACTCCAGACTGCAACTGGTAATTTCTCGCCACTACTCTAGCCACTGCACTAACAAGGCAATACTAAATACCTGAGATATTGCAGTCAAGATACTGCAAGATTAACATACCTATGTTATTTAATTATTTTGAATGAATAGCTACTCAATTTCTTACCGGTTCTAAACCTAAACTCCGAACAAATAATATTTTACATTTAATATAATCCTATAATAGAATTGTTACATAAATAAAGTATATTTTTATTAAATAACTATTTGGTATGAATTTCTCTTCTAAGAAAATCTTTTTTTTATAACACTCATGTTATTTTAGGATAATTTCCTCGAAAACGGTGCTTTGTTTTTCTAAACTTGGAGTTTTAGATAAAACGTGAAAAAATACGCGTGGCGTGTTGCTGTTCTGGCGGTTGATTGTTATATCTCAGTTTTATATCATTTCTAAATTATGAAAAACATTTCTACGTAAGATTATTTCAATCAGTAGAAGTCCTAAATTATAATAACGATGCTTAATTAATCCGTTTAACATGGCGCGTGGTTAAATCAGAATTCGAATACACAAAATGGCGGCTAACCACAAATAACCATTCTGAACAATTCTCAAACAAGAGAGAGAATAGTCTGTTCTGTTGCAATTCGCAAATTCCCACGTGAATCGTATCTGTTGTTTGAAAACAGTTTTCATTTCTTGTTTAGGATTTTTGATGGTGCAGTGCAAATTACTTTACGACATATCATCGTGTCACGATTTGGAAATAAATATAAGTATATTCTTTTTGTTTATAAAAAGTATTATCAATATCCAAAAATAAACCTTATCCTCAAAAGGAAGAGGAGGTCTTAGCTCAGCAGTGGGACATTTATAGGTTGTTACATTACATTATCCAAAAATAGTTAATAACCACTTGAAGATAACGCGAAGTTTGTATTAAATTTCCAAACAAATCCCACTGCTTTTTAACACTATATTGAGACCAAAAGAAAAACAAAAATTACCATTCACAACATTTCATTCAATTCAACTTTGAATAATAGATTATTATCTATGAAATTGATTTTGAATACTGACTGAAGATCGATAACTTCTATTCTATTCCAAATTCAAATAAAAGTAAAAAACGCCTTTAAAGTGTTCATAGAGTCCCGTCCTCAGGATTTCTATTGTAGAGGCGCTTCCATTGAATTTGTATAAGTGCTTCGACAATAGTGACCATTACTCCGATTAATTAAATACTAATGCTCGTTCGTTAAAATTTTAAAGAAAACATTATGTATTTTCATATTTCGATCATTTGTTTTCTTCTCTTATTTCCAATATTTTTATTGGTATATAGCTCAACAATAAAGAGTCAAAAATATTAGACAAAAAGAGTAGAAAAAAGGTAACTAAATGGTTTGCCTTTATCTTTATAAAAAATGTGTTAATTTCTAGGACTCAAACTGATATTTTATATATTTTAATTGTAACTATAATTGTTATTTCAGAAAAATAATAATAATCATTATTATTACTTATATAAATTACTGGTTCAGCTGAAACGTCTAATGCGTCTAAATATATGCATTTCATTCGTCATTCGTATTATTACTATAAGATTGGTTGACCATGTCTTTTCATTTAAGAAATAGGCTGCTGCCTGCCTGATGGTTAATGATCACCATCTCCCATTATCATTAGAACTGTAAGAAATATTAACCATACCTTACATTTTCAATGCGCTATCAATCTTGGGAACTAAGATGTAATGTCCCTTGTGCCTGTTATACTGGCTCACTCACCGTTCAAACCGGAACACAACAATATAAATTATTGCTGTTTAACGGTAGAATGTATGATGGGTCCGTGGTACCTACCAAAACGGACTCAAAGGGCCCTCAAATGGACTATAAAGTTTCTTTCCTGTTCGTCAAGATAGCAATAAATTGAATGTTCGGTGTTTCGCCCACTTGAATAAAGTCTACTTTGATTTTTGAGTAATGTTTTCACTTATCTTTCCTATTTTACCGTCAAAAATTGGGGACAATATTCTGAATATTATAGTCGTTGTCGCAAATGTGAGCAGCATTTCGATATATTGCGGATAAGTTACCTTTAAAATGTTACTTTAACATTAGGAATTTATTTAAAAGATAAAATATATAACATATATGTTTACGTATGTATATATATATTGACGTATGAGTGTGTCTATATTGTTTTCTCTTAATTTTATTTATATTTCGCAGATCAACATGCTTTCGTTGCTGCATTATAAATATTGTTGACTGGTAGAGAATCCATTTAGCATTAAGCCGGCCTTCTAAACATAATATATATTTTGTGTTGTACAAAACATTAATTAAATAAATAAAACGATTGTAAAAGGCTTTTAAACTATAAGTAGATAGGTTATAGTATATTAGTAAGTAAAAAAGCTATAAAGAAGATAGGTATATGGTAGCTAGGTATTAAGTATATAATAAGAAGTGTAGAAATTGAGGAATATTATTCAAACCACAAACAAAAATGTGACTTAAATCTAAAAACAGGAATTGGAAAAATTAAGAGCTTTGTTAAACACGTGACCCCTCCTTAATTATTAATAAAATTAATTTGAACACCTAATCGTTATCGATTCAATCGAGAGTTTCAATCCTAACGTCTTTGATTATTATCATTCGAATTCCTATCAAAACTTTACATTTAAATTAATTACGGTGTGAATAAATAGAGATTACGGATTCCCGAAATAGACACATTAGTTTTATTACAAAATAAATTAATTATCCTTGCTTATCCTAGACATTCATCTCACATAGACACCCTATCACCTAAAGCGGCCGTCACTTCCACAGTGAGATTTCAATATACGAAAGAGATTCGTACAACATTGTCATATTCAACATACTCATGTAAATCCAACGTAAATTCGTATCGAGATAACTATATCTCCACTACTCACTAATGGAATGCTCGGTGACATTAACGTGCGCTCCAAAACCAATACTAAAAATTGGTTGAGTTCGATCTTCTTCGCACACACTATTAGGATTTTGAAATATCGGAAACAATCTTAGTTACGTATATAGTTTTTATGTGGCTTGTTAGTTACCTTTTTACGATTAATTATTCCGCATCCTCCTTTGCTATTATTATAAATGATAGTGAGTTTGTATGTTTATTTGTTACGTGTTACGTCTTAACTACTAAATCGACCGTTATGAAATTTTTCAGTCACGTAGTCAGGGTTACAGAAAAGGACCCCACCCCCTCTAACTAGTAAGCAAATAAAGGCTAAGCTGACCAAAGAACATTCTCGTTTCTAATTATAAAAAATACGAACTTCTATATAAATATGATTGAATTTTCAAACAATTTCGTAACGCATCTTTATATAATTTGTAAAGAATTTCACGCTGCTAGATCTATAACTCATTTTAACAATGTTTCATTTTAATACCACTGTAAAAATCACACACGATATTTTTTACATTGACAAGCAAAAAAATCAATAAATATTGTGGCTCTTATCTGTAATCGAATCTGACGTTTAACAATAATTGACATAAAGATATTAATAAAAAAACTCACCTGAGCGACAAATAATACCAGTGCTACGGGCAGCATTGTGCTGGTCATTGATAGACCAAACGGTATATACTATACACACAGTACCCACGAGTATACCTGTATTTATATCTACGAAATAAAACTAAAACAAAAAAAAATCAACAACTGTTCAAATCGACCCCACATCGCAAATAGAGGGTTAATTTTATTTTTTTCATTTAATCAAATTTAGCTTGGATCTTGTGTATATCATTTTAAGGTTGAAATTTGTTCGATAATTATTATTTGAATTGATAAATAAAGTTGTAATATTGCTGTTTTTCATGGATTTCAAACAAAAGCAGTAATTAAATCATTTGTTCGTCTGTTTGTTTAGCGGCAAGCGCGAATTGTCTGCTTTCAACAATAATGGTAAATTAAGACGTTTTCTTTTATATAACGTCACAATCTGTAAACATTTTGAAGGTGAAACTAAAGAGCGATTACACACTTATAATATACAACCTTTTTTCGTATCGTATAATAGAAAAAAAATACACAGTGAAAATGACTTATGATAATTAATCAATTAATCAATAATATATATTGAATTAAGAATAAACAAATTACAAACAATAATTACATGAATTACTTTAAATTAATAACTAATAGCGAAAACAAACTAAAACGACCCAAACTTCGCGCCAAAAAGTAACGCGTCGGTTACGGCGATCGCGGGCTTTTCTTTTTTTATATATATTACGTCAAAAGGAAATGTGTCAATTCCTTCTGAGCCACGAGCGGAGCACAGCACGCGAGGGACCGCGGATGTGTTAAATAAACACGATCCCGCTTCTCCGATCCGTGTCGTGGGCGGCCATCGCAGAGGTTTAAGAATCCCACATAACCAGCTGCGAAAAAAATTATATTATAAAAGTGGTTAGAACTAAGAATAAATAAATCTCAAGCAACAATTGCGGGTTATAACTCAGGCAAACACCGCTGAATTACTAAAAAGGGACCTAGGATATCTAACACCTCCACCTTCACGGGTTTCAGGCGGAAACTACTTTTATATATTTTTATTTCCCAATGTAAATAATAATTTGTATCTGCCTATTATAAATAATTCAATCATAATTTCAGTTCACATAAAGAATTATCATTTGCTCAATTTAGTTAATTTTAATTATGTCTATTTGTTTTTAAAATGTTTATTATCTGGGGAAAAAAAATAAGTATATGAAAACGATCTTTCCGATTATGATTAAACTTACATTCATATTTTACAAAGAATATATGTTTCTTAGTATACCTATATAATATAGGTATTTTTACATATATGTATACCTACAAAGTTTATGTAAAATATTCAAAAACGACACTTCATAAGGTCACGCCACACGTGACCTCATTCCTTAATGTGTTTGTTTTGACATCCATTACTTCTCACCCGTTGTCACGCCTCAGCAAAAATGTGTTTAAAAATTGTTAAAATATTTTAGATAATTTAATTTATTTTCTTAGCAAGTGTGTATTATCCTTATTGATTATTTTGCATAATAAAAATAAGTGAAGGTACAGCTTGAGTAAAACTAAATTTATCGCAAAATTATCACTATAACTGACTTTCAAAAAAAGGAGGTTGCATTTTATTTTTTGTATATATACACATTTATTACTCAAAAACGGATAGATTTCGATGATATAATAAACATATTTATTGAAAAATAAACTAGGATTTGTCGAAAATCTCCTAAAATTTGGTTAAATTTTAAATGATAGCATTCCACGATTTTGATTAATCGTAAATAGACCGTGATAAGCCACACGATTTCAATGAATATGATTTTGCTTATCGTATTTATTGATACTCATATACACTAGAATTTTATAGTATGTAATGTTAATTTTGTACCCAATGGGATGATCCATGTATGTGTTATGAAAGAGTAAGATGAATAGAAAATTTAAAAAAAACTTATTTTTTTTTAATTCTGCCTATATGGTCTTGTGGCTTCTGACATAAAAATAGTATTGAATTTTTCCGTCAAGGAATTCTCAATGGCATTAAGAAGTTTAGTTAACAGTGTTAACTAAATCTAGGATTTTTTATATATATATTTTTTTATATTTCTGGGAGAGCAAATGACTACTCCACCTGATGGTAAGTGGTAGTAGGATCCAAACGCGACGTCAGCTAGTACAGTCGGGAAGAAGGTTCTGCACTAGCCGTCCAAGCCTTGCTGGCCCGCAAGATGCCTCTTTACGCCTCGCTTGAAGGAACCCGAGTTGTAAGATGAGGGGAACACGTGAGCTGGTAAGAAATTCCATTTTTTGGAAGTGCGACAAAGAAAGGAGTTGCCAAATTTATTTGTGCGCGATGGAATTGATGTCATAGTGAGGCGGTGACATCGAGAGCCAGCACGCGTAGACTTATGAAGGGGGAAGCAGAAATTAGAGAGAATAAATGTTTTGAACATTGAATGCTTTTTACCTTTAGCTATTAAAATACCTTAACTTAACGTAAAAGAAAATTTATAGTATATTAACCGCGTGTGACGCGATTAAAGGTCCATTTTTCTTACACGTGTTTTTTTATAAATTCAATACGTGAACTTAAAACGAAGGCACCGAAGCACTAACCTTAAATAAAAAGGTTACATTTGACAAAAATAACAATAACTCCGAAACAATAGAGCTCTTGTTTCGAAACGAAACAATTTCACGGAGATTCTTGATCCCGAGATTTATGAAACATTTGTAGGCGACGGTTTCGCTCGCTCAGTAAAGGCAAATATGGCGTAAGGGTGCGACGTCTATATCGACGCAGCGGGATAGGTGGCAGCGACTTTATAAGTAGAAGCGTTTGTGATATGTATGGTAGTTATAGTTGTATTGACTGACGGCGTATGGGGCGATGTAGATATAGAGAAATAGAAAAGGAAAATATCATGTATATAATAAATATATATGTATATAATGCCCTTACCATAGCAAATTAATTTTATGTAAAATTACTTATGCGTGATTTATAATCTGTGATAAACAAGAATATTATGATGCTGTAATCGATATATATTTAAATCAAACGGCTTATCAATTATCATATTTCGCGAATTGGAATCGTGGGTTGCGATAAAATAAATTGAAATCATTCATTAATAGATTTTAAAATTAGTGCTTTTTATGAATATAAATACATTCCTTTCAACTGGTCAATATAGTCCGTATACGAAAGTAAGCATGTAATATTACTAGATTTGCGAGTGCTTCATTTAACAGAAATTCGTCTCGTTTCATTGACGATAGTAATATATCACATAATAGCCACCATGATATAGAAAAAATGTGTAAATTCACTATTTATTACTTTATAAACTTTCAAAATGCTCTTGGATTGAAGAGTAATTACTTCTTTGTGAATTTCTGGAATATAAATAATTGAGAATAAAATCGCTCCTCTCATGAAACGATATCGCCCTAAGGTCCAACCCGCGGATAAAGCTTAAAGATAATCCAGTGTTTCTTGTGGGATAGTCTCCGTGACTGTAAACAGGGTGTTCACAAACAGAATATATGTTAAGGAGATAAAACTAGTTAATAAACATTTAAAATAAGAACTGCACAATAAAAATATGCGCACGTTAAAAAAAACTGTTTTAATTATCAACAATATTGTGCTATTGACTGTAGAAATTGATATTAACCGCTCAAGCCTCAGTTTGGCTTTTGTCACTTGTCATAGGCAAACAGATTTGATTCGAAGCGATTTCTACCGTCTCTCTTACATTAATCTTTGATCACGTGACATAACAGCTTACGACATTTCTGTATATTGGTGTGTTTTACAAATCGATACTTTAATCGATGTATCAATAGTGTAGGGGTTAAACAAAATGCATTCGACAATTGGACTGTGTTGCACAGAAATGTACCAACTTACAGAAATATTAATAAAAGTTGTTAAGATTTAAAATAGAAAACCATTTTTATATTGACACCAGACTTTCAATTAGTGATAATAAGCGTATGTAATTTGTATTTTCGTAAAAAATATGAGTAACAACCGAGTTTATTGTCGGTTCTTCGCGGTAAAATCCACATTCCAAACCGATGGTAGCGCGTGACGATTCATAGCTGCTTGTAAAAGTCTATTTGAATTAAAAATATTTTGATTTTTGACATATGTTTATTGATTTATACAATAACATCCCTGTTAAATAATTAAATGCATTTTATTTTAAAGGATCTATAACATTGTTCGCTTATTTTATGACATTTTGTTTCTCTTTTAAATATTACCTTTTATAATAGTGTTTCTGTGGGAATATTCCAGCACAACACGCTCCAGTTGTCGAAGGGATTTCGAACTTAGCATGCGTGTAAATTATTCAATTCAATACGTCAAATTTGATCACGTGATAATTCGAATACATACGTCATTTCCATACATTTCCCGTCTACAAATGAAATCGACAACCGCTATGTGACCGCCGCAGGCCCGCAGGAGCGGTGTTTTTTCAACTCAAAGAAGATAAGTCCTACCTTTGTACACTTTTATTTTTTTACATAAATAAGAATAACTGACATAGAAACGCACAGCCCACAATTCTGGGGCTAGCACCATGAAATTTTCCTTTTACACAGTAAGTTATAAATGTAAAAGGATTTTTGAAGATTTAACCTCTTTAAAGGAGGTCCTTCATTTTTGAAGAAATTGTAATTAGTATTGGCAATTCTGAATTATGTCGCGACCGAAGCCGCGGGACAAGCGCCAGTTTTCTTATATAGTTAAGTTTACTGATTGTGTTATTATTCGCGTAAATGAATCACTTAGAATGTAAATTATAATGCAATATATACATATAACAGTAATTTAATATAATTTAAGAATTGTATTAATATAGCTATAATATAAGATGCGAAGATGCAGCTTATTATTTCATAAGCCATCTGTATTTATGTCTAGTTTCTCGGAATTTAAGATTATTATTGTTACTATTTATTTACAACACAGATATCTAAAATAAGAGCAATTTTCAATATATTTATATGTAATTATATAACATACATTTTTATGATTGTACTAGCTATCCCGGCTACGCGTGTGTAGAATAAGGGTACATATAACGATTATATATTAATATATATTGGATTACGCAGCGCGCGACAGTAGAGTCGCCAGTCGGCTTGTTTTTTTCCTTCTTTGACTATCATTAATATTCCTGTCAATTTAGATAATAATAATAATAATCATTTATTTGCATGAAAAATAGTTTTACAGATGTTATTATATTATTATGATTTCTTTATAAGTATCTAATACATTTCGCCCGCGATAGGCACGCAAGATAAAAGATAAAAAACTTCCTTATGAATCTCTTTGTCTATTAATGAGAACCGTATGAAAATTCCTTCGGGTTTTTTATGAAATTATCGCGTTCATACAGACGGTGGACTCTGTTTTACAATATATAGAAACATATGTTCTTGTAACAAACAACTGATACAATTCCGATGATTGTATCTAACATTTCGTTTATAAACATAAAACCGTAATTAATGATTTGTGTCTAAAAGCAAGAGCAATGTCTTAATTAACAACAAGAACATTAATTGCGAGATCTTTCACAATCACTCCAACGCAACTTCTAAAACTGATTTATTGCGTTTAAATAAATAATTTGGCTTCTAAGCCGAGAAAAGAATCACCCTGCGGGATAAGATAGGCGGGATCTTCTTATAAATTATTTATTAACTGCTCCCCGACACTTTTGTTGTTACGGGGCGCTTTGTTCGTGAATTTTATTCGTAAAAACGAACGAACAAAATGAGAAATATTTCTGAGAAGGGTAACCATTATCCATATTGTTTTGAGAGATTTATGTAATGCTATTTAAATACTTCTAAAGATATACAGCTTTACTTACGTTGCTCAGCAACGGTTTAGTTAAACACAGATTTATATCTTTCTGTCAATATCGATTTGAGATTCGAAAAAAGAATACACAGTATCGTTTAACTAATCACCGATATTTATAAGTAATCCTGATAATTATTAAGGGATTTACGTACGTCTCGTTCTTTGCATGTTTTAATATTTAAATTATAAGCAATATTGACACTTTCCGATGGTGAAGTAACAACCCCTTAATACCACACTGCTGGTCAAAAGCCTTTATTATTATAAAGGAGAAGATTTGGACTTCATTCTACTACACTGCTTCTATGAGTTTTATCCGATACCTGCAAGTATTCTCGCGATATTTTCCTGTGCCGTTAAGCACGAGATTAATAATAATCACAATTTAAGCATATGAAAACTCACTGGTTGCTCTCAAAACTATCTCAGCTCAATAAAACAAATAAAATGACGATTCAAAAGTAGTTGTACAATATTACTTGAACCCAACAAACTTTATGTTGACATTTAAGTCAACTTGATAGGTAAACTTTAGAAACTTAAACTAGTTTTAACCAGTTCTTCTACGGATCGAAATTGTTCATAAAACAATTATTAATTTTATCTTCTATCTAAATACGAAGTGTTTTAATTTCAATATTTTATAGATTAAAAACTTTTATTTTATAAATGTGGGTATTCAAAATTGTACACCCTTTGAAATTTGTCCGCGATATTATTTAATAATGGTGCCTCTACAACTAAGGCGTTTTGTATGACGTTGATAACAGATGTTTGGACGGAGCTGGAGGTCTGAGATCTCACAAATAAAAGGGATATTAAATTCTCTTAAATTTCGCTTTATTGTTTGTTAGGAAATTTATTTCTTAGTAGAAAATATGAAGTAAATTAAAAATCTTATAGCTCATTTATATATGTCATGTTTCACCGAGGTCGTCAACTCGTACTTTCGGTCAAAATCTTCTAACTTTTAGCAGTAAATAAAATTTAATCTTTCAATGAATATATTCCTTTCACATATTGTGTACCCTACACAAAGCTTCTCGAGGGAGCCAACTGTGTACAACTACCAACATTTTATAAAATATGTTGGCGGTCTGGCCTGATGAGAAATGAGCCTGCGAATGATATGATATAAAAAATATAATGGTAATTAGTCAACACGGTCCATAGACATTTTCACCGTAAGAAATATTAACTATTTCTTACATCGCCATTGTTCCACCAACTTGGGAACTGAGATGTTGTCTCTTATATTTCCCCATGCTGATTGAATATTAATTAAACCGCAAAAAAGATGGGTGTTATAAGTTTAACGCGAGCATCTGTCCGTCTATCTGTAGCGTCATAACTCCTAAATAGATAAACCAATTCTGATTTTTTTTTTGTGAATGGTGACTCCTGTAAGTGTCTTTAGTCGCGATTAATTAAACTCTATTCAGTTGGTTTGAAGGTCATCAGGTCTTTTCTTATATATTTATAATAATATTTCTTATTTATTTCAACTGTGGTCGTACTTAGATCACATTGGTCTTATAGTATTGTTTAAAGAAATACATACTATTTAGAGATTTTTTGGGCTTAAATATGAATGGCATGAATATAAAAAAAAATATATATATATGAACCGAGATGGCCTAGTGGTAAAAACGCGTGAATCTTAACCGATGATCGTGGGTTCAAACCCGGGCAAGCACCACTGAGTTTTCATCTGCTTAATTTGTGATTATAATAAATCTCGTGCTTTACGGTGAAGGAAAACATCGTGAGGAAACCTGCATGCGTCTAATATCACTGAAATTCTGCACCATGTGTTTTCCACCAACCCGCATTGGAGCAGCGTGGTGGAATAAGCTCCAAACCTTCTCCTCAAAAAGAGAGAGGAGGCTTTTAGCCCAGCAGTGGGACATTCACAAGCTGTTACGGTTACGGTACATAGATATAAAAAAATCTGAATTAAAATATTGTATTAGGCGTAGTCGGCGCAAAGTTGTATTATAGTTAATTAAATTAAAATTGAAATCTTAACACATTAGTATCGGTACACCCGTAACGAAACACATATTCGTAATAAAACTACTAATGTAATATTCCTCATTTCATATTTTATTATTAAACGAAAAAACATGCTTTTTAAAAAAATAATTTTACTATTACTTGTAAATGTAAGTGTATTATATTAATTTTATTATTTTAGTTCTTACTTATAAGTGTTGTTTAGAGGGTATTTAGTTAGAAATAGATTTGTCTCTTTCTGACATTCTTGATTTGACATTCAAAATAAGAGACAGCATTGTTTAACGAATCCTACGAAAATCCTACCTAACGAAATCCTAATCTTTTAAAAGGTAAACTTTAATACTGTGTTTAATACTGTGTTTTATTAATCGTTTTATGCACACAAGCAACTTTGACATTAGTTGACGCGATATCATTGGTCGAGATACGCGATATCTTGATGATATTCATTTTGGAATCGTGAAACAATCCGTTTTTTTTTTTATATATATTTGCCGGGAGGGCAAATGACTCTACTCCACCTGATGTTAAGTGGTAGTAGAGTCCAAACGCGAGGACGGCCAGTACAGTCGGGAAGAAGGTTCTGCACTAGCCGCCCTCGCCTTGCCGCCCGCAAGATGCCTCTTCACGCCTCGTTTGAAGGAACCCGGGTCGTGAGAGGAGGTTCGTTTCCGTTTTCTTATCTGCCAAAGTTGGGAACACGGAAGGTAGAAGAGGCCAGTAGGCAGATGGGTGGCCTGCCTACTGGCCTGATAAAGAAACCACCACCTTAGAAAAATGACTGATGCTCAATGGACACGCAGAACCTTCAGATTAAGGATAGCGGAGGCTTATATCCAGCAGTTGATTAATGTGGGCTGAATTTTTTTTTATAATATAGGTAGGTGGACGAGCAAATGGGCTACCTGAAGATAAGTGGTCACCAACGCCCATAGACATTGGCATTGTAAGAAATGTTAACCATCGCTTACATCGCCAATGTGTCACCAACCTTGGTAACTGAGCTGCTATATTCCTTATGCCTGTAACTACACTGGCTCACTAACTCTCCAAACTGGAACACAACAATACCAAGTACTACTGTTTTGCGGTAGAATATCTTATGAGTGGGTGGCACTTACCCAGACGATCTTGCACAAAGCTACCACCAGTAAAATATGATGAGCCTATAACTAGCCCACATCTAGACAAACGCCTTATTTGAGAGGAAATTTTGTAAGTTTTATAAAAACACGTTTATTTCACGTATAACATATAACATATAACGAGCAACGGAGCAGCCATTTCGGGTTTATGTTAATATATGTACGTGACAAAATTATAGCAGATCCAGTTTGTTATGATATTATCCTTTACCACCAAGTACATTATGCATAACCGCTGAAAAACCAAGATGGCCTAGTGGTTAGAACGCGTGAATCTTAACCGATGATTATGGGTTCAAATCCGGGCAAGCACCGCTGAATGTTCATGTGTTAATTTGTGTTTATAATTCATCTCGTGCTTGACGGTGAAGGAAAACATCGTGAGCAAACCATGTGTCTAATTTTATTGAAATAAACTCCAAACCTTCTCCTCAATATGGAGAGGAGGCCTTAGCCCAGCAGTGGGAAATTAACAGGCTGTGACTGTACTGTAATGCTGATAAACTCAGTTGAGTTTGGATTCAAGACCTTCATCACAGCCTTCTTGATTTCAAAGTAATACAATAATATTAAGTAATAAAGAATGTTTCAGGTTTGTCTTGCAACAACAAATAGCACGTCAGCAACAAATGACGACAATGTTTTTAACAACATAATGGATCTTTCGACGAATGCGTTCGCAAAAGCGTACTGGTTATAACATTTAAGATTTAAGAAGATAAGATTTCCAGCGATAGTAAGAGATATTTTTTTTTAAATAAACGAATTAACATATCACGGCTTTCCTTGTATATTGAACTCATTCCAAAAGATCACAATATATACGTATTATCTATATATAGATAGATAAACGGTAACTACATGCCTGATGATATCAGTGACCTATTCAAATGCTCTCGTAAAGTTATTATTATTATTAAGAGATTATTAAAGGCTTAATAATAAAAAAAAAGCTTGGAGCTAGTACTCGTTAATTCTCGTAAAGAATACGGAAATTTAATTGTATATAATAATTATATGTAAATGATTGATCGATTTAAAATTGCTTAGCTATAATAATATAAATAAATTAATCATTAATAATAACTTTCATTGCAACAAAAAATCCTTATGTTAGTTATAAAAGTGATTGAAACTGTTTTAGTAATTACATAAATTCATTTAAATATTTTAGGCTAATATTACGTGCCCTAAAAATAGGCTAACAAAACATGCAAGTATTTTTAAGATGCTTTTGATTCTTCCAGGCAACTTCTCTAAGCTGGTATACTTGGCCTCGGCTCTAACAGATACCCTTGGTTCACCCTTCAGTCTCTTTCTCGATAATATTTGTTAATTCACTCATATCTATGATGATGTTGTTAATTTCCTCCTGATCGATTTCGCTAACAGCGGAAAATTTCAAGATAGACTAGCCAATTGCGCAGGATTATAGTGCAAAGGTATGTGCACAAGCACAGATGCACTCTCTATGTCCCTCATTCTCAAAATTCGATGGGACTGCTACGGAGAAATTTCCAACAGAAAATCCTCATTTTTGTAAACTTGACCTGAGGTTTGAACCTCGGGATCTGCGGCCTTTTATCAAGCCACTAAACTAAACGAGGCAGTCATGTTTATACCAACTCTGTAACCTAATAACCGTCAAGTCCTCAAACAATATTCGCATCCTGGGACGAGTCAGCAAGTTACCAACTAACTGGCCAACATGTCACGACTTGCTAAATTAACTTAACACTTACATAACTTATAAGACAAGTGACGTAAATTAGTATGTCGTGTTTTGTCATATGTGTTAATTTGTGATAATCATTTAATTTGTCTTATTGTTAATAGCATTACTAGCACTATAATGTATTTATTATAATTTTATTATATAAGTATATAATATATAAATAAGTATATGGAATGAAAGCTCGTTGTGACCAAAACAAAAGAGGTAAATTGTTGGTTTGGAGGTAGGTCGACTAGTATGTCCCAACGAATGGCTCTGCGAATAAGAAAGAAACTGTCGCTTCTGATTTAATTATTAAAAACAAAATCAAACTTTTTAAATTTAACAACGAACCGAGTTGATCCGATTTGTACACCTAAACCGAAGATCGCCGGCTACAACCAGGACATTTTTTTATTTCAAATGCTCCTCAAGAGTAGACAAGGCCCAGCTGTGGGACACTGACAGAATGTTTCTTTTATCTAACATAGGTGGTAATACTAAAATTTCATTTGGACAGAAGATCTTGCAACAGAAACTACGTCGTAGTGATTACAGTCACGACGAATTACAATGTTTTAACGACGGCGATCAAACTTAAATTTACGAGTCGGAGTGACTGCTCACTATAGTTTTTATTATCACAGGTGTCCCAAGAATTACAAACTTAATACTACTACCAGTAAAAATGTTTTTATGTCGTGTTCTTAATCGGCAGACGCGTGATATAAATTTAATACTTAATGTATTAGTTATATTTTGCACAGATTTGTGCAGTTATCATGGTATTTAGGTATCAACTATTGCTTAACCATAAGGCTTTGTGCAGGCTTATGTGGGAGTGAATCGACCATTTCTACCCCTAATCAGCAACACTTCATAATGCTATGTGCTGGTGTAAATGGTGAGTAAGTTAACAAACACAATGAATGGATATAACGAATTAGACCCCGATCTTTACTGGTTATCTTACTAGTATTATTTTATGTATGCACATATTTAAAAATAAATACTACGAAAATAAGGCGTTAATAAATTTTACGATGTAAATTTCATAATATCATCTTTCATCTTTCTACTTCTGTTAATATAAAGTAATAAAGTCGTTTCGTCTGTCGTTACGAAACTCAGTCCGCAGCATCGCATCCGTCATAACACCTGCACCTCACTTTATTAAACTGGTAAAATGGCCGACAGACTAAAGTTATGGTCTCATTAACAGCGATTTGTGTAATTTCGTTGTTATATAATTCATTATAAAGGTAAGTTCATAAAAGGGAAAAGACAAAAATTTTAGTTGTCAACAAGCGTGACCATAGATTATATAATTAATTTAAGTTGTCAAGGATCAATTATTATATTTTGAAACTGATTTTATTAAAAAAAAACCTCAAATTTATCTTAATAACAATTTAAGCCAAAAACATACAAATTGATATAAATTACTCACTCAATTACTCTTAAATTCCAAATAACACAATTGAAGGCATTCAACTAATCACAAGTCGCACCAAAAACGAATTAATGACTTTACCATATTGTCCGCCAACAAAATGGCGGTTTGAAATTAATGCGCGTCTTTTTTTTAAGAAATCTGCAATTTGTATATTATTTAAATAGACAAAGGTAAAACGGATCATTACCCATTTTTGTGACCTATTTGTCAACCGATTTACTTTTTAATTGTTTGGTGTATAGTTATTGATGAAATTTGATGTAATAAATGGAAAAAAAATGGAAATAAGAATAGGAACATAATGTTCTAACTATGCAAATTTATAGCGTTTTATCAATAATTATTATGAAATAAATTTAACCACTCTGCGATCGTTAGTATAAATACATTTATATAATGTTGTGTATTTTTCATTGTTCTTTCAATAATTATTTTTTTTGTATGTATTGGCATCAATTAACTCTAATTAAACAGTAAATCCGACTTCGCAGGAGATATTAGAGTGCACAAGTGTGTGCGCAAAAACAGGTGCATTCTCTCTCTTCCCTGACTCTCATAATCCGATGGGACGGCAATCCGACACGACCGAAAAGAATTGAGACGCAGGACCAACGGCTTTACGTGCTTTCCGAGGCACGGGGGTGAACACACTTCCAACTTCCAGACTCCGGCCTGCTACTGAGAATTTTCTGACAGAAAAAACCAATCACTTTTTATGGCCCGACCTGGGAATTAAACCCAGGACCTCCGGGTCTGCGGCCTTGCATTAAGCCACTAAACCAACGAGGCAGTCAAATTTACTCTTAAACATTTTACATAAATATAATATGTTTTATGATAACGATAATATGTTAAATTCCACGTGTTTGATTTGATATCAATTTGCCATTCATAAATATTCGTGTATTACTCAATAATGTTAAATTTAATATTATTTAACAAAGGGATTACTGGTAGCGGGTTCACAATCGCTTTCAGTGATGCCAAGCCTTCAGCCAAGCCTAATGCGCTCACCCTGCAAATTCAAGGCGGTGATGTAGCGTGCAACAGCAGCAGTGCGGCTAATGCACCGCTTACATGCGATTTCATACCAAGAAATTCATAGATTTTATTCGAAACCTACAATTTTATTCGACGAAGGACTTTGACAATTGAATTTGTTACTTCACTTTGAAGTTGAAGTTACTTTTAGTATATTAACCCAAACAGACAGTACATTTTTTTTATAGTATAGGAAGTCGGACGACCATACGGGCCACCTGATGGTTGGTCACCAACGCCCATAGACATTGTCATTGTAAGAAATGTCAACCATCGCTTACATAGCCAATGCGCCACCAACCTTGGGACCTAAGATTTTATGTCCCTTGTATGCGGTAGAATATCTGATTTAAATTGGGGCTATTCTGTTAGAATAAATTCGAGACTCGTCGAAAAAATCGTTCGTGAAATCTCAGAAAGTGATATGCGACATTGACCATAATCATTATAACACATCAAGAAAACACGCATCAAAATAGTATATCACCATAAGTTGGCTGTTACATTTCACGGATGAGTAATGAAGTGACTTCTTACAGAATAGCAATTAAGTATATTACCATAAATTAGCATTCACTCGTCGTTATGCATAGAAACTGCTCAATTTCTCAAATGGACTAACTATGTAACCACCTGCAACCCATTCGTTCATATAACGTCAGTAGAGCAATATTCATTAAAAAGTTGCATCGTCTAAAAACTAATCGGTCGTTACGAAGAACTGAAACCATATTAGAAATGCCATAATTCTAATGACTGTTTCGTACAATTGCCATTTAAAATTTTGTACATTTTTAATAATATTAAATTACAACTATTGCGGCTCGCATAGGTTAAATTTATTACCAAAAAATGACCGTTAAACATTTTCTGTTACAAAAATAAAAGAACATAAAAACAGTTTAAATTTTAGTCAATAGTCTAGTCTTAATTCTGTCGAATATTTGCATCGTTGTCACGGTGATATTTTCTCTAAGGGTTAGAGTTGCCATCTATAAGCACGTTACGAAACGTAACGTAGCACGCTGCGACATCGTTTCGTGGAAACGTTACACATTGTAAAAAAACATTTTTGCGCAATAACAGTAACTTTGATTGGTTGACATTACATATAGGACAGATAGAAAATCATGCTTATATTATACATACAGAAAATCCTTCATTCATATAAAAACTATGTAAAATACAGCTCAATATAAGTCACAGTTTTTACTTCCGTCTCATTCCAGTTCTATGTACCGAGTGCCCACCGTCGCCACGAGTCGCTATATATCTACACGTTTTTTAGCGTAATAACCGCAGTGTCAGCTTGAAATATTTGTGGGCAGTCTGCGGTAGAACATTGCTTTTTGAAATTGAATTTTTGAACTAGAATCTAGATATCCTCTCATGACGTGTTCATTTCGCTTACATAAGCTCTAGTTGAATGTAATATACAACCGTATACATTGGCACGTATTTATATAAATGTAGGTAGGGTTTGTCGAACAAAAATAACTACCTATTTGGAAAAAATATATAACAATTTTATTAGCCAAGGTTTTTAATAAGCTCCTTTATGTAAATGATGTCCCTTTTATCGTGAAGCTCTTCGACATTAAAGTCTGATGCTTCCGTTGTTGTTCTTGGAGAAGAGAGTCCAGGCAACTCCCACACAATGGTGACAACCTGTTGAGCATAAATTGGTGATTATCAACCGACTTTAAAATAAACTAAGTTCTCTATTAGTCTATATACATATAGAAACAATGTTAACGATACATTGATAAGTGTTGTTGCTCGATTGAACGCTACCGATACATACGACACGCGAAAACCTTACACATTCTGTGTCCTGTGTCTGCGGAGAAAAGTATCACAGGTTTGTTTCACACAACTCCTCGCTCCACACTGACTTAATAGGCGACAGAGCGGCCATAATAAATGATTTAAATAATTTCAATAACAATTACCAAGAAAAAAGGCACTCAACATATGATATTCACGCCTTAACGTTGGGCTTACTGTAGCTACAAGGCGATCTCATCTCAAGTTCAGTGACTTTGAACATTGTAAATTTTTTATCTGAAGCGAACATTCAGGTCACTTTTTATATTCCATTAATATGTTTTAAAATATATATTAACACTAAGGATAATTACTTTAAGCTTTTCCTTCACGCGAGGCATTTAAACGACAAGAAAAACTTATTTTTATAGATATAAGGAATTATTACTATCAGGTGTCTCATTTGCCCGTCCGCCAACCAACCAAGTATAGATTTGCTATACTAATATTATAAAGTGGTAAAGTTTGTGAGGTTGTAGGGGATAATCTCTGGATCTACTGAACCAATTTTGAATATTCTTTTACCGATATAAAGCCACATTATTTGTGATTGTCATAGAATATATATTAACCCGAAAAATGAAAAGACTTTTTCGTGGTAGTCGGATTTCGTAGCCAACGCTACTTTTGACAGTCAGGAAATAAATCATAGCACTCAGTACCTTCAAACAAACACTCTTCAGTTTATAATTTAGATAATGGTATTCACCAATGACGTGCTGCGTGTGTCAGCGACATCTGACGACAACAATAAAAGGATCCGATTGGCTGACTTGGTAGTTGCCACGGCGAAGTTGTGTTGTTGTGTCGTGAGGTGTACAACAGTACCACTGTGGTAATTATTTTTATCAACACCTATGATTAGAATTATTTACATTTTAACAGCAGTATACTTGGAATAGCTGCTGTTTTTTTTAATTTAAATTTATTTAAACGTTTGTTGTTCGAATTAAATCTTGTAACGAGGTACTAAATTAATTGTATTACATTAAATTTATTTTTATTTAAAAAACGTGTTAAAACACAAGCTTTTGTTTTATTAATGTTCGAATAAAATAAAAAAAT
The DNA here is from genome assembly GCA_905147175.2 of Nymphalis urticae. NCBI lineage: Eukaryota > Metazoa > Arthropoda > Insecta > Lepidoptera > Nymphalidae > Nymphalis > Nymphalis urticae. The sequence continues at coordinate 7,575,030 of LR990004.1, read as the reverse complement.
ATATAACTGTTTTAATAATAGTAGTATAAAGTTTTAACTGAAACTGTTTTAAAAACCAGTTGCGAGATTTCAGTCTGATACTAACAGATATACAAATTGCATGGTGTGGCGCGTGTAAAGCTCCGACCATTCTACTCGTGGTAAGGAAACATTTGACCAGTCAGAATAAAGTTTGAATGAATTACATACTAGTTCCCACTCGAGAATCAATCATTTAGTCCATACTTTATCGTCGGATGTATATTCTGACATTGGTGAATAATGGAGAGAAAAATCATATGTGTGAGAGTCTGTGTGTTTGTGTGTGTATTCATGTGTATGTGATGAAATGATTGCCAAGAGTTTTAATTATGATATGATGTATCCGATATTATGATGACGCTTATAAACGACTCCATAGATTTTGTAATCAGGACACTTAAAAGAGACACCTTGAGACAAGACCTCACCTTTCCCTCAATATTCCAACATTAAACTCCAAATAAAATAACATAAGAAACATTCAACCATCTTACGTAAAGCGAAAATCGATATTTCAATTCACAAAACGCAAACACAAACACACGAATATTCACAGATCGATGGAGAACGTACATACAGATAGAAACGAAAGTTTGTTAAGCAAATAAACATATGTACCTTATGATTTACAGCCCTCAAGTTCTGAAGTAACTTTAGAGCGGAGCGCTTCTCGGTCGGATGCGATATTTGGTAGAGACGCAACGCGCGATGAAACTGAAAACAAATATAAAACGATTTTATATTTCTCCTTTTGTGTATTTTAGTGATTTATTTTTTATCAAACATTTACATAATACTTCTTTTTCTAGTAGCTCTAAATAATACGGTTCGGTAGATACAAATTTGATTGGATTTTATGCAAGCAAGTTTCTTCACGATGTTATCCTTCACCGTACATGAGAAGAAATCTTAAAAAAATTGAAAATTCAGTGGTGATCGTTAGGACTTGAAACCGCACCTTTCGTTGAGTATTCTGTTATCTAACCACTAGACAATCTCGGCCATTTTTCGTAAGAAAACATTAAAAATCTTCATTCATATTTAGTTTACGAGAAACGATTTAGCTTTATTTACAACAATATAATGATTAAAACAAAACCTAACCGTTAAATTTTTAGTTATATTAGTAATATTTATAGCTAGGTTTAAATGTTGTAATATTATATTTAAAAAGATCAATATAAAATTAACACAGACCGTTCTCCTTTTTTATAATTGGCTTGAACTGTCAAAATGAATACTTGATTGTATGATACGCTAAGTGTATTCGACAATTAACCTGCATAGATAATTTTTACTCGTCCGGGTCATGTGGCGTAAAACCTCCCTATTAAACCCCCTATTGTCATCCATTTAAAAATTCAAGTTAACTGTTTCAATGCTCTTATCGTCGGCGTATACGGTTGCATTATTATCTCTAGATTCCGTATTCGAGTTTAGTATCAGACAAATGTTTCGGGTAAGAGATTTTTTGAATTAGAAAGAATGTAAAATCTGTAGGGCTATTCTGTATGAACAAACTCGAAAGTCACCGAAGAAAACGTTCGTTAAATGTTAGAAATTTTCCAAATTACCAAAATAAATATAACATAATACACGCATCAAAAGAATATATCGCCATAAGTCGGTTGTGATATTTCACGGGTGAGTAATGAAGTGAGTGCTTACAGAAAAGCACCAAGGATCTCTTTCCAGTATCTATCATCTCTTAATCTACACAGTCATCAGTTTATCTGGCTGACCCATAAACGGACCATACTCAACAATTAACGATTCTCGACCTCTACTTAAATATTTTTCTGCTCCAACGGCCATACTACGACCAGAATACAACCAATTGAGTTAGAAAAACTAATCTAATCCACAGCATATTAGCACCGCACAGCTAGCTCCATAATAACCTGAGCTACCTAGAATTTTTGTCCACGATGATAACATTTGTCTCCAAAAATTTTGCAAAAGGAAACACAAATTATTCTATAGACATCCTACTAATTTATATAAATGGCCTTGCAAGTATATTCACAAACAACTTCGAGATGTTTTCTTCTGACGTAAATCGGTCCTAGCACGACATGCCTGTTGAACGTGACCTTGACGAAAATAATATGTCTATTTAGAACAATACTCGTTATATTACAAGTTACAACATGTAACTTATAATTATATTAAAATTAATTAAAGTTTAAAAAAGAGTAGACTACATCCAGCATCTACTTCAGCCTCGAGCATCTACAGCACTTCATAAAAACAATATGTTCCTACCGAAAAAAAAACCGACACGAAAACCTCAATTTAGTTACAATTATAATTGAATATCCAATTAAATATAATCTATCATTAATAAAAATGAGTACTAATTCACCTTTTTATCGTTTAAATTTAAATTTAGCAGTTTAAATACGTATGTAAATATTACCGAATAATATTACGCCTCGTTTTTATTTTATCAAAAAGCCTTTCATGTGTGCCAAAAATGTAAAAATGCTTGAGTTATCTATTTATAAAACTTTATTGATACGGCAGTTAATATTCTACTATGTGAAATATACATTATTTATTTATTACTAGATGAATTGAAGTAAAAAATGAAAAAAAAATATTCATATTATTTTTGAATTAAAATAATTAATAAGACTAACTAGAGAGCTAAAGTCACATTTTTTTTTTGCATCGAGTAGGATAAAATTTAGTGTCGTTTATTATTGTATTTAAATATGTATATACGTTTATGAAGTAATTGTATTCGGATTTGCGAACGAAATAGAATAAATAAGTGAATTAAAAAAAAACGCTCACCCGTTGCAAAAGACACCAAGAGTCTCTATAGTTTTGCAGAAACACCAGCGGAGTGAGAACTGCTGCATAGAATGCCGCTTCCCGGTCCAGCAAATCCTCCCCCTCTGACATGGCGTACACAGACGCTCGGAACTTGTGGAGAAACTCGCTGTTCGAATGATCTTTGTCAAAACTATAACACAAGTAAAAAAAAAAATACTTGACATATTTTAAAAATGGATTTTCGAATGTGTTTAAATTTGCAGAAATCGATTTCTATTCACAGAGATTTATTACGAAAAAACATTTTATCAAAATACCGTTTATTATTTCAAATTTATTATGTCTATAATCCTGAAACAAAAAACGTCACTTTCACCAAAAAATATAAAAAATAAATGTGACTTGAAATTATGAGGTATTTAGTTTTCGAAGCACAAAGACAATTTCTTATTCTCAAGGGATCGTGTAAGTCTGTAACCAGACGAGATTTAATACGGCTTCCATTTGTTATTCATACGTTCGCCGTAAAATATTCAAGTTGTCTTATATACATGATAGCAAATATTTTAGAGCTATTCAGGCTAAATCTAAGAATTAACTACATGTCACAGTACAAAATTGTTATTCCCTGGGAAAAAATGTGCTTCTTAAGATTTCAACATTTAATTATTTTTTTTATATAATTCGATTCAAATCGCATCGTCCTTATCTATTCGTGTATATATAACTATTGCATTCTTTATCAGTCAACGGCAATAATACATATGTATTTAAAGGTGAGTATTGTGAAGAGCACCATAAAGTTTTTCAAAAATTTAGATTTTATGAAACTTATCTGCAGAGAACCTTTAGCTCAATTTTCAACGTTATACAATCGTCCTATTCAATATGTCATTCTTTTCAGTATATAATCCGCGCGCTATCAGAACGGGATGGAATGGATTAAAGGAAATCGAAAATGACAGGTCTCGAGCGGAGGAGCGTTAACAAAGAAGTTCAGAACGATAATTATCCGACTACGGAAAAGCCAAAGGGGATATGAATTGGTCTATAGGTATATTATATATATATAGCAACATATATATGTTGGGGTATCTATATATATTCAACAGCCAAGAAAAATTCATCATTAACTTTTTAAAATTTTACTTCTCTTTCCACTTACAATCTATCTGAAAACTAAAATTATATAATTTAATCTTCTATTAATCAAATAAGAACACGTCCTACCGCGAATATCGGTGCGAGTTTGCCGACGCTACCGTTACCGAGTGAACCGCGTGTGATCCTAAAGGTCACATCCCAATCTGATTGCGCGCGGATTATACAACGACATATACCTATTTGATCATTTATGTTTTTTGGGTTTGAGAACTGTGACGCGTTAAAGTGTATTTATGTTTAATGTTTTAAAACTCCACCACGACCACGATCGTAATCCTATACCCGTATTTTTATATTATATAAAATCAAATTAAAACCCTTTGTTCAATATATAAGCATTACATTTACTTATTGATTGTCAAATTATAAACTCTCACCGTTTCAGAAAAGAAGTACCCTGACCTGAGAAGAACCGGCGAAAGAAACCTTTGCAGAGTTCATTTACATTTTTTTTTAATTTCGCAACAGATTCTAGAGACTATCTTGTTGTATGTTGTATTAGGAATAATCTATTAATACTTCTTGTAGAATCGCAAACAATAGCCAACAATACAATAGCCGAAATTCACTTGGTGGTAGGGCTTTGTGCAAGCCCTTCTGAGTAGGAACCATCGATTCATCACGTTATCTACCGCCAAACAGCAATACTTAGTATTGTTGTGATTTGGTTTAAAGGGTGGTTGAGCCACTGTGACTACAGGCACAAGGGACTTAAGACCTAGTTCCTAACTTCATTGGCGATCATGATTTACCTACACATAGGATGTATAATCATGAAGATGTATATAAATACGAGTAAACAGTTCAGACGATCAGAGCTGATTTAAAGCATTACTGTTTGAAGAAAAAGTTTACCCCGAAGCTAATAGTGGACGAAGCAGATATAACAACGATATGTAACATTAAATATCTGATCATGCTATTCTATATATATTTACAGCGACAACAATACCAAAATATAACAAAGTAAAGCTTCCATATTAAAAAAGGTATCTTTCTTCGAAATTCGGGTCACGTCAAAATGTCAGTGTTTAGGCAGCGGTTTCGAGTGGTGTCCCAGTAGTATTGTGTCTCCGGTTGAAACAAAGGCCAGTTCCACATGGAAGCATTAACACTCGACCCGTTTTTTATTTAAAGTAGAACGTTTTACCGGTAATGAAACATAAACACGCCTACCGACGTCCGCTAACGTAAATTTCACGAAATTCGCTCGCACAAATGTTAAGCTACTCAAATTGTATTAAAATTACCAGACATAGTTTAAAATTAAATTAACCGAATATTTTACGTTAGTTAATATTATATCATGTTGACTAATGCGATATTTTCATAATTTGGAACTTGAAATTAATTTTAAACGTTGTTCAACAACATTATATATTTACACGTTTATATTTTACTGCTGCTCATACTATTAGTGATGTTTTGTATGATACAAATAAATAATTAGAGAACTCATTTAGAGCTTAATAACTTTAAACGAGTAATTAAACAAACACAAAGCGGATTATCATTTAACGAGTTAGGCTAAGAACTCACGGAGCGGTTTTCACACGCGCCCGCAGCGGTTGCGGAACAGATGTTTTATTTCTAAGCTCACGAGACCGGAGTTGTATTTGGTTACCGCGGACGTCGCGATTGCGGTTATCACGGTATATATTATCGCAAGACGAGCGGTTATACTAAAAAGCGTCAGATTTCTAAACGCGCCGCCCGTCGAAGCCGCGGGTGACCGCATTCACGTGTTTACTGGTGGTAGAGCTTTGTGCACGCTCGTCTGGGTAGGTACCACCCACTCATCAGATATTCTACCGCAAAACAGCAATACTTGGTATTGTTGTGTTCCGGTTTGAAGGATGAGTGAGCCAGTGTAATTACAGGCACAAGGGATATAAAATCTTAGGTCCCAAGGTTGTTGGCGCATTGGCGATGTAAGCGATGGTTAACATTTCTTACAATGCCAATGTCTAAGAGCGTTTGGTAACCACTTACCATCAGGTGGCCCTTATGCACGTCCACCTTCCTGTTCTACAAAAAAAAAAAAAAATTCTACTAGTTGCCCGCTGATGCAGCGGGACCTACAAGCAATCGCACACGTTGCGGACGTAAAACGTGTCGTGAAATGTATTTGATTTTTTCATGAAGCCGCGGGCCCGCAACCGCGGCGTGCACGGAAAAAAATAGCTCCGTAAGTAGGCTTAAATTTTTAAATTTTAGTATAGATATATAGAAAAATATGCACGATTAGTTTCAGATAGGGGCTTCGCACGCGTATGTGAAGGGGGGCAGGTGTTAGATACAATATATCCTTTTCTGTACCAATGAAAAATATCCTGCATAATTTTCACATTTTCACCTTCCACCACAAATCAACGACTGTCAATATAGAAAAAAAATGTTGGAACACTATATTAATTCTGTTTCTTAGTCTTCTATTGCAACATATTATTTATTAGGTACTTGGTATTTCGTTTTTCAGAATTTCTGCTAAAAACTTAGTAACAGCCTGTAAGAATTCCACTGCTGGGCAAAGGCCTCTTCACCTTTTTAAGGGAGTTTGGGGCTCATTGCGGGTTGGCGACCCCAATACCCAGTTTCCCTAAAAATGCTACCCTTCACCGCTGAGCAAGAGTTGAATAATTTAATAACGAACACACACACACTGCTTGATCTGGATAAAATGCTAAGTTACTTACAATGGTAGAATAGCATAAAATCTTTTAATAATATCTCTATTAGTGGGATGCGTTTGTTGACATAATGAATCTTCGTTTGATGGTCTCTTCGCATTACGGTACATCCAACTTTCTTCATTAATGAAATCGGCATCTAGCGTATCTAAATCCGTTGTGCTTGAAGGCCACTAGCGAGAAAAATACATGAGCAAATATTACCTTCATAAAATCTCAGTCATAAGAACCATTCATTATAAAGATAAGAAAAAAACCTTACCGCTAACATAAAATAAAGAAAAACATAATTATTCCGTGACACCATGATCGACGTTCGTCACACATTGTAAATTTAATTAAATTAAATACATTATCTTTTATAGTACGATATGTTTACACGTTTGAAAAATAAATGACAGGTGACATTAACTGTATGTAGATTAAATATAAATAACACAAAAAGGGCTATTGACTATAACTGTATCTATCATGAAGGTTGCATATTCTTTGTGCTGCTTTGTAGGTTATTTTTATTTGCTTTTTAATTTATTTAAATAAAAAAAGTCTTCCATTTCTCGATTTCTCGTCAATACGACGACAGCTACAGGATCTAAGTTTTATGTTACGTGTGACCGTTTATTTATTGTATTGTATTGTACCGATTATGTATTGTAATTTATGTTTGCCAGTGGAAACATTGTCTGATGAGTAAGCACAAAGCACTACCCAAATTTCATACATTTTTATTTTTTTGAAATAGGTAGACATTAAAAGATGGGCCATCTGATGTTAATTGGTCCCCAACAAACGATAGCCATTGTAAGAAATATTAACTATCCCTTGTATCGCCAATGCGCCACTAACTTTAGAAACTAACGATAAGAGGTTTTATCTCCTTGTCGTTACCCTGGCGCCCCTGGGCTCCAAATGGTTCAGTAAAAATAAAATAAATAAAATCCTTATTTCGTCCGTACGAAGTCGAGACGGGTCAGTTTAATTATATAATTAGTATGCATATCAAAAGCATTAATTTCATATATAATCTCGGACAGTTATTCGTGACTGCCTCGCACTTCGGTTTGATCCTGAAATCGGCGATTTCCTCTGACGTTGACTGCGCAGTACCATATGGAAGAGGTACCTACAACAAGTAAAAAAATGCTATAAAGTAAGACAATTATATTAACAACGTATTTTAATAACCCTTCCGTATCCCTCGATGAAGTGTAAAAAACCGACTTACGACCCTTGTATATATAAATACAAGACATACGCACTTCTGTTGCGTGTGCATTTCATGTCATAATTATTATAGACAATAAAACTATATGCAGTTTTATGCGACATAAGTTAGCTTTACAGTTATACTTAGTACTATTAAACGCAATTATGAAATGTCAGAATATTTCACAGTCGTGTTTTTACGATGAGTTTCCGGTTTGTTCTATAGAATAATATTGATAATCTATGGGGTTCTTAATATTGAAAAACTAATCATATTCATACATCTAATTTTTTTTATAACATATGAAGACCCTTTTTTTTTGTTGTCGAGGAGGAAAGGCATTTACGCCTACCGCCCGGTCCACGACCGGGACGGTTATGTGGGACTCACGGGGCAGAAGGCTACCGTCCTACCCACTAAAACCTCCCCGTACCCATTCCGTCTTCACGAGGAGCGCCACGGGATCGCTTTCGCATGCTACCGTGAACATATGAAGACCCTACCCTAAGTAAGAAATATTAACCATTCCTTACATCCAACCTTGGGAACTAAGATGCTATGTTGTGTAGTTACACAGTCTCACTCACAATTTTAACCGAAACACGACAACACTAAGTATTACTGTTTGACGGTAGAATATGTGATACTTACACAACGCCTTACCACCAAGTTATTTTCCTTTCCTTAACTGGCATCAATTCCAAAGATTATATACTTATTTACAATAATTATATTTATTTTAATAACAAACTTTTCTTCCACATAAACATGATGATTGTCAACATCATCATAATATTCGTTGAAACTCTTAATTTTTTTTATTATGATGAATTAAAGTTATTGCTGACATAATTAATTCAGTGATTAAGTTAATAGCGGAATAGTCAATGTGGCACTCGACAAATACTATTAATCAATTACAATTAGTTTGTCAAATGCATTTAATTAAGCTATTAAACCTGTTAGCAGTTCAAATAGTAATTATATTTATAAAATCACATAAACCTGGGACTTTCGTAATAGAGATATACAAATTTATTTATGACTAAATATACATTTAAAAATATTGGTTAACCTTTTCATGAGCGCGTGGCTTCATAGCATGTTTCGGAGTAGAGGGTACCTTGTGAAGATTCTGCAAATATAGAAAAATATATGAGTAATAATTTCTATAAAACAAATGTAAAGTTCAATATCAAGTTAATCAGAGCCTTTAATCAATACATATTATGAAACAAAGTTCCTCCACGTTTGTCCGTATGTCTGAAGGTGTCGGAAAAATCGGCTCGCACAAAGCCCTACCAAGTTCACATACACATATTCTATTTCACATTAATAATTAATACTTGTAAAAGTATATTAATGTAAACCATTTTTGCTCTGACATTCTTGGAGACAAGTTAAACGTACATATGTACTTACTTGTGTCTTTCTCGTAGTTTTCTTTTGGTATATATTAACGGGTGTTATACTCTGTATAAAATCCTCCATGATGAAACGAGCTCTGGCTACCACCATTTCTAGCGCCTGCATCTGTTTTGCTATATCTGATGGTCTTGATGCTATTAAATATTGATTCACCTGTAGGTAATCACGAATATCGTCCTGTTTTAATTGGTTTTATTCGAATACAATAAAACGGGAGTCACACTTCAAACGCCGAAAGAATCAACGTTATGTGTTAATGATAGTTGATGAGTTTTACTGTCAAATAATTCTTAGTATCGACAAGAAGTTAGCAGTGCTATTGCCGTCCCATGAAACTATTGTTTGGGTATAAAGAGTGAAGCTGAATCGGCGCACACACTCCTGTGTAATTGACTGCCTCGATGGTCTTGTGACTAGATATAAGGCCGCAGATACCGAAGTCATTGTTTCAAACCCCAGGTAGCAGTAGCAGTTCAGTAGCAGTCCGGAGTCTGGAAGTTGGCAGTGTGTACACTCCCGTGTCTCAGAAAGCCGTTGGTCCTGTGCATGAACTCTTTCAGCTCCTGTCAGATTGTCGGCCTATCGCATTATAAGAGTGACAGTTACGCACGCACTTGTGCACTATAATATGTCCAGCGCATTTTGGCCGAAATTGGCCGGTGTGGTCGAAATTGGCCGGCGTGGCAGAAATCGGCCAGGAGGACATTATCAAACGATTAATTGAGACTAGCCGATTACGGTGTATATAGAAACTCATATTATGCTCAATCTAATTCTACAAAAAAAAAAGGTAATATTGGTTCTACTTCATTATTCAACCTTTTCTTCCTAATACCTTTTTTATTGGACACCATCCAATTTTTCTTGTTGTGGCCGCGTCATTCACAAGCATCCACACTATTGATAAGACTCTTGGAAATGTTGTATGTGGTTCTCCCATCATAACACCAGGCGTCTTAACCAAGGAATCAAAATCCGGTTCTGACTCCAAAATCGCAGTATCAACTAACAATTTCGTTCGAATCAAAGCTTGAATCAGTTCAGGAATCAATATTCCATCATCGCCTTCTAAATTCCTAGACGCAATGAAAAATCATTATATATTCTTACATTTGATGTCTGTAATCTTTATTGAAGCGATTTTTTCTTATAATTGCATAATCATCAAAATACTTACGACAAATTTAAAATTAGTCTGAAAGAAACATAAATATTAACCAATCAATAAATTTTAATATACTTAAGCAATTCCAGCATTAGTCTTCCAATTTTTCCTGGTGCTGGTCTGGGATAAGCGATACAATCAGTGCTAAGAACTTTGGCGGGAGCTAAGTCCGTCTCAAAGGCAGCTGCCAGTTCTCTTTGACGGGAATCCTCCGCGGCTAACCAATCCAGTGTCAACGAAGATCGATAGGCGGCAATACCGGATAGTGTTGGTCGAGTAACATTGTATGGGGTGTAATAGTAGTCATCCGCGACACACTGGGAACAATTAATAATTCGTATTCAGTTCAATCAGCTCCACGTATCACTGTTTAGACGACTGTTAGCGATAGCCATGTACGTTTAAATACATATATCGAAAAACGACAATATTAAATAGGACTAAGAAAATAATCTTACTTAGATAAATTTCTTCATTATCCATCAATGGATATTAACATCAATCTTATATTTTTCTTCTGAAATTCGAAGATACTTTAAAAGCTATTAAAGTCTACAAGTTACTTTAACAAAGTTTGTTTTTAAGCAAAACTTTTTCTATTATGTACACTTTGTAAAGATAATCCTCTCAATAAGCAAAGAATACATTGTAGGAGGCGCATCGTTCCACGAATTATAATTGAACAAAACTTTTTCAATTCGGCCCCACTCTTGAGTCGAACGACGACATAAATGAGTTTATACAATTTGAACATAAATTGAAACAACGGAAAAGAAAAATTGGGTCAGACTGTTTTAATAATTAAAGATGAAAAAATCCAAAACAACAGAGAGATATTAGAAAACAATGACTCGTGTTTGCTTAAAATACCTCTTATATGGTTATACTGTCAATGATAAATGAAAGCGCTGCTTTCGATTACACAAGTAAACGTTATTGAAAAAAATAATTTATTTTCAAAGAAATTTTCATAATGTAACAGCCTGTTATAGTCCCACCTTTTGAGGAGAAGGTTTGGAGCTTATTCCACCACGCTGCTCCAATGCAACCCGCATAATACATTTGTACATACCCACCCGGTGGTCATAATACATTTGTATTATTTGATAATTTTATTGATTTTTTGTTTGATTGAATTTGTTAAATTAACAAAAGAACAATTTTAAATCTTAATAAACTGCAATGATGATTTATTTTTGAAAGAGTAATATAGCTAATAGCATTTTTAATAACGAACTTTTTAATGGAGATAATGTTATGTATGATGATGACGAAACGACGAATCCATCAAATATGATGAAAGAATTATAAAGTAGGTACTTTGGGAACTTCCGACCACGTCACGACGTTCTTCCCGTATCATTTACTTGGATTTAACGAAGTATTTTGTCATTAGGACGACATACAGTTTTTTATAACTATGTTAATAAAATATATTTAAGAACGCTAAATGAGAATCTAATCGATCCAAATATTATCATAATTTTGATGCGATAATGTATTGTAAAAGATTATTCGGATGTAAATCTTCCGCATGTAACCCACAATGGAGAAGCGTGGTGGAATAAGTTCCAAATATTCTCCCCAAAAACGAGAGGAAGGCTTAGCACTCAAGAGTGGGACATTTACAAGCTATTACTTTACTACGCTATAAACAAATAGTGCGTTTCTGCTTACAATTCTTTTCGGGATGTCACAAACAATCACACACCAAAAACAACGGAAACTTTTGTTACAAATGCATGTTGACAATCCAAATATTAATCATGCGATATTTCCTTCCAAAAAAGCGTAGTTAAAGACTTTCTAAATACTTGGGTAATTGAGAAGATTATTTAGAAGTGAATCGTTCAAATGTGTGTCACTTAGTTTTTGAAATCTCGTCAGTAGCATAATATTTGTTCCAGTAACGAAGTACGCACCCGCACATCGCATCCCTAATTTTGAGGGTCTCGTTAACATTACCGCTTTATTCGAAAATTGCCTTCAGGAACAACCCAAAATTATCTCATATGCGATATAACACTACACCTTTACAATGATCACATTGCCTGCTTGTATTATTTTAATAATGACAACCTTCTCAAACTGCTTACTTTATATTATTAATATTTATTACTATATTTTTACGATTAATGAAGCTTTATATATCGGTATTTTCATTATAATGTTTTTATTTATTCGTGATTTGCATTAGGCTTAACGATAAAATATCTTGAACAAGCTATTTTGGAACCTTTCAATAAAAAATGTAACTCAATCAAATTACTAATGTTAATCCGTCGACAAATAACTTAAGCTATTAAAAAAATCTTGTATTTTTTATATTATAACTTGCAAACAAAAAGTATAAACGAAGGAAACAAGTAACACAGTCTATTACAAGGGCTGACCCAAAGCTAAGGGGTTAACGTCTAAACAAATTTAGATCGTAAAAATGGTTGATGGCCTATCACGCGGGATGGGGTGTTAGCGGCGGAGAGACTTTATTACATACATAAATTTGCCCTGTGCATCTTATTTTTCCCTAACAAAATTTGTTAAATTTAATCAAGATATATATTCCATGGAATGTCTAATATTTGTGTCAAGACGACAACGTACCGGTACTTCTAAGGATTTTATTAAAGGAAAATAATTTTCGTATTCCTTAAATATAATCTGTTTTGCGCGTGGTCGCAATTCGCCTGGTTATTTCGGACGAAGTTCGACACATTATTCATAATTATGTCACACGACCTTTTTTCACTATTAACTTAAAAATCCAAAATAAAGACAAGGGTTAATTAAAATCAGTATCCTAACTAATATTTGCAATAATTATATTATACGCGACATATTCTTATAATGAGACTGTAATAGTTGATTTTTTTTTAAATATCAAGAACGAGGTCTATTATATATATAAAGTAATTTAAATTTTATTCCACTTATCCAAAAATAGTTAATATTAAAAAATAATCAATATAGTCAAAAATAATAATTGAATTATAAACACACACAAACACACACGTCTCGTGCTTCGCGGTGAAGGAAAACATCGTGAGGAAACCTGCATGTGTCTAATTTCACTAAAATTCTGCCACATGTGTGTTCCACCAACCCGCATTGGAGCAGCGTGGTGGAATAAGCTCCAAACCTTCTCCTCAAAAGGAAAGGATCGATGTTCACGTCATAATATATACACATACCTAGCATATAGTTCAATGTTGAAGATATATTCCTAGCATTATTGACATTTCCAGCTCTTTCAGACTTTTCTCCAGTAAAAGAGCAAATTCATTAATAATTGATAATGTCACATATAACCCAAAGCAAATAAAAAGAAAAACTAAGCACCATTTATAACGTGAATGTATACTCTAAATAAACAGACTTCCTAACAAAATGTTCATTTTGTATCGTTCGATCAAAGCTCTTTTATAGCGTCATTATTCATTCGGTAATTGTCAAAAAGCCGCCTGAGAGTAAATCCATTAGCAAACAGGTGGATATGGCTATGGACTCTTTTTTTTACAGACATAATAACGCAATAATAGCCGATCCGTGCAGTTATGGTGTAATAAAACTGTGACATGCTATTTTTTCAAATTACTTCGATGTTCGAGCGGATATAATGGGCGCTTTTTACATGATTTTGTTTTAAAGTTACCAGTAATGTGCAGTTAAATTGAATATCGTTTATGGTGTATTTATAAGAAAATTAAAGTAAAATAACAGCCTGTAAGTGTATATCCTTCTCTTCTTTTCAGGACAAGGCTTGGAGCTTGGAGTTGGAGTGGAGATTCCAACACGCTGTACCAATGAGTTGTTAGATGTTTTCCCTTACCACCGAGCACAAGTTAAATTATCAAGGCTAAATTAAAGACACGTAAATTCTGTTTTGCTTAACCCGGCCTGTTAAGATTTACGAGTTGTAACGACTATGCCATTACGCCTGCTTGTTTACATAACAAACACCGTAGTTCATTTATTTTTAAACCTCATTTTAGTAACTGTTTTAGCTGATGGCATGTCAATTGCACAAATAAATCACCGCATTGTTCCATCGTGTTTTCGGTATTTCTGTATGACACCGTCTGATTTAAATTTCTCATCACACATTAGATGTAGGAAATATTAGGAAACATGAAAGGAAAAAGTCAGGGTGACCATCATCTTCGCTCTGTCGGAGACAATGGAAAACTGCGAGTGCAATTAAAACGACTAAGTCATTCTCAACTTTCTCATCAAAAAGGAGAGGAGGCCAGTCCAGCAATGGGACATTTAGAGGCTGTTACTTACTGTTACTTTACTTTACATGTTATCAGCGACTGTGTTTCTCTTTGCACGTAATATACATACATATATCGATAAGTACTTGTTGATATAGTTTCCAATAGATTTTTCAACCACGTGATTGCTTCGCCAAACTCGCCAGATACGGGTTAAGAGGACGCGAAGCGAGTACGTTTATGGAATACCCAAATACAAAGATCTCCTATGTTTACACTAATTATAGTTTTACAACCAATGAATTTTTAAAATAATTTTACTTTTCGGTAAGGTTTTTCTATCCGTACACAATAGGTTAATAAGTATAACAAGGGATCGATTTGCAAGGGAAGCAATTAAATTGTCTTAAAACTTTTTATACTGTATATAGCAACACAAAACTTTACTACTAACAATAACAGGCACATACCTCGAACAAAAACAACACAAGCACAGAAACAGCTACAAACATCCTTCCGACTTTTAATTTATATTTCAACTTCGCTACATGACTTTAATCGAACATTTTACAACTTCTAATATAATTCTGTCACGTGTCATAACCAATATGTTTTGACAAATAGCAATACCAAAATAAGCTTCAACGATCAACCTGTTTTTTTATATCTCTAAGACATATTCTTTTTACTAGTTATAATTGACTCTATTAAACGTTATTTACTGGCCACATGTATTTAATATTATCATTATAAAAGAAATTTCATTATTACAAGAGATTGACAATCATGTCCGAAGAAGAAACACATATCTGCATTACTTGGGAAATATCAGAGAAGACCATTCTAAGAATATGGCATAACAAAACTCGGTGCAGGATGGTCACGCCACTAAGGTGTCTCTGCAGACCCGCTCCGCTGAAAATGACCGGCCTAAGCGTGGCTCTGTACCCCGGGAACCCCCCAAGAATTGTAGACCCGCATTGACAGACCAACCGATTGGCCGTCATGCTAGTGAGCAAGCGATCGGGTACTGCTGATTTTTTTAGTCGATACACCGGCGTTATAAAAAAAAGGATGATCACGCCCTATGAAAAACAACAGTTAATTGACGCATCAAAACGGTTTGTGTCGGGTGTTAGTAATAAAAAAAAACATTTATTCAAAATATTTATTTATGATTTTCCAACATATAAATTCAACACTTATTCTAATTGGGATTCTTACACTCATGCAAAAAGCAAGTAGGTACCATTCAAGTTCAGAT
The DNA here is from genome assembly GCA_905147175.2 of Nymphalis urticae. Taxonomy (NCBI): domain Eukaryota; kingdom Metazoa; phylum Arthropoda; class Insecta; order Lepidoptera; family Nymphalidae; genus Nymphalis; species Nymphalis urticae. The sequence goes on along the minus strand of LR990004.1, from coordinate 7,559,096 downwards.
TATAAATCTATAAAAAATTTACTTTCAAAATACAATAATTTCTGTATGTAAACATTATATTTCAAAACTTTTTTTTGTAGAAAAATATGTTTTTATTTACAATATCTACGTACAAAAACCAGAACTATAAAGCTTTACAAATATAAAGGCAGTTTTCTTATGGACATATTAATGTAGAAAACGATCCAGTCTATGCTAAATATTATAATTGTTAATCAGTGTTATTGTGCAAAATATATTTGAATTAAATTTGTTCATTTATCTATTTTAATTGTCAATTAACAACAATAAAAAGCTTTCAATTCTCTCACATTATTCAATTGACATATAGATTAAAGATTTTTTTTTATCTGTTCGAATACTGTTAAGATATTACCGGGTATGACGTCAACGTGCAAGTAACGATAGCAACGGTATTGAGTTTTTTTTATTATTATTGCTTCGTATTAATTTATAGTTAATTTTAACCAAAATGAGTGTCGAGTTGCATTAAGCAGCCTTGAAAAATGATTCGTACAATCGATATTTTTTTTCAGGCTAATTCATAATATTAGTACATTATATTGTCAGTAATGACTTCAGATATATATTCGTAATATACTCGTATATTTATCTAGAACAATTAATGATTGTCTTTATTACTTTAAATAAAAGATAAATAGAGACACATATATACCACCTTTACTTATTATATAATATTCATAGCACTATTTACACTAATCTCGTAACTCAATCAAATCAATCGGGTCATGAAATACAGATACTAACAGAAACTTACTATTAGGTGCCATTTGGAATTGTAAATAAATTCAGGGTAATTTTATATTAATTATCAAATTAATAGTTGCCCCAAACTACAAATGGTATGTTTAAAAACGGTAACAATATGTGTATATATAATATATAGTAGAAACGGAAAAACAAAATAAGTTAAGAAAATATTAAGTCCAGTCCGGGTATAACATTTTAAATATGATGTAGTTCAGAAATAAATATATATAAAATTAAATATTTTAACGCCCATGATCGCAGATAAATATTCAGGTAAATTGGTTTCCAATGGATATTTAAGATAACTTCAATTATTTAACAATAAAATAATGAGTACATAAATTTACATGCCGTTGTAAGCGGGACCGCCACCACCTTCGGGTACCACCCAATTGATGTTCTGCGACGGATCCTTGATATCACAAGTCTTACCTGTAATTTAACAGAATTAAATATTCATCAAATGTTTTCGTGTCATTCATAAGAAATAATTAAAAAATATGGCAATTTTCGATGTTTATAATGTTAATATGTTTTTGATATTTGTGTCCTGTATTTATTTTATTTTATAATTTGCTAAGAATTAAACATTTTACAGTGTTTTTTTATTATTTAATAATTGCGCCATCAACCTCGGAAACTAAGATGTTATTTATGTCCGTTGTGCCTGTAATTACACTCATCCTTCAAACCGGAACACAACAATACTAAGTACTGCTGTTTTGCGGTAGAATATCTGATAAGTGAGTCGTACCTACCCAAACGAGCTTGCACAAAGCCGTATAACCATAATAAAGGAAATAATTATCTTTTGTAAAAACAAAAATCAAAATATGACATTGTAGAGACTCTTATCTGGTGGCTTCGGAGCTGAAACCCCGGTGCAGTTCAACCTTGTATATAGTAGAAACTTACAGTGAATACAGTTTTGTGCGTTGATTTGCAGCCTCTGTCCTTCCCCTGACTCCAGAGGGACGAATTCGTACACTCCTGTAAAAACAGCCTATATTATTGCATGCAACTAACATGCAACAACAATACTAACATGCAACAAACTAGTCGGTTTGTAAACAAACTTAAGAAGCTGATTTAACGTAAATAATAGTTTTTTGTGTATGTAAATTGTATATTAAAATAATTACTTAATTTATAACCAATCATTAACGAGTTCTTTTCTCATCGATTTACCAATGCGCCACCAACCTTGGGAACGAAGATGTTATATCCCTTGTGCCTGTAGTTACTACTGGCTCACTCACCTTTCAAACCGGACCGCAACATTAATAAATATTTCTGTTTAGCGGTAGAATATGTGATCAGTGGGTGGTACCTACCCAGGCGGGCTTTCTACCACCTAGTAAGTCTGGAAGAGATGCTGTCTTAAGTATAAGGTAAATCTCCGCCTCGCCTCATGTAAATTTTTGTTCGTTTTTTTATGACTATGTTTATTAGTGTGCAGTAAAGAGTATTTGTATCTTATTGTAAATAATGAATTGAACTCACCCGCTGGACAAAACCGAGCCTCAGGTCCATCGAAGATTCCGAGATTCCTCTTAACGGGTATGGTGTCATCTTTCAGTGTCAAATGTGGAGGTTGGTCGGCTTCGTGATTCGTTCCTGAATAAACAATTATTTAACTGCTATTAGTCACATTACAGGTTTTTCTGATTTCATATAATTGCATGTGTGTATAATCATATACGTGCGTTTGTGAATGTGTGAACATGTGCACTTGATGTATATGTGTGTATGTATAGTATCACTAGATATTATAAGCAAATGTCCTCGTCGCGTCAATCTGTCTTTCTATTAACTCCAATAGACGGTGTGATTCATGAAAAAGGTTTAAGCGTATAATTCATTGAAGTTTTGTAAAAATTGGCTTAAATACGACGCTGGTTATTGCGGCCGCGTAAAGGTATATAATATAGGTATATTCGGTTTATATGTATTACTATATAATCGTTTTATGGAGACTCATTTTGTACTCGTGAAATGTCGTGACACTAGTAAATAAATAATTAGTAAAATAATAACAATATAATGTAACAAATAAGTTACCAGTCAGAGCAACAGACGACAGCAAGTCAAAGGTGACGACGCCGTCCGGCTTGGGGTATTCTATGGGTTGGTACTCTTTGGCAGGTTTTAGTTTCGCGTGATCTGCACCTGTTATTATATAAAAAAGTAAAAAATTTAATACATAACACTTCAGATAACTTTAAAAAACTTTTTGCATTTTTTTTATATACTTTGAATTATTATTAGTAAAATCATTTTATGTTATGACTACCTATTGTTAGATTATCATCATTTTTGCGACTTTAATTATTATTAATATGACAAACCAACTCTTAGAATTTGCTTAACATTGTTCAAAGTATATATCAAAATGAATGTTTTTTGACTAATATATTACATAAATTAAAATCCAAAACTTATTTTATGCTTGTTAAAGATGATTCTAAGTAAAAATAATTGCTTTTCTTAAATATCTTTCCTCTATCTCAAGTCATGGAACAACAAATAAATGTTATATGGGGGACACAAATGAAATTGAGGAGCTGTAGCATTTAAATACAAAAATTAATGTCCTTTTCAACCACTATCATGTCCTCAGTTTTGCCATGTTTACTCACCCCCGTGACTTAAGGTCCAAGGTTCTTTCCCGCGCATCATAGTGGAGAATGCGGAGTATGCCACGCCGCCGTACAAGCCCAGTGACGTGTGGAAGGACGGGCGACAGTTCCGTACTTGCTGAAACGCAGAATATGTCCAAAGTTAGCTCACATACCTAATATTTACTTTACCAGCCCTATTATTAAACAATATATAATATATATTGTGTTGAGCGATAAAGTATTAAGTAAAAAAATAACTAATGGCTGAAATACGTTACAATTATGCAATAAAGAAAGGCTGCATGTTGTTGAGCCCCACTGCTGTTCTTTTAAAAAGGTTTGGAGTTATTCCACTATACTGTTCCAAATTGGTTTAATGGATATAAACGTGGTAGTTTTTTCTATCTACACATAAAGGTTGTATATGTAAAAAAAAACTTGGAATATAATATTTAATAAATTTCCGAATAATGTACAGATCCTCTGTATGGAACAGCACCGTCCAATATTTGTTATACAAAAGAACAAAGAAAAAAAAACAATTTGAATCAAATATATTTGGCAGTGAATTAGATCATAAATTATGAGATATGCTGGGAGAGTGCCTACAATGCCAAGATTTATAATAAGAAGTGTCCTCAAAGACAATTTCTCTCTCCAAGGAAAGCTATATAAATATATATTTTTTGTAATTCAGTTTAAATTACCTTTAATTCCTTGTAAACATATGACTCCTTCAGTTTATCTTCATACAGAGTGGGCGTTACACCTTTCTCGTGAGTGGCCTCTCCTGACAGAATCAGCTCCATCGCAGACTCTGCTGCTAGCATACCTTTGAATAAATTTTCATGTTAGAAACAATTTGAATTGTAGCCGATTGTTATTGAAGAAGTTAAAATAAGCAACATTGACCTTGTATTGTGTAATGACATGACGTCACAGGTCGAGATCTACAATTGTCTATGGTATTCATTATGGATTCCGAAATAATTGACGTTATGAATGTTGGTGAAGTTGTTATCGGAACTTTAGAAGTAAAATTAAAGTCGATATAAGTAGTTAAAAGGAATAGTGTTGTATTATAAATAAAGACATATTAACCAAGAACTGTTTGTGGTGCATTTTGTAACATCTTTAAAGTTTGGCTATAAGCTATAGCCATAGGCTATTTAACGAATTGATTTATATATACTTATATGTAATATTTACCATGCTATGCCATATCAAAAATATAAAAATACATAGTAATAAAAATGAGTGTTTCTGTTGTTTTTTCAGCATTCACAATTAAAACATAGTATGAATTCTTACCACTCTTCATAGCATTATGAGTGCCCTTTATACGAGGCACATTGAGGAAGCCTGCAGTGTCACCAGCTAGGCAACCACCAGGGAACACTGGTACTGGAAGACACTGCCAGCCCCCTTCCACCAGCGCTCGGGCTCCATAGGCTATCCGAGTACCCCCTGTACAATTGGAATTAGATATCTTAATCATTGTCTATTAGGAATGGTAGGTATATTAATAGTATTTGCAAAAACATGTAAATAATTATGTTTTGAAAACATTTCCATTATTTATAAGTGATCCACAGTGGACATTGTCCTGTGTATAAATAAAAATTATCATGATCGGTTTATGGTAAACAACTTAATATGTTGTAGCGACATCTAGCGGCGAGTTTTAATAAAGTAGGATAGAACACTTCTCTTTGAAAAAATACACTAATATGCCAACTTCCTTGGTCATTAGTCTAGCAGTTTCTATTAATCTCAAACAGACCAACCTCAATTTTTGATTATAATATTATTTTTTTATAAAAGCATTTTATAACTTACCTTCAAACATAGGCTTTATGTAGGGATGTAACTTAAATCTTTGGAACTCTCTAAAAGGGCTGATGTAAGGGTTGGTATAGTCAAGTCCCACGACAAAGCCAGTTGCAACTAAGGGTGTTTCGCCCTCCTCCACATTAAGATGGTAAATAAATGATCCTCCATATGTGTTCTTGTCTAGAGGCCAACCTATAGTATGTTCAACTAGGCCTGGTTTGTGGTTCTGAAATGAAGGTACTTACTCATTAGATTTATTAGATTAATACTAATCAGACAATAGAAGCAAATAATTAGGAAAAAACATATAATATCTAAAATATATTGACTGACAAAAGAATATCTGTGTATCTTTTATATGCATATTATAAAGAAGTAGTAATATATAAATATATAATTATTAAATAATTACCTCTGGGGTAACTTCCCAAAGCTCTTTTAATCCTATACCATATGACTGTGGTTCACTCTTCTCTCGAAGGTTGTATTTATTGGACACCATTTTTGTCAAGTGCCCGTGACATCCTGTAAATAAATAGATATATTTCAAATTCACTTTAATTTATTAGTATCATTACTTGATTGTACCCGCGGCTTAGACTGCGCGTAAAGCGTGGTGAGGTGGTACCCTTCTTTTTCATGATGATTGGTTTAGTAGTTAATTATTTTAATTATCATAGCACTTAATTAATTTATTCATCCACATAATAACATAATTTAAAACTTATAAATTATGTTAATTACTTACCTTCAGCAAAAATAGTAATCTTGGAGTGAAATTCCATGCCTCTTTCAAACATATCTTTTGGGCTGCCATCCTTAGCTATGCCCACATCACCTGTAGCCACACCTTTAAGGGAACCATCATCTCGGAATAATAGATCTGCACCAGCACAACCTGGCCATACCTGTGCCGATAACATTTGTTAAATATTTTGCTAGTTTTCTATAATTGTAACTATTTGTAATTAATAATGGAGGTTTATGTTTTAAAATTTTAATTATTTTTAAGATTATTTAATTTTTACTATTGTTTACGATATAGATTTGCAAAATATGTTTTTAATAAGTTTTACCTCAGCACCGACTGCTTCTGCTTGTTCAGACAACCATTTTACTAAGTGACCTAAGCGAACAACATAGTTGCCATGGTTGTAGTTAGGTAAACCTGAAAGAATAGCATAATATATGTTATATAATAATTATAATCACTTTCATCAGTTCTCTATTACGGTTTTCTACAATTTTATTAACTAATTATTATTATTATTAATACAATAAATAAATACTTTATTTGCTAACTCACCAGGAAATACAGGAATTGGAATTCTCCCACTTTTAGTTAAAAGACCAAATTTATCAGATGTTACAGGTGTGTTCATTGGTGCCCCTTTATCTTTCCAGTCAGGAATTAACTCGTTAAGAGCTATGGGATCCACGCATGCACCTGAGAGAATGTGACCTCCGGCTTCTGCTGCTTTTTCCAATAGTGTTACTCGCACTTCCTGTGCATATAATGATTTATTTTTATAAATATTTTATTAAAATAGTTTACTAAGCTTGAATTTTATTTAAATAAGGTTTAAAGTCCCCCAGACAAAAAATCTGGCGGACTTCAATATCATAAATAATGTGAAGTTTAATCATACATACAGCACCCTTTTCTTCAGCTATTTGCCGAGCCCTGATTGCAGCGGCCATACCAGCAGGACCACCTCCAATGATGAGGATATCTGTCTCTTCTGCCACTCGCTCCATACTTATATCTGATAATCGACATCATATTTATTTATATCGAGTTGTTGATAATAATAATTTTTTTTTTAATTAATTTATAATTTTTATAACATATTTTTCTATTTAATTGAGTAGAATTACTATTTTTTATAATGCTGTTAATTTCAAAATAAATAAAATAATTTTATTATTAACAGCATATGTTCCAAATTTGTTATCAGAGTAAACAATAGATAACGGTTGCTAGTTTAACAGCAATGACGTAAAGTTAAAATAAATTAAACATTTTGTCAAATGTTATCACTTACCTTTCCATCTCGGATCCTTGTCACGGGGATGAATAGTGTAATGAGTTGTTATCTTAGGATAAACATCCGAATAGAGTCTTCGAGCAGCACTTGTTAGCCTCCCCACTATAAATATTGACCACAAATTGCACTTAAAACTGAATTTTATTAATTCAAAATAAAAGTATGTCGAATGAACTTTGAACTTCTATATTTGAAATCACATTGCGTAATGAAACGTTTAAACAATTACACTATAATTGCTTTTTATAATAACTAACACATTGAATTTATGCTTCAAACTTTCCATCGCACTTCCTTTTTTGAATTTTTAAATAAATTCGCAAAACAGCTGATAAGCAACGTCACATATAGATTTGTTATAATGAATTACTGAGTGAAAAACGAAATTATTACAATTTTGCGCAGACCTGTTTACACATGTTTATGGTTTTGTTTTTAAAATAAACATAAGTTTAATGATAGAAAAAATAATTATTTACCCTGACGAGCCGAACTAACTATTGCTGTCGCCATTTTTACAAAACATACGTTCCGAATATTTAGTTACGTATGTACAATTGTTAAGTCACACAAGTGGGAACGCTAAAAATTATTTCTAGTAATAAATAAATCACAAATTATATTCGATATAAATTACAATTTAAATGAGATAATTTTATTAAAACTAGTTACAGTCTTCTTGTCACATCAGCAATAAATAAGCCTTACAATAAATTACTTCATAATTTGTTGTTAATGGGTAAATTGAAACGTTTTAGCGCGGTAAATTTAAAATTTTAAGCCAGATTTAAATGCAATTAATTATGTAGTTTTTCAATTGTTTATTCGCATTGGTTGTTATATATTATTGTAGCTAGTTTTCCCAATATTATTGGGTTAATATTTAAATTTAATATTATTAAAGTATTTTAATAGCACAGATCAATTTCACTTACGTTACATTTTATTAATTTATACCAAACTAGCTACTTGTATCGACTTCGTATTACTCCATATTACTTTTCTCAATTAACTAGATATAAAAGTACCATAATAAAATCATTATTGAACTACTATAAACGTAAAAGCGGTGGGTGGTATCTTATATATGGTATTGAAAAGGCACATGAAGAAATGTCATAATTATAGAGGCCACCCAGTGGGAGGTAATAGCCTGTATTTTTAAAGCATATAATATTTTTTTACTGTGACTTATTATAAAATATCGATATATGATGCTGAGTATTTTCTGTAGTAATTTTGATGATCTTCTATTCGTAGTTACTACTTATAGAATTTAATTGCCTTTATAAAAAATAGTGTGTCTTAATTGACTATCAACACACAGGTAAAACTACCGAGTCTAGAAAGCTCAAATTTGTAACGTAGGTCTGTTTGATATCGTGAGTATCCGCTAAGAAATAATTTTGGATAATTTAACCTTTAAGGAAGGGAAATGGGAGAGGATGGGGTGGGGGGAGAAATAACTTTGTACGAATTTTACCCGTATAAAATGGAAACGGACAGCTAGTAATTCATACGACTTATAGGGTTTCGGCGTTGTAATTTTAGTAGTTTAAAAATACACATAAATTATTAATATTTTAGATCAATTGATTAAAATAAAATACTTTTACATGGATACATTATTTATTGTTATAAAAAAAAACTTAAATTATTTTAGAAAATAAAGTGGATATTAATTCACTTGACTGGTTTCATTTGCCAGAGACCATCGTTAAGATAATGACAGTTCTCTATCCCCACGCCTTTGTTTACTTTAGCTCTGAAAAAGAAAATAAATATCAAAATTACGTTGGTACACATATTGTCCTAAGTTTTCCATTTCATTAACTATTATGAACTTTGGAACTTCGTCATCGAATTGAGGTTATCTTAAAGTATTGATAAATCAAACAACCATTAGTTACAGATTATAAATCAACACATTTCATAACTACGTATACGAACTATTTGATAACAAACTACATAGTAATAAAACGTTTTGTTTATAAATAATTTTAAAAAAACGATCGATATGTATTAGGCTTAGGAACATTGCGTATTAGCCATAAATAAATATTTGAAGGATGAATTGGTTAATCTTCTTACATATCCTGAGTAGAGAGAGACGTGATGCCAACAGCTAAAGCATGTTGCTTCCCTTCAGCCATTACCGCCACAACGCTGCTTTTTTCGACTGGTGACATTCGTGCCCCAGGTGACGTTAATCCGGGGCACATTATGTTGGCGCCACTCAGAACGAAGCGAATTGCCCCCTTGTCGACTTGTTGCATTGGTAGAAAGAATGGATCTATAAATATAAAAAGGATACATAAATATTATAACTATTATTTATACGCTAATATTTTGTAACTTTCATCTCTGTTTATTTTTTGTGCCTAGACATTATCTGGTTAGTTGTAATATATTAAGCAATTTTATATGAAATTATAAACGATTATGTAGGTTGCATATTATAACATCTTAATCAACATAGTGTGTATATTAAAAAAAAAGCATAGGTTATTAATTATTGGATACTTTGTCTGTAGCTTATATGGCGTATATTTAATGTTATATGTTTATTTATTTATTAGTAGTTATATGTTTGATTGCTCGTAAAAATATATAAAATCCTGTCCATGATAATGTATAAGAAAACGTATTATATAAGTTCTTATTACAATATTCTTATTCTTGTTCTGTTATTAAATTTCCAATCCTATATAATCCAAATATATATATTTTCTAATTTAAAATAGTATGTCGGACAAATAGGCCACCTGATGGTAAGTGGTCACCGTCGCCTATAGACATTGGCGCCTTAGGAAATATTAACCATTCCTTACATTATCAATGCATCACCAACGGTGGAAACTAAGATGTTATGTCCCTTGAGTCTGTAGTTACACTGGCTCACTCACCATTGAAACCCGAACACTAAAATACTAAGTATTTCTATTTGGCGGTATAATATCTGATGAATGGGTGGTACCTACCCAGATGGGCTTGCACAAAACCCTACAACCAAGTATATTTATTACATGTATTAAATGAAACGAAAGGGTCAAAGGGCTGGTCTGTTAAAAATACTATATAGCCTATACTTACCCATCCGTTTATTAAACTATTATAATACTATACCAAGTTTCTTTCCAGTTCTTCTTAATATAATCTACATTCGTTACTGTTGGTAGCTTTATACATGACGATATATACGTCATTAAAAAAGCCCACTTGAATTCAGTATAATTAGATAATGAATTAATTATTTCTATAATTTTATTTAACTAACAGTGTACGAGTATATTTAATTACTTTTAGCTATCAATCCATGTATTAACTGTGTGACCGAAGAATCACTACGATAACGAGATCCGCGACAAATGTAGACATGATAAAAACATTAAAGTTAATAATAAGCAAAATACCACTCATCACGGGATCTCCTAAACTATCCGGCGGATTGACTTGAAATTTGTCACATGTTACTCCTACCCAGACGTTGACGCTCACTAACATTTTACGCAAATCCTATCCAAAAAACATTTTTGTTATTATCTACCCGACGATTAGCTAGTAGTCAATAAAGTCCACGAAAACGCGCCCCACTAGTTCAGCTTACATTGCACACTTGGATACGATTGGAAAATAGGAGTCGGACTCTGCTTACACTTGTGGAGAAGTCTCAAAGTCGGCATCCAAGGTCCTTCACGGTGGCGGAAGAACAGAAGCTCCCCGGCACTATTCACCATAATTTCAATATGGTCATGACTGAAAAGATAAAAAAATTGATTATCAAAAAAAATACATACAAAATGAACACTTATTATTAGCCAACCGCGGATTCGCTTGCGTGTTATATCAGGGGGTCAGTGGTACAAAAAATACATAATTCATTTATTAGTATATATTATACAATTAGGAGCTTTTAAATAAATTAGTACAATAGGTATTAGGTATTTATAGTAGTGTGCGTCATGGAATACAAGTGACCTCCAAACACCCTCCGTGACGATTTATATCTAATCGAATAGTGTGCCACAGTCAGACATTGTAGACTTAAATACAACCTATGTTTGATCTTCATTTGAGTTTATTTATGTTTATATTTAAACATGTGCTTAAAAAATTCCATTGCACAGATAAGGAATAAAAAAACAAGCTCCAATAAATACATTTTAAAAGAAATATTGAAAGATACCAGTATTATATGAAACAATTTTTACAATTACGCAGTCTTCTGTCAAGAAAATGTAATCGTTACGAGTATAATTATGTTATCGTGAATTTTATAATAAAATATTGTTATGATAAATTGTAATTATTATATTGTAAGACGTAGGTGACCGTGAAAGGCATATCAAAGTTAATTCAATATTATCACAAAACAATAGACCAAAAGCACCGCATAGAACTATGTTATTACATAGTACTAGTTTTCGCCGGCGGCTTCGCCCGCATGTACCAGTGTTAGGTGTAAAAGGTATAGTTTATGACCTTCCTTTGTGTTAAAGATTGCATCATAAAAAAAAACATCAAAATCGATTCAGTAATTTAGCCTTATAACAGATATAAACAGAATTACTTTCGCATTTATAATATTAGTATAGATAGCAATATGTTTATGTCTTATATTAATGTGTTATGAAAACCATATGTTAAAAAAGGTATATTTCAGAAAGTTTTCCGAATCTCTATTTCTATATTAAATTATTAGTTCATACCATTTCACGATCCTGAACGTGTCCTTTTTGGGCAGCACTTGGTCGATGTGGTTCTCGAGATGAGGATACAACTCCAAAAGGCGGGAACGAATACCCTTCTGAACAGAAGACTTGAGCTGCTGGACACCAGAAATGCTCTCCTTTTCGTCGAACCTAAAATGAAAAATGTTATTCATATTGAATTATTATTGTTGTGGAATCCAAAAATATTTAACAGGTAATATTTTTTAGTCTACAAATTATATACATTTTAATCATTTATTCGTTGTTGTGTTTTTAAAATAAACCTGTATTATCTAGGTGAACTGGTTTTTCTTTTAAATCGTCTAGAGCGATCATTACTTTGGCATATCTACCGAGGACTGTTAGCGTGTATCTCGAAATAGTATCTAGAAATAAACCAAAAGTTCTGAAACGTTTTCAAATTAGAGTCAATTCGTTTTCAATTTAAAACGGCTACCCAACGTTCCTTCGATAAATATACACAATTGATTCAATTCAAACCCTGTTAAATTGTTAGCAAACATACAAATCCATCCTTTATTGTAAATGTTTGTGTATGTATTACATGTACGTGCAATTTCAATTTGTTCCATACGGAATTAAAACACACTTATAGTCGAATCCAATAGCTGGACGAGTTTAGATAAATAAACCACTGGCCTTGAACTGACGTGACATGGTCGAAATCTAAATAAAATCTACGCATTCATTACGGATCCGAAAATAATGGCGTTTTTATGATGTTGTTACCGAAACTTTCGAGGTAAATTTAAAGTATATAGATATAAGTAGTTAAGTGAAATAGTATTGTATTTTTAATAAAGATATATTGATCAAAAACTGTTTCTAGTTCCACATGTAATATTTATATATTAATAGCTATATAATATTATTGATATATAATTATCTAAGATTTATATCTAAGGTTTATTTTTACTCACACTATCATTGAAATATATGTCATACTATACTATCGTACATACATACTATACTATCATTGTATTGTGTTGTGAAATCAATTAATGATCGCCCCACACGTTATCCGCCAGGGAAGTACGGCTTCTGCACATAAACACAAGTTACGTAGCAGTTATGATCTTGCATATACAACAATTATTTTTTAAGATAATATAGTTTTAGATATCCAGAAGTATTATAAAAAAATTATAGCGTACCCCGTAAGCAGATACCAATCGAATACAGATAATTAAAATTTTGATAATCATTACCAGAATTTGACAAGTATCAGTAGAATAGCTGATGAGTCCAATGTCCAGAAAGCAGAAAAAAACAAGCTGCTGTTTTTTCGAAAACGAACTACTTTCATTCTTGTTAATAGATACATGTGATAGAATATCCTTGAAACTTATATTAAATTATTATAAACACAAATCTTAAAAACTCATCGGTGCTTCACCAGGTTTTAAACATCTATCCCGATATGCTTTATTTTGTTAAGATCTATCTATCCTATCCCAGTGGACATCTCATCAAGTGATTAGTTACCGAAATCGAAACAATAAAGATTTTGGAACTTATCTTTGTACATACAGGTTAGTACACATAATATATTATAGCAACCAGGGGAAGAGTTAAGACAAATAAACAAATCTGACATTGAAATGACGCGATATCATTGGTTGAGATCTTTAATCTATAGTATTTATTATGGATTCTGGCTGTCGGCGAAGTAATTATCGTAACATAAGATGTTAAATTAAAGTATATAATATAAGTAATTAAGTGAAATAGTCAATCATTATCCACTGCTAAACATAGGCCTCTCCCATTACCATTTTTAGTCATTTTTTATGGTAGCCTGCCATGAACCGGTGATTATTTGCATTCCCTGCCTGCCGATACCGCGACCGCTACCTTGGTCGGGCCTAACGGGCTTGCTAGTAACTGGGGGCCTTTTTTTAGCGTATCTACCATTAGAAGGGTTTGCCCATACTCGCCACGCTGGGCAGGCGTGTTGGCGAGTGCAGTAGGGGGTAAGATGTTTATGGGGGGGACGCTACTGCCCATCCCCCCTTTTCCCCGTCCCTCAGTCGCCTCTTACGACACCCACGGGATGAGATTGGGGGAGTACTATTCTAAGCCGGTACTCCACGGCATTATATTTATAGTAGCTAATAGGTATTGGAGAGTTATTAGCAATTCGCATGGAATATGAAAATCTAAGGATTGTTTATCTTCGTCAATGTATTATATTAATATTGTTCTAGTTGTCTGATGTGTACCGATGTAATAAAACGATAAAAATAATTGCTTAAGACGCATTTTAGGTTATTAGGTCAATATCGAGGATCTGCATTAATTTCCTAAGCACGTGTTAGCTATTGCAAAGGCTTCGATGTTCAGCGCTTATCGTTTACTACTTTTGCAAGCGTTATTACATTAGCTAGCTGAGACTGACGAGTTGAGCTGAGAAAAATTTTGATAAGGCATGTTCATTTCTTGCATAGTAGTATAAATCTGTGGTCATTTGCATATGCAAGTTATAGCCTTTCTCAATGAACGGACTATATAATGCACCAATAATGAAAATAGCCCGTTTAACCTAATCTTTCCAATGTTCAACGTTCAAACCAGCTCTCCAGCTTTGTAACAAATAAAATAATTTATACTAAAACTTGACGTCACTTATAAGACTATTGAAGTTTATTCACAAACACTTAATTATTTTATGATCTAGAAAGCTCGAAAACAAACCAGTAAAATTTAATACTTTAAAATTTTAGCGTCATCCTGACACTGGGTTAAAAGTAACAAACACTCGTAGTTGGAAATTTCAATTACCTATTTCAGGGCGATCAAATAGATAAATGATTACAGCATTTATTAGACAAATAGATTGTTGTAGAGAGATAATAATAAATCAATAACATTGTCATCAATATGTGTTATTTATAAATTGATAAATACGATATATATAGTATACAATAGTGTATAGAATAGATATCGTAGGTATACATAATGGTCATTGTATATACAAAAATAGCTCAGATGTGACTGCAGATTATATTTCGGTTCAAGTTGTGGTATATAAGGTCTGTAATGCTATTATGTAAGAATTTCTCATTCGTGAAATGTCGAAAACTGGTTTACGGTGATACGCTATTTTGATACGTATATCCTACATGTTATAAACTATAATTTATTATTATATTCATGTCGCATATCACTTTTTGAATCGATCGGTGAGTTTCGGATTTTGTTCTTACAGAATAATTTACTGTGTCGAGTCGTATTTTATTTTCCTTATACATGAATTGCTAAACAAAGTAATATCCTCTTATTTTGATGACGCACATGGAAATTATAATTACATAATGATGGATAATTAACAATATAACTTTTTTTTAATATTTATATTATGTTCAAGGACATTAACCGCATCTACTTAACAATATCATAACAACGTAATATGTGACAAACCAATGTGATTTTTTGTTTTGCATCGTGAGTATTGTGATAAAATACCTAGAATATTGTATAACTTTCTCCTAAATTAATGAATGAGTAATTACCATTTCATTCTCACGCGAATTCGTTCTTTATCGTAGCTAAAGTGATAAGTTCTCTATCGTACCGAGTCTCGACCATGATTAGAACAGAGGAGCTCGGAGTCCACGGCCTTATGAGCTAGCTACTAGACTAACGAGGCTGATTTCCGTAGTTTATAGTACCATGTGAGCTCTTTGTGGTTAAAATCATTATCTATGTTCCTTTGTCGTGCATAATCATTGCAGTTGAAAGATATTATTTTCATAAATTGTATTTCTGCATTAACAATGTACGACTTGGGTTTACCATATACGGAATAATATCGAATTATTTGTCATATATACGTCTTATTATGATCATACAATCCGGTTTCACGTTACTATATCAAGGAATGAACATATTCGTTTCTGTTTTTTTTAAATAAGTATTATGAAATAAATATTCTTTTGTAAAATAAAAAATATTTTTTTTTTTAGTATAGCTGCTAAAAATAAAACTGAATCAGATAAAGGTTGATTAAAAACAGATATGAGAAACAACCTTACTGCGTTGGCAACGCTACAAAAATTGTAATACGTAATACGACAATAAAACGAACCTACTCGCAACAATATATGTTGTGACAGTAGCGTACCAGACATCCGGGTCCAATAAACCCAGCACATCTAATCGTGGTCCAGATATGTTATCAAATTTCGATAAAATCTTTGTCAAGTAAACAGTTACGATTTATTAATAGTTCAGTATATAGTATGGGAAAACAAAAGAAATGTTTATTACATATATATATATATATATTAATCAGCTTTTTTTATAGAAAAGGTAGGCGGACGAGCATATGGGCCACCTGATAACTGGTCACCAACGCCCATAGACATTGGCATTGTAAGAAATGTTAACCATCGCTTACATCGCCAATGCGCCACCAACCTTGGGACCTAAGATGTTATGTCCCTTGTGCCTGTATTACACTGGCTCACTTACCCTTCAAACCGGAACACAACAATACCAAGTACTGCTGTCTTGCGGTACAATAAAGCTTTTACCCTAACCTGCTAAAACATTTTACAAACGAATACAGAAGGAGGTTTACCAGGTCCCTGTTACCAGGGAGCGCAGTGCGTCTCCGACATACGCTCGCTACAAATAACCAATTCTATATATGTAACAGCGCAGCAATCAGCGCGCTATACATAAAAGCGTGGGCGCGTTTAACCGAAGAGTGTCCAGCATAAACTGAACCCTATTTAATATGATTGATCATATAGATTTGCTGAGGATTTGAAGCGAAGTTTGCCACGATACATTCGTGAAAACCGCACCCAAATCAGTTAAGCCGTTTCTAAGATTAACGCGCACAAACGCACAGACAAACAAAAATTCAAACATTCATTGTTTTGAGTTCTATTGCGTTGATAATGGCCCCCGATAGTAGTTTTACTCATATACCTTCCATGTACAGACAGCGATCCGTTACATTTTTATTATATGTATAGAAATAGATATCAAAAATTTAAATACGTAATCTGAACTTTTATTATAAAAGTAGAAGGAACTGTATTTGTTTGTTACCTCATTTCGACTAACCTCTAACTAACGAATTCGGACCTGGATATAGAATCTAGTCATGTAAATTAATAAAGTTACGAAATATATCTGTGATGCAAACGAAGTCACGCGGTACAGCTAGTAATTGAATAAAGTTTAAAATTATAATTTTATTAATGCAGCCCTGTGGCACTGCCAGACGGATTTCCTTCAATGCCGTTAACAACCACGTGCTGGCGGACTCACGTGTTCGGATAAATACCCGACCCATCCCCCACGCTAATCGACAATTTCAATGACGTTTTATATTTTCAACTATTTTCCTAACCTTCATTACTTCATTACTTGACTTAAAATCTTTGACCAATTTGTGAAATATTTTTTATATATCGATTACCTTATAATACACATGGTACAAATTTTAGGTATTCTAAGTAACAGTTAGTTACTTGGTCGCAGGACTTTGTGCCTTCTTTGAACCTGGTCCGTCTGGGTAGATACAAGGTACCACCAACTCATCAGAAATTGTACTGCCTATTGTATCACTGATTTCTCTCTTTCTGTCATAATTGATTTGACATTTGAAAGGAGAAGACAGCATTCCTTAACGAATTACCCGTAGACTCTTATACTACTCGTGCAAAGTTGGGATGGGTAGCTATCGTTTTTTTAGGGATCCATGTATCAAAATTAAATCTAAGTTTAAAACGCAAAAAGTAATAGACATTATGTTAAGCCAAAATAATCCTTAATTCAACGTAACACAGAAGTTTTTTGTTTGTATATGCGTTTACTCCAAAGATCAAATTTCCTCAGATTATGGGACTGCGCGCTCTGGGGATTCCCCATTCATTTACGCAGTGCCATTGGCAGATAGTAAAAAAGAACAGCTAAATTTACAGTTCATACATTTAACAAGGATAGGTAGTCTGTCTGTTGTTTCTGTTTGGAAAGTAAAACCGGGTTCTGTCAATCATTTCTTGTTTGATTTCGCTGTCGAACAGTGTTTTGTGATTTTTTTTTTAATTTTTATTTATATTATATAATAATGACGAGTGATTTTTTACATGAACATTTAAAATAATAATAAATAATACTAGTTTCAGTTTTTTCTTAATAATGTCGTAATTATTTAATAATTGCATTTACTAAATAATTCGATTATTCTATGAAACATTTTTAAGTAGTTACCATTTTACTGTTTTCTGCTGTTTTTTTAAGTTCGATTTGCTGTTTTTTGTTTTGCCAAGGTTGGCAAAATAGAGTATAACTGTTAACTATTTCCGGTCATAAAATATAAAAATATTTCTCAAACAATCGAAATATTACATTTAATGATTACGTTGTTGTTGAAACCGCTTTATTGCGCTGTTGAGTAAAGCATGACATAAAAAATATATTACCCTCATAAAAACCTTTTTAAATCGTACTGACCACATTTATAGAAAGGGTGGGAGTAAAACTTTTTTTTTATTGGATAACTAACTAGTTTAAAACTTCAACTTAAAAAAAAAACATTTAGAATATTTCTTGTTCTTTTTTCAAAAAACCTAAAATGATTATTATGAACTATAATAGATTTATGCCACCGCCTATTTAATTATTATTGATGATGTATTATGATACCTTATTATTTAAAATGCATCAATCATATTTCCTAATCTCGACACATTATTTTATCTTTCACGTGATTGGTTAAAATTAACTTTGTATTTTCAATTACGAAATTGGAAAATAATTTAAATCAATTCAGCACAAATGTTTTTTTTTATTTAACTGTTAATAACTATTTATTAAAAATAGCTATGTCGTAATTTTTAAAGGACATGTTGAAATTATGTAAACAAGAGATAATAAGTATGTGTATAAAATATTATTATTAGTATCTTTTTGACTAGTAAATAATAAATAATTCTCAACACTTGTAGTTAATACGAATTACCATAAAATTATGTATACAAAATTGAAATTTGTGATGGATTAAGGTGGAATATAAAGTACTGCGAGCGATTTTAGCAGATATTAAAAATATAAATCTTTGCACAACGCCGACATTCAATACAAAAAATACTATCGCAAATGAATATCATAGATTATTTAAGATATCGGCCAATGATATCGCGTCAATTTAATGTCGAAGTTGTCTATTTGCCTTTACTCTTCCTGTTGGGAGGCTATAATTTAATTAAGGGCATATTGTTTACAGTTTGTCGGTCAGCACTTGAAAGGACTTTTGATTAAATTGTCAAAGGAAAAATATAATAGAAAATTGAGTAGATGGCTTTGGAATTTGTATGTTTTCACAGAAATATATTTATTACGCATACCATAAATTTACATAAGCTGGTCACTGTCAAATTATCGACCAACTAAAAAGCGAGCGCTCTTGACGTGAAATGTTGAAACTGACTTATGGTAATATACTATTTTGATGCGTGTATTCTTGATATGTTATAATTACGATGGTCAATATCGCATATCACTTTCACGACCGTTTTCTGCTGTGATTTTCGAGTTGGTTCTTAGAGAACAACTCTACAGTTCATAGAAATTCAAACAGGACACTTCAGCGACAGTTTTACAGTCAAGCGTTTGTATAATAAATTTAAAATAAAACAATGAATTAATTGAATATATTGAGCTACTTTCACCTGAAAAAAATTTCAATACTAAGTATTCTTTGAAAAACAGTTGAAATAAATATTATTTCAATCGACTAAATATAAATGTATAAAGGAGAATTACTCAGCACATTACGTTCAGTTTACCTTCCTGTAACAAACCACGTTCCATATTATGGATTTTCCGAACGTCAAGATGGACACCTAATAAAAATAATAAGGACTTTTTCAATAATCGATACATACACACCAATGGGCATACTACACGAACAAGCATAGCTTTGACTCATGATTATGTATTTCACTCACACGTTCGTGTATTATTAATAATTTCTTAAAGAAAAACCTATTTTACAGCCCGATCTAAAATTGGAACTAGGATCTTAGGGATCTGCAGTAATTGTACTGTTAGTTGTGTAATATAAAAAAAATATTAATAATTTTATTAGTGATATTAATTAAAACAGTTCGTATTATCAGGTCTACCCTTCTTAGGATAATAATATAAGTAAAGGAATCAGGTGGAAGACATAATAAAAACTTTTTTGGTTTAATTATTAAAAAATGATTAAAATATTTTCTCCATACCATGATTTTGTTATATTTTATCAACATATGTAACAAAAATATAAACAAACTAAGTCAACTTAAGAGACATGTCTTGCAAAGGTTTGAGAAAATAAAGAGCCGTGTTTTGATAATATTGACTTATTAGGTTGCTCATCTTACGTTTTGCCGACATAATATCAACATTTGAAATTGTCACCATGTTTGGGTTTATTATAATTGCTTATTGGATTGTATAAAAAGCAACAATCGTTCTCACGTAATTAATAATTATTTATATATCAAAATAAAACAACGTACGGTTTCTAATACAATAGAGCCACTTTTGATTTGACGCAAGGATGACCTTCAAAAGACACTCGAAAGGCTGATGAACGAACCGAGTTATATAGGTAATTTACATTTACGATCTGCAAGCACCTCCACTGCCCATATCATAGCTCATAGCCCAGAGCTCGCCTCAGGATACCCCTCTTAATCCACTTAGACGCATATCTGACAAGTGTGCCATTAGCTGTCGTACTCTTCGGACCTGGCTTAAAAATACTCCTAAGATCGACTAAGGGTCAAGGGAAATGTATATAAACTTTAACAAGTAATCTAATTCACCACAACAGTATGACTGTTTTTTATATTTTATTTGTTATTGCAGTGTTATAAAATACACTACGCTAACTCCAAAATATTGGAAAAAGATCACTGAAACAATGAACCACTAAATTATTATTATTTTTTTTTAATATTGATTTTTTTTTTATATAAAAACCGGGAAGGCAAATAACTTCACTCCACCTGATAAGTAGTAGATAGTAACAAAACCATCTATTGCGGTTCAGTCGAAATTTGATCAAAATAGAAATGAAAACGTATCGTAACGTTATAAATTAGTACAACTGTCCCCCTGATCTTCGAAACGGATTGTTTATTCTACAAAGTTTATACCAGGCCATCTGGCAGGACAGAATACCACAAATTACGCAGAACTAAATTATATACACAAAACAGAGTTTTCGATTAACAAAGTGTTCAAACAACCTCAAGTTGTTTTCAAAAGACTTTTGATATTCATCCTTTTGATATTTGGAGAACTAATTTACTTACAATGATTAATTATGAAAGTGTGATAGAATAATTAAGAGATATTATAATGCACTCTTTATTCCCAAACTCTAATAAGGTTAGAGCTAGAGATAGGACGCTAAATCTGATACGACGCGACCTTAATAAGTTCAGGCGCAGGACCAACGACTTTTCGTGTTTTCCGAGGCACGGGAGTGTAAATACTGCCATTTGTCTGGAGAGAAATGCCGATTAATTTTCTTATGGCCTGACCCGGAGTTTAAACCCAGGAGCTCGGAATCTAGATAAACTAGCACCTAGACCAACGAGAGAATAATATATCAACAACAGGGCTTCGTCCTACAAAGAAACGGTTTAAATTACTGTCAATTGAATGATACGTTTTTGTTACGTCATATAAATTTGCCTATTGCTCTTATATGTATATCGTTAGTTCAGCTAATAAAGCTATAGACGAATATAACAATTACTGCTTGTAATTGATCTTCAACTGTGAATGATTATATTTTAACCAAGATGTTAGACTAGAGGATGAGGAAATGTGACATATCCGGTTTCCCATTACGCGTCTCCTGATTGTTGCCCACGACTAGCATATACAAGGCGAATTGTATTATTTTGATAGAATTTTTACATAGTAAGTATCTGAAATGTCGCACAGCTAGGCTATGGCTCTCCTCCTATATATCTCCTTTTGAGGAGAAGAACTTTATACAACCACACTGGTACCGAATGACAGAATTTCATTCGATGATGAAAACTCAGTGGTGCTTGCCTGGGTTTGCCAGCTTCCCATTTTCAGATTCGTTTTAAAATGCACCTTTTTTTAATTGGCTTTTATTTTATTGCGAATTCAAGTATTTTATTGTAACTAAGTAGTTTATTATTGAGTTCATGTATCTATAGTTTAATTATGAACATTAGAGCTATTCCGTATAAACCCATTCGAAGCGACGGTTAAATGTCAGAAAGTGATTAAAGGATACAGTCGTCAAAATTGCGTATACGAACAACCGACTTATGTTGATATACTATTTTGTTGCTTGTATTCTTGAATTGTTATAATAATTATGATCAATGTCGCATATCACTTACACTTGTTAGTGTGCTAATACTGTTTTAACTAATTGATACTATTTATTATATGTAAATTTCTGATAGTTTATTTAAATATATAGATAGCTAAATGAAGCACACATATTCAGATACCCATACGTAATTTGAACATGGTTTAATTGGATTTCTACCTCTGCTTACTTCTTATCCAATAAACTCGCACGCCAACAATTACGTTTAATCTTTAGACACGTCATACAACAAAATATAAAAAAAATATATCTTAAAATTATACGAATAGGGTCTAATTTCTATTAGCAAGTATAAAAATATGTGTTTTAAGAACAATACTTTCATATTAAAATTAAATAACTATTAAAAAAAAAGTGGAACACAACCACACGTGATACAAATTAATTCTTTAAAACGTTACATAAGATTGCGTCCAAATCTTCGACGAGTGAAGCGATTCTAATAATATTTGACAATAAGCCTTGAACTTAAATAATACAAATAAGTAATAATAATAATATTCACGGGAAAATAAACCAATGGAAATAGAATCGTGGGAAACTGACACATACAATAGAGGTTCATACATACATAACCATAACATAATATAATCACCTACATACAAATAAAATACTAATATACATACTACATCGTGAAAATGAATTCAAACTTGTATTGACAGACTACGAAATAATATGACATTCAAAAGTCGTTTCATAAAAACAACGAGTCTAGAGATAAAAATAAAATATCATTGAACGCTATATCATATAAATTATAACAGAGCTGAGGTAACGTCGTTATCTCGAGGGATTATACTTGCTTCAATAATACTAGTATTTGCTGCCCGCAGACTTCAGATAGGAGAGTATACAAAAGATAACAGCACTATGAGCCGGTTGGCGTTGTTGATAGATACTTGCCTTTCACGCTGATGGATTTGGATTCGATTCCCACCTAGGACAGACATTTGTGTGCATGAACATGTCTGTTTGACAGACTCAGGGTCTGTAATCCTGAGTATATAATTGTCTGGTTTCCATAGTACAAGCTCTGCCTCATTTAGGATCAAATGGCCGTGTGTGAATAATGTCCCAGGATATTTATATATTTATTTTATTTATTTACTATAAAATTAGTCCAATCCAGTTATTTTTTGCGAAAATAGTAAATGCGATAAACAAAGACGTTGTTTAAGCAATCTTTTTATTACCGTTAGTAAAATACTAAACATCCTATGTTCAAACATCTGTTTCAAAACAGACGCTCATTAAACAAATATTTATATTATATATAAGAAGTGATCAGACATGGCATCCAGCGACGGTATTCCTTGTTTTAAGAATATGTCATTATGTAAGTTATGGCCAGTCGTGTTACACTTGCGTATCCCGGAAATATCGTAAAGCCGTTGGCCCTGCGCCTGATCTCTTTCCGCTGGGTTGGATTGCCCCATCAGACATTACGAGTGAGGGAATTGAGTGCGGTTGTGTTAGCAACTCGCGCGCACACTTGTACACTATGATATATCGGCTTACAAAACAGACAAAGTACCTCAGCATTAAATCTGAATAAGAAATTACTTCCTAGAGACATTTTCAAGCAAAAGACGTAGCACTAACGATAAGAACGAAAATCAAAATTGCGTCAATAATACAAACAAATAAGGATGTAAATAGATTTTTATTTGTACATTTGGTTATTTATTTTATTGCTGTATACCTAGTCTGTAATGTGATTCAAGCAAATATTATTTTAAAAACAGTCATTTTGAATAAGAAGCGTTAAAGCGCTGATCAATTATTTTCTATTTCTCTTTATCTGGATAATTCGTCAGATTATAAGCGCTTACTATCCACAAACAGAATTAAATTATATTATAATTGATATTAGACATTGACTGCTACACAAAATTGACTTAAGCTAGTATTTTCCAATTAACAGGACGATCCCCGACCAAAGTCTAATTATTTTCTTGATTGAAGTTTAAGTGCTCTGACCCGGAGCTTAAGTAATCAAGATAAGTTCAATTAAGTGAGCTTGACCCACAATTATTTCAGCTAATCACAATAAGCTCAGGAATCACTTTTGGTTTTGAACGATATGACTGAACAATGGTACATCGGACCATACATTAAGGTTCGTGACTTTTGAATTCTTGATTACACTGGCTCGCTCATTTCCTAGATAGAACACAGTAATACAAGACATTGTTTCTTTCTAACTGTAGAATGGGAACTCAAATATATCAGGCTCGATTACGATTGGCTGTTGTACTGTTAAAATAGTTACCTATAAAGTACCACTTACTTTTATATGTAAGTATTTTAGGTCTAAAATCGCCTGATTTTGTTGGTTGATTTGCACAACAAAATAGTGGATGGGCAAATTTATGTAAGCAATTTCATTGTAAGCAAATGTACATCGC
Organism: Nymphalis urticae; assembly: GCA_905147175.2. NCBI lineage: Eukaryota > Metazoa > Arthropoda > Insecta > Lepidoptera > Nymphalidae > Nymphalis > Nymphalis urticae. Next base: position 7,534,289 of record LR990004.1, on the reverse strand, counting down.
TTTTAAAAAAATATCACTTATTAAAGCACTATTGAATTTTCAATTAACAAAAAGATTTGACATGTGTAGTTAACAACGAGATGAAACGTCAAGAATCTTATATCTCTTTTCTGCAAATTAAATGACAATAATTAAACACAATTATATTATTACACGAACTCATAATAACTAAGATTTTTATTGTGTTTAATAAGAGTGAATTAAATTAAAAAAAAATGTGGGTAAGGAAGAAGCGCATAGAAGTATATATTGATTTTCCGGTGATGGAAATTTGGTTTTAAGTTGAATTACCCAAGACCAGGACGAAATATGGAATTAAATCTCTTCAGTTTGAGGGAGCAAAACTATACAATAGCTTACCTAATGAAATTTTCAATGAAAAATCCTTTACGATCTTTAAGAAAAAAATATTATCTTATTGTAAAAATATTTAGATTAATTACTCTTGAATTGTATTAGTCGTTACTACTGTACTAAATTGTCGGTTAAATTATTATGTAAAATATCTCATTTAAGTGAACATTGTATGTTCTTTATGAGAAAATAAATTCTTAAACCACAATTTAGTTCCCACGTTTATTCAATATTTGGGAGTCTTTTTATAAAAAAAACAGTACTATTGTGTACTTAGTTAAATTAAAACCAATAATATACATAAAACAAAAACTCCTAAATCAGTCTGCAACAGAATATTTTTTTTATATAAAAATTTTTAATTAAATATTCGTGTCATGAGTATTGATTATAAAAAATGATTCATAGTTTTTAATAAGATTTGTTAATTAAACTCGTTAAATTTTTTTCGTACTTTTTTAAATTGCTTTGTTATTAAAAGCGTGTTTTAATCAATTAAGATTATCTTTAAAATATATTATGGCATATATTCAATTCAAAAAGTAAAAAAAATTAAAATATCTATGGTAGCAACGTCGTAATCGAGACATTGTGTTTTAAAATTACTAACTGACATTAGGTAGTCTAGAAAGTACTGTAAAAAGAAACTTCGAGAAACCATACAAAACGTAATCGAGTAGACAGGCCGAGCGACGGCACGTAAGGCGAAACCGTTACTATCGTACCGACTTACGTCAATGATCGCTTATAGGGTAGGCAACAAAGACATACAAAAGAAAACCTGATTTTCCTTATTTTTTTTTTATTATATTAGAATGCGGATACCCATAGACATTAGCGATGTAAGAAATATTAAACACTCCTTAAAACACCAATTCGCCACCAACCTTGGGAACTAAGGTTGTACCCTTGTACCTGCAGTTATAGGTAGAATAACTGATGAGTGAGTGGCTACCAAGCCGGGCTTGCACAAGGCCCTACCACCAAGTAAATTATTTATTTCAATGAATGATAGCAAGATAGGTAAACTCCTAAACTGCGATCTGCTTGAAAATATATAAACAGAACATTTGAAGAGTGCTTTGTCTGTAATTTATAACGAGGCAAGGCCACTGGTATTAATTGGCATAATTACACTACAATTAGGCACTGACCGACAATAACTATGCATTCATCACTATATTAGGTATGTTAATAATGCAGACACGATAACCTGTCTCAAAAGAAACCAACCAACCACTTAGAATGTCACTCACTGTTCGATACAGCACTAAAAAAGCCCTTATTTCTGCACCTATACTCTCTCCGCTCGGCTCGGATCATTAGAGTGAAAGAATAGAATAGGTGCACACGCACCTGTGTTTGCGCACACATTTGCACGTTACGTTAATAATTCCTCCGTATTAGATTAGTCATTATCTCCGTTGAGAATAGCCGCTGAGGCCGACATCAGCAGCATTATAAAGGCCATCATGCCGTTTTCAGATACAAGTTTAGTTTATCAGTAGATATTTCATTAATCCGTCTCTTACGATATGATGCCTATGATGGTCCATCGCTCCTTATCCAAATAACAGTTGAACAAGCACATCGTTATAATGATAACATACATAAACTAAGGTTGGTAAGCTAGTTTAGAAGCTTTTCTAACACAAGTGAATCGTTTTGGACATAAAAGCAATTCTTCAAAAGTTATCTTATCTATATCAAAATATATTTAAAAAAATGTATTTAGTCAATCAAACGATATCAGTCTAACGACCTTGAGACCAACTGCGATCAATAAATTTTGCTCGGCGATACAACATAACAACATTATCATTTGTTTATCTTTATTCATAAGTCTCTAGAGTTTGAATAGGAAAGGAATACACACAGGAAATCATATCTGCATATATCCGACACGTTTCCGTTATAAATAAATCATTTAAAATCATTGAGTTGTAATGTAATAGTAGATTACAACTCAATGTTTAAAATATGTAGCCATGATATTACGAGACAAAACGGAAATAAAATCAAACCAGTTCCATCAAAACACGTGATATCAAGTAGGCTTGTGTTTTGTGTGTATTTTATTAACGTAAATTTATGCATGTCAAAATCGTTGTATTCATAATTACAAAACGCTAGCAGAAATATGGGAAATGATCTTTCAACATTGTGCCTAATGGAAATACGCTCTATAAATTTTAGAAAACAATTTACAAAATTTTATTAGTTACTAGTTTCTGAACGCAGCTTCGCCTGCTTGTGCGGGGAGGGGGGTTACAGGTTCCCCTTGTCCTTTTCTGTACCCCAGACAACGTGTGAGCAAAATTTGATCATGATCTGTTGAGAAGTTGAGACTTGAAATCGTATCATATAAACATACTCACTGTCACATTCATATAGATGATAAAGTTACTCGCAAAGTTATATTTTTATATTCTGTGATTACTTATATATGACATATCACCTAACGCTGTCTGTGTACTCCTTGTGATATATTACAGTCTAACTTTATTTTTCTATAATATTGTATTGTTTTTATTGACTGTTATTAGTTATGTGAACCAAAAAAATATTTAAATAAATAAATATGTCATTCAATAACGTAGTGTAGGTATTCATCCAGTCTTTCGAGCTTAATATACATTAAAAAGCATAAATCCAGTACATATATATTTATATATACTCATTTAATAATTATATTAAAATTAAATTAAGTCGGTAATAGCAACCGCGTTACATAACTTACCTGTATGTGTAAAATCAAGGCAAACATTACGAATTATTTATGTTAAATGTTATGTAAGTTGAATCTCATTTTTTAATTACCTAACAATTGCTATAGTAAGTAAAATATAAGTGATATACCTTATTCATTATTCATATTCTACACTACGATTTTGAAAGAAATAAATTCGTATCTTATTAGCGGCGTGTTGAAAATTAATCGACTTATAATTGATACGCTATCCTATCAAATTATATGTTTTTTTTTATATTTGCCGGGAGTTAAGTGGTAGTAAAGTCCAAACGCGAGGACGGCCAGTACAGTCGGGAAGAAGGTTCTGCACTAGCCGCCTTCGCCTTGCCGGCCCGCAAGATGCCTCTTCACGTCTCGTTTGAAGGAACCCGGGTCGTAAGAGGAGGGGAATACGTGAGCTGGTATAATATATATATATATATATATATATATATATAACCTTTAAATGTTATAATTTCTTATAATCAATGTCGCACATTATATTCTAACATCTTACGATCGCGTTCTACTGGGTTCTTACTATAAGCATAAATCTACTATAACTATTTGAAAATTTTATAAGTTTTTTTTTTCATTTCTAAAAAAAACTTAATCATCTATACTAATATTTTAACTACGAAAGCAACTCTTGACTGTTTGTGAACCGATTTTGATAACATTTGTTATGAAGCCAAACCACAAGAAAGCACATAGGCTACTTTATTTAGACCTAACAACTGAAACACACGGGCATATAGTATTCAATAAAAACACAGTTATAAAGTATCTGTAGCAATATGACTGGTAAGTACAGTCATTATGAATATGTTCGCCTTGTTGAAGTAATGAAAGGAATAACGCAAGACGACGTTCCGTTAACATAGTTATAGAGAAAGTTGGTATTTAAGATGGAGCGAGATGGACTCGTGTTGAATGTACACAATGTTTTATGTTGCACTGATCATTTCAATCTTTATAAATGAATATGATAAAGTTTTTACTATCAAGGGTAATTTGTTTTCATATTTGCCGAATAATGAGTAGGTTTAAAGTTATATTATTAATAATACACATTTTGTTAAATGTATAACACAAACGTAGAATAGAATAGAATCGAATATATATGCTTTATTTTAGTTTTAAACATAAACATAAAAAAAAACGAAAACTATGTACAAAAGGCGATCTCTTCCAGAGAAGCTTTGGGTGAAGGACATAAAATAAATAAACTAAAATTAAATAAATTGTGGTAGGGCTTTATGCTAAATAGCTATACTTAGCATTGTTGTGTTCGGTTTTAATGGTGAACTGGCTAGGTAGGTAGGTAGGTAGGGCTTTATGTATTTGTGTTTGTCTGTGTACCACCCATTCGTTGGACATTCTACTGCTAAATAGCTATACTTAGCATTGTTGTGTTCGGTTTTAATGGTGAACTGGCTCACCAGTATAACCACAGGGGACGTAAGATCTTTGTTTCCAAGGTTAGTGGCGCACTGGCGATGTAACGAATGGTTAATATTTCTTACGGCGCGAATGCATATGAGCGGTGCTGACCACTTACCATCAGGAAGTTAATTAGCCCGTCCACCTACTTATTTTATAAAAAAAATTATGTATTTATATGAAAAAAGGTTTTGTTGATATATGCCGGATATATTGAATTAAAATGCCAGTAAGTTTTGAACTTCTATTCGGTACAATCTACATCCGAAACCTGCATTAGCTTTATGTATAATTTAATATTTATAATTGAACGAAAAGCGCTTGTAAAAGTCATCTTGAATATAGATTATATTGCGATTTTATATTCATTAAATACCTCACTTATAAACGTTGCTTAGCGGCTGTTTAGTAAAACAGTGATTTCTCTCTTTCTTCCATTATTGATTTAACATTTGAAAGAAGAAGACACGACATTATTTATCTAATCACCCGCAATAGTAAGACCATAAGATTTTAAAATAGAGGAAATATAAATCCTGATAAAGTATGCCTATAAATAATATTATTCGAATGATTTAGGAGCTGAAAACAGGTTTTATTATGTAACATAAGTTTACCATTAAGACCGAACGCGTTTTCCATTTCAAGTAAGCTCTTTGCATCATTAGGTATTCACGTGTCAACCCTTCATATCCCGCCTTTTAGAGCGTTAAAAATTATCGATAGTATAATGTATATGAAGAATTATGTATTAAAATTTCTTAAATCAATATAACGCTATTAAACTTACTTAGGTATTCAATGAGTAAAGAAGTACAGTCGGGTCGGTACACAATTTATCAATCTATATATCGTTAACAGATATTAATATATATAGGATCTACATATCAGGATAGCTTATTTATTGAGGAAGGCCTTATTATAAAATATTGTTATGATAAATTGTAATTGTTATATTGTAAGACGTAGGTGACCGTGAAAGGCATATCAAAGTTAATTCAATATTATCACAAAACAATAGACCAAAAGCACCGCATAGTAAAACTAGTGTAAAAGTAAACTTTCTATAAATGCGAAATTAGTATAGATAGCAATATGTTTGTCCTATATTAATGTGTTATGAAAACCATATGTAAGAAAAGATATATCAGAACGCAAGACTGGTGGTAGGGCTTTGTGCAAGCTCACCTGGGTAGGTACCACCCACTCATCAGATATTCTAATGCAAAACAGCAGTACTTGGTATTGTTGTGTCCGGTTGAAGGGTGAGTGAGCCAGTGTAATTACAGGCACAAGGAACATAAAATCTTAGGTCCCAAGGTTGTTGGCGCATTGGCTATGTAAGCAATGTAAGCAATTCTTACAATGCCAAAATGCCAATGTCTAAATATTCTATAAAAAAACAGCATTGAGTTTCGGTTAGTACTGAGTGCTATGATTTATTTGCTGACTTTTCTCTCCAAAAGTCGCGTTGGCAACGAAATCCGACGACCACGGGTTAATATATAGCCTATGACTCTCACAAACGATGAGGCTTTCCATTGGTAAAAGAATTTTCGAAATCGGTTCAGTAGATCCAGAGATTACTCCGCTCCAACCTCACAAACTCACAAACTTTACCTCTTTATAATATTAGTATAGAAGTATAGATATAGTAAATTATTTTAGTAAATAGTTGAAGTTGATAGTAATTTATTTCGGTATGGAGTAATACAAATAAACAGCGGATAATATTAGTAATATCAAGTGTTATTCGCAGACATGTATTATTAATAAACATTTATTATTAACAGTAATGTATCATCTTTTCGTTAGCACATTAGTCACGTCACTTAATTAAAATATCTAAGGAATTGTCATATAGTAAAAATATAATGAAATTAGTTTATCTTCTTATATTATGTACTTGGTGGTAAAGTTTTGTGTAACCTTGATAGGTACCACCCACTGATCAGATATTCTACAGCCAAAGAGCAATATTTACTATTGTTGCGTTCCAGTTTGAAGGGCCAATGAGCTAATGTAACTACAGGCAGAAAAGATATAACAGCTTAGTTACCACGGTTGGTGGGAAAGGTATGATATATCATAAATTGCCATCAGTTGACCTATTTACCAGACCGCCTAGCAATTTTATAAATAAATATATCTGAAATCACACAAACTGGGTAATGTAAAAATTACAGAGACATATTTTTTATTATCCTATTTTACGAGGATATATTTAAAATGTACTTGAAATAAATTTATTTTATCTTTTAGAAAATAATCTTTTTCATGTTATGTTTTTTAAATTCTGTGGCATGGTACTAAACCCTTACTTTGATAAATAATCAGAGGTCGAATTCTACTAATTTATAACGATTAAATTCACGATTCAATTTCGATCCAACTTTGGACCATCTGTATTTATTCGAATCGGAACCGAACCGTAAACAAAATCAAACGTTATTGTCACTTTTATAGCAATAGTCGATAATTTAATTAAAGAATAGGAAAACAGAAAAAACGGCAACGATCACGCTTCGATTCGATTGCGACAAAGTTACAATTTGTTAGGAGAATTGGGCCCCAGTATAAAAACATTTAACAGATGTTGTATGTGTTATATAACATATGGCTTTTTGCGTAACATTGTTGTTATTAGTTAGGTTTATGTCATTTTAGCACAAATAAATTTATTATTTATTATAGGAATAAGCTCCAAACCTTCTCTTCAAAAAGGGAGAAGAGGCCTTTAGCCTAGCAGTGGGACATTTACAGGCTGTTACGGTGTAACGGTACTCGACAGTACAGTTCTAACCTATTAGCAAGAAGCTATAGAACCATATTAATATGAATTTAAACCACACTTAACGTTCATTGAGGAATTACGTAACAGAATACATACAGAGTAGATAATTTTTATCTCTTTAGTTTTGGTGGTAATGCATACTCTAGAAAAAAACTAGTGCACACTGCACGTCATTACCTCACATAATGGCACGAGAACAGTAGCGTATTTTAAGATTTGTCGACCGAGCATAAAACAAATTAAGAAAAAGTATTAAATACGTATTATATTGTTAATTATTACTTAATAAATATTGGTCAGTTAAGAGTAGGTACGGTAATAATGAGTTTTAGAGTACTTGTGATATTGCTTAAGTAGATTCTTCTAGTTCCTATAGAAAGGTCAAATCAGAGAGTATAAAAATGGGTAACGATTATGAAAACCTCCCTTACAAAGCCCGTGGGAGCCCGGGGTGCCCAGTTGACCATAGGGTAAATACGCCACTAACTGAGAGGCAGCGAGAAAAATACTAACATTTTTAGCCACATGGTTATTATTTCAAGTATTCAAATGTTACAACAGTATAGTGGTCAGCAACATGGAAAAGAAATACCCTAAAATATATCTTTGCATTACGAACATTCAGTTTCGGTTGGGTAATATATTATTAAAATACATAAATCATTCGTGTGCACTTATCTTATTTATTTGGGGTCGGCGTAGTGACTTTTAAATCATGACAAAATTATGTTTTGTTAGATGCGCATAAAAAGAAACCTTTCGTGGGCTATTACGAAACAAGTTGAAATGGATATGCATTGAGAAAACCACGCGACCGCATTATAAAAAGAGTTGGTGAGATCCAAACCCAACACGAGTCTGGCGACTGACGCTCATTTCCGTTACAAGACATTTGTATAGCATCCAATATTATTGAAGATGTCGGAAAAAAACATCGTACTGGCGCGTTCGCCGTGTAAACTAATAGATATATTTATTTAGATATAAACGATTTGTGTAGACTTTTATTCCACAAATGCGAAGCCGGGACGGATACCTAGTTATAATTTAGAAAATTGAGGTACCATTTCTTAAAGTAGACCACCAAGACCGACCATTTTCTCTCCGACTACGATGACATAATACGTTATCTAACATATAAACTAAAACATACCATAAAATGAAAGTTACGTAAAACACGGACGGATTCAGCGTTGATTAAACTTTTAATAAATGAAAAAAAAAACTTCATAAAGATTCAAGGTTCAAATATTTGGCTATTTTCCATAAAAGACGATGTGACCTCATTTCTATATCTGCTATCGTAAACCGACAGTCGCTATCGCTAGATTTGCTTATAGCAACACTATCTATGCGGTCTGTCGGTTTATAGGCTTTCTAACTGATTATAACCAATGTTGCTAGCAATTTTTCCAAGAAAATATGTAATATGTATAATTAAATATCTCACTTCCCCTCTAGTACCAATCCTGTAATACCTGCTCGGTGACGGTATTTAACATTGTAATTGCATCCACGTTTTAGTTTTGGGATGTCACGATTTTAACACACTAGCAGAATAGAATAAAGTATCGGGACGTTCCGGGATTTTTGAGTCCAAAATGTCTCGAGTGTCGAGAAAATGTCAACTTCCTGAACTTTCTTCTCTCTTCTTTCTCTCTTCTAACAAATATATAATAAATACACTTTTTATAATTACTTAGCTAATATACTTATTACGTTTAATTATAAATTGGCCATGTTCCTAAGATCTCGTAATTATGAAATGAACTGCAGATTTTTTTTTTAATTTTAAGAACATAAAGAAAAATCAAATGTATTTTTAAAATATTTCTGTTTATCTTTTACAGATAACATAATATCGATGTCGATGTTATGTTCTTACAAATGTCTGTTATCTATGAAATATAATATAGATACGCTTAACAATCTTCCACCGAACGTATCGATTCCTTGAATATATAAAAAATTAAAAAGCGGGCGGTCGCCTGTCACATAAGCAGAATATTACTTTTGCGAAGTTTGGACTTTGAGTACTTCGGACATGCAATTACAGTGTCATAGGATATTTGTCGTTTAATTTTGTGATAACTCCTAATTCATTTAAAGTAATTAATGGTATTTGTTTATTTTTAATTATAAAGTAAGATAGTTCCTTGTACTTATATTCGTTTTTAAAAAGTCATTTTCACTTCTGGTCTGTAAAAATGCTATTAATATTCAGCAATACCAAAAATATTTAGCCTGTAATAAGAAAATAAATAACAATTTCTTAATATTCATAATTAAGTATCACAGACCACTATGAACGTTTAAAATCGGCGGCGGCTCGGCGGTGAACCATTCAGCCTCTTGTTCCCATTTATCGGGCGTTGAGTTCGTTTTTTCAATTGGTTTTAGCGCAATACAATCTCATACGCGTCCGGCTCGATTTTTGTTCAGGCTATTTTAGATCTTCATATATTTCTACCCTAAGGAACCATCTAGAAAATTAGTCGATTTCGTACTTTTTACAAACTAATAAATGTTTTATTACGATTTATCGAATAAGATGTATTGTCTATTAAATATATCTGATTATAAATTGTTCCGACGCAAATCTGCAAAAACTGTTTCGGTTTGAAGGCAATGTAAGGCATAAGACACGTAACCTCTCACAGCTCCCATGGCACTTATGGTGTAACAGTGTAAGAAATATTAACCACCCGTTTAATATTTCTTATAATTGCCAAAACTTTACCATTATTAAGTTACAAATTTAAATATCAGAAAAAACGATGACTACGTAAATTACTAAAAGGATAGGAAGTCTGTGCGTTGATAAACTTTCAACAAACCTACTTTTGTGATAAGAACGAAATGTATGTCAAAGGCGTTCAAGTTACAAAAACCTGTTTTAAAAGACAAGTATATGATAATAGCAACCACTTCAATGAAGAATTTACAGTCCATAACGAAGTTTAGCAACCACTTGAAGTGAAGAAAGCGAATATATATCAAGACGTATAAAATTGCAAAATCCATATGAACTTAGTAGGTTGATGAAATAACACAACAGAAGACAATACTTGGAGCTGAAAATACAGTATGTAGTGTAGGTATATATATAAATAAATATGGTATTTATACTATTTCGGGATTAATAGACTTCGATATAATATTTTTTATTTGAAATATATAGGCAGATGAATCACTTGATAGTCACTTGGCTAAGTGAAAACGACCGCCCATAGACATTGAGACTGGTAAGAAATATTACCCATCCATCATTATCATCTTACGTCGCCAATGCATTACAAACCTTGGGAACTAACATGTTTTACCCCTTATGCATGTAGTTACACTGATTCACTAACACTTTAAACCGCAACAAAACAATACCAGTAGGTACTGCATTTTGGCCGTAGAATACGTGATAAGTGGGTGGTACCTACCCATACGGGCTTGCAAAAATCCTTATAATCGTAAAAAAATTACAGACTACCATGGCAGTTGGCACATACATATATTATCATGGATAAGTTTTTTCTACTCCATTCGTTCGTTATAACTCCCTACTAGATGGCGCCCCTTTCCATGAATTTCTATTACATTCAACGGATGGCATGGCAATTGGTAATATATGCATAGGCAGGTCAAAGACCGGGTTTCGCTAGTTTTATATAAATTAAAATAGCTATCGGAATATCAAATCGAAACATAACATATGGTGGCCTAAATAAAAAACTATTTTTAGATTACAGTTTCTAATAAAGTAAAACACACAATAGAGAAATCCCACGGCTAGCTTATGCTATAAATATTTATCCGAAAATAAAATTACTGGTAGTGATGTACCCGGATGATTGAGGTAAGTCTCGAAGGTTGTAACGGACTGATTTCGGCCAGTAAAAAAGACTGCCTCACAAATTCTTCGACTCTGAAGCTAAAGTTAATGGAAATTTATAAATTAAAAACGATTGTGTGGACCTAATTGTAAGATATTATTTGAATAATTTATATTTGTGTAAACGTGGCCATTGATTTACTCCGAATTTTCCTTAAAATGCGACATTTCTGAGACATTTTCATGTCAAACTAAGTTTTTCACATTTTGTTTTATTTTCTCATAATGAGTTTCGAATCGAAAATTCCGATCGCTCGGGCGTATCATACTCGACATAAATACTATTATATGTACTACATATGTATCTTTTTTTTTTCTTAATAAAATTATTAGAGCAGGTTAAAAGTAAGTAAAGTTAAAAGTAACAACCTGAACGTCCCACTGCTGAGCTTACTCCTCATCTCCTTTTTAAGGAGAAAGTTTTAATTTCTCCTACGCGTTTTACTGGATACACATGTGACACAATTTCAGTAAAATTATACACACGCATCTTTCCTCACGCCGTTTTTCTTTCGTCGCCGAGCACGACATGAAGTATAAACACATATTAAGCACACGATCAAGCAGTCATCAGTTAATATTCACGCGTTCTAACCATCGAGCCATCAAGTTAGTAGGTTAAGTTTATTTCAAAACCTGTACCACATGTCGGCCATGTTTAATGGGCCTCGCTAAGTCAGATCACATGGACGGATTGCACATTTCTGTACATACGTAGTTCGAAACATTTTATAAGTTAAACTGATAAGTCCTTAAATATCAATTTTAGAACGACCTATGGAGACAGGTAAAATAATAAATATAAAAATCAATCAATAAATAAAATTTAACCTAAGATAGGTTGAATTGATGAGTAGATTTAATTTAAAAAAACATCTAAATCTAATTGTTGAAACAATTTAATACATAACCAGGTGGACAGTTCTAATAATTTAGATCGGTTACGTTACGTTCCCGATTCTATTCCGATCCAACTTCGACCGAACCCCAACTGGATCGCTATGTTAGTAGAATAGGAGAACGTTCAAACGATTTCGTTTCGATACGATTACGATAGAGTGACTATTATTTTGCTTGTGGTATTGGTCCCCAGTTATTTCATATCTGCTTTAAATCGCATCGCGGTATTAATAGCCGAGATGGCCTAGTAGTTAGAACGCGTGAATCTTCACCGATGATCGTGAGTTCAAGCCCGGGCAAGCAGCACTGAATTTTCATGTGCTTAATTTGTATTTATAATTCATCTCGTGCTGGACGGTGAAGGAAGACATCGTGAGGAAACCTGCATGTGTTTAATTTCATTGAAATTCTGCCACATGTGTATTCTACCAACCCGTATTGGAGCAGCGTGGTGGAATAAGCTCCAAACCTTCTCCTCAAAAGGAAGAGGAGGCCTTGTACTGTAAATCTCATCAACTATCATCATCATTTCATCTAGTTTATAGACATAAACGTCTTTCATCTCGTATATCTCATCTCATAATGTGATATCAAATTTTTGATATCACATTTTTTGAGACAATTTTTGAGATCGATTAAATTACGTTCTTTGATTGTAAATCTACGCTATGTTCATTGAATGTAATTGATTTTGCAGTTAAAAATCGTTTAAATTAAATCAATATTTGCTTTGCTTTAAATTATAATACAAACTTGTTCATTACATTGCAAAAATGCCCTAAATGCTAAAATGTTTATATGTAAATTTTAACACACTAATTATTAATAAATTAAATTGCCGTGGGAAACCGGCTTAGAATAGTACTCCCCCAATTTCATCCCGTGGGTGTCGTAAGAGGCGACTGAGGGAAAGGGAAAGGGGGGATGGGTAGCAGCGTCCCCCCCATAAGCATCTTACCCCCTACTGCGTTCGCCAACACGCCTGCCCAGCGTGGCGAGTATGGGCAAAACCTCTCAATGGTAGATGCGCCAAAAAAAGGGCCCCCAGTTACCGGCAAGCCCGCTAGGCCCGACCAAGGTAGCGGTCACGGTATCGGCAGGGCAGGGGGTGCAAAGAATCACCGGTTCATGGCAGGCTACCATAAAAGGCGACTAAATATGGCAACGTACAATGGACGCTCGTTAAGGCTGGACCATCACCTCGCCGAATTAGAAGTAGAGCTAAGTCATATAAACTGGCATATACTGGGGTTATCTGAAGTCCGAAGACAGGGGGAGGACACGATAACTCTAGAGTCCGGTAACTTACTCTACTTCCGCGAAGGTGATAACCTCTCCCAGGGTTGTGTCGGTTTTCTGGTCAAAAAGGATCTCATTAGCAGCATTGTGGAAATCAGTAGTGTGTCGAACCGGGTAGCCGTACCTTGTCCTAAAACTCTCCGACAGGTACTCTCTGAAGGTCGTACAATTCAAAGTCGCTAAGCGTGCTATAGAGCGAGCTATGCTCGGAGTATCTTTGAAGGATAAGATCAGAAATGAGATTATCCGGAAAAGAACCGGAGTCACCGACATAGCTTGCAAAATTAGTAGGCTAAAGTGGCAGTGGGCTGGTCACGTATGTCGTAGGACCGATGGCCGTTGGAGCAGACGAGTCTTAGAGTCTTAGAGTGGAGACCGCGGATCGGCAAACGCAGCGTAGGGCGCCCTCCAGCCAGGTGGACCGATGACCTTAAGAAGGTGGCGGGCACCGACTGGATGCGGAAGGCGGAGGACAGGGAGCTTTGGCGCACCTTGGGAGAGGCCTATGTTCAGCAGTGGACAAAATGATTGGCTGTTGATGATGATGATGATGAATTATTAATATATAAGTACTTTAAGTTAAATTCATCAAATTTCTATATGAGCAATAAAAACAATTGAATATCGTAAGATTATCTTAGATTGTACGCCTGATCTGCATAGTATTCGATTTGACAAGATAATGCGAATTAAAATAAATAATTGTAGCAGGTATTATGGTGATTTATAAAAAATAGCTTAATATGTAATTAATTAAATAAATTTAATTATATATATTCGAAAGTAGCAGTTCGATAATACACAATACATGATAAATAATATGTATTTATAATATATTCCATTGATAGTTGTAAAGATAAACAACAAACCTTAGATTTACATATACTACACTACATAAACTACTTTAATTCTATAGTTTCGATAAGTAATACGACTTTTCAAGACTCCATAACCATGATAAATACCACAGCTTATTACAGATCTCAACCAACGACGCAATGACAATTCAAGGACAAAGTTGTTTTTCTATCTTTGCGCTTCCTGCCATTGAAAGCGGCAATAGTTACTTACATATTTGTACTAAAAATAAAATTGTCAGACGCAGCGGTCAGCGCTTTTATTGAAAGGATGAAGAAAATAAATAAACTATTTCTTAGATACCTACTTACTAAAACATTAACTGGCCACTTTTTGTTTTATTAAATGCAATATTTATAATTCACAACAGAACGTAGCCAGATAACATGATTTGCAAAAAATCGTGGCAAGGTCATTTACGATCAATAGATTCTATTACCTAGTGCTAGAACAGTCAGATCATGGGTTAAACTAAACACAAAAGTCACTGTAATGCAGAAAGGCAGATTAATTGGCTAACGAATATTTCGCTGTATTATATAAATACTAGTTTCCACCCATGTCCTTTTCCGTAATCCTGATAACGTGTATGCAACGTTTAACGATCGGCTGAGTACTTAAGACGTAAAACCGTTATAAACAAACTCACTTCGCATTTATAATAGTTGCCGTTGTAAAACGTATTTATTTGCGTCTATTTAAACATCTTTTTTTTTCATTAAAGCCAAAGCCTAAATTATAAATACAATAAAGAACTTGTTGTTTTCATTTGCCATATTTTTTTAAGTGAAAACTTTTTTCGGCGCGTTGCGCTGATTTGTCTTAGGGGATAGACTCGTGGACGTCACCGACATCCTTATTTTAATATAATGAAATCAGTATTGTGGAAATTAATGAGGATGATAATTATTGAAATGTATGTAAATACTAACAGTATATACAAATAATATAAATGTATTTTAACTATTATTTATTTAAATTAAGCTGTATTAATATGTTGTACCAAGTTTGCGACATACTATGTATTTTGATGAATAAAAAACTATATTATAAAAAGGGATAGAATTATTACTTGAGTGCCAATAGATGGACAAATATATTTAACAATTTCAAGATTTCACTTCTATCGGCAGTCACTATGACTGCCTGTTTTTTTTTTTGTTAATTGTGAATATTATTTACTATTTTTTTAATATAATTTACACCACTAACAGAACAGTTAAAAAAAAGAAAATCATTTGTGCACCATAAACAAGTTGACAAACCAATAATGGTTCACACACAGCGATTTTTAAATAAAAAAAAAACATTTATTTTCAAAATTTTCTTTATTGCATAATCATAATTCCATCAAACAAACAATTAGGAAATTAACAAATAATGAAAAACAAGAAGCAGTAATTTCTTAAAAAATATTTTTATTCATAGTTTATTCTAACAACAAATTGTTTTTTAAATAATTTCCAAGAACAAAATTACTTTTTTTCTGTTACCAATTGAATTTTAAGTTTAAAATACTTCTACAAAAAATATTGTCTTTCATCGTCAGTCATCCAGACTTGTGTTGCTGAATAATACATTTCTCTATTTTTTCTAAATCTTTTGATATGCAAAAAATGTATCAGAAATTTAAAATAAATGGAAAATATATATATTGGCCATCCCTTTTTTAAAAATGACATGTGCAAGATTACAAAAGCCTGAGCTCAGTATACTTAATTTTTTTTTTTTGCCTATTAACTGCATGTGAATAATGTCACAATGATAGAATACCCACAAAAGATTTAAGTTCTGTTTATAAAACAGTAAATTTTATCATGCAAGTGTCATTATTTCAAATACAGTGTACAGTCACACTTATTACCTATCACTAAGATTTGTAATTTTTGATAACCTAAAGAAATAATGAACTTATCATTTAAAGAGCTCAATTTTTTTTTTATTTACAAATATTTTCCATTTTCAATCTCATAAAATATTTATATTTATGAACACTTACAACAATTTAGAATATACTTTTTATTAAAACTAATACAGAGCGCATAATCGTGGTAGTTAATTTTTTTATGTTTTTTTTTTCGTCTTATTTTCAAACTACCCGTACATACATATTTTTGTTTAAATTTGTTATGAAATAAATAGTTATTAAGTATTTTATATCTTACTACTTCACCAGATTAAGACATACTGATTTTTTTTTCAATTCTATTCTAACTTCTTGGTCAAATAGTAACTCACTGTAGTGGAATGCAACATTAATTTACATTAAAGATTGGAGTGATTTTTAAACATTGTTTTAATAAACAATTTGTTTTCATATAAGTTCTTATTTTAAATCAAAGTAACGTGGAATTTGAGATTCTACTTGATGAATAAGTGTAAAAGTTGTCATAAAAAAATATCAAGTAATATTTCAAGCAACTGTATTAAGAGTCCTGCACTTGAAGAATTAATTTTAAGCATACATTGAATATTTGCTGAAGATCAATGAAAAACACTGACAATTATAATAATGAAATGAAGGTTAAATGATACACAAAAGCAAAGACTTAGTGCCAACATTAAGTACACTCTAAAAACACAATCCCAGGCAAATAAATATTAGATTTTTGAAGAAACTGAGTGAATTTTTTTATATATTTAGTGCAGGTTTTAATGCTAGACTAAAAGACATTAGTCAAATAATATTCCCTAAAAATATAATATAAAGAAACTAAAATAAATAAAGAAAATTTTATTATAAATAACACCATATTCTAATTCCATATCCTCAACAACTGAACAATAATTTTTTTACTTTTAGTAGTCTCAAACATTAATAACAGCCTCAATGCAATAAATCAACATACCGGTTTTACTAAAAAAAACTTAGAAAAATGTGTTAGATGTATTTGATAAAAAAATATACAGTGAAACTATTAAACGTTGTACCCTACTTAGAATTATCTATGGTCTACTATCACATTTGGTTGTGGAAGAGGCTAGAATGCGATTGAGGATGGAGGCATTGAGCACTCCCCTACAGTGACACGGTAAGATGCTAGCTCACTAATACCATGATAATGAACAAAAGCTGCCACAATAACCAGCACATGGAATATCTGGTGAGACTGGAACCAAATGTCACACTTTCCAGGGAACCAACGTTCTGGTACTCTAAGAGCATAAAACATTGCACCAAGAATGTATAGCAGACCCATTAATACTAACCAACCAAGAGAAGCCTTACTTACTTGGCTGAACCAACCTTCTGTTATACCATAATGGATAGCGGGCACAACACCAGATAGACCAAAACCCATGAACACTCCTGCTCTCAAAGGACGGAGGCGAGGCTCTGAGAATCTATCCCAAAGTGAGACAATTATAGATAATATTCCTAAGACAATCACTACAGATAGGTATATAATTTTCGGTCTATAATGGCAGTAAAAACTGTAATAAAGCCAAGGAACGAATGAACCCATTATTAGGAGAGCTATGCCACAGTAATCCAATTTCGAAAAAAGCTTACCCACCATTTCTGAATGACAGTATAATGTGTGGTATGCAAATGAAAATCCAAGGCACACTATAGCTCCTATGAAAAACACTCCGAAGATCATCTTTTCTTGCATTTGTATTTCAATAGATGGGCGGGTGAGGAAATAAATTGCCACACCAATGAAGGCCACGCAGCCGAGTAAGTGAGTCCAAATGTTGCCAGTTTCTGTGTGGATGCGGAAAATCGAGGCGAAGCAAGCACTAAAAGATGGAAGTGGAGGCCTGTGTCCCTTATGCAAATAGTCGTTGTCTTGAAGCCAACGCGGCAGATGTCTAAAGTGACATACGTTCCATGATGCTTCCCACACTTTACGCACAAATTCCTCTGCCTGTTCTGCTGCGTTATGAGCCAATGCGCCTAGATCGATTTCATCTGATAGAACGCCAGCCTTTAACACCTCAGCCATTTCCGCATCGAGCAGGTGTTGATCCTCGGGGGTCGAAGGTAATGGGCATCCTTCTTCCTCTTCCGCGAGTACTTCGTCGAGATCGTCGATTTGAGAAGCTAAACTCTCGGCCTCTGGGTCCCATCCTTGTCGACGTCGAAGCCCGTCCGACGAAGCACTTTGGGACTCCGTGTCAGAGTCAACTTCCCACATTTTGTCCGCGTACCGTTACGCAATTATGCCAATTTGTAAACCATCCGTGTAAAGACGACCTTCGCTCACAGAATAAGTACAGTTACTAGCGTTTCAAGAGAAATCCAGTTACGTCACGAAATGGTTATACGGAACACTGAATGTACTTTACTCCTTTGTTCACGATTCCATCAAAATTTCAGTTCGAGGTAACGTTAAAAAACTTCGAAAATAACACCGAATATAAAAAGAATGAGTTTATAAAACGTTGCAATATATTGCTATTGACCAAACAACAATCAATTTAGAACAGCTGCAAACTACTGTCGGATTGTCGACCGAAACCATTCTCCATGTTGATTTTCCATATATATCTATCTCCCTCGTTCGAGAGTGAAGTCACATTTTTTATCGCGGTTCAGTCTAAATGACCGAAAATTATATTGTTTATAGTGAAGTGAATATGTTTAGATAATCCATAATTTACTTTATTATTTAAGGATTCGATGCCCTTGTTTACGAAGAACAAACGTCGTCCTTAAAAATATTTGTGATGTACAGAATAAAATATGGAATTATTATTTAATATTATTGTTTTCAGTTTGTCGAACTTTACTATAACAGTTGTATTATATGTAAGTAATTATTATAAAATGATTAAAAAAAACGCTAATAATATGGTTGTTACTTTATATTCTTATAGTGGTCAGGGGACATCACTAAAGTAAGCGACGTCACTCTCACTACCAACGTCACACACATACTTATCGCTGATTGGTCCATGAAAGTTACGTCAATAAATTATTTGACAAAGCAAAGCCGTATAACCTAAAAAGTATTCTTAGACCCTGATAAAATTCCTTACATACGTTTTTATACTAAAATGTTATCGTACTTACTTTT